>CM061067.1:50856184-53256184 GCA_030762895.1 Sophora flavescens | reverse complement strand
CCCAAGTACCATTAGAATGCAACGCTGCCATCTCTTCCAACATTGCCTTGCGCCAGTTGGGATCAGCCATGGCTTCACCTGTAGACTTAGGAATAGACAGAGAATCCAAAGCAGAAACAAAGGAAACATAGGAAGGAGATAAACGGCCATAATTTAAAGTATAAGCATAGATGGGATTAGGATTGCGAGAGGACCGAGTACCTTTCCGTAATGCAATGGGAAGTTCAGGTGCAGGAGGCGTAGATGGAGGGGCGGTTGGAGTCGGAGATAAGACTGAAGGATCCCCGGAAGGAGGCACCGCAGAAGCCTGTGTCCGCCGCTGGTAGGTACGCAAAGGAGGTGGAGTAGGAGCAACAATAGGTGCCGGAACAACTGGTGGAATATCTGGAAGGTCCTGAGTGAAGTTGACATCAAGGACGGCGGAGGTGGAGAAGAATGAGACAACTTCAAAAAAGGTGACATCAGCACATACAAGATATCGTTGAAGTTGTGGACAAAAACAACGATAGCCCTTTTGCAAACGTGAGTAACCCAGAAAAATACATTTGAGAGATTTGGCCGAGAGTTTGTCTTTTCCTGGAGTTAGATCATGGACAAAACATGTGCAACCAAAGACACGTAGAGGGATAAGATAGAGTTCTTCTTGTGGATACAAGAGAGTAGGGAACCCGATTATTAAGAACGGAGGAAGGCATGCGGTTGATAAGATAGCAAGCCGTGAGAAGCGCATCACCCCAAAAGCGAAGAGGAACATTATTGTGGAGGAGTAGCGTACGAGCTGTTTCAACCAAGTGCCTATTTTTTCTTTCGGCAACACCGTTTTGTTGTGGTGTATGAGCACATGATGTTTGATGAATAATTCCCTGTGAAGTCAAAAAGGATTGAAACTGGGAGGACAAATATTCACGGGCATTATCAGTGTGCAAAATTTTAATTGAAGAACCAAACTGATTTTTAATTTCAGCGCAGAAACCCTGAAATATATTAAAAACATCAGAACGATTCTTCATTAAAAATAACCAGGTACACCGGGAAAAATCATCAATGAAAGTGACAAAATAATAGTAACCTAAGGTTGAGCAGACACGACTAGGACCCCAAATATCAGAATGAACTACAGCAAACGGTGACGCAACACTTTTATTGACTCGCTGACTATAAGTATGACGAGTATGTTTTCCTAACTGACATGACTGACATTCAAAAAAAGGAACTTTAGAAAAGCTTGGAACCATGAGTCACATTTTATTAAGACTAGGGTGACCCAGACGTTGATGTTCCAGGGTTTGAGAAGCAGCGGAGACAGGCCACTGGCGGTGAAAGTGGATATAATCCTTGAGACTCATGTCCTACTCCAATCGTCCGTCCCGTACGCCGATCCTGGACATAAACAGAGTTGTTAACAAAAAGAACAGAGTAATCAAGGGTGTGAGTGAGTTTGTTGATTGACACTAAATTAAAAGGACAACCAGGAACATACAGCACAGAATCTAAGGAAAGGTTTGGAAGGGGATGTGTTTGACCAATGCCCTGAACTTGTATTTGAGATCCATCAGCTAAGGTGACACTAGGCAAAGAATCCAAGTAAGACAGTTTAGAGAAAAGAGATTTGTTACCAGTCATATGATCAGAAGCACCGGAGTCAAGTCTCCAAGGTCCAAGAGAAGAGGACTGTGAAATAAAGGCTACAGGATTACCAGACTGAGCCACAGCAGCGGTAGGTGAGATGGGCTGTTGGGCTGCCTTGAACTGGAGAAAATCATTATAATCAGCAGCACAAATAGTAACTTCCTCAGTAATATTTGCGCTTGAATCGGAAGAGGAATCGTTGGAAGCCATGAGAAATGGATCCGAAACAGGGGCAGAGAGGGTCGCCGGAGTCAAGGGAAGGCGACAGAGTAGTCGCCGGAAAGTGGGTCACGTCGGAGAGCAGCAAAAAAGCTGTTTGGCGTCAGGCGCGTGAAACGCACGCGCCGGAGAACAGCCGCGCGTGGAGGCGCGTGCGACGGCGGTTGGTGGTGTGGTTCCGGCGCAGTGGTCGCCGGAGGATGCCGGAGAGGATGGTGGGGTCACACCGGAGGATGGAGGCACAGTGGAACGGAAAACGGGCCACACAGTGATTGCGGGTACTGTTCACCCTAAAATAAGAACACCACTGAGCAGAAAAATAACCTAAACTACTGATACCATGTAAGAATAGAATATGTGAATGTTGTGTGTCAATATGACCACACATGTGTGCTATTTATAATCTCATATTAGGGTACAAGAGAATCAATAATAAATACAAAGGAATCAAATCAAATATCTAATTAGTAACGAACCTCTAATTACTAGCACCTATTTATGTACATATTAAGCACATGTTAAATATGCTTTCTAACAGGGGCGGTTGATGTATTCTTTAGGGGTGTGGTCTTTTTCTTTGGTTGAACTTATGTAGATATGATTCTAGGTTCCTTTTAGGGGTGGTATCATGTTTACATAGGTTCTTTTGGTTCTACTGGAATTGGGTTGGGGCACCCCAAGTGCTCCCTATCTATAGATATATAGCTTATCAAAAAAAATAAAAAATACTGACGGATTACCGACAGACTCAAGTTGATAGGAAAAACACTGTCGGAATGGGATTGTTACCTACGGCCTTTTGCCCATATGTAAAAATCCGTCGGTAATACGCAATATTCTTGTAGTGATATTTACTAAGATTCAAATCCAATATAAACCAAATAAGTCTAAGATTCTATGGCTTAACATAATTAGTCTAAGCATTTATTACAAATAACTCAAGTTGCGCTCACAACCCAAAGAACTAAATGTCAAGTTCAATACTCTCATTGCAATTCTTTGCAAACTTGGAACATGTGACCCACACGTCTTGTCGTCTTCCACCACACAGCTGTAATGAATAACCAATTAGGAATACTATAAACACAAAAGCTCATGTAAATCTAATTAATTTATCAAGACAATGCAGTTAAACTTACTAGGAGCCATAGTTGTTCGATTTCTTTCAACACCCTTCATGCCTTCAGACCTCCTATAAATTTCTAACTCGTTGGTAACTTTATCCTCTTCTTTCACACTAGCACTTAGCCTCTCAATGCATTTAAGGAGCCCCATATTAACTTTAGAATTTGAATCAAATCTGGGTTACCATAGAAGAACTCGGGATTAAAGAAATGGCCAGCTGCATGCAAAGGATGATGTGGT
Organism: Sophora flavescens; assembly: GCA_030762895.1. Taxonomy (NCBI): domain Eukaryota; kingdom Viridiplantae; phylum Streptophyta; class Magnoliopsida; order Fabales; family Fabaceae; genus Sophora; species Sophora flavescens. The sequence goes on along the minus strand of CM061067.1, from coordinate 53,252,971 downwards.
TGGCATTCGGCATTCCCATCTTTTATCAATGATGGCAAATAGATCTTAAGATCTTTGTACGTATCTTCTACTCCATCAAAAGATTGTATCATGGATTCCTTAGCCCTATCCATCGTCTCATAGATGTAACCCATTGCAGGCTTTCTCTCATTATCAACAAGCCTTAGTACTTGCACAAGAGGCCCAATGGCCTTGAGACTATAGAGCACATCATTCGAAAATGTTGGCATTAACACAATGTCCATTTCCCCTCAGGGTCTTTACCAAGGTTGTCAAACTCAAGATCCTACATAGGATCGTTCGAAGGATGAAAGATCGTAACTCGTGGGATCGTAAGATCCCACCAGAAAGACAAAATTATATTTAATATATATTATATATTATTCATATAACATAAATAAGAAAAAGTATCCTTAAAAACCAAAATAACCTTAATATAAAAATGTCATACATGAATCATAAGTCACAATCTTTACATATGAAAGATAAAAACATCATCACAAAAACATCAAAACATCACAAAAACATCAAAACATCACAACACCACCAAAACACTGAACCATAAAAATAGAGACCACAACCCCACAAAAACATCAAAATAAAAGAGTCCCAACTCTAATTTAGCAAATCATCCAAGCCATGGTGGTCATAATAATCATCCTCCATATGATCCATGCCATCTTCCTCTCCAACTTCATCATCAACATTAGGAATCACCAAACCATCTATAGGGGCAGCAGCTGAACCATTAGCCAAGTCTCCGTCATTTGGAGTATCCAATTCCAATTATTCATTGTCTATTGTTAAATCTAAAATGTCAGATGAACCTTCATCATTATCTACAATCCATTCATCATCGGATGCAAGATCATCAAGGTTATATTCAATCTTCTTTCTAGGTTGCTTCTTCTTGGCCAATTCAAAATTGGCCATCACAAATACAACATCATTCATTGTCTTCTGTTTCAAACGGTTTCTTCTCTTTGTGTGGACCTAATAGATATAAACTCCATTAGTATATAGCAAGTGGTAGGCAATTTTAAAAATGAAATGTGAGAGAAATTTTACCATCTCAAAGACACTCCAGTTTCTCTCACAACCAGATGAACTGCAAGTCAAGCTTAATACACGAATTGCAAATGTTTGGAGTTCTAGATGCTCATCCCCATATGACTCCCACCATTGTGGTGGAGTTTTGGTTTTAAGAGCAGTCATGGCTATTGCACTACCAAAAAACTTTGCTCGCATCTTGAAATCTTCAAGTTGAGCATCAATCTTGGTTATCACTTAAGCATCTCCCACCATCCTTTCTAAACAATCATATAACCCACGCTTTACTTCATAGTCAGTTTTAAATTCAGGACCATAATGTAATTGGGGGGTTAAGGTAGTAACCCGCAGCATGCAAAGGTCCCATGGAGTTGCTTGTCCCATCTCTCATCAATGATATCCCATAGAGGCTTAAAACTAAATAATACAAAAATAATTGAATTAGTTTTGAAAATAAAGTTTATAATTTAAATTAAAATATATAATGTAAACTAAAGTTTATAGTTTACCTTTTCTGGACACCATTGAAGGCTTTTTGAATGCTCTCCTTAGCTTGATCCATTGCCTCATAAATAAACCCCATTGCTGGCTTCTCATCCGAATCCACCAAACGAGGCACTTTGATTAGTGGATAAGCACCTCTCAAGCAAGTCACAATGTTCTTCCAAAATTCCTTATCCATAACCACTTCTTCAATATGCTTCCCATCCCTTGTCCTTGCAAATCGGCCTGATGTCCATTCATTAGAGGTAAACATTCTTATCAAGGCCCCTTTGTTGTCCATGAGACACCCCAAAGTTAGATAAGAAGTGGCAAAGCGAGTCATGGCTGGCCTCACCAAATCCTTTCCTTTGGTGAAATGTTGCAATAAAGAAATTAGAGAAGTCTTGGAGTAGATATAGGTGGTAATCTTCTTACCATTTGAAATTGTTTAATGGTGAACTGATATTTTTTTCTCAAAATCCTCCAGCATTAGATCAATGCAATGCGCGGCGCAAGGTGTCCAATAAAGCTTATTCCTTTTCTCTATCAACAACGTACCAGCAGCTTTGTAATTTGCTGCATTGTCGGTCACAATTTGGACGACATTTTCTTCACCAACTTCCTCCAGAATTTCATCAATTATCTGAAATATTTTATGAGCAGTTTTTGATACACGAGATGCATCAATCGACTTCAAAAAAACAGTACCTTTAGGGCTGTCCACTAAGAAGTTCAATATTGTTCTCCTTCTTTTGTCAGTCCACCCATCACTCATGATGGTGCATCCTGTCTTCTTCCAAACGGCCTCATGTTCTTCAATGTTCTTTGCTATCAAATCCACCTTTTGTTTCAAGCACTTAACTCTAATCTCGTGATAGGATGGTGGCTTAAATCCAAGGCCATGTCGGGCTACCATCTCCAACATCTTGTGAAATTCTTCACTCTTTGCAGCATTAAACGGTATAGCATTGTTGTAGAAGAATGAAGCAATTTCTTGGCATGCTTCTTCTCTCAAAATCTTCGTGAAGATGCTGTTGATGGTGGTTTGAGAGGTCACTCTCCTCTTCTTAAAAAGATTTCCAGGTGTCTCCTCTTCCTGCCTTTTTTCTTTCCCTTTCTCAGTAACTGTCTCCTCATCATCTATGCCTGATTTTTTCACTAATTTTTCTTGCAAGGATTTTACAATTTCCCACATTTGTTTCTTCACTTCATCAGGAACAGAATTACAAGCACTAACATCTTTTTGTGTACAAGCCAAGTGATGCTTCAACCGGTAAACCCCTCCAATAATTACTTTGGCACAATAATTACATTTGATTTTTCTTGTTCCCCCATCAACAGAAACTCCATGCTTCCATGCCATATCATTCCTGCTACCAGCAGCATTAATCTGCACTCTACGGGGTGGACCACCAGAGCTGCCAGCAACAAGGATGCTTGAAGACATGTTGAAACGGAGTGGAGAAACAGAGGTGAAACAGAGAGTAGAAACAGAGAGGAGAAACTCTGATATTGCCGAATAATAACATTGTTTGCTACTGTGCATATATACTCAGTGAAAGAATCCGTGTAATGAAGAGCTTTAACCACCACAATGAAGCAGTCGTATATTGGGAAGAAATGATTTGAAGTGAAAACGGTAATATAATCAATAATCAATTTGTGACAATTCCAAAACAAAAGTCATTGAAACTTGAAAGCTATTAAGAGTAGAGAGATACCCGTATGAAGTGGAAACTGGAACGGCAAACATAGGGTTAAAAACTTAAAACAGCTGGATCGGGTCTTTTTTAAGTGTTTTGGGCTGAAAAACGAAGTTGGACCGAAACAGGTTATTTGGGAAACCGGGTCCAACACGAATAAAACGGGTCACGCCGCACGGAAACGGGTCACGCCTCAGGATCGCACAACTCGTCCAGAAAGCGCCGTGCCGACCGCGTTCACGCGTTTCCTCGCTGCTCCGGCCGATGGCCACGTTTTCCCGCCGATCTACCTCGCCGAACCCCTCATATCTCGTAGGAGCGTACGATCCCACGAGTTAGATCGCGTGCCTGACAACCTTGGTCCTTACTCCTTAGCTGCCTTTGAGTTCAGAAACTCATCCAAGGTGAACATCCTACGAACTACAAAGGTTGCTTTTCTGTTTGTGCAGCCTTTGTAGTGTGAGGAATTGAGTTGCAAACCTTGTGATTCCAGCCCTTACCAATACCAATTCCACCTTGTTGGTGAACTTTCTCATCGTGTTCAAGGCCATGGTATGATTGTAAATGAAGCCAACGAGAGAGACCCCTCTTTAGAGTTATTTACGAAAGGTGTTTCTCTATTTCAGTATTAAGATAGTCTGCTTTGAAATCCCCTACTAACTGTTTCCCTTGTAGCTTTCTCTTTAGTCTTAAATCATACTTCACTATCTACTATTAGTTTTCGTATCAAGTTTCTTCTTTTATTTCTTAGTTATTATTGCTGTTTTACCATCAGATTTAAAATGATCTTCTCTTAAATGATGAACTGGATGTGCTGAAAGATTATTAATGTTACGTTCTTAGCCATACATGCTTGGATAGTGCATTGGCTTGTTGACAAATCATCTTATATGTTTTTACTTTTTTTGCTGTCGACAAATATTGTTCTGACTTCTGACCGACTTAGCAAATCTATTTCCTAGGATCTGATGTCTTTTTCTTTTATATCACATCTTTCCCTTTCTGAAGAGATGTTTCACTGTTATTGGATCAAGGGTTCAAGACACAGGAGAACTGCTTCTTCCATCCATTGTCCAATGACATGTCCATATGTAAGTGAGTAGTCTCTCTTATGATACGAAAAACTAGTTGCACATTTTTTACTTGCTATTTTAGTTGATGAAAATCTACAAATAAAACCTCCCCTACATTAAGGAATTCCTTTTATTATATCTGTCCAACATCTTGGGTTCACCAATTGATATCCGAAGTCCAAACAGACTTCCTCTTTCATGTCTTATCACTATTTGACAATTTTGGAAATTAAATATTTGTATAGCACTATTTTGTATCCCATTGATAACTTTTAGCTCAATTGTGCTTTGATGCACTATGCCTGTCGATGAATTATTTAGTCTGATTTTACAATGGCAGCTCTGAATGCATGTGATCTCGACAAATTTCTTAAATCAATAAGAAGAGATCCCTCATATGTTGATTTGGAGGTAAGTAAATTTAAGGACACCTTTTTATCCAAAAAAAAAATTATAATAATAAATATGTTGCACCTCTTACAATTTTTTTATTTAAAGTTCACTTATTATTCATTAATAATCACATGTCTACTTTATCCCTTTGCAGGCCAATCCTCCGGTGGGGAAAGATCAACCCCCTGATCTAGCTGCGTTAGTTCCATCTGGTTCAATAGTTTTGCCTGATCAGCCAGAAAAGCAACCTTCACCAGTTGCTAAGGACGGTAACGTAGTTTCCGGGGATAAGTTCAGGACGGTTTCAGGTATAAAAATTCTATTAAATGCTCTATTCATTTGCATCCATTCATATATGATATGCATATGGAATAGTTCTTGTGTTTGTGGAGTAGAAGTTTCTGTTCTCCCCCTTAATTGTTTTTTCATTTCTCCTCTCTATTCATATTTCTTTTATTATCCTAAAATAACATCATTACAGGAGGATTACATTAAAATTGAATTTGGTGCCCCATGAACCTAGAAGTGTAGGAGGAGCTACCATTTACACTGTGGTCCTTGCTTCTGAGGCAATTGCTAATTTATCTAATCCATCAGTTATTGATTTCATGCAAAGAAAATTTGTTTGCTTTTGTATGCCTTTACTTTCGGTGAAGCTACTGTACTACCTGTTACTGTTGCATTACGTTTGATGCTTATATTAATGACTAGTACAATGTTTAGCATTAAGTTCTGCTGGATTATATTTTTCACACATGACCTAACTCAGGGTCACATAAATTCAGTGCATTTGTTAATCAATTTTGTGAGGGGTAGCAGAAACCCTGTTTATGGCTTTAAGTTTCTAGTGGTTAAAGTAGTCACAAAGTAAAACTTTCTGATGCAGCCAAAGTTGTCAAGCCATCCGTTAGTGAGAAAAATACAAAGGGGACACCAGTCAAAAATGTTCATTCACCAAGCCCCTTTGCAGATGTTGGGCAATTCGTTGAAGAGATATTGCATAAAACATCAGAATTATTGCTTTCAGAGGTAAAATAAAAAGTTGCTTTCTTTCAATTTCAAACTTATGCTTTACTTCCTGCGTCAAACTGAAGAATCTTGATCATACAGATCAAGGAAGAAACTTTTAAGCAACATGGAGAGCAGCTGGGTGCTGTGGTATCTGATAAACTAAAGAAAAGCCTCAACACAGATTTTAAAAACCTTGCTGTAAGTATATATGATTCAGCCAGTCAATTTTTTCCCTTTTGAAAAATCATAGCAATGAATTTGGGGCATGAGTTCCTTGCTGTTACTACCCTTTATTGGTAAAAATCCGCTATTTCATATATATGAAATCGTGAGTCCTGATCACTAGATTATCTCTTCTGCAGATGATGTTTAAGAACATCGCATACGCCGAAGGGTTCCATGCTGGTACCTCAGCATCAGCCCAGGCGCTTGCAAAGCTTACGGGGATTTAAGATTTGCTGACAGGAAAGTAAAAGATTGACTAAAATTTTAACTCTAGTTGTTCAATGTTTCGGTTATGACAACACTAGGCATTGATTGAACATTCATACAGGGGAAATGTTTGGTACTGGAGAGATGAGTTGAAGACATTTGATCAATGAAAAAACTAGGCACATGAAGGTGGTCATTTAAAAGAATTATATTATTGTAGAAATTTTCAGGTTTACAACTCACTATTGTGCTGAATTATATAGTTGGAAAATGCTCTGCATTTTAAAAGGTCTAGTATATTACAATATGCTAAATCATGTGACACCAACATTTGGGCTGTCACATGTCTTTTCCGATTATTCATGAATGATGTATGATTTTTCTGTTTAATATTGTCCCGTATGATTTCAATGCATTCAGCGAATGATCTTGTATGATATTTTACTTGTAGCGTAGCATAACCTTAAAGCTTTAGACTTGCAAAACTGATCATGACAACCTTGATATATTGTATTATAGGCCTGATAGGATAACTTTATAGTTAATACAATACATTATGATCTTGATAGGTTAGTTTTCTATTTCTCTCATAATTAGTTATATCACTATCTACTACCCGTAAACCTATAATTGTCCAGCCAACCCACCAGCATCGTAGCTACGAGGCATATCACCCAACCAACACCCCACAAAAATCATAATCCCCGCACTCACCCAAACCTTCATGTCAGGAAAAAGTCCCCAGATAACTTACCAACCGTAATAACCGAATGCAATATAGACATAGGAATTCGCAGAATTGCCGCTTGTACAAAAACCAATCTTTAAAATCCTCCCAAGTAATGGGAACCATGGAAATCCTCAAAGGGCCAAACCTAAGATCTTTAAATCACCGAAATTTGCTCAATCTGTGATCTTTCTTGGCAAATAACGCCTTGTATATGCACTTTTTTTTTCGGTGAACACTTTATGTGCACTTTTATTATTTTTTATATTGAACTTTTATTTCTTCAGTAGATATTCCTTATATTATTTCTATATGCGCTTCTATTATTTTTCTATATTGCACTTTCAATCTCATCGTGCGTTTTGTTACTTGTTACATTCTTTCTTTGACTAACTGTCCTGCCATTTTTCTTTCCTTTAAAAATTAGTATAGCATAACAAATTTATATGCATATAATATATCTCTTTTTTTTTTTTGACAACGCATATAATATATTTCTAAGAGGGTATTTTCTGTAAAAAGTATTAATTGTCATCCTATCCAGTGTTATACATTGCATCACCAAACATGTGATAATACTGTATTATACAACACAGTAGCTTATATGATATCATACTAAACACTTCATATTATTAAAATCTTATCAGGCTTTATACGCTTTATTCTATCAACCTTATCCTATCATGCAAGTGTACATATTGTGAAGACCAGTCATGATTGTCATTGTTATTATTAAGTAGTTACAGATAATATTTACAGTATACACATTGATATAATCTGATTGAGTACACTATCTGTACTCTTTATAAATATATTTTTGCTTATTAAAAAAAGATATAAGTGGTATAAAGAAAAATAAATAAATGCAACCTCCATGGAATGAAAGAGAAGAACCCTTTGCGACGGCAAATGACAACAGTATTACATGGTTATCCAACTTTGGTGATGAATTCCACTTCTAAGTTGACGAACTATATAATTCGAATGCCGTTTTCGTTTGTTTGTATAACAATTAACATATGTTACTCCTGCAAAACGCATTCATGGCATACAAGCTTCATTAAGAAATAGGTCTTTGATTGGGCCTGTGAATAGCGGTTAGGCAAAACAAACAACGCAGGCTTCAAATTATGTCATATATTAACTTACTCATGAGCATCACATCTTGTCTACAGCGATCTCAGACTCAGTAAACTCGTGAGTTACCATCTTTGGAGAGCTAAAGAATGCAACATGAGTGATGCCTTGGAGTAGCAGCTGAAACTGAGTGCAAAGATTAATTTCAGTATATGTAGCCAATATTCAACTCAAAATCTAGCATCATATATATATATATATATATATATATATATATATATATATATATATATATATATTTATTTATATGCAGTTTGAATCTAAGTTTCCATTTTCTTTAATTTCTTCTCAGCTTTCAAAATTACTGGGAGAAGTTAGGCCGGGGAACTGGTGAATTAAATCACGAAGTAGTGGTGAATAATATCAAGTAGCGATTGAATTAAGTTTTAGAAAATTCCCAAATTTTACTATTGTGCATTATAGAGGATGAGCCTTGGAACAATATATAGTAAAGTTGTTAGCTAGAAATGACGGATTCAGAAACAGCCTCTCCCCTTGTATAGGAGTAAGGTTGCATACACTAGCTGCCCTTTGTTTTGTTTGTGTTTAAATCGAGAACTCAAACACCGCCCAAAAATATTTCAATCTAGTAACTATAGCTATAGAGAAAGCATGATTATTTCTCAAAGGAGAAATGCTTGACAAGTTCCCAAACATAAACTATAACGGACATGCATGCCAGACTATCTTAATGAAGAGATGCTATATATTAATCTATCAGACTCATGAATATGAATTATATATGATGAAGTTAGTTAATAATATGAATTATCACCCCTTGAAGAAGAAGAAGAAGAAGAAGAAAGAGCAGCATGAGGATGAACCCTTGGATGAAAAGGCCAAATAGAAGCAAGACGTGTCCACCTCAAGCACCTCCGAAACCTACCTCCTTCACGATCATCCTCTTCCTCCTCCTCCGATACGGGCACTTCGTGGCGGCACACGGGGCAAGAGTTATGAAGTCTGAGCCAAGGAACAATGCATTCAGAATGGTATATATGTTTGCATGGCAATTCCCTCGCTTCACCACCCACTTCAAACTCTTCCTGACAAACCGGACACTGTGAATTCTCCTTCAGATGATTCTCCACTATCATCACCTTCGGTATCCCCTCAATGGCTCTCTCCGGCAACGGCGGTGCACCCTGCCGGTCATTCTCCGTCAACTGCTCTATCAACTCGTTTAACCCCGTGCCTGTGAAGTAGTCCCTTGCATCGACGCCATGTGGCACGACAAGGTTCTCTCTTCCTGGCTCCAACGGGTTTATGGGCTGAAGAATGATCCAAGTACGAGGACGAGGTTGTATGATCCCTTCTTCAGGTTCGGGTTCCGAACCACGGTGTCGGGGTGGATGACGCCTTGTTGTGTGACGCACTGGAACCTCCCTACGAGGGGTTGTTCTGGGTTGTTGTTGTGTGTGACGGATGGGAGGTTCGAGCATGAGAGAAAGTGCTTCTAGCAAACGCGCTTCTGGGGAAGGATCGTGGTTGGTAAAGTCAACGACGAGTCTTGGCCTTGGAAAGCTTATTTCGCACACGAATTGACCGAAGCAGCGTGGGCACATGATTTCCGAGGGGTTTGTGTTTGAGGGTGCAGACCGGAGCCGGACCATCCGGTTGCATTGGAAGCACAAGTATAGCCCGTAGGTGCTGGGCTCATTGTTGCTTCTCTCTCTTGGAGGGCTCAAAGACATGGTTTTCAGTTGTGTTAGGAATTATTAATATGAGATTGATGAAGCCAATAAATATCATTAGGAAGATTATTTAGGTTATGATATATATGCCAAGTGAATAGAGCAAAGGATGACTTATGGGTTTGTATAAAGTGATTCTTTTTAGAGTTGGATTTGTGTCCAAACAAAGCAACTTTCTTAGCACAGTCTCTAGGTGCACACTGTTCCTTCCAAGGATAGGAAAAGGATGTGTGCTTGCAGCAAACTGCCAATGTTGCTTCTCAATTCTTATCATTTGAGGCATACATTTGAGACATAAATTTGAAGGAAGAGTGGCGTTCTTGAGAAGGAAACGATGACGTAAGTCGATGGTTTGAAAATGTTAGTTTGAGAAGGTGGTGTGTAAGGAGGCTAAATTGATGATATCAGTGAATACAATAAACTGAATGTAATCAATGTAAGGAATAATTACAATAAGAAGCATTAAAGGGAAATAGTCCTGAGAAGGAGATGAGGTAGAGCCTAAGGAAGAAGAAGAGGGTCCAAAAGAGAAGGAGAGGGAGTCTAGAGATTTGTCCAAATTCTTCACCCTCCACATTTTGATATATATTATCCATTAATTGTAACTATAACTTTGCCCCTTTTCCTTGCTGGCAAAGTCTCTCTCATGTGACTCATTTACTTCTTTCTTCCGATTCTTCCTTTACTTCCACCACTATCATAACATTACCACCCCCGTTAAAATTGACCTTGTCCAAAAGGTCATGGCAATGAAAGTCTAGAAAGCAGGAAAGTGAAATCAAGCTTGTAACCATTTGTATCTTCAATAAGTGCAAGTACCACGTTGCCACCCTTGCTAGGACCAGGCTCCATCAAAGTACCATGTTGGTGTTCATGAGAAATCCAAAGTCCAGGGCTTCTCTAATAGGCATCTTACATAACAAAGACGCAAAAGTTGTGCCAACGATGCCTCCAAGGCATGCAGTGAATATAACAAGTATGAGTAAACCCTAAGAAGTTCCTCCACCTATAGTTGCCACATTAGTATTCAACCCACTGACTATAAAATATAGTAGCAAGAAAAAGCCAGTTACAATGTTCTCTATCTTCTTAGTCCACACCTGAGCAAAGGGACCATCCATGAGCACAATTATGCCCAATAAGTGTTCTATAGCAGGGATAGCACCAATATACTCCACAATCTCATATAGGTTGCCACTATTGAGATTTCCCTACCATAACAATTGGATAGATCTAGGAATAATTTGAATCAGACTTATGTCGGGTCTTGTATCAATGCCAAGTATATCCAGTCCCTCAAAGAATTTGATGCCGCATATTTTGAAGTTAAGCAGGCAGAAAGGACTTGAGGCAAAAATTGAATATCCTTTGGCCAAAGGGTGCCCACGAGTTCTTGTGCACCATTCAGTTGTGAGCCCGTGAACTTCTTTATGCCTTGATGAATAGCTTCCACTTTATCAACTTGTACAACTCTATCAATTTTTGATTGGGCGACTAAATATGTAGGGACTTTGAAAGAAGGGAGTTGAACTAGTCGTTGAATGAAAATAGTACTACTCAATATCTCAACAATGGAAAACCCCCCAATGAACAAGGGCACTTATTTGACGGAGTGAAGGGATAGCATGACGTTGGAGTGAAGAAGAGGCTGTGAGAGTTTGAGAGCCATTATTTGACGGAGGGAAGGGAAACAGGAAAAGTCCAAACAGTGCCTATGTAAAATGTCAAATGCAAGCATCTGGAATTGTTTTCCCCAATTTTATTTTCCTGACATAAATTCAGTCTTCGCATTTTAAATTTCGGAAATAAGTTTTCAAACAGTGAAATATTTTATTTCAGAATAATATTTTGTATGTCCGGAATTTAATTTCCTGACTGTTTTTGAAAAAATTATTTTCCAAAAAATATAACATGAACGTACTAACGAGATCAAAAGAATATTTTTGGGAAAAAAATATAAAAAAAAGATGCAAAATATGTAGAGCATAATACAAGGCGTAAAAGGTAAGGCCCTTGGATTTATGCCTATACCCAAACTTGGGGTGTTCGTGGATTGGATTGATTTTAAGCTAAAAAGTCATCCAATCTAATGATGAAAACAACATTCGGTTTGGATTGGATCGATTTGCTTCCTTGAAAAAATCCGATCCGATCCAATCCAATCAAATGCGGTTTGGATTGGATTGGATAATTCGATTTTTGTCATTTTTTTTTATGTCAAGTGTCCTTTCTACTATTTAATAGTGAACAAAATATAATCTTCATTTAAGGGAGCTAGTTTAGGGTGTCAATACTTATTTTAATCTCTCTATACGTTAGCACAGTAGAACCTTTATGAAAGGCATCACCCATTTATTCATTATTGACCATTATTTGATTTCACGACGAGTGAGGAAAATTCTAGAGAATTCCTGACAAATTTTAATTTGGGAGTTTCAGAAGAAAAAAAAAATTATTGATATTTTTAACACGTTCTTTTAAGTAAAATATTCTTTTATATTAATATCTATATCTACTCTTACTTATCCTATTTTTTCCTTGAATTGGCTACAAAAAATGTAGCTAAGTATTTTTCAAATTTACTTAATTGGTTTCCTATTTTTCATGTTTACTTAATCAAGTATATATATGTTATGCGTCAAAACTTTTAGCAAAATATAACTTCAAGACATTAATATTTATTCGAAATAGTCTCATATATTTCATTCCAACAAAAATATTAAAGAGAATGAGGGACATAAAAGTATGAAAATGATGATTAAGTATGAGTAATACTATCTTGTCAAAAAAAAAGTATGACTAATACTATAATTTCAAAAATAATAGTATATGTATATAGTAGTTCGGTTTGGTTTGGATTGGATTTCACTTTGGGATCCAAAATCCGATCCAATCCAATGAAAAAAACGATTTTTTCGGTTTTCGGGTTTTTCGGTTTACGGTTTTTTCGGTTTTCGATTTTTTGGTTCGGTTTTGACGGTTTGAATCGATTTGGATCAGTTGATGAACACCCCTAACCCAAACACAGAAAGCCTAGTATACATCGGCTAAAGCCCAGCTTTGTACATGCCCAATTCTCTTCCTTGTCTTATTAGTTATTATTAGTCTAAGATTTTTTATATTATTAATCAAACAAATATTGATACATCATAAGAAATGTTTGATTTTTAACTTAAATCTCACATATAAGATGAAAATGTGTAATTGATTGACAGTATAAAAAGTTGTATACTAACCATATATCAAAATTACACTCTATTTATTTATTGTTTGAATATGTTTTAATGGATTTAATTGTTATGAGTTGTTACAATAAAAAAAAATTAGATTGTATTATGAATTGTTACTTCATGAAATATTCTGAATCTTATAGTAATAACTACCTTAAAAATTATTTTGTAAAAACAAAATTACCTTAAAAATCATACCTATTGATTTGTAATTGATTGACAACATATAAAAATTTAACTAACAATATATTAAAATTAATTGTAATATATAAAGATGCTCATGTGTTCTCGTTGCAGGAGTGACGCCTCCTTCACACAAGGAAGGCTTTAGCATAACTTGTATATGTACTTTTTTTTTTTTAAAAAAAGGATATTCATTCATTCAAATTGATAAAATACATCGAAAACAACACAAATTTAATATTGCTAAAAACCGAAAAGGATGAATCTGCAAACTCACTGCACCAAGGTTAATAGCATAACGTACACGGTAAAATGCCTACAAATGTGACAAAATCAAAGTGACCGGAATACACATGCCTCCGGATCTGTAACGTTGTTGCCCAAGTCTTGATTGAATCTGTAATGGATCAAAGTTGATCTGTCAATCTGAACCAAATGAACACCACAACAAGATGGGAAACCAAACGACGCCGCAACAAGACGACGAACAAAATACCGCCGCACGCAGACGATGAAAACAGAAAAAAGACAAAGGAAAAACCAGATCTATATAAAAAAAACCACTTATTTAGATAAAAACTTGTATATGTACTTAGTTTGTTTATGTCTTCACTATTACTTTTATAATCCTAAATCTGCCACTATTTCGGAATTATAAAATTTTCTTGTTCTATACCATTTTGCAACTTTAATTAAGTTTTATCTATTGTGGAAAAACATTTACCGCATAATAATATATTGGGTCTTGCTAACCAGTGGACTTAGGGTATTGGTTAAGGAATACAAAAGAGACAAGTTCTTATTGGAAATCTAATTTTCTCACTCTTCTATTTTGAGTCTGGATTTTTATTCGTTCATTTCTGTAACACCCCGACTTTTCAATGTTTTCTAATATCGTAAATTTATATAAATACGTTTATATATTTATCTGAGACTTAGAAAGTGTTTTTAATTAAACCGAAACCTTATTTACACTCTACTTTACCGTAGAGAGTTACGATAAAAATTTAGGTTGAAAAGTCAGTTGAAACCCGGTCTGTGAATTTCACTGACAGTATATTTATACTGATCAGAAAACCTAATTTTGACTCGTGAACGAAAAACTTAAGGTTTTTATTTAATTTCCTACGTTTTTGGTTATTTTGAAATATTTCACTAAAAAGTGAAATATTATATTTTATCCGGGCGGTATTTTAATCGGGCAAGCGATGGAGCTGAATACGGGATTTTCGAGAGCCGCTAACGGATAATACCAATGAGTCATGCAAGAGGAGTCACCCATGTGAATGCATTTATGATGCACATGGTAATGATGACTAAGTTAGGAGAATTTGCACCTAAGTCCTTCGACTTTCTTATATTTGCTTTTTGGTCCTAAACTAATTTTTCAAGTTGTCATCAACTTTGGGCCAAATTCTTGTCATCTAAGCCCACTAGGAGCTGCGACCATAGAGCCCAAATCATGGTTCTAGTGTTGTTTCCACGAATCAAATTTTATTCACTTAAGTTTCCTTGCCAAAGTTTAAGTCTTAAGCATTTTCAAGTGTAAATGCAAATGGACTTTAGTGTTTTCCTTCAAGCCCATGCGCAAGAAAGGCCAAGCCCACACTTTGGCTCATAAACTTGGATGAGTCAAGTGGTTTCTAGTTCATTCTTGCACTATCCTGACACTTCATCAAAGTTCTAGTGTGTTCTTACTTTCTCCTTGAACAAGGAAGCTTAGTTTGTGAGGAAGTTGGTGATTTCTTGCCCATTTGCAAATTCCAAGAGGTGATTCATGTTCTTCATCATCTTTTAGTTGTTGTTTCTTCAAATCATTTCTTGTTTTGAAGCTTATTTCATTTTGTTCATCTTAGTGTTCTTGACTTTGTAAATTCATATAAAATCATAGAAAAATCCAATAAAGTTGAGATCAATTTCTATGTTCTTGTCATCATCTATATAGTCTAAATCCAAGAGTATGTTGTAAACTAAATTTCCTCCCCATTTATTTGATCAAGGCCGAACCTATGTGGGTAAGGTTGGAGGAAGATTTTGTTCATGTCTTTCATAAATAATCTTGTATATCATCTCTCTAATATATATACATGTTGAATTCAAGTTATTTCATCAAACAAAAATCCCTAGCTTCATGTACTCATTAAGGACGAATATAGGCTTTTAGAAGTTTGGAAGTTTTTAATTCAAACTTTGTTGATTTATCACTAATCCATTGTCTTAAGTACTTAGGATCATTAATCCGATGACATAAGCAATTTTAGAAATGTTAGCCACAAAACCTTGTTGAGGTCATGACCTATCATTAGGGAATAGGTGATTTTATTTGATTGTTTGTAATTGGTTGATTGTGGTTGTTGAAGGTTAAGTGTGTCGGTTATACGTGAGTCGTGACACCGGAGTTTGACGTACGTTCGAGAAATAAAATCGTGAGATAAGTTCTTCAAGAGGTAAGGGGAGAATACCTGGGGAGTTTTTCCTATAATCATGTGTTATCTAGTTGATGTCTATATTTGTTTAAGTTCTTTAAGTTATGTTATTTTTATCTGTAATGGTTTAATTGCATTTAAATTGTTTATCTGCAATCATAGATTATGGTGTGGTGATGCATGATCTGCCTGAGAATATTATTATGATGTTGTTGTTGATTGTTGTTTGAAAAGCCTAACAGTGGTTAGCGCACAATCAAATTAACCAGATAAAAGCTTTAAGAAGCTTTATAAATTATATTCAATGCTTATGAGAGAAATATTGGAATATAATATTGATGGGAAATTTTATTTGGGAAAAATAAGGAATTTTGGAAAATATCATTATTTTAATGATTTATCGCGGTAAGAGTGAACTATGAGTCACAGTGAGGGTGTAACATCCATGGCTGCTCTATGGATTGACGACTGTCCCCACAGACCAACACGGGTCTTTTCAGCGTGCTTTGTCCTCACTCAAACGCTTCCTGGAAAACTTCCCAGGAGGTCACCCATCCCAGAATTGCTCCAAGTCAAGCACGCTTAATTGTGAAGTTCTTAAGTGATGGGCTCCCGAAAAGAAGATGCATCTTGTTAGTATAGGTAGTACTAATCAATTCATATAAGCCTTCATCAACTGTATAGTCCCATACCTACACAGTCTCAGGATCCCTCTCATTCGGGTGTGTAATCGATTCATTCATGTGTCCCTCCACCTAGAAGTCTGCCAGGAGCCGCTCCTTGTCCGTACCTTCTTGCACCGGCGATCACTCCCCGCCCTCGTCGGCACCCGGGTGTTACATGCCCACCAGCTTCCGCTTGGTTCGTCCTCGAACCACGCCGTACTGGGAGAGGTGCCTCTCTAATACCATTTGTAACATCCCTGGCTGCTCTATGGATTGACGACTGTCCCCACAGACCAACATGAGTCTTTTCAGCGTGCTTTGTTCTCACTCACACGCTTCCTGGAAAACTTCCCGGGAGGTCACCCATCCCAGAATTGCTCCAAGTCAAGCACGCTTAACTGTGAAGTTCTTAAGTGATGGGCTCCCGAAAAGAAGATGCATCTTGTTAGTATAGGTAGTACTAATCAATTCATATAAGCCTTCATCAATTGTATAGTCCCATACATACACAGTCTCAGGATCCCTCTCATTCGGGTGTGTAATCGGTTCATTCATGTGTCCCTCCGCCTAGTAGCCTGCCAGGAGCCGCTCCTTGTCCGTGCCTTCTTGCACCGGCGATCACTCCCCGTCCTCGTCGGCACCCGGGTGTTACAGAGGGCGAAATCTTGAAATTATTTTTATACTGAAAATTTTTACGTAAGAAATTCCATAAATTTATAAAAATTTATTTTGTGAAAATAATTGTTGAAAATAATTTAATGATGATTTTATAAAATTATTTAAGTGGAAAAAACTAAGTTTTGACTTAAATGGATTTAAAAAGGATAATTGACGGCAAATTGGAAAAGTTTTGATGGCAAGTGTTTTTAAAACAGTAGAGCGTAGTTGAAATAAGTTTGAGCCTCAAGTGACTCATCTTTGTGAAAACTAAGTCTAGTATTTAAAGTTTTATTAAAGAATTTCCCGTTTGAAAAGATTTTCCGAAATCAAGTTTAACTTAACTGTGTTAAAAGTGGTGTTGAACTTAGTAACCGAGACGTCGGGGTACTAAGGTTCGTTGTGTTATGGACTTGGGGTCCTTTGGACTTTGTGGTCCTGTAGACTTAGTGTCTACTGTATACGTGGTGTATACTGTGTTTAAACATTTAAGATGTTTTTTATTACCAGAACCTATGACTGGTGCATCGGTCTTGAGGTTCCATGATTGAGCACTCGGACTTTGAGCTTCGGCAAGAAAAGATTGAACACAAAGAAAAGTGTCCCGAACCAAGTGTTTTTGCATGCATGTGGCAGACGTGCCTATTATGTTATGGCTGAGTGCCTTATGTTCTGGCTCCGTGCCTATGGCTGTGTGTCTTTGCCTTGTATGGTTATAGAGCTTGTTCAACTCATCACGTGTTGGGATATCTCATGAGATTAGGTGTGAATGTTAGACAATGAATGTTGAAGTGTCATGCATATTTTTAAAATAACGATGATCGGGTATGAGACCCAGTGATAAACTACTTGTTTAGTTATGAGAATCTTATGTTGTTATGGTTATATATGTCTATGTGCTAATGTTGTATGTCGTGCATGTGATTATCATTATAAACTCATATATTGGCATCTCACCCTTATAATATATCAGGTTTTTGGGTTTGACTTTTGTGTCTTGATACATGAAAGTAGATGGTGCAGAAAAGTTCTTAGCCTCACTCAGGAACATGGGTTCCGATACTTGAAGAGATGTTTGAGTGTGGGAATGACCATATGGTCTTTCTAGTAGATGTCTTGTAAGACGACCAGCTTAGGATTTTCTTTGGGTTGTGTATTTTTGGGAAAGTTGTTATGAATGGTTTGAAACACCTTGTAAAGTGTATGAAAAACAATTTCAGAAAAGCTTATATTTTGCGATGTTTTGGTTTACAAATAAATTCAGTTTGTATGTAAGTATAAGGTAATTATACTATTGTGATGTATATAGCTTTTTCTGGAGTATTTCGCAAGAATAAAAATTTTACACCATTTTTGGACTGATTAAAAACTATAGATTATTTTCCGAAAACAACCAGCAAATAACTTTTTAATTTATTTCCGCACGTATTACGAAGTAATGCCCAAGGGGGCATTACAATTTCCATTTGGTCCTTCATCGTTTAAGTATCTATCCAGTTAATTTAAAATTTGCTACTCATAAAGCACAATGGAAAGGGAATGAATGATAAAAGAAGCAACTCTAGGAAAGAGAATGACAATTGAAGCAAATGATTAATCAACACTTAGAAAAGCGGATAAAACGATATCTATCTATTTATAAACAATACAATTATATTTCCTATGCATGAAATGTTGCCATGTGTCATGTGTCAAGTGTCAACGCTATAATTTTTTGATTTATTATTGTATTTATAATTTATAAATTTTAACAAAAAATAACACACTAAAAATAAAAATCGAATGAAATTAAATTACCGAAATTGAAAATTAAAGTTTAAATCTATCTATCTATCTATAAACAATACAATTCTATCCCCTATGCAATATAGTTTTGCCATGTGTCATCTTCCCTATGCATGAAATGTTGCCATGTGTCATGTGTCAGGTGTCAACACTACAAATTTTCAATTTATTATTGTATTTATAATTTAACAAAAAATAACACACTAAAAATAAAAATTGAATGAAATTAAATTAACGAAATTGAAATTGAAAATTAAAGTTTAAATCTATCTATTTATCTATAAACAATACAATTATATCCCCTATGCAATGTAGTTTTGCCACATGTCATCTTCCTTGTCTATGAATGTTGCCACGTGTCATGTACCAAGTGTCAACACTACAATTTTTCGATTTATTATTGTATTTATAAATGTAACAAAAAATAACACACTAAAAATAAAAATTGAATGAAAATTATCGAAATTGAAATTGAAAATTAAAGTTTAAATATAACTAATCTTATATAATTATTTAATTTATTTCAATCTTAATTTCAAATTTAAGGTCATACAATATATATTTATGTAAATCTTATTAAAGTTGAAATTAAATTTAAATTACATGAATTAAAATTTAAATTTAAATAAATATATCAAATCTCACATTTTAAATAATTTATAAATTCAGAAATATAACAGCTTACCTTATAAAAAAACAAAAGAAAATATTTATGATTTGTCCCGTGCGGGCACGGGATCAAAGCCTAGTTGTTTGATATGATGATTATGCCATCATATTGTTATCGCTTATTTATTTATCTACCCAGGGCCTTCTTATGATCCAACTGTGCCCGGGTTCATACATCTACGAGCTAAGTGGTGCGTCCGTCTAAGCGAAGTGGTGCGTCCATGCGAGTGGAGGTCCGGCCAGGCAGAGATACAACTACGACGGTGAGGTTGGGGGGTTCTGTCTTCTCCTTCGCAGGTTGGGGTCATGGTCTCGTGGAGAAGTGTCAAGGGACCAAGGGAGAAGAAGAAAGGGTTTCGCAGATCTCCCTCTCACCCGACCAACCCGATGTATAGATGGGCGAAAGCGGATTTCATTTTTCTTGCATCAAATCCGCCCGAACCCGACAAACCCCACCCGAATCCGCCCGATGCTCACCCCTAGACAGTAACTATCATGGCGAAGAAAGTGAGTGTACCTGTAAAAGGCATTCTGATGTCCAAGTCAATCAGGTACTCAGTATGTACTCCCCCGATCCAATATATAAGAAAAACGTTTTAAGGTTTTTGATTCAATATATAAGCAAATTTTGTTTTCCAATGATTCATTTAATGACATTATTCCCAAAATATCATTCATTTAATACAAATTTCAATGACTCATTTAATGAAGATTGAAGTTTTAGATGAAGGGTAATTTAGATAATAAACCTAATTTTTTACAAGATTCAATGAAATTAATTAACCACCTTAACACGTGTATTCCATTAATTTTTCGTTTATAATATGGATCGGATGGAGTATGAGCTAAGAGAGATACTAAACCTAATGACTCATTTAATGACATTATTCCCAAAATATCATTCATTTAATACAAATTTCAATGACTCATTTAATGAAGATTGAAGTTTTAGATGAAGGGTAATTTAGGTAATAAACCTAATTTTTTTACAAGATTCAATGAAATTAATTAACCACCTTAACACGTGTGTTCGATTAATTTTTTGTTTATAATATGGACCAGCGGGAGTATGAGGTAAGAGAGATACTAAACCTAAGGGTCGTGTTTGATATATATAGTTGAGAGTCGCAATCATTATGATTGATTATGAACGTCGTTGATGAAGATAATTACAAAATTGTTATGCCATATTAATTATCCATTATTGAAAGGTTAGTTCAAGGTTCGAGATCAGTAACAATAACTATTAGGGTCGTGCTAACGAGTGCCCTTAGGACACTCTTTATGGAACCAAGAAAAATAAGTTTTTATAGGAAAACTAAGTATTTTCCCATAAAACATTTCTTTTCTTGGTTCCTTAAAGAGTGTCCTTAGAGCATCCACATCCCAGCACCCCACTTTGGAGTTCTTAAATGGGTCCCGCCATCATCACTCATTTTTACTTTTTATAACTTAAGCATCTCATCTCTACATCCCAACAACTTTTAAAAAATTTTTAAATGGACCCCACCAATAACACAATAGAAGCACGCTTCAAATTGAAGGTGCTTAACAAGCACCCTCTCCATCGGTTCATGCATTTTAAGCATCGGTACTTAATTTCTAAGCACCCCAAAAACATCATCGATGTAGATAAACTCGTTAGCATTCTCCTAACTATTATATTTTTAGGCATATTAATCTCAAAATCAAACTTAGAACTACATCACTGAACAAAAATGATATCTACATTACCAAGCTGCTCCATACTAAGCGAGGACAAAATATCTACTAAAGACACTCAGGTGGGCCAGGAAGGCCCTTTCCTCGTACCCAACTGTCAAAAATTAAAGTGGAACCTTTTGGAAATGGACTTCATTCGATATTGTGGCACTAGCCCATTGCTCTTAGTGGCCAACTATGTGCTGTTAATGTTAACAGAGCTTTTCAACCCATATCCAGGAGCACAATCATGATGACCGTTCTGTGACACCAAAATGGTACTCATCGATATATAGTTCTCACACATGATGCAAGTGAAAAAGGATAGTGGGCATATTTAAAGTTGGAACATACAAACAAGTATAATCAAATTATTACTACATATAGCTAATGGGGACTATTTTCCTTTCTTATCATGTTTAGGTGTGACCACTTCTATTTTGTTTCATGAGATGTACTTCACGGTGAAAAAATATGCTTATTGATTTAGGGGTAACTTCTTCGTATTTTGCAAATAGTTAATATGTGAGAGATTTTCAAAATTTATAGAAGATTAAAGGTTATCAACGGTCAAATAAATACATATCATGTTGTTAATTAAATACAAGTTTGTTGTATAGCACAGTGGTTGCAATGTCTGTAGTATTCCTCAAGGGTGCGAGTTTGAATCTTTTATGCGGCAATTTTTTAGTTTTAAAGATGACCGTTTTATTTTAAATCTTAATAGTGAAAAAACGGAAAAAAAAGCACGGATTCGAACTCGGCTATGTGAGGCAAGGGCCGCATCCACTGGCCACTAGGCCAACTGATGTGTTGTTTTAGTTGTTGAACATTAATATTACTTTTTTATCGAATTTGACTGATTGTGGAATTTTTCAAGAGTTGTTTTGCTTCACCAAGTGACATGAATTGGTCTATAAATAGAACCATCTGCATGCAGTAATTGGTACGAAAAATCTCATAATCTCTCAACCATTCTTCACTCCAAATCACCTTCTTTTCTCCCTTGTGCACAGGGAGAGTTAGGAAGACTATTGTTCTGTAAACTACCATTGACGATAGGCTTGATTTAGGGTGTGCAAAACAAACTAATGTTCGAAGGTGGAAACTTTCATCGTTGTCAAAAGAAGATGCACTTCCTTTTTACAACTTTGAAGGTGGCGTATGTGTTGAACATACTAAGACCAGAGGAAACAGAAGACGAGGCCATCAATGACACTCGTGAAAGGAACAAGTGGGTTAATGATGACTACATTTGCATGGGACATATTTTGAATGGCATGACCGACTCATTGTTCGATGTGTATCAAAATGCGGGATCCTCCAAAGAACCATGGGAGAAACTTGAGGCAAGATACATGATGGAAGACGCAACAAGTAAGAAATTTATTGTTAGTCGTTTTAATAATTATAAGATGATTGATGGTATGCCTATCATGGAACAAATGCATGAAATTGAACGTATTCTCAATAACTACAAACAACATAATATGCACATGGATGAAACCATCATTGTCTCCTCAATCATTGACAAACTTCTTCTTTCATGGAAAGACTTTAAAAGAAGTATTTAATGTCGAAAATATGACATTTCTCTTGAACAGTTGGGTAATCACCTTCGCTTAGAAGAAGAGTATCGTAAACAAGATGATACTAAAGAACATTCTGTTCATAAGAAGGTGCATGTAGTAGAGGAAGTGAAATCTGGTAAGTCCTCTAAAAAGAGGAATCGAGATTTTGGAAAATCTCATGAAAACAACAATGAGAATGACTACAAAAAAAATAAAAATAAAAATGGTTGTTTCTATTGTGGAAAACCGAGACATTTCAAGAGGAATTGTCGTCTTTTGAAAAAGGAAAAAGAGAAGGAATCTAGTGCAACAAAGGACAATCTTGTTGCGGTCATTTCCGAAATCAACATGATAGAATATGTTGGATCATGGTGGATTGACTCCGGTGCAACTCGCCATGTGTGTAAGAACAAGGATCTCTTCAAGACAATTGATGAATAAGATGGAACAATTCTATATATGGGAAATGCATCAACTGTCCAAGTTAAAGGCAAAGGGATGGTGGAACTAGAATTCACTTCGGGAAAAGTAGTCACTCTTACAGATGTTTATTATGTACCATATGTTAGGAAGAATTTAATTTCTGTACCGTTACTAAATAAGTACGGGTTTAAATGTGTATTTGAGGGAGACAAGTTTATTCTCTCCAAGGGAGGAATGTTTGTAGGGAAGGGATACCTTTACGAGAATATGTTCAAACTCAATATTATTAATGATAATGGATTTATTTATGCTTATATTGTTGAGCCTTGTAATTTATGGCATTCTCGTTTAGGACATGTTAATTTTAGGAAAATGGATGAAATGATGAATTCATGTTTAATTCCTAAAACAAGTAGAATTTTGGATGAATGTACAACTTGTATGCTAACTAAGATAACTAGATTTCCTTTTCCTAGAGTTGAAAGAAGTTCTAAAGTATTAGATTTAATTCATTATGATGTATGTGATTTACATGGTTGGCCCACTATAGGTGGTAAAAAATATTTTGTAACATTCATAGATGATTGTACTAGATATTGCTATGTATATTTAATGCATTCAAAGGATGAAGTGTTAGATAAATTTAAGATATTTAAAACAGAAGTAGAATTTCAACATGAAACATTTATTAAATGTTTTAGGAGTGATAGAGGAGGAGAGTTCTATAACCCTAATTACTTTGAGTCTAATGGAATAATTCACCAAACAACTGCACCTTATTCCCCACAACAAAACGGTATACCTGAAAGGAAAATAGGGTATTATAAGAAATGGTAAATACAATGTTATCATATTCTGGTCTAGCAAAGGGTTATTGGAGAGAATCCTTGTTGACGGCTTGTTATATCTTGAATAGAGTTCCAAACAAAAGGAACAAAATAACCCCATATGAGCTTTGGAAAAATAAAAAGCCCAACCTTGACTATTTCAAATTTTGGGGTTGTAGGAAAATAGTAAAAGTTCCTGAACCAAAAAGAAAGATATTAGGTGAAAGGGGAATTGAATGTGTGTTCCTAGGCTATGCTAAAAATAGCGAAGCATATAGATTCATGGTTATAAAATCTAATGACTCATATCCTGTAAATACAGTAATTGAGTTTAGGGATGCTATCTTTCAAGAAGATAGGTTTAACTCAATTCCAATTCACAAAAATAATGTTCATAGTAATGCACATAATCTAGAAACCAATGTATTTAATAATTTTACTTTAGAGAGTTCGTAACTTAGAAGAAGTCGGAGAGCTAGGAAAGAGAAAACTTATGGATCAGACTTTTTCATGTTCTTTGTTGAAGGAACAAGAGAGTCCATAGACAGTTGTGGACCAATATGATATAATACAGAAATTCATCTAGAAACATTCGAAGAGGCAATAAAGTCTCAAGATGTCGCTTTCTGGAAGGAATCTATACAAGAGGAAATGGACTCAATAATGGGGAATAAAACGTGGAAATTAGTAGACCTCCCACCTGGTTCCAAACCTATAGGTTGTAAATGGATTTTCAAAAGGAAAATGAAGGTATATGGAACCATAGATAAGTTTAAGGAAAGACTAGTTGCTAAGGGATTTATACAAAAATAGGGTATTGACTATTTTGATACATATGCACCTGTGGCAAGAATTACCTCAGTTAGAGTGCTATTGGCACTTGCATCCATCTATAAGTTTGTCATTCATCAAATGGATGTGAAAACATCATTTCTTAATGGGGAATTAGATGAAGAGGTGTATATGTCACAACCTGAAGGGTTTATGGTTAATGGTCAAGAAAAGAAGGTGTGTAAATTGAATAAGTCACTGTATGGACTAAAACAAACTCCTAAACAATGGCATCAAAAGTTTGATCAAGTTATGCTAGCTAATGGACATAAAATAAATGGATCTGACAAGTGTATTTATAGTAAATTCCATAATGGAAAAGGTGTTATGATTTGTTTATATGTTGATGATATGTTAATATTTGGTACTGATTTAGATGAGGTGGAAAAAACTAAGAGTTTCCTCACTAGTAATTTTGATATGAAAGACTTAGGGGAAGCCAATGTGATACTAGGGATTAGAATAATAAGAGATGGTGAGAACATAGGTTTATCCCAATCTCACTATGTAGAAAAGGTGTTAAAGAAATTTAATGAATTTGATTGTCAATCTGTTGTTACCCCCTTTGATCATAACACTAATTTAGTACCAAATAAAGGTTGTCCAGTAGCATAACTTGAATACTCAAAAGTAATTGGATGCTTAATGTATACCATAACATGTACTAGACCAGAAATTGCATATGCTATAGGGAGACTAAGTAGGTATACAATTAATCCAAGCAAAGACCATTGTCATGTTGTCCGAAGAGTATTGAAATACTTGAAGGGGACAATGAATTATAGTTTGAACTATAATGGGTATCCTCCAGTATTAGAAGGTTACACAGATGCCAGTTGGGTGACTTATACAGAAGATCATGCTTGAACAAACGGTTGGGTCTTCACACTTGGTGGGGGTGCTATTTCTTGGGGATCCAAGAAACAAACTTGCATTGCTGACTCCACCATGGCTGCAGAATTCATAGCATTGGCAACATGAAGCAAAGAAGCTGAATGGCTTAAAAATTTGATGTACGAGATACCAATTTGGCCAAAGCCAATAGCACCAATATCCATACATTGTGATAGTCAATCAACACTATCAAAGGCATATAGCCAGGTTTATAATGGAAAGTCCAGGAACATTGGGCTAAGACATAGCTATGTAAAATATTTGATTAAAAATGGAGTAATATCCATAGTCGTTGTGAAAACAGAGAGGAATCTTTTAGATCCTTTGATGAAAGGACTGACAAGGGATATGGTGTTGAAAACATCATTAAGGATTGGACCCAAGCCCATATCTATATGATCACCAATGGTGGAAACCCGACTCACACTCTTGAGCAGCATCAACTCTTGAGTTCAATGGGCCAAAGTACACTATGAGAGTGATTCCAAGTACTTGACAAATAGATACATCCCAAGGTTTAAAAGTACTTGGAAACCATAAGGACATAAAAGAAAAGGGTGAGCTTTTGCTCTTAATGGACCTATAGCATATATGTGTTGAGGTGACCAACTTATGTGGGTGCTTCTGGTAAAGTCCACCTATGTGAGAGTGAAGTGTGGTCGCTTCTTAGAGTTGTGGTTGACTCTGTAAGCTCTCATGAAAAGGATACACGACACAAGGCCTTACCAAATGTGTCATACTACCACGTCGTTCAATGGTACCGAGATTTCATGTGTAAGTCATGCATGCTTGTTCTAATGAATATTTGGTTCAAAGCTTGTGTACCATTTTATTCGGGGATGAGTTAAACCCACACTAGTGCAATAAGTGCTTTTTACGTCAGTTAAAATTTATTTTTTACGTCAAAATACTGACTGACGTAAATACAACTGACGTTAATAGTTAATATTTTAACGTCAGTTCTCAACTAACGTTAAATATAAAACTATTAACGTCGGTTCTTTAACAAAACTGGCGTTAATTTTGTAAAAATTAACGTCAGTTTTTTAAACAACTGACGTTAAACATAAAACTATTAACGTCAGTTCTTTAAGACAACGGACGTTAATTTTGTTAAAACTAACGTTAGTTGTTATAAAGAACTGACGTTAAAGGTTTAATTTTAACGTCAGTTGTTTATTACAACTGACGTTAATAGTGTACTGTATATTTTATAAAATACTATTAACGTCAGTTGTTTGATACAACTGACGTTAATAGATTTTTTTTTTAAATTCAGTTTTAAAATATCACTTCCCTCAGCTATCCCCGCATTCAAGAAATATCCCAAAGAATACGTAATATCACACACATTACAGAATTGCAAAGGAAAAATGGAACAATGGGGGGACTTAAAACCAAAACCCATGTATATATATAAATAAATTTTAGTTCCAATGTCTAAAAAACAAAACTACCAATCTAAGGATATATATATACATGTTATTAATTAGTTTCTAAAGTCTAACAAAAAACTATTTATCTAAGTATTGCGGAGGTATCTTGTCAATTCCTTTTTCAGCCGCATACTTGAAGAAGAATTTAGCAAAGCGCGTCCTCAAGTCTCTTAACTCATCTTCTTGAATAGGCGATTGGTCGTTAAATGCCTACACACGTTCAAATAATAACAATAACATCAATGCAAGTCATATTCAAAACTATAATATATAATTTAACAAGTTGTTTAAATATTACCTTATTCCATCCATCCGTAATAGATGTGGAGACTATGTTCAGCATATGAAGCATCACATAATAGCCGCACGACCACCCGTCATTTTGAAATCGAGACTACCAACAAAATTAATTTCAATGTCAGTTGAATATACATATAAATTAGTAATTATAATATTAAATATTTGATAAATAAACTACCAAACCTTGATGATGTTCCATACAGGATTTGCTTTAGCCTTAGAAGTCCTACTTCTCCCGTTGGCGCAACTTATGCTACTCGCCTTCAGCGCGCTATCATAAACAAATAATCATGTCGATCAATTAACAAATTCATATATCATGTGTGTAATAAACTAAAAACAACTGATATTAAAACTTAAATTAAATTTAAGATTAGTTACTTACTTATTTACAGCTTCCAACACCACCTGTGGTGGCTGTTGGTGGAGAGAGCAATAGAATATGACAGTATGCCTAGACGGGTGAAGTACGAACAACTGCCAATGGCTTTTCATACAGTAGGGAGCCAGATATAATTCTTTCTGATTGTCTCCCAACAACTTCCCTAAGTATTTACTCAATGCATCGCCAGCAAAGAATTCGGGCAGAAGGATTGACGGATCTAAGAAGTCAGAACCGATGCATCGCCCTTATCAAGCTGAAGACGATGGAGATACCTAAGATATGAAAAGGTGTGGATGTTAATTACATAATATATATGTTGAAATTAAAATAAATTATTAAATGGAAAAATATCAAAAATAAATAAGTTATAAAATTAAAATTAACTTACGTGCACCAGAGACTGAAAACATTGCTGTTCATCCAGACGTTATTTCTACAGGCGTTCCCGAGATCGTCACCACAGAAGGTAAATATCCTCGGTTGATCTGGGCGTGCCCCCCATCCATCGTGCTCCAACGGACATTCAAAAATCTCAAACGCATAATCCTCACCAAGTGAGAACAAACGAGTGATAGGTGACAGCAACACCGACGTCGACTTGGCCTTCAGTTTAGGAAAAATAAAATAGATAAGTTGTTGATAATTAAAAAAAACACAAGTAATTATTTGACTAATTTGGACATTAATAATGAATACATACCTTTGTTAACATTTCGAGCTCACGTCGTTTGGAGTCCAACTCAAGCTCACGCCTTTTCATTTCCAACTCAAGCTCATGGCGTTGGACTTCGAACTCCCGCTCCCTAGCTGCCAACTCATCGTCCTCCACATGTGCCCTCTTAAAACTCTCTTTTGTGCTCACATGTGAAGGGTTGGCATGCCATGCGGTGTCCTGGGATGTACCGACGGAGGAAAGCTCTCTGGCAAGCGCCTGCTTGAATTCCGGGTTGGATATTAAGCTTTGCATCAGATGTGTTGTAATAGCTGGGTTGGACATGAGGTGCTGAGTAATGTCAGCCAAAATTGATG
The DNA here is from genome assembly GCA_030762895.1 of Sophora flavescens. NCBI lineage: Eukaryota > Viridiplantae > Streptophyta > Magnoliopsida > Fabales > Fabaceae > Sophora > Sophora flavescens. The sequence goes on along the minus strand of CM061067.1, from coordinate 53,224,256 downwards.
CTTCATCGACCACCCGCTTTCGTGAAGCAGACTTGCCATAATATTCTTTGATGGTCATGTTCCCAGGAACACCGAGAACCCGACCAGGATGGTCTTTCTTGCCTAGAGCAGTCATCAAGACGTCCCGCCGTCCAGAAGGGACGAATGAGCCCTGGGAGGATTGTGCTTTAAGATCCATCTACAATGAAAAAAATGAAAAAACATGCAAGTGAAAAGTGTTGCAAATATCTATACAAATATCAATTGAAATCAAGTTAATTATTTACTTACAATCTTATCTGCCACTTCGCGAGTGGCATCAACTTTAAAAGATCCCATCTTTGTCATGCGACCGGCTAACCAGACATCCTCGCGGTCGATGTCCGACGGAGGACTTAATGGTGTGCCCTCAGGCACCTCTCCTCTTTCAATCCTAACAGAGTGCTCTTCCTGCTTCGCCCTCAGCCTATCCGCCATCATCTGCTCGATCCGAGTCTGGTACCCACCCTGAGACATGGTGTGGCGGTGGACGTTCTTCGCCTGATTCTACCGACCCTTATTTGCCTTAGCCTATTCAAACAAAAACACATAATTAAATACAGTTAAATGATCTATAATAAGCATACAAAATTAACTTAATCAACCAACCTGAAAATCTCCATCCTGTCGACTCTTGGCAAACATATCCCAAGTATCCTGATCAATCCAGGGATAATCCGAGAACATTTTATCAAGCCGCTTCTTCCCAGATACATAGTACCCGGTAAGATCATGCTTGAACCCATTCCAACGCTTTGATGCCATTTTCATACATTTATGACGATGATCCTCGTCATTTGGCACGATCAAGCTACCTACACATTAAATACATAACAACTGGATGGATTATAACTCGGATAATTATCTAATAATGTAAATCAAACGAATGTAAAGGTAAAATACCGCGATAGCCTCCCAAATCTGATCCTTAACGTTCTGTGGAACGTCATTCCAGTGGTTGTAGTTGATGCTTACGTGCTGCTTCGCTTGTAGAAACACCCACTTATTAAATTCTTTAGCACGGGGTCCCTGGGCATTTAGATTAGCATTGAAGGACACCTCAAGCTTTTGTCTGCTTTGCCTGTCCTTCTCTAGTTTCTTCAACGAGGTGACTCCTCTACCCTGTTTCCTATGAGCCTGTGATGTCTGTATGGACAAAAACAATGATAAAATAGAGGGTTGTAATATTATAAACTTACATTAAAAATAAGGACTAAAGATAGTATATAACATGTAAACTTACACTAGAATCAAGCGTAGGCGTGATCGGGTCCTGCGAAGCCACCACAGTGTCCTCCCGTGCATGTGGGCTATACGACTAATCCATATGTATGCCTGTTCAGAAACAATATATATGTATTAACATAGGTTATAACTCAAAATAAATACAGAAGTATAAATAAAAATAACTAGATAGGTCCTGTAGATATACAAAACATCTATCCAATATAAGGACAATACGGGAGATTGAAAACTATAGTTTTTGAAGATTACCAAGCACTGGTCATGGCCTGGTAGTGATGTCCATCACAACCGTAACGTGCCAACTGAACCAGACCCTCACATGCAGAACTGATCACGGCCTAGCCGTGATGAGCATCACGGCCGTGACAGATCAACCAGCAGAGCAACATGCACTCAAAACCAAAAATAGAGACATTCCAAACAACTCAAACTCACGGTTTCAAGTTTCAACTACTGAGACTACAGTTTCAACATATACTCAAAACCAAAAATAAAAAAATGTGCCCTAAAGACTCACCAGAAATAGGCGCTCGCGTGGTGGTGGGAGGGAAGCTCGAATGGTGGCCAACGTTCGATGTGGTTACTGAGAGCAGAGGGACAAGGAGAGTTAGTGCGCGGGAAGGGGAAAGAGAGATGTCAAGTTATTGCAAAGAATGAGCGGGAAAGACAGAGTTAGGGGTTAAGAGTGTACCTCACGGTGGTGACGAAGAAGCCCTCGCGGTGGTTGCGGTGGAGATGAGCTCGCGATTAGGGCAGAGTGAGAGTGAGAGTGAGGGTTGAGAGTGAGGGTTGAGCGTGATGAAAAGAGAAAAGAGACGTACAGAGAAGTGTAGAAGGCGCGCGGGTGTAAACGTTATAATCAAAATAAAACAACATTTTACGTCAGTTGTTAGTAAAAACTGACGTTAAAGGTCATATATTTAACGTCACTTGTCTTAAGAAACTGACGTTAAAAACACTCACACTTCTAACGTCAGTTGTATTACACAACGGGCGTTAAAAGTTTATTAGTTTCTGCAAAAACATTCATTCCTTTGACTACTGTGCTACTTACCCATTCACCTTGTAACCTAATCCTCTTAATGAGCATTAAGTTTTTAGATAAGTTTTCAAGAAAATCAGAATAGCTTAGTAACTTCATCCCCTGCTCCTATAAATAACTTCCTTCCATCCTTTTAATTTTTTATGCTTCACAATATGGCTTTGTCATGGAGATTAACTTCATCACTCTTTCTTCCTATGCCTAGACTCAAAGATCTTTGTCTTAATGGTCAAACAACTTCTGAGGTTGTGTAAATCACATAACATGGATGGTAAGGTTGGGTGAATCACGTAATGTGATTCTCTCACTTTATTTGATCCCCGTCATCCCTTTCACTTTGCTTTGGAAGCAAGTGACTGTGGATTCAAGACGATGCATCAAGGAATTCCAGTGAAGAAGAAAGATGCAAAGATCCATTTCACTTTGCTTTCGCTGCTAGTGACTGAGGATTTACTTTGCATCATGGAATTCAAGTGAGGGAGGTGATGCATCCATTGGAGTTTCTGATGACAAGACTGAGAAGAAAATGATGTTGAAGCAGAAACTTTTTTATATTTTAGGGCTATGTTGCAGAAATTTTTTATCTTTTAATCATGTAATTTTAACTTATGAATCGCTTCAATGAGATACGACTTGATTATACATATAACTTGTTTTATGTTAAGTGTTTATTTATTTTAATTTGCACAAGAATTTGTTTACTAATTCAAGCTAAATAATAAAAATTAAAAATAAACTTGTTTAAAAAAAAGGTTTAGAAATAAACTGCACTATATGGAGTGATCTGCGTTAAGAGGGACAACGGGGACATGACAACCAATGAAATGAGTTTCATAATTATTTACGTCAGTTATTTATAGAACTGACGCAAATAGTGATTTAATATTTACAAACTGCCACCATCTCATTTTTAACGTCAACTTAATTTATGACTGTCAAGTTCCCGTATATTAATTACATTATTTCCAATATTCATTCTGCACGTTTATAATATATAGGATTATTTACGTCAGCTATTTATTTAACTGAAGTAAAAATCACACTTTTAACGTCAGTTGTATAAAAAACTGACGTTAACAATAAATATTTTTTATTTTAAAAACACTTTTAACGTCAGTTTTTTTAAACAACTGACGTTAAAAGTGTATAGATATGTGCAAAAACATTCATTCCTTTGACTACTGTGCTACTTACCCATGCACCTTGTAACTTAATCCTCTTAATGAGCATTAAGTTTATAGATAAGTTTTCAAGAAAACCAGAATAGCTTAGTAACTTCATCCCCTGCTCCTATAAATAGCTTCCTTCCATCCCTTTAATTTTCGGCTTCACAGTATAACTCTGCCATGGAGATTAACTTTATCACTCTTTCTTCCTATTCCTAGACTCAAAGATCTTTGCCTTAATGGTCAAACAACTTCTGAGGTTGTGTAAATCACGTAACATGGGTGATAAGCTTGTGTAAATCACATAATGTGAGTTGCTCACTTATCATCCTTCCGGAGAATCAGCTGCTGGAGGGCAAATCAGGTGCTCGGGCGTCACAGTTCCAAAACCTCAGCTTTGGCAGCAAGTGACCGTCATGGAAGTCTCTAGACCCACTGCCTTTGCTTGAAACAGATCTAGTGCACCTGTTTTTGCCTCTCTTGAGCTCTCTCATGCCCCCCAGTTTTCTGAGGTCTTAAAGGATGCAAGTGACTGTTCCAAGACCATTGCTAAAAGCAGATCGAGTGCACCCTTCGGAGTATAGTTTTCCCTTTGGCATATTTCATAAAACTCTCTGATGGGATGTAGCTTTAATGTTTCGGGTGTGATAAGGGGTTCCAAAAGTGGCCTTATGCTTTGCCACACAACCTCCTCATTGAATTCTGGAAAACTCAGTCGCTCGACTCTCCTCTCTTGCTCACCCGTGAAGGGAACGAAGCCTCAACAAATGTTTAGAATTTTAAACCCTTTCAATGTAACTTTTTATAGGATTTTAAACCCTTTCAAACTTCTGTATCAGTCTGTATTACACTTCATGAATGAGATCCGGTTTGGGTTATTAATTCAACTTATACTTCGTACATATATTTTAGTTTTCAAAACAGAAACACAAAACATCAAAGCAATTGTGAAACTGAAACTTTGAGGAAGGCAATGCGGAAGGGTACGTATACTAGATAAAAAAATTATTAAAATAACCTTTAACGTCAGTCCTTACAACAACTGACGTTAAAATTGAATTAATGAAGTCTGATATTTACAAAACTGCCACCGCCCCTTTTTAACGTCTAGCTTTTGGTTAACTGACGTAAACCTTTACCGTCTAATGTATATTTTCCACTAGTGTCATGGCTTACTAAGCAAATGTTCAAATCCATAAGATCCCTTTGTCTGAAAGCATGCGATTTCTGGAATAATGGGATTTGGATTTATTTTGAAAATGTAGGGGATTGTGAGAGATTTTCAAAGTTTATAAAAGATTAAAGGTTATTAATCTTGAAAAGGCAATTTTTGAGTTTTAAAGGTGACCGTTTTATTTTAAACCTTAATTGTGCAAAAACGATAGAAGCACGGATTCGAATTCGACTCTGTGAGGCAAGAGGCGCATCTGCTGGCCACTAGGCCAACTGCTGTGTTGTTTCAATTGTTGAATGTTAATATTACTTATTTATCGAATTTGAACGATTGTGGAATTTTTCAAGAGTTGTTTTGCTTCACCAAGTGACATAAGTTGGTCTATAAATAGAACCATCTGCATGCAGTAATTGGTACGAAAAATCTCAGAATCTCTCAACCATTCTTCACTCCAAATTATCTTCTTTTCTCCCTTGTGCAGAGAGAGAGTTAGGAAGACTATTGTTCTGTAAGCTGCCATCGACGATACGCTTGGTTTAGGGTTTGCAAACCAAACCAAGGTTACTCCATTGTATCCTGAAGGGGATTCACCGGTTTTACCTGTTGCATCCAATCTACGATGAGAGATTGGTGGGGCGAATCGAACCTAAAGCCTAGTGTTTCTACAAGCCTTAGAGATTGTATATTACCATTGTTTTCTTCTTCTTTGTTACAGATCCATACCCCATTTTCTAATATAGTAATGGTTGCACCATATACTCAATTTTGACTTTCCGGTCAACAATTTCTTCATTTATACGTTATTTCATATGCTATATCCTTTCGCATCAGTAGAATAATTCGGGAAATACGACAGCTAATCCAATGTAATACTCGTATATGTTCAACAATATTAAGATTTGAATACTTAGGATAACTTCCTCTTTGGAATATTTTCAAATCCATCACTGTCTAAACTCCAAAGCATTATTGTTGAACCGTGCCGGCCATGGCAGCACTCGATCTTCTTTCTCAAGAAAGTGAAATACCAAAGCATTGTTTCGAACTCGCCGACCATGTATCCATATTTTGACCTGAAGACAAACTTCTTAAATGAACTTTTGAAGTACATATGAAACTAAGTCATTAATATTGATAGGTGACATTCTTTTCAATATAAGCCACAAGGTTTGAACAAGTCCATAGATAACTATCATCAAAATGAGTTGCTAACCGTCTTTTTTAATTCATTCGTGACTATTTGAACATAATTGAAACAAAATTTACTCAGCCGGTACTCCTGGTATCTCATATATGTATCATATGTAAAAAGTAAGGATTAAAATAGTATGCACTGACGTCGGCATTTATTAATATTTTGACTTGTGTTTTTATTTTAATGACTAAAAGAGATAAATAATAATGATACCGGTTTGTCAATATATTGTTGGATGTATGGGTAAAATGATGATTTACTCAAAAAGTAAACAGAATCAATTTATATCTGATTAATTAGAACCGAAATTATTAATGTGTTCTGGTGAACAATTTGAATTTTGGGGTCAAATGATGATGCACGCAGCGAATGAATTTGATCATAAAAAAGGAGAGGGAAAGGACAAAAGAAACTAAGTAAGATAACAAGTGGAGGTTGAATCCTTTGTATCTTTCGTAATGTACAAGTGTTTGGATGTGGTGGTGCAATGATACGACGTTCGAGTAATTAAAGCCCTTTTTTTAATGGTCAAATTAAGCAAGTTTTCAAAATGTAGGTGGTAATTTATTTGCAAAACCACATCAAGTAAACCTGATGACAACATTTAGAAAGATAGAGATAATTATCTGCGTGTATGGAAGTCAACAAAGACGATTGGATTAGGTGAGTTGACCTGCCCACTAAGCCCACAAGCGGTTCAAACTTTTGCCACATTAATGAACCTGATGAATCACTTAAACTAAGAAAAGGACCCAAAAATTGTATAGGTGAAGACATACAGTATAGCAAAAGGTTCTCAGCATCATGCTTTAAGGTTTTGAGTTTACATCTTATAATGTTTGTCAATTGTCATCCCGCCCAGCTACTTTGAAGTTTGAATTAAGGACAAGGCTTTGTTCTTTATCTGTTTCAAAGGTTCAAACGTCACCATATAATACTTTTTTAAAAAATAAAAAATAAAAAATAAAAAATAAAAAATTCATGTTATTAAAATCTCCATTAGCACTAGGAGGTCAAAGCTGACAGCTTCCCGGTTTTCAAGTGAACATAACCATACATGGTTGCATATACTTTGTGATTTTTTTAGCTCTTGGCTAATTTCTACTTCAGGATTGGGGAAAAATCATCCATCATTTGAATTAACATTGAAAGCTAGACCACGCCTACATCACTCTATGAAATTTGAGCTGGATTGTAGATGTCCACCAAAGACATGTTTGATTTGTATTTTCATTTCTTGTTTTTATTTTCTAAAATTTGTATTGATTTTAGTATTTATCACATCACTTACTTTTTCAAATTTTAAAAACACATCCAGCATTTCTAAAAATTTTGAAATAGTTGTTTTCATTGTTTTCGGAAATACATTCTTCATAACTAGTCTTCCATCATCTCTTTGTCACAATTGTTTATTGTAGAAATCTTCCATCATCTTGTTAGCAATTTAAAATCAATATAAACTTTAGAAAATAAAAACAATAAATGAAAATACAAACCAAACGGATCATAATTTTCCCACTTTTCTGTTTTGGGCAGGTATATGATAAGAGAATATTATTCCCGTTTTGGAGTATTGGAATTCAATAATTCGAACTAAAAACCTAGCTGCCTGTTTTATTTTATTTTCTTTATGGTTTGATAGGGACCATCTTATATAAAGTCTACTCACATATATATCAGATTTGTAACTGCATGATTGAAATTGACAATTATTGTAGGACATCCAATATATTTTCATCCCGATAATTATTTGGCAAAATATATACAAACCCTAAAATGATATAAAAGGAATCATGTCATGTGTCCATCAAATAGCATTTCTGGAACAACATAAACGACAGATTTTTCTATATTTATTCTCATAAACAGTGTAATACGCTAATGCAAAAGAAAGGCATATGTTGTGTAATTCCACAATGGGGTTTGCCTCGATGTCATAACAGAATATATATTCGATTTTTAATTGCCACTTTCATAAAATTACCATTCAGTGACTTCAAAGCTACCCTTCACTTTCTCCTGATCAGGAAGAAAGAAACAAAAAATTCAAAAGGCCAGTGGAATGGGAAGGGGAATATTATTAGAGAAGGAACACAAGAAATTAACAACATATGGCAAGGACAAGAGAATCCTTCACATGCAGCTTCAATTCAAAAGTGCTCAAAAATAGACTTCAAATTGGCCACCCATCACACACCTAAAATTTTCACTTCCTCGATCAGTTTGGACAAAACAAGTTAGCAAAAATCTCTTTGGAAAAATGGTCTTTGGTAGTACAAAGAAATAGTCCTCCTCCTTTCAGCATCTGCATATACCGTATACACATGATGTTATATATATTCTACCACACACTCTATCCAAATACATTTGAATTAAATACATTTTAACGTCATATAATTCATTTACAGTTCAGATGAAGAAACCACTTACCCCATTCAGAATTGGAACTACCCCAATTGGGCCACTCCATTATTAATTTAGCTTTATGTAAAACCAAAGGTCTTGTTTGCATTATGAAAATGGGTTTTGATTAAATCGCAAGCAAAGCAAAGTAAAAGAATCTAGAAGGGTTGGTTCTTCTACAATTATGTTCTCTTTACAGTTCTTACAGTGAGCATCCTGTAGCAATCATAGCTTGCCACATTGACATTAATGCTTGGCCATTGGCCAAAAAAAAAAGTTATTTTTTTTGTTACCAAAAATATATATATCGGAGCGGGAAACGGAACAAGGAGAAAGTAAACAATATGGTAAGTTACATATTGTGTAACAGAATATACAAATAAATAATAATAATAATTCAGAGGTGATTGACTTATCCTTTTCAAAAATTAGTGGGACTACCAACATATCCCAGGACAGTTGCATGATTATATATTTAATTTATATTTATGCATTAAAAAACTATACTTGCAATAATTTCGTTCTTGCCCGGTTTAAAATTTTAAGAATAATGTGATTGACACTTCAAATTACCCATTCACATTTTTATTAATTAATCATACTTTAGTTTTTTTATTTTACAAAACTATCCATTAGAGAATGTCAATTAGACATCAGTACCCTTCTTCTTTTTTTTACTGAATTCGACATCAGTACCTAATGACAATGTTTAATGAATAAAAATAAAAAAGTTTGTATGGAAAATAGTATATTATTTTAAACAAAAAATAGTATATTTAATATATTAAAAAGTGTTACATTAATTTTTTTAATATAAATTTTTATTTTATTGATTCCTTATTCAGTGTTTAAAATTGATTAGCAATTAACAAAAAGCGTAAGGAGAATGCTAATCCTCTTATGGCATTGGTTAAATAATAAAAAGAGAAATTTTTTTATTGGAAAGTGGTGTATTGAAAATTTTGAGATGTGTTTGTCAAAAAATAAAAATAAAAAATTGAGATGTGTTATCTTTAGTTTTTAAATAAAAACTTATACTTTGATTGAGCCTTAATCAATGTTCTTAAGACACTGGTTAACAAGACATATAGTGTAAATTGATATATTTAATAGAAAAATGTTAATGAGTGTCCTAAGGACACTAGTTAAGAAATCAAGAAAAAAAAGTTTACAAAGGGAATTGGTGTATTTTAATATTTAAAAATGTGAAATATTTAGTTTTCCAATAAAAATTTATTTTTCTTAATTCCTTAAAGAGTGTACAAATGACACTCGTTAGCATGATCCTAATTAATAATGTTAATAGCGTCACCCAAATTTCAATAATTTTTTAAAAAATAAATATAATTCACGGATAGAGTGGAAACATAAATGAGGGGGACAATGACACCCGGGAAAGGTTCAAGTGATAATGCATAATGAATGCAAGAGCCAGACATGCTTCCCCGCTCAGAACTTCTTGTATAATGTATAATAGAAAATTGATTTTGAAACGGGATTGTTTTTTACTTATTAGAGTAGTTTGCAAAATTGCAGAAACATACATTGGTTGAAGTTATTGATTTCAAATTTTAATTGCACAGAGATAAATTTTTTCGAAAGATCTTCACTTGAATACACTTGGAACTTGAAGAATCACCCTCCCTTTTCTTAACTCACGTGATAAGAATATCTTTAATTTGTAGTTACCATATTTGAAAAGGAAAACAGAAATTGCAAATATTGCTCAAATATTATTTGCAAATCTTGTTAAGCAAGTAATAAGAACTTTTTTGAACATTAAGTACTTCAAAACTTTGAGCTCAGATTTCATAAACAAACAAGACACTATGGGTGTTCGCGGATTGGATTGGATCGGTTTTGAGCTAAAAAGTCATCCGATCCAATGATGAAAGCATCGTGCGGTTTGGATTGAATCGGTTTGCTTCCTTAAAAAAATCCGATCCAATCCAATCAAATGCGGTTTGGATTGGATTGGATAATTCGATTTTTGTCATACTTTATTTTTTTCTAATGTCAAGTGTCCTTTCTACTTATTTAATAGTGGATAAAAGATAATCTTCGTTTTAATTTGGGAGTTTGAGAATAAAAAAATTATTGATATTTTTTAACACGTTCTTTTATATTAATTCTCTATATCTACTACCACTTATCCTATTTTTTCCTTGAATCGGCTACAAATAAATTGTAACTAATTATTTTTCAAATTTACTTAATTGTTTTCTTATCTTTCATGATTACTCAATCAAATATATATATATGCTATGCATCAAAGCTTTTAGTAAAATATAACTTTAAGACATTAATATTTATTCTAAAAAGTCTTATATATGTCATTTCAATAAAAATATTAAAGAGAATGAGGGACATAAAAGTATGAAGAATAATGTTTAAGTATGAGTAATACTATAATTTTAAAAATAATAGTATATGTAAATAATATATCGGTTTGGATTGGATTGAATTTCACTATAGGATCCAAAATCCGATCCAATCCAAATAAAAATTGCGCTTTTTTCGGTTTTCGGTTTGTTCGTTTACGGTTTTTCAGTTCGGTTTTTGCGGTTTGAATTGGTTTGGATCGGTTGATAAACACCCCTACAACACACACAAGAGGCGCAACAGATTTAAGAAAAAAGATTATAAAAAAAAATGGATTTGTTTTGTTTGGATGAGCTGGTCGTGTTATGAAACGAAGGGTGTAATAATAATAATCTATACATAATCAAAAGCATAGTTGATGCATCTTTTGATAACTACATATAATGTGGTCGCTAAGGTAGTGTTTGGTTGGAGGGATTTGGAGAGGAGGGGAGGGATTTTTTTAAATCTATCATGTGGTTCAATATTTGGAGGGAGGGGAGGGGAGCAAAATCCCTTTTTGGTCCCTGAGAAAAACACTCGAGTCTGAAATAGTCCCTAACCAAAAAAAACTATCCGTTTAGTCCTTAAGAATGTATTTCCGGGACAGATTAGTCCTTCCGTCAGTTGACCACCTTTGATCGCAGGTAAAATGCTGACGTGTCGGTATCCTTCCAAAACGCATGTCGTTTTTTCCTTCTTCTTCCTCCGGCTTCTTCTTCTTCTTCTTCTTCCACTTCTCTGCATCTGCTTCTTCTTCTTCTTCCACTTCTCTGAGAAACAAAATACAAAGAAGCTCACAAAGAAGCTCAACAGGGGATCTTAGAGGTGAACCATTCCATTACATGCAATGGAGCCTTGATCAATTCCAAAGCAAGCTCCACTATTACAGTCAAGCACACAAGCAGGGCATATGCATGTCAGCAACAATCTGCATATATTAAATCTTATCATCAAGCAAAGCTTCAATTTTTGTAATATTCTACATACATATTACCAAGCAAAGTTTCAATTTTTTTAATATTTTCATTCAATCAGACCCAAACCCATTTCATGGGTGAAGAAATCACACCGACCCAGAACATCAAATTCAAATTACATGGTAATTAATTATTGAAGATGTCAAAAAAGTGAACAAGAACAAGTATAGGAAGAGAGAGAGTGTGTTGAAATTATATCTCACCCTACGATCCAAACAACAATACCAACGATTGAGATGAGGAGGCAGAGAAAGGCAAAGGGAAGACCCAAGAGAAAGCCCAAGGGCCTGCAATCACCTTCTGAGTTACACATTTTGTAGCTTTTTTCTTTCTTTCTTTCTTTGTGTGATGATAGAAAGCAAGAGAGGGAAGGAGAAGAAGTAGGTGTACGTTTCTGTTTGACAGTCGTTGTTTTGCTTAGGAAGGGAAGACAGACGCGTTTTCTGGCTTTAATCCAAAGCAATTGGGAACCTTCTGAATTCCAGATGCAGAGAAGTGGAAGAAGAAGAAGAAGCCGGAGGAAGAAGAAGGAAAAAACGACATGCGTTTTGGAAGGATACCGACACGTCAGCATTTTACCTGCGATCAAAGGTGGTCAACTGATGGAAGGACTAATCTGTCCCGGAAATACATTCTTAAGGACTAAACGGATAGTTTTTTTTGGTTAGGGACTATTTCAGACCCGAGTGTTTTTCTCAGGGACCAAATTGGGGGTTTAGTCTAATCAAAAGCATAGTTGATGCATCTTTTGATAACTACATATAATGTGGTCGCTAAGGTAGTGTTTGGTTGGAGGGATTTGGAGAGGAGGGGAGGGATTTTTTTAAATCTATCATGTGGTTCAATATTTGGAGGGAGGGGAGGGGAGCAAAATCCCTTTTTAAGTGAATTTTAACTCCCCTCCAATATCGGGGGATTTGGAGGGAAGGGAAGGGATTTTAAAGTATTTTATATACATCGATTAAAATATCATCATTTGTCTTATTTTAAATAAATAATATAAGGGTTAAAAAATAAAGTTGTTTTAAAATCCCTCCCTCCTGAACCAAACATAAAAGTATTATTTTTCCTCCGCTTCTGTCAACCAAATACAATGTCAAATTAAAATCACTCCCCTCCATTAAAATCCCCCCCGAACCAAACATATCCTAAGGAATTATTTAATTAAGTTATCAAAATTAGTAGCCAAACGTAGTTAGCAGAAAATTGTTGTGTAAATTAAATATTCTTGCTTCCATTTCCATTGCCTCGTTTCATGTTACTCGCTTGTATAATGGCAGCACCGAATAGTTCTCAGCAGATATATTTTTATGGGGATTCTTCAAGAAACTTTGACCGAGAGAAGAGGTTCATCTATAAGAAAACAAAACAAGAGCCTTGAAAACTTGTTTATTCGTGCAGTTTGGGTGCTGTTCAGAATTTGACCCCTCCATAGGCGACCAAACCAAAAAAATTTGCAACTTAAAACCAGAATTAACCAATAATGATAGCCAATTTGGTTGTAATTGTAATCTTAAAATTAAATGCTAGTGTCATGACACAATATCTTATTCTATGTTCATTAATGCAAGAATAAGGTGGCGTTTGGAAGAATTTATTTAAGCTCCTTTTGACTTATTTGATGACATAAGCTCCTATGCAGTGTGTTTGGCAGAGCTTATAAAAATAACTTATGCCATCCCATAAGGAGTTTTTGACTTATTTTCATAAGTCATTGGGAGAAGCTTATGGAATTATCATAAGGGCTTATGCACTAAACACCGTGTTTTTCACTATTAGAATCATTTCATACCCCTTTCTTTCTTTAAGCGCTTATGGCATAAGCTCTCATGCGATAAGGTCTTATGTGATAAGCTCTTGATTAAGTTGTTTATCCAAACGCACCCTAAGAAGTTTTGTTTTTTCTTCTCCATTCTTTTCCTTCTGGGCAAGCACTATTTGATAGGGGAAGGAGTCTCCTAAGGACTGGTTTTCGATATTATTGAAGCCAACCATATTCCATAACACCTAAATGGTAAGTCAAGAGATGGTATTAATGCTTCTTACCGCATAACCTATAGAACAGTCCCTTTTTTCTTGTTGGACTTTTCTGATGTGCATGTGGAGTTGTTGAACAAGAAAGTTTAAACAAGGAGAGATTTGAATCTAGGACTACATAATAATAAAATACAAAGTGAAATCACTGGCGTGAAAAAGAAACTCACATATATTAATGAAGATCAAGCCCCAAAAAGGTAATAAAGATAAAAAAGAAGTAACTTATGCTTTTTTTTTTAGAACGGGTGAAGTTCATATTGTAGATCCAGCATGCTAGAAAAGTCGAACTCTTTCCTTTTTATTATTTGAGGAAAGGGATAAAGATCTTACCCACCACAACATCATGTGCCAACAGTGTTTAAACAAAATAATAATAGAAATAATAATGGAAAGAGAATTCCTGTCATTGTCCTACATGAGGAGTGTGTCACATGGATTCTTATTACAAATACAATGCTATCATATTAGTAAACAATTGTTTCTCCTTCTATTATAATTTTATTCGATCTAAGTAATGGTGGTATCTCCCATGTAATATATTGATCAACATGCAACTGGCATACATATAAACAAGCAGACAGGATTTTTGGTGATGGTTAGTTTTGACCCTTGATAGGAGATGTTGGCCAAATTGGAGAGTCTCATTATGCTAAGACTTGCCACCCTCAATTGTGTGTTTATTCATGTCAATAATTTGGGTGTAATCCAAGTATGGGCACAGCCATTGATCTCTGTGCATAAGAGTCAATCTTAAACCAAAATGAAGAATTGTAGAAAATTCATCTTTCATTGATATACATGGTTTATATACAAGTTACAGCGGTGGTGAAACAAACATCAAAACACTACTCTCTTCAACCTCCAATAAGCTTGTGCTCACCGGGGTGACATCTTGCAAGTACTCAGAATTAATAAAAATTTACAATTCCAAACAAAAGTTAACACCTAATTCATAGAGTATCGCAAAATTTTCCATCCATCCTGTTCTGAACTGCTTTCACAGCAGCAACTCTAGCAGCAGTGGCAGCCCTGTTTGCAGCGATTACTGCTTTGTTCACCTGGTCATCCACGCGCCTCAAGTTTATAGCATTCTCTGCTGTTTTCCTAGCAGCCTGCAATTTTAACCCATCAAAAGAGAACATAGATGAATGAGAAAAGTACCAACATTTGTAAAGAAGGTAACCCCAAAGATGATGATAGGCAATAATAAAATGTTAATAATTAACAAATACCTGAACTGCTCTAAGGACAACATCAGTTAGTGGTGGTAGAGGGTGCTTGAGGTTGCCAGCATCCCATTCACCACATCTTCGGTCACCATTTCGAAAAGTATAGGTGCCAATACCTTGCCTTCGGCCCTCATGCCATGCTCCCTCATAACAGTGGCCATTGGCAAAGTGGTAGATACCAAATCCATGTATTTTGTCTCCGAAATACTCTCCAGCATATCTATCTCCATTTCTGCAGTAAAATTGAACATGCAAGGACTTAAAGAAGATTTTTGAAACCACATACAGAACTTGATATATAGTTTACTATAGCCTCCCACGAAATAATAGATGTTAATTAAAAAGAAATCTTTGCAATACTGCCATTAACCCAACTCATTGTCAGACCATGCAAATTCTTCGAACTGTATTGAACATATCAATCAATTCAGTAACTAATTTGAAACAAAGTCAATGCATGATCAATTTTATCAAAAGACAGTGCAGAAGAGAAGGAAAATTACTGTAACTCGATACTCCAAGTTCTACATAGCTATGCAGTAAGTAAGTAAAAGAAAAGTGAAACCAGAGAAGCAGCATCTCCTAAAGTGGTAGAATCCAAGAAACGACCTCAAAATTGAATTTGGTACACGTAACATATATTTGGGTAACCCCCTTCAAAAATAATCCTAGATTTAAAAAACAGAATCAGCAACAAAATTCAGATTTTTAAAAGAACCCTATTCATTATCTTTTGGGCAAACCCAGTAAAGACTCAGTCACACAACACAACATCTCAAATCATCCAACAAAAACAATAATTCAAACAATTGCAAACCCAAAACACAATCCAGTGAAAACTGTTTGAAAAAAAAAGACGGAAAATTGAACACAGTAACAAACCCAGAGTAAGTTAAAAAAACATAAACAAGCCAAAAATTCACAATCAAGAATTAAGAAACTGAGAAATCAGAACCCCACCCATGAAAATGAAAACACATCATCAAAAACTTAAGAAACTGACCTAAAATGGTAACATCCGAGACCATGCTTGACACCATACTTAAACTCCCCAATATAGGAACTCCCATCAGAGCAAGTTTGCACTCCAACACCATGGCTCTGACCATTACACCATTCTCCAGCATAAGAATCCCCGGTATAGAATCTATAAACACCATAACCATGCCTCAACCCTTGTCTATATTGACCCCTATATCTACTCCCTCTCGCCCAGCTCTCTATTCCATACCCATCATACCTTCCATCAACCCAATCCCCTTCATACCTTCCATTCACAAAGTAGTTATACACCCCACTCCCATTGCTCCTTCCTCTGTGAAACTCCCCCTCGTAGAAATCACCATTGCTGTAAAACTCTACCCCTTCTCTTATAACCTTGTTCTTGTTGTTGTTGTTCTTGTTCTTCTCTGCTGAACCGGAATCGCCGATGACCCATTGAACCGGTTTATGATGGGTCTTGGAAAAACCAATCCTTTTCACGTTGTCGTCCCAGGAGTGTTTTAACGAGGAGAGGGTGTGGTTGATGAGGCGTTTGTTCTTTGAAGCGAAGTAGAGCGTCACGGCGATGAAGATCAGAGCTAGCAACACGTTCTCGGAGGTGGGAACCTCGTAGAAGAAGAAGTAGAAGAGGGAGAGGAAGAGCGAGCACGCGCTGAAGAAACCTAACGAGGCAACGGCGAGAACCGGGATGGTTATACGGTTTGACCCGGTTCGAGGGGTCGAACCGGGTATCTTGTTTTTCTTCATCTTCTTGTTGTTCTTGTCGTCGTTGTCGTATTGTTCGGGGTCGAGGTCGTTTATGGAAGAGAGGCTGTGAATGGAGGATCGGATTGTTGGGGAAGAACGAAGGAGGGAGGATTGGGTTCGGGTGAGCTTGGTTTGGCTCTTTTGCTTCTGCGGTTCCATTTTAGGGATGGGTCCCACTTTTGGGTTTGATTTGAATTGATCTCAACCGTTGGATATTTCACCGTTACTGGTTCCTCCGGTACCGGGATATTCTTATGACGAGGTGTCTTCTTCTTCTTCTTCCCTCAGCCGCCGGTAACATAGTAGAGAAGGAACTGAACTTGTTCTTGTTTTTTGTGTCAGAGAAGACACAGCACTCGGAAACGTAGAAATTGGAACTTAGAATAGAAACTATAAACTAGAAAGCTTCTTTTTTTATATATTATTTATATATTTTTTTAAAAAAAGAATGAGAAGAGAAAGAAAGGAAAGAAATTGAGTGAAGGTTTGTTTACAGATGGAAGGTTAAAACGAAAGAGGCGTGGGGTATTTATTTAAGCGAGGGATGAGGGGGATAGATTCAATAGGGGCCGTTGGATGGAGATCGAAGGTGAGATGATGAGATTGTTTTTTGGCCGTTGGATATGTGGAGTGGGAGAGGGGTTGGAGTTCTCGGTCTTGACGGGAAGATATGGTCGTCGGATCTGGAAAGGATTGCCTTTTCGCTTTATTGTTGCAGGCCGGCACGTGCCGTCACAATTTTATTTTAATTTTTATACATTTTTTAATATTTTAGGTTAGAGAGAGAGAGGGGAATGTTATTTTACCATGCGACTCGGTCGTGTCAAGTTAATTTGAGGCGCTGTTGAAGGGGAAGGAACCCCTTTGACGGGGCTTTGTTTGACTTTATATTTCATGGGATCATTTGCTGATTTGCATAGGTTGTTGCAGTCCATCTCTGTATTTCAAAAGTGGCCTCCCATGTATGCTGTAACAAGTAAAAAGGGAGATTCTTTTTTCCCCCCTTAGATTCTGCTTCACCGGAAAATAGTTTATTGAGGCTTCTACTATGGGGAGCAGCCAAGTCCTTAGCTCATATAATAGTTAAACAAGTGGGTGGATCTAATGATTTTAGGATGATCTAATCTCCCGGTTACAATATTAATGAAAATTATGCTATGTATTTACATCTAATGATTTTACCCTTTGCACAGCCTTCGGCGACTTCCACCCTCTGTACAGCCTCGAATGACTTCCAATGAACTAGATTCGACCACCATTGCATATCCACCTCTAGTCCGCTCGCAGTCCAACCACCGTTGGGCAAGCGTTTGCGCTTGTCACTCCAAATGCATGTAACACTCCGATTTCTTGATTGAGGTTTAAGGAAGAGATTAAGGATAATTAAAGACTTAATCATGTTCCTTAGGTGTTAGTTAGCTTACGTTTCAAGATTGTGGAAAATCGGAGCTGAAACGGGTCCAAAATGCAAACAGATGCAAATCGAACAATTAATCGGTCAATTAATTAATCAATTGAGAGTTAGAATATTAAGATTAGGCCGGACTTGAGTACAATAAGTTTTAACAGTACCCTAAAGTAATTAATAAAAATATTACAACAGTAGGAAGATACAGAAGAAAACACCCCCGTTGTGCCAACGGAGCAACACGTAGTGACACGTGTCGTGACCAGGAGGAAGGTGGTCATGGTGGCGTCACCTCGCACTCCACTAGCCTTGCATGTATGACACCTAAAGATCTAAAAGGATGACACCTAGCTCACCATGTTATCTAAATTACCCATGTGAGGACACTTGTCTTCTACTAAAACTAAGATAATAATTGAATAATCATAAACTAGGTAATATAAAAGCAAATGCATGCATCATCATCATCATCTTCTCTTCTTTTTGGTGCATAACCAGAGAAGAAAAGTGAAGGAAATTCACTTTGAAGGCAGCCATTTTCGTGCCTCACAAAAGCTTGAGGTTGGAGAAGTTTCGGTCATCGAAATTTCAAACCGATCGCGTATTCGTGCTCATGGCTTCGACATCTTCGAGGTCACGTCCTTGCATGTTGACCATTCTCTTCACCTTCCCATGTTCTTCACGGTAGCTTGAGAGAAATTTACAGGGTGGAGAAAAATGGAAGCTTGGTCAGCCATGGTTATGGCACTTTGAAGCTTGGTTGGGGTTGTAGTACTTTGAAGCTTGATTGAAGCAGTCGCAATGAAATCATAACCAAACTTTCTTCAACCGTTGGATCATGCTTAAATTTAATATGAAGGTTCAAGACATGTATCTACTCATATCCAACGGTCATAATTTCGAAACAAGCTCCAGCGTGTAAGATATACGGCTCGGACAGTGGACCTGGGTGGTGAGAAACTCAATCCGGATACCACCTAACATGTCACCATAAAACGGCCATCCAAGATTCGACAACCGTTGGATCGGGCTGAGACTTTATGAGGAGGTCAAGGACAGTTAGTTCTTATTTTTAACCGTTCAGTTTTGGAATTAAAGTTCAGTATATGGAGATATGGAACTCGCACAAAAGCCTATTTTTGGTACTTCTTCCCTAGATTCTTGAGCTCACTATCAAATCCGACTTCGCCTAAGTTCAGCCGTTGTTCTCATATGTTTTCCCTTCGATTTCGTGTCTTGATTCTTATAGTTTCATTGAATAAAACCTTATTGTTGATTCTTTTTGTATATCTGTGTTTCCAGCGGATTGTGAAACTTGTACGTGTAATCGGGACGGAAAATGGAACGATGGATGTGTTGGTACGGATGGTGGCAGATTCGTGGACGTTGCTGGAAAACGTGATGAGGTTAGTGCCAGTAGCATGGACGCGGTCGAAAGCTTTATGGGGAAGCGTGCAGTGTCAGGTGAGGGGGAAGAAATTTTAATTATGGGGATTATGGGCATAGAATATGAACATTAACACGTGTGTGGATTCTCAACCCCCGTTGACTGTTGGTTGATAATATGATATGTGAGAACATGCTTATCTGAGTATATGATGTATATTTAATATGTCGTTTATGCTTATATCATAACATGCGTAGGTGATGTATGGTTAATATTTTTATTGATGATATGATGATAAGTTCACTATGTGTTGTTGATATATATTGAGGTGTGGTGAATTAATCTTGGTGATATTTTGGAGATGGTTGATATGAATTTAAGTTGATAGCTTGAGTAGGAAAATATGATATTATGGTGATATTGAGGTGTTAGATGGAAAGGTGGTGTGAAATTATGTGGTGATGATTACATGTACAAATCATATCATGTTGCCGATCAACCTTGTGGGTAGCCGCAACAGTTGTTAGTCGGTTACTAATATAAGGTTGATGGTTGTGATTGACTACAACGATAGTTGGACAGTTATCACAGGAGGGCCGTATGAACAACCTTCATAGTTGTTTGAGTGGCTGTTATACGAGGTCGGATCATACTTGTGTATATAACTGCAACAGTCGTATGAGTGGTTATTGCACAAGGGAGGTGACTGTATCGACTGCAACAACCATTTGAGTGGTCGTTACGGTGGAGCCGTGTGAACAGTTGCTATAGCTGAGTAATTGCCACACGAGGTTGAGGCGAACTATCCGGAGCGACCAAGTTGGCGGAACTCATGTTGGAGCAACGTGGGTGCTTTCTCAGTGGTGGATAACTTCTCGAGTTTCTCATAGTTGGTGGGATTCGGGAAGGCAATGTTTCCTCAGTGTTGGAGGACCTCTGTTGCACTATCTTGGTAACGTGGGAGACAGTAACTCAACTACCCGACTTATGTTGTTGTAGAATTGGCCAATCATGCATGTAGGACCAGTTATGCATTAGAATAAGTTATGATCCTAGTTGCTGAGATATCGAGGTTGATTGGTATGACAATGATCTCGGGAGACGGTTGTGCTTGTTCGTGTACATGTTGATAAGTAGTATTTTATGTTGCTTTCCCCTTTATGATGATTAGAGTTTCTTACCTCCTGTATATCTTTGTCTCTATGTTTCTGTTATGTTGATTCGGTTCGTGATTCGAAGACGAAGATGAGCTTTTAGCTAGTGCCGAGACGAGGAAGGTGATGAGAATGCTAACGTCTCTCACGAGGACTTTCAGAGTTGAAGTTAAGTCTTTTATTAGTTATAGCACGGCCAGTGGAGTGTTGTATTGCATATGCCTTCGCTTCCTTCATAACTCTGATATTGTATATATATGTCTTGTTGTTTAAAATACATGTTGTAAATGTTTTAAATTTCTTTATTATTTTATTACATGCATCTGCATACTGTGGTGCCCTAAAGGGGGTGTCACAATGCACATAAAAAACCCTAGAGTTATTGAAGTCGTCTTTATTCATCCTGATGAGGAAATCGTCGACGAAGTCGTCGTTGAAGATGGAGCCGAAGTTCGTTGAGTTGCGCTAGACTGCTTGAAGGGACCAGATATGGTCATTTACGGTGGCTAGGCTACGTCTAGGAACCAGATTTGATTGTGTTTGGTGGCTGGATACAGCGGTGTTGGGCTGGGGCGCGGGTTCTGAGCACGGTGGAGATAAGGACCTGATATGTAGTGGCATAAGGGCGGTCGCCGGTGAAGGTGGTCGGATGGCTTCTGGTGATGGTGATTCTAGTTGTTAATGTTTGTTTTTTGGTGACTTAATTTTTTAATGGATGCAAGAAATCGTTTATGGTTGTCGAACAAACTGTGTTAAGTTAATGTAAGAGTTTTGATTGTGTAATTTGTGTTATCATTTCTTGTTGATTTTAACATTGGTAGAGAGAGAATTAGCCAAGTCATTTCTCAATATTGTTGATTTTTCTATGCTCCATTATTGTATTTGGCCAAGTCATTTTGGTCTGCTGTTGCGATTGGTGTGTTGGTGTGGTTTTGAAGAAGGGGATGGGGAAAATGAAGAGGGGTGAGGATGAAGGGAGGGGTAAAAATGGAATATTCGGTACAACAAAGATTGTTGAACCAAAGTGGTTTTGGATTAAATAATCTCTTAAGTTTTTATGTTAACAAAAATGTTAAATTTGTATGGCAAAGTATTGTCAAAGATCTAACTCGTTTATTATAAGAATGCAGGGACTGCTTGATTTATAGCAGTTGGAGGAAATTAAAATAAAGTATGGAATCTATCAGATTCTATTTTGATCCTCTAGACGAGTCTACGACTCTCTGTCTATTATCTTTATGATAGACAAGATCTTAATATTAACTGAGGTAGACGAGTTAATAAGTCTAAGGAAAAATCAAGTAGACGAGACATTGAAATATAACAAGTTCAAATACTTGATAGACGAGTAGTCTCACTAGATGCCACGTCAGTAGACGAGCTCTTAAGTATAGCACGTCCAACCCTTGGAACTAGACTAAATGTCTGTAGACGCATTATCAGTAGATGAGCCCGTCTCACTGATAAGTTAATCTTGCACGTCAAAAGGCATGCGCGTCCATTAGTTTTAAAACCCGTCTAAGCTTAAGTGTATTTATTTCAAATGATTGCTTATTTAATTCAAAGAATATATGTCTTTTGACCCTTGCTGCTTCTATTGTTAAAATATTTATCTCTTGGATAAAAGAACTTCGTTCCATCGAAACCATAAAGCTTTGTACTCTATCAACTAGGGGTGTTCAGATTCAAACCAATCCAAAAAAAAAAACCCGCATAATCGATCCAAAATAACCGAAAACCGATGGGAACCTAATTTAATTGGATTTTTTGGACTGGTTTTGGAGAGAACCGATCGGTTCAGTTTGGTTCGGTTGGAGGTTGGAGGTTCGGGAACCGAACCGAACTGATAAATATACATAAGCCTTTTTCCATATGCGTTTTAACCCTTTTCCCTACCGTTTTGATGCTATCTTTTGATGCATTTCAGTTTTTACACCCTCGTGCTCCTAACCCTCGTGCTCCTTCTCGCTTCTCGGTGTTCGCGCTCCTTCCTGTTTCGCCACCGCCTCGCGCTCTTCACTGCTCGTCGGCTGCCGCTGCTTCTGGTGACAGGTGAGTGTATGGCAGCTTCCTGCTCTGTTGTTTTTCGTCTTGGATTTTAATTTTATGTTGCCGGTTGGACATAAAAAACAGGATTGCAGTGGTGTTTGCGGTTGGGTATAAGGATGTTGTTTAGTGGTGTTTGTAATTATATTTAACTAATGATAAATGTCATGCTATGACACGGTTTCCTGATGGTTTGCTTGTTCCTTTTTTAGTGTGATCCAGTTCTGCTCCACAGAATTTGCCTACTATGCTCAAGCTACTGGTGCACAGGAAATATTTGGCCACACTTTGAAGTCTCTTCGTGGGATTAAATATCTATCAAGTGAGTCATGCTGTATTTCTTTTTCTGCCTCCCATCCCATGCCCCTCCTATGGGGCAAAAATGGAACCTTCATTTTGCTAACTATTAAATATAAACGGCACAATGGGATGACCTTCTTTATTACAAATTCCAATAAATCCCTTATTTCCAGTTGAGGTTCTATATGGAATCATGCTTCACACACCAAAATCCACAAACCGAAACACCTAATTAGCAGGCTGTTGGATGATGTACATTTAAATTGTGTGACACATTAGAAATCCAAAAACCTGTGGATCTTGCGCGCGCGCGTGTGTGTGTGTTTTGAGTGAGTAGCATAACTTGCCTATAATCAGCCCACCCATATTAGAGTATTTGAGATTTGACCATTTTCCTTGGTGAGTTAAGAATAGGGTTTGTATGTCTATAATTTGGTAGTGACACAATTTATAATATAGTTTGACTTACTAGTTGTCACATTACAGGTACAATGTATTTCAGATTGCATTTGTTGTTTTGGCTGGATTGACCATCTTGTATTATGCTGTCTATGTGAAGTTTATTTTACTTAACTAATGATATGTGGCTAAAGATCGAACCAACCAAATCGATCCAAATCACATTTAATTGGATCGGATTGGATCATATATTTTTTAAGAAGTCATCCAAACCGAACCGAACCGCATGCTCTTTTTTACTTCGGATCGGATGACTTTTTCCCCTAAAACCTATCCAAACCGAACCGTGAACACCCATACTGTCAACTATATTTTTGTAAAAATCAAGTCAAGTACAAAGATGGAAAGCCAGAAAGCAACCTTTGGTACAACAGAGAAGTGACAATTCTACTTTGAGCATTCCTCTGATAATCAAAAGCACTTCTCCAAGAAGCATATCAAGTTATCAGTCTCAACGGATCCAAGCATTTAATGCTATGTCTAAACGGATATAATTTGAAAATCGTTGATGAAGATCAAGATAGAGAAGCACTTCAACTATATATACTTGAAGAATTTCAAAAAGAAAAACATAAGATATACAACGGATACAAGACACACACGAAGCTCTGATATCATAGTGCAAAAACTCTGTTGAACTTGTAAAACAAGTTTACGTGTAAATCTTGTTGATCTTAAACTTTCAAATACTCACACATAGTGAGTTCTTAGATCAAATCAATTAACCTCTTTGTTAGAGTTAGAGCCTGAAGAGGTTTGGTAGAGAAAGAATACTTGTAGCCTGAAGAAGTGTTGAAAACTTGTAACCTATTTGGAGAATAGTGGATAAAACCTTCAAATAGAAAGGACTGGACGTAGCTCTTGGTTAGAAGAGAATGAACCAGGATAAAACACTCGTGTGCTTTTTCTAACCCTAATCATTTACAATTTTTGGTTATACTAACTGTGGGGTTTTGAATCTGAGTTTGTTAACTCTTCTAAAATATTTTCCTGTTTGTGTGTTATTTATATTGTTTTGCTTGTAAAAGGTTTGAAAAAAGACTTTTTTTGAAAAACTATTAAGAAACACAATTAATCCCCCTTCTTGTGTTTCCATGTGTCAACTTCAAAGATAAGTATTTTACATGCTTCAACCGATCAGAATTGCTCCTTTATGGGTGAGGGACCTATTTGTTCCCTCGATTTAGATGCCACCATATTAGTTAGTTAACTACTTTTTTTATTAAATAAATTAGCAGAGTAGTTTAGTAATCAACAAAGATTTTTTTAAAAAATTTTCTTATGTGATGAATTAATAAAAATAGCTTACACAAATAAGTCAGGGGATGTATCATTTTTTCACCAATTTTATTCATGTCAGTTTTTAATAATGATAACCTTTTTCTCTTCTTAATTAATATTTTTATTTTCTGTCTTAATATCAAATAATCCTAAAAAATCTTCTCCTCCCTCTCAACAACAACAATAATAATAATAACACTTTCAAATCAATAAGACCCAACTTATCGTTTTTCGTTTTCGGCTAAATAATATATTTGTATAATTCATAAATGTTTGAAAAGATAGAAAAATTGAAAGAGTTTGGCTAAACAGAAATCTAAGAACACTAGTTAAGAATCCAAAAATAACAAGTTTTATGAAAAAATTAAATACATTACTTCTCAAATTAATAAACACATCATATCTCTATGAAAAAAGTTTATTCTCGATTTCTAAGGATATAAGTCAGCATTCTCCAAACTAAAAAAAGTAATGACATTTGCATGAGTTGGGAGTGTAAATGAATAAAGTTCACATGAATAAGGGCACTCCCATCGTCACTTCTCAAGAATACACAACATAAATTAAAAGGTATTTAGTGAAATTGTCATTGTAAAAAAAAAGTTAAATTGTCCTTTTTTGTCCGATCCTTATACATACAATAAAGGATATATAAATTAATATGTAGATATCTTAATTATTTGAGAATTTTTAAGTATGTTCATATACTTTAAAAGTTGGTAATTGAGTCTCCGAACACATAAAAAATTGTTATTTGGTGTCTCATCATTTTTTAGTTAGGATTCCATTAAGTATATGTTAAGTAATACATCTACTTGTCATTTGTAGGTTCCTAAATTTTTGGAACAATCCTATAGATCCCTATACTTTTTTTTGAAAATTCAACCTACACTTAACAAAACCCTGACTAGCAAAAAGGTATATGATGGACTTAATTATAAATTTTTTATGTGTTCAAAATTGAATTACAAACTTTTAAAATATAATGACCTATTTAAAAAATTTGAAATAATTCTGGGTCCTACAAATTTATAAAACCTACGATAATCAAATAGTATAAAGTTTTTAATCTTAACAACACAAAAATTATCCTACAACCAAAAACAACTTATGTTGTGTTGTTTATATTTAGCGTGTTTAATTCTAAGGATTCGTTTGGTGGTCAGGATAAGATAAGATATGATCGAATAGAATAAGAGAGTATGATAAAAGTAAGATAGAATATGAACATGATAAACTATTATTCTATTCGACGTCTGATGTCCACCAGATAACCAATTGGATAACATTATAATTTTAGTATGAATTTTAAAATTTTTATTTTTATTCTAAATGTTTCCAGATTTTATTAAAATATTTTGTTAACTTAAATTAAATTTTTTATAATTTTAAATATTCATTTTTAGTTTTTACTTTACATATAATTAAATTATTAGAATACTTTTTTATATTTTTCAATTTTTAAAAATAATATAAAATAAAAATCTAACCTTGTGACAAAATAAAATAATTTTTAAAATTTATTATTATTATTTTTTTATTTTAAATATTTTATATTTTATTATACTTTTTTTCGGTAATCATATTATATTTTATTATACTTTAAATTATTATTTTACTATACTTTAATTATTGTAAATATTAAATATTTTTATATTTTTTATACTTTAAATCACCATATCCTTTCATATCCTGTTGAACTATAACCCAACTCTCTTCTTAGGATAGTTGGACAAGATATGATAACAATAGTTTCAAATATGATATGATAGTTTATATTATCATGTCTCTTTTATCCTGATCACCAAATGAGCCATAAATGTTATGTGACTAATTTAAGGTTTAAATGTTTAATGAAATTTTTGGTCTTTATATTTTAGGTGAGTTTTGATTTTAGTCCCTAACATTTGTTTTTTCAATGATTTTGGTCCTTGACAAATTCAAAACGTTGGTTTTGTTGGGGAGTCCGGTGAGTACCGGAAGCAACAATGGGCTAATGACCAGGACCACCAAGACACCACATCTCCACCCAAAACCTTAAGACATTGAGTAAATGTGTCACCTCTCTTATATATCCTTCATTTCGCTCATTCCTAGCCAATGTGGGACTAACCACTCACACTTGAATTTCCAACAATTTCTCCCTCAAGTGTAAGTCCCTCGTACTTTATCTTTAGGTGGCAGCCATCAACCCCGACGAATAGCTTACAACCAACTATAAAACCCCTTTAGCGGACTTTGTAACACATAGAGAAACTTTAGAACCTAGGTTGAAAATTAGGACTAGGCATATCTAACTTCAGGTACTAATACCAATGTTTTTACATTTTCAAGGATCAAAACCATTAAAAAAAATTGTTAGGAACCAAAACTCACATAAAATATAGGAACTAAAAAGTTGATCAAACCATTAAAAAAATTTAAAGTTGATTAAACCCCAATTTAATAATATTGTTTTTTCTCTTACTCGAAGCATAGGAGTGGAAAATAGCAAGTTGCTTTCCTTATTGGAGTTTATGCAGCCTTCTTTGGATCTTAATTATCATCAAGCTTTTTGTTTCATTTTCCGGAATTTTGCCTAATACAGAAAATGGTGATCGCATCTTTGTACTAAAAAAAATAGCAGGGGTATAATAAATTAGTGAAGACATAAATAGAAGTAATACAAATTAAGGAGATAAATAAGGGAGATACCAACTTGAACGTATCGAGATCATATTCCTTTTTTTCTTTTTTTTCTGAACAAGGAGAACTAACAAAAATTAACCAATCCCAGATGCCACAGCCCCTTCCTTTTTCTTTTTTTGTTTAAAAGATCATATTCCATTTATATACAAGTCAAATTGATGTTTTATTAAGATAAAATAGGAAAATTGATCATATACGTTATTTTATTTTTCACATCGGTATTATAAGTTTTTTTTTTGTTCGGAATCGGTTCTATAAGTTTTTTTTTCTTTTTAAATTGGTCCTACACATTATGTTACATTTCGTTTCCACGTTAATCATTTCCGTCAATTTCGACTTAATGTCGTCAGATCAAAAGTCACGTGTCAATCTAACGTGATAGTCACTTCAGGTCAAAACTGACGGCGTTAATTTGAAATTGACGAAAATGACTAACGTGAAAACGGAACATAACATATAACATGTAATACCAATTTGAAGGAAAAAAAAAAATACTTGTAGGATCAACATGAAAAGTTAAAAAAAAGAAAAAAGTATAACACCAATCTTCTTATTTTACATTTTATTTATTAATGTAACATGTAATTCCAATTCTGATCAGAGATCTAGTTTGAACTTTGAACCATGTCACTACTAAATTTCTCTTTTCTACTGGAGTATTCAACAAAGGTAAAGGTGGAAAGTTATGGTTGAACATCTGCAACATACGTGGGTGCATTGAACATGACTAATTATTTGTAATCTGTATGGTTGGTTAGTTGTTTTGCTCACTCTTGTCCGCATACTGAATTACTTTTTGGCTTCCAAATTTACATACTTTATAATTTTTATGAAATTATTTTTTGTTTATATTATATTTATTTGAATTTTCACTAATGAATCTGCAACGAGGATTACCATTTGAGTATATATAGGAAAAAACAAAGAAGCATAGTCAATCAATTGTTTATATGAATACGACTTAATTATCATTATACAGCTTTTTTTCCCTTCTAACACCATTATTGCTAAGCAATGACATAAAAACAAATTAATTGGAAAAGTTCAGCTCCCGTATGCTGCAACCAAATTTGAGCAACGGGATCCTCTCCGGTGCGAGAAGGAAATGGAGAGTCCAGTTGCTGTCTTGGATGAATGACATGTGGATAAAAAAGAATGGACGGCTATGATTAAAAATTTTAAAAACATTATTTTATTAAAAAAAAATTTGAAACAGTGAAGAAGAGAAGAGGAATAGCCTCCACCTGCGAGCAAACAGTACAGCCCCGGAACAGTGCGTCGCCCCGGAGCCCCACCACAGCACAACAAAGCCTTCACCCCGGAGCCCCACCGCAGCACCGCCTTAACACGCCGTCATTCCAGTCGAAGGCGGACTCGCCATTACAGGTTTGCTTTCATCTTTCTTTCTGATGGAGATACAAGTTTTCGGGCTCTCGCAAACTTCAACTCCACTGAATTTGAATATGCAAGCAATCAAGTGAATGGGAACAATCAATTGCGAATAGTCAGGGAGACGTGGCGGAGAAGGGTGTCGTGGCGGCAAAGGGTGGAATTGTGATTCAGACCAGAACAAAATCCCGGACCTTCGACGGAACAGCGAGCCTTGAAGGCGGTGGTGTTGGGTGGTGTGTCAGGGAGACGTGACACGGTGGCAGGGTGCGGCAGCGCTGTTCTGGGGTGGAGGAGGGTCACGTACGGGTCTTCTCCTTTCTTCCATTTACCTTTCTTTTTTAATTAAATAAAATATTGAATTTAAATGTTTAATTCTCAGTCATTAAATCTTTGAATGTCCACGTGTCATTCATCCAAGGCAGCAACTGGACTCTCCATTTCCTTCTTGAACTGGAGAGGATCCGGTTCCCTCATCGGGAGTAATTTTATATATGAATTGTCTACACAAAAAGGAAAACAAATTTAGCGATTGTTAATAAAATTAATATATTATTCTATAATTCATTGATAACGATTTATAAATAATAGATAAAAATAGAACATATATTATATTTTATTAATAAATAATATTATCAATACACATGAATCTAGGGATCAAAACTAGGACAGCATGCTCAAGGGCCTCAAACCCGGACCAACACACATTTGTAATATTTAAAGAATTTTATTTAAATTTTACATTTTTTTATCCACTAATAAGTAACATGTTTGGAATATAATTTCATTCAACGATGAATATATGTTACACTACAAGAAAAATTGGTATTTCCGACGGTCTTTGGCGTCGGAGAAACGGGTGTTTACCCCGTCCCCATTGTTTAATTTCGAAATGTTCCTCTCGAGAGTCGCGATCGTATACTCTGCCTTATTTTTTATGGGTTAACCATGTGCTCATGGCAAGAGGATCAAGGGTTAACCATATCATTATGGCATGAGGGTCATGGTTAACTATATGGTCATGGCAATAAGGTCATGGGTTAACCATATGGTCATGGCAAAAGGGTCAAGTGTTAACCATATGATCATGGCATGAGGGTCACGGTTAACCATATGATCATGGCAAGAGGGTCACGGGTTAACTAGATTATCATGGCATAAGGGTCATGGGTTAACCATCTGATCATGGCAAGAGGGTCATGGGTTAACCATCTGATCATGGCATGAGGGTCATGGGTTAACCATGTGATCATAGCAAGAGGGTCATGGGTTAACCATGTGATCATGGCAAGAGGGTCATAGGTTAACCATGTGATGGTGGAAAGAGGGTCGTGGGTAAACCATGTGGTCATGACATCTAGGTCATGGGTTAACCATGTGATCATGGCAAAATGGTCATGGGTTAACCGGATGATCATGGCATGAGGATCATGAGCTAATCGGATGATCATGGCATGAGGGTCATGGGTTAACCATGTGATCATGGAAAGAGGGTCATGGGTTAACCATGTGGCCATGACAAGAGTGTCATGGGTTAACCATGTGATCATGGCATGAGGTTCAAGGGTTAACCATGTGATCACGACAAGAGAGTCATGGGTTAACCATGTGATCATGGAAAGAGGGTCATGGGTTAACCATGTGATCATGGCATGAGGGTCATGGGTTAACCATGTGATCATGGAAAGAGGGTCATGGGTAAACCATTTGGTCATGGCATATGGGTTATGGGTTAACCATTTGATCATGGCATGAGTGTCATGGGTGAATCATGTGATTATGACAAGAGGGTCATGGGTTAACCATGTGCTCATGGCAAGAGGGTTACGACAGGTACGTTGCTTTTTTTTTAAAAGATCCTAGCATCCATGGAGAAAAGTCTACACTCTTTTCCAGAAAGGATTTTTAGTAGACTTTTAGCCGATGAGGAGAGATCAATCACTAGTGCAAAATATGTATTTAACATCGGGGTTTTAACACCGGTTTTAACAAAACCAATGTGAAAAAGGAGGCGGTGACATTTTTGAAATTAAACTGAAATATTTTAACATCGGTTATAATAAAAACCGATGTAATAAAAATATTTAACATCAATTTTTATAAAAACTGATATGGAAAAGTCAAAAAAAAAAATATCAGACATAAGATTAGACATCGGTTTTAGTATAACCGATGTGGAATAGTGAAAAACATCAATTGTAGACATCGATTTTATGATAACCGATGTGGAAAAGGGAAACAAAAACAATTTTTTTTAATCAGCCATAAGATTACACGTCAGTTTTATTATAACCGATGTGGAAGATTAAACAAAAAAATTGAATTTTTTTAACAGCAACATTTTTAACATCGGTTTTTATTGTTAACCGAGGTGGAAAAGCAATATAACATATCGGTTTTGGATATAACCGATGTGTATTTTCATTTTGTTTTCATTTATTCATCCCTCCAATTCCTCTCTTGCACGCTATCACTAAATGTCTGAAACCCAATATCTTCTCTATTGCATGCGCGCTCCATAACCCTCACACCCTCACACCTCCATTCTTGCTCGCTTGGCCGCGTCCTCCGCTGTCACCTCAGCCTCGAAGCCCCTCCGCTTGCTCCGTCGCTTCATGTCGTGACCCTGTAGCCTTCGCTTGCTCCGCCGCTTCCTGTAGCCTCGAAGCCCACTATCTGACGCTTGCTCCACTTGCTCCGCCGTTTGCTCTGCTTGCTCCGCCGCTTAGTCATCTCAGGTAATGCACCTCTTATACTATGTTTCTAAGGAATCTGAGCATTGGGAAAGTACAAGGAAGCTTCTTCAACCCAATTCGATTTTTTGACTAAATTTTCTCATTTCAGGGTTGTGCAAAGGGCTTGTCGTGGTACTGGTTAGTGGTCACATTTGTGGTTCAAGCTTTCCCTTCAGTTGTTACCTATCTTGCCCTTCAGCTGTTACCTATCTTGCCATCAACTAAATATTCTCAATACTTAGAAAATATTAGTCATTACTCTGATTCCTTTGTCAGCCTATCGAAATGCATCCGTCAATAATCAGGCCTCATTACTCTGATTCCTTCGTTAGTCTGTCGAAATGCATCCGTCAATAATCAGAAATTTCACCCCTAACAGATGCCTCCCAAGTTTTGCTTTTCGACGGCCTTGTCCGAAAGAATAGCAAAATTTGAATTTTCAAATCGTCAAAACAGATTTTTTAATTTTGGGTTTAACTTCAATAATCAAATCTTATCAACTTAATCATATCCTTATTTGATATGAATTATTATAACGTTGTAGTTGTCTCGGAAGTTGAGCCACCAACCCCAACTTTCTTTAAATTTCTATCACATCACCGCTCAGTCTTCTTCTCCATCTACTCGCTTCTTTTCTTCCTGAAAGGAAAAAAAATCTCTTTCACAAAGTTGCCTTATCTTTCATCATTGTGCTTAGTGCTCATGGCTACTTCTTCCAAAACCTCTGCTTCAACACCTCAATCCTCGGTGGCTGCTCCTAGGGTGTTGATTCAGGACCCATTTTTGGATAAATCAGAGCTCTGACAAAATTCTAAGGTAATTTATCCTGGTCATGACTCTTCCATTCCTTTGAACCCACCTGCTGCGTTCTTGGGTCCTTTTATTGCCTAGAACAAAATTCCTGACAATTTGCTGCAACAACCCCAATGAAGCTATTTTAGCTTCTTTTTCTTCACTTCCTATTCGCGCATTTAAAAAAGGCGATATAATTTTTAGAATGCCCCCCGCTACCAGGTTTGATGCCTACGTTGGTTGGCTTGACCGTGTCCAAGCCCAGAAACATGAGATATGGAAAGAAGCTGGAATCTTTGAATTTATCCAACTTTCTCGCCAGCTTAAATTGGTAGACTTTTCTTTAATTGGGGCATCAGCTTTCTTTTGGAATAAAACTACCAACAATTTCCATTTCCCATATGGAATGATGGGTCCAACTCTTTTCGACATGTCAGCCATTACAGGACTTCGTCCGGATGGCCCTTCCATGCATACTCGTGTCGAGGTTAAGAGAAAAATTGATGTCTACGTCCCGAGATGTTCTTTTTCTAAATATGTCACAGATTTCAAAGGTAAAGAGAACGAACCGGTGACACACTGAGCATGTAGCCTTTTTATTCGTTTGGCTATGTGCTTATGTCTTTTGTAGTAAATTTGCCACTTTGATTGCAGCTTATGTTCCTCTTGCCAACCTTCTTGCTACTGACAAGAGGACAACCCTAGGCCAGTGTGTTCTGGCCAATCTTTACGATAGCATGGGTATGTTGGTTGACACTATCAGATTAAAGAAGAAAACCAACATAGGAGGTCCTCTTTGGCTTCTTCAATTGTGGCTTCACGCCGTCTTAGAGCGTCGCCTTTCTTACAAGGCCCCTGCAGAATTGTCAATAGACACTTATGGTTCTTATTTTTGCTATGTTTCTGCTGAATCTTTGTCGAAAGATGAAACTGTCAATTTCAAATTTTATTTCAAAATTCTTCATTCTCTTTCGTCAACCTCTTCAAAAATCAATTTCACCCCTTCTGCTGACCGAAAATATGTCCCAGAGTGGTTCACTAAGCTGAGTACTATTTTGTCCAAATCCAATGAATCAATTTGGGCCAATTTTCTCTGTCAAAGAGTCATTTTTTTTATGGTTCTGGTTTTAAAACCCATCGAATTTATCTTCATTTACCCAATACCACTGCTTGTCAGCTTGGTTTCTGTCAATCTATCCCTGCTCCTTACTCATCAGACCCAGATGAGCACTTCATTGATGCCAAAGTTCCAATATATGAAGATATCGTGGCCATCAGTGACAAGGATAAAGCTCGCAGGGCCTCTTTACAACTTGTCCCATTTTCTACTTTCCATGGAGCAACTCAAGGTTTTCTTGACTGGTGGGATGACTATTACTCCAATTATCTTCCAAGTCTAAAAGTCTGCTTGAGTCGCGTTACAGATGCTGCTGGTAATGGTGATGATTCTTCTGTGCAGGAACAAGATCCAGCGTCAAAAACTCATGGTGAACTTCGGAAAGAAATTCAAGCCTTTGAGAAATTTTACAAAATCAAGTGGAATCCCATGAGACCACATGACATTGTTCGTCATGTTAACAGTGTTTTAGCTAACGCCAAAAGGATGCACGATAACAAGGAATCCGAAAGACTTGCCAAATATTGGAAAATTCCAAATATGAACAAAGAATATTTTGATAGTTTGGAAGCTCCTTTTCCTGATCCTGTGTCCATTCCTTGTGCTCCTTTTGGTATAGCTGATTCACACCCAGGGAAGCCAACGAAGGGAGGTAACTTCATTTTTCTAGAGAGCATAAGTGCTTATGTTGATCCTTTTGAAAAACCAAATCCAGTTACCTTCGCTCATCGGTTTCTTCAACCGAATGATGACTTTTTATACCTTTCACGCATGTTAACTTACAACCCATGTACCTATTTGTTACTTACGTATAAAGGTTGCTTCCCTTGTCCACTGACGATCCACTTATTTATGTTTTCTTGGACAGTTATCCCTCTTGACAAACCTCTTCCTGGAAAATCTAAAGCTGTTATATCGATAGGAGAGATGTCTGAAAATGATTCGGATGAGGAGGAAGATTTGGTTACTACGAAGACCAAGCCTGTCAAGAAAGGACCAAAAGTCCCCATGTCTAAGACAACAAAAGGGACAAAAAAGAGAAAAGGAAAAACTCTTATCTCTGATTTAATTTCCAAGAAATCAAGATCTTTCAAGAGTTCTTCTATCTCAGTAGATTCTGATGCTGCCAAGACCTTATCCGAACCAAAAGACACCATTGTCGGTTCATCCAACAATTCCCCTTCTGATCAGTCCAAGGTACAACTTTGATCCTTATGACTGGTTTGTCGGATTAAAATAGATTCACCCATAATCTCTAAATTCCTTTTTCATTTTTTTTTTGACAGAAAAAGAAAACTGTCCATCCTACACAGGAAGCAAACGTGGATGTTGATTTGGTGTCTTCGGACTCCCATATGGTATATTTCATTATCCTATCATTCTCTATATATATTATATTTGTGTCTCACCCTTTCTCTTTTATCAGGAAGAAACTTCCCGAGGTGAGGACTCATTGACCATCCGGGAAATTGTCAACAGAACTGTTGATCCAACAATTCCTTCTGATCCATAGGTATAAGACAATTTATTTGTCCTCTCCCTTTATTCAATTATTCTAGTTCTGGTTCATTGATTTT
Source organism: Sophora flavescens (assembly GCA_030762895.1). NCBI lineage: Eukaryota > Viridiplantae > Streptophyta > Magnoliopsida > Fabales > Fabaceae > Sophora > Sophora flavescens. The sequence continues at coordinate 53,189,324 of CM061067.1, read as the reverse complement.
CTTACCTTTACCGGTTGAAAAAGATTTAGAGCAGCTGGCTCCTGAGGGTGATGTTCTGACAACAAACTCTTCAGACCGTAAATTCACTCAGGAACTGCCCCTAACTTCTCAACAATCTGAACCAACTCTTCAAATCCTAACTTCTACAGCTAGCGAGCTAGCTGGAGCTGCTGTCATGATTGAGATTCCAGATGAAGATATCACTAGTGCAATAAGTGCTTTTTACGTCAGTTAAAATTGATTTTTTACGTCAGAATACTGACTGACGTAAATACAGTTGACGTTAAAAGTTAAACTTTTAACGTCAGTTGAGAACTGACGTTAAATATAACACTATTAACGTCGGTTCTTTAACAAAACCGACGTTAATTTTGTTAAAACTAACGTCAATTGTTATCAAGAACTGACGTTAAAGGTCTTAATTTTAACGTCAGTTGTAATAAACAACTGACGTTAATAGTGTACTGTATATTTTTATAAAATACTTTTAACGTCAGCTGTATGATACAACTGACGTTAAAAGTATTTTTTTTTTAAATTCAGTTTTAAAATATCACTCCCCTAAGCCATCCCTACATTCAGTAAATATCCCAGTAACACAGAATATCACACACATTACAGAATTGCAAAGGAAAAATGGAACAATGATCCATATGTATGCCTGTTCAAAACAATATATATTTATTAACATAGGTTATAAATGTATACTAAGTTTAAACTACCTATATCAATATCCCTTCGTGATGATCATCACGAGTGGCATGTACATCGTCCACCTGTGTCTCCTCGATTATAGTAGGCATGTTTGTTGAAAAAGAAGGAGTCTCAGGAATATCAAGATTTGAATCTTCATTTTCATAACTACCATTATACATGCTTTTTCCTTGGAGAACCACGGACAACCTTTTGTTAGAAGGATCAGTGATGTAGAACACTTGTTTTGCTTGGGAAGTCATTATGAAAGGCTCATTTATATGACCTAACTTGTTGAGGTCTACCAATGTGAACCCCAATTCGTCGGTTTGTACACCACCGTTACTATCAACCCACTTACATTTAAATACCGGCACCGTAAGCTTAGTGTAATCGAGCACCCAAATATCTTCAATATATCCAAAGTAAGGTCTCGGTCAGAACGGGTTTTGTGTCCTTTGCACTAGAGAAGTGCATTGCTTCGGCCACGATCATAACCCCACTATTTTGCATGGTACTCTTGTTATCTTGTTCCTTTGTATAAAAGGAAAAGTTATTTATGTCGTATCCGCTCCAACATATGACGTTGAAGTTAGGCCCACGTGCTAGCCATCGTACGTCATCCGAAGCAGTACTACCATCCTTAAGCATTTCTTCCTTGAACCATGGTAAGAAAGTCTTGTTATGCTTGTTCAACAACCACCTTTTGCTCATTCGAGGGTTTTCTTGATTGACTTTTCTTTTATGTTCAAATAAGAAAGGCTGAACACATTCGATGTTGTTCAATACATACAAATGTGCTTGAAGCACTTCCTCCCGATCCTTCCTATTAATTCTTAAGCCATGTGTACCCTTAACTTGACATCTGATCTCATCATGCCGAGGCTTAGGAACCCCTATAGGATCCGTGTTATGAAGGTAGTCCGAACAAAACTCAATAGCTTCTTCTGCAACATACCTTTGAACAATAGATGCTTCCGGACGATGAGAATTCTTCACGTACCCTTTCAAGATCTTCATGTAGCGCTCAACTGGGTACATCCATCTCGGAAAAACCGCCCACATAATCTAATCTCCCTCACCAAATGAACAATTAAGTGAACCATTATGTCGAAAAAGGAAGGAGGAAAATACATCTCCAATTGGCACAAGATTGTAGCAGCCTCAACTTCCAAGTCATCCAACATACGGGGGTCGACGACTTTGCTACATATAGAATTGAAGAATGAGCACAACCGAGTAATGGCATGTCTCACATTTTTTGTAGCAATACCACGAATAGCAACAGGCAGAAGTTGTTGCATGAAGATGTGACAATCATGAGACTTCAAGCCAACCAATTTAAGATCACTAGAGACAAGCCTCTTCATATTTGAAGAGTAACCATGTGGAACTTTGATGCCCTGAAGACACCCGCAGAAACTTTGTCTCTCTTTTTTTTGACAAAGTATGACATGCTGGCGGTAAATAAGTCCGCTTACCATCCTCAACAACTGGAGCTAACTGCTCTCGTATACCCATAGCAACGAGGTCGAGACGAGCATTCACACCATCCTTTGTCTTGCCCTGAATGTTGAGAATCGTCCCGATCATACTATCACACACATTTTTCTCCACATGCATCACATCAATGCAGTGTCTGACATCAAGCTTGCGCCAGTATGGAAGATCAAAGAATATCGACCTCTTTTTCCATATGTTTTTCTCAACAACTTTACCTTTCTTTTTGGACTTGCCGAATATAACATCGATGTCCTTTACCCTCTGATAAACCTGCTCTCCAATTAAGGCCGCCGGCGCTTCTTCTGTCTCTTGGCATCCATTAAAAGCTTTTTTCATCTTACGATATGGGTGATCACATCTAAGAAATCTCCGATGCCCAAGGTAAACCATCTTCTTTCCATTATGCAACTGAGTGTAGCATGTGCCTTCTTCACATATAGGGCATGCTTTATGCCCCTTGACACTGTACCCGGACAAGTTACCGTATGCTGGAAAGTCGTTGATGGTGCAAAATAACATGGCACGAAGCTTGAAAGTCTCATGAGAATACCCATCAACTACATCAACACCTTCCACCCACAACGTTTTCAAGTATTCAATCAAGGGACCTAGATAAACATCTAAGTCATTTCCCGGTTGCTTTTGGCCCGAAATCGTCATAGACAACATCATGTATTTGCGCTTCATGCACAGCCAAGGGGGCATATTGTAAATTACCAACAAAACAGGCCATGAACTATGAATACTACTCATGTTACCATAAGGATTCATTCCATCCGTAGCAAGTCCAAGCCTTAGGTTTCTTGGCTCATGGGCGAATTCCGGAAACATAGTATCGATATTCTTCCATTGAATAGAATCAGCAGGATGACGAACCTTTCCATCACGTTTCCTCTCATCATTATGCCATCTAAGATTCTTCGCATCTTTCGCATTGGCAAACAATCGCTTGAACCTTGGAATTATTGGAAGATACCACAACACCTTCGCAGGAGGGCCCTTTTTTCTCACATCATCAAGATCATCATCATCATCACCACCCTTCACTTTGTATCGTGATAACCCACATTTGGGGCAATCGTGATTGTCTTCATAAACACCGGTGTACAATATGCAATCATTGGGGCATGCGTGTATCTTCTTATACTCCATACCCATAGGACACAATACCTTCTTGGCCTCATAGTTACGGTCAGGCAATGTGTTGTCCTCCGGAAGCAAGTCTTTCAACACTTCAAGCAATTCCGTGAAGCTTTTATCGGTCCAACCATTTCTCGCCTTCACACAAACCAATTTTAGCACCGCCGACAACCGTGTATGAGTAGTACACCCTGGATATAAAGGCTTATCCGCATCACCGCACAACCTATCATACACATGCGCTCGATGAAAAGATTCTTGTCCAATATCACGAATCATGTCCTCTACTCGACCATCCTCCATATTTACGTCAACGTCCTCACTTTGGGAGACACTCGCCGTATTACTACTCAACAACATATCACCATGCCATATCCATCTTGTATAACTCAAGCAAATCCCTTCACAAATCAAATGAGTACGTGTATCCTTCACCGTACATTTCCTCGTATTCAAACACTTGACACAAGGACAACAGAACATTCCATTACTATTAGGAACATTCCTTTGAGCAAATTCTATAAATTCTCCCACCCCCTTCAAATACTCAGCACTAGTACGCTTACAAACCATCCAACTACGATCCATAACTAGATAGGTCATGTAGATATACAAAACATATATATATCCAATATAAGGACAATACGGGAGATTGAAAACTATAGTTTTTAAAGATTAATTGACAAGCACTGGTCACGGCCTGGCAGTGATGTCCAACACGGCCATAACGTGCCAAGCCGAAGCAGAACCATGCCATCATCACAGGAAGAACTGATCACGGCCTAGCCGTGATTAGCATCACGGCCGTGACAGATCAACCAGCAGAGCAACATGCACTCAAAACCAAAAACAGAGACGTACATTCCAAACAACTCAAACTCACGGTTTCAAGTTTCAACTACTGAGACTACAGTTTCAAGATACACTCAAAACCAAAAATACAAAAATGTGCCCTAAATACTCACCAGAAATAGGTGCTCGCGTGGTGGTGGGGAGGGGAGCTCGAGTGGTGGCCAACGTTCGATGTGGTTACTGAGAGCAGAGGGACAAGGAGAGTTAGTGCGCGGGAAGGGGAAAGAGAGATGTACGTCAAGTTATTGCAAAGAATGAATGGAAAGACAGAGTTAGGGTTAATAGTTTACCTCACGGTGGTGGCGAAGAAGCCCTCGCGGTGGTTGCGGTGGAGATGAGCTCGCGATTAGGGTTCTGTGCTGGGTGAGAGTGAGAGTGAGGGTTGAGAGTGATTTAGGGTTGAGCGTGATGAAAAGAGAAAAGAGACGTATGTAAAGAGCGAAGTGCATAAGGCGCGCGGGTGTAAACGTTTTATAAAACAACATTAAACAACTGACGTTACAATTAATTTTTTAACGTCAGTTTTATTAACAAACTGACGTTAAATATTAATATTTTTTTTAAAAAAACACTTTTAACGTCCGTTGTTGAATACAACTGACGTTAAGAGTGTTGTGTAAAAATCATTCTCTATATAAAGTAACATTCTTCATTATCGATCTGTCATCGCCTCTTCTTTTCCTCTATATTTCTATTCCTTCACAAAATGGCTCTGAGACCTGTGTTAATTGAGTGACAACAGGGCATTTCAGATAGGGATATAGGATTATTTACGTCAACTATTTATTTAACTGAAGTAAAAATCACACTTTTAACGTCAACTGTATAAACAACAGACGTTAAAAATAAATATTTTTTATTTTAAAAACACTTTTAACTTCAGTTTTATTCAACAAGCGGCGTTAACGAGTGTATAAGTTTCTGCAAAAACATTCATTCCTTTGACTACTCGCTACTTACCCATTGACTGTGTTAAGAGTGACAACGGGGCATTTTGAGATAGGGATATAGGATTATTTACGCCATTTGTTTATTTAATCAAGTAAAAATCACACTTTTAACGTCGTTGTATAAACAATCGGCGTTAAAAATAAATATTTTTTATTTTAAAAACACTTTTAACGGCAGTTTTATTCAACAACTGACGTTAAAAGTGAGCATTCATTCCTTTGACTACTCTGCTACTAAATTACCCATTACTGCTGTGCTACTTACCCATGCACATTGTAACCTATAATCCTCTTTATGAGCACTAAGTTTATACCTAGACTTAAAGGTCTATTTCTTCCTAATCCTTCGGGGCGTTTTCTTTTCTGCACGTTTATAATATATGACTGCCAACTCCCAATGCTCCTTGGAACCTAATGCTCTTAATGATCAATTTAATTTTTATCAACTTACGACGCCTAGTAACTTCATCCCCTACTCCTATAAATAGCTTCCTTCCAACCTTTAATTTTTCTGCTTCACAATATGGCTCTGCCATGGAGATTAACTTCATCACTCTTTCTTCCTATACCTAGACTTAAAGGTCTCTGTCTTAATGGTCAAACAAATTATGAGGATGTGTAAATCGCATTAAATGGGTGATAAGGGTGTGTAAATCGCATTATGTGAATTGCACACACCATCATCCTTCAGGAGAATCGGCGACTACGGTTCCAAAACCTCAGCTTTGGAACCAAGTGGCTATTCCAAGAATATTGCTGAAACAGATCGAGTGCACCCTTCACTCTGCCACGGCTCCAAAGTGACTGTGGATTCAGATGGAGCATCAAGGACTTCAAATGAGGGAGGGGATGCATTCAATGTTGGAGTTTCTGAGTACAGGACTGAGAAGAAAATGATGTTGAAGCATAAACTTTTTTATATTTTAGTGCTATCTTGCGGAAATTTTTTATCTTTTAATCATGTAATTGTATCTTATGAATCGCTTCAATGAGATACGATTTGATTATACATATATAACTTGTTTTATGTTAAGTGTTTATTTATTTTAATTTGCACAAGAATTTGTTAATTTACTAATTCAAGCTAATTAATTAAGATTAAAAATAAACTTTTTTAAAAAAAAAAGATTAGAAATAAACTGCACTATATGGAGTGATGATCTGCGTTAAGAGTGACAACAGGGAGATGACAACGAAAGAAGGATAGGAATGAGTTGATTATTTACGTCAGATATATATTTAACTGAAGTAAAAATCACACTTCTAACGTCAGTTTTATAAACAACTGACGTTAAAAGTGTTAATAATTTCTTGCAAAACACTTTTAACGTCAGTTCATTAAACAACTGACGCAAATAGTGATTTAATATTTACAAAACTGCCACCACCTCACTTTTAACGTCAGTCCTTAAAACAACTGACGTTAACAGTGAATTAATGAAGTCTGATATTTACAAAACTGCCACCGCCCCCTTTTTAACGTCTAGTTTTTGGTTAACTGACGTAAACCTTTACCGTCTAATGTATATTTTCCACTAGTGTATTGATATGGAGGCCTTACTGGCTGAAACAAGTCCTGTCGTTCTTCCTTCGCCTCCAATTAGGCCTCCAACTATTAAGTTTCCCGAACCCAAACCAGCTCTTCATTTCAATACTTGGATCAACATGCTGACTGATGTTAGTCGGAAAGAATCAACTTTTTCTGCCAACTCTTCATCAACTCAAGCTGACTCTAGCGAGTCTCGAGTTATCAATCTCATGCATGGTCTGAGAACCCTTCTTGACAACTCCTTCAATACTCTCAGTTCTGATGTTAATGTTCGACAAGAACTGTCAAGGCCGATTAACGAAATCACCCCTCTTCATTCTAACCTTCCTTTGCCTAGCCGCACTCACTTTCTCTCAATCCACAAATTTTGGGAGCGGTTCTCTGGTAAATTAGAGAATATGTCTTCTGTCATTCCTTCCTATGAAGAGGAGGAAAAGATTAAGGACAATCTTCTAGCCAAGTTGCAGGATCTAGAGGCTTCCAAACAAAAAGAGCTTGATCTTATCTCGACAGGCACTCAGACTAAAAACTCCCTCCTGGACTACCGAAAAAAGTTATTGGCAGAGATTGAATTGACAGACCGACAGTGCACCAAGTTTGATAAAGCTCTGGAGAAAAGCAGATACAAAGTTAAAGCCATTGAAGACGAATCTGTCCAACTTGGCCAAAGAGTTGAAACCGTAGTTGCCAAACTTCGTGCTTTACAGCCCGAATATGATGTTGCCGTTGCCAACAAGGCTGATCTTACCTTTGCCTGGGATCAGTTGTCTTTTGACATTGGCTCAGACAAAATTTGATCTGTTGTAATTTTCTTTTCTTTATATCAAATTTTGTAATTTCGACACTTATTTCGTCATCCTTTTAATGAAAATGACTCTTGGTCTATTTTCACATTTACTTAATTTCAACTGTTGGTTCCAATAAATTTCGTAACTTACCCATATAAATTTACCATTAATCTTGGTAAGTTTCAAAACATTGGTAAACCCGCTACATTTAATTTTTTGTCTCTCCAAACCAGTTATAAATAGCAAGGTTTGCTTCTCACAACATATATGCCATTAAAAATTTGTGATTTTACATCAAATATGTTTCCATCAATGACCTTATTTTTCTTACAATTCCCGTGGGAGCCTGACCTTATAACCTTTAATTTTCATATTCAAGGTCTTTGTCTTGATGGTCATTTTGTTAGTAGAGATCAGTAACCAACATAATGGGCACGGTAGAGATCAGCAACCAACGTAATTACTAGAGCTGACTACCGCTACCCACCTCTGGTTAGAGCGGACTTGAAACAGAATGGGTGCATCTGTTTCCTGTTCCATCATCTTCTTCTCGGTGGGTGGTTATCTCACTTGGTGTTGTCTTTGCTACACCATAAGTAACAACCACCTTCTGGGTTAAATGATGGTGAAATATGCTCGTGCCAAATTTTCTTTACACTCTGTGCTCCCTCGATATGAAGCAGACGAAACCTCATCAAATGGGAATATGGCACTCACCCAATTAGGTTGCGCTGCTGCATTGTCGAAGAGTGAAGGATAAAAGTCTGTCAATCTTATCAGAGTTTCTAACTCTTAGTTATTTTAGGAATAAGTTTGCTTTGATTGATTATTTGTACTTTTGACAACAATGAATAATTTAGATTAACAATCTGTACTTTTGGCAATGTATGGTTGCTTTGCCAAGTTGGTGAATAAAATATTCTTATTTCTTTTTACTTGTTGTCAATCTTTACTTCCAGTATTGTCGGTTGATATTTCTTTAAATACTTACCATTAATTGAACTAATTCCTAAGCCCGTATTGACATCAACAAGTGCATACACATTCCCAGAAAATGCTTTAGAAATCTTAAATGGTCCTTCCCATTTTGGTGACCATTTATCGAACTCTCGACAACTTTTATCCATAGGCAAAATGACTTTCCATACTAAGTCATTTACTTTGAATAATTTAAACTTCACTTGACTATTGTAGAATTTTGCAATTCTTTCTTTCTGTCGAATTAAATTCTCCAATGCAATCAACCTTTCATCGCTTAATTCGTCTAATTCATCCAACATTGCATCCCAATAATGGTCGATAGGCAAGTCATCTTGTCTTTGAATACGAATTGACTGAAGATTGATTTCGACAGGCAATACCGGATCATGTCCGTATACTAACTTGTATGGCGAGGTTCCTGTCGATTGTTTGGGTGAATTCCTATATGCCTACAGTATTTGGTCAAGAGTGTTATGCCAGTTCCTAGGTTGTCATCCCACATGCTTTTTAATAAGAACAATAATAATCTTATTTATGGCCTCAACTTGGCCATTAGCTTGTGCATAGTATGGAGTAGATGTGAGCATCTTTATATACCAAGAGTTGGCATATTCTATGATTTTCTTCCCGGTAAAAACTGATCATTGATCAGTTGTCAAGGTTTGTGGTATTCCAAACCGACAAACAATATGATTTTGAACAAAATCAATCACATCTTTTTGGGTGACTGCTTTGAGGCAAACCGCTTCCACCCACTTGGTAAAGTAATCGACTCCAACTAAAATGAATTGATGTCCTTTTGATGAGGATGGGTGTATTTGGCCAATTAAATCCAAAGCCCATCCTCTGAATGACCATGGTTTGACAATAGAGTGCAATTCACTGGCTGGAACATTCTGTATGTGGCCATGTTTATGATATTGCTCACAAGATTTGGCGAACAAAATGCAGTCCCTAACCATAGTTGACCAATAATACAAACTCCGTCGGAGCACCCATTTCATTTTCTCTCCTGCCTGGTGGGCCCCACATATGCCTTCATGGACCTCTGACAAAGCCAAATAAGCATCTTGCTCACTTAGGCACTTACGTAAGGTTCCATAGACATATCATCTATGTAATATTCCACCTTGCATAGTATAATTCAATGCTCTATGTTTTATTCTTCTATCTGTATTTTGACTTGGATTTTCCAAATACTCTATTATTGGAAACCTCCAATCATTGGGCAGAATTATGTCATTGACCAATACATCTCTTTCTTCTAATGGATATAATAATTCCCTAATTTCCATTAGATCCGTCAAAGTCTTTTGAGATATCTTGTATCCTGAAGTTATTTGAGCTAACTCATTAGCCTCTTGATTTAACTCCCTGGGGATATATTTGACAATTATGTCATCGAATTTTCTCATTAACTTACTTGCTATAATACAATATTTTGTCAAGTTGTAGCTGACACACTTGTATTCTTGGGTAAGTTGTTTAATAACCAACTGAGAATCCCCAAAGATATTAACATTTCGTGCTTTCATCTCTGCTAATATCTCTAATCCGATAATCAAAGCTTCATACTCAGCTTCATTGTTAGAACATGGATACTTAAGTTCAAACATGAACTTAGTAGGAGTTCCTTGTGGAGTCACGATTAAGACTCCTACTCCACTACCTCCTTGATGCCTTAACCCATCAAAGTAAAGTTTCCATGGTTGTAAACTGACAGTTTATTTCTGGCACATTCAATCCTGGATGTTCTACCAAGAAGTCGGCAATTGCCTGACCTTTGACAGCTTTGGCTGGTACGTATTGTAAAGAACATTCCGACAAAGCAATGGTCCATTTACCAATTTGTCCATTAAGGACTGGTTTTGACAACATATACTTTATTACATCGGTTTTGGAAATAACCAACACATTACAAGGCATCATATAATATTTAAGTTTAGTACATGAAAAATACAACGCTAGACAGAATTTCTCTATGGCACTATATCTTTTCTCAGCATCGTTGAGAACTCTGCTTAGATAATACACGGCCCTTTCGACATTGTCATAGTCATCCTGGGCCAATAGACATCCTACAGTATCTTCGGATGTTGATATGTACAACTTCAACGGTCGACTAGGCAGAGCAGGCATCATGGTCGGTGGATTAACTAAATATTGCTTGATCTGGTCAAAGGCTTCTTGATGACAAGATTCCCATAGGAAACTTTTTTCTGCTTTCAACTTGACCAATGGTGCAAATACTCTTGTTCTTCCCGACAAATTTGATATAAACCTTCGCAGAAAGTTAACCTTTCCTAGGAAGGACTACAATTCCTTCTTATTTGTCGGTGCTGCGGCTTCCAAAACTGCTTTGGCTTTATTTTTGTCCACTTTGATCCCTTTCTTGTGAACTAAAAAGCCCAAGAATTTGGTTGCCGATACTCTGAAGCTGCATTTCTCTAGGTTCATTTTGAGGTTGTGTCTTCTCATCCTTTCAAACCCTTGCTTCAGGTGCTCTAGGTGATCCTTTTTAGTTTTTGACGTGACCACCACATCATCAATATATACTTCTATAAATTTCCCAATCACATCATGGAACATAGTATTCATTGCTTGCTGGTAGGTGGCTCCTGCGTTCTTCAAACCGAAAGGCATGACAATCCATTCATATGTCCCTATTGCTCCCGGACACTTGAAGGCAGTCTTTGACACATCTTCTTCGGCTAAAAAGATTTGATTATAACCTGCATGGCCATCCATACAGCTTAAAATTTCATTTCTTGACACTGAGTCGACAAGCATGTTGGCTATTGGCATTGGATATTCTTCTTTAAGAGTAGCAACATTTAGATTTCTAAAATCTATGCATACCCTCATTTTACCATTCTTTTTAATTACAGGAACTACGTTAGAAAGCCATTCGACATACCTGGTTGTTCGAATGAACTTTGCTTTAAGCAGTCTTTCTACTTCCTCTTTGATTTTATGCATCACCTCGGGGGCAAATCTTTTGCTCGCCTGTTTGACAGGTTTGCAATCCTCCCTAAGTGGTAATATGTGTTCGACAAGATCCCTGCTTAAACCCGACATTTAATCGTAGTCCCATGCGAAGCAATCTTTATACTCTATAATTAGTTTGACAAGTTTTTGTTTGTAATCCTCTGGCAGAAAACACTCACGAAGATAGGCCTTTTCTTTTATTCCGTCCCTAAGTTTATTTCTTCCAGGGGATCTTCCACTTCCACATTTTGCTTAACTTCGGCTCCCTTTTCAAAACCAAAAGGGTCGTCGTCAATGATACAATCTGTTAACACACTTTCTAAAGTGTGTACTTCTTTGTCGGCCAGATAGGCCGACAATCTTCTCAATTGTATTTCAAGACTCATTGTAGGAATTTGGCCGAGTCTTGTCGGCCTCGTCCTTTACCTTAACACCGAATTGGCTGAGAAGGCTTGCTTCCAATGCATCTTTGTCAATGACCCCTTCGTTGGTAGTTATAGGCCTGACGTTTGGTGAATATACCTTGAAATCGACATGTAATTGTTGAGCATAGCAAGCACTGTCATCTGCCTCCACGATTTCTACCCGATGTTGAGCATTTTATAAGATTACTTTTTGATGCACTGTTGACGGAACAGCTCCTACAACGTGAATCCAATACCTGACAAGCAATATGTTGTAGCTTAACTTGGCTGGAATTATTACAAACAATGTCATCCTTTCGAGGGTGCCAACCTGTATATTTAACAAAAAGATGCCATCTGACGGAGAAGTTTTGCCACTGAAGTCAGTGACAACCATATTTGTCCGAATTAAATCCGATTGATCCTTCCCTTGATTTTTGAACATTCCTCTTGGCATCAGGTTCACAGCAGCTCCCCCGTCAATTAAAACCCTGTTGGTAGGTCTTCCATCTATTATGGCTTTTACATGTAAAGGCCTCAAATGGTTTCTTTTCTCATCGGTGGGCTTCTCCAACTGAGCTACATTTTCGAATACGGTAACCAAGTTTTCTTGAACACACATCCAGAAATCACTTGGGTCTCTTCCATTATTGACGACATCATCATCATCGTCAGAGAAATTGACCTCAAGATATCCTTCATATTCTGCTGGAATGAATGAAATCAATCCTATCTTCATTTCCATCCCTTGTTCCAATATGACTACATTCTCTGGATCCTCATCCAAAAATGCACCTCCAACCATTCTGCCATGATTTCTTTTTAAAACATTCTCATCATTTGTTCCTGACCTATCTGACAGAGGTCGGCCTATTCCTGCGCCACAATTATCCAGTGACTCGATGATATCAGCTATATCTTCATTCTGGCTTTCCATGTCCATGTCTTTGATGATGTTTATGTCATCATTTGGATCATTCAGTGCTTCGATGACAACATCGAATGGCAATTCTTCTTTGGTTAAATCACACTCAGGCTTGAACGTTGTCAATTGTTGTTTTCCCATTCTGGCCTCAAATTCTTTCTCGAGTCCTACAACCTTTTCCATCTCTGCCAGCCCGACAGGCCATTTGCCAGTGGATCTTACTGGTGGTGATGCCTGCTCTAAAGCCTTCTTCTTTTCTGTGAAAACCTGTGATGTAGGCTTATTCTGCCTGGCCTGATTAATGGGTCCCATCGTATCAACTTCTATGGGATGGGTCACTATCATGCTTTTCATTTTGGCATCTCCCTTCTTGTCAGCTTTGTTGTCAACCACTGCTACCAGACAACCAGTATCTTGTGAAGGCATCTCCTTTATGGCGACACCCTCTTGCTTGGTGAGCTTCCTCTTTTGTGCCTGTCGGAGCCTTTGTCGCCTCCTCTTTTGACTCTTGGACATAGCTGGTTAACTTGATGGTCCTGACAAACCAGGTCCTGTCGTCTAAGTGTTTTGAAATAGTTGCCCCTTTCGGTAATCCTCATTCCAGAAGGGTGGATTATGATTATTAAACTTATTTTTCCTGACCCATTTCTTCCTTCGTGATTCGGGGAAGCAAGCCATAGCGGAATTTCTTACCCATCGAACCACTATTACATTGGACGGGGGTTTCCTGGTCCTGACAGAATTGAACCCTCCACCGACAGGCCTGTTACTTCTTACCGATTCTCTAACTGACTCTTCAAGCCAACCTCCAGTGTTATTTTGTCTAGGTCTTGTCTGATACGTATGTTGCTGATGACTGCCTGTCTGTCTGTTTATAGTATGCATATCACTTATGTGCACACTAATAGACCCAGTATGGCTATTTAAGTGTGAGAACTTGCCCTGAATATTACCGTCATGAGACTCAGTTCTGTTTTGTGAGTGATATGATGGTGTTTTTTGTGCCCTAGCTGTCTTAGCAGCAGCATCGTCATAAAATCCTTCACATTTTGGGCAAACTTTGATAATATCACCAGATTTCTTGCGTGTCATGAATTCGACAAGTGGTTCCCCTAGCTTTGGATAGATATCAAATGAATCTGTCAGGTCCATCTGAATATTCTGTCCAGCTCTTATATTGACCATGCCTATTCCCATAGGGACTTGGCGGTCATTTTTATTAACTTCAGGGCCGAACGGTTCTGTGTCAATCTTCATGTCTGGTTTCTTGTCTGAAAACTTTAATCTTCCCTTTGTCAAACCTTTCTAAATGATTTCCCTGAAATGCATACAGTCGTTAGTTACATGACCAAAAGTATTATGAAACTTACAATATTTCCGATCTTTTATTTCATGGGCTTTCAATAGCCTATGATCCTCTGACACTTTTAATTGCTTATCTTTGAGCAGTATGTCAAATATTTGGTCAGCTTTAGTCACGTCAAATGTATACACTTTCTTATTGATGAAAGGAATCCTTTCTCTGGTCCTTGCAGGCCTCAAGGCTTGACATGTATACGGGGGACCAGTTTTCAATTCAACATAATCTACCTCATATTCTTCAGAATTATTACCCTCTTCGTCGAACTCACTACATCCGACAAAATTAATCTTTTCTCTTTTGAGGAATTTCCTCTGCTTGAAAATCTTTTCGGCCTTTAGCTGTTCAATTTGTCGGACCTTGTCACCCAACTGGGCAAGATCAATTAAGTGTTGGTTGACCAATTTCTTCCTAATATAGTAATCTAGTCCCCCGACAACGATCTTCACTATCTCTGCCTTAGGGATAGGGGTAAAGCAGCGACTCCTCATTTGACGGAATCGGGCAAGGTAATCTTCGACAAACTCGTTATTCATTCTTTTAATACCGAATAAGTCTGTCAACCCAATTTTTAAATCACCACTAAAGAATTGATCATGAAAGATCCTCTCTAATTGATTTCAGGAATGTATGGAATTAGGTCTCAGAGTTGAAAACCAAGAAAAAGCATTCTTAGTTAATGAACTAGGAAAAAACTTCATTTTTAGCCCCTCCTCTAAAGCCAAATCTCCTAATTCGATTGAATATCGGGCAATGTGCTCGACGGTTGATTCTCCACTTTCCCCCGATAATTTTGACATTTTGGGTATTTTGTATCCTCGAGGCATTTCTGCCTGTTGGACCTAGTCAGGAAATGCCGGTGCAAAAAATGACTGATTGGCATAACCTATGTTAAAACCAAACCTATTAAATGCTTGTTCAACAACTTGGTTAACATTCTGGTTTAGAACATTTTGACGCAGCGCTCCAAGAGCACCCTGGGTTATGACAAAGTCGTCGTCTTCCTCTGGTTGTAGAATGTGTACATTTCCACGTCTCAGAGGGACTTGACGATGGGGCTGTGGCCGCTCGTCGTCTTGTTCGGATTCGTCAAGTTGGATAACTTGTAGTTGTCCAACCTGTGGTTGGTTATTCTGACCTTGGTTGACATTCCTGTTGACATTTCTAATGGTATTTCTATTGGCATTTTGGTTATCGTCTGGGGCTAACACGCCCAAGGCTCTATTTAACCTACGTATCTCGTTTGCCAATGTCATGCATGCATTATTTGTATTTTCCATTAATGGCATAATCATTGTACCTGTTTGCTGAGTAAATGTATTTACCATGTCCAAGTTACTAGAGTCAATTTGTTATCGAACATTGGTTAATGTAGCCTCTGATAGACCAACAATATTTTGCGGGGGTTGTCTAAGTGGGGATACTTGTGATCATAGTACTGGACGCTCTTGTCGAGTATGGGTCATCACCACTGACCCTGTTATCCCATTCTCTCAACTGGGGATTTGCCCCGTGCTCGACGGCCCTGCCTGTCCCGATGTATGGGCGGTCGTCGTTACTCCATTCGGATATGGTATGTATGCAAATAGGGTATTTGGATTGACCGTGATCGAGTCGTAAGGCATTCCATACAAAGGTTGTGGCAGAGGTTGCATAGTCCCTCTTGTGTTTGAATTCACAATACTTTGTGGAGACAATCCAGTAGTTGCCGGACTTATTTGTTGTACAACTGGGGAAGTTGGTGACGGGAGTGTTCCTTGGACAACTTCGTCAAACCTATTGACAACTTGAGCATAGGAAACGCCTCTTCTCGTCATTAACCGTTGACGCGGCGGCGTTAGTGCTGACTACGCCTGCATTACTTGCACTACTCATGTTTACCGAGTTTGGGGAATTAGATAGCGATTGAATCACTCTCCCACTCCATAGACGCATACAATAAATTTGTATGTGAGAGTTCGTGACACTTATACGAGTTACTCTGAACTCATCCCACTGGGCGTGCCAATTTGTTAACGTCGATTTTTGGTTCTTGACCAAAATTCTTTCATGACAAATAATTGAAGATCAAACGAGTGGGGGACCTACGAGTTATGCGGTAATCTCGTCAAAAATATGTATGTAAATTGTCTGCCAAGTACAAATTTGACAATTAGCCAAATTAGGAATTACTGGCAAAGACTTAGTGTTAACACAAATATGTAAGTTTGAAAGAGATGTGCAGAATATTGCCAATAATGAAAGTTGACAGTAAAACTGCTTGAGTTTGAAAATATAAGTTTGAAGTTTAAAAGAAGGACAATTATTTAATAGAAAATAACTTCCTAATCATACTAAGTTTATAATGAAAAGAAAACTGAAGTTTGAAAGGAAAGTTAAGTAAAGAAAGATCTAAATGACACTACTTGCAAGAAATAAAATAAACTTAAACGATGAACTTGAGAGAAATACTGGAAATTAAAAGTAACAAGTAAAGAACTTGAACAAAATAGATGAAAATGGCATTGAATTCTGTCATAGTATTGAAATAAGAAGGATGGAAGGAATACTTGAATGTAATTTGTCAATCTGCTGTGCGATCGAGATATGTAGGATGTGTATCAAGTAACTGACCTTTATTACATTGTAATAACTAGTATTTATAGGCAAATAAAATAACTACCTAATAGTAACTTCCTATCTAAATGACTGTCACGTATCTTGGTAGTTCTCTAAATTTCAAATTTAAACTGCTTGTCCACCGACTCTAATAATTGCTCAATTTCTTGAACCGCTCCACGCCAACTTGATTGTCTTCAACGGTCTGGTTGCTTGACAGCTTATCTTGCTAATGCCTTGTCAATCTTGAGGACTTATCCATTTTCACATTTCTCTGTACGTTTGACAACTCTTCTTAATACTTTGTCAAAAAACTTGGTTGTCAATTTATCCTTTCTGTCGACCAGTGTTTTCTTGTCAACTAAATATTCTCAATACTTAGAAAATTTTAGTCATTACTCTGATTCCTTTGTCAGCCTATCGAAATGCATCCATCAATAATCAGGCCTCATTACTCTGATTCCTTCGTTGGTCTGTCAAAATGCATCCGTCAATAATCAGAAATTTCACCCCTAACAATACCTCAATAATAATATATGGTTTAATGGTATCACGATTTTCTTTATATAAGGGATATTCACTAGTGCAGAAAAGGGATTCCATATTGGTTATTTTTGGCTTTTCACATCGGTTTTCAAATTGATGTTGAAACAACCGATGTTGTTTATTGTTACTTTTCACATCGGTTTTAAAACCGATGTCTAAAGTACACTTTCAACAACGGTTTTTCTAAATAACCGATCTGGAAAGTTCCTTTTTCACATGGGTTATCACAAAACCGATGTGGAAATATCACCTTCCACATCGGTTTTAAAAATAACCGATGTGAAAAATTCACTTTCCACATCGGTTTTTTATTAACTCATGTGAAAAGTGAACTTTCCACATCGGTTTTTGTATAACCGATGTGAAAAGTCTCATTTTTTTTAAACTCTTTTTACATTTCTATCATTCCTTTCCCCTATTTCAATAATCCAGATCAATACCAGTATAACATATTCTAAATATTCTCAACACAATAACTTTTGTACAACAAAAACACACTAAATTAATATATATTGAATTTATTACGAACAATACATATGTTCAATTACATTCAGACAACAAAGATAATTAGAAACCAAAAAGCTACATGATATATTATAGATTTCATATCAAAATATATATCAGTCAAAAATACACTATAGCTAGTACATGATAAGTTTTTAAACTAACTACATACAAACTATGGTTTTAACAATTCAAGAAAGAAAGTTGCCCAACGCCTCCTTATGTTATTGATGTCGGAATCAGATAATGGAGTCGGATTGTTGAATATCTGCAAGTTTAATTGGACAAAAGATTATATATTTTAAGTAATAAACTAACATAAAACATATAACGAATCTATAACTGTTACTTCTAATCGTTACCAATTAACATTTACCTTGTGCCATCTTCCAGTGATCCTGGAGGAGATAATTTCGAACATCCACTTCATCACATAGTATCCACATTCCCATGATCTATGTTGTATACGGGACTACCTACAAATGAAACCCAATTAGAATATGAGGAATTAAATAGAAATCAATAATTATACCCACTGCATTTGAAGCGTTTGAACTAATAAATATCTTACGTTAGGAATAATCCATCTAATAGCCCGACGCCTTTCACCACGCAACATGTGGTTTGCATTAATAGAACTATCATGACAAAATAAACATTAATTAAAGTATATCTAATAGATTTCAGATAATTAAAACAACTGCAGTACTGATTATAAAGTATTTAAATGCTTATGTTTCCATGATCATCTTCAGTTCATTCGCCGGCTTATTTCCCATTTAGCAGAAGAAGACCACGACATTCATCCTAGGGTACAAGATCAACAGTTGTCAATGCTTGCTGTATTTGTGGAACAACTATTGACTAAGTCATATATAGTTATAATTAAATAACTGGTACTTACTTATTGAGATAAGGCACAAGGTAGAATTGATGATTGTCTCGGGCAAGTATATCACGTATGGTGGTGACCGGGTCTTCTAATGCTAGGAGAACATCACCCTAAATGAACATGGGGTCAATGAACCCATAAAGGGTGAGGTTACCCTGATCAACTAACATACGATGCAGATACCTAATATATTGAAAAAAATGTTAATTATCATAGTATTTAAAATTTAATTACTTAACTTATAAATAAAATGTACTTATGTGCACCATAACGATAGGTGTGTAGAACTAGCCATTTCTTTATCGAGTACAATCTCCATAAGTTCCTTCTTTGGGATATACAGTTCGTCACCTGGACTGGCATCATGTTCCAACCTTACCAAAGCTGCGTCATTCTCCATGGTCACAACCTGTATAGCCAGAATTTTATAAACATCACCAGGTGCCCCTTTGTCGATCCCCTAAACAACAAAGATATATATTAGTAATCACAGATAAGTTATTTCATTCGTAATTAATTAAATGGTCAAATGACTACCTTGGCAGGAGCAGACATCTCTCGTTTTATTGAATCCGACCTTTTAGGCAGAATATCATTTCCAACATCCTAAAACAAATAAAAATAAAGCATTATCTTTAAACAATAATAAATAATTTCAAATATGAATATAGAAAAACACAACTAACTGAATATCTCAGATGCAAAAAGAAAGCTGACCAGTCTTCTTGGCCAGGGGATGAAGTTACCAGGGGCCTGACCCACTGTTTGAACCTCCTCAGTGGGCACAAGGACTCGAGCATCAGCATCTCGAATAATCTCAACAACGACCCTCACCCGATCATCCGGTAATCAACGGTGGTGTATGGTATTACCGAAGTTATTATATGACCTCCCCAATACCACTAAGCGGCGATCATGATGATCATCAACATACAGCTCACACCTATCAGGGTCATCATCATCATCATCATCATCATCATTTTCAGGTTGATGAGGAGGATCACATGAGCCCTTAGTGCTCACATGGACAGAGGGTTGGACACCTGCTGTCATCTGCTGGGACATAGAAGTCAATATTGCCAACTGCTGGGCAAACTGCTCGGCCATCTCCTGTCTAAGCTCAGCTGCAATCTCCTGTTTTAGTCGTACTCTATCTGCATCAACATCCCTGTGGCATTGGTGTGAATATGAACCATGGTATTGGCGAATGTCGACTCCCCATACAACACCAATGACACGGCCCGGGTGGTCCGGTTTACCGATGGCAGCAGCTAAGATATCATCGCGTCCTCTAGGAACCAAGGTTCCTTGGGTTACCTGCTCGTCCAAGGCATCCTATAACATATAAAATATCAGGTCACATTACAATTCGGTAACAATGTTAAAATGACAATTACAATTCAAACTAACAATCTTCTCGGCTACTTGGAGGGCCTCCTCAGATGTATATTGTCCCGTTTTTATTTGTCGGACCCTCTTCCTTTTACGATGACGTGGGGGTGGAGGTGGATCAACAACTTCCGGACGATTTTCAGCTTTAGGATCTGCCTGAGATGCTGCTTCCTGAAATGCTTTCTTTTCCTCTTCCACCATTATCTGACCAAGTTTTTTATATCCCCCACGAGACAGTACATGGGGGTAGACGTTCTTGCTTTGGTTTTCCTGCCCCTTTTTCCTTTTCTCCTGTTATAAATAGAAGACAATTAAATTACATAAGTAAATAAAATTAATGAAATTACATAAATTTATAGACAAATCAAATAAGTTAACCTGAAAGCTGGGATCATGTCGGCTCTGAACAAAGCAATCCTATGTCGCCTGGTCAAGAAATGGGTACACCTCAAGTGGGTTCTTTTCACATGTTGGATTGAATACATAGTATCTGCCCAGGTCGACCTTAAAAGCCCTCCAACGCTCACCAGCATACTTTATCAAATGCTTTTTCATATCCATCTTATCCGGTATGTCAAAGGTGAGCTACATTAACACCAAAAGAATTAACGAATTACTGTATGATATTAATAAGATTAAAATATAGTAGATACAGACAAACACAGGACGTAAAAGTATAGATACCAAAATACTCTCCCATATCTGATCCTTCACGTCCGCCGGTACATCTTTCCAATTATCAATAAGTATACTAGGCCTGCTTCTAGCAAGGGTTGCCACAAAACTGTTAAACTGCTCTACCATCGGCCCAATAGGATTGAGATTATTATCAAAGTCTATTCTTATCCTTTGATTTGAACTACGATTGGTAGTCAAATTAATCATTCGTATGGCATGTCTACCCTTTCTACCCATAGACGGGGTCTCTGACCCGCTGCATGAATTAGGGATATCCTCAGGATCATCCATGTATACCTGTTTAAACAAAAAAAAACTTGTTAGTATGTCAAGATAAATATCAAACATAACTTATAAATATCGATCAACGTACGAAAACATAACTTATAAATATCAACGTAAACATATAATATGACTTTAAACATAACTCAAACTAAACTTACATTGTGGTCAATTAGTAAAGTTCTCCCATAACCCTTCTTGGTGATCATTACGAGTAGCATGTACATCATCCACTTCATTTTCCTCATTGAAATTAGGCACCCGTGTTGAGAAAGAAGGAATATCAGAAATATCAAGAGTTGAATCTTGATTTCCCTCACTACCATTATACATGTTTTTTTCCCTGGAGAACCACTGACCACCTTTTGTTAGAAGGATCACGGATATAAAACACTTGTTTTGGTTGGGATGCCATGAAGGCTCTTCTTTATTACCTACCTTATTAAGGTCCACCAATTTGAAGCCTAACTCATCGGTTTGCACACCATTGTTACTATCGACCCACTGACATTTAAAAACAGGTACTCTAAACTTCGTGTAATCAACCTCCCATATCTCTTCAATGATTCCAAAGTATGAAACGGATGCCATAACAGGGTTTTTATCTTTCAAACTAGAGAAATGCATGGACTCAGCGACGACCATAACCCCACTATTTTGCATCGTACTTTTGTCATCCTGAGACTTTGTATAGATGGAAAACTTATTGATATCGTACCCACTGCAGCATATGACATCAAAGTTAGGCCCCTGTGCTAGCCATTTTAATGTATCAGAAGCAATATCATCCTTTGCAATTTTTTCTTTAAACCAGTTCAAGAAAGTCTTGTTATGCTTGTTCAAACACCATTTTTCATTCATTCTAGGGTAAGTTTCATTGATGATGCTTTTGTGCTCACATAAGTATAGTTCAACCTCATCAGTGTTATTTAATATATACAAATGTGCTTGAAGCACTTCCTCCCTATCTATGCTCTTAACAGTGATACCTCGTGTACCCTTACCATCATATCTTCCTTCGTGACGAGACTTCGGAAGCCCTACAGGTTCCGCTTCTGACATGTAGTCTGTACAAAACTCAATAGCTTCTTTTGCAACATACCTTTCAACAATAGATGCTTCGGGACGGTGTGGATTCTTCATATATCCTTTCAAGATCTTCATGTATTGCTCAACCGGGTATATCCACCTTAAATAAACGGGGCCGCACAATTTAATCTCCCTCACTAGATGAACAATCAAATGAACCATGATGTCAAAAAATGAAGGTGAAAAATACATCTCCAATTGGCACAAGATAATGGCTGCCTCATTTTCCAAGTCATCCAAGTTTTTAGTGGTAATGACCTTGCTACATATAGCATTGAAGAATAATCACAACCTAGTAATGGCATGTCTGACATTTTTAGGCAAGATGTCATCAATGACCACCGGTAGTAGTTGTTGCATCAAGACATGACAATCATGAGACTTTAAGCCAACTAATTTGAGATCTTTCATTGAGACAAGTCTTTTGATATTTGAAGAGTAACCCTGTGGCACTTTGACTCCCCGTAGACATTCACGGAAACTTCTTTTCTCTTTTTTTTGATAAAGTATGACATGCTGGGGGCAAATAAGTCTTCTTATCCCCCACTTTATATGGAGTTAACTGCTCTCGTATACCCATCGCAACTAGATCCAGACGAGCATTCATACCATCCTTTGTCTTGTCTTGAATGTTGAGAAGCGTTCCGATTAAACTGTCACACATATTTTTCTCCACATGCATCACATCAATACAATGTCTTACATCAAGCTTGCACCAGTATGGAAGATCAAAGATGATCGACCTCTTCTTCCATATTTTCTTCTCTGTAGCCTTCTTCTGGGTCTTCCCATAGATAACATTAGTGTTGTTCACCCTTTCATAAACGTGCTCTCCAGTCAAGGCCACCGAAGCAATTTCATTCTCCGAAAGTCCATTGAAAGCTTTTCTCAATCTACGATAAGGATGATTACGTCGGAGAAATCTCCGATGCCCGAGGTAAACTGTCTTCCTTCCATGTTGCAGTTGATGGTAACATATGCCTTCTTCACATATTGGACATGCTTTATGCCCCTTAACACTATACCCACACAGGTTCCCGTATGCTGGAAAGTCATTGATGGTGCAAAATAACAGGGCACGCAATCTGAATGTCTCACGGCAATACCCGTCGATCACATCAACGCCTTCATCCCACAACATTCTCAAGTCTTCAATCAAGGGACTTCGATAAACATCAATATCATTTTCTGGCTATTTAGGACCCGAAATCATCATTCTTAACATAATGTATTTGCGCTTCATGCACAACAAAGGAGACAGGTTGTAAATTACCAGGAGAACAGCCCATGAACTATGAATACTACTTAAGTTTCCATATGGATTCACTCCATCGATAGCAAGTCCTAGCCTGAGGTTTCTGGGCTCATTACCGAAATCCGGAAACAAACTATCAATTCTCTTCAATTGCAAAGAATCGGCCGGATGGCGAAGCGGTCCATCACACTTCCTATCATCTGCATGCCATCTAATGTTCTTTGCGTCATTTACATTAGCAAACAATCGCGTGAACCGCAGAATCACGGGAAAATACCATAACACCTTCGCAGGAGGATCTTTGGTGACCATATCACAACTAGAATCATCATCCTTCACTTTGTAGCGTGATACCCCACACCTAGGGCACTCGAGCATCTCTTCAAACTCTTTCCTGTACAATATGCAATCATTGGGGCAAGCGTGTATTTTCTTATACTCCATACCCATCGGACACAATATCTTCTTCGCCTCAAAGTTTCGAGATGGCAATGTGTTACCTTCTGGAAGCATGTCTTTCAACAACTCAAGCAATTCGGTAAAGCTTTTATCGCTCCACCCATTTCTTGCCTTCACATTGAACAATCTTAACACCACTGACAACCGTGTGAAATTAGTGCACCCCGGATACAAAGCCACTTTCGCATCACTGCACAAAGTATCATACACATGTGTGCGCCGAAAAGACTCTTGCCCAACATCACGGATCATGTCCTCTAGTCCATCGTCCATTGTCCATTTCCACGTCATCAACTTCCTCTCTATCCGACACCCTCGACCTGTCTAACGATTCACCATGACATATCCATGTTGTATAACTCTTGCAAATCCCCTCACAAATAAGATGATCACGTATCTCCTCAGCTTCCAGTCGTCTCTCGTTCAAACAGTTAACACAAGGACAATAAAACCTTCCGTTTTCACTATCAGGAGCATTTGTTTTTGCAAACAGTAGAAAATCTTCCACTCCATTCTCATACTCATCACTTGTCCATCTAGCATTCATCCAACCGCGATCCATGACTAAACCAATAACTTCGTACTTAGTCCAACATATTCATCAACCACTTCTTATGACAGGGTATGGCCCTATCCCATTCGAGAAGAAACTTTTTCAACATTCGGTTAACAGTTAGTCCTTAACTCTCATGCTCATACTCGATGAAATTTCGGCAGCATTTCCCTTCGGTCTCC
Organism: Sophora flavescens; assembly: GCA_030762895.1. Lineage (NCBI taxonomy): Eukaryota > Viridiplantae > Streptophyta > Magnoliopsida > Fabales > Fabaceae > Sophora > Sophora flavescens. Next base: position 53,164,761 of record CM061067.1, on the reverse strand, counting down.
GACGTACACGACTTGAACGCGATGGCATCCACCACGATAAAGTATGCACCCGGAGAACGAAAGGAAATGTATCAATCCGAACTTTCATCAAGTATATAACATTAGAATCAATGAATAACTATTTTAACTGAATGAAGAAAAAGTTTTTACCCAAACTGTCCAACTTTGGACAATTCAAAATCCAATACAATGAGCGGTACATTAAGCATGTACACGTGTGCTCATTAGTATTGCATCTCAAACGGGAAACTAAGGCTTTACTAATTAATTAACATTAAGAAAATTAATAAAACACTCCAATCCCTAAATCAAAGCAAACAAAAATCAAAATAAGCAATAGTTAATATATCAGCTGCTTTTTTAAGTCACAAACTGAAAATAATAACAAAATAATTGTTTAAAGGCATTGACAATTAATAGTCGTCTTTGAAGAGTTGTAGGATAAGTAAAGAGTTCCATAATTTGAACATCGAAAATTCAACCACCAGTTAGATTCAAATAATCAAAGTCAGATTCAAACAAAGAGACTAATAACACCCCTGATAATCAAAAACCACAAAGCAATAGGTAATAATTACCACACCCTCAAAAGAGGGCAAAAATATTCATGAAAAAGTTTTACATAACATGAAGAAAACTCATCACTGTAGTTTTGAACACATTTTTAAGCACACACCAAACTTACAACAAATCCCACATAGCATTGGATAAAAAAAATAACTCGACATTTATGATTCTTCAATCCCAATCAACAAAAAATCAACAACTTCCAATTCATTTACTTTTATCCAAAACCAAAAAATGGAAAAACCATTACAGACCAAAGTTAGGGTTCAATGTAAATATTGTACCTTGCAAGGAATAAGGGCGAGATAGGTAACAGTTAAAGGGAAATCTTGAACCACAAATGTGACCACTAACCAGTACCACAGCAAGCCCTTTGCATAACCCTGAAATGAGAAAATTTAGTCAAAAATCGAAATGGGTTGAAGAAGCTTCCATTGTACTTTCCCAATGCTCAGATTCCTTAGAAACATAGTATAAGAGGTGCATTACCTGATATGACTAAGCGGCGGAGCAAGCAGAGCAAACGGCGGAGCAAATGGAGCAAGCGTCGGACAATGGGCTTCGAGGCTACAGGAAGCGGCGGAGCAAGCGAAGGCTATAGGGTCACGACACGAAGCGGCGGAGCAAGCGGAGGGGCTTCGAGGTTAAGGTGACAGCGGAGGACGCGGTCGAGCGAGCAAGAATGGAGGGAGAAGCAGAAGCAGAAGCAGCGGAGACCGGCGAGCAGTAGGGAGAGACAGAGATGGGAGGCGGCGACGAAGCAGTAGGGACGACGAGCACAGAGCAGTGAGAGAGATGGGGAATAAGTGACGAGCACAAAACGAGGGAGGGAATGAAAAACAAGTGGATGGAAGAGGGCGCGGAACGGATGGAGGGAATGAAAATAGAAACAAAAAGTAAGGTTTTGTCAAATATTACACACCGGTTGTCCAAAAACCGATGTGGTTAGTCATATTTCACATCGGTTCCATATTAACCGATGCAGAAACTTACGATTTAAATTAAAATTTCTTTTTTTTTAATTTATTACATCGATATTTATAAACCGATGTGGTTAATTTATATTAGACATCTGTTCAATAGGAAGCGATGTGGAAAGATAAAAATTTTAAATTCTAACTTTTTTTTTTAATTTTATACATCGATTATAATACAACCGATGTGGTTAATCTATATATTAGACATCGGTTCTAACAAAACCGATGTGGAAAGATAAAAGTTTTAAATTTTAAAATTTTTTGTTTTAATTTTAGACATCGGTTAAAATATAACCGATGTGGAAAATATTCACACATCGGTTATTTTTGAAACCGATGTGGAATCGTTTGCTTTTAATTTCAAAAATACCACCGCCTCATTTTGTACATCGATTTTTGAGAAACCGATGTGGAATCTCTGATGTTAAAAACATATTTTACATTAGTGATTATAGACCAAGTTCAAAAAATGTGGCAAACTAGTGTATGTGTAGTAACCCAAAAATAAATGTTATCGAGTATATCATCATCAACAACAAAAAAACAGTGCAAGTGGTTTAAGGTTAACTATTATTATCACTCATGGTGTACATTCATCCCTAGCCAATGGAAAGTATAGCAACAAACCTCATTGCTTTTTCTTTTTAAATTTTTTTTTTGGACACATTTTTGAGAGAACTTATTTTTCAATAAGGAAATTACTTTCAGGTACTAAATTAAATTTGTACAAATAAACAAACAATTTTTATTGTACATTTAGCAAGACTTATACTTTTATTCATAATAGCAACCCCATGATTTTTGTCTCTTTTCTTGTTCAAGTACATCAGTATTTCGTGTTGTATTCGTCTCGTACTAAATAGAACGACTCTTTCTATGTGTTTTCAAAGAAAATAGTTATATTGGCCACTTTGTGAAATTTAAGATAGATAGAATATTTTAGCTTATCCAAAAAAAATGTTTTAAATAGGTTTATCTCTAATGTAAATGATCCTGTCAAGTCATATGTAGACAGCATATTTCAATTATCTAAATTCTGAACTTGAAAAGCGTTAACCAGAAGTAACTGTGGGCCAGCCCCAAGCCGCAAATGAGTATGCGTCATGACGAGATTTATGGTTGTGAGCCTAAAGCCTATCTTGATAAAAACAACATGGAAATCCAATCATTTTATCAGAAGATAAAGAGAAAGAAAAACATGGAAATTCGCCAGCATGGTTTATTTTTATTATGTGAACAGATTGATATAAGGAAAGGATAAACTAAAAAAAATATAAATCTGTGGTTGAAATAGAGTACAACAGTGTGAAGCAAGCTAGTAAGTTGTAACAATCAAAGATGCTCCTACTTGATTCCTGTCTTGTTACTCAATTAGATTTGGGCCTAGGGCTGAAAGCATATCACATCTTCACGAGTTTGTTTCTCTAACGGGCCCGACCTTGCCCATTCAAATAATACTCGGTACTTGTCAGCAATATATGCAGGGGCCAGAGGTGCGTACTATGACTGTAACATTACATTTTAGAATAAGCTTATATATCAACTTTATCTGATTTAAAATTTTAACATTTAATAGTATATACATTTATACATTTATTTTAGGAAATTAATGGTCCAGGCTAATTGGGAGTACGAATATGGTGGGGATTAGATGGGGGAGCATGCATGGATTATAATTTATCTTATGTTTAAAAATTTATATATATACAATCAAAAGCTTCGTGTGAAAGTATTTAAAAAGATTTTCAAATGATCTAATGTATCAGTAATCAGTATCCTTTCAAGACAACCCACGTATAGATGAGTGATGAGTGTATGGAAGAGGTAGGGTCTTGTCATAGTCACTGCAGATATATAAATATTGGTTGCAGGCTGTAGTCCCATTAGGATTATTTTCCACGTCTGCGCTGATTGCACAAGACTCTTATAATTTGTAGATAAAACTGATAAACTCTTGTTCATCGTCCTTTCCTTTTCAGTATTCACTCTTACTAACAACTTGTTTGGGAAGGATTTTTTTTTTTATTTTAGTTTCAACTGTTTTAATGAAAAAAAGTTTTTTTATAAGAATTTGATGTGTTTGGATAATTGGCTTAAAGTTTGAAAAAAGCTTTTCCATGGTAAAAATGCTGTTTTCCAACCATCTGTCGTTCTGAGCTGTTTGATGGATTTTTTTCTGATTATGTTGGAATTACTGTTTAAATGACCAAGGAAATGACCAACAACCAAGAGTCCAAGACCGTTCCTATCTATATTATTCAAATGAATATTTTTTTGATCATTCCATTTTTTTCTTATAATCATATTATTCAAATGAATATGTATATATATTTTTTATCTTAAAATGTTCTGAATAATTATAAAATTCTAAAAAAAATATATTCTAACATGTTTTTCATAACTATTCTAAAAATAATATATTTTAACAAGTTTTTAATTAACTATTCTAAAAATAATATATTTTAACATGTTTTCCATAATCATAAAAAAAATGTTATAAATTTTGTTCAATTTTTTATGAGAAAAAATTGAAAATAAGCAAGATATGTTAAAAAAGCAATAAAAATTATTAATATAAACAAATAACTTCATACCCTTTTTCGTAATTTACTATATAAAAGTGATTTTTTTTTACATCATCCAAACGAAATAGTTTATCTTAAAATCCCTTTTCAGCAAACAGACCCAAACAAAAACAGATTATGATTATAATCGATTATTACAATAATCGATTATCAATATAATCTTTTTTTTTCCAGCTTTCCCAAATAGACTCTAAGAACGATTCATCGCTATGCCTATATGCCGTTTCTATATCATTGTATTGCTGATAGCTGGCATTTTGTTCTTTAGCATATACAGTTTTTTCTTTTTTAAAAAAAAAAACTTGATGTAACATTTCTGTACAAGATGATTTTTTTTAACTTTCTTCGTCGTTAATAAGATAAGAGAATATCCAAAAGAAAAAGCTGTAAAACCAACCCTTAGACTGAATGGTTAGAGAAAACACTTCTCAAAGTGACAACTTTATGATCCAAGCCCGACCTTACATGTGAAATTTTGTTATTTCCCTTGAAAACTGATTTTATAGGAGTGTGAAAATACGCAGAGATCCATGCTCATATCAATCAACGTTTTGGTTGTGTACTATTCTAAGTGCCAATGCAGTGTTGGGTCAACAAATTGAAGAAATTTGGTTATAATTCATGTTCGGGCAGCAGAATTTAGATCTCTCTTTTGATCTTGATGACAAAAAACCAAAAAAAACAAAACAAAACTTTCTTTTGATGTAGTTTCACTTGATGGTCAATGGACATATCTCTTTTAAGAAAATTTCTTGACTTCGAAACTAGTTGAATAGCCTCTTTTCACAGATAAAGATTGTCGAAGATAATCATCAACGTCAGGCAAATCCGCAAATGTCTCATAACAAAATGGTACACAAAATTACCCCAAAAACAATTTCTCAATTCGGAAATTCCATTTTCTTCTTTTTTCTTTCCCCTTGTGCCCAAAAGATTATCGATAGATAAGATTGTCGAGTAAACCTCAATTAAATCCTCATAAAATTATGATGTTGCTAGACAGATCCAAACTTTAAATTTAATCATATCTTAAATCTTTCAAAGGACTTATTAGTTACAAAAAACTTTGAAGAACCTGTCTAGCGACGTCATAATCTTTCACAGGCAGACCCTGCCACAAAGCATAACCAACAGTAATGGTGTAAATTTTCTAATATCCACTAAATACATTATACCCAAATCTTAAAGAATGTGACATTATGACAAAACGTTTAAATAAGGACCATTAATTTACCTTTAAGAAGTGATCAAAAAGGGTTGGCCGGTTAGGTGTAATCCAGAGCATGCAAGAAACTGATGCATTTGAGACTAGAACTAGAGAACAAGTAGTAATTCATTGAGAAAATTAAAGGATTGGGTTTTTGCATATTCATGACTAGCTGCCCATGCACCTTAATTTTAATAACATTATAAACTGCTAATTTTCTAGAAGTAGTTATCAACTCTATTTTACTTTCTAATATATAACTAGTCTTCAGAAGATTCAAATCCCATATGTAAATAGCCCAAGTGTGAATGTACATGGTTATTGCACTAGTTGTATTTGTCATTGAACCTTCTCTCTCTAACTATGTTGATTTCTTTATCTTACTGAATAAATGTATAAAAAAATAACAAACATATGAATCAGTGTCTATCATTGAATTGTAAGTTCCTACTCCAGATAGACAAAAAATAGCATTTTATTGAGGCCTACCCGCCTAGAGAATAACTTATAATACTCCTAACTCCTAAGCTTACAGGAAACAGATAAGGAGTCATTCGAGGTATTATTATTGATTCCATACAAAGGGAAGGGGGCCAAGGATATGATTAGCAGAAACATAATCATTGAAACACAATCCATGACTAAAAAAGTTAAATGAACTCTGAATAACAAGTCTTACTAGTTACTAGCTGATAATCACGATCTTTGGTGATTATATTACCCTTCAGAGGATGATTCATTAGCCAGCAGATACCCATGAAAACATTGAGATGCAGGGAAGGAGAAATTGTCGTGGTGGATAACAAGTTGGTAAATGACTAGACTGCCGGGCATTCATTTCAACCAACCAGAACAAACTACAATCCAACATTTAGGTTGCTAGAAAGGAAAATGTCTACAATCCAATATATATATCATGACTTGATCATGCATTGAGATCATTTTCTAAGCTTCTCTTTCATCCTCTCAACAGCGGCCCTAAGAGTTCCCTCATCCTTGCAGAAAGTAAATCTGACTAGATTCTTTCCCTCTTCTGGATTCAAGTAAAACACACTGGTAGGGATTGCCACCACTCCCACCTCCTTAATAAGATATTCACAAAATGCAACATCATTTTCCAGTCCAAAAGGTGTGTGATCCACAACCACAAAGTAGGTTCCACTGGATGGGAATACCTTGAAGCCAACGGCATTCAATCCTTCCACCAAAATAGCCCTCTTTGCAATATAATCCCTCTTTAGCTCCACAAAATAAGACTCCGGTGCTCTAAGAGCTGCTGCAGTTGCCCACTGCATAGGAGTGGAGGTTGCAAAAGTGAGGAAAGAGTGCGCCTGTCTCACTCCCCATGTTAAGTGTGGGGGTGCTATGGCCCAACCAATCTTCCAACCTGTTAAGGAGAATGTCTTCCCCAAGGAGTTCATCGTCACTGTCCTTTCAAACATTCCAGGCAAAGAAGCAATTGAAATGTGCTCCATATCAAATGCCAACTTATCATAAACTTCATCCGCGAAAACCAGAACATCATTCTCAATGCAAAGAGATGCAATGGAATTGAGCTCTTCTCGTGTGAACATCTTTCCAGTAGGGTTGTGAGGAGTATTTATCATAATGGCCCGGGTATTCTTTGAGATGGTGGACTTCAATTCTTCGATTGGGACAGCAAAATCCGGAGGGCGTAGAGTGATGCCTTTTACTTTCGCACCAGCCATGGATAAAGTGGCTTCATAAGAATCATAAAAAGGAGCAAAAAGGATAACTTCATCACCCGGATTTATTAATCCTAATATAGTTGCAGCAATTGCTTCTGTGCACCCACTTGTAACAGTAACTTCCTTTTCAGGGTCAACCACAAGTCCAGTATCTTTCTTAAATCTATCAGCAATGGCAATGTTCAAGTCTGGAACTCCATAACCCCGGGCATACTGATTTTTCCCATCCCTGATTGCCTGAATTGCTGCTTCCTTTACAAATTCTGGACCATCAAAGTTCGGAAAGCCTTGACCAAGGTTTATGGCTCCATGTTTGACAGCAAGCATACTCATTTGAGTGAAGATTGTTGTTTTGAACTTCTCCAACCGCTTTGCAACCTAAAAACCAAATGACAATCAGCAACAATCAATGTAAACACATAGCACACAAGTCAATTATGAAGTTCATTTTTTTTTTCTTTCTATTTGCATTTTTTTTAGTCCATAGATAATACCAGGTACACAATAGAACCAAATTCTCTTCCTTTCAAAAAACCTCCCTTTTCTACAATTCAACAAATCCTAGGTCCTTGCATACATTATGAGGGTTTTCCAAGCTAAACAGGCTAACATCCTAGTGTTGTCAAGTTGCCGCCATGGCGGTATGGCATGGCGGATTTGGTGCCAGCCGCCATAGGCCGCAATGTCTATTATATCCACCATGTTTCCTCCGTAAGCCACAATGCCATATTTATATGGCGGATTTTTGGCTTGCCGCCATAATCTGCTATCTGCCGTTGATAACATTGTAACATCCTCAAATAAACTGACTTGTAGCAACTACACCTCCTCCAAGCAACTAAGAAGTTCGAAAGGAAATATGAATATAAATAAAACGAAAAATAGAAAACAAAGGGTGATTTAGTGGGTGTGAATGTCCCACCCATATATGAAAGAACACTGCACCATGATGTAAATACACAGGAAATAGCTAATCAGTAGAACAATAACGCAATTAGCATTCAGACATATGATTTTGCAACAAAAATTAAAATCTTCATCTTCATCTTCATCCAAGTGTATTAGATAAACTCATGAAAGCTACAAAATTTATCGCAGTGAACACATCATGGTTTTTTAAAAAGTGCAACAAAGAAACCCAATTGTGAATTGATGGAAAAGAAACAGTTACATGGGACCATTTTTCCAAACAAAAAAAACGAAACCCTCTGCAAAAATAATGATAATAGTAAATAAAAACGGATCTGAAAAGGTGTAGGTAAAGTGTCATTAATTTGAAGGTATGTGAAAGAGGAGAAGAGGGTGAACCTGCAAAGGATGGTGCGTTTTCTGGGAGGTGATGTCATTGTCAGTGGAAACAGTGGACATGGTGGCTGCAATGAAAGGTGAGGGGAACTTTGGGGTTGAAGGGGAAGAGGGGAAGATAACACTGCGAAAATGGTTAGAAAAGCTAAGGAATTTGGAGGAAGGGGTGAATCTCATTAGTTGTTGAGTACAGGTACATTGAACCTGCATTTCAATGGAAATGGAATTTCCGAATTTGATTCTTTCTGATGAATATGAATGGCATGCTGGGTGCTGTGAGAGTCAAAGATAAAAATGGCTTTTTATTTATTTATTTATTCAACTTTCTTTTTAGGATCAGCAGGCAAATTTGCACTGAATGAATTATTATTTATTTATAAATAAGTTTTGTGTTTAATTGTTATATACCGATAGTATAAAGTTTTTATTCACAGTCAACCAATCACCAAATATGGTATGGATTGTTAGAAAAATAGGAAAAAATTGATAGTTCTGTCGTGGACGAACCAATGTCTTGAAAGCAAGATTCCGACAGATCTAAGGTACAATTTGACAGTCCAGTTTGCTTACGAGGTTAACACAACAACTCTTAAACGTGTGCGCTCAAGGTCGAGAACAATAGAGTTTACACAATTCAATTGCCCAAATAATATCTATAATATCTATATATATAAAAAATTGTACTCTCAAATTTGTTCCAACACTATCATGTTTTTTCCTCCCTCCCTCCATAAAAAATGACCTTATAAAGGCTTGAAAGAACACACATCAAATAAAGTGATCCAGTCATCCAAGTAAATGACAATGAGTAAATTGAAATTAAATTAATCAACCAAGTAAATGCATGACAATAAATGTGTTAGAAAACGGGTCTGTCCTGCAACAAAGAAGGGAATAACAAAGGTAATGCGCAATCTCCAAAACGTGTAGGAACATTAGGCTTTAGGTTTGATTCGTCCACAAGAAACTCTCTTTGTAGATTGGAAGCAACAGGTGTAATCGATTTAATCCCCTTCACGATACAATGGAGAACCTTTGTTTGGTTTGCACACCCTAAACCAAGCGTATCGTCAATGGTAGTTTACAGAACAATAGTCTCCTTAACTCTCTGTGCATAAGGGAGAAAAGAAGGTGATTTGGAGTGAAGAATGCTTGGGAAATTATAAGAGTTTTCGTCTATGTTCACTGCATACAGATGGTTTTATTTATAGACCAACTCACGTCACTTGGTGAAAGAAAGTAACTCTTCAATGGTGAAAAGCCACGACAAAATAATGAGTTAAGTAAATATAACGTTACACTATTATGACAACTATTCCATTGTCCTCGTGGTAGCGGATGCGGCTTTTCCTCCATTAGGTACCGTATTCAAGTCCTACCAGTGTCTCTTTTTATTTAAATTTCAGTTGTGTTTAAACGGTCATAAAACAAAATAAACCGTCCAAGCCAGGAATCGAACTCAGGTGCAAGCAATCAGCATGCAAGGTCGCGACCGCTAGGCCATCCCAAGATGTTGCGACAATTTTCCATCGTTATATGCTTTTAATCATTTTCAATATTTTGAAAATGAAATCCCATTATTCCGAAAATCGCATGCTTTCAGACAGAGGTATCTTGTGGATTTGAACCTTTGCTTAGTAAGCCATGGGTATCACTCATCCCCGAATAAAGTGGTAGACAAGTTTTGAACCAAATATTCAATACAACAAGCATGCACGACTTACACATGAAATCTCGGTACCATTGAACGACGTGATTGTGTAACACATTTGGTAAGGCCTTGTGTCGTCTATCCTCCTTTCATGAGAGCTTACAGAGTGAAGCCCAACTCTAAGAAGTGGCCCCACTTCACTCTCATATATATAGGTGGACTTTACCAAAAGCACCCTCATAAGTTGGGCACCTCAGCACATATATGCTATAGGTCCATGAAGAGCAAAAGCTCACCCTTTTCCTTTTGTCCTTATGGTATCCAAGTACTTTTAAACCTTGGGATGTATCTATTTGTCAAGTACTTGCAATCACTCTCGTAGTGTACTTTGGCCACATTGAACTCAAGACTTGATGCTACTCAAGTGTGACTTGGGTTTCCACCATTGGTGATCATGTAGATATGGGCTTAATTCCCATCCCTAATGATGTTTTTCCACATCAATCACTTGTCGGTCCTTTCGTCAAAGGATGCAAGATTTCTTTGTCTTATAAAGATCCTGGATATTACTCCATTTGCAATTAGTTCCTTGACATAACTATGTCTTAGTCTAATGTTCCTGGACTTTCCATTATAAACTTGGCTATATGCCCTTGGTAGTGTTGACTGACTATCCCATTGTATGGATACTGACGTTATTAAAATTGGTATCTCATACAAAGATAATTCTAAGCCATTCAATCTCTTTGTGAAATGCTGCCTGTGTTATGAATTCTGTGGCATGGAACCAGCAATGCCGACTTATTTCTTGAAACCCCAAGAAGTAGCACCCCCACCAATTGTGAAGACTCAATTGCTTGTTAAAGCATGATCTTCTTGTATAAGTCACCCAACTGGCATCCGTGTAACCCTCTAATACCGTAGGATACCCATTATAGTTTAAGCTATAGATCGTGTCCCCCACAAGTATTTCAATACTCTTGGACAACATGCCAATGGTCCTTTCTTGGATTACTTGTATACCTACAAGGTCTCTATAACATATGCAATGTTTGACCAGGTACATGTCATGGCATACATTAAACATCCAATTACTTTTGAGCATTCAAGTTGTGCTACTAGATTACCTTTATTTGGTACTAAATTAATGCTATGATCATAGGGAGTAGTGATAGGTTGACAATCAAGGTGATTAAATTTCTTTAATACCTTTCTTATATAGTGAGATTGGGGTAAGCCTACATTCTCACAATATCTTGTTATTCTAATTCCTAGAATCACATCAGCTACCCTAAGTCTTTCATATCAAAATTTCTATATAAGAAACTCTTAGTTTCTTCTATCTCATCTAGGTTAGTACCAAAATTCAACATATATATCACCAACAAATAAACAAATCATAACACATTTTCCATTATGAAATTTACTATAAATACACTTGTCAGATTTATTTATTTTATATCCATTACCTAGCACAACTTGATCAAACTTTTCATGTCATTGCTTAGGAACTTATTATAGTCCATACAATGACTTCAATTTACACACTTTCTTTTCTTGACTATTAACCACAAACTCCCCAGCTTGTGTCATATACACATCTTCATCTAATTCCCCGTTTAGGAATGACATTTTCACATCCAATTGATGGATGACAACTTATAGATGGATCCCAATGCTAATAGCACTCTAATTGAAGCAATTCTTGCCATAGGTGCATGTGTATCAAAATAGTCAATACCCTCCTTTTGTGTAAATCCCTTTGGCAACTAGTCTTGTCTTAAATTTTTCAATGGTTCCATTTACCATAATTTTCCTTTCGAAAAACTTTTTAAAAACTATTAGTTTGGAACCAGGTGGGAGGTCTACTAATTTCCATATTTTATTCTCCATTATTGAATCTATTTCCTCTTGTATAACTCCCTTCCAAAAAGCGAAACTTGAAACTTTATTGTCTCTTCAAATATTTCTGGATCACTTTCTATATTATAACATATTGGTCCATAACTGTCTATGGACTCTCTTGTTCCTTCAACAAGGAACATGAAAAAGTCTAGTCCATAAGTTTTCTCTTTCTTAGCTCTCTGACTTCTTCTAAGTTTTACAATCTCTAAAGTATCATTATTAGATACATTACTTTCCTGATTATGTGCATTAATATGAACATTATCCTTGTGACTTGGAATTGAATTAAACATATTTCCTTGAAATATTAAATCCCCAAACTCAATCACTGTTAGTAACAAGATGAGTCACTGGATTCCATAACCATGAATCTATATGCTTTGCTAATCTTAGCTTAGCCCGGGAACACATATTTAATTCTCCTTTCACCTAATTTCTTTCTCTTGGTTTGAAAACTTTTACTATTGTCCTACAATCCCAAACTTTGAAAAATTTGAGAATGGGTTTTAAATTTTCTAGAGCTTATATGGGGTTATCTTGTTCCTTTGTTTGGAACCATTTTTACTATCTAATAGGCCTTGAATATGGCTTCTCCCCAATATCATTTTTCTTTATACCATGATAGGATACCATGGCTTTTACCATTTCTTCCGATGTCCTATTTTTCTTTAAACTAAAACATTTTGTTGCCGGGGAATAAAGCATTGTTTGATCAACTATTCTAGTAGATTCCATAGTCACTAAGATTATAGAGTTCTCCTATCTTTATGCAAACAACTTCAATTTACTCACACTAAATATACTTACATATCTAAGCATTACAATTTCTGGGTAATTGAAAATACTTTTAAATTTTCGTTAACTTTGTTGACCAAAAAAGTCATAAAACAAGTATTAAATGAGTTCAACATTCAAAACATACCACATATATAAATATATTTCAATGGCCATTAATTTTAAACGTGACCGCTGGCCTGATGGTCAAGTAGCTTGCAGCTTTTATCTTTGCTTCCAACCTGCTGCATGTGAACAAGTGCATCCACCACCAGAACAACACAAGGATTCAGGCATAAATCGACCATTAATTTTATTTAACATTAACATAAACGCAACCGTGCGATAAGGTGCAATTATTGGGTCACCTCCTATCACTAACCAGGTTAACTAAACCGGTTTGTAGGAGACCCGGTTCACACGACCCACTCCAATTTTCTTGGTCATACGATCCTAATTTAAAGTTATTTTCTTGTTTATGTGTTTTGGATTCATGTCTGAACATGTTCTAGCATAAATCTAGATGATTTTCATTATACAAAACAAAAAAAACAATGATATAATTATTTCCAGTTTTCTATAACATTTCTTCATAAACATCCATGTCCATTTTAACAACTTTTTTTTTTTACTAAGTCCATTTCAACAACTTAGAACATTAAAAAAAAACACATATAAAAAACATTGCTAATGTCTACAAAATCAAGAAATAATTCTCATCTTATATTCACATATTAATGAACTCATTATATAAGATTGCCAACTTCTAAAATAATGTGTTATAGCATGAAGCATCTCACTAATACATGCATTTGATATACTCATTCATCTATGAGACCATTCTATAAAAATAGAGAAAAATACTTGCATGCATAATAAACCAAACATATTCATGTTCATCAAAATTCACATACTTGATTTATTCTAAATCATGCATCTAAGACTCTAATACCACATGTTAATTTTAACATAAACAGAGAATACCTTTAAAATTGTACACATGTGTATTTAGAATACCAAGTATAACATAGTCATGAAAAGTAATTGTGTACCTTTCATCATGGTCACAGATAAAAATGTTTTTGATGAAGTCTATGAGTACTCATCTCTCATTGTCGTGAAAAGATCATTCATCTCTTTCTCCCAACGAACGGAGTTTCCACCCTCGAACCTCTCCAGTTTCACCATTGTCAAATGTCATCTCCTTTAATGTTGCAACCATTTTTATAAAACGGAAATCGAACCTAAAGATTGTTAGAAAACGGGGTCTGACCTGCAACAAAGAAGAGAAGAACAAAGGTAATGCGCAATCTCCAAGGTTTGTAGGAACACCAGGCTTTAGGTTCGATTCGCCCCAAACAATCTCTCATTGTAGATTGGATGCAATAGGTGTAACTGGCGAATCCCCTTCAGGATACAATGAAGAACCTTGGTTTGGTTTGCACACCCTAGACCAAGCGTATCGTCAATGGTAGTTTACAGAAAAATATTCTCCTTAACTTTCTTTGCGCATAAGGGGGAAAAGAAGGTGATTTGGAGTGAAAAATGCTTGGAAAATAATGAGGGTTTTCGTCTATGTTCACTGCATGCAGATGGTTTTATTTATAGACCTACTCATGTCACTTGGTGAAAGAAAGTAACTCTTCAATGGTGAAAAGCCATCCAAGGCAGGAATCGAACTCAGGCGCATGCAATCAGCATGAAAGGTCGCGACCGCTAGGCCATCCCACAATGTTGTGACAATCTTGCATCGTTATATGCTTTGAACCATTTTCAATATTTTGAAAATCTCTCCCAGAATGTTGGAAGCCGTTGTGAAAACTGAGCAACAATATAATGATATTGTGACATTTTTATCATGTGGTATAAAATAAAAGGAATCTGTATTATGTCTAATTATTAGGCTTTAAGGTAGAAGAATAATAACAACCTATAATTTATTTAAATTAATATCTTTCAATTATCATAAAATATCTTTATGTGAAATTTTTTACTTGTTATTATTCCAAAATGAATGACTTTTAATGTAGTTACACTAAAAATTAACAAAATTTCATCGACATGACAATTTATGGGAACCAAATTCTCTCCTGCAAAGTTGTCTCATGCCCTCTCCAAGAACAACATCTAGGCGGTCCATCCAGATCTAACGGTTCAGAAAAATCAGATTTTTATAATATTTATAAAATTAAATAAAATTGGCTTAATTGCACTTTTGGTCCCTCAATTTTTTCAATTGTGCGATTTTAGCCCCTCAAAAATTTTATCTGCACATTTCATCCCTCAATTTTTTCAATTGTGCGATTTTGGTCCCTCAAAAATTTAAGTGCACGTTTAGTCCTCTAATTTGTCGAATTGTACAAAATTAATCCTTCCGTCCATGACTAGTCAATGTACAATTAGATTTTTGAGGGACCAAAATCGCACAATTTTAAAAGTTGAGGATGAAATGTGCATTTAAAATTTTTGAGGGACCAAAATCGCACAATTGATAAAATTAAGGGACCAAAAGTGCAATTAAAATTTTTGAGGGACCAAAATCGCATAATTGAAAAAGTTTAGGGACCAAAATTGCAATTAAGCCAATAAAATTTAAAAAAACCCAAAATTTTAGATCACTCTCGTCATCTACTGCACCGTCCCTGTTTCTCATCCCACCTTCAACTGATTCGCTGCCGGCCGACAGGATGGAGGCAAATTCCACATCGGGGGGATGGCGACGACGAATCCGTTGAAGATGGGATGAGGAATAGGGACGAGACTATAGATGACGGGAGGGATCTAAAAATTTGGATCTTTTATTTAATTATTTAAATATTATAAAAATATGATTTTTCTGACCCACTAGATCTGGGTGGATGGCTCAGATGTTGTTGCTGGAGAGGGCAGGATAAAACTTTGTATGAGAGAATCTGGTTCCACATTTATGATTTGATGTCTGTGTAAAAGGGCTTTACACTGTCAGTGTATATCAATTAAACCCTTCAAGTATTGATTGAAAAATCCTAATAATTCTTATTAGTTTTTCATTCATTAATTAATACTTAATTATTATTTCTGCTTCTTTTTTCCCCCTCATTTTACAGAACTCTCAAATAATATATTTAGGAACTTCACACTGATTATTGAACTTAGCATTTGATGGGCTCTATTTCCATTCCAAAAGCTAACTGAAAATAGGCCCACAAGTTTAAGGGCCTCAAGGTCAGCTTAAAATATAGAGATTGAGTCCAAAGGCTTCATGAATCACAAGCTACCGCATGCTACCGAGGATAAAGGATTCAGCAGGTTAATATCTTGGGCCGGGCCCGCAACCAATGAAAATATAGAAGGCTCGACCCGGTTAATGGAATAATGCATATGAGAACTCCAGACCTAAGACAAATAATACAAACTAGCTCAGAGACCCGTGCTAAGCACGGGTATATAAGCAAGTTAAATATTTTATATCAGTATAATTTATTTATTTATAGTATCTAAAGGCATAAAAGATCGTAATTTGTGAGGGATATTTGGGCATAGAACAAAATGATAATATATGTGCCTTTTTTACCAGCCAATAATAAAATTAAGCATTTAATCCTTATTATA
The DNA here is from genome assembly GCA_030762895.1 of Sophora flavescens. Taxonomy (NCBI): domain Eukaryota; kingdom Viridiplantae; phylum Streptophyta; class Magnoliopsida; order Fabales; family Fabaceae; genus Sophora; species Sophora flavescens. Next base: position 53,148,490 of record CM061067.1, on the reverse strand, counting down.
GTGACAAATAAAATGCATTATTTTCAAGCATTACAATATTTAGATGCTTTTTACCAAAATAATGTCATCATTTTATAACCAAATAAATGTATGACATTCTACGTATGATTTAGGCTAACTATAACCTTAATTAGGATAAAACTTTGGTCCATTTTCTTTTATTTTTTTTAATGATAGATAAGAAACATAATTTAGCTAATGTAAAATGCTGGAATTAAGGTTTGCTTTGGAAAGAAAGAAAGAATACTCGATCAAATAATTATTGAGATTAAGACAAAAAACCTAAATATCAAAAAATAAACTTGATTGTATATCATGATGGTTAACCATAAAGGTTATATACCTTTGTATTAGAGAACATATTCGATTTTACATCCTAAGTACTTTTTGAAGAGCTTGATATTTGAGTTATTTTTTAATCGACAATGTCTCAATCAACATATTTAGCACCAAAAATGGAAATCAATACCTTCACATTAAAATCACATTTTGGCAAATGATAACCTATATCAATGAGAAATGAGAATTAGTGAGATCATTCTTTTGAGTTTCCTAACATTGAAAAGATAAGAGCAAAAAAGATTAAGAGAAACTACCAACACTAGTGCACAAAGGGGATTCCACATCGGTTATTTTTGGCTTTCCACATCGGTTTTGAAACTGATGTGGAAACGACCGATGTGGTTTATTGCCACTTTACACATCGGTTTTAAAACCGATGTGTAAAGTATATTTTAAACATCGGTTTAATACTAACCGATGTGTAAAATTAATTTAGCAATTGATAAGCAGTTGTAAATTTAACTTTCTACATCGGTTTTGCAAAAAACCGATGTGTAAAATTGACCTTCTACATCGGTTTTATAAAGAACCGATGTGTAAAGTTAAATTTACACATCGGTTTTATGTAAAACCGATGTAGAAAGTTAAATATACACATCGATTCGAGAACCGATGTGTAAAATCTTTTTTTTTTTAATCGATGTTTACATTTCAATCATTCTCTGTTTCACTAATGCAGATCAATAAACAAACCAAAGAAGTACCACTGATCAAACAAGAAACAACAACAGAACACCAAACCAGTTTTGACACAATCATTCAAAAGCAAAACATACTTCATTCAATTTTCTTATGAATGAAAACAACACTTTATCAAAGCTACATCAAAACACGAGAGAAGAAAAATTGAACGGACACTGAGCACTAATACATATCATCAGTCAAAGGTACGTACACTATAGCTAGTATATGATAAGTTTTTAAACTAACTACATATATACAAACTATGGGTGGTACACTTCAAGAAAGAAAGTTGCCCAACGCCTCTTTATGATGTTGATGTCAGAACCAGACAATGGAGATGGATTGTTGAATATCTGCAAGTTTAATTGGACAAAAGATTATTACTTTTAAGTAATAAACTAACATAAAACATATAACGAATCTATACTATTACTTCTAATTGTGTCAATTAACATTTACCTCACTCCATCTTTCAGTGATCCCGGAGGAGATAATTTCCAACATCCACGGCATCACATAGTAGCCACATTCCCATGACCCACGTTGTATACGTGACTACGTACAAATGAAACCCAATTAGAATATGAGGAATTAAATAAAATAGAAATCAATTATTGTACCCACTGCATTTGATGCATTTGAACTAATAAATATCTTACGCTGGGAATAATCCATCTGATAGCCCGAGTACGCCTTTCACCACGCTCCATGTGGGATGCATTAATAGACCTATCATGACAAAAACATTAATTAAAGTATATATAATAGATTTCAGATAATTAAAACAACTGCATTACTGATTATAAAGTATTTTAACGCTTACGTTTCGATGATCGTCTTCATTCATTCGCCGGCTTATGTCCCAATGAGCGAAGAAGACCACGACGTTCATTCTTGGGTACAAGAGCAACGATTGCCAATGCTTGCTGTATTTAGGAACAATTAGTGATTGTAAGTCATATATAGTTATACTTAAATTAATAACCGGTACTTACTTATTGAGATAAGGCGCAAGATAGAATTGATGATCGTCTCGGGCAAGTATATCACGTATGGTAGTGAAAGGGTCTTCCGATGCTACGAGAACATCACCCTGAATGAACATGGGGTCAATGAACCCATAAAGGGCGAGGTTACCCTGATCGACTAACATACGATGCAGATACCTAATATATTGGAAAAACATGTTAATTATCATTGTATTTAAAAATTAATTACGTACTTAACTTATAAATAAAATGTACTTACGTGCACCAAAACGATATGTGTGCGAGAACTGGCCATTTCTTTATTGAGTGCCATCTCCATAAGTTCTTTCTTTGGTATATACGATTCACGGTGGCATCATGTTCCAACGTTACCAATGCCGCATCATCCTCCATGGTGACAACCTGTATAGCAAGATCTTTGAAAACATCACCATGGCCAGGTACCCCTTTGTCGATCCCCTAAACAACATAGATATATATTAGTAATCACGGATAATTAAGTTATTTAATTCGTTATGAACTAAATGGTCAAATGAATACCTTGACAGGAGAAGACATCTCTCGGTCTTCCTAGATCCGACCTTTTAGGCACAATATCATTTCCAACATCCTATAACTAATACAAATTAATCATTATCTTTAAACAATAATAAATATATTTCAAATATGAATATAGAAAAACTCAACTTACAGAATACCTCGGATGCAACAAGAAAGCCGACCAGTCTTCTTGGCCGGAGGATGAAGTTCACGGGGCCCGACCCCTTGTTTGAACCTCCTCAGTGGGCACAGGGACTCGAGCATCAGCATCTCGAATAATCTCAACAGACACCCTCAGATGATCATCCGGTAATAACCGATGGTGTATGGTATTACCTAACTTATTATATGCCCTTCCCAATGCCACTAAGCGGCGATGATGATGATGATCATCAACATACAGCTCACACCTATCCGGGTCGTCATCATCATCATCATCATCATCATCATCATCATCATCATCATCATCATCAGTAGCAGCATCATCATCATTTTCAGGATGATGAGGAGGATCACATGAGCCCTTAGTGCTCACATGGACAGAGGGTTGGATAGAGGGTTGGACACCGGCTGTCATCTGCTGGGACAAAGAAGTAAATATTGCCATCTCATTGGGCAAACCGCTCGTTCATCTCCGTCAAGCTCAGCTGCAATCTCCTGTTTTAGTTGTGCTCTATCTGCAACCGAATCCTGTGGGAGGAATGTGAAGATGAACCATGGTATTGGCGAATGCCGACTCCCCATCCAACACCAATGACACGGCCGGGTGGTGCGGTTTCACCGATGGCGATAGATAAGATATCATTGCGTCCTCTAGGAACAAAGGTTCCTTGGGTTAGCTGATCATCCAAGGCATCCTATCACATAAAAATATCAGGTCACATTACAATTCGTGAACAATCTTAAAATGACAATTACAACAAACTATACTTACAATCCTCTCGCCTACTTGGCGGGCCTCCTCGGATGTATATTGTCCCGTTTTTCTTTGTCGGCCCCTCTTCCATGAACGATGGCGTGGGGGTGGAGGTGGATCAACAACCCTCGGAAGATTTTCAGCATTAGGATCCGCTTTGAGATGCTGCCCGCCGACGTGCTTTCTTTTCCTCTTCAACCATTTTCTTAACAAGCTTTTTATATCCCCCACGAGACATGACATGGGGGTAGACATTCTTGCTTTGGTTTTCCTGCCCTTTTTCCTCTTCTCCCGTTATAAATAAAAGACAATTAAATTACATAAGTAAATGAAATTAATGCAATTACATAAATTTAGAGACAAATCAAATAAGTTAACCCGAAAGTGGGATCACGTCGGCTCCGAACAAAGCGATCCCACGTCGCCTTGTCAAGAAACGGATACACCTCAAGTGGGTTCTTTTTACTTTTTGGACCGAATATATAGTATACGCCTCCAGGTCGGCCTTAAAACCCCTCCAACGCTCTCAAAGAACTTGACAAACGCTTCTTCATAGCGTATGTATCCGGTATGTCAAATGTCAACTACATTAAGACCAAAAGAATCAACGAATTCTTGTATGATATTATTAAGATAAAAATAAAGTAGATACGAGACAAACACGGGACGTAGAAGTATAGATACTGAATACTCTCCCATATCCGCTCCTTCACGTCCGCGGTACATCTCTCCACCTATCAATGAGTATACTAGGCCTGTTCCTAGCAAGGGTCGCCACAAAAACCGGTAAACCGATCTTCCATTGGCCCAATAGGTTTGAGGTTATCATCAAAATCTACTCTTATCCTCCCGATTTGACCCACGGTTGGCAGTCAAATGCCTCATCCGTGTGGCACGTCTACCCTTTCTACCGGAGAGACGGGGTCTCCGACCCTGCATGAAGGAGGTGTATCCTCATGATCAGCCATGTATACCTGTTTAAACACAAAACAAAAAAAAACTTGTTAGTATGTCAGGATAAATATCAAACATAACTTATAAATATCGATCAACGTACATAAACATAACTTATAAATATCAACGTAAACACATAATATGCCAAACCAGTAATGTAACCTCCAAGGCAGAACCTGTCACGGCCTGGCCGTGATGGCCATCACGGCCGTGACATGCCAACTGAACTAGACCCTCACAGGCAGAACTGATCACGGCCTAGCCGTGATGGTGGTCACGCCATGACAGAACAACCAAGAAAGGAAAAAGGGAAAAAGGACACGGGAACTCCAAATGGTGTCTTTCTAAGACCTTCCCTATCTATATCTTCCCAAGACCCAAGAAGAAACCTTCACAGCATCTTCAAAAGAAGCTCTATCCCTTTCTTCCAGAAACCCCACATCACCACAACCATATCATACATTAGGAGACAGAGATAGAACTATAAACAAAAAAATAAAAGAAAAATACCTTTCACGCCTTGAGAGACAGAGATGGGAGGGAGAAGCAGAAGCAGAAGCGGAGGCCGCGCGTTAGCGAGAGGAGATGAGTACCGTGCAATCTTTGGTAGAAAAAAAAATGAAACAACATAACGATGAATGAACAACAACAACAAATGAACAAAGTGAATCCATTACCCATACACATCAATGAATGAACCACAACAACAAACTGAACAAAGTGAATACTTTGGAGAATGAAGCAAGGTGAAGGGAAAGTGAAGCAAAGTAAAATGGAGGAAGCACTCACCGAGAGAATGAAGCAATGGCGGCAAGCGGACGGAGCGAGGTGAGGGGCGAGCATCCAAACGCAAAGGTAAAGCACAAGGTGAGGAATGAACCGAGCAAAGGGTGTTTTCTGTTTTAGGGTTTAGCAAAACTCAAACCGAAGAATGGAGGGATAGCATGGAACGGAATAAAAATTGGCAGTATTACACATCGGTTATGCCATAAACCGATGTGGTTAACCATATTATACACATCGGTTATCCTGAAACCGATGTGTAAACCTTAAACTTTTAATTCCCAATTTTTTTTTTTAAAATTTTATACATCGGTTATTTAAAACCGATGTGTAAAAGTAAAATTTTAATTTCTATTTTTTTTATTTATAATTTTATACATCGGTTAAATAAAAACCGATGTGGTTACTCACCATTTTACACATCGGTTCAAAAAGAACCGATGTTGAATGTTAAAAATTCCGAGTTTTAATTTTTTTTATTTTAATTTTACACATCGGTTATAAATAACCGATGTGGAAAAGTTTTACACATCGGTTATTCTCTAAACCGATGTGTAATACTTTCGTTTTAATTTCAAAAATGCCACCGCCTCGTTTTACACATCGGTTTCTACTAAACCGATGTGTAAACTCCGATGTAGAATCCCTTTTCTGCACTAGTGCAATATTGTATTGACAAGATTCAAGTAGTCATAATTGCACAAATGGCTACATGAAAGTTTAGTAAGTAAAATCTTAGTTGAGACTATATAAATTTACATAGATCATCCAAAACTATAGTAAGTGCAAATTGTATAAATAGCTTTCACCTTAAAAGGTAGGATATTTGACACTTCAACCGGTCTTTAAGTTTCAAAATTTGAGCAAGTGTCATAGACTTATAGCCTTTCATCTCCCAAATAAAGCAATATAAAAAAAGCCTATATAATATAATTTAAAGGATAAATAAAATAAACAAGAGAGTATTTTTAATGAATGTTGGGAAGATTACCTATTTAAAGAAAAGATGTATTAAAATTAAAATAAAGAAAAAAAGCCCATGATTTTACTGATTACAAAATAAGAAACAAAAATTATTGAAAGAAAAAAAAAATATTTTTTTAAAAGAGGATTACTGTAGCGGCATTGGATGAGATTTAATTATAGTATATATAAGGTTAAATAAAGAAAACTGTCTACCTTGATTGCTTGCAATGAATAATTATGTGGAACGAGTTTTGGGTTCTCTAAGGTTAACTTGTTCACTCAATATAAAATGAATGTTTCTTAATAGGACATATGCAAAGGTACCCGAGGCCTTAGGAAAGTGTTGGGAAGTTTTTTCAAAGACATTGGTAATTACCAAACTAAGTACTCTTAACTCCAATTTAGTGATTGTTTGGTCCCTATCTGGATGTGTAAAATCCATGAAGCCAAAGGCTACTCATATCATAGTAGCTTCTCAAGACGCGCATCAAGCCAGGATAGTTGCATTTTCAAACATGCGTTTAGTGATCAAGAGTCTAAGACTTGTTCTTTGTAAATAATTATAGTAGTCAAGATTAATGATGATAAAATTACCCGCGCGCCGGATACCCGTATGGATTATCCACAATGAGCAGTAAATGAATATCTATTGAATATGGATGGGATCATAGTACTCGTCCTACGGATACCCGTATATTCATAATAAATATTTTTTTTAGATATATAATATATATTATGACAATTTATATCACCTTGAAATGAAATAAACTTTATTTTCTTTATTACTATTTCATATTTTTTAGTGGTTAAACCCATAATATTAATTTTTTAAAATACATATAATATATTATATAATGTTAATATAGTATATCACTATATTATATTGTATAGTTATATTTTTATTTCATTTTATTTTAGACTCTTAAATATCTAATGATATTCATCGATATTCGCTACCCGCATAATAATCCATAGATATTGACGAGGATGGATGCAGGAAACAGTACCCACACCCACCCCGTCCCAGTCATGAGTGCACAAATAATTTCTCTCTCAAGACTCTCATTTTACACCATCGGTTATTCGCTTACTTAAAGGTTAGAATTGTTGTAAGAGTCCAATCTAATTTCCAATGTATCTAAGCTTCAAGAAGTTCGTCTTAAGCTCATTTTAACTCAAGCAGTCCAACAACCTAGGACATAGCACGATCTCTTTTTTTTTTCCTTCCTGGAAGGAGTTTGCAATGGAGAATATAAAGTTCGAGTATTTTATATCTTTATGTGGGATTCTGAATCGTTTTCAAGAATGTCGTTGACAAAAAGCAAAACAAATGTAGTACAAAGATGAAATGAGTAAATCAAGGAGCCTGCAGGGATGGCAATGGATAACACTCCCTCCAATCAAATTTATAAATAAAAATTGAATAAAACACATATATTAAGGTAGTTACTTGATCTCATTTAAAAGAGTCATTGAGAATAAAAAAAATTAAATTTATTATCTAAATTATCCTTCCTCTTATTTATAAAGTTTGTGATGTTAAGAATAAAATGAGTCAATAGAAAACAAAATTTGTATTAAATGAATGATATTTTGAGAATAACTTCATTAAATAAGATGAAAATAGTTGAAATTTACTTATATTTTGGACTAAAAAATTTGAAAATTTTTGCTTATATTGTTGATCGGAGTAATATATATTTACATGATCATATCATATAGAGACAAGCTTCCAATAATTCAAATTCAATTGCCGGGGTTGTTTTCATAAAGACATGAATATGAGAACATAAATCACATCGTATTTTACAATGGAAAATTTTAAAATCTCCTTAACTACAATATGGTTGTCCCTATCTTCAATTGCAAGACCCAATGTAGAGAATGTGAAAGAAAGAGTTAAAAAGCAGTTCCACTGTAGCCGCCGAACGAATAAATTCTAACTCCTGTAGTTCTCAATCTTAAATCTGGTATCTAATTAAATGGAAAAATAAGTAATAGGATTTGGTAATTATACAAATTATTTGATGAAATTGTATTAATAAGTGTAATTATAGTAATTATGATAAATAGAAATATTTGTCTTAAAAAACAATTAAATGAATAAAAAAATAAGTAAGCAAATTTTTAAAAGCATTTAAAAGTGACAAATGACATGACACGTAGAGAAAGGGGAGAGGTAGCTGGGGGTTGATTTTAGAGTATTTAAATTTTTGTAGTTTTTGAAATAGATTTTGGCCAAATGCCCAAATGATATCATTTTAACCAGATTTGCGCTAACACTTTTTTCTTTGATGCCATAAATCCATAGTAAGAACAGGTACCTTTAATACTATCAGATAGGCTGCCAATGGTGTCATGCTTAAGATTTCAAAGGGAGAAGGGTCACCAAAAAATCACCTCAGTACTTACGATAAACTGCTTTTCTTACACGAGATTCACGATTAGTCCTTCAGCAGGGAGCAACGACGAATTTTCTTAAGGAGAAATGCTGGCATTAGGAGAACTATAACTCAAGTCCATGGAAAAACAGTGAAGCGATCAACTCAAGCCCTAACCGTTTACTTTTCAATTCATAATAAACCCCTTTTCACGTGAACACCCGTGTTGACAATAGAGGTGGCAAAAGGGCCGAGCCGTTCGGACCGGATCGAATAATCTCGATGATTTGTAGAGTTTGGGTATAAAAAATTTAAGCTTATTTTAATTTCGGGTCTATTTGGTCCGGTCCTATGAAACCTGAACCCGCATCGGGCTCGGGTAACCTAGATACTTTTATATATTTTACTTTTTATTTATTTTTATTTCCTTAAAATATACAAATATGAAATATTTTTTATTTTTCCCTACAATTTTTCATTGTTGGATATTTTCATTGTTTCTATTATTGGACTTTCTCATTTTTTGATGTCCTTGTGCGACTGTAACTATTGGTTTAAGAGACACAAAACATATTAGTGTGAATTCGTTTGGTTGAATTAACATTTTTTTGGAAGAGGTAATTAGCATCTCTGCAGTTATATAGATGGTTTTTTTAAATAAAAAAAAATACTTGCCAATGTGTACCAACGTGGTAGCCCTAGAAACAAGGACTTAAGTGCTAATGTCGAGATACATAACATAGCTGGAGAATGTAGTGATAATAACTTATATTTAAAACACTATAGCATCTCTGTTTAAGACACCGAAGCAATTTTTTTTTTCAAAAATACTAGTTAGAACTCGTTTGGGGAAAAACTCACTAAAAATGAAAAATGAAAATGATTGAAAAAAAAAACATAATTTTTTTGGCGGGGAAATATGCCGAGGTAGCCCGAACAAGTTCGCAGCCCACATAGGGTTGGGCTTGAACACCTATTTTACAACCCATATTGATTCAGGGCCTTTTTCACTACAAAAAAAGGTCATTTAGCGACCGAAAATAGTGACCGAATTTTTTGGTTGCTTTTTGCGACCGAAATAGCGGCCGATTGTAGGATCTACATGAAACACTGATTAGAGTTGATACTGCGACCGAAATAACGACCGAAATAGAGCGTAGCAGAGATATCGGTCGCTATGTCGGTCGCTAAATAAAGGAAAGTAAAAGTCAGAAATTTATGAATTTTTAGCGACCGAAATGGTGACCGATTTAAATGCAACGGTTAAACTTTATTTATATTAGCGACCGATTTAAAAATCCGTCGCTAAATTTATGAAATCATACTTCAAACTTTATTTATATTTGCGACCGATATTAATTCGGTAACTAAGCGGAGCGAAAAAAAATTAAAACAGCGCGTGTTAGCGACCGAAATTTAAATCGGTGCTAAAATTATAATTCAAATTTCAAACTAACCATATTAGCGACCGAATTAGCGACCGATTTAATTCGGTCGCTAAAACTGAAATCCCTAAATTCGACAGAATCACCTTTCTTCCTCATTTTACTCGAAACTCTATCTCTCTCTCACTGTTTCTCTCTTCCTAGTCGCGCGCTCCGGCCACCACAAGACACCTCCTGTCACCACCGTCATCCCCTCTGCTCAGGTAAGCTCTCCTCTACTCCATCTCTCTCTCTTTGTCTCTGTTTCTCTCGCATCTCTCTCTGTCTCACTCTGCTTCTCTCTCTCTATCTGTTTCTAAGGTCTCTCTCATCCTCCTCTGGCCACCACCACCTCTGTCGTCGTGCGGCCACCACCCCCAACAAACTCCTCTCTCAGTTCTTACTCATCTCAGGTAATGATTGATCATAATCTCTTCTTCTTTGTGAGCTTTATCTTTTTGTAATCTTCAAGCATGAATCATCACACCCACCATGTGTGTGCAATTCTCATCACACCATTCACAACACAACTAGGCTAGCCTAGCTAGCTTTGTACATTTTGCTCATGCATTCCCATGAGCAGGTGTTATCCATTTTGTTTTGTCTGGATATATATCATTGTTTCTGAACTAGAGTAGTTAGCATTGAATTCAACTATGGCAGGGTCTAATAATATTACCAGTTTGTTTGTGTTAAGCATTTGATAGTTGATAAAAACCCACAATAAGATTGGTAAAATAATTTCTAGTAGGCTAAATGTCCCATCACCATTTCTCAATGTCATGAAAATTAAACAAAATATTTTCCATTAATTTCTTTTAACAAGCTTGACAACTAGTAACGCGTGGCAATCCCACAGATCATGCTTGTGGAAATAGAAAATGTTATCACATGAAAATGATAGCTCAGGCCTCAGATAATTCAAACGATTGGAAACGAATCCACAAGAATTTCTGATCACCAAAATTTATTGTATTAAAAATAGAATTTAATTTTGATAGATTTTTTTTTGAAAGGATATATTATTGTTGTAAAGGTTTTGTTAAAATTCGCAAATAAATTAATGTGGCTTTAACGTTTGGAAGTAGGCGAATTATCTGAGATAAATATCAATTTTTTTAAGTCGGGTGGTTTTCACCATTTAACAGTTGAAAATGACCCAGAATAAGATTGGTAAAATAATTTCTAATTGCCGAATGGCCCATCACCATTCTCAATGGCTCAATGCCGTGAAAATGAAACAAATTGAGAAACAATAATTTATGTGTGTTGTTTTATTATATAATAAGTGAACCTGTTACCAGAGTATTGACTGCATATAAACTTTATGAGTGTTGATCCCTTTGCTAGATATGAGACACCAACCACGTAGCCTGATCCACACCCATGACACAATACTCTGCTTAACAAGAACCAACATTCATAGAAAATATTGCATTCTGTTAGTTTTTCAAAAATATCTGGGTGGATCCCATCGGATCATAGATTTGATTTGATATCAGGAAAGATGCTTGAGCGTGAGAGTGTGGGAATGACAGGTTTTTTTTGGGAAGTAAGGGATTACTTAAGAAAAAAAGGAATCACTTGATTCTGATAGATAACACTCGTACCAAGTTGCAAGTTGTTTTAAATTTGTAACCGTATATTATTGATTCTATTTTATATTAATTTATGTGTTTCTAATCTTATAAATAGTTGTACTGGATTCTGTATATATAGAATAGTGATTTGATTTGAAATGACTAATTTCATTTATGCACGATAGGTCCTTGTTGTCATATTCTTCTACTCTCTGTTGGCTCCGGCTCCTCCCCTTATCCTTACTCGGTTGTGTTTTCTCTCTCAGGTAAGTTCTCTGAACACTCAGTGTAATGTATTATGTGAATTATCGTGTTGTTTGGTAGTGGAGAGCTGAGCTCAATAGGATGTGATCATGTTTGATTGTATGCTGATAATTTAATGTTTATGCATGTGTTTGTCAATATGTGTTGTTTGTTAGTGGAGAGCGGAGCTCAATAGGATGTGATCCTGTCCGAAAGGCGGGATGCTGGTTGTGTGCTGATAATTTAGAAATTATGCATGTGTTTGACAATTAACTGCTACTTGTTAGTGGAGAGCGGAGCTCAATAGGATGTTTGCTAAAATATTTAATCTAAGTTTGTATTGATTTACGCTGCAATTTATATAAGCTTAAAAATATTGCAATATTTATAGGTTAATGGTTTTATTTTCTGTTAGAGTTAATAATTAATTTACGAAAGCCTTAGTTTCCTATTTGAGATTCAATATTAATGAGCATGCGTAACTTATCAAGGTATGCATGCTCATTGTATTGAATCTTGAATTGTCCAAGTGGGACAGTTTGGGAAAAAACCTTTTTCACACTCGTACAATAGTCATTTCAATGTTCAAATGCCTTATATACTTGTTGAAATCTCGGTCTGATGCATTTCCTTTTGTTCTCCTGGTGCATACTTGATCGCGGTGATTCTCACCGTGCTCGAGTCGTGTACTTGGAGACCGATGGGAAATTCTGCCAAAATTTTGTCAAGTATAACGTATTTGAATATGGGAATAACTATTATTAGCCGAGTGTGGCAAAGGTTTCTGCTCGAATGGGATAGGTTCATACCTTGTCATAAGAACGAGATTGATGGAGTTATTGGAATGCACCGTAATATATAAGTGTTATTGTAGGATTGGTCAGGCTATTTAATTGCCAGCAATGGATATTCCGGAGAATCGGAAATGGATGTATCGTAGGTTGGATCGGAATAAACGTCTTAGGGAAGAGTATAGAGTTGGAGTGGGTGAGTTTATAGAGTTTGTTGTTAGCCAGGAGAGATTTATACGGCTGGGCGGTGATCAATTGAGGTGTCCTTGCAAAAGATGCAAGTGTCAATCTTTCAAAAGCGTGGATGGAGTTGTAGCCGATATTTATGAGAAGGGTTTCATGCCTGATTACTATTGGTGGAGTAACCATGGTGAGACGTTGCCTGACTTAAACCCGATTGTGTTTGAAGGTTCGTACTATGGAAGTGGTGACCGGAGGGAAGAATTGAATCCATACGAGCTGATGATAATGGATCATGCTGGACCATCATTTGGTGTTGTACTAGAAGAAGATGGGGGAGAAGATGGTGGAATGGGTTCCCAATACATAGAGGAGAATCCGAATCCCGAAGCTCAAAGATTCTATGATATCTTTGAGTCTTTGCACGATCTCCATTGTGGGAAGGATGTCGGGAGTACACGGAGTTGTCGATGTGCATGGAATGGTTGAGTATCAAATCTGACTACAATATGCAAGAAGGCTGTTTTAATTGCCTCACTAGGTCAGTGTCCAAGGCGTTGCCAGAAGACAATCGGATGCCTACTAGTTTTTATCATGCTAAGAAGTCTGTGGAAAATTTGGGTCTGGGGTGTTTGAAAATTGATTGTTGCCTGATAGTGTGATTTTACATCATGTTTTCTATATACTTTTGCATGCATTTTGCATATAGATTAGGCATTATTTAGTTGATTTAGTTAGATTTTCCCTTGGAACGGGTGAAGCGGTGTCTTGGTGTTGTTTTGCAGGAATTTAATGTAAAAATGATCAAAATCAGCCATGGTGGAGCTTGGATGAAAAAGAGCTTGAAGAGTGAAGAATATGAGCCAAACAGAGCCCATCACGGCCTGGCCGTGATGACCATCACGACCGTGATCAAGCAGAGCAGAAGGCAAAAGTCAGAGACTGTCACGGCCTGCCCGTGATATGCATCACGGCCGTGACCTACCAGAAATTCAGGATTCGCGTCGCGAACAAAGTGCTCGCCTCACGAGAACCCATTTTGTGCAAATTTGCCCACTCCAGAAGCCGTCACGGCCTGGCCATGATGGCCATCACGGCCGTGACGCGCGACTGATCTATAAATAAGGCTGCGCTGAACAGAAAAGGGGACTGACTTCTAACCTAAAAAAGGGTCCAGAGGGAGGCATTTGGAGGCACTTGGAGGCTATGGCTGGGCTAGGGTTTCAACCCTAGAAGGGAGCCAAGAGAAGTTGCTTTGAAGAAGAAGGAAAGCTCACATGGAGCCTCTTCTCTCCTCTTCTCCTATTTCTCTGGTTTGGTTTCTTTGTATATGAATAGTTAAATCCCCCATTGTTGGGGTTAGATGATTACTTTTCTGAACTTATTTGTAAATTGATTTGGTTGTTTAATGCAAGTTTCTATTTCTTTATGAGTATGTGATTCTGTGCTTAATGCTTTCCTTGGATTAGCTACCCATAGGAATGATATGTTGCTTTGATAGATAACTGAAAGGTTGGTGTTAAGGCATGCTCATGAATCATATGCCAAGTAGTTCAAGAATCTAGACATAGGTGTTGAATGCTTGCAATCTTATAAGTCTTGACTTAATGCAAAATCACAGATTAATCCACCTAAGACAGTAGGGTTTGATTTGGGGTTTTAGGCTCAATGCACCTAAGACATTAGGCTTGAGTATTTTAGAAAAGGCTTGATTGTCATAATTGAAGTAGGACTTGTGTTGATTACCATTTCATTGCAATTAAGGGAGGATTAGTGTAGTCTAACCCTAACAATCTTAGCCACATCTCTGTTTGCATACCAAGTGTTCGATAAAATTCCCAAAAGACCAAAAATATTTTATTTCTTTGTTTTCTGTTTTAATCTCTCATACTTTAGTTTAGTCTAGATAGTTGTTGAGTTTGTGAATTGGTAATTGACAACCAATCCCTGTGGATACGATAACCGGTCTTACCACCGTATTACTTTATTGCGACGAGGTGCACTTGCCTTTATATTCTAAAAATAACGCATCAAGTTTTTGGCGCCGTTGCCGGGGATTGGCTTTGTCAATATCATTAGTAACAAATGAGGCAACTAATTTAGACATTTTTATTTTTTTATTTTTATTTTCTGTGTATATTTCATTTTTTTGTTTTGAGTTCTGTTTTTGAAAGGTGGACGAAAATCATGAAAAATTTTTATTATCCACCTGATGAGGAAGCTTCCAGTCATGTTTTGGAGGACTACTTGTGTTGGGAAGATGATATAAATTTGGGAGAATTCTTCGAGGAGTTTTCTCTATCTCATAACATCCCACACGAGTCGATCCTATGACTGGTGAGCTTATATATATATATACCGAGGAGGATTGGGAAACCTTTTGTTCTTATTTACCACCTCCACCACCATGTATGATTCCCATAGAGCCACATGAAGTGGAAGTTGAGAAAAATATGGTTGTGGGAATGGATCAAATTGAAAATGAAGTGGTGGTGGTAAGTGAACCACAACAAGAGGAATTACCTTCCACAAATCCTTGGGAAACAACAAGTGACGAGGCAGGGCATCTGGCAAGCACTCCTTCCACCATGCATGCTGAGCAATCTGATTTTACTGCATTAGAAAAATATGTTAGCTTGCATGCATGTGTGGACATTGGTAAGTTAGCCCCTCCCACTTGTCTGTCACACTTCCTCTTGACAATTCCATTTGACCCGAGAGGAAGTGAGTTTATAATTGTAAAGGTCAATGGAATTTCCACCCAATGGCTGGGTGGAATTGAAAATAAAGTTATATTACTGTTACAATCACCGCCCCAATTTCCATTTGATCCGGGAGGAGGAGCCAGGTGATGCTTTTCAATAACTCAAGCTAGTGACATTAAAGAAGCGCTTATTGGGAGGCAACCCAATTTTTCTTTTCCTTTTTCTTTTTTTTTTCCTTTTTGTTTAGTTAGATTTGATTTTAGATTTTAAACTCTTGAATAATTTGAGAAGCTCAAGAGTTTTCTTTTACTAATAAAATTGCCAAGTGATTTCAGGGAAAGAAGGAAGGAGGGAAGAGCAAGAAGACAAGAAAAAACACCCAATTCTCAGGCAGTTTCTGACTGGAATGTAAGCCAACACTTGTTACCGCCTCGGTAAGCCGTTCCATTTTATCTTATTTTATTTTTCTTTCCTTTCTCCAACCTGATTGTTTACATTGGGGACAATGTAAATTCTTAAGCTTGGGGTAGGGGTATTTTGCATTTGCATTTTTTCATGTTGCATTCATATAGTCTTGCATGATAGTTTGCATGATCACACATTAGATTGCCCTTGCTTAGATTTTGTATCCAATTGTGAGAACTAAGTGCCAAATAACTTGTGATAGTGAATTTTTGAACCCAATTTTTTTCATTCTTGTGATATGGCTGCAAATGAAAATACTTGAGATAATCTTGGATAGTTGATAATTAGCATATGGTTCTGAGGATTTGTGTTTTTCATTGATTCTGAACTAAAATGTGAGATTTTGAGCCATAAAGGGGTACTCACTAAAATTTTACCCCATTCTTTGTGTAGAGTGTATTCCTCTTGGTTTGTTTTCTCTAGAACTTGACTTGAAACCATTTTAAAGCTTAAAAATTTTTGGAAACATTTTTGAAAATGATTGAGGCAATAGGTATTTTTCTGGCCTTCTGAGCTTTGAATGATGAAATGCTACCCCTTAGTTGCCCAATTTTGAGCCTGAATGAATAAAATGCTTTTCTTGGTACCCTGAAATGTTTTGATGAATATATTTGATGGGACCTTCTAAAGTATTACAAAAGGGTAAAAAGGTAGTTGAAAGTTTGGGAAAAGAATCAGAAAAAATAATTCTCTTGATTTGAAAATTCTTCCCTTCTCCAAATAAAAGAAAAAGAAAAAGAAAAGAAAAAAAAAAGAAAAATAAATAGAGAAGGGGATGACAAACAGGAGTGAGAAATAAAAAGAAAAAGAAAGCAAAGAAAGGTGGAAAGTGAATTGAAAACCCAAGAAGGTATTTTAGAAGGTCATGTTTGCAATGCTTGATGTTTATGTAGCCTTTTGAAATGTCCTTTTCTTGTTATCCCCACCTAACGATTAATCCCATGGCCATGTTACAACCAAAGCTAAAGACCTCTTGATTCTTAATTGTTTTCATTAATAAAGTAGAGATTTGGTTGATAGTCATGCCTATGGTAGGATTCATTCCTTGAGGAAAATTGAGTGAAATGTCTTATTCCCTAAACACTTGAGTGGTGAGGAAGAGAGCCAAGCAAATGAACAAGCTTGGGGTGAGCTTAAGATGAGAAAGAGTGCCCAAATCAGTGAGAACATGAGTCTAAGGAACCTAAGCCTCTAATTGGACTTGAATTGATTGTCTCTTACTGAATTGTTTGAATTGCCTATTGCTTGGATCATTTACTCGGGTTCTTAGTTCACTATCAATGTTCTGTTTATTCTTCTGGCCTTAGTGATTGCTTGAGGACAAGCAATTGATTAAGCTTGGGGTGATTTGATAGTGTGATTTTACATCATGTTTTCTATATACTTTTGCATGCATTTTGCATATAGATTAGGCATTATTTAGTTGATTTAGTTAGATTTTCCCTTGGAACGGGTGAAGCGGTGTCTTGGTGTTGTTTTGCAGGAATTTAATGTAAAAATGATCAAAATCAGCCATGGTGGAGCTTGGATGAAAAAGAGCTTGAAGAGTGAAGAATATGAGCCAAACAGAGCCCATCGCGGCCTGGCCGTGATGACCATCACGGCCGTGATCAAGCAGAGAAGAAGGCAAAAGTCAGAGACTGTCACGGCCTGCCCGTGATATGCATCACGGCCGTGACCTACCAGAAATTCAGGATTCGCGTCGCGAACAAAGGGCTCGCCTCGTGAGAACCCATTTTGTGCAAATTCGCCCACTCCAGAAGCCGTCACGGCCTGGCCGTGATGGCCATCACGGCCGTGACGCGCGACTGATCTATAAATAAGGCTGCGCTGAACAGAAAAGGGGATTGACTTCTAACCTAAAAAAGGGTCCAGAGGGAGGCATTTGGAGGCACTTGGAGGCTATGGCTGGGCTAGGGTTTCAACCCTAGAAGGGAGCCAAGAGAGGTTGCTTTGAAGAAGAAGGAAAACTCACATGGAGCCTCTTCTCTCCTCTTCTCCTATTTCTCTGGTTTGGTTTCTTTGTATATGAATAGTTAAATCCCCATTGTTGGGGTTAGATGATTACTTTTCTGAACTTATTTGTAAATTGATTTGGTTGTTTAATGCAAGTTTCTATTTCTTTATGAGTATGTGATTCTGTGCTTAATGCTTTCCTTGGATTAGCTACCCATAGGAATGATATGTTGCTTTGATAGATAACTGAAAGGTTGGTGTTAAGGCATGCTCATGAATCATATGCCAAGTAGTTCAAGAATCTAGACATAGGTGTTGAATGCTTGCAATCTTATAAGTCTTGACTTAATGCAAAATCACAGATTAATCCACCTAAGACATTAGGGTTTGATTTGGGGTTTTAGGCTCAATGCACCTAAGACATTAGGCTTGAGTATTTTAGAAAAGGCTTGATTGTCATAATTGAAGTAGGACTTGTGTTGATTACCATTTCATTGCAATTAAGGGAGGATTAGTGTAGTCTAACCCTAACAATCTTAGCCACATCTCTGTTTGCATACCAAGTGTTCGATAAAATTCCCAAAAGACCAAAAATATTTTATTTCTTTGTTTTCTGTTTTAATCTCTCATACTTTAGTTTAGTCTAGATAGTTGTTGAGTTTGTGAATTGGTAATTGACAACCAATCCCTGTGGATACGATAATCGGTCTTACCACCGTATTACTTGATTGCGACGAGGTGCACTTGCCTTTATATTCTAAAAATAACGCATCATTGCCCGAATGGATGTATGTGGTACTATAAGGATGATTCAGTGGAAAGCATAACATGTTGTCGATTTTGTGGTGCGGATCGGTATAAGACAACCACTAGGATGGGCATTGAGAAGAAGAGGTCGCTAAAAAAGATGTGGTACTTTCCGCTCGTGCCAAGACTTACAAGATTGTACTCTTCGATGGCCACTGCAGCTCACATGAGGTGGCATAGTGAGCATGAGAGGGACGGTGGTCGTGGCAGCCTTATGAAACCGAAGGCAAGTTATACACTAAGCAAAACACAGAAAGTGGCCGTCTGTAAGTGGGTTAAAGAACTAAAGTTACCAGATGGGTATGCTTCCAATCTGGGTAGATGTGTTGACATTAAGGAAGCAAAGTTACATGGAATGAAGAGTCATGATTGCCACGTGTTCATGCAACGGTTGCTTCCAATTGTGTTCGATGCATTACCGAAGCAAATTTGGAACCCACTTGTTGAGCTTAGCCAGTTTTTCAGGGAGCTTATATCAACAACACAAAATGTGAATCAATTAAAGGATATGGAAGTCAAGATACCCATTTTGTTATGTAAGTTGGAGCAAATCTTCCTGCAGAGTTTCTTTGATTCCATGGAACACCTGCCAGTTCATCTACCTTACGAAGCAAGAGTTGGTGGACCAGTTCAATACCGCTGGATGTATCCATTTGAGAGGTAAACAACATCAACTATTTTACTTAATACATATGAAATTCACGAACAAGAGAGCGTAGTTTATCTTTCCCTAAAACTAGTAATTATTTGTATGTATCCCTCTTTAATAGGTTCCTGCACTCCCTTAAACACAAAGTCAAGAACAAGGCACGAGTGGAGGGTTCCATTTGTGAAGCATACTTAGTAGAGGAGACTTCCACTTTTGCCTCTTATTTCTATCCGGACGAAGTTAACACGAGAAGGACAAGGATGCCTAAAAACGTTGATTCGGGCGAAGGAAGTTCAACTAGTCCTCCTATATCAATATTCAACTATCCGGGCAGATTTAGTGGCAAATCAAAAGGATATTTCTTGGAGCAGCGTGACATTAATCTTTGCTCATCTGTATATCCTTCAAAATTGTGAAGAGGTGACGTCATATTTAGAGTAAGTTTGTACAATGTCTTTTATAAGTTCAATTGACATTTATGATTATTAATCGTCCTGCTGTTAATCTCCCATATGTAGGATGTACGACAATTTTCTAAGGGATCTCAAACCTAACATTTCAAACGATCAGGTTGATCGAGAAATTACTTCTCACTTTGCTACGTGGTTCAGTAAATATGTAGGTTAAGCATCTTCATTTGTTGAAATACATTTTATCTCCTTAAATATATAGCATGTATAATAATAATATAATATTTGATTTTTTAGGTACTAGATCCAGAAAACAATGTTCAAAATCCATTGTTGACAAATTTGGCAGGGGGGACCTAACAGATGGGTTACATCATGGAATACTTATATTGTAAATGGATATAAATTTAACACAAAAACATGGAATGAAGGAATGCAGACGTGTAACTATGGTGTTTGTGTGCGAGCCACTAATGGCAATGTAGAAGATGATTTCTATGGGGTTCTAACTGACATCCTTGAACTCGATTATACCGGTTTCCCCGTGATGAAGGTAGTTATCTTCAAGTGTGATTGGTTTGATCCTACTCTTGACGTAGGGACAAAAATAGATAAAAAATATGGTATTGTTCAAGTTAGGCTGTCTCGAAGGTATAATAAGGCGTACGACCCATTCATTTTTTCACAACAGGCAGAGCAGGTTTATTACTCGTCATATCCCGAAGGACATCATGGCTGGTTGGGTGTTATTAAGATAAAGGCTCGCAGTATAATTACTGATAATGTAATCAACCAGCCTGAAAAAGATGCTCCGTACCAAGATGATGAGTTTTCAAGACCCCACGTACCGTTGCAAATTATGCCTGACATTATTGTTAATTCTCTGGCGGACATTTCCGGAAATGGGGAAGAAGTTGAAAGAGAGTTAATGGATCAATCCGAGTTGGACGCATCTAGCGAAAGTACATTTCGATCCAGTGATACTGATGAGAGTGAGGGTGAATTTAGTGACGGAGATTCTACTTAGGTAATTTATTTATGTCGTAATCCATTGTGTAAATGTCATTCTACTTAGGTAATTTATTTTTGTATTATTTACACTGTTGTGTAATCATCTTTTCATTTTTTTTCACAGATGGCAGATTTCTCTAGAGGTAGGGGTCGTCGTGGAGGTCGTGCTGCGAGAGACCCTTCGCCGGCCGACCCACAGCCTTCAGATCGAGACCTCCCTACCAGCACCTCTGTGGACGAGACACCTCAGGGTGATGGAGTTGCACCCCCTACCCAGCCTCATGTGGTCGGGACACAGGCTGCACCCTCATCATCCACACCTACGACAGGACCATCGTCATCATCGGGACAGGAGAGTCGTGGTCCATCCGACAGGAGGATTCTTCTTATCTCCAGGGGGGATTACGAGTAAGCTAATTTAATTTTTTAATATATATAAAGTATCGTTAATTTCTATTTACTTGTTTTTTAAATTTATTTATAACATTTATTAATGCTCTAATTTTACTGCAGCTTTCTACCCGCGAAGGGCCTTTCTGATTCGATATCGAAGATCCTGCGACGCAAGTTTGATGGTCCATGACCTACATGGAAGGCCATCCCAGGGGGCCATAGGGATCAGTTGTTTAAAGAGTTTAAGGTAACAATTTATTAAGTTATTTAAATTAAATTTACATTATATATATATACACACGAATTTCCTAACAACTGTAAGTTGCAGAAAGAGTATAGGTGGGACGTAGCTTTAGAGGCTCTCGTCAGGGACATATTTGAGCATAAACGCTCACTGGTCATGAAGAATCTGACGAACAAGCTGAGGAAGGGTAAGAATAAGGGGAAGTGGGTGGATCCTGAGATCAGGAGGCAGCTGAACCAATACTGGGCTACGGAAAAGTTCCAGGAGATCCAGGCCACGGCTCGGCGTAATCGAGCTTCTGATGGTGGCGCATGTGCTTGGACCGACGAGTCTAAATCAGCCGCCGCCCACTACGACGAGCTGGTAATACATTAAACTTTTGACTTAATATACTATTTAATTAATTAGTTTTCATTTTTAATTATTCTTATGAATTTAAGATTATATTTTTGTGCAGAAAGCACAGAAACAGCGGGCCCCCACTGCTATGGAGTTGGTGGAGAGGATGAAGAAGTTGAAGTCGGGGACATGGAACAACGACAAGTCCCGTAACTATGCTGTAAGCAAAAAATAATTTAGTGTTTACTTGTAATTTATTATGAATGATTTGTTAATATTGGATATAATTTTAACTAAATCTCTTCAACTATACTTTGTAGGTGGGCTTCAACGAGAAGAAGGACGATGCCATATCACGTGCCTCACAGTCACAAGATGAGGCTTTGACTGGTGATGGGCCCTGCTCTCCTATCTCCATCGACGATAATGCTATTTATTTGGAGGTCGCCGGGGGCAGGAACAAGAAGGGGCACGTGTATGGCCTCGGACATCTGGGAGGCGAGTTTATCGCTTCATCATCAAGACGCTTTGCTCCTTCCTACGCCGATACCGTCCCTCGGGAGCAGTTCAACCAAATACGAGGACACCATCACGCGGCTGAATGCGGAGCTTCGGGAGAAGAGCGAGAGAGCGGCGAGATGGCGAGCAGTTACCACGATTGACTCGAGGCACACAGCGGCCGATGCGAGCGAGCATCGAGCGGGGCGGCACATCTGCGGTGGTGTTGGAGCGAGATGAGGATCCGGACTCGAGTTGCTCGGGGTGATCTTGTGGCGGTTGTCAGCCGCCTACTACCGCTCCTCCGGCCTCCGCCGCCGACTAATGATGTCATTACTCCAGAGGATGATCAGCTAGCAGACGTCGGTGGTACGGACGTTGAGGATGATTGGGGGGGGGGGGCGCCCCCTCATCATGACTGATTTTTTTTCTTCATATTTTTGACTGTAAACGATTCTTGTACGACACTTTGGATTATTTTATATATATATATATTTATTATTTCTTATGATTGTATATTTCAATAGTAATTTGGTGTGTTTTATTAGTAATTTTGCTAACGTTTAAAGAAAAACAGAAAAAAAAATTTATTTTAAAAATTTAATTTAATTTTTTTTTAATAATAACCAGTTTAGCGACCAAATTAGAAACCGATAATTCGGTCGCTAAACTTTATTTAACATTAACAGATGTGGTATAGCGACCGAAAATCCGTCGCTAATATAGGTTAAGAGTAACCAAAATAAGCGACCGAACTAGCAACCGATTATCGGTCACTAGAAATGGTTACCTAAACAATGCGACCAATCGAATAGCGACCGTTTTTTATTATTTAGCGACCGAAATTACGGTCGCCATTTAGTGACCGAAATAATATTTTGGTCGCTAAAAGCTTAGCGACCAGGTATTCAGCCACCACCATTAATCGATCGCTAATTCGGTCGCTAAATTAAATAGTGACCGATTTACATAGTTTAGCGACCGAATATGCCGGTTGCTAAACAGTTGTTTTTTTGTAGTGTTTGGCCATGCCTTGTAAAGCCCGAACCCGCATCGGGCTAGCCCGCAGTGGGCCAGGTAGCCCATTTCGCCACCTCTAGTTGACAACAATTAAAATTTCAACCAGTGAAACACGTACCAGTTTGTTTTCAAATTTGAAGACCGTTTAATAATTTGCATGTTTGATCAAAAAAAAATAATCCACGTTTATTTCGACGATATGACAGTTATTTGTGAAGAATTGAGATCATCCGTCTCAAAATGGTGTATCATTTTATGTCTTACTCAATTAGATTATGCCGTGTCATTTAAAAATATCATATTTATAATGAATAATATGATTAAATATTTAAGTGACATAATCTAATTGAATAAGACAAGAAATGATACATTATTTCCTGAGCAAGGGATCTTTATCCATTCGGTAACACTAAACTTATACGTGTTTATAAATTTGAGCTAAGACCAACCATATCATCAACAAATTAATATAAGGAAGTAATCACAGACGAAAAAGATCAGTGATTAAAGAACACAATTATCTGAGTTCTCTAAGTTACATTTATCAAGTCAATCGTTGTTAGCAAACATCCCTATTACTAAGACTAAAACTACCATTAAATGGAATGTACTACGTAAGTATATAACTAAAGGAAAAAAAAACTCTATTTTAAAATTAAGGCGCACGGATGAATGATTAGCTAGGAATCAGACTCCAAAGAACAAGTCCAAACGGATACAGAAAGCAAACGTCGTGATTTCCAACCCAACACTAACTTATTAGCCTCCAACTCCTCCGCATACCCGTCGTTGAAAAGACCTAGCAACAGCCTCGCTTGGCAATGATTGGCGGAGCTTATGGGAACTTCCCTAAACCCTGCCGCACCCAACCACTTCCCCCACGACCCTCTCTCCTCTTCCTCCTCCCCTGTCCAGTATAACCGGGCCAAAGAACACGCTATTCGGGGCCCCAAGAAAACCCGCTCCACCAATGTCCTAGCCCGATTCTGCATCGGAAACCCAGCCTCCAATGAGTCATAAATAGCTGAGTAATGGTGCAGTGTGTTCATGAACCTTCCCACAAACCCCACGTCGCAACCAACAACTGGAACCACCTCCTCCTCTGCCAACGTCACCAACCTTGGCCTCAACGCTTTGGCACCACTCAAGAACGATGCAATGAAATCGGGTGCACGGTAACTGAGGTGGGGCAGGTGCAACATGCAGTTGAACACCAAGGCCTCTCCGCGAACCAGCTTCAGAGAAGAAGGGCGAAACGTTTCATCGGAGTCCAACCTGAAACATCCCAAGGTAATTCTTTCTTTAATTAGATTTTCATTCTCTAATATGAAAAGAAAATGTTAAAAATTCTTGTAAACTTGTTAAAAACTATAAACTTGTAATATGATTTTATAATAATCCAAGGTGCAAACACAACTACAAGATTCTACTGTCCCAAATAATGACGTCCCCCTGCCAATCAAAAAATTAGGAATATATATATTAATGAATTATGCTTTTATTTTATTAAGGATCAAATTATCATTGGTGGAGATCAAGGTTTACAAAACCGGACCGGTCATCGAACCGGTGAAGGTAGCGGTTCGAGGTTCAATGGTCCAACCGAGGTTAAACCGTGGTTGAACCGGTTATAATTAAATAATATTATTTTAATTTTTAATATAATATTTATAACAATATTAAACAAAAAAACAACATAACAACTAAAATTATTAAGCACAATTTTTATTATTTGGAAATTAAACTAAATAAATATAAAGATATATGTTAAAATCATTTTCATAGGGAAAACAACCCAAAATCCTTTTATACTAATTTTTTTCTTTTTTTTTTAAGAAAACCGGTTCAGGCCGGTTCACTACTCAGATTATGACCGGTTTCTGATTTTGAACCGGTTTTCCGGTTTTTGCACCGGTTCAATACATGACCGGTTTTTCCTACTGACCGGACCGGTCATGGTCCCGGTTCCCGGTCGGACCGGTCGGACCGGCCGGTCCGGTCCGGTTTTCAAAACCCTGGTGGAGATAGAAGATGTGACAAAAAAAATGAGACAACAAATCTCTATCCGGTGCAAACATTGCATAAATTCTTAAATACTACTCCCTCTAGAATCAATTATAAGAAAAAATGTAGCTATATTTTTTGGACTCAAATATAAACAAAATCCAACCAACTCAACTGTATTTAATATAAGTATTCCGAAAATCAAGAAAATTAATTAATCAAACCAATTCTCTATTTATTTTTCCAAGAGCATTGCACATTCCCTAGACAATAAATGATACATTAGTAATTATAACTCTCTCTTTTTTTTTACATAAATAAAGATAATTAAACTAAAATAACTAATTTTCTTAATAAATATGAAGTTAGTTATTTTTGCTTATAATTGAGTTCGGAGGTAGTATTACAGTAATATTATTTTTTTGTAGATTATTTACTTTTTAATTGTTTATATGATTTAATTATATTTTATACAATCTTTGTTTTTTTTTTTTACATCTTCACATGTAGGTCTCTTTTGTCTTGAGATGCAATATATTTTGATTAAAAAAATGAGTAATTTGGATCCCTTTGGGTGATGCAACTCTCGCCAATTTTTTCACTAAACTTAACATCTATTATCTATTATATGTGATATTCATGAGTTGTGTATTTTTTAAATGTTAATGGAATGAAAATTTATTATTTCATTTTTGTTGTTTCACTTTTTTTTTTTGATGAATTGTTGTTTCACATCTTATCTTTACAAATATTATTAATGGAGATAATTTATGATAAATCAAAATTAGATTTGAAATATTTATCCATCTAGAAGGGCTGGACTGTCGAGAGATATGGGTTGAAAGATTATATGTTTGTTGTTAATTATTACAAAACGGGTTCGCTCTTGCTGCTGCTCCCGTCCAGCGTCGTTACTGGAAGATCCAACGGTGCAGCTGCTGAGTGGAGAGTGAGACCAACTGCTCTGATGTGTGGGACCACGATTCGACGGTTTGGGGGGAATGGCAAGATGCTCCTGACGCTGGAGCGAATCCAAGTTCTTAAAAACAAGCTTTTCTTACTTTGTTTTAAATAATTAACGTATTACCTTTATTATTAAATCGGTCTAATATTTCTAGAGTTTATAAAACCCTCAGTAAATTTTTGTAAAAAAAAAAAAAAAGTCAGTAAATATATCGAGCTGTACTCTTTGGGCCCCGTCTTATACCAAAAATAAAAAAGATACTGAGGTCTTTCTTTTGATAAACAAATATAATGAGGTTTTATCGTACCTGCATTGGTGAAAGGAAAACGGCTGGCCGAGGGAGGCCGCAAACGCCGTCAAGCGGCGTCCGGTCTCTTGCACGGTGGAGATTGATCTGCGTCCGGTGCCAGATCGGGACAGTGCGGTGATGCGTAGGTGCGGGGGTGGTGGGCCATCCTTGTTAGATGCGAGTGCCTGAATGAGTGAGGCCCATTGGATCCCTTCCATAATGTCATAGTCAACGATGTGGACCCTTCTCTCGTGGGACACGGCGTCAAGGATGGCCTGGTTGGCGGTGAAGTGGCCGAACTTGACGTAAGGGGACATTTCCTGAAGCAGTTGAAACGCTCCTACCATGTCCGTTTGGTGGTGGTGGTTATCGTCGCGGTGGGGCCCCCTTCCTCCGTTGATGACGTGGTTATAATGCTTGTTGTTGTTATTGTGCGCACCGCCTGCGCCTTCTAGCAAACCCTGCAGTGCTTCGGTAAAATACGCCGCGAGCCTTTCCATGTTGGTGCCGTGTGTGGGAGAAACCAACTCCTTGAGCCGAACCAATATCACTCGAGCCAGGTCCCGGCTTTTGTTAGCGCCGGTGAGTGCCTCCGCCGCCGCCATCAGCAGGTGCACAAGCCTTAGACCCTTTAAATCCACGTCGCCGGTGGTTCCTTCCGCTGGTTCATCCTCATCCGCGGTGGTGGTTGTGGTTGTGGTGGCGGTGGAGGGGGAGTTACAGGTACCGTGGTAGTCGTCAATGGGGCTGAGATGCACCCCGGCGGTGGCGACGTCGTCCATGACCATAGAGTCGATGAGGTGGTGGAAGCCGTCTTGGTCGGCGGTGAAGGAGTCCCAATTGACGACGGGGGACCAGTGGTTCCAGTTGCCACCGTGGTCGTCGTCGGAAGTGGGGGTGGTTGTGGTGGTGCTGTATCCAGAGAAGTCTAGGTCGTGGATGGCATCTATGTCCATGTTCATGTTCATTGTGATGGTCATAGGCGAGCTGAGTAAGCTCGTCATGAGAGAGAGGGGGGTTGGTATGTTTAGTAGAAGAGATAGGAAGATGCGTGTTGTGTGGGGAGGGAGCTGAGTGATTGAGAGATATATAAAGAGAGGGTTGAGAGTTGAAACAGATAAGAAAGGTTTCGAGCAAGAGACAATGGAGGCCCATGAACTATATCATATGATTTTGAGCCCCACGTGATGTCACACTTGATGTTATTAACTTATTATTATAGTGTTGTTACATATTCTCAGTTAATAAAACAAGTAAAATGTCCACGAGTGAAACAAGAGTGAAAAAGTGAAATGCCCAAGGCCTATTTAGTCAATTCTGAGTTTTTATTTTCATTTCTCGATATTAAAGATAATTATAATTAAAATAATTATAAAAATATCACATATTTTTTATTTTATTTCTTGTTTTTAAATATTTGTATAATAAATATTGAAAATAATTTTTTATTGATTTTTATTGTTTTATGTACAAATATTTGGAAACAAGAAACAACGTGATAATAAAGTTTTTATAATTATTTTAGTTGTAATTGTCTTTAAAATTAGAAAATGAAAACAGGAAACTAGAAACAAATCAAACATGTCCTTAGTTTTTCAATAAAAAATTACATTTTTGATTCCTCAAAGAATATTCTAAGGACACTCGTTAACATCACTTGATAAATTAATATTATGTCTATGCAACTTTTTTTTAATCGCTCATAACTCCTCGGGTTTCTATATGAATTTCTATACAAGTATACAAGCCTGACATTTTCATCAATCTGCTGTGATTCACTCCTCTTATTATATGATCGCAACATATATACTTCATTGTTTGGTTTTGAAATTATGACTAAATATTTGTTGGTGGTTAGCGGGCGGCCCCAAAAGTTGTTGGCACAGAATTTTTAACTTGTTTTTAGATAACAATGTGAAACGCGAAATGTGAAATGTGAATTTAGAATGACCTTTTTTTTGCCAAAAGAATGAGCATTATATTACAGTTTAATTACTAAAGGGGATGTCATGGTAGGATGAAGATAATCTCATTTAGTGTATTACACTTTGTCGTTATCAATAATAATATGGATTTTAATTGGTATGTACCGATAGTGTAAAAAAAATTATATTGTCAACCAATCAGAAATTAACACATCATTAAAAAATTTGATTCTTATCCTAACTACCTTAAAAGTTAATTATATCATGATTTCTGATTGATTGTCAGTGAAAAAACCTCACACTGACAATGCATATCAATTAAACTCTAATAATATTTTACTAGATAAGTTAAAAATTTATTTAATTTTAAAAAGCATAATATGTGACAAGATATTATTGATAAAGACATATTTTGATAGATTGGGCATGGGTCAATGTATTGGTTCAACCTTGTTGTATGTTCAACTTTTAGGTTGCGGTTTTTTGGCCTTGGTTTGGGTGCACTGGGTTGATCTACCTTGTCTCCTCCGTGGGTTACTTCTATCTCTTGGATACGGGTTTGGGGTACCCCTTGTATCCGTCAATATACATTTTTGTTTATAAAAATAAAAATGAGACAATAAATTCTCATCCGTTACGTATACGATATAGATTCCAACGTAAAAAGGCATTACTTCCCATAATTAGTAAACAATTATAAAATAAAATTTAATTTAATTTTAATATACTATTATCATAAACTTGCATGACAAATGCTAACTAATGGGTACGGATTAATGAACCAGATTTAGAAAAATTTATATTGAAAAAATGGTGTATTCAAACTATTAAACATCTAAAAGTTATATTTTCAATAATGAAAATTTTCTGTCTTTACATTCTCTAACTAATACTTTAAGGTAACTAATTAGTAAGTAGCTCAAATAAAACACAACTATAGATAAAATGAGATGAATTCAAACTAATTTAATCAAAGTAACTAACTTCCAAGATAAGATTTTGTTTAATCATATTCCAACATATGAGAAAGTCATTAAGTTGAAGATAAAATTTTTTTGTACAAAATAATTGTTCTTACAAGAACTATATAAGAACTATGAACCAAGCCCCGAGACCAAAGAGGTTCTCTAGGACTATGTATCTGAGTATTATTTGTCAATTGCTTGCTTTTCCCTGAGACGAGGCGCCCTTTATATATAGACCTAGGAGGCCTAGGAGGTCGAATGTGCTATTAATGCCATTAATTGCAGGAGAGGGAATCTCTTGCTTTAACTCTCCTGATACGTTTTCTCATTGATCTCCTCTCATACGTTTATGCCGAGAACTTCTCACCCGGATATTCCGTTGTGCTCTCATGATATTATTCTCAGATGTAGGAACACTAATTAATTTTAGATTTTTAGTCATGCACCATTTTTTTTTTTTGGGTAATTTATCCAGTCCAAACAAGTAACTCCTTTGAGATTTAGGGCATTGATATAAAACAGGGTGTTGAAGTCTTTGAGCTCCTCATCGATCAGCTGAATGCAATCGGGTGATACATAGGGGTAGGAATAAGCCAGGCCGAGCTAGGCCCTGGTAAGCCTGGGCCTGACCTGTGTTCCAATCACGAGGCCTGAGTCTAGCTTATAGCCTGATATAGGCCAATTTCTAAGACCTGAGCCTGACCTACTTTAAAGTCTAACATGACCTGAAAGCCTACTTAAACGTGTAACGCCATTCGCTACATTAGTAATCCAAATTAATTTCAATAAAAATCCTTCAAAACATTTAATTTAAAAAAAAACACAAGTAATAAAATTTTTCTCAAATAACTAAGTAGGAAATACCTCATATTAAATAAAATAGTAATAAAATATCCATGTAATGAATATAATTATAAATGAAAACCACAAGCCTCAATATCGGGCGTCTACTAACAAACCCAACGATAAATAAATAAATGTGTCTAGCCACATACGGCTCCTTATTTAAGAAAATACTAACCAACTAGAAAGAATAACTAATAGAATCCACTAAGTCTTCACGCCTCTTCAGTTTCAATGACGTCATCCTCGTGCTCTGAAAACAATACTTAATAATGAGATATAAAATCCCAGTGATCAACAATACAGTTTTATAAAATATTTTCGAAAATAGCATTGCTCTCAGCCGGTGCGGTAACCGGAAAAACTGTCCATGGCACCCGCTAATTTTCCAAAATAATATATATAAAAGAAAATACTTTTAATATCAATAATAATCTCATCTCAATACATCACATTCCATATACCAGATAAATTCTAGTTTAATCCAAGCGGTCCGAAGACCTCCTAATTAAATTGGCCTCTTGCCGGCATGCCATATATTCACACATCACACGATAATGGCATCCCATTGCCCACCCCTACTCACGAGGAGTGTTTCGATGTCACCCTCCTGTCGGGGACATTTCCATTTCGATACCTCACATGTGCACATTGTGGTATTTCTCCTTTTTCGACACCCCAACATGTGGCGGTGTTACTTTCGATACTCCTTTTTAGGTAGTATTACTCATTTTCGACATCCCAACCACATGGCGATGTTACTTTCGATACCCCCTTAAGGCGGTACTTCTCTTCGATACCCCTATCATAGGTGGTATTGCGGCAAACATCATACAATTCATCATAAGGCACAACTTCATGTCTCATACGTGTAACAACTCATTTACCAAAAATTAAATATTTGATCTTTTCATGCATATCAAATAAACTCACATGACATAGCATACACCAATAAGCACGTCATTCAACTAATACAAATACCAATCATGTATTTCATGTCATCAGTAATAAGAATAAATATCAAATTTAATAATTTTTTTTATTTTATTTCAAAACCCCAAAAAAATTAGTTTATTAATAACATGCATCATTCAATTAAAATCTCTCAAAATCATAGGTAAATCGCTCAACACAACAAACACATGTACCATGGAAAGGGTTATTAAAAGATACTGTTACTCACCTCTCGAAGACCTCCAAAGTGCTCAAAAACATATGTATGATAAAACTACTGTCTCTGAAAAAAAATCTTCTTCCCTTCAGTGTCACGATTGCACTGCCAAACAAAAGAAACGCGTCTGAGAAACCTCTTCCTTTCTGCACCCAGTATGACATCCTCTCAAATACTCCCTGTGTGGCGCATCCTTTTAATTCCAACAAGTACGTGCGCACAACGTGTATATATATATATATATATATATATACTTTAGTTAATTGGTGAAATAGAACATTGGGTTTTTAAATTCATTTTTTTTTTTAAACAACCATTTGAATTACTTTTGGGCAAAAACCAAAAGTCCATAAAGGTGTGGATGGGCTTGACGGACAGTCCTGTACACATACACACAATATATATATATATATATATATATATATATATATATATATATATTATTTTGAATACTTATAATAGTTAAGTAATTTCAATAAATCCTTATAGTATCAATTCTTTACACTAAACCTTTTAATTATATTTTATTTTTATTATATCATTATTATTTATTTATTTTATTATTTTTTTTATAACTTAATCTTTTATTTATTTATTTTTTCCAATTAATTATATTAGAATTTTAGGATGTTACAAAACGCCTACTTATCAATAAGACCTTTAAATATGCCTCCATCTATAAACAGGTCATAATCATTCACTTGTAAATAGCACTAGTGCAGAAACACTTTTAACGTCGGATTTACAACCGCTGTTACAAGTTAACTAATAACATCGATTCTTTTATAAACCGCCTTTAAAAGTAGCGAGATTTCTGATTAGGTAATGCTACAAGTTGACTTGTAACGGCAGTTCTCTATAAAATCGCTGTTAAAAGTTGACTTATAACATCGGTTGTCCTTAGAACAGTTGTTATATAAGTGAACTTTTAACGACAGTTTTATAGAGAACCACTGTTACAATGTTTTTTTTTTCTTTTCAAATTGGTTTGTTTCAGTTACACTGCACTTGCAATATTTCATAGATATACACACAAAGAAGCATCCATTCTCACCTGCTAATTAAAATTTAAAGATAAACACAATGTAGCTAACTAAAATCATCCAAAATTCAAACCATCCATGGCAGAATCAATATATATATATATATATATATATATATATATATATATATATATATATATATATATATATATATATATATATATATATATATATATATATATATATATATATATATAACATCGGTTGTCCTTAGAACCGTTGTTATATAAGTGAACTTTTAACGACAGTTTTATAGAGAACCACTGTTACAATGTTTTTTTTTTCTTTTCAAATTGGTTTGTTTCAGTTACACTGCACTTGCAATATTTCATAGATATACACACAAAGAAGCATCCATTCTCACCTGCTAATTAAAATTTAAAGATAAACACAATGAAGCTAACTAAAATCATCCAAAATTCAAACCATCCATGGCAGAATCAATATATATATATATATATATATATATATATGTATGTATGTATGTATGTATGTATGTATGTATGTATGTATGTATGTATGTATGTATCGTACAACAAGAAATCATATATATACAAACAAAATTGATCAAACTAATAACTAAGTCATGATTATTACATACACAAAGTAATAAAATAAGTTCCAAGTACCTAAAACATAAATCTATGCATTATGCTCAAAATCTACATCCGCGCTCCATCAACTCTGTTCCGCCAAAGCCTGCACAAGTTCAAATAGAGATTCAACATTAATTAAATTAAGATACCAACATAAACAAAAAATAAATAATTAACATTAATTAAATAAACATTAATTAATTACACTATAATGTAAAATAAAAATAAACATACATAACTTACACTATAATCAAGTTTATATCAACATCCCTTCATTATGATTATCATGAGTGGTAAGTACATCGTCCACCACATTTTCCTCATTGAAATTAGGCATCCGTGATGAGAAAGAAGGAGTCTCAGGTATATCAAGAGTTGAATCTTGAATTTCATCGCTACTATTATGCATGCTTTTTCCTTGGAGAACCATTGACCATCTTTTGTTAGAAGGATCGTTGATATAAAATACTTGTTTTGCTCGGGAGTTCATGATGAAAGGCTCTTCCATATGACCAACCTTGTTAAGGTCTACCAGTGTAAATCCAAATTCATCGGTTTGGACACCACTTTTACTGTCAACCCATTTAAAAACTGCCACTGTGAATTTAGTGTAAGCGACCTGTTAAGTCTCTATAATGTCTGATGTGCATTTCCCTAAGTTTTGATGAAAACTAAACATTTGGTTAATGATTTAATTAACCTTCATATTGGTTGTTAACCTATGTATGTAGTGTGCAGATCAAAATAGTAAGACTCACCTGTTTGCTTACATAAAGGATCACCTGTTTGAAGAAGCAAAAGCCAACCTGTCTACTGACTAGGATTATTGACTTTGTACATTGATGTTTCAACGTATCTTCTGATAAGTTCGTATACTTATCTATGGTTCCTCGGTGAAGAACTCAAGTACAATAGCTTTTGGAAGATGTCCCTTCATACAAAGACTCTGAAGTTCTCTCTTTCTTAATCTCACGATTATCAAGAAAAGTTGGAGGCAATTTCACAAGCAACCTAGGAAATCAGAGATGAAGTCTAGTTAAAGAATGTTTCCAAGAGACCTTATTCCCCAGTACTCTTGGTTATTACACGAAAAGGAAAATGTGCTCTGCAAAGTACAAAAACTCTCTGCATAACTCTGATATGGACACTACACGATGCATAAAGCCATGATCCTTCATGTTAGAGTACAACCAACATTCATATTGTATTAATGGCTGCCCAGAATGGCTCTATTGCATTTAATGAAGTTTTCCTCGAAGCCAACACTTGAAGGAATGTCTCTTAAGGATCATAAATGTTTGAAGGCTATAAATATAGAAGTCATTGAAGATGAAAAAACACATATTGTTGGACGAATTTGGGCAAGTATACCCAGTCGTGCAAGTAATACGGTGGTGAGACCGGTTATCGTATCCACGTGGATTGGATGTCAATTACCAATTCACAAACTCAGCAACTATCTAGACTATGAAGAGAAATCAAAACAAACAAAACAAAGGAATAAAATATGTTTGTCTTTTTGGAGACTTTTAACAAACACTTGGAGTGCAGAAAGGATATGTTGGGACTAGACTTCACCAAACCTCTACCTCATGCAATACCAGGACTAGATACCTCCCATTCATGCTTCAAATATTAAAATCAATCCACTAAATTACTCAAACCCCGATTCCTCGGATGGCAAGAGCCTAAATCCACTAATAGAACCTAATTCCTTAGGTGGCCTAGATTAATGAATTTGCATTAGGATTAGGGATTACGCGATTACTAGTAAACCAAACTCCATTCCTAGATGCAAGGGTTACTAGGTGATTAAATTCAGTTCCGGTTCTAATACGAATTTCCCAATTGCATATCAAAACACAAATCGAGTCATGGGGGTGCTAGCCACAACAAGCATTAAGCATGGAAAATTAATCACTAACAGAGAAGCATAAACATAGATTAATCAATCAAGATAAACACATGAAGTTTAGTTTAGTTACATCTAATCCCAACAAACAGGGATTAGCTACTCATAATTACAAAGAAAGTCAA
Organism: Sophora flavescens; assembly: GCA_030762895.1. Lineage (NCBI taxonomy): Eukaryota > Viridiplantae > Streptophyta > Magnoliopsida > Fabales > Fabaceae > Sophora > Sophora flavescens. Next base: position 53,113,383 of record CM061067.1, on the reverse strand, counting down.
ACCAGAAAAGCAGTGGAGAAAGGAAGAAAGGGAGAACTCCATTGAAGCTTCCCACTGTCGTCACAGCAGCCCCCTAACTCAGCTCCTTTTTAGGGTTGGAACCCTAGCCCAGCCGCAGCCTCCAAGTGCCCCCCTCCAAGAACTCTTCAATTCTGCCCTAAAACAGCAACTTATACCAATCAGACGCTACGCGCACTCGCGAGGCGAATGTTAAAAATCTGGTCTTCATAGATTGGATCTCTCGCGAGGCAAAACCGAAAGGTTCTTCTCAAATACGCCCGTGATGAGCATCAGGGCCTGGGCGTGATGGCTTCTGTTCCTCAGACTCGCGAGGCGAGACATGGTTCGCATGGCGAGACAGAAATGGTTGCATTCTCTGGCACAGTCAGTCTTCAGTCTTGCGATGCGAGTAGCCTCTCGCAGGGCGAGCATTTCCTGTGACAGCTTCTGACTTTTGCCTTCTGCTCTTCTCAGTTTTCTTGATCATGGCCGTGATGGCCATCACGGCTAGGCCGTGATGGGCTCTGCTTGGCTCATTTTCTTCACTTTTCAAGCTCTATTTCATCCAAGCTCCATCAAGGCTAATTCTGAGCATTTTTACATTAATTCCTGCAAAACAACACCAAGAAACCGCTTCACCCGTTCCAAGGGAAAAACTAACTAAAATCAAATAAAGAATGCCTAATCTATATGAAAAATGCATGCAAAAGTGTATATGAAACATCATGTAAAATCACACTATTGTTGGACGAAATCTGGGCAAGTATACCCAGTCGTGCAAGTAATACGGTGGTAAGTCCGATTTATCGTATCCACGGGGATTGGATGTCAACTACCAATTCGCAAACTCAGCAACTATCTAGACTAAACTATTGTTCAAGAGAAATCAAAACAAACAAAAGAAAAGAAATAAAATCTTTTTGTCTTTTTGGGGACTTTTGACAAACACTTGGAGTGCAGAAAGGATATGTTGGGACTAGACTTCACCAAACCTCTAACTCATGTACTATCAGGACTAGATACCTCCCATTCATGCTTCAGATATTAAAATCAATCCACTAAACTACTCAAACCTCGATTCCTCGGATGGCAAGAGCCTAAATCCACTAATAGACCCTAATTCCTTAGGTGGCCTAGATTAATGAATTTGCATTAAGGTTAGGGATTACGCGATTACTAATAAACCTAGTTCCATTCCTAGATACAAGGCTTACTAGGTGATTAAATTCAATTCCGGTTATGATACGAACGTTCCCATTGCATACCAAAACACGAATCAAGTCATGGGGGTGCTAGCCACAACAAGCATTAAGCACAGAAAAATAACCACTAATACGAAGACATGAACATAGAATAATCCGTCAAGATAAATACATAAACATAGGTTTGATTACATCTAATCCCAACACAGGGATTTAACTACTCATAAAACAAAGAAAACCAAACCAGAGAAATAGGAAGGAAGAGGAGAGAAGAGGCTCCATGTGAGATTTCCTTCTTCTTCAAAGCAATCCCTCTTGGCTCCCTTCTAGGGTTGAAACCCTAGCCCAGCTGCAGCCTCCAAATGCCTTCAAATGGACCCCCTAAAACTCCCGATTCTGCCTGTCTCGCGTTCTTATTTATAGGTTTGTTGCGCGTCACGGCCGTGATGGCCATCACGGGCTGGCCGTGACGCTGCGTCTCGTCCAAGGCGTGTTTGCATAAAATAAAGTCTCGCGAGGCGAGCACTATGTTCGCGACGCGAAAACCAAAATTTCTGGTTGGTCACGACCGTGATGTCTGTTACGGGCTGGCCGTGACAGTCTCTGACTTTTGCCTTCTGCTCTGCTTGATCACAGCCGTGATGGTCATCACGGCCAGGCCGTGATGGGCTCTGTTTGGCTCATATTCTTCACTTTTCAAGCTCTATTTCATCCAAGCTCCACCATGGCTGATTTTGATCATTTTTACATTGAATTCCTGCAAAACAACACCAAGACACCGCTTCACCCGTTCCAAGGGAAAATCTAATAAAAACCAAATAAAGAATGCCTAATCTATATGCAAAATGCATGCAAAAGTATATAGAAAATATCATGTAAAATCACACTATCAACTATCACATATAATACACAACATTAAAAGAGCCATTATTCTGCGCATTTATTTATTCATTCTTTCAATCTGTATTCTTCAATCATATGAAATTATTACGCAGTCTTTCCTAAGCTTACATTTAATTCACTCTCTGAATGTTAGTGAAAGAACTGTCTGTCTTGATTGTATTTATTACAAACAAACCTGAGTGAGCCTGAAGAGGCTAGGTATGCAAAGAATACTTGTCTTGGAGCCTGAATGTTAGTGAAAGAACTGTCTGTCTTGATTGTATTTATTACAAACAAACCTGAGTGAGCCTGAAGAGGCTAGGTATGCAAAGAATACTTGTCTTGGAGCCTGAAGAGACAGGGTGTGCAAACAATACTTGCAGTCTGTAACTTGATCAGTTATAGTGGATAAAACTTGGTGCTACCAAGCATTGGAAGTAGCTCTTTGTGTTGAAGAGTGAACCAGGATAAACAATCATGTTAATCTCTCTTCCCTTAAACTCTTTAGTTGCTTTGATTATTATATCTGCTTTCTAACTAAGGGGTTAAAGTGTTAACATTGAATCTGTTTTCAAGTTGTGTGCTTGCATGTTTATTCTGTTGAAATCTAACCAGACAGGTCACCTGTCTGTACTGTTCTTTCCTACTTGTTTGAACTTAGCTTCTGTGTGCAAAAAGTTTTCAACTTTGTTTTAAATTCTGATAAACACAATTCAACCCCCCTTCTCGTGTTTATAGTTGTCTATTTCACGACCTCCAAAATTTCTTCAATGACACCAAAGTAGGAGATGGGTGCCATAATGAGATTTGTATCTTTTGAACTAGAGAAGTGCATGGACTCGGCCACGATCATAACCCCACTATTTTGCAAGGTACACTTGTCATCCTGGGACTTTGTATAAAATGAAAACTTATTGATGTCTTAGCTGCCCCAACATATGACATTAAAATTAGGCCAACGTGCTAACCATTTTAATTTATCATAAACAGTACTATCATCCTTTAGAATTTAATCTTTAAACCATTGTAGGAAAGTCCTATTATGCTTGTTCAACAACCACTTTTTGTTCATTTGAGGGTTTTATTCCTTGACATTCCTTTTGTGCTCAGCTAAGTAAGGATGAACTTCATCAGTGTTACTCAAAATATACAAACGTGCTTGAAGAACTTCCTCCCGACCCTTGCCTATAACAGTTTCACCTCGTGTACCCTTACCTTCACATCTTCCATCATGACGAGCCTAAGGAATCGCTATAGGTTCTGTTTCAAAAAGGTAGTCTGAACAAAACTCAATAGCTTCTTCTGCAACGTACCTTTGAACAATTGATGCTTCTGGACGTTGTGGATTCTTCACATAGCCTTTCAAAATCTTCATGTATCGCTCAACTGGGTACACCCACCACAAATAAACAGGTCCACACAATCTAATCTCTCTCACTAGACGAATAATTAAGTGAACCATGATGTCAAAAAATGAAGGAGGAAAATACATCTCCAATTGGCACAAGTTAATGGCAGCTTCTATTTCCAACTCATCCAACTTTTCGGGATCAATGACATTGCTGGATATAGCATTGAATAATAAGCAAAACCTAGTTATGGCAAGTCTAACATTTTTAGGAGCACAATCACGAATAGCCACGGGTAGTAGTTCTTGCATCAAGATGTGCAAATCATGAGACTTTAAGCCAACTACTTTCAGATCGCTCATTGAGACAAGCCTCTTGACATTAGAACAGTAACCATGTGGCACTTTGACGTCCCGTAGACACTCACAAAAACTCCTTCTCTCCTTTTTTGACAAAGTATGACATGCTGGAGGCAAATATGTCCGCTTACCATCCTTTGACTGTGGAGCTAACTCCGATCTTATACCCATTACAACCAAATCTAGACGAGCATTCACACAATCCTTTGTCTTGTAGTGAATGTTGAGAAGCGTCCCGATTACACTATCACAAACATTTTTCTCCACATGCATCACATCAATACAATATCTAACATCAAGTTTGCACCAATATGGAATATCAAAGAAGATAGACCTCTTCTTCCATATGTTTTTCTCAGTAACCTTCTTTTGAGTCTTTCCGAAGATAACATTGACATTCTTTACCCGTTGATAAACTTGTTCTCCATTTAAGGCCAGCGGAGCAGGTTCATTGTCCTGACTTCCGTTAAAAGCTTTTTTCAATCTACGATACGGGTGATCACGGCTGAGAAATCTTCGATATATGCCCAAGGTAAACTATCTTCCTTCCATGCTTCAGTTGAGTGAAACATGTGCCCTCTTCACACATAAGGCATGCTTTATGCCCCTTGATACTATATCCAGACAAGTTACCGTATGCTGGAAAATCATTGATGGTGCAAAATAACATGGCACGCATCTTGAAAGTCTCATTAGAATACCCATCAACTACATCAACACCTTCCACCCATAGCTTTTTCCAGTCTTCAATCAAGGGACTTTGGTTAACATCTAAGTCATTTCCTGGTTGTTTTGGGTCCGAAATCATCATAGATAACATCATGTATTTGCGCTTCATGCACAACCAAGGAGGTAGGTTGTAAATTACGAGGAGAACGGGCCACGAACTATGAATACTACTTAAGGTACCATATGGATTCATTCCATCCGTAGCAAGTCTAAGCCTAAGGTTTCTTGGATCATTTCCGAAATCCGGAAACAAACTATCAATTCGCCCCCATTGCACAGAATCAGCCAGATGATGAAGCATTCCATTACGTTTCGTATCATTTGTATGCCATCTAATGTTCTTTGCGTCGTCTACATTAGCGAACAATCGCTTGAACCTTGGAATTATTGGAAGATACCACAACACCTTCACAGGAGGACCCTTTGTGATCTCATCACAACTAGAATCACCATCCTCCACTTTGTACTGTGATAACCCACACTTGGGGCAGTTGTGCAACTCTTCATACACACCCCTATATAATATGCAATCATTAGGGCATGTGTGTATCTTCTTATACTCCATTCCCATCGAACACATTACCTTCTTCGCCTCATAGTTACGATCCGGCAATGTGTTGCCTTCCGGAAGCATGTTCTTCAACAACTCAAGCAATTCAGTGAAGCTTTTATCATTTCACCCATTTCTCGCCTTCACACTGAACAATTTTAACACCGCAGACAACCGTGTATAAGTAGTGCATCCCGGATACAAAGGCTTCCCCACATCACAACACAGAGTATCATATACATTTGCTCGCTGAAAAGACTCTTGTCCAATATCACGGATCATGTCCTCTAGTCGATCGTCCTCCATATCTACATCAACTTCCTCAGTTTGGGACATACTTGGCAGGTTTAACAAGACATCACCATGCCATATCCATCTTGTATAATTCTTGCAAATGTTAAGTCTCTAAAATGTCTGATGTGCATTTGCCTATGTTTTGATGAGAACTAAACATTAGTTAATGATTTAATTAACCTTCATATTAGTTGCTAACCTGTCTATCTAGTGTACAGATTAAAATTGTACGAATCATCTCGTCCACTAAAGTGACAGAAGCGCTCGTCCACTAAAGTGACAGAAGTGCTCGTCCACTAAATTAACAGAAGCGCTCGTCCACTGAAGTGATAGATGTGCTCGTCCACTAAGGTGGCAGAAGTGCTCGTCCACACAAGTCTTTGGATTTGCTAAGTCCTTAATGAGAAGTTTCGTCCAATGACATGGCATATGGAGCTCGTCTACTAGGTTACGTTCAACCAGTTAAAGGAGTATCCGTCCAATGACGTGGCATATGAAGCTCGTCTACTAGCCCGTCCGAATGTAAAATATTAAATGGCTAGATGGACACGGTTATTTTCAAGATGGACACGCTTATCTTAGGAACGCGAATTCTATAAGAATTATCAGAATCTTATTTCAAGAACTAGAATCAAGAAAAGTTAGAAGTTACTCTCTCAAGCAACCTCGGTTATCAGAACCAAAGACCAGTTAAAGAATGCTTCCAACATGCTTCATTCCCTAGTACCTCTGGTCCTTACACGAAAAGGGAATTATACTCAGCAAAGTACAAAAAGCTCTCTGCACAACTCTGATATGGCTGTATCACGATGCATAAAGCCATGATCCTTCATGTTAGAGTACAACCAACGTTCCTATTGCATTAATGGCTGCCCAGAACGACTCTATTGCATTTAATGAAGTTCTGCTGAAGCAAACATCTGAGGGGATGTCTCTAACGGATCCTAAATGCTTGAAGACTATAAATACAAAAGTCATTGAAGATGAAGTATAGAGAATACACATAACATTAAAGAGCCATTACTCTGCGCATTAATATCTTCATTCTTTCATTCTGTATTCTTCAATCATTTGAAGTTATTACGCAGACTTTCCTAAGATTTACATGTAAACCACTCTCTGAGTGTTAGTGAAAGTTCTGTCTTTATGAAGTTGTATTTATTACAAACCAAATCTCTCAAACAAACCTGAGTGAGCCTGAAGAGGATAACTGTGCAAAGAATACTTGTCTTGAGCCTGAAGAGGCTAGGTGCGCAAAGAATACTTGTCTTGGAGCCTGAAGAGGCTAGGTGTGCAAAAAATACTTAGAGTATGTAACCTAATCAGTTATAGTGGATAAATCTTGGTGCTGCCAAGGACTGGACGTAGTTCTTTGCTTTGAAGAGTGAACCGGGATAAATAATTGTGTCAATCTCTCTTTCCTTATAACCTCTTTAGTTGCTTTAGTTTTCTTATACGTTTATCAAGTGGTGTGTTTGCCAAAGTCACTGTTAAAATTTCATCAGATAGGTCACCTATCTGTCCTGTATCTTTCCACTTGTTTGAACCTAGCTTCTGTATGAGAAAAGATTTCAACTTTGTTTAAATTCTGATAAACACAATTCAACCCCCATTGTCGTGTTTATAGTTGTCTATTTCAACAAATCCCTTCACAAATAAGATGAGTACGTATTTCTTTAGCTTCACATTTTCTCATATTCACACATTTGACACAAGGACAACAAAACTTTCCATTACTATCAGGAAGATTTCTTTGAGGAAATTCTAGAAACTCTTCCACTCCCTTACGATACTCATCACTTGTGCGTCTTCTAATCATCCAACTACGATCCATAGCTACGTTCTGTAGATATAAACACAACTACATTCTGTAAAATAATTAGATGGCCTCTAATGATATTTCCTTGCATCAATGATCAATACATTTCATATGAGCAGCGCATACAAACCTTAACAAACTATATTATCGTCACCTTTGGAAATAAACAACCATGACCATGAGCATGAACCATAAGCAAAACAACACTCATAACAACATTTTACACAAAACATAAAACACAAAACCACCCACAAAAATTAATGAAACAGAGATGCATATATGAAATAGAAAGAGAGACATGTAACATCGGTTTATATTCCAACCACTGTTAAAAGTGACATATAACAGCGGTTGTTTATCAACCGCTGTTAAAATATTTTCTCTCCACCAAAATTCTGGAAATATCTAACTCGTAACGACGATTTAAGTAAAACCGCTGTTAAATGTCTCTTTTAACAGTGGTTGTCGTACAACAAGTGTTTTAAATGATCTAGATATTTACGAAACTGCCATCGCCTCTTTTATAACGTCGGTTTTTATCTAACTGCTGTTAAAACTAGTCGTTAAAGACATATTTTCCACTAGTGTAGGCTCATAGGTCTATAATGACAAAGAAGTTGGTAGACATATACTAATAAATAGGTCACTAGGCATTCACAAATAAATAGACAAGTAGGCCACTAATAGGCCTTTATCTTTAAATATTATGAATAATGTAAATAATATATTATAATATTATAATATATTATATTATACATATATATTTATGTGTGTGTATGTGTAAAATAGGCCGACCTAGTAGGTTTTTTTTAAAGTCTTAGGCCTGACTTATTTAACTATATAAACTTTTTATAACGTCTTCACCTAGTTTTTTTACTAAGTAGGCTAGGTCGAGCTAGACCTTAAATAGGCTAGGCCGTGAGCCTTCGATGAACGGTCTGATCTATTCCCATCCTTAATGATACATAGTAATTAGTAATGATGTGTCATCATATGCCCGAGACATAAATATTTATTGTAAGAAAAAGTTATCGTGAGAATTATTTTACAGTTAGTTAATAAACACTAGTGCAGAAAAGGGATTCCACGTTGGTTTTTTATGGCTTTCCACATCGGTTTTCAAACTGATGTGGAAACGACCGATGTGGTTTATTGCCACTTTACACATCGGTTATAAAACCGATGTATAAAGTATATTTTAAACAGCGGTTTTCTTTTAACCGATGTGGAAAATTAATTTTTCAATTGATAAGCAGTTGGAAATTACACTTTCTACATCGGTTTTCCCAAAAACCGATGTGGAAATTTCACTTTCCACATCGATTTTAAAAATAACCGATGTGTAAAGTGAAATTTACACATCGGTTTTTATTAAAACCGATGTATAAGTGAAATTTACACATCGGTTTTGCAGAACCGATGTGTAAAATCTTTTTTTTTTAATCTGTTATTTACATTTCAATCATTCCTTTCCCCTGTTTCAGTAATGCAGATCAATACCGGAATAACATACTGTAAATTTTGGGGTAAACATAATGTAGTTATTGCACCAAACTAGTAGAAAATGATAACAAGCAGCCACATACAATTGGAAGACACAAATTTTTATAGTTCATTCGATGACAAGAAACAGCAAGGCATTAACCACACGTGATTTAGGCATCATATGAGTTAGATAACAAATGGGCAAGGCAAACTAATTGGTAAAGTAAGAGCACTTACTAATTCATAACCATCAATTCCAGGAACTTGTTTAAGCTAACAAACCAAGATTAGACTCGATCAAACAAGAAACAACAACAGAACACCAAACCAGGTTTTGACACAATTGCAACAAAGTTTTAACCATATCAAAAGCAAAACATACTTCATTCAATTTTCTTGGCACAAACAATCAGCTCTTACACATATGGTTAAAAATACCGACATTTCATCAAATGACTAGTGAGCACAGAATCTGAAAACAGAGAGGGCATCGAGCCTAATTAATTTCGAATGAATGAAAACAACACTTTATCAAGGCTACATCAAAACACGAGAGAAGAAGAATTGAACCAGACACCGAGCACTAATACATATCATCAATCAAAGGTACACTATAGCTAGTACATGATAAGTTTTTAAACTAACTACATATATACAAACTATGGTTGGTACACTTCAAGAAAGAAAGTTGCCCAACGCCTCTTTATCTTTGTTGATGTCGAATCGAGATAATGGAGTTGGATTGTTGAATATCTGCAAGTTTAATTGGACAAAAGATTATATCTTTTAAGTAATAAACTAACATAAAACATATAACGAATCTATATTATTAATTCTAATTGTGTCAATTAACATTTACCTCCCGCCATCTTTCGGTGATCCCGGAGGAGATAATTTCCAACATCCACTGCATCACATAGTAGCCACATTCCCATGACCCACGTTGTATACGTGACTACGTACAAATGAAACCCAATTAGAATATGAGGAATTAAATAAAATAGAAATCAATTATTGTACCCACTGCATTTGATGCATTTGAACTAATAAATATCTTACACTGGGAATAATCCATCTGATAGCCCGAGTACGCCTTTCACCATGCAACATGTGGGTTGCATTAATAGACCTATCATGACAAAAAAATTAATTAAAGTATATCTAATAGATTTCAGATAATTAAAACAACTGCATTACTGATTATAAAGTATTTTAATGCTTACGTTTCGATGATCGTCTTGATTGATTCACGGCTTATTTCCCAATGAGCAGAAGAAGACCACGACGTTCATTCTTGGGTACAAGAGCAACAGTTGCCAATACCGGCTGTATTTACGGAACAGTTAGTGACTAAGTCATATATAGTTATACTTAAATAACCGGTACTTACTTATTGAGATAAGGCGCAATATAGAATTGATGATCGTCTCGGGCAAGTATATCACGTACGGTAGTGACCGGGTCTTCCGATGCTAGGAGAACATCACCCTGAATGAACATGGGGTCAATGAACCCATAAAGGGCGAGGTTACCCTGATCGACTAACATACGATGCAGATACCTAATATATTGGAAAAACATGTTAATTATCATAGTATTTAAAAATTAATTACGTACTTAACTTATAAAAAAAATGTACTTACGTGCACCAAAACGATATGTGTGCAGAACTGACCATTTCTTTATTGAGTACCATCTCCATAAGTTCCTTCTTTGGTATATACAGTTCACCAGGGCTGGCATCATGTTCCAACCTTACCAAGGCTGCGTCATTCTCCATGGTGACAACCTGTATAGCCAGAACTTTAAAAACATCACCATGGCCAGGTGCCCCTTTGTCGATCCCCTAAACAACATAGATATATATTAGTAATCACGGATAATTAAGTTATTTAATTCGTTATTAACTAAATGGTCAAATGAATACCTTGGCAGGAGCAGACATCTCTGGTCTTCCTAGATCCGACCTTTTAGGCACAATATCATTTCCAACATCCTATAACGAATAAAAGTAAAGCATTATCTTGAAACAATAAAAAATTATTTCAACTATGAATATAGAAAAACACAACTAACCGAATACCTCAGATGCAACAAGAAAGTTGACCAGTCTTCTTGGCCAGAGGATGAAGTTACGGGGCCCGACCCCTTGTTTGAACCTCCTCAGTGGGCACAGGGACTCGAGCATCAGCATCTCGAATAATCTCAACAGACACCCTCAGCTGATAATCCGGTAATAACCGATGGTGTATGGTATTACCTAAGTTAGTATGTCCCCTACCCAATGCCACTAAGCGGCGATGATAATGATCATCAACATACAGCTCACACCTATCAGGGTCGTCATCATCATCATCATCATCATCATCACCACCATCATCATTTTCAGGATGATGATGAGGATCACATGAGCCCTTAGTGGTCACATGGACAGAGGGTTGGATAGAGGGTTGGACACCGGCTGTCATCTGCTGGGACATAGAAGTCAATATTGCCATCTGCTGGGCAACCGCTTCGGCCATCTCCTGTCAAGCTCGACTGCAATCTCCTGTTTTAGTCGTGCTCTATCTGCTTCAACATCCCTGTGGCATTGGTGTGAAGATGAACCATGGTATTGGCGAATGCCGACCCCCCATCCCACACCAATGACACGGCCCGGGTGGTCTGGTTTACCGATAGCAGTAGATAAGATATCATTGCGTCCTCTAGGAACAAAGGTTCCTTGGGTTAGCTGATCATCCAAGGCATACTATCACATAAAATATCAGGTCACATTACAATTCGGTAACAATCTTAAAATGACAATTACAACAAACTATACTTACAATCCTCTCAGCTACTTGGCGGGCCTCCTCGGATGTATATTGTCCCGTTTTTCTTTGTCGGTCCCTCTTCCATGAACGATGGCGTGGGGGTGGAGGTGGATCAACAACCTCTGGAAGAGTTTCAGCATTAGGATCCGCCTGAGATGCTACTTCCTGACGTGCTTTCTTTTCCTCTTCAACCATTTTCTGAACAAGCTTTTTATATCCCCCACGAGACATGACATGGGGGTAGACATTCTTACTTTGGTTTTTCTGCCCCTTTTTCCTCTTCTCCTATTATAAATAAAAGACAATTAAATTACATAAGTAAATGAAATTAATGCAATTACATAAATTTAGAGGCAAATCAAATAAGTTAACCTGAAAGCTGGGATCATGTCGGCTCTGAACAAAGCGATCCCACGTCGCCTTGTCAAGAAACGGATACACCTCAAGTGAGTTCTTTTTACTTTTTGGATTGAATATATAGTATCTGCCCAGGTTGGCCTTAAAAGCCCTCCAACGCTCTCCAGCATACTTTAGCAAATGCTTCTTCATAGCGTATGTATCCGGTATGTCAAAGGTCAACTACATTAAGACCAAAAGAATCAACGAATTACTGTATGATATTGTTAAGATAAAAATAAAGTAGATACAGACAAACACATGACGTAGAAGTATAGATACCAGAATACTCTCCCATATCAGCTCCTTCACGTCCGCCGGTACATCTCTCCACCTATCAATGAGTATACTGGGCCTGTTCCTAGCAAGGGTCGCCACAAAACTGGTAAACTGATCTTCCATTGGCCCAATAGGTTTGAGGTTATTATCAAAGTCTACTCTTATCCTTTGATTTGACCCACGGTTGGCAGTCAAATTCCTCATCCGTGTGGCACGTCTACCTTTTCTACCGGTAGACGGGGTCTCTGACCCGCTGCATGAAGGAGGGATATCCTCATGATCAGCCATGTATACCTGTTTAAACACAAAACAAAAAAAAAACTTGTTAGTATGTCAGGATAAATATCAAACATAACTTATAAATATCGATCAACGTACATAAACATAACACAACCTACAGGTTCCGCTTCTGACATGTAGTCTGTACAAAACTCAATAGCTTCTTCTGCAACATACCTTTCAACAAAAGATGCTTCGGGACGGTGTGGATTTTTCATATATCCTTTCAGGATCTTCATGTATCGCTCAACCGGGTACATTAAGCACATACACGTACGCTCATTAGTATTGCATCTCAAACGGGAAACTAAGGCTTTACTATTTTAACACATTATAAACCACATAAGCAGGGTAATGGACCCATTAAGAAACCAGTGACAATATTCCACATTCCATTGATGTCCAACATGCTCAGCATTTCCCTTCTAAAAAGTGAGGTTTTTATCCCTCTTTAGCGAGTTACAAAAGAAAGTGTTCATGTGAAGGTGTTCAAATTTTATATAGCTCCTTAAACTATGAGAGACAACCCATCGCCATTAACCATTCAACAAAGAAATTGGGCAATTTGGAAAATCTTGATAAAGTAGAAAACTCACAATACATTTGAAGAAATGGGTTTTTTAGTCACATTGCATGCACCCACTCAATAGCATCCAAGATTAAAAAAATAAATAGAAGCAAATGCCAGAATTTTCTCCTAGGGAACTTGCATATATTCAATAAAGCAAGAATATGGAAACACTATAAATACTACCAACAAAAAAATGGAAACACAGTTCAGCACTCAAACAATCACAAACAAAGTTCAGAACTCAAAAACACTCATCTTAGAGTCAAACTTATGAATATGCAAACACTTAAAATAGTAACTACCGAAAATGGTGGTCTCGGTGAAACAAAAATGGGTTAATGCTGGTGCTGGTGCGCGTGCTCGGTGTTGGCTCTCTCCACTAGTGGCCGCAGTTCGAAGAGGTGGCTGAGAATGAGAGGGACAGAGAGAGTTAGGGCAATATTCAAACCATAGAGAGTAAAGTTGATAGAGAGAGAGGAAAGGATCATACCTCGCGATGGTGGTGGAGAGAGGAGCTCGCGCGCGGTGGTGTTCAAGAGAGAAAGGGTTAGGGCAGAGTGAGAGTGATGAAGAGGAGAAGAGAACTCTTGCACGCTAATGGGGTGAGTGAGTGTGTGTGACCTATTTTCTGGGAGGTGATAGCAGTGAAGAGGAGCTCTCTGTGAGGGGCAATGGAGGTGAGGAATGGGGTTTTCTGGGAGGGACAGTGAGCCGCGCGTTAGCAGAGAAAGAATGGGAGTGTTAGCGGAGGCAGAGGTTGGGTTGGAGACAAGGGAGGAGATGACGGAGGAGATGAACGCGGGTTAGCAGAGGGAGGGAGTGTTTTCTATTTTAGCTAGGGTTCATAAACTGAAGAATGGGTAGGGCGTGGAATAGAAGGAGGGAAAGAGAAAAATTGGGAATATTACACATCGGTTATATGAAAAACCGATGTGTTAACAATGTTATACACATCGGTTATTGTAAAACCGATGTGTAAACATTAAACTTTTATCTTCTGATTTTTTTTTAAATTTTATACATCGGTTAATATAAACCGATGTGTAAAAGTAAGATTTTAATTTCTATTTTTTTTCTTTATAATTTTCTACATCGGTTATTTAGAAACCGATGTGGTTAATCACTATTTTACACATCGGTTAATGAAGAACCGATGTATAATGTTAAAAATTCTGACTTTAAATTTTTTTTATGTTAATTTTAAACATCCGTTAGAAATAACCGATGTGAAAACTTTTTACACATCGGTTATTCTCTAAACCGATGTGTAATACTTTGGTTTTAATTTCAAAAATGCCACCGCCTCGTTTTACACATCGGTTTCTAATAAACCGATGTGTAAACTCCGATGTAGAATCCCTTTTCTGCACTAGTGAAAAGATTATGCTAGCGTGCAAACGCATCGCTTCTTCATATAAATTAAAATTTAATGTTAATATGTGGGTGTGAGATTATATTTTTCACTGAAATGAAATCTTGTAGGGACTTTGTTATGGAGGTGCGGTTAGCATGAGGCAAGCCGCGGCCTCTTATGTCTGATGCCATTTTTCATTTTCTTTTTCTTTTTTTAGGCATCTATGATCTGATATATACCGAAAAACAGAAGTTCAAAAAGTCAAAAATTTCCATTTAATCTAATGAAGGCATAGAGCTGACTTGGTGTTAAATGAAATACGCATAGTCCTCCCATATTTTTCATGCTTTCTTACTCTTCTTCACGTGTGTTACACATGTTAGACTGCAGTGGAAATTGAAGAAGAATGCTGTAAGAAAGTATTCTCGCACTGTTTTTCTTTTTAGTGTTGAAGTTTTCTATTTAAAACACATGCCATATTTAACAGTTAGTTTTCTGTTAGAGTTAGTTAGTTAGTTAGTTAATTTTCTGCTTTCAGTAGTTAGTTAGCAGTTAGTTTTCTGTTTTCTGTTGCTTCTTAGTTAGTCAGCTTTACTTATATATAGCTAGCAGCAATGATTCTTTAGTTAAGTAGAGAGTTCATTTCTTTGTAATATCTCTCTTAGATTCTTTCAATCAATTGATTGTTCAAGGCAAAATGCCATATGCATATTTCCATCTTCTTCCTTGCTCTGCATCATTCAACTTTGCTGCCATGAATTTCTACATGGTATCAGAGCTCCATTAATTGGAGCTCTGCTGCGTCTCTGTTTCCATTGTTATCTTCTCTTCTTTTTCATATCTCTTTTTTCCCTTTTTCTTTCGATCAACTGTTCTTGATTGTCATGGCAAACCTTGAGGTTAACAACCCTTATGAAAACCCTTATTTTCTTCATGCGAGTGATAGTGCTGGAACTGTTCTCATTTCCACACAATTGACAAAGAACAATTATCATGAGTGGTCAATGGCGATGTCCTTGGCATTGAGATCAAAGAACATGATGCGATTTCTTGATGGAACGATTCTGAAACCAGAAGTGAATGATCCGCTGTATGGAGCTTGGGATAGGTGCAACATCACGATTCTTTCTTGGATCAGGAATGCCCTAGATCCTTCGTTTGCTAGGAGTGTTCAATGGATGAACACAGAACATGCGGTCTGGTGTGATCTCAAGAAGAGGTTTTATCAAGGTGATGTCTTCAAGATTGCAGATTTGCAAGAACAAGTATATGCTCTCAAGCAAGGTGATCTTTCAATCACATATTTTTACACTGAATTGATGATTTTGTGGCAAGAATTGGAAACTTTTAGACCAATTCCACCATGTTTGTGTCAAGTTGCATGTAATTGTCACCTAATTCCAACTATTCAAGTGTATAGAGACAATGATTATGTGATACGATTCTTGAAGGGGCTCAATGAGCAGTATGCTGCTGTGAGATCTCAGATAATGTTGATGCAGCCCCTTCCTCCCATAGATCAAGCCTTTTCTATGTTGATTCAGCAAGAAAGGCAGATGAATTGTGTTCTTGATGAACCTAGGGTTATTTCTAATGTTGTGGATATGCGATATAAAGGAAAGGATAAGGGTAGTTACAGAAACAAAAATGGCAAAGATAAAAGATTCTGCTCTCACTGCAATAGATGTGGCCACACCATTGATACATGCTACAAAAAGCATGGATTTCCCCCAAATTACAGAAAGGGAAAGATTAATTGTGCAGTGGAAGATAGTGATAGTGATGATGGTCAATGAGTATAGTTTCTATGAGATCACATACTAGATCATACAAAGAAGATAAAGAATCAACTCCTATGGGATTTACCCCTGAACAGCACAAAGCAATCTTGGCTATGCTGGAACATAGTGACAAGCCCAAGACAGTAAATCAGTTAACCACACTGCCTACTTCCTCTAACCATCGTGCATCAGGTATAGTATGCACTGTTTCTAATGATGTCAAGTGTTCTAGTTGGGTCCTTGATACGGGTGCCACATATCACATCTGTCACACCTTGTCTCAATTTCAGTTTTATAGGAAAATCAGACCTGTGATGGTCAAATTGCCAAATGGTACCAAGATCTTAACTCAGTTTGCTGGAACCATTTTCTTTTCTGAAAATATGTTCTTAAATGATGTACTCTACATACCTTCTTTTGGTTTCAACTTGATTTCTGTGTCAAAGCTTGTAAATTCATTGAATTGCAAACTCATTTTTACTCAGTCTGCATGCCTAATGCAGGATGCCATCTCATCGAAGATGATTGGTGCAGCTGAACCTAAGGGAGGACTATATGTTCTATCCACTCATAAAGTTGCTTTGTCTCATAAAGATGTTGTTGTTCCTGCTGTTTCTTTGCTTAACAGTGTTGTTAATAATGTTCACACTTCTGATTCAGATGTATGGCATACTAGACTAGGCCATCTATCACATAATAAAATGTCAATTTTACACAAATCTCATTCTTTCATTAAGGCCATTAATCCTCATAAACCATGTGATGTATGTCATTTCTCTAGGCAAAAGAGACTACCCTTTCCTGATAGTTTTTCAAAGTCTGATAACTGTTTTGATCTAGTACACATGGATGTATGGGGACCCTTGGCTTGCCCATCTATATATGGTCATAGATATTTTCTAACAGTTGTTGATGACAAGTCCAGGCATACTTGGATCTACTTCATGAAACAGAAATCAGAGACTGGAAACTTAATAAAGTCCTTTACTGCTATGGCTCATAACCAATTTGAAGCCAAGATTAAAGCAATTAGGACTGATAATGGAACTGAGTTCACCAACAAAGATCTGCAGGAATTTCTAGCAACAAATGGCATTATGCACCAGTGTTCTTGTGTGGAAACACCTCAGCAAAATGGCATTACTGAAAGAAAACATCAACACATACTTGCAATGACAAGGGCACTTATGTTTCAAGCAGGACTTCCCAAAACTTTTTGGAACTATGCTGTTGCACATGGAGTCTTCTTGATCAACATAATTCCTTCAAGGTTTCTCAACAATGCATCGCCCTATGAAATCTTGCATGGAAAACTTCCTGTTTTATCACATCTAAGGTCTTTTGGATGCCTCAGTTATGCAAGCACAGTCAGTGCAAACAGAAAGAAACTGGACAGCAGGGCCAAAAAGTGTGTTTTTTTAGGCTATAGAGCTGGAATCAAAGGATACTTGCTTTATGACCTAAAAACAAGGGAGATATTCATCTCCAGGAATGTGCAGTTCTATGAGTTCAACTATCGTTTTATCAGCTCTATTACACAACCCTCACATATTTCTCAGTCGCCTCCTACCTTACCCTCAGTTACTCAGCTAAACCTGTTTGATTTTGAATGCATACCACAAATGCCTAATCACAACACTGAGTCTAACCACATTGCTGAACCTCAACCTCAATCTCCAAATCAACAACCTCAACCTGAGCCCAAGCCTCATATTCAATCTTTGTCTGAACCAGAAATTACTGATCAACCGAATCAAATCCATCCTACTAGAGTTTCCACCAGAATCAGAAGAAGTCCATCCTACCTCAATGACTACCATTGCAGCCTTGCCACCAAAATCGCAAGACTGACACTAACAAAGAAATACCCCATATCCAATTTTCTATCCTATCATCAATCATCGGATCAACATAGACAATATTCACTTGCCTTGTCTATTATCACCGAACCTAAGAATTTTCAAGAAGCCATAACACATGCACATTGGCAAGATGCTATCAACTCGTAACCGATCGCACTTGAGAAGAACCACACATGGACATTAACCAGATTACCACGGAAAAAGAACTGTCATTTGCAAATGGGTTTTTAAAACAAAACAAAAGGCAGATGGCACCATAGAAAGACACAAGGCTCGTTTAGTTGCAAAGGGATACACACAGACTGAGGGGATTGACTATCTGGAAACTTTCAGTCCAGTGGTCAAAATGACCACTGTCAGAATTCTTCTCTCATTAGTAGCTGCAAACAAGTGGCATCTTGAACACAGCCTTCCTCCATGGAGATTTACATGAAGAGGTATTCATGGAGCTGCCACAAGGACTCCAAGTCCATGATTCATCTCTGGTTTGCAAGCTAAATAAGTCACTATATGGCTTAAAACAAGCAAGCAGGGAATGGAATGCAAAACTCACTGAATCCCTCATCATTCGTGGGTATTGTCAGTCCAAATCTGATTATAGCTTGTTTACTAAAAGAAGTTCCTCGGGTTTCACAGCCATCCTGGTGTATGTTGATGATCTTGTGATGGCGGGTGATGACATTTCAGAGATTACTCAAGTTAAACAATACTTAGATGACAGATTCAGCATCAAAGATTTGGGGAAGTTGAAGTTCTTTCTCGGCACTAGTGGAAAATATACATTAGACGGTAAAGGTTTACGTCAGTTAACCAAAAGCTAGACGTTAAAAAGGAGGCAGTGGCAATTTCGTAAATATCAGACTTCATTAATTCAATTTTAACGTCAGTTGTTTTAATGACTGACGTTAAAAGTGAAGTGACTCACTTTTAACGTCAGTTCAATAAAAAACTGACGTTAACAGTGAATATTTTAACGTCAGTTCTATAAAGAACTGACGTTAAAAGTAAGTCACTTCACTTTTAACGTCAGTCCTTATATCAACAGATGTTAAAGGTTATTTTAATAATTTTTTTATCTAGTATACGATCCCTTCCGCATTGCCTTCCTCAAAGTTTCAGTTTCACATGAATTGCTTTGATGTTTTGTGTTTCTGTTTTGAAAACTAAAATATATGTGCGAAGTATAAGTTGAATCAATAACCCAAACCGGATCTCATTCATATATGAAGTGTAATACAGACTGATACAGAAGATTGAAAGGGTTTAAAATTCTATAAAAAGTTACATTGAAAGGGTTTAAAATCATATAAAAAGTTACATTGAAAGGGTTGAAAATCCTAAACATTAAAACTACATCCCATCAGAGAGTTTTATGAAATATGCCAAAGGGAAAACTATACTCCGAAGACCTCAGAAAACTGGGGGGCATGAGAGAGCTCAAGAGACAGGTGCACTAGATCTGTTTCAAGCAAAGGCAGTGGTTCCAGAGACTTCCAAGACGGTCACTTGCTGCCAAAGCTGAGGTTTTGGAACTGTGACCCCCGAGCCCTCCAGCAGCTGATTCTCCGGAAGGTGATAAGGTGAGCAACTCACATAATGTAGTTTACTCAAACTTATCACCCATGTAATGTAATTTACTCAAACTCAAGTTGTTTGACCATTAAGACAAAGACCTTTGAGTCTAGGAATAGGAAGAAAGAGTGATGAAGTTAATCTCCACGGCAGAGCCATATTGTGAAGCATAAAATTAAAAGGATGGAAGGAAGCTATTTATAGGAGCAGTGGATGAAGTTACTAAGCTAGCTATTCTGATTTTCTTGAAAACTTATCTATAAACTTAATGCTCATTAAGAGGATTGAGTTACAAGGTGCATGGGTAAGTAGCACAGTAGTCAAAGGATTGAATGTTTTTGCAGATATCTATACACTTTTAACGTCAGTTGTTTAAAAACCCGACGTTAAAAGTGTTTTTAAAATAAAAATATTTATTGTTAACGTCAGCTTTTTAAAAAGCGGCGTTAAAAGTTTGATTTTTACTCGATTAAATAAATAGCTGACGTAAATAATCCTATATATTATAAACGTGCAGAATGAATATTGGAAATAATGTAATTAATATACGGGAACTTGGCAGTCATAAATTAAGTTGATGTTAAAAATGAGGTGGTGGCAGTTTGTAAATATTAAATCACTATTTGCGTCAGTTCTATAAATAACTGACGTAAATAATTATGAAACTCATTTCATTGGTTGTCATGTCCCTGTTGTCCCTCTTAACGCAGATCACTCCATATAGTACTGCAGTTTATTTCTAAACCTTTTTTTAATTTATACAAGTTTATTTTTAATTTTTATTAATTAGCTTGAATTAGTAAACAAATTCTTGTGCAAATTAAAATAAATAAACACTTAACATAAAACAAGTTATATGTATAATCAAATCGTATGACATTGAAGCGATTCATAAGTTAAAATTACATGATCTTAAAAGATAAAAAATTTCTGCAACATAGCCCTAAAATATAAAAAAGTTTCTGCATCAACATCTTTTTCTTCTCAGTCCTGTCATCAGAAACTCCAATGGATGCATATCACCTCCTCCCTCACTTGAATTCCATGATGCAAAGTAAATCCTCAGTCACTAGCAGCGAAAGCAAAGTGAAATGGATCTTTGCATCTTTCTTCTTCAGTGGAATTCCTTGATGCATCATCTTGAATCCACAATCACTTGCTTCCAAAGCAAAGTGAAAGGGATGACGGGGATGAAATAAAGTGAGAGAATCACATTACGTGATTCACCCAACCTTAATATCCATGTAATGTGATTTACTCAAACTCAGAAGTTGTTTGACCATTAAGACAAAGACCTTTGAGTCTAGGAATAGGAAGAAAGAGTGATGAAGTTAGTCTCCATGGAAGAGCCATATTGTGAAGCAGAAAAATTAAAAGGATGGAAGGAAGCTATTTATAGGAGCAGTGGATGAAGTTACTAAGCTATTCTGATTTTCTTGAAAACTTATCTATAAACTTAATGCTCATTAAGAGGATTAGGTACAAGGTGAATGGGTTAGTAGCACAGTAGTCAAAGGAATGAATTTGCAGAAACTAATAAACTTTTAACGTCCGTTGTGTAATACAACTGACGTAAGAAGTGTGAGTATTTTTAACGTCAGTTTCTTAATACAACTGACGTTAAATATATGACCTTTAACGCCAGTTGTTAGTAAAAACTGACGTAAGAAGTGTGAGTGTTTTTAACGTCAGTTTTTTAAGACAACTGACGTTAAATATATGACCTTTAACGTCAGGTTTTACTAACAACTGACGTAAAATGTTGTTTTATTTTAATTATAACGTTTACACCCGCGCGCCTTCTGCATTTCTCTGTACGTCTCTTTTCATCTCGCTCAACCCTCACTCTCAACCCTCACTCTCACTCTCACTCTGCCCTAATCGCGAGCTCATCTCCACCGCAACCACCGCGAGGGCTTCTTCGCCACCACCGTGAGGTACACTCTTAACCCCTAACTCTGTCTTTCCCGCTCATTCTTTGCAATAACTTGACATCTCTCTTTCCCCTTCCCGCGCACTAACTCTCCTTGTCCCTCTGCTCTCAGTAACCACATCGAACGTTGGCCACCACTCGAGCTTCCCCCCCACCACCACGCGAGCGCCTATTTCTGGTGAGTCTTTAATTAGGGCACATTTTTTATTTTTGGTTTTGAGTGCATGCATGTTGCTCTGCTGGTTTGAAACTGTAGTCTCAGTAGTTGAAACTTGAAACTGTGAGTTTGAGTTGTTTGGAATGTCTCTATTTTTGGTTTTGAGTGTATGTTGAAACTGTAGTCTCAGTAGTTGTAACTTTAAACCGTGAGTTTGAGTTGTTTGGAATGTCTCTATTTTTGGTTTTGAGTGCATGTTGCTCTGCTGGTTGATCTCGTCACGACGCGTGATGCTCATCACGGCTAGACCGTGATCGGTTCCGCCTATGAGGGTGCGGGTTCGATTGGCACGTTACGGCCGTGATGGACATCACGTCCGGCCGTGACCGATGCTTGGCAACCTTCAAAAACTATAGTTTTCAATCTCCCGTATTGTCCTTATATTGGATATATAGATGTTTTGTATATCTACAGGACCTATCTAGTTATTTTTATTTATACTTCTGTATTTATTTTGAGTTATAACCTATGTTAATACATATATATTGTTTACGAACAGGCATACATATGGATCAGTCGGATAGCCCACATGCACGGGAGGACACGTGGGGGTATCGCAGGACCCGATCACGCCTACGCCTGATTCTAGTGTAAGTTTACATGTTATATACTATCTTTAGTCCTTCTTTTTAATGTAAGTTTATAATGTTACAACCCTCTATTTTATCATTTTTTTTTGTCCATACAGACATCACGGCTCATAGGAAACGGGGTAGAGGAGCCACCTCGTTGAAGAAACTAGAGAAGGACGGGCAGAGCGGACGAAGCTTGAGGTGTCCTTCGATGCTAATCTAAATGCCCAGGGACCCCGTGCTAAAGAATTTAATAAGTGGGTGTTTCTACAAGTGAAGCAAAGACGTAAGCATCAACTATAACCATTGGAATGACGTTCCACGTAACGTTAAGGATCAGATTTGGGAGGCTATCACGGTATTTTACCTTTACATTCGTTTGATTTACATTATTAGATAATTATCCGAGTTATAATCCATCCAGTTGTTATATATGTATCTAATGTGTAGGTAGCTTGGACTGTGCTAAATGACGAGGATCATCGTCATAAATGTATGAAAATGGCATCAAAGCGTTGGAATGGGTTCAAGCATGATCTTACCAGGTACTATGTATCTGGGAAGAAGCGGCTTGATAAAATGTTCTCGGATTATCCCTGGATTGATCAGGATACTTGGGATATGTTTGCCAGGAGTCGACAGGATGGAGAATTTCAAGTTGGTTGATTAAGTTAATTTTGTATGCTTATTATAGATCATTTAACTGTATTTAATTATGTGTTTTTGTTTGAATAGGCTAAGGCAAATAAGGGTCGGCAGAATCAGGCGAAGAACGTCCACCGCCACACCATGTCTCAGGGTGGATACCAGACTCGGATCGAGCAGTTGATGGCGGATAGGCTGAGGGCGAAGCAGGAAGAGCACTCTGCTATGATTGAAAGAGGAGAGGTGCCTGAGGGCACACCATCAAGTCCTCCGTCGGACATCGACCGCGAGGATGTCTGGTTAGCCGGCCGCATGACAAAGACGGGATCTTTTAAAGCTGATGCCACTCGCGAAGTGGCAGATAAGATTGTAAGTAAATAATTAACTTGATTTCAATTGATATTTGTATAGATATTTGCAACACTTTTCACTTGCACGTTTTTTCATTTTTTTTCATTGTAGATGGATCTTAAAGCAAAATCCTCCCAGGGCGCATTCGTCCCTTCTGGACGGCAGGACGTCTTGATGACTGCCCTAGGCAAGAAAGACCATCCTGGTCGGGTTCTCGGTGTTCCTGGGAACGTGACCATCAAACAATATTATGGCAAGTCTGCTTCACGAAAGCGGGTGGTCAATGAAGCATCAATTTTGGCTGACATTACTCAGCACCTCATGTCCAACGTAGCTATTACAACACATCTGATGCAAGGCTTAATATCCAACCCAGAATTCAAGCAGGCACTTGCCAGAGAGCTTTCCTCTGTCGGTACATCCCAGGACACCGCAGCTCTTGCCAACCCTTCACATGTGAGCACAAAAGAGAGTTTTAGTAGGGCATATGTGGAGGACGATGAGTTGGCAGCTAGGGAGCGGGAGTTGGAAGTCCAGCGCCATGAGCATGAGTTGGAAATGAAAAGGCGTGAGCTTGAGTTGGACTCCAAATTACGTGAGCTCGAAATGTTAACAAAGGTATTTATTCATTATTAATGTCCAAATTAGTCAAATAATTACTTGTGTTTTTTTAATTATCAACAACTTATCTATTTTATTTTTCCTAAACTGAAGGCCAAGTCGACGTCGGTGTCGCTGTCACCTGTTACTCGTTTGTTCTCACTTGGTGAGGATTATGCGTTTGAGATTTTTCAATGTCCATTGGATCACGATGGATGGGTGGCACGCCCAGATCAACAGAGGATATTTTCCTTCGTTGGTGACGATCTCGGGAACGCCTGCAGAAATAACGTCTGGATGAACATCAATGTCATCAGTCTCTGGTGCACGTAAGTTAATTTTAATTTTATAACTTATTTATTTTTGGTATTTTTCCATTTAATAATTTATTTTAATTTCAATATATATATTATGTAATTAACATCCACACCTTTTCATATCTTAGGTATCTCCATCGTCTTCAGCTTGATAAGGGCGTTGCATCAGTTTACGGTTTCTTAGATCCGTCAATCCTTCTGCCCGAATTCTTTGCTGGCGATGCATTGAGTAAATACTTAAGGAACTTGTTGGGAGACAATCCGAAAGAATTATATCTGGCTCCCTACTGTATGGAACGCCATTGGCAGTTGTTCGTACTTCACCCGTCCAGGCATACTGTCATATTCTTCTGCTCTCTGTCATATTTAAGTAACTAATCTTAAATTTAATTTAAGTTTTAATATCAGTTGTTTTTAGTTTATTACACACATGATATATGAGTTTGCCAATTGATCGACATGATTATTTGTTTATGATAGCGCGCTGAAGGCGAGTAGCATAAGTTGTGCCAACGGGAGAAATAGGACTTCTAAGACTAAAGCAAATCCTGTATGGAACATCCTCAAGGTTTGGTAGTTTATTTATCAAATAATTAATATTATAATTACTAATTTATATGTATATTCAACTGACGTTGAAATTAATTTTGTTGGTAGTCTCGATTTCAAATTGGCGGGTGGTCGTGCGGCTATTATGTTATGCTTCATATGCTGAACATAGTCACCGCATCTATTACGGATGGATGGAAGAAGGTAATATTTAAACAACTTGTTAAATTATATATTATAGTTTTGAAGATGACTTGCATTGATGTTATTGTTATTATTTGAACGTGTCTAGGCATTTATCGACCAATCGCCTATTGAAGAAGATGAGTTAAGAGACTTGAGGATGCGCTTCGCTGAATTCATCTTCAAGTATGTGGCTGAAAAAGGAATTGACAACATACTTCCGTACTACTTAGATGAATAGTTTTTTTGTTAGACTTTAGAAACTAATTAATAACATGTATATATATATATCCTTAGATAGTTTTGTTTTTTAGACATTGGAACTAAAATTTATTTATATATATACATGGGTTTTGGTTTTAAGTCCCCCCATTGTTCAATTTTCCTTTACAATTCTGTAATGTGTGTGATATTCGTATTCTTGGGACTGAATGCGGGGATAGGCTGAGGGGAGTGATATTTTAAAACTGAATTTAAAAAAAAAAACATATTAACGCTCATTTGTATCAAACAACCGGCGTTAATAGTATTTTATAAAATATACAAGATACACTATTAACGTCGCTTGTTTATTACAACTGACGTTAAAATTAAACCTTTAACGTCAGTTCTTTATAACAACTGACGTTAGTTTTAACAAAATCAACGTCCGTTGTCTTAAAGAACTGACGTTAATAGTTTTATGTTTAACGTCAGTTGTTTAAAAAACTGACGTTAATTTTTACAAAATTAACGTCAGTTTTGTTAAAGAACTGACGTTAATAGTTTTATATTTAACGTCAGTTCTCAACTGACGTTAAAATATTAACTATTAACATCAGCTGTATTTACGTCAGTCAGTATTCTGACGTAAAAAATCAATTTTAACTGACGTAAAAAGCACTTATTGCACTAGTGCGGGTTTGAGGTTGCCAGATCCAATAAAGGAATCAGTGTTAATCAAAGAAAATATGCTCTAGACTTGCTCAATGATTCAGGATTACTTGGTGCCAAACCAAGTAACACACTGTGGGACGATGACTCTTAAGCTACAGAAAGGTTCAGGGGACCCTTTGCCAAATACCACAGTCTATAGAAGATTGGTTGGCAGGCTCTTATATCTCACCCATACAAGACCTGATATTTGTTTTGCTGTAAGTCAATTAAGTCAGTTCCTAGACTGTCCTACATCACAACATTATCAAGCTGTCTTGAAAGTACTTCGATACATCAAAGGTTCTCCTGCTGAAGGCTTGTTCTTCTCTGCTGAAAATGATTGCTCACTAAAAGGATTTAGTGACTCTGGGTAGGGGTGCATGCTTGGACACTCGAAGATCAATCACAGGATCTTGTTTTTTCCTTGGTTCATCCCTAATATACTTGGAAAAGTAAAAAGCAACCAACAGTTTCAAGGTCCTCTTCGAGGCCGAATACGAAGGCACTAGCTCAAGCTACTTGTGAAGCCCAAAGTGGTTACTCTACTTGCTGAATGACTTACAATTTCCACACTCGCCTGGTGATCATCTATTGTGACAATCAAGCTGCAAGACACATTGCCCTCAATCCGGTATTTCACGAAAGGACCAAACATATAGAGATGGATTGCCATCTAGTAAGAGATAAGATACAAGAAGGCATTCTGCACTTGCTGCCCATTCGGTCACAGCAGCAAGTTGCTGATATTCTAACAAAACCCCTAGCCTTAGGTCCTTTCAAAAACCTATGCTCCAAGCTTGGAATGTTCAATATTCACAGTCCAGCTTGAAGGGGGGTGTTGAAGTTTTCTATTTAAAACACATGCCATATTTAACAGTTAGTTTTCTGTTAGAGTTAGTTAGTTAGTTAATTTTCTGCTTTCAGTAGTTAGTTAGCAGTTAGTTTTCTGTTTTCTGTTGCTTCTTAGTTAGTCAGCTTTACTTATATATAGCTAGCAGCAATGATTCTTTAGTTAAGTAGAGAGTTCATTTCTTTGTAATATCTCTCTTAGATTCTTTCAATCAATTGATTGTTCAAGGCAAAATGCCATATGCATATTTCCATCTTCTTCCTTGCTCTGCATCATTCAACTTTGCTGCCATGAATTTCTACATTTAGTCTAAAGAAAAAAAATACCCTCATCTCCCTAATCTCACATGACAACTCATCCAATCATATGGCTATGAAACGTTCACGGTTCACCCAACTCAATCAAGCTGGTAGAAGTCGAATCACATTTCTACGCAGTTGCGGATCTAGGACCCCAAGATAGTGAGGGTAACATATTTTCAAAATAATTAATAATTAATTATAAGATAATTTTTTTGACAAGAATTATAAAGATAATTAATAATTAATAATTAATAATATTTCTAACATATTTCTAAAATAATCAATATCATCGTATATATGAAGATAAAGTCATGAATACTAAAATCATGAAATTTTAATATATTTAATCAAATAAATTAGTATCTCATAATTATCCTCGTCCTGATGTTATGCTTTGAAATTGTGGAATAGATTTGCCAAAAAAACAAAAAAAGATATTGTGGAATAGAAATGGTTTTGCAAAAATATAGAAATGAGAGCTTGAAGGAATGTGCTGGAAGCATGTTGGCCCACCTTCAATTAAAAAAAAAACAAAAATATTGAAGAATGGATGAAACTTATGAAAGAAAATAGCTTCACGTATAAGAGTGGGCTTGAGTCTTAACGAATAGAAAAGGGCATGGCCCCATGGTGACACAAAGCTGGAATTGAAAGAGAATTCAATAAAAGAAAAATTAGAAGTTGTGCCGTTGCCAAGAAGAGCATGTGACAGAGGCAAAGGGACTTTTTTTTAAATTAAAATATAAGGAAGCAGCAGGTTTTTGTCAGAGGCGATCTCAACACCGCAAGGTGGTTCTGAGCATTAGTGAGAGAAAGAATAGGGTTCTTTACTCTCTGCTGTCGTGAAGAGTGATTTTGGTAGTATTGGGTGCAATATTTTTTACTATTGGGTGAAAAAAAAAATAAACATAAGAAAATTATAATTTTTTTGAAAAGTTGAGGGGAACACCGAAGACATTGTAGATCCGCCCCTGTTTCTAAGTCATATATATTTAAGAATCAACCAATCAGGATTGCCTTGATGGAGGCAGTCCAGCAAAAAAATTAAAGGGAGTGGTTTTGGATATGAGAGAGAAAATGATAAATAATGAAGAGAGAATAGAGTTAAGAGAGAAAAAAGATGATGGAGGGATGATGGAGGGGAAACTGATGGAGGGAATCCAGATCCAGAGAATCAACGGGTTGATATAACTTTACAAGCATTTGAATTTAGCAATATAATATATGTGTTAAAATAGTTGTCATTTATTCAAGATTGTTTTTCTTAAATATTTATTCCAGATTTCCTCAATATTTTGGGCTCTCATCTTTCTAATAAGTGGTATCTGCCGCTTATTTTGTTTAAGTAGTATTTTCTGATCACAATTGTGATTAGAAAAAGAAAACAACTTTAAAATAAGGTGGTTGCAATTATTTCGCTCAGGGATATTGAGAGTTTTTTTGTGAGCAGTATTATCTGTGTATGAACTCTCAGTTATGGAGGAAACTGTTAGAAATTAAGTGAGTTCCCAATCTTATATTATTTAGAAATGGATAAAGTGGCAACTTATAAATGATTGGACTCATGAATATGATGTATTACTCCCTCCGGTCCACAATATAAGAAATAAATGAGTCCTTTTTTGTCCAAAATATAAAAAACATACATCAATGTTCACACATATTAAATGTTAATTTTCAATACTGACCTTAATAATTAATGTCATTAATTATAGGCCATCAGAATATTAATTAAATTTAGAATGGACGTTTTTGGAAATTTATATAAGTATTAATTACAATTAACTAATTCTAATACATTTTCTTGGTCTGCGTGTTTTATGGTTTTGTTTCTTATACTGTAGACCGGAGAGAATAAGATTTTAATCAAGCATAATTTTCTGACCCGATTGTTAATATATTAAATCCTAATTACAATTTGCATATGCTAATTATTAGAGCACCTTTAATGGTTATTGAGAAAAATCTTATTAAGCACTGATAACTAACAAGATGAGAATATAGGAGTGATGTGCTTCATAAATACTAACTAGAGTGAAGCACAAGTGCTTACAAAAAGTGGGTCATTCTTCTACTTTAAAAGCATATATTGTTGAGGCTTATTCAATAAAATTATCGATTAAATATAATAATATGATGTTACTTATGGGGTTCTTTTAATAACATTTTTAAATGTCCTAGGTTGGAGAAATAAGTTAGTTAAGTTGTAAAAAATAAATATGAGTGATATAAAATGATAGGAACCACATAAGATAAGATGTATAAAAAAAAAAGTAGAAAGAAAACTATTCCCATTTATCAAATCAATTGGCAACATGAGCAAACAAGAACAAAATAAGCAAATATGTAGAACACATTAGAGAAAAGGGAGTAATAAATTAAATAGTTCAGAAGAAGGTGAGAACGAGCAAAATGAGGAAAAACAAGGAGCAAAATTGTAACTAATAAAAAGAAAAAGTGCTAGTGGGATAGGGAGAAAGGACGCAGTTATTTTGATGAATATTCCTTTATGTGTTCACAAACATCATATAGAAATCATCAAAATGAAAGCTCAGTTTTGTTCCAAAGTTCAATTTTAACTTTAAAAGATCTTTACGTACAATCTTAATGTCCCAATTTTACAAAGAAATGTTTATAAATTTAATTGGTATATATTATTAGTATAATATTTTTTTATATTGTTAATTTATTATACGTGACATCCGGGGCCGACGAGGGCGGGGAGTGGTCGTCGGTGCAAGAAGGCACGGACAAGGAGCGGCTCCTGACAGGCTTCTAGGCGGAGGGACACATGAATGAACCGATTACACACCTGAATGAGAGGGATCCTGAGACTGTGCAGGTATGAGACTATACAGTTGAGGATATCTTATATGAATTGATTGGTATTACCCATATCAACAAGATGCATCTTCTTTTCGGAAGCCCGTCACTTAATAACTCTACAGTTAAGCGTGCTTAACTTGGAGCAATTCTGGGATGGGTGACCTGTGTTGGTCTGTGGGGACAGTCGTCAATCCATAGAGCAGTAAGTGATGTTACATTATAAATTACTCCCTCCGAACTCAACTATAAGTAAAATTAATTAACTTCACATTTATTAAAGAAGTTAGTTAATTTAATTTAATTGTCTTGATTTATGTAAAAAAAAGTTACAATTATTAATATACTCTTTAATTGCTTCGGGATGGTGCAATGCTATTGGAAGAGTAAAAGCAAAATTGATTGGATTAATTAATTTTCTTGATTTTTGAAACATTAACATTAAATAGAGTTGAATTAGTAGAATTTTGTTTGCAATTGAGTCCGGAGGGAATAATATTCTTTTATAAAAAACATTTTATTATTATTATTATAATTACCTTAAAAAAAGATATAAAAAACTTTGGGTCTTACTAATGAATGTTCTAACGATATTGGTTAATGAACCCATCAAAAGAAAAATTGTATTGAAAAACTGAATATAACACTTTTCAAAATACTAAATACATAATTTCTCATACAAATTTTTCATTTTTGATTTCTTGAACGATACCATGAACACCAATTAACATTCTCAAAAAACTTTAAATCATGTCGGCCCTATGCCCCTGTCCCACTGACTTGTGTATTGTACCACTTGATTGTGCCACGTCATTTTGACCGTCCCCATAGTACTCAGTACCCTCTCGTTGGCTAAGATTCTCATGGTTCCATGTCCTCACGTGGGAAATGTCTGCTCCTACGCCATTGGACCACGTAGACACGGGCCCCAACAACCGGCAAGGGAGTACTCTGATTAAGGTGTTTTTTTCTAGTAAACATTTTATTTTGAAAAAATAACTTTTAAAAAAGTTAACTTAATTAAAAAAAAAAGGGTCATGCTTAAGGATGTAAATGGGATGGGTGGATACACTGTTACCCATCCGGTTGGATGAATTTCTTACCCGTCCTCACCTCATATGTACGGGTATTCATCTTGAGTGTTTTAAACAAATTTATCATTATTTAGAGGTATTCATGTATATTCAAACACCTCACAATTTTTTTTATTCGCATATAAAATTCAGATTTATTCTGTTAATCAGACTTGAGTTGAGTCCTTGTTGTTACAAGAAATTCTTATTTACTTGAAAAGTATTATAGTAAATATATTAAATAATATGATATATAAATAGTATAGTCATACATGTCATGAAAGGGTGATGGAATGGGAAACGAGAATGAGGTTTGGGTGGGAATGATAGGGTTTGGGTGTCAAATTTCAGAAACAAAATAAGAATACTTAAAAAATTAGAGAATTTGGTTTAAATATGTAAAGATGTATTTTATTAATTTTACCTTAACGGGTATCCGCAAGAATAGATAGTACACTACCCGTCATGCCCCATTAATAAGCGGGTAGAGAAAATACCCGTTTATTTTACCCACGGATACCCATTAAGGTACCCATTCTCAATCGGTTGCAGATATACTATCCGCGAGTACGAGTAAAATTTACATCCCTAGTAATGCGAAGTGCTAAGTGCTAACGACTCCTTAAGGAGTCAAGAAAAACAATTTTTATTAAAAAAAAATAAGTATTTTACCTTTTCAAATATTAAATACACCAATTCACCATGAAAACTTTCTTGTCTTTGTTTTTACCGAGTCTCCTAAGGCACTCGTTAACATTCTTTTTTTATTTTTTTTATCATTTATTAAAAATATATTTACATGCAATCACATTTATAATTTCCCATAATTTATGGTTTAAGGTTTTAAATTATTTTTCTTGTTAAGCTTAAATAATAAAAAAAAAGAAGAAAATTTGGAAGCCTTAATAACCTTAAAAAAGTTGAAGGCCTAAAACCCTGACCTTAGTATCTTTGGGCTAGGGCCGACCCTGAGACATGTTTGGAAGTTTGATAAAGATGTAATTTTTAAAATTAAATAAGAACAAAAAAAGTAAATTAAGATATCGCCATTCTAAAAGGTCCCGAAGTGATGAGTATAAAAGATGGAGGGTTTTTGAGGATTTATATCAATTCGTTAATTTGGATCCCTCATTTTATAAATAGAGAAAACTTAATCAAGTGTTATTCTTTAGGTAGACTTGATACAAATTTTTAATGAGAATAAGACATATATAGCATCCGTTACATATATTATATTTTTTATTATTGAACTATTACATATATATTTTCTTATTGAAAAAGCATATAACAAATACCTAAAGAGTTGCACGTAAATTTTGACCAATACATACAAAACTCCCAAACAACAAGACTTCATATAGACCTTTCTTTTTCGTCCATTTCCCTTCCAAAATTCACTCTCAAACATATCCTATATAAAAGAACAAGATGACCGCTAAAGTATAGTATAATTTCATAGTATTTTCAGCAGCAATATGTTTTTGAATAAACGAAGAGCCGTGTTAGATATAGGTGCTATTGTTGATGGTACAACTCTAATTGTTAATTGAAGATGTATTCTCGAGTAGAGAATAAAGGTATCTGCTTAAAGATTCAATAGTCGTCTCATGACTTATAATAGTTAGGTTTATTTTTTCGTGCGGAAAACATAATTAATATTGTCTACCTCTAAGGGCACATATTTTTTTTTATAACGGGGTCATTGGCATAAAGTTAATTTAATTAATGTGGCACACGGTAGTCTGGTCATTATGCTTACTATGCAAGCAATGATATTTGGACATAAAGATGGTGTCGAACACCATATAAAAGTATTATCTCATTTATTTATTGTTTTATCCTCTCTCATAATGTATTTCATCACTCCCAAGATACTCATAAATTCTACGATGTCTATATAACGTGTCTAAATTGTGTATCCAAATATCTTTACTCTATTTGAAAATGCAATCTTGGACAAGATACAATCTGCTAGAACTTATCAAGTTTCGCTCATGCAATGGCTCCCTTATTTGTGTTTTGGTTTTCTTTATTCACGTGTACAGGGATTAAGCAGGGTGCTCTGTTTTTTTTTTCCTGTGTTTTCATCTATTAAACTAAGCTAGCTACAGGATGCCAAAGTGATGTTGGTCCAAGTGGTAAGGCGATTTAGGTCCCTTAAGCATGTGTTCCTGTGTTCGATCCTTGGATCCATGTGTATGGAAAAAAATATCGAGAGGGGTCACCAGCTTTGACGAGTCACAGTATACCGAGAGATTAGTCTCTCACTTATCGAGTGGGAGAATATTATGAGGAAAAAAAAGAAGCTAGCTACAAGATCATCTGGTGTTCTTTCACAGTGTAGGTCGTTGTGCTGCAACACTGTTTTATCATTTGAAGTTCTTTCCAAGTGGAGGTTAATGCTATTTTAAGGATGAATTTTCAGGCTTAGTTGGTAGTGGTTACTATTATCTTTGTTTTGTAAAGACTTGATGTATTGGGTTGAGTACATCCCGTACTCCTTTTAATACAATTTCTTTGCTTATAAAAAATATAAATTTGATTATTAGAAAATGAGAGAAAACTTAAATAGTGAAACTGAAAATTTTCTGCAAACATGTTTAAGCGGCTAAGAACCACATCAGTTGACAAATCAAGCTTTTTCTTGCAAAATGTTTAATTTCAAATTCTGCGAACATGGTCAGGCTCAGAACCAACCTCCATAAATTTCTAATTCTTTAATAATCATTAATTATGTTCTGCGAAGGGCATTTAAATATAGAATAGTTGGATTGAGTTTTCTTGAATTGAATCAATGAAATAAACATAACTGGTTTTATAATACTGAAATTTAACTTATTTTATACCTTTTAGGTTGAATGTTCAGCTTATTTAAATAAAGTATGGACAAACAGAAATGAGTGTTTACTACCATGTTTATTTCCATTTTCCACAGCTGGAAAGAGTAACGTGTGGGTGTATATTGGTGAGGGTAAAATCCCATTTGCGTTTATCTACAAGCAAAAGCTGCAAAACAAACATAGCCAAAGGAAAAACTCATTTGTTAATGTTCACTGAGTTAAGATAATACTCATCCAAATATGCTTTCTTGAGATTAAGAAAAATTCATTTAAAGCAAATTCATTTATGAAGTCAGATAGTAAGAATGTATTTCTTTTAATATAATTGAAAATATATGGTTCCTTTTTTTATTTACAAACAGAGCTGTTCGGTAAGAAACAACAGAGGTAGGAAAAGGATGAAATTAACAGTAAAAAGGAAGTAGAACAATTTTTTTAATTGTTAGCAGCTTAAAAAGGTAAAATTAGAACTTAAATGGAAATCGTGCCACCTCCTTCAAAAATGGTTTCCATCCACTTTCATACTGTTTTGGTGTCGTACAATGCATCATTTAAGGTTAAGAAAAGGAAACAATTCGAACATTTACATGTTCAATTTGTTTAATATTCAGTGATCTGCAAGTGAAAAGTTACTATATATTCATATACATACAAAGCTTAATTAATTATGTAATACCATTACAATTTACAACTTCTCAAGACAGTGTTTCCCATGTACTTATTATCAGGTTAGTAAAACCAAAGAAAGCCCACATATTATATGTTATGCTAACCCTAACAAAATCATTTCTGAAAATGACACAGATTTCTTGGGTTTGCAACTAAAGCTTATAACCCTTATCTTATACAAGGCCACGCGCATACCATTAAATAATTGACCATTAACACGAGAGTGCTCCAATTACACTAGTACTAGCTCTTAAGTACGTGTTAGTGCCTAGTGGGCTAATAAAAGTCAATGACTTGATACACTACGACTTACTACTACCATATATACGTGGGATTATCTTAACCATAAATGCACTGAAAGTGTTAAATTAATCCAACGGCCGGCATGTTCCTCAAAGGCAGGCAAGGGAGCAGTCCCATCTTTGTGAGACAAGCTCCCCCTTCTTAAGTCATAATCCTATTAGCGCGGCAAACAAGACACTTGTCATTAATCAAGGTTGTTAAAATGTCGTTAAGGCATGGATATATCATTATATTGTGAGAGAGAGAAAATAATAACAACTAGCATTCTTTTAAGTTTTTCTCTTCGTTTTTTTAGTGTCCTAACTACAAATATAATTATGAAACAAAGAAGTGTTGACTTCAACAATAATTTGGATGTTCAAATCTGTATTCCTATCAACTTTCGAAAGATATCTTCACATATTCAATTCATTTGTTTCAATATTTAAAATATATAGAACTCATCCCGATATTGTATTTGAGTACGTACATTTATCTTTATATTGCAATGGGAATATATATATACTTGTATTATTGTATAGCTAAATCTTTAAAATTGTACTTCAAAAACTGTATTGATATGGTGAAGCAGTTAATCAGCCATTTCTCAATATGGGTTTTAGTAATTGGATATTTCTAGCAAATCTCAGACATTATGCGTTGTTGGATACTCATGATCTGATCACGATATAATTAATGGTACTAGAAAAAGGTATTTAATTTTTATGCAAGGCTCCTCTATGAATGTGTATCTTCAAATATGATGGTCACTTTATGGGAACCTCCTCCTCTCCCCAAGGGAAACTACCTGCTCTGGAGGAACCCAAAAGGTCCTATGTGGAGACTATATATGCGCTCTGGTGTAATTAAGGGGCAAGTTGATCATATCTAAGTCAAGGCTCTAAATTTGATCGTGTTCTAGAAGTAGGGTTTCAAACCCTTAAAATTAAAGGTTTAGGCCCTTATAGAACATTAGGAGCCAACAGCCATTAATTAATTAAGCATTATTTCGTGGTCAAACTTTAATATAACTCTTAATTAAATAACATACATAATGAAATCTGATCACTGCTACCTGAAATGCAACTGTTGAGTGCAAGATTGTGTCCTCTAACTACCAGCGGATTGATCCGAGCCTAACATCATTAGCTTGCACCTTTGTGAAAGGACGGCCTGATACTAATCCTTAAACTAATAAAAAGGAAGATCAACCGTACATGAATCTTATGGCAAACGGATTCCGTATTCACTATTTATTTACTTCTAAACCCCAACAGTTGAAAACTGAAGAATACATCAGTCAATTGGGATAAATAATATGAGTATGTTGAAAAACATGGTAAAGGGGACAAAAATAAGAAATACGAGTTTTACTGAATGTATGAATTTGTATATCGAATCAATCACGTGTCTCATATACCATAAACGAGAGTAATTAGTTTACTGATTACTAACTATATAAACTTGTTTTCAAAAAAAAAAAAAAGTTTAATGAATTTTTTGATCCATGCCTTTTTCTACGATGGTTTTGATCCTTATGTTTTTTTTTATAATATTGGTTTAGGTCCCTACCATCAATTTATTGCTGTTAAGTGCTGACGTGGCAAATAGTATGCCATGTCAGCAACATCACCTGGTCCAAAATTGACATCTGTCATGCCATGTATGCGCCATGTGTATATTAAAAAAAATAAAAAAGTAATTTAAATTTTTAAATTAAAAAAGTATTTAAATATTACAGTTTTAATATTTTATTTTTATTTTGTGAACACTTTGTCACTTTTTCAGCTTGGGTTTTAAAAAATAAAAAATTGTGTTAAATTTTCATTTATTTTTTCATAACTTTTTTTAATTTATCACAATTTTTTTTTCCCAACAGGTCCTTTGTTCATCTTCCCCACCCCATGGTTCATCTTCTCCAACCCCACCATCCTGTAGCCATAACCGAAACTGAAACCCCATCATCCATATCTATCACACCATGGTTCATCTTCATCGTCTATGTTGAGATATGCCTCTAAATCAATAATATGATTAGTTAGTTAGTCATAACTAACTTTGATCAAGACTCACATATGTCTATAAATAGACTCACATATGTTTATAAATAGATCATTATGTATAGGATGAGTAACACTAATCAATAGACACATAAGTGTGTGAAAAGAAGAGAGGGATTTGAGTGTGAGGCAATTCTATCTTGAGAGAATCGTGTATTGATTTGGTGAGAGATAGGGAAAAGTGTATAGGAGTGGAAACATCAATCTTGTGGCAGTTCTTGGAGATACCATGTGAAAGACATGGAAGGCAAGACTAGGAGGAAAGATTGTGGGAAGTTCCTGTTGTAAAGCACTTGTATCTCTATGATCAAGATAGTGAAGGGGAGAAGAAGACTTGTCGTGCTCTCTCCCGTGGACGTAGGTCATCAATGACCGAACCACTAAAATCCCGGTGTTCATCTTTTCTTTTACCCTTTTTTTCTTCTTTATTCGATTGTTCTTGTTATGGTTGATTTGCATGCTTTAACGTTCTTGCTTGTTTCCTTTTATGGTGCATTACCTCTAGGGAGGTTTCGTGGCGTGGCCCCGATCAAAATCCCCAACAAGTGGTATCAGAGCTACTTTCGATAATGGGAACGACAAGACCCAACAAGTGGCGTCGTCTGTGGGAAGCATGAAGCAATGGTTGTGAGAAGCAGAGGAATCAATAACAGAGGTTGTATAATCGATTATGGAGGTGCGAATCAAGAACCAGTGAGGTCATAATTGATTACATAATTGATTGTGAGGCGAATCAAGAACAGAAATTGAATTGTAGAAGGGAAGAAAGAGAAACGAGAAGAAGGAAGTTGAAGCCTTTGATGAAGGTGTATTCAATTTCTGGTTTTCAAATTAGTTTCATTCTTCTCTAATTCTTTGTTATTGTTCTTTCTTGGCTGGTTGTTGTGTGTGTTTCTTGTTTGTAACAGGAACAAGAAAGCCATTTTTGTGGGAAGCATGAGCATGCCATGGAAGAAGAAGGGAAGAACAAAGATCAGAAGAGAAGGAATGAATGAGACCGCAAGATCCAGAAGTGTGTGTGCGAATTCAAGCAATGGCAGCCATGGCAGTTTCGTTACTGTGCACGGTTGACGACGGCTGGGATGGATAAGGCACACAAGGTGAAGCTAGGACTCGCGGCGGTGAGGAGGATCTGCTGGTGTGCATCAAAAGCACGGTGGTTCGGATCCGGAACAGTGCTGAGCGGCGGAGCAGTCGTGGTAAGGTGCGTCTTTCGATTTTGGCCTGATTAATGTGGATCTGGACGGCGGCGGATCTCACGGGCCTGAGGGTGGAAGCTTGCTCATGATTACGTGCTGGTTTCTAACTTTCTTGGAAGAAAACGATGGTTTTGTGTCTTGGACAGAACTGAGAGTTCTGGGTTTCTGAGTTTCTGCGAAAGGAAGAAGACGAAGTCGATTCTGTTTCTTGAAGGAAGTATTTGTGGTTAAGTCAAATAGATTTAACGGTGGATTATTTGCAAATTGGTTACTGTGGTCAAGTGGGGAGACACGGTTTAAGGCAGCGGTAGTGACCACAACAAAGAAGGAAGTTGAAGCCTTTAAAGAGGTGTATTCAATTTCTGTTTTTCGTATTAAGTTTCATCTTGTTTTTTTTCTTTGTTATTTTCTTCCTTTGCTTGGGTTGCTGGGTTTGCTTCTTGTGGTAACAGGTCTTCATGAGGCAAGAACATGGAGGGGACCCGAATCAAGATTCGGTAGCAAGAAAAGATGAAGCACAAGGCAAGCAGAAGAACGAAATTGAGGAAACAAAGGAGAACAAGGATGGAATGGGACTTCAAGAACCAGAGTGTGTGGAGGTTGTTTCTTGGAGGCATGGTGTTAGATCCATGGATGTACAAGAAAAGAGATGGCACACAAGGTGGAGCTAGGACCCACGGCGGTGAGAAGGACCTGCCGGTATGGTGGTTTAGATCCAGAACAGCGCAGAGCGGCGGAGTAGCCGTGGTTGAAAGTGCGTTTTCCAGTTTGGTCGGATTAATGTGGATCTGAACGGCGGCCAGTCTCACGTTGTTGTGGGTGGAAGCTTGGTTGATGTTATACGGTGGGTTCTAACTTTCTTGAAGGAAATGATTTCGTGTCTGTGATGGAACTGTAGGTTCCATGTTTTGAGTTCAGAAGTCATTCCTGGTGAAAGGAGGAAGAGTTCTGGAAAAAGAAGAATGTTTTGATGATAAATAGTTTTATCATGTTTGTATTTGCATAAATTGTTGCCGTGTCCTAGTGGTGAGGCGCTGAAGGTGGAGTCCTAGAGGTCACTGGTTCGGTTCTGAGGGTTTGCATTTTGATTGTTTTATTTCATTTTAATTCTAATCAATTAATGAATAAAAAATTCAGAGATGCAGTGGTAGGATTCAAACCGTGTACGGCAGAGACACAATACCTTGGTACCAACGGCGATGACCACCAAGCTAGCGCGGTTACTCGGCAATTGGTGGCATTGGCAAATACTTAAAGATTTAGAAAATTCTTGAAGACAACAAAGTGGAGAACTCAGATTGAAGCTTGACAGATAAAGGATTCGGTTTGAGGTGGAGCTGCTGGAACAACATGGAAGCAAGTTTGGCTTATGTTGCAAGTGTGGAGGAAAGGCACACTAAGAAGCTCGGTGACTCAAAGGAATGATTGGATTCTCTGGAGTATAAGTAGGAGAGCACAACATTGGTGATTGGCTTAGACTCATATTCTCTGATCATTACAAAAAAAGGTTATTTAGAGACCGAAAATAGTGACCGAATTTGTTGGTTGCTGTTTGAGACCGAAATAGTGACCGATTGTAGGATCTACATGAAACCTGGTTATAGTTGATACTGCGACCGAAATAACGACCAAAATAGAGCGTAGCAGAGTTATCGGTCCCTATTTCGGTAGCTAAATAAAGGAAAGTAAAAGTCAAAACTTGTTGAGTTTTTAGCGACCGAAATGGCGACCGAGTTAAATACAATGATTAAATTTTAGTTATATTTGCGACCAATATTAATTCGGTCGCTAAATGGCACGTAAAAAAAATTAAAATAGAGCGTGTTAGCGACCGATTTTAAATCGGTCGCTAAATTTATGAATTCAAATTTCAAAGTAATCTAGTTAGCGACTGATTTAGCGACCGAATAATTCGGTCGCTAAAAATAAAATCCCTAAATCACGATTTCCTTCCTCTCACGCGCAGCAGCTCCTCCCCCACAGACCTTCGTTCTCTCCGACCGCCTCGAAGCTCCGGCCGCGCCACCACCAACTCCACCACAACATCACCACCATAAGTTCTCTATTGCTTTGTG
Organism: Sophora flavescens; assembly: GCA_030762895.1. Classification (NCBI taxonomy): domain Eukaryota; kingdom Viridiplantae; phylum Streptophyta; class Magnoliopsida; order Fabales; family Fabaceae; genus Sophora; species Sophora flavescens. The sequence continues at coordinate 53,073,352 of CM061067.1, read as the reverse complement.
TCTCTTTCTCGTTCTCTCTTGCTCTCTTACTCTCTATCTAATCTCTCTCTTTCTCTGTCCAGCGCACCTCCGGTGAGCCACCACTGTGCAACCCCCGGTGAGCCACCACTGCTCCACTTCCTCATCCCCTTGCTGCGTCTCTGGTCATCACTAAGGAGGTAAAATTATCATCCCTCATTCCTCATCTTTAAGGTTTGTTGTATTGCTACTGTGATGGGATGGGTCATAGTGTCAAGTGTTTTGTGTAGGTTAAAATTTCCATTCATTCAATGCTTTTGTGATTGTCTATTTTATGTTGATGTCAATTGATGATTTGGATTTTAGATGATAACAAGAATACAAAACAGAAATAGAAAGGCTTTGGATGTGGTTTGTTTGATGTTGGGAATAAAGGGTTCAAGGATTTTATAGTGAAAGGGACAACATCACCAGGGACATAGTTGATGATGGGGCTGTGAACATTCCCTTATGCAAAACACATGTATATAGCTTCCAATTCTTTGTTTTGATTGATTTTGTTGCTTATAGATGGTACTTGAATCAGATACAATGTGGTAATGTGCATCAATTTTATTCAATTATGGTTGTGTGACTATGTGTTGTAAGTTGTTTATGTAGGTTTTATTGTAATCCCCTGTTGAATATTTTCACTAAGAGGTATATAACACTTTAATGCTGGAAACTTTGTTATGGGTTGTTGGTATGGTTCATAATAAGTACATATTTGACAAGGCATTGACACAATTGAGAAAAATTAATATTAAGGCAACAGATTGTTTGTTGGCTTGTAAGTGACCTAAAGAGTTGTGGATGAGACTCACAAATGATCCTAAGTATAAATCAAACCATGTAACTAACAATGTATATAAATCATGGAATATAAAGTTGGCTAGTGATTATAAGAATAAAAGCATTTTGTTAGTGCTAGAGTCCATGACTACCATGACATGGTCTTATTAAACTGTATCTGTTGAGATGTCTAAGTCACATGTCAAATGAATTTAATCACTTATTTTTGAACAAACTGTTGAATTTAATCACTTGTATCACTCCTCGATCTTTGTCACTATTTATCATTCTTTGCTGGGAGCTGAGGTAAGTTAACTACATCTTCATTATGCCTTGATTTGTGTTGTATCTGTAATGTGTAATGTGTAATGTGTAATGTGAAGTTGTGTTGTTTGTTAGTGGAGAGCGGAGCTCGATAGGATTTATGTGCTGATAATTTAATGTTTATGCATGTGTTTGTCAATATGTGTTGTTTGTTAGTGGAGAGCAGAGCTCAATAGGATGTGATCCAGTCCGAAAGGCTGGATGCTGGTTGTGTGCTGATAATTTAGAAGTTGTTTGACAATTATGTGTTACTTGTTAGTGGAGAGCAGAGCTCAATAAGATGTTTGCTACAATATTTTATCTAAGTTTGTATTGATTTACGTTGCAATATATAAGCTCAACTATATTTATAGGTTACTGGTTTTATTTTCTGTTAGAGTTAATTATTAATTTACGAAAGCCTTAGTTTCCTGTTTGAGATTCAATATTAATGAGCTTGCGTACCTTCTCAGGGTACGCATGCTCATTGTGTTGAATCTTGAATTATCCAAGTGGGACAGTTTGGGAAAAAACCTTTTTCACATTCGTACAATAGTCATTTCAATGTTCAAATGCCTTATATACTTGTTGAAATCTCGGTCTGATGCATTTCCTTTTGTTCTCCTGGTGCATACTTGATCGTCGTGATTCTCACCGTGCTCGAGTCGTGTACTTGGAGACCGATGGGAAATGCTGCCGAAATTTTGTTAAGTATAAGGTATTTGAATAAGGGAATAACTATTATCAGCAGAGTGTGGTAAAGGTTTCTTCTCGAATGGGATAGGTTCATACCTTGTCATAAGAACGATATTGATGGAGTTATTGGAATGCACCGTAATATATAAGTGTTATTGTAGGGTTGGTCAGGCTATTTAATTGTCAGCAATGGATATTCCGGAGAATCGGAAATGGATGTATCGTAGGTTGGATCAGAATAAACGTCTTAGGGAAGAGTATAGAGTTGGAGTGGGTGAGTTTATAGAGTTTGTTGTTAGCCAGGAGATATTTATACTACTGGGCGGTGATCATTTGTGGTGTCCTTGCAAAAGATGCAAATGTCAATCTTTCAAAAGCGTGGATGGAGTTGTAGCCGATCTTTATGAGAAGGGCTTCATGCCTGATTACTATTGGTGGAGTAACCATGGTGAGGCGTTGCCTGATTTAAACCCGATTGTGTTTGAAGGTTCGTACTATGGAAGTGGTGACCAGAGGGAAGAATTGAATCCATACGAGCAGATGATAATGGATCATGCTGGGCCATCGGTTGGTGTTGTACTAGAAGAAGATGGGGGATAAGATGGTGGAATGGGTTCCCAATACATAGAGGAGAATCCGAATCCCGAAGCTCAAAGATTCTATGATATGCTGAGTGCTGCACGATCTCCATTGTGGGAAGGATGTCGGGAGTACACGGAGTTGTTTATGTGCATGGAATGGTTGAATATCAAATCTGACTACAATATGCAAGAAGACTGTTTTAATCGCCTCACCAGGTCAGTGTCCAAGGCATTGCCAGAATACAATCGGATGCCTACTAGTTTTTATCATGCTAAGAAGTCTGTGGAAAATTTGGGTCTGGGGTGTTTCAAAATTGATTGTTACCCGAATGAATGTATATTGTACTATAAGGATGATTCAGTGGAAAGCATAACATGTTGTCGATTTTGTGGTGCGGATCGGTATGAGACAACTACTAGGATGGGCATTGAGAAGAAGAGGTCACTAAAAAAGATGTGGTACTTTCCGCTCGTGCCAAGACTTACAATATTGTACTCTTCGATGGCCACTGCAGCTCACATGAGGTGGCATAGTGAGCATGAGAGGGAGCAAGATGTCTTGTGTCATCCATCTGATGGAGAAGCTTGGAAGCATTTTGATAGGGTTCATATGGCATTTTCGTAGGAACCTCGGAATGTCCGATTGGGGTTATCTACTAATGGATTTAATCCTTTTGGGCAGTCTGGAAAAGCATACTCTTGTTGGCCGGTTATCCTGACTCCGTACAATCTTCCCCGGGGATGTGCATGAAGCGGGAGTTTATGTTCCTAACAGTCATAATTCCGGGTTCGTTGATAAGCCTCTGGCTTATCTAGTTTTATAACTAGTAAGACAGTGGTTTACGTGCTAATTAGTCGAGTTCAATCTCGTTTTCGCCCAAATTTGCCTTGTTTTGTTCCTAAGTCGGACTTTGACTCGTTTTGCGTCTTTTGTGTAGTTTTTAGCTTCTTTTGGATAGAATTACGCTTGTGGTTGCTTGTGTTGTTTTCAGGTCAATAAGTGAAGCTCTGAGAATTAGGGAAAGTCAAGAAATAGTGGAGATTGCCATTATGGAGATTCTCGCCCCGCGAATAGGATTCTCGCCTCGCGAATAATGAAGACTTGGAAGTCAGAGACCATCACGGCCGTGACCAAAAACCCACACAAGTCAGAGACCGTCACGGCTTAGCCGTGATTAACATCACGGGCCGTGACAAGAAGGCTCGCGTCGCGAGACATACTTCGCGTCGCGAGGGTTTAAATTCCAGAAGTGCGCCAGAAACAGAAGCCATCACGGCCAGGCCGTGATGACCATCACGGCCAGGCCGTGATGACCATCACGGCCGTGACGCGTGGCATCCCTATAAATAAGGCACTGCAGAACAGAATTGGAGGACTTTTGCATCAGAATTTTGAGAGATCTTTGTAACCCTTATTCTGGAGCTGCGTCTCCCCTTCTCTTTTCTTATTCTTAGTCTTAGGATGAGTTCCGATTGTTTGTCTATGAGTATGAGGAACTAATCCCCTCGTCCTAGGGAACGATGAAGCCACCCATGGCGATGTAAATCCGATATGATGTATGTCTTTCTCCTTTAATTCAATTCTTGTTTTCCAATTCTGATTTGATTGCATTGATCATATGTTTTGCGTGATTGATTTGTTAAACGTGTTTGAGGCCGAACGGCGATTCGCGTTTTAGAACTTGAATTGGGATCACTAATCGAATATTGCACGAGAGTGAGTAGGAGATTAGTGCAACCTTGTAGGGAACAAGAATTAATCAAATTCGAGATTAGGATTATGAGACCTAGTAAGTAATTAATCCAATCGTCGAATACGTCCTAATGAGCACGAGAGTGGATTTAGGAGAATTTAGGGGTCTCGGTTGACATTGTAATTGAACTTAGGGAGGAGTTCATCATCACTTGGGTATGCATGTTGGGTAGGTGGATTTGTGACCTTGGACATTTTAATTTCTGATTTTTAGTTAATTAGTTTATTAGATTGTTAATTAAATTTTTGATATTAATCTCCCTCTCTCTCAACCACCTTCTGTAACTTGACCGAACGTATCTGATTTCCCGGGGATTAGTCGAATTGGTAGCCCAATCCCTGAGTTCGACCTCGGTAATTACTTACCGTGTTATTTTTATTACTTGCGACGACCCGGTACACTTGCCGGCGTCTCACCAACAAGTTTTTGGCGCCGTTGCCGGGGATTGGCACAACCAATTTTTCTGATTTTAGGGGAGTTTGATTATTTGGTAAAGTTATTTTTGTTCTTATTTTTATTTTTATTATTTTCTTTTTATTTTCTACTATCTCTCTACTTCTTTGATTCCACTTGGTCTTGCCTTGTTTTGTATGCGAGGTACACGAAGGAATGCTTCCGGGTTGCGAATATTGTGATGGGAACCATGACACTTGGAGTTGTCCGTTGTACTTCCCTCAAGTATATGTGGAACCATGGCATAATGACAGCGTGCCCCAGAACAACTATCAGAGTCAGAATCAGTATTGGGGTGATATGAGTAGAGACCATCCGGATTTCGCTTGGAGTAATGCTGACGATGGTCTAGCCTGGAAACCACAACCTCAACAAAATTGGCAACAACAACCTCAACAGAATGGTGGAAGACAACCTTGGGAGTTGGCTTTTGAGAAGTTGAGTGCGACACTTGAGAAAGTGTCAATCAATACAAACGCAGCCATTGACAAGTTGGCAACTCATACAGGGATGGCACTTCAGAATTTAGAGATGAGGATTGCCCAACTCGCAAGGCAACTAAATGAGCATCCCCCAGAGACTTTCCCAGTTGATACCGAGAACCACCCTAAGAGCCAATGTGATGCAACAACTAGAAGCAGTGGGGTGTTGGGATATGACTGGGATGTAACTAGTTCTCAGGGAGTTGAGGAAGGACTACCACATGTTGAGGAAGAACAACCGGAGGAAACGGAATTGACAAGCGACAAGGCCCAGGAACAGCCACATGTTGAGGAAGAGCAACCTAAGGAAGAGGAGTTGGCAAAGGACAAGGCACTGGAGCAAGGGGGTAGAGAGCAAAATGAAGATAAAGTGGTAGAGGATTTCACCATGCTTGCCAAGCAACCTGATTTTGATGCGTTAAATAAATATGTTGGCTTGCATGCATGTGTGGACACCGGTAAGTTAGACCCTCCCACTTGTCTGGCACACTTCCTCGTGAAGACACCATTTGACCCGAGAGGAAGTGAGTTCATAATTACAGAGGTCAATGGAGTTTTCACACTCAGGCTTGGTGGAAGTATGGATAGAGTCGTATTGCTCCTGCGAGGGCCACTTCATAAACCATGGGATCCGGGTGGAGGATCTCACATGATGAGCATCTCTTGGCCTCTGTACCACAGACTATGGGATCCAGGTGGATGCTTCTTAATAAGTCAGGCTCGGGATGTTAAACAAGCGCTACTTGGGAGGCAACCCAAGCTAGGTATCCCTCTCTTCTCCTAACTTTTGTTTTGTTTTTGATTCTTGTTTTGTTTTTGTTTGTCACTCTTGAATAATTTGAGAAGATCAAGAGTTGTTGTATGAATGTCGTATCGGCAAGCTTGTTGGATTTTAATTAAATTGAGCATAGATTGATTGCATGAATTATTTGACCATTGATGATTTCCCCCTAGGTTCTGAAATTAGAAAAATTGATCCCCACTTAAAAATTGAAAACTGAACTTTGAGAATTTTGTTGTGATTACTTGATTTATGATAAGTTTGGGGTGAGGGGGTACACACACTAGGAATCGTATCTCGGTCAAACAATTTGCAAAATGTCCAGGTGAGGATTTGAGCCTCCAACTCTGTTTTTGAATGTGTGAATCACTGTTAAGTTGCACTTTCTCGAATTTGCTTGAATCTCTGTATGGTTTGCATGTTTATGTGTTGCATCAAATGATTTAGGCAATTTTCTTTGAATAACCACTTGGCCTAAAAAGGACCATCCCTAATGCATGTTCCCTAGTTAGCCAAATTGAGCCCAATTGACCTATTGTTTCTTGATGACCCTATATTATGAGCCAAAATCTGAAAAAACCATGTTAACCCAATCTTAGGATTAGGAGAGCATGGAAGCTTAATGAGAAAAGAGTTGTGAGAAACTAAGTTTGGGGTGGCTACGAGGTGATATGTCATATTGGGATGAGAAAAAGAAAATAAAGGTTGACCCAAGGCAAAAAGAAAAGAAAAGAAAAGAAGAAAACAAAAATTGCCAAAAGAAAAGGGGCAAAACAAAGATAATAGCAAGGAAAAGGTTGTAGTCACCCGAGCCCAAATGAAAAATGGAAAAAAAGGAATTTGAGTGGAAAATGTGTTTAATGCTCATGCTCTCTTAGTTCCTAGGGACTTAAGCCTAATATCCTTGAAAATCCTACCTTCAGCCAGGCCCCGTTACAACCTTTAAAAGACCTTCTGATGTTGCATGCATGTTTTCGTTGGGACCATTTTTGAGATGAAAATCAAATTCATGGGAAGTGCTCTTGATAAGTGAAATTGAGTGAAAAAGTTGAAAGCCTAGACGAACTTGAGCGAATGAGTGAAATTTTACATACCCTTGTGAGGAAGGCAGTTGTTTGAAATTGGTGATCTTCCTTTTGTGTGTGACCCTGATCCTCAACTTAGACTAATGATTGCATGAATGATGAAGTTCTCAATGGTTTAAAGTAAATGAATGTGGGGATTACATTGATGTAGGGGGAAAATCATTGGAGAAAAACTGTTTTGTTAAGATTGCATGAAATTTGTGCGAAATCGATTGAATCCCTTAAGCTTGCCAAGTCTTGAGTCGTTTTTGAGTTTTAGCTTGCTTGGGGACAAGCAAGGTTTAAGTTTGGGGTGTTTGATAAGCCTCTGGCTTATCTAGTTTTATAACTAGTAAGACGGTGGTTTACGTGCTAATTAGTCGAGTTCAATCTCGTTTTCGCCCAAATTTGCCTTGTTTTGTTCCTAAGTCGGACTTTGACTCGTTTTGCGTCTTTTGTGTAGTTTTTAGCTTCTTTTGGATAGAATTACGCTTGTGGTTGCTTGTGTTGTTTTCAGGTCAATAAGTGAAGCTCTGAGAATTAGGGAAAGTCAAGAAATAGTGGAGATTGCCATTCCGGAGATTCTCGCCCCACGAACAGGATTCTCGCCTCGCGAATAATGAAGACTTGGAAGTCAGAGACCATCACGGCCTAGCCGTGATGTGTATCACGGCCGTGACCAAAAACCCACACAAGTCAGAGACCGTCACGGCTTAGCCGTGATTAACATCACGGGCCGTGACAAGAAGGCTCGCGTCGCGATCGCGATACATACTTCGCGTCGCTAGGGTATAAATTCCAAAAGTGCGCCAGAAACAGAAGCCGTCACGGCCAGGCCGTGATGACCATCACGGCCGTGACGCGTGGCCTCCCTATAAATAAGGCACTGCAGAACAGAATTGGAGGACTTTTGCATCCGAATTTTGAGAGATCTTTGTAACCCTTATTCTGGAGCTGCGTCTACCCTTCTCTTTTCTTATTCTTAGTCTTAGGATGAGTTCCGATTGTTTGTCTATGAGCATGAGGAACTAATCCCCTCGGAACTCATCCTAAGACTAAGAATAAGAAAAGAGAAGGGGAGACGCAGCTCCAGAATAAGGGTTACAAAGATCTCTCAAAATTCTGATGCAAAAGTCCTCCAATTCTGTTCTGTAGTGCCTTATTTATAGGGAGGCCACGCGTCACGGCCGTGATGGTCATCACGGCCTGGCCGTGATGGTCATCACGGCCTGGCCGTGACGGCTTCTGTTTCTAGCGCACTTCTGGAATTTAAACCCTCGCGACGCGAAGTATGTATCGCGACGCGAGCCTTCTTGTCACGGCCCGTGATGTTAATCACGGCTAAGCTGTGATGGTCTCTGACTTGTGTGGGTTTTTGGTCACGGCCGTGATACACATCACGGCTAGGCCGTGATGGTCTCTGACTTCCAAGTCTTCATTATTCGCGAGGCGAGAATCCTGTTCGCGGGGTGAGAATCTCCAGAATGGCAATCTCCACTATTTCTTGACTTTCCCTAATTCTCAGAGCTTCACTTATTGACCTGAAAACAACACAAGCAACCACAAGCGTAATTCTATCCAAAAGAAGCTAAAAACTACACAAAAGATGCAAAATGAGTCAAAGTCCGACTTAGGAACAAAACAAGGCAAATTTGGGCGAAAACGAGATTGAACTCGACTAATTAGCACGTAAACCGCCGTCTTACTAGTTATAAAACTAGATAAGCCAGAGGCTTATCATCCGTCTAATCCAAAAGGTAAGATTGATGTGTACTTGCAGCCGCTGATAGATGAGTTGACGATGCTGTGGAATGATGGTGTGTTGACATATGACGTATCTTTGAGGCAGAATTTCATCATGAAAGCAGTTTTGATGTGGATGATCAATGACTTTCCCGCCTATGGGATGATGTCGGGTTGGATGACCGCGGGGAAGCTTGGATGCCCAATATGTATGGAGCGATCGAAGGCATTCATGCTTAAAAACAGTTGAAAGATCTCATATTTTGATTGTCATCGTCAATTCCTTCCAGAAGATCATCCTTATAGGCGAAACAAGAATGCATTCAAGAAGCGTTGTGCGGAGACAACACTGCCTCCACCACGTTTGACCGGTCCTAATGTATGGCGCAGAGTACAGTACTTACCGCTTGTCATGAATCCCAAGGAGAACATATTCCTGATTATGGCGTCAACCATCATTGGACAAAACAAGTATATTTTGGAGGTTGTCGAATTGGAGGACGCAGCTACTCCGTCACAACATTGATGTCATGCATACTGAGAGGAATGTGTTTTTGAATGTGTTTGACACTGTGATGGACATCAAGGGGAGGACAAAGGATACAAATAAAGCCTGGTTGGATCTGGCAGAAATTTGTAATCGGAAGGAGCTTGAGTTGCAGGACGGTGGTCATGGCAGACTTATCAAACCGAAGGCAAGTTATACACTAAGCAAAACACAGAAAATGGTCGTCTGTAAGTGGGTTAAAGAACTAAAGTTACCAGATGGGTATGCTTCCAATCTGGGTAGATGTGTTGACATTAAGGAAGCAAAGTTACATGGAACGAAAAGTCATGATTGCCACGTGTTCAAGCAACAGTTGCTTCTAATTGCGTTCGACGCATTACCGAAGCAAATTTGGAACCCACTTGTTGAGCTTAGCCACTTTTTCAGGGAGCTTACATCGACAACACTAAATGTGAATCAGTTAAAGGATATGGAAGTCAAGATACCCGTTTTGTTATGTAAGTTGGAGCAAATCCTCCCGCCGAGTTTCTTTGATTCCATGGAACACCTGCCAGTTCATCTACCTTACGAAGCAAGAGTTGGTGGCCCAGTCCAATACCGCTGGATGTATCCATTTGAGAGGTAAACAACATCAACTATTTTACTTAATACATATGAAATTCACGAACATGAAATCGTAGTTTAGCTTTCCCTAAAACTAGTAATTATTTATATGTATCCCTCTTTAATAGGTTCCTGCACTCCCTTAAACACAAAGTCAAGAACAAGGCACGAGTGGAGGGTTCCATTTGTGAAGCATACTTAGTAGAGGAGACTTCCACTTTTTCCTCTTATTACTATCCGGACGAAGTTAACACAAGAAGGACAAGGATGCCTAGAAACGTTGATTTGGGTGAAGGAAGTTCAACTAGTCCTCCTATATCAATATTCAACTATCCGGGTAGATTTAGTGGCAAATCAAAAGGATATTTCTTGGAGCAGCGTGACATTAATGCTGCTCATCTGTATATCCTTCAAAATTGTGAAGAGGTGGCGCCATATTTAGAGTAAGTTTCTACAATGTCTTTTATAAGTTCAATTTATATTTATGATTATTAATCGTCCTGCTGTTAATCTCCCATATGTAGGATGCACGACAATTTTCTAAGGGATCTCCAACCTGACATTTGAAATGATCAGGTTGATCGAGAAAATACTTCTCACTTTGCTATGTGGTTCAGTAAATATGTAGGTTAAGCATCTTCATTTGTTGCAATACATTTTATCTCCTTAAATATATAGCATGTATAAGAATAATATAATATTTGATTTTTTAGGTACTAGATCCAGAAAACAATGTTCAAAATCCATTGTTGACAAATTTGGCATGGGGGCCTAACAGATGGGTTACATCGTGGAATACTTACATTGTAAATGGATATAAATTTAACACAAAAACATGGAATAAAGGAATGCAGTCATGTAACTATGGTGTTTGTGTGCGAGCCACTGATGGCAATGTAGAGGATGATTTCTATGGGGTTCTAACTGACATCCTTGAACTCGATTATACCGATTTCCCCGTGATGAAGTTAGTTATCTTCAAGTGTGATTGGTTTGATCCTACTCTTGACGTAGGGACAAAAATCGATAAAAAATATGGTATTGTTCAAGTTAGGCTGTCTCGAAGGTATAATAAGGCGTACGACCCATTCATTTTTTCACAACAGGCAGATCAGGTTTATTACTCGCCATATCCCGAAGGACATCAAGGCTGGTTGGGTGTTATTAAGATAAAGGCTCGCAGTATAATTACTGATAATGTAATCAACCAGCCTGAAAAAGATGCTCCGTACCAAGATGATGAGTTTTCAAGACCCCACGTACCGTTGCAAATTACCCCGGACATTATTGTTAATTCTCTGGCGGACATTTCTGGAAATGGGGAAGAAGTTGAAAAAGAGTTAATGGATCAATCGAGTTTGACGCATCTAGCGAAGGCACATTCCGATCAAGTGAGACTGATGAGAGTGGGGGTGAATTTAGTGACGGAGATTCTACTTAGGTAATTTATTTATGTCATAATTCATTGTGTAAATGTCATTCTACTTAGGTAATTTATTTTTGTATTATTTACATTGTTGTGTAATCATCTTTTCATTTTTTACAAAGATGCCAGATTCCTCTAGAGGTAGGGGTCGTCGTGGAGGTCGTGGCAGAGGTCATGCTGCGAGAGTCCCTTTGCCGGCCGACCCACAGCCTTAAGATCGAGACCACCTTACCAGCACCTCTGTGGACGGGACACCTCAGGGTGATGGAGTTGCACCCCCTACCCAGCCTCATGTGGTCAGGACACAGGCTGCACCCTCAGCATCCACACCTATGACAGGACCATCATCATCATCGGGACAGGAGAGTCGTGGTCCATCCGACAGGAGGATTCTTCTTATCCCCAAGGGGGATAACGAGTAAGCTAATTTAATTTTAATATATATAAAATATCGTTAATTTCTATTTACTTGTTTTTTTGTTTTTTTATAACATTTATTAATGCTCTAATTTTACTGCAGCTTTCTTCCCGCGAAGGGCCCTTCTGTTTCGATATCGAAGATCCTGCGACGCAAGTTTGATGGTCCATGGTCTACATGGAAGGCCATCCCATGGGGCCATAGGGATCAGTTGTTTCAAGAGTTTAAGGTAACGATTTATTAAGTTATTTAAATTAGATTTACATTATATATATATATATATATATATATATATATATACACACACGAATTTCCTAACAACTTTAAGTTGCAGAAAGAGTATAGGTGGGACGTAGCTTTAGAGGGTCTCGTCAGGGACATATTTGAGCATAAAGGCTCACTGGTCATGAAGAATCTGACGAACAAGCTGAGGAAGGGTAAGAATAAGGGGAAGTGGGTGGATCCTGAGATCAGGAGGCAGCTGGACCAATACTGGGCTACTGAGAAGTTCCAGGAGATCCAGGCCACAGCTCGGGGTAATCGAGCTTCTGATGGTGACGCATGTGCTTGGACCGGCGGGTCTAAATCAACCGCCGCCCACTACGACAAGCTGGTAATACATTAAACTTTTGACTTATTATACTATTTAATTAGTTTTCATTTTTAATTATTCTTATGAATTTAAGATTATATTTTTCTGTGCAGAAAGCACAGAAACAGCGGGGCCCCACTGCTATGGAGTTGGTGGAGAGGACGAAGAAGTTGAAGTCGGGGACATGGGTCAACGACACGGTCCGTAACTATGCTGTAAGCAAAAAAAAAAATTTAGTGTTTACTTGTAATTTATTATAAATGATTTGTTAATATTGATTTTAATTTTAACTAAATCTCTTCAATTATACTTTGTAGGTGTGTTTCAACGAGAAGAAGGACGATGCCATATCACGTGCCTCACAGTCACAAGATGAGGCCTTGACTGGTGATGGGCTTAGCTCTCCTATCTCCGTCGACGATAATGCCATTTATTTGGAGGTCGTCGGGGGCAGGAACAAGAAGGGCCACGTATATGGCCTCGGACACCTGGGAGGCGAGTTTATCGCTTCATCATCCGGCACGCCGGCTCCTTCCTACACCGATACCGTCCCTAAGGAGTAGTTCAACCAAATGCAGGACACCATCACACAGCTGAACGCGGAGCTTCGGGAGAAGAGCAAGAGAGAGCAACAGATGGCGAACCAGATTGCACAGTTGACTCTGGCACACCAGCAGCTGATGCAGACGAGCATCGAGCAGGGCCAGACACTGCGACTGGTGTTGGAGCATATGAGGATCCCGACTCCAGTTGCTCAGGGTGATGCTTGACGGTTGTGCCGCCTGCTGTCGCTCCTCGTTCAGCCCGCGCCGCCACCATCGATGTCGCCATCTGCAGAGGACGATCAGATAGCAGACGTCGGTGATACGGACGCTGAGGATGATTGGATTCCTCCACCTCCCCCTCATCATGACTGAATTTTTTTTCTTCATATTTTTGACTTTAAACGATTCTTGTACGACACTTTGGATTATTTTTTTTAATATATATTCATTATTTCTTATGATTGTATATTTCATTAGTAATTTGGTGTGTTTCATTAGTATTTTTGCTAAACTTTAAAGAAAAACAGAAATTTTTTTTATTATTTTAAAATTTAAATTTTAAAAAAATTAATAAAAACCAGTTTAGCGACCGAATTAGAAACCAATAATTCACTCGCTAAACTTTAGTTACCATTAACAGATTGTGGTCTAGCGACCGAAAATCCGTCACTAATATAGGTTAACAGTAACCAACATTGGCGACCGAACTAGCAACCGATTATCGGTCGCTAAAAATGGTTACCCAAACAATGCAACCAACCGTGTAGCGATCGTTTTTTATTATTTAGCGACCGAAATTACGGTCGCCATTTAGCGACCGAATTGTTATTTCGGTCTCTAAACGCTCAGCGACCAGGTTATAAGCCACCATCATAAAGCGGTCGCTAATTCGATCGCTAACTTAAATAGCGACCGAATTAGAAAGTTTAGCGACCGAATATGCCAGTCGCTAAACAGTTCTTTTTTTGTAGTGGATTTAGAGTCAAGGTGGAGATTGTTGAGATATGCCTCTAAATCAACAATATGATTAGTTAGTTAGTCATAACTAACTTTGATCAAGACTCACATATGTCTATAAATAGACTCACATATGTCTATAAATAGATCATTATGTATAGGATGAGTAACACTAATCAATAGATACATAGGCGTGTGAAAAGAAGAGAGGGATTTGAGTGTGAGGCAATTCTATCTTGAGAGAATCATGTATTGATTTGGTGAGAGATAGGGAAAAGTGTATAGGAGTGGAAACATCAATCTTGCGGCAGTTCTTGGAGATACCATGTGAAAGACATGAAAGGCAAGACTAGGAGGAAAGATTGTGGGAAGTTTCTGTTGTAAAACACTTGTATCTCTATGATCAAGATAGTGAAGGGGAGAAGAAGACTTGTCGTGCTCTCTCCCGTGGACGTAGGTCATCAATGACCGAACCACTAAAATCCTGGTGATCATATTTTCTTTTACCGTTTTTTCTTCTTTATTCGATTGTTCTTGTTATAGTTGATTTGCATGCTTTAACGTTCTTGCTTGTTTCCTTTCATGGTGCATTACCTCTAGGGAGGTTTCGTGGCGTGGCCCCAATCAAATTCCCCAACAATCTACATCCAGATCTGTCCAACCACCACTTCGTCATCGGTTCCGCCCTCTTCTTCTTCCCCCTCCCTTCACGACCATGAACCTTCCTTCTCCCTTCACGACCAGGTTCGGTACGTTCCTGGGAGCAAAATAGAGAGCTCCAAGAATGTAGAGGATGGGTTATATCTTGAAAACGGTTTCTCTTTTTGTTCATATGCGAAGAATGGGATTCACCAAAAAAAAACTGTTGAGGATGGGGTTGTCTCCAACTTCACATGCTATATCCTATGCACTCAAGTCTTGTGCTAGGATTCACGATCAGTTGGATGGTGTATCAATTCATGGGCAAGTTTATCTTTCAGTCGTGCTAATTGAACACATGGCTCCAGTCAATATGCAAGATCACCTTACAGTAGCGTACTGTATTGTAGCGCGATTGTAGCATCACTTTTTTTTTTAATTTTGACTTTTTTAGAAAAATAAAAATTTTATTTCTCAAAAAAACCCCTTCACCATATAATAAACTCAATTCACTAGATATTTGTACCTGATTCACCAGATATTTACACATATTTAATCAAAAAATTTATTTCTCAAAAAAAACCCATTCACCAGATATTTACACATACTTAACCAAAAAATTTATTTATAAAAAAAACACATTCATCAGATAATGAACTGAATTCACCAGATATTTGAACTTGATTCACCATAAATTTGCACATACTTAACAAAAAAATTTATTTCTCAAAAAAACCTATTCATCATATAATGAACTGAATTCATCACATATTTATACCTGATTCACCAGATATTTCCACATACTTAACCAAAAAAATTATTTCTCAAAAAACCTCTTCACCAGATAATGAACTGAATTCATCAGATATTTATACCTGATTCACCAGATATTTCCACATACTTAACCAAAAAAATTATTTCTCAAAAAAACCCATTCACCAAATAATGAACTGAATTCACCAGATATTTGTATCCGATTCACCAGATATTTACACATATTTAACCAAAAAAATTATTTATAAAAAAAACCATTCACCAGATAATGATCTGAATTCACCAGATATTTGTACCTGATTCATCAGATATTTGCACATACTTAACAAAAAAATGTATTTCTCAAAAAAACTCATTCACCAGATAATGTACTGAATTCACTAGATATTTATATCTGATTCAACAGATATTTACAGATACTTAATCAAAAAAATTATTTATAAAAAAATTTAAAAAAAATATTTTTTTTAAAAAGACCCGCTATAGTGTCGCACATACGATATCTCCGTATTGATGTCGGGAAAGTGTGTCAAATTAGCATTTTTGTTTATGTTTTGGGGTTTAATACTTGTGTTTGTGTTCATGTACAAACCACACTTCTTGATTTGTACTCCAAAATGGGTGATATGGGCACTGCAGGAAAGGTGTTCGATGAAATGGCTCACAAAAGCTGGTAACTTGGATGAGGCTTAAGAATTTTTTATGAGATTCCCAGGAAAGTTGACGAGATTTGATTTTTGGTTCAGTGAAGAATTTGGATTAATGAGATTTGATTTTGATGAAGGTGGGATTAGGGTTCTGCCTTGGGAGGGAAAAGTTACCATATTTTTTTATTTTAAAAAATAGTTAGAAAAAATTATTTAAATACAAAAATTTGAATTTTTTTTTATGAAAAAGTGTTCACAAAATAAAATTTAAATATTAAAATTGTAATATTTAAATAAGTGTTTTAATTTAAAAATTAAATTACTTTTTTTATTTAAATACACACTTGGCACATATGTGGCATGACAGGTGTCAATTTTGGATCAGGTGGTGTTGCTGACGTGGCACGTCGTTTGCCACGTCAGCACTTAACAGCAACATACTGACGGTAGGGACCTAAGCCAATATTATAAAAAACAGAATGACCAAAACCATCGTAAAATAAAGATAGGGACCAAAACCAATATTACACTAGAATGTAGGGCTCAAAAAGTTCATTACAAAAAAAAACATAATTGATTTAACTATACTGACATACTCTAACAGTGGTAACAGCTTGGTCATCGATAGCCACACATTTCTGCATTTGAAAATTGTAGCATAATCACCCAAATATGGAGTTTCGTTTTCTTTCTAAAAAAAACTCTTCTGAATAATTTATCACTTAAGTTGTTTTATTCTGACTTGGTTTTCCAAGGATTTGGATTCCCTTCTGATTTATAATAACATATGGTCCAATTGGAAGGAACCTCGTGACGAAATCTTGCTCTGACAGGAACTTAGGGGTTTCATCATCAGGAAGCTTGAAAACTGATGAGGAAACAAATCTCCTGCAACGTAGCAAGATGAAATTGAGTGGTGATGCTATTGACGGGAGTGCAAAGATCATGGCTAATGATCTCGACAATCAGTCTCATAAAGGAGTTACTTCGTATAAGGACAAGTTGATCAACCTTTTTGGGGAGGATGTGCAGGCATCTCTGAGTGATGGTATTTTCCAAGAATCTTCAGCTATCTCTTCCGGAAAGATTGTTCCTCAACCTGTTGGTGCTGGCATCGAGATTCCTCTTGCTGATGAGGAATGGGAGCAGTGGTCAATTCCTTGGAGAAAAACCCTTGTGGTAAAACTTCTGGGAAAGAAAGTTAACTTTAAGGCCCTTGAAGCAAACTTGAAAAGAAAATGGACCAAGAAAGGCAGTATCAACCTGGTGGACATGGCCGATGGATATTTTTTGGTTCATTTCACAGCAATGGAGGATTATAACCATGCCTTATTTGAAGGCCCATGGCTTGTTGCTGATTACTACCTAATAGTTCAAAGATGGGTGCCTATGTTCCTTCAACATGCGGAAATTCCAAGAGAGTAGCTGTTTGGATTAAAATCCCAAAGCTCCCTTTTGAATTATACAATTCAAGATTTCTTTGGCGCATTGGTTCTTCTCTGGGAAATATGCTTAAGATTGATAAAATGACATCTGTTCATTCTCGTGGGCAATATGCAAGGATTTGTGTAGAAGTGGATTTAGAAAAACCATTATTTCCTTTCATCATAATTCGGGGTCATAAACTTCTTCTGGAGTATGAAGGATTGCGTTTAATCTATTTTAATTACGGGAGATATGGTCATAAGCTGGACCATTGCCCTGATAAGACTATTAATCCTATTGTGCAAGGGAACTCTCCTAATGCTCAAGTTATCGGTCAAATAGTTCATGATTAGGGAATGGAAATTTGTTCTGAGAAAGAGAAGGAAGATCCAAAATCTTCCAATGTTAAGGTGAATAACTCTAGTATTCAAGATATAAATCCAATTGATCAAGATAAAGGTATGAAGAACTGCTCTGTGAAAGGAAAGGAGAGTATGGTAGAATCTATTCCCAGTGTGAACTCTCAAGATATTTCTGGAAATTCAATTACTGAAGATAGTTATACATCTTGGATGGTTGTAAAGAACAAGTTCGGGAAAAAGTTCCAAGGCAAGCAGATTTCAAATCCAAAGAAACAGTCTCAAGACTTAAAGAACACTGATAAGGAGGTCAAAAATCAGAATGTGGTGACAAAAGACCAAAGAAAAGGTAGTTAACTCCTCCGCTCAAAAAGGTTCTCAACCTCAGCAATTGGAAAAATCCAATGTCAATCTCTCGAGTCCTAAAAGCTTATCAGCAAAAGTTGTGGGAGAGAATGGAACTTCTAGTTCTGCCAAGGATCCTAGTTCTTCCTTAGCATCAGGAAAATGGAAGGAAGAGTCTAAGCCTAAATCAAGAGAGCCTCAAGTAATTAAGTCAAATAAAGACCAATCGCAGGTTCAGAAAATCAGAAACCAAAAGGGAGGTAAAAACCCTCAAAAGAGTGACAAAGGGAAAGGTTTGAGAGTCATCCAGAACCCTCCTAAGAAGAAGAAGGTCCTAGTAAAGTCTGACTCCTCCTCCAAAGCTGCTCTTTTACTAGATGCCAGTAATCTAGCTGTCGAAGAAGGTTGTTCTTCTATTCCAATTACCCGCGCTTCTCCGTCTGTAGGTAAGGAAGGTATGTTCTTACAATCTTCTCCTACCATTTTTACTTTTGAAAATTTAATGAAGACTGATCCTGTTGTGGCCGAGGTATTGGATCCCTCTGTAGAAGGTCAAAAGGCTAGCCCTTTAGAAATCTTAGGAACCGAGATTCCAAACTAAACCTCCATTGGTAATGAATAGTTTAGTTTGGAATTGTAGAAGGGCTGGGGGAAAGAATTTCCATAACCTTGTTAGAGATATTATGAAAATTTATCACATTGATTTCATTGCTATCCTTGAACCTAAAATAAGTGGGACTAGGGCTGAGAATGTAGTTAACAGGATAGGCCTTGATGATGGTGTTAGGGTGGAGGCTCAAGGTTTCTCTGGAGGCATTTGGTGCCTTTGGAAAAGCTTTTGTCCAACCATTTCTGTTATCCAAACCGAAAGTTAACTCTAATTCTCCTTTGTTTTGGTACTTTTCCATAGTTTATGACAGTCCTCAACCAGGACATAGAATTGAACTCTGGGATGATTTGAGAAACTTTAATTTAACTTATCCTGGTCCTTGGTGCTTGGCTAGGGACTTTAATACTGTTCTTTATGATTGGGAAATGTCAGGAGGTGGTCCTATTAATATATTTTATAGTTCTGCTTTTTCCAATTGTATTGTAGACTATAACTTGATTGATCTTGGCTACAATAGTACTCCTTTTACTTGGAAAAGTGGACAGCTACTGGAAAGACTTGATAGGGTGCTTTGCAATCCTGCTTGGCAAAACCTATTCCCTGATGTCTCTATAACTCATCTGCCTACCCCCTCATTTGATCACTGTGGCCTTTGGCTAAAACCTACGAAATCTGAAAGGAGACAAGGCTACTTCAAATTTTTAGGTCCCTGGTTAGATCACCCGAACTTTAAGGCAGAGGTGACAAACTCATGGCATGTTTTGGATTCCTGGAGTCATAATATCAACAGAACCTCTCATAACCTGAACTTATGGAACAAAGAAGTATCTGGGAATATTTTTAAAAGAAAACTCTTGATTATTAGGAGGTTAGAAGGCATCAACAGAGTTCTTATGAATAACTCAATTGAGAGACTTCTAGCCCTAAAGGACCAATTATGGCAAGAGTACCAATCCATTGTCAAATATGAGGAAGCATATTGGTTCCAGCAAGCTAAGAGTAAATGGATTTCCCTTGGTGATCTTAATACAAGATTCTTTCACATGGTTGCTATCCAGAAAAGAAGAAGGAACAAGGTCACTGCTTTACAAGATTCTGCAGAACAGTGGATTTATGAAGATCAAGTAATTAAGGAATTGGTTCTAACCTTTTATTCAGATCTCTACTCCCCAGGTATGCCTTCTGACTTTGCTTTTAATTATGAGCATTCTTTCCCTCCTATTATGAACTCTGATATGATCTTAATTGAGAGCCCTATATCTATTGAAGAAACTAAGAATGCCCTTTTTAGTATGAAAAATTACAAGTCTCCAGGGCCAGATGGTTTTCATCCCTTGTTCTTTAAATCACAATGGGACATTATTGGAGACTCATTACATTAATTTGTTCAAAACCGCTTTATGCATCCTGAGAATATTAAGGAATTGAACCAAACCCTTTTAACTTTAATCCCTAAATGTGATTCCCCTTGTAGTGTTTCTCAGTTCAGCTTTATTTCTTTATTAATGTTGCCTATAAAGTTGTAACCAAAGTGTTAACTCAAAGACTTAAAGGTATTATGCCTTATGTTGTCTCTTTCAACCAAAGTAGCTTTGTCCCTGGAAGAACTTCTTGTGACAACATCCTGGTTTTACAAGAAGCCATTCACTCCTTGAATAATCTTCATGGTAGGAAAGGTTACATGATTATTAAGATTGATTTAGAAAAGGCTTATGATAGGCTGGAATGGAACTTTATTATCGAATCTTTACAAATTTTAGGTTTACCTTCTCATATCATAAATCTTATTTTGCATTGTTTAAATTTTGTTTCTATGAGTATAAATTGGAATGGTGATAAAACCAATTCATTTAATACTTATAGAGGTCTGAGACAAGGAGATCCAATATCTCCATACTTGTTTGTTTTAGCTTTAGAGAGGCTTGGTCATAGAATTCTGGATCTGGTGGATGCTGGATCTTGGAAACCTCTGAAGTTTAGTAGGGGAAATGGGCCAAGTCTCTCCCATATTAACTTTGCAGATGATCTTGTGTTAGTTGCATAAGCAGATTTGGAGCAAGGTGGTGTTAGTCAAAGTGTCATGGCTGAGTTTTGTTCAAAATCAGGGCAAAAAGTCAACCTTAGCAAGTCCAAAATCTTCTTTTCAAAAAATCTGAACTTTCAGGACACTGAGCAGATTAGTCAAGCACTAGGGATTGCAAAAACTGAAGACATTGGTATCTACTTAGGAGCACCTATGATCCATCAGAGGTCTTCTAAGCATACCTTTAACTTCATCTTGGATAAAATGAAGAAGAAGTTAGTAGGTTGGAAGGCCAACTCATTGTCCTTTGCTGGAAGAGTCACATTAGCTCAAGCCTCTCTCTCAAACATCCCTGGATATGTCATACAAACATGTGTAATTCCTGTGGCTGCGTGTGATGAAGCTAAGAAATTACGTAGAGATTTTATATGGGGAAGTTCTACTGAGCAGAGGAAATGCCACCTTATCTCTTGGAAGCAAGTTTGCCTACCAAAAGAAGAATGTGGCCTCGGGTTTAGAAATCTGAGATTGCTAAATAAAGCCTATATATTGATGCTAGCTTGGAGCTTTGGCCAATCCACAAAAACTCTGGGTTCAAATAATGAGAGCAAAGTACTCTTGTGGAGTCCATGCGATGCCTAGAGTCTCTTCAAGAAGTTCATGCACTAACATTTGGAGAGCTATTGTCAACAATTGGTAAACTATGAGGAAAAACATCCATTGGAATATAGAAAGTGGTAAAGATGTTTAGTTTTGGAAAGACAATTGGATTAAAGACATGGACAATCTAGAAGCTTGTTGCCATGGCCATTTTCCTCAGGAGCAAGCTGATTTTCATGTGTCCTTTTATGCATAGAATGGAGGTTGGAAGAGAGACCTGATTGAAAATATAGTCCCAAGTGATATCTGCAGCAGGATCCTCTCTTCTGATCCTCCTAAAGACACCGAGTCCAGTGACTTCCCTTCATGGCAGCTAGGTGCTGATGGGGAGTTTACTTTGAAATATGCTTATCATTTACTGAATAATCATGTCGGCCATAGTCCTGCTCCAAATCCTTTGTTCCAGAAAATATGGAATTGGAAAAGGCCTAATAGAATAAGGGCCTTTCTATGGAAACTAACTCATGGAAGGTTACTGACAAATGAAGAAAGATTTTCAAGAAGAATGACTTCAGACTCTTCTTGTCCTAGATGCAATTCTTCAGCAGAGTCTCTTATGCATATCTTAAGAGATTGTGATGAAGCTCAAAGGTTAATTTTGGTCTAAAATTATTTCTCCATGTAATTGGAGTAAATTCTTTAGTCTAAGACTGCTCCCTTGGTTAGAGTGGAACTTGTCAACTAAAAACATTGGAATTGTTCCTTGGCCTTGGTTCTCCTACTTCAGTGTGGTTGTTAACTCTCTATGGAAAGACAGGAATAGTCTAGTTTTCTCGAACACAACCATGATGGGAGAAGGCATTTGGTATAGTGTTGCCTCCCAAACTAAACTCAATGAGACTGAGTTGCTGAAACCCCTCCCCTTTTCTGATGATAGAAGATTTTTGTTGAGCATAGGTTGGCAACCACCTCCGGATGGTTTTTTGAAGATTAACGTAGATGGTGCTTATAATAGTCAAACTCGAATGGCAGCTTGTGGTGGTATTATTCGTGATGCAAAGGGAGGCTTTGTTAGAGGATTCGTGCAAAACTTGGGTCCCTGCAGCATTCTTAGAGCAGAACTGCTTGCTCTTTTGAATGGCTTAAAGGTTGCTAGAGCTTTTTCAATTCCTAAGGCAATATTCGAAACAGATTCTACATTTGTCATCAATTATGTTCTCAAGAGATCTCCTATCAATAATCAACACAAACCTCTTATAGAAGAGATTTCTTCCATGCTTCAGCTCTCAAATTGACAAGTTGTTCTTCATCATACTTTTAGAGATGCAAATAAATGTGCGGATTTCCTCGCAAAAGCTGGGTTTGATGCTCCTTTTGAGATGCAGTATGTGTTCTCAATTAATCCTACTCTAAGAAGTTTAGTTATTAACGACTGTAATGGGGATTATACCCCTAGATTTGTTGCTTGATTAATATGTCTTTCCCTTTTTTAGGGGGGGGGGGGACTCTTCTACCTTGTAGATATCTTAAACCGGCAATTTCAGTTTTTTCTTTTTCTTTTGTTAATCAAATGGACTAACTAGGACCAAAGGCTGAAAGAAAAAGAACACGGCACTACATAGAAATCGATCTATATATGATACGATAAAGACATGAGGATATAACAATTTAAAAAAATTATATGACATGATTGAAATGGATATGGTACGATATATAAAATTAATATCAAATTAACATAAAATTATAAATGTTAAATTAAAAGAGAGAAATAACATTTAAAAGATAGCATTAGTCAATGTAATTAAGCTCAATAAAATGCTACTGTTTATATAATTATTGTAATATTTTCATTTATAAAAATGCTACTGTTGGTATACGGTTTTAAAAAATAAAATTAGAAATGTATAATATAGTTAAAATTATTTGAAAGTATTTGTGAAATACTCTATACATATATGTGTTCAATTAGAACACAACTTTTTTAAGTGTCCGAATTTGATATGATAGTAGAAACTTCCCTTGAATCGTGAACTAATAGGAGGATGAAAATTTGTTGTTCCATTTTCATGTACCATATTCCATCCCCAACAATATCTTCTCACCAACATCAATTCAAATCCAATGTAATGTTATTGGTGGATATTAGTATGGCAAAGTGATATTGATAAAGATATGATCTGATACAGAGAAAGATATTCATGCGAACTAGAAACCCCTATGGTGAGGAAACAAGGTAACCCGAAGTAAAGCTAAAATTGGTAATTCCATATTTCCAGTAGCTTGTTTTAAGCACTAATGGAAAAACTCCAGTGAAAATTGTAGCCAAGGATACCAACCCTTCCGTCACCGGGTACATATATATTAGATTAGAATAGGTGAATGATACATACAATGATTTTTTAATTTTTTTTTTGGTAGAAAAAAAAAAATCATTGTATCGCAATGATACATACAATGATTGATTGTTCTCTTTTAATTTTTTTCTTGATTTCGGAGCCAAATTGCAACGCAAAAGCATTATTGTTTAATTCCATTATTCAACACTGTATGGATCAAGATGAAAAAAATTATAATACAATTTGGGTTTAAAATATTCTTTAGACTAACATATATACCCATCAGAGGAAAAAATAATGGTTGTGAAAGCAGAGGGATTTGCTACTTTCATTATCCAAGTCAGAAACACGGTATAGTTGGCACAGTATATCAAAAGATTTGTTTTCTTTTTTAAACACGAGATCGTCCAATGAGTTCCAGAACAAAATGTTTTGTCAACTCCTTTGTTATAAGATATATAGTCTCGCATACACCAAGTAAGATATAGAGATTCTTTCTCTCTTGCAAAGAGCCAAGATTCCTTAATTCTTTTAAAAGTAAATTAATCATATATGATTTGTACTGCAAGTGCAACCGCAAGCTAATCACTTACCATTAATCGGGAATATATATGTTCCAAGGGCTAGTAACTAGCATGGACGAGTGACCCACCCACCGTCACCATTATTGCACAAAGTTATAATTACAGCCACATGTTTGACGTTTCTCTTGTCGATTTATTATAAGAAAGTAGTGAATTCTTAAATCATTTAGGTACTATTTCTTAATCATGCCTTGCTTTATAAAACACACATGGTTGCACATTTCTAAATTCTTTAGGATAGATAATTGTTCTGTACCTTAACTTGAGACGTTGGCCCAACAAGGCCCAACCACGGGAACTGGGCCAAGCAAACGCCCAACAGCTAGGCGAAACCAAAGATTGGACTGGCCTACACCGCTGAATGCCCGGAAGATACACCATCATCAAGCTAAGTATAGGTTTAGCACGGCTTCTAACTCCTTTAGGGTTCGTTTAGTGGTAGTCAGGATATGATAGGGGCGGATAGAATAAGAGAGCATAATAGAAATATGATATAAGCATGATAAGTTGTTATAAATATTTTCAAATCATTAAAATTTACGGGTATAACATTTACCTTTTTAAAAATAATATTTCTCTCCTCTCACTTTTTATCCACCAAACAAAAGGAGTGAGAAAAATAGACTTCTTTCTCTTCTATTTTTTTTCTCTTCTCTCATACCAAACAATACACCAAATCTACTCTATTTCTCATATCTTTCTCTCTTCTCATACTCTCTCGCACACCTTTCTTTCTTCTCACTTTCTCTTCACAACCAAACATAGCCTAGCTAAGTGAAATGACAGAGAACATGCATTAGAACTATCAGGTGGTTATTTTAAAGAATTAATGTTGGTGCAATAAATAAATAAAAAAAAGAGAGAATTTGAAGTAACTCCCTCAAACTTGACTCTCATGGTTTGTTTGGTTGGGAGGAGAAAATAAAAAGAGAGAAAGAGCTGAGAAAGAGATTAAAAAGAGAGAAAGATGTAAGAAAGAGAAGAGATTTTTAGTATTGTTTGGTATGAGAGAAAAATGAAAGAAAGACAGGAAAAAGAAATAGAGTTTATTTTAAAAATACAAAAATATCCTTAGATTAAAATACCACTATACAATTTTATATTTATGAATTTGATTTCCCAAAATTAATTATTTTTTATTTTAATTCAATTAATTGATTAATTAATTAAATTACATAATTAATTTATTTTTAGTAACTTGATTAATTAACCGTAGTACCTATAGGCTATACCACTCCCCAATCCCCAGACCACGTTAAAACCTAAAATTCAATTGATAATGCATTAAATCAAGTCCATCCCACTCCATTTCCCAACAGTACACCCATTACAATCAATTAATTATTTAAATTAATGAAAAGAACTCTATGCATTCCACCTCACCCTTGAAAGTTGAAACGTTTTACTTTCCTCATGGGCTCATGGCACTTCTTCGTTTCAAAGTCATCGAGTGGTCTGTGAAGCAATTGCTCTGGGCATGGTGATGAGACGCAGGAGAGAAGGGTAAGAATGGAAAAAAGATAATTTTGCAGCGTTCTCTCCCCTTTCTTCACACTTGTGCGGAGAAACGAAAATAGCATGGGACCACATCATTTTATTCTCTCTCTTCTATTTCTCAGATGACCCAAACGAGAGAAGGGGCATATTTCTTCGCTTTTTCTCTCGCTGGTAACTCTTTCGTCGATATTTCTCGCACAACAAACAGGGTGTTAGAGTCGATGGATCCCCACTATATAGTTGGCAGTATAATATCCACGGAATTGTATTAAGTTGATATAATAGTATGTTATAACACATTTGTATCAGTTTCCGTGGCTTGGGAACATGAATATGCAGTTACAATGAATACTCCCTCGGTTTTTTTTCTTTTTTTAAAGGTTTCTAGTATGATTAAGAAATCATTAATTTATGTATATTTGTATCAAAATATTCTTATTTCTATCATTAATTATTTATAAATTCCAATGATATTTACCAATCTAAATAAATACTACATACTCCACTTAGGTCATTCATGAAAGATTTTGCTATTTTCAAGGCAAATTAACCTAGTTCTATATATACATGGAAAAAAAAAATTGGTCAATTATACATCGAGTTTATAAAGCACCCATTGTTTTGGAACAAAAACAAGTAGCTAAAAACACCAAAGAAACTTATATCTCTCTCTCAACCTTCCATCTACTCCTCTTTTCCTTCTTCCTCATCCACCGGACGGGGATGTTTTGGGCCATTTTTTGGCATGGAATCACCCATCTACATCGCGTTTTTCTCTCCTTTTATGTAAATAAGTGGTATTTCTACATAGATCTGGTTTTTCTTTCGTGTTTTCGTCGTCTGCGTGTGACAGTGTTTTGTTCGTCGTCTTGTTGCGACGTCGTTTGGTTTCCCGTCTTGTTGCGGTGTTCGTTTGTTTCAGATTGACAGATCAGCTTCGATCCATTACAGATTCAATCAAGACTTCAACGTTACAAATCCGGAGACATGGTATTCCGGTCACTTTGATTGTCACATTTGTAGGTATTTTACCGTGTTATGCTATTAACCCGGGTGCTGTGAGTTTTTTCGCAGATTCATCCTTTTCAGTTTTTAGCGATGTCGAATTTGTGTTGTTTTCGATGTATTTTACCAATTTGAATGATTGAATATCTTTTTTAATCAAAAATAAAAAAACACAAAAAAAAAAAGAATGGATGGAGTAATTTAAAGTGGAATAGATTGGGGTAGATTTAATTTAATCGAAAATGTATCAGATATTTTGAAGGGATAAATTTATTAGACTGTAATACAATCCACTCTTTACCAATGTAACAATTAAATATATAAATTTAAACCAATTAAATATTACACCTAGAGGTGGGTATTTGGACTCGGGTCCGCGGACAGTCCGTTAAACCCGCAGTCCGTGCGGACTTGGACACCCTAAAATGCGAGTCCAAAAAAATGCGGGCTTTTTGAGTCCGGTCCGTTTAGCCCGCGGGCTTAACGGACTCGGTCCGCGGATTCGCGGACCCGTCCGCGGACCCGGTCTGTTTTAAAAAAAAAAAAAAAACCTGCTGGCTGCTGGGCCAGCCCATCTCATACATAATACACTCAGTATTAACCCATCTCTAACTAACCCTAAAATACACTCCCTCTACTGTTCCTCTCCAAATAACACTCAGTAGTCATCTTCCACCACCCTTTTCGCTCGTTTCTTCGTCCTAGAAGAGCTTGCATCCAGAGAATGGCCAGTTGAAGACCTCTTACGAGAAGCGTCGCGATGAACTTCCTGATTAACTTCACTGGTGGATGTCGAATCGTCAGTACTCTGCGCCGTTCCGGTGATTCGGTGAACGAGGGAAGAGAAAGAGCGAGATAGTCACCGTGATCGTGATCGTGATCGTGAGCTCGCGGGTCTCTGATTGTAGTTGCCATTATTTCCTTCGGTAAATATATTAGATCTGACCAGTTTTTTCTCTGTCTCTGTTTGTTTTCCTTCACTGGTTGATTTGTTTTTTCGCCTAACTGAATGGAAGTGAGAAAGGAAGAGGGTGGTTGATTTGTTATTTATTTATTTTAATTTCGGGTAGTAAGGTTTTTGATGTTGTTGGATACCACTTTTGATGTTTTCGCTCAGATCTGACCAGTTTTTTCTCTGTCTCTGTTTGTTTTCGCTTCTTTGTTTTTGCTTTTCGCTCGTCTATCTCGCTTCTTTGTTTTTGCTGTTCTGTCTATCTCGATTATGCTAATGACCAAGATGTTTTCGCGGGTCCCGTTATCTTTGTTCTGTCTATCTCAGTTATGAGACATAAAGAGTAGATTGCTTGCCTATTGTAGATAAAGTTGGTTTCTTGTCTAGGAACCATAGTGTGTATTGCATTGCATCTATCTTGTCATTCAGCCTATTGCCCCATGGATTAATTGCTTGCCTATTGCAGTTCTTTGATTTATTTTGTTTCAATTTGCCATTTTCAGTGATACTTTTTTGTTGAAGTTATTGTAATTGAAATGGATTTCTCTGCCCCGCCATAATTGAAATCAAGTTGATAATGTGGCTGAAATTGAACCCGAAAGAGTAGACCTAATTAGTGATCGGGATGATGATGGAGATGGAGATGGATTAAATGAACCTAAAATACCAAAAAAGAGGGCTAGAAAGCAAAGATCGATGTCCGGGATTTTTTTGACAAACCGCCTTTGGGAAGTGATGGGAAGGAAAGGAGTGAATGCAAGGCATGTAAGAAAGCCTTGGTTAGTGGTGGTAATAAATACGGAACTTCAACTTTACAGCGTCATAGACTCACTTGTGAGAAGATTCCAAAAGGATTTGCTAACACCGAGGTTGGTAAACTTATGCTTGATCATAACGGAAAATTAAAAAGTAGAAAAGTTGATTTTAAAGTTGTACGTGACATGATTTCCATGGCTATCATAGAACATGACCTTCCATTCTCTTTTGTGGAATATAGGAGGGTTAGAGAACTATTTAAATATTTGAATCCTGAAGCTAAGGTTCCCTCTAGACATGTTGCCACAAATGATGTCATTAATATGTATGAGGCTGAAAAGGAAAAAATGAAAGATGTGCTATCCAAAGTTCCAAGTAGAATAAACTTGACATCTGATGTATGGACTTCTTGTACCACAGAGGGCTACATTTCATTGACTGCCCATTTTGTGGATGAAAATTGGAAGCTTAATAAAGACAAAATTCTAAATTTTTCTCATTTCCCCCCTCCACATTCCGGCCGTGAATTGGCCAAAACTGTTTATGGTTTCTTGGAAGAGTGGGGGATTGAGAAGAAAATATTTTCATTGACTTTGGATAATGCATCTTCTTGTGGTAGCATGCAAGGGTTGTTGAAAGATAGACTTCTTATGCAAAGTGATGGCTTGTTATGTGGTGGTGATTTTTTTCACATTCGTTGTTGTGCTCATATCCTAAACATTATAGTTCAAGATGGGTTGAAAATTGCTAGTGAGGCTATACATAAGATTAGAGAGAGCATCAAGTATGTAAAGGGGTCGGAGAGAAGAATGATTGCATTTAAAAGTTATGTTAATAGACTTGGTAAAATTGATACCAAGATGGGTCTTCGTTTGGATGTCTCTACTAGGTGGAACTCCACCTTTATGATGCTTGAAAGTGCTCTTGCATATCGTCGTGCTTTTGAAGATCTTGCTTTTGAGGATAGGAACTATAAGTATTACCCTACTAATGAAGAATGGTCTAGAGGAGATAAACTTTGTGAATTTTTACGTCCATTCTATGTGATCACAAATTTGATGTCCAGTTCCTCTTATCCGACATCTAACTTGTATTTCTTTCATGTATGGAGGATTGAATGTTTGTTGCTTGAAAATAAGACAAGTGAAGATGAGGTGATTAGGGATATGACAACTTCGATGCAAGGGAAGTTTGACAAATATTGGAGTGATTATAGTGTTGTGCTTGCATATGGAACCGTTCTTGATCCTCGCTATAAGTTCTCATTTTTGGAGTTTTGCTATTCTCAACTTGGTGTTGATTCAATTTCTTGTCAAGCAAAGTTGAAAGTTGTCAAGCATAAGTTGTATACTCTGTTTTATGAGTATGTCAAAAGGTCCTTCAAAGAGACACCTCCCGATGAAAGTTCACTACAAGATAAGCAATGTCTTCCAACTAGTAGTAGTGGATTTGCTAATATGGACCCATCACAATTGGCTATTTTGAATGTAAGTATATTTCTTTCTTTTATTTATTCATTATTCATTATTTTTTATGTTTAATTTCTCATTCTTTATTTGTTGTTACATGAAAATAATGTAGAAGTATATCTCGTTTGAGAATCAAAATAAGAAGGATGTAGGTAAGTCCGAATTGGATACTTATTTGGACGAGCAAAACCTTTCCTCAACATACCATCCAAATCTTGATATTTTGCAATATTGGAAGGACAACATGTATAGGTTTCCGAATCTTGCTTTGATGGCTAGTGATATCTTAAGCATTCAAATAACAACTGTGGCATCGGAATCAGCATTCAAGATTGGTTCTCGTGTTCTCAACAAATTTCGAAGTTCTCTCCTTCCCAAAAATGTGCAAGCCTTGATATGCACTAGAAATTGGTTGTTAGGGTTTGAAGTGGAAGGTAAATACACAATGAATTTATGTATAGAAATAGAATGTCTTCCATTTAATTATGTTTTGCTTTTTAAACATAATCTTATGAATTATGACTTGTGAATTGTAGGAAAAGAAGAAGATGAAGATGATTTGATTGACACAAAGGAGGAGCTTGCTAAATCAAAGGGAAAGACTAAAGTTATTATTGATGCTTGATGTCAACATGTAGCTTTAATTTCAAACTTGTAATATTGTTGTTTTTGTTCCTTATTTTGCATTTTAAGTTCGTTGGTACAATTTTCTTTCTTATCATGTACAATTTTCTTTCTTGGAGGAACTTGATTTTATGATTATTGGTTACAACTATGGTTATTTTGCCTTATAAAAAAAAGTGTAAAGTCCGCGGACAGTCCGTTTAGTCCGCGGACTATGCGGACTGGACTTGGACTCTATTTTTAAGAGTCCATTTAAAATGCGGACTATAAAGTCCGGTCCGTTTAAATGCGGACTTTTGCGGACCGGACTTAAACGGACCGGACTAGTCCGTTTACCCACCTCTAATTACACCAATGTAATATTACCAATGATTAAACCAATTAAATATTAAGACAAAATATATAAATTTATACAAAATTATAGAAGTTAAAAATAACTAAAGTATATTTTACCAATGTAACAAATAA
Organism: Sophora flavescens; assembly: GCA_030762895.1. Classification (NCBI taxonomy): domain Eukaryota; kingdom Viridiplantae; phylum Streptophyta; class Magnoliopsida; order Fabales; family Fabaceae; genus Sophora; species Sophora flavescens. The sequence continues at coordinate 53,042,544 of CM061067.1, read as the reverse complement.
TAGCAGTACAATTACATTATCATGCCATACAAATATTTATTAATTTAAGCTAAAAAATTATTATCTATAAAAAGTATTTTAAAATAATATGCAATCACATACCAAATTAAGCAATATGATGCATGATTTAAACATAGCCCCTTTAATGTACCAAAACAAAACCTAATCCCTTAATTTTAACACATCTGCAAATTACAATTAACTCTAACTCGAAGCGAATAGTTGGTCCGGGACGAATCTTAAGTACCATAGTAGATTGTTGCCTAATGGATTTGCGCATCATATATTAGCTATACATTATTTTAACTGATATCGAGAAATTAGAGTTTCGTATATCTAGGAGCATTTGATTTGTAAAAAATCAAGCGACTGAACACAAATAATTTTGTTCTTCGATTGATTTGAAAAATGATCATGGGACAAGATAAAAAAATGGGTAAGAGACTGAACAAAAATCCAAAATTTTGTTTCCCACCAAACTATGAGACAAATTTTTGTCACATGGACATACTACGCAAAAAGACAAAATTATCTCCTCTCCTCTCTGTTATATATATTACCAAACGTGTCTATATATATAATTTATAATATTATATTACGATATTATATAAATAATATTATATATTATAATACTTATATATATTATATAATATCATAATAGATAATATTATATTATATAATATAATATTTATAATATATAGTATTATACTTTATTACATTATAATGTTATATTATATAAAATAATTTTATGTTTTATATATATATATATATATATATATATATATATATATATATATATATATATTATCACATACGGTATTATAATAAATTTAACATTATTTTGTTTGTCATGTTCATTGTTCATCAAACATTGGATAAGATAAAAAGTTGTCAAGTGACTTCCAGGTTTGTCCTGTACTGTTCTCCTTGTCCTGTATCTAAATGCGAATCAAACGTATCCTTAGGGTCTGTTTACGTTGTTTTCAGTTTTCAGTTTTCATTTTCTATTTTTAAAAATAATTACAAAATTATCATCTTATTTTCATCTTGTTTCCTATTCTAAAAGATTTTTACAGGAAACAATAAAAGTAACAAAATATTATGGTTTGTTTGATGTAATTACTTTTTGTGGGACACATGTTAGAATGAGTTAGACCTGAATAGAATGAGATATTCCTCGTTCCACTACAAGAAATTCAGCGATTAGCTACGACAAATTTTGTAGTTGATTGGTAACTAATTTCTAGCAAATAAATTTAGCTACAAATTAGCTACAAAATTGCTGTAAAATTGGTGGTAGCATAATTTGAGTGGCAAATTAGCTAGGAAATGTTTTCTATCTAATTCATAGCTAATCTTAAATAGGTGCTAGCTATTTTGTAGTTAATCCCTAGTAATATGCTATTCAAAATTGTTTTTACTAGCTAAATAGCTACCATATTCTTGAAGCAATTTTATAGCCAATCTATGGCTAGATTTTCTTAGCGATTTTATAGCTATTCCGTAGTTAATTCAAAAAAATTAAAAAAAAATTAACTCGCTAAATTGGTCCCAAACACCCGTCCTATGGACCAATTTAGCAACCGATATCTTTTAACTTTATTATCTGGTTGTAGCCGTAAAACAACATGCCAAAACCAAAACAACAAAACTTATAACACCATTGCAATTTAGACATTTTACATCGGTCAAAAAAGGTTTTTTACATCGGTTATATTCGCCTTATAGAATCAAGTGATATTGAGTGTGAGAACTCTTTAAATCGGATACTCACTAGTGTAAAAAGTCACATCTTGAATAGGCACAAACAATCTCAAACATAACAAAATATCTCAAATATCCAAAGTATTGACAAACATGAAATAAGAAGTATTCATAATGTCACAAATTACAAATCTCGGCATTAAATATGAAAAGAGCATTCTGAATCTTTTATAGTTAAAAAATAATAATTGGAAATTGTATCATGACTAAGGCCTTAGAGCATTATATATCTGAATTTTATTTAAGCTTCCAAAATGAACTAAAGCATCCAAAGACAATTCACTCTTAGCTTAACATGATAACATTATTTATACAGCAACATAATAGGGTAAATGGTGAAACTTTAAATGGACATTCACCTTATCCTCGGGCTCTTTTTCTTCAGTTTCATTAGCAGGACTCTCCTTGTTTCCATCTGTTACATCTTCCTCGATTGCAGGCTTCTCATCACCCAAATTCTTTTTCACTTTCATTCACAACTTCAGTAGTCACCCTATGGTAGACATTGAATCAGAAATCAGAAAGAAACAAAATACAAGCATTACATAACAAAGAATTTCCTACATAAACCATCTGACTTTCACTATTAAGAATTAGAAAATAAAAGATAATTGTTCTTACATCTTCGCAATTTTCTTCTTTTGCTCTTCTGAGGGAGGTGGTGGGACATAAGATGTTGCATCAATGATTTCCTGTTTTTTCCAATAAAATAGACAGAAAAGTACCATCTAAGTAAAAGTCATTTTTTTCAGGGACAAGAAGATGTGAATAAACCAAAGTCTTTGTTATTGAAAATGATTAGATAACTGAAGTGTAGCATTCAAAAAGAACATCATCAGTTTACTTCCATAAAAGTTCACTTACCACCACAAGATGCTAATGAATATGAACTGCGAGCAAAGCAATATAACACACAACCCTGTCAAACATTTTATCAAACATTTAGTATGATAAACTAAGAGACAGGGAACACCCGAATCAAGTTCTTCAAAACCAATCCAAATGTTCTCAGGCTTGACCACCTAAATACTACCTTGCGTTGCAAACCTGTTGAAGGAATCTCTCCTTTGCTCAAGTCTTCCGGTATCTAAATTTGAAATGTCAAAATAAAGTTGTTTAATAGAGAAACACAAAATGAAGTCACATTAAAAGCATTGTCTTATATTTTAATGGTGCAACCATTAACCTCAATCTAATAGACTATACTAGAGCTGACAAATGAGTAAACCATTCACAAAGTTTATTTAAGAGCAAATGAAAATGTAAAACTGTGTACCATGCTAAACTTCAAGGTTAAAGTATTACTAAATAAATAACCTCTACTCTCACCTAATAATAATAATAATTGCAAAATGAATAAATTCAAAATTCAATTCTACTTGTTTACATTATTCATAATCTTTTGTCTCTACAAAAAATAAACCCAAAAATAGAACTTATCCGCAAGCTGTTCCAATAATTTTTCAAAGTACAACAATTATGAGATAAGGGGCATCAGAACAGTAAAGCACTGTGTGAGATTAAGCTATAGAGAACCTAAAAGGCAATCTAAGAAAATGTACAACTTTTCAACTACTTTGAACTATATCAGTTTGACGTCATGACTCCTTCAATATTGAAGTTGGAAGTCTTGTAGTGGTTTTTGCAAAGTATGTAGCTACACTCCTCTCACTCTATAGCACCCAAAATAAATCATTTACAAAGAAATTTTTTCAATATATCTAAAGTACAGACAAGACAAAGGTGGAAGGACATAGCATGATGAATGTATTGAATAACTTGTTTAAAAATATAATTAAACACTTTGAATTAAAACATTGATCTGATACAAGCCTACAATTGAGAACAAACCTGTTAAAAATTCTCTTATTGAGCTCTTGAGATATATGTACTCCTTTGGAAGGTCATAACCAGAGGCCATAGGGACAACAACATTGTCAATCATCCATTCCTAGCAGAAGTGAAGTATGTGGGGGTTTAAACCTTCATTTTGCAACAGAAAATCAAAAAGACAAAGCAAATTAATTGAGTTTAAAATAGCTACTAATTTTAAATTTCAATTGTTGAAAATGAAGATGAATGAGAGAGCGAACTGTGAGAAATGAATTAATATTTACTTTCAAAGGAAGGCCCAATAACAAATACTATTACTTATTGAAAGGGAAAGGCTTAAGAAGAACATAGCAACATACAATAAAACCAAGTGAGAAGAGCATTCCATAATTAGGAACAAGAAGCAACAGCATTCCATCTACAATATAAAAAAATTACTTCAACATATATTAATATAAAAGAATAAAAGAAAGACAAAAAAAAAGTAGAAACCATAGATTGCCAACCTTCATTACAAAAATCACATCACAGTCCTAAAAATTGATACAAAATGAGAATCTATTACTGATAGAATGGAACAAAATCAAAAAAATGCAAGAACTGTCATTTATTATTTCCTTCTTGTTTATAAGATGCTAAGTGAGGAGATGAATCAACAAATAAGTTAAGAGCATGACACACTAGGTTCTCACAAAATTGAAGGTCTGTAAAGTATAATATATAGCAAAGTTTCAATGGAATAAAATGAAAAAGATATAACCATCATTAATAAAATGAAAAAGACATATTCATTCTTCCAGCACCAAAGAAATAGGAAGACCTCATTCCGCTACATTGGTGTAACCAATAAGGACTTAAAATTTTCAGAGTCTAAGTTTTAAACTGCTACAAGCCAGAAGAGGAGAAAACGTTGAACCACTGTACCAAAAGCATTACTAACAAGTAAACATAAAGCATGTGTGAATAAGTTCAATATATCATTGAATTCACTTAAATAAAATCTTCCATAAATTGGGCCTATTGGGAAAAACTATAAAGATCGAATGATAAGTTAGGAAGCAAAAATAGATATGCAGTATACCTATGGAGTGCCATCTAGAAGCATAATAGGGATTAATAGCCTGAGATTTTGCAAGACAAACTTCAAAGCATCCTCCTCATTGTGATAAGGTTGGGTCCACGTTGGCTAAATCATGCCATATTCCCAACATGCTAGGAATTTCAAGAGAAAATAAGAGGAATAAGATTATGTATTATTACTCAATAAATAAGAAAACACTTTTACCACACAACAATATGAATATTTGCAGCATGATTAAATGAACTTTTACTAATAGAAGCTGCAGGTTCATGAGTTCACCACACCAAGTTAGAAAGGTGAGATATGAAGAGGAAGAAAGTGCATGCCGTTTGTGTGAGGTGTTTAATCAAATTAAAGTTCAGGACTATTCTACTATTGTTCATGTCTCTCTTCCATGGTTTGTCTCTCTTCCAAATGAGCATTTTACATGTCTAAAGTAAGATATATAATTATTGAGGCATACAAAGGTAAATAATGTCTACTAAAAGTGACATGCTTAAAAATGCACAAGTAACAAAATCTTATCACTGCAAAACTTGTATTAATCACAAAGTAAATTCAATGAGGCATTTTCTCAAACAGGTAATGTTCAATGACATTCACAAAAATCCATTAGTGTAATTAACTGAAATCATAAAGAAAATTCAATGAGGCATTTTCTCAAACAGGTAATGTTCAATGACATTGAAAAAAATCCATGAGTGTAATTAACTGAATTTTAGAAATCATATAAACAAAAATTGAGAAATTAGAGAAGGAGAAAGAGTTAGAACCTGGAAAAGAGCTGGATGAGGATCCATCGGGAAAAGAGATAGATCAGATTCTGCATCACTAGAGAGAAATTGAAACGAAATGATACAAAGTTAGCGAGTGAGTGAGAATGAGATAAATGATGATATTGATAGCATAACATAGAAGAGGGTGAGAACAATGCTGGCAGATCAATGGCGATGCAGTTCAGAGCGATGGCGATGGCGATGCGGTTCAGAGAGTGATGGCAATTGCGATGCGGTTCAGAGAGATGGTGATGCGGTTCATACGGTTCAGAGAGAGATGGTGATGCGGTTCCGAGAGAGATGGCGATGCAGTTCGATGGCAGAGCGAGATCGGTGCAAAAATGGTGCTGACAAAGAGTTTTGATGCTCAAAGACTGAATCATGGGAGAGACAGAGAGATTATCAAATAACTAAATGAGCTTTTAAAAATAAACTAATAGAAGTAATATCAAAAACTATATTATAGTTAAATGACAGCTAATTAACTTGAGATTAACTAGTGATAAATCTTGTAGCTAAATTAAAAATTTCTTGTAGTGTTCCCATGTTTTGTTTGTATAGAAATAAAAATAGAATGATAACTCCATTTTAATTTAACTTTTTTATTTTAACTTTATGCTTTGTATGCTACAATTGATAACAAAAATAAATAAAAATAAATTTACATGTTAAACATGACCAAACAGACTCATTTCAGGTAAACTAAACACTTGGTTTTAGATGGGCAGGTCCAGGCCAATTTCTTTGGACCAAAAATAAAAGACTGCTTAGCCCAAAAGGAGAAGTTTTAGGCTAAACAAATCAAGCGCATGAGCTGTGCCATTTTTACACCTGTATTTTTGTTGAATTGAATGGGATTTCATCATTTTTCTGATGAAATTTCAATTCCTAACAATTATAGGATGGTCAATTGACTCAGTTCATTTCTCTAGAGAATTTTCATTCTCAAGTAACCAAACATAGAAATAGAGTCCCATTCCTATTCCTCCAATTCCATTTCTTTCTATTCTCTCAATCCAAACATGCCCTAACATACTGCGAAGATGAAAGATCCAATGACATGGACAACAAGACTGTTTATGGTGAGAATCGGAATGGAAAGAAAGAAGGAATTTCAAAGAAAGAAGAATCAACGGAGAAGAGAATAGAATGAAAACATCGCTAATGACTGCTTATGCAAAATAAGATAATGAATGCTTACAAACACATGATTTTGTTATTCATGTAAGATTTGTATTTTATAAAAATTAAAATAATTATTTTATCAATAATTTTCAACTCTTGCATTCCATTCTATAGATTGCACCCTTACACTTAAAAAGGTCTCAATCCAGACCAACGTCGGAACATATGTATACAGTATATCATCTACACCTTCCCCCACGTCTTACTTTAAAGCATATTCATAGATCATTAGTAAGTTAAGACTTTAGACCATGTCATTGTCCCACCTAGTTGAACTATCAACTACTTAGGTGAAAGTGGAGAGCTTGGTGAGGGAGAGAAAATGGTGGTCACGCACTACAAGAATTTAAGCTATTTCCTAAGGCATATTATCCAGGGCAAAAAATCCCTTGGAAATTTTGACGTTTCCCACGGTTAAAGCCTTGGGAAAGTTCTCTCTATGGTTCCCACGGGTTGGGCCTTGGGTAACAGATGCGTCAACTGCTCCCGCTTGTTTTCCCACGGATTGGGCCGCGGGTATCTGATTTAGCTGTTTCCCAGGGCTGTGGCCGTGGGAAATATGTTACATGAGGCGCCGTTTCCCAGGGCTATGGCCGTGGGAAATATTCAGCCCTGGGAAATATGTTGAGCGCCGTTTCCCAGGGCTGTGACCGTGGGAAATATGTTGAGGCGCCGTTTCCCAGGGCTGTGGCCGTGGGAAATATGTTACATGAGGCGCCGATTCCCAGGGCTGTGGCCGTGGGAAATATGTTGAGGCGCCGTTTCCCAGGGCTGTGGCCGTGAGAAATATGTTACATGAGGCGTCGTTTCCCAGGGCTGTGGCCGTGGGAAATATGTTGAGGCGCCGTTTCCCAAGGCTTTGACCAGAGTGTTTTCATCCCACTACCACCACTGCTCTTCTCCCCTCACTATCACCACCTCCACCTCTACCATACCCTTTGCACAACCCAGAAAACCCCCTCAAATAGAACCAGCAAACCAAAGAAGTTTGCAAAATCAGCGGTGGTAGGTGAACATGTGGCGCGACAGTGATGACAGAATGATCGGACGGTGTGGCGAAGGCGGACGTCGACGGCTAGTAGGCGGCTCGCTGCAGATTTGAACCACATGGGTTAGATCCAGACCGCGAAGGTCAGAGCCAGATCTCGTCTGGTGTGACGCAGCGGGGAGGGCGGTGCTTCAATGAACGGTGAAGTAGGGCTTCGCGACGGTGGTTGGTGGCGGTGACGGCTCGTGACGGATCCGAACCGCGTGGGTCAGATCCAGACCGTGTCTGGTGTGATGTGGTGGTGCATCAGTGAACGGCGAGGTGGGGCTTCGCGGCGGTGATTTGTGGTGGTGTCAGTTTGTGGGGATGGGGGTGGTGGTGGTGGTGGTGTAGAAGATCAGTGGCAATGGGGATGGAATTCACAACAACCAATAGGGAACGAAAAGTGAATGACCAAAAAAAGATCTAACACAAAAAAAAATTTGTGCTAAAAAAGTTATATTCTTTTTTTTTATCCTTTGGAAATCAAAAAAAAAAATACATAGGGTTCCCAAGGTTAAAACCCTGGGAAATGTTTCCCAAGGAAAATTCCGTTGGAAACGTTTCCCAGGGATTTTTCCGCGGGAAACTTTTCCCAGGGAGTAGTCCGTGGGAAATTTCCCAAGGGTGTGATCGCGGGGTATTTCCCAGGGCATACCCGTGGGAAACGTTTCCGACCAGCTGAAAACCGAGGGATCTGAATCCGTGGGTCATCCCTGGAAAATGTGTATTTTCCCACGGATTTTATGGATTTCCCAGGGCCATAGGCCGTGGGAAACAGCGAAAATTATTGTAGTGACGGTACCCCAGGTACTCTTTTAATAAAGTCATGCTTATCAACAAAAAAAAATCAACTACTTATCTACAATGGAGCCAAATCCATTCAATAAATTGAATCTCTAACAGTTCCACTTCAATCAAAATCTTTGCAAACTGGATCTGCCACTTAAAAAAATTACAAACTTACCTAAAGTATGAGGTCATGTTTAGCCTCACCCCAATATCAAGCATGAATTGCTAGTTGAATTGTTTGCCCTTGAACTGGGCTCCCTAGTGTCTAAGGCAGATATACTATCTCCCACCCTCACTGCATCACATTCATTAGAACCATCCATTAATTGCAACTTCTTCAAATGCCCTCCATTTATCACTCCTAATTGCACGTTTAGTTGGCATGCAAAGCACCGAAAGTAGATGTTGCATCAAGCTCTCAATCTGAATATGAAAAATGCATAAAAAAATATCACAAACAACAAGAATGACATGGCACTACTACAGAGAAGGGTTTTAAATTATCTTTTTTTTTTGTCTTGAGTAGCGCTTACAAGAGGTATCTATTCACCTGCTACTGAAGGTGAAAGAAATAGACAACGCTTAAAAAAGCGCTATTGAAAGTGGGAATAGGTAGCGTTTCCTTGAGAAATCGTTGTCTAAAGTTAGAAATAGACAACGCTTCCTTAAGAAAGCACTATGTATTGTATACTTTAGACGACGATTTCTCAAGGAAACACTGTCTAAAGTAAGCAATAGATTGCACTTTCTCAAAGAAGCGTTGTCAATTTTTAACTTTAGACAACGTTTTCTCAAAGAAGCACTATCTATTCCTCGTTTTTATTTTTTATTATTCAATTTGTTTTTCTACATTTCCCACCTGCACTCAGCAATTCACAGTAACGCTGCATTTTGATGCACACATATATATAATGTACAAAGCTTACATACAATATTGGTAAGTATATATAAATTAACCAAACCAAACATCAAAATCATGCATATATATAACCAATTAACTAATATACTTTAACACAATTCACAGTAACGCTTACACATAACCAATTCTAATATTTAAGTCCATAAACCAAAAGGTCACTAACCTACACTAGACAGTAACTACGAACTACTAACAATGTATACAAGCTAATCAACACACTATTAATTATAAACAATTTGTGCATGTGGCTTCCGTCTTCTGTCTGATCGCACAAAATCCTTGTTGCCGACCTGCATAAGACACTCATAGAGATCACTTGCACATACACACAAGTCTAATACTATAGGAGAGACACTAGCTAGCATAATATCAGAGTATGTCGTACCCTTTAATTGTTGATAAAATTCATAACTACATAACGACACCACTCGTCTTTAAGTTGAATAAGTTGATCAGCGGATAATGTGATGCTTTTATATTCAGGATTGAAACCAAGACAATGTTGCAATTTGCTACAGTGTTGGTTCGTTGTTGTATTGGGGGCTATCACTAGATTTCTATGCTACATCACTTTATTTTCTGATGCTTCAATAATGAACATGGATACAAGGTTTGTCCTTGAATATGGATTGTGGTGTTGGTCCTGGTCAGAGCGACAGCGATGGAGCGGGAAGGCGGTGCAGAAGCGGCCGACGGTGAAGTGGCAATGATGTTACGGGTTTACAGGGTTTAATTTCTACGTTTTATTTTTCATTTGATTTTTTTTAACGAGCCACGGACACGTGTCACCTTTTGGGCCGTCGGATTGATCCGACTGCTCAAGCATTGGAAGTCACCTGACTTTTGGCATCACAAAAGCAGGGGATCGAGTTCCATCAGCATATGCAACAAAAAAGAATTAAATTGCATCTTAAAGTTAAATTGCAGAAAAAAAAGAGTGCATATTTTCAAATATAGTTCTTCATTTTTAAATGAAATTCATAGACAATTCAGAAATAATATTTAAATTCCAAGCTTAGTGTCCAAGGCATTATGTAAATCTAAATATCCCAAACCACCTTGGTCTCTCTGTGTCTCCAAAGACATACCTTTCAAGTCAAGAATCAAGGCTAGATAATTAAATTAAATGTCCCTACAATTAAATATTAATTAATTCTCCTATGATTTTTTTTTGACACAATTTCTTCTATGATATGAACTTATACAGTTATATTTCCATATAAGCCTAGGGTTAAAAGGTTAACTTTGTAACACCCGGGTGCCGACAAGGGCAAGGAGCGGTTGCTGGTGCAAGAAGGCACAGACAAGTAGCGGCTCCTGGCAGGCTTCTAGGCAGGGGGGCACATTAATGAACCCGATTACACACCCGAATGAGAGGGATCCTAAGACTGTATAGATATGGGACTATACAGTTGAAGATGGCTTATAAGAATTGATTGGTATTACCCATGTCAACAAGATGTATCTTCTTTTCGGGAGCCCATCACTTAAGAACTCCACAGTTAAGCGTGCTTGGCTTGGAGCAATTCTGGGATGGGTGACCTCCTGGGAAGTTTTCCCAGGATGCGTGTGAGTGAGGACAAAGCACGCTGAAAAAACTCGTGTTGATCTGTGGGGTCAGTCGTCAATCCATAGAGCAGCTAAGGATGTTACAAATGGTATCAGAGCGGCACCTCTCCCAGTACGGTGTGGTTCGGGGACGAACCAAGCGGAAGCTGGTGGGCATGTAACACTCGGGTGCCGACGAGGGCGGGGAGTAGTAGCCGATGCAAGAAGGCATGGACAAGGAGCGGCTCCTGGCAGACTTCTAGGCGGAGGGGCACATGAATAAACCGATTACACACCCGAATGAGAGGGATCCTGAGACTATTTTGGTATGTGACTATACAGTTGAAGATGACTTATAAGAATTGATTGGTACTACCCATGTCAACAAGATGCATATTCTTTTCGGTAGCCCATCACTTAAGAACTCCACAGTTAAGCGTGCTTTACTTAGAACAATTTTGGGATGGGTGACCTCATGAGAAAATGAAAACAAATTACTCTCTCAGAAATTGGAATTTATTTTCCATTACAGAACATGTAGCACAACATTGATTCAAGCTTTACGGCCAACTGCTTAAAATAATAAACTTCCAAAAGTTATACGTTATCATCGGCTACAATAAAAAATTTCTTTGAAAATCATTGACACTAAACGCAGACATATAAGACTTCTCTTATCCCAGTAATGCGCTGGAATTATTCCACTTATTACAAATTTGTCAAACAAACACTCTAATACCTCTTAAATTAATAAGACTCCTAAAATTATATGCTATCTTTGGCTGCTACCAATAAAGAAATTTAATATCTTTGGCTGTCAATGAAGCAACTATTTTTTGTCAAAAAAAAATGAAGCAACTATTCCTTCAAAAAAAATAAAAAATGAAGCAAATATAAAAATTATCCCAGTGATGCGATTTCACCTATTAAAACATATTTATCGACACCTCTTCTGCTACTCTCTTTGCAATCTAGTAATGAATACAAGTTCGTTACAGCTAGCTTGTGAATATAAACTGACATGAATATTGGACCTAGACCCATTACTCTTCCTTCTGAGTTCTGACAATAACACCTGCAAAATATATAGAAGATGAGCTGATTTAATTGCAGAAGAAATTCTCGAAAACCAAGCCTACGCATAAAACACAGCAAGAACAATCGAAAGCTTCCCAATCTGCTGTAACAAACAAAAGCTTCAACCATACCAGAAGTGATTTTTTTTTTTTTGATTAGGTATCCTCCGGTTCCATGGTTGGAGATTAATCCCTCAAGACACTGAGATTTATTTAAGGGTTAAATTCTCTCAACATATATCATTTCATACAAATCAATTAGGAATCAAACCCCAAACTGTAACATCCCTGATATATTGAGTCAGAAATTGAATCAAACCCCAAACTGTAACATCCCTGGTGCTGCCAATAGAAAAGGCCATGATTGGGGATTCTTGGTCTTGGATCTATCATCTTATCTACGAAACTGTAAATTAGAGTTTTTTATGCCTACACGTATAATAAAATCACTCAATTTTAGGATGCCATTCTGTTATTGAGCATAATGGTAAACTTGATATCACTCAAAAACATATTTTCACGTAGGCGCCGGAGTTCAACAGAGGGCAGCGGCGGCGTGGTGTGCTTGGAGAGGCATTCTCCGGTGGCGGCGTGCTCCGAGAAACCCGTAACATAGAAGAAGAGGTGGTTATCGATGAGGAGAAGCTAACGGCCTTTGGTGGTCAGGATACAAGAGAGAAGCTGTACTATTGTTTGGTGAGTCAATAGGATAAGATAAGGCAATCCTGTCACTTATCTTATCCTATCCTAAAATTCTATCCCGGGGAGGGTTGGGTTAACACTCAACATGATAGGATAAGGTTTTTTTTCTTTGAATAGAGTGATTTAAAGTATAATAAAATATCAAAATATATAATACATAAAATAATTAAAGTATAATAAAATAATAATTTAAATTATAATAAAATTTAACATGGTTACAAAAAAAAGGAATAATAAAATATAAAATATTTAAAATAATAAAATATTAATAATTCAATTTAAAATTTATTTTTATTTTATAACAATACTAATTTTATTATTTTATATTATTTTAAAAAATTGTAAAATATAAAAAAAAAGTATTTTAATAATTTAACTATATGTAAATTAAAAACAAAAAATGAATATTTAAAAATATAAAAATTTAATTTTATTTAGACAATATTTAAAAAAATTTAAAAATTATATGTAATTTTATCACAATGATAATTTTGTCTTTTTATATAATTTTAAATAATTAAAATTATAAAAAAACTAAAATTTAATAAAAGATGAAACATTTAGAATAAAAACGAAAAAATTAAAATTCATACTTAAATTATAATGCTATCCGGTTGGTTATCTGGTGGACACCAAACGTCGGATATGATAACAACTTATCCTGCTCATATCCTATCATACTCCTATCATGTTCTCTTATCATATACACCTCTATCTTATCCTGACCACCAAACGAGCCCTAAAAAGATTAGGCACGTGACTTTTAAATTTTTTTTTTGAATTTTTTTACTGAATTATTTTCAACCGTCAGATTAACTATTATCACTGATCCAGATTTGGTGTAAGTATTTTGACTTATACATGGTGTTAACAGATCCTGTCTCATGTTTAATTGCTTTATTAAGAGTGATTAATTTTTATAAATAGTTATTTTTGTTTATTTTAATGCTGCTTGGCTTGAGTAATTTTATTTACTTGTTTAAAATGTTTTATTGGGTGCGTTAATATTGCGATACTACAATGTACGCTTGCGAGACAATAATATTACGACATTGTCACTATTATTATTTGTTTATAAAAATATTCTAAATAGCATGATTGAAAGAAATTTATTTTTACATCTTACTCTATTTAATTTTAGATTTAGAAATAAATTGGTTTGCAATTAATCGGAGATTAATTTTGGATCATTGATTTTCTTGGTTGACCAATTCAACCATCAATCTCTATTCTAATTCAAAATTTGAAATTATATATTTGTCACTCATTATTTTTAGATCAAAGGACTAGTGTTATTTCTTTTTTTCTAAACTCAATCTTAATCACTCATTTTTATATTTACCCACTAAGTAAGTGAAAAAGAAAACTGTTTTTCCCTTGGTCAGGAACGTTACACGACACCCATCCTCCTCTTTCACATTTCTTCTTCTCTTTACTATGTCTTTCTTTCTTTTCATTTTGAAACTCATCTTCTTCATTCTCTCTCCCAAACTTTATTTCTTCTTCTTCCTTCACCCTTCCGCCACACCTAGGGAGCTCCGGCCGCCGCCGTTCTCCACATGAACCGCCATGGTAAGCGTTCCTCACCGACGTTCATGGTGGTTCCACCATCCTTGAGTGTTAAACCTTCTTCTTCCTTTTCTTCTTTTATGCTTTCTTTCATCTCTTGTTCATGGTTGCTGTACCGTTGTCCGCCGCCGTCGCACCGGAGTCCACAGCACCACCACGAGCTCATATTCTTCCTTTGGGTGAGTGACTTCTCACATACTCATCTCTATTTTCAAGAACCCCAATTTATTCCCAATCTCAAACCCCAGCTCTTTGATTTTAGATTTAGAATTTTAAATTAATTGGTGTTTTATGCAATTGGGATCATGCTTAAGTTCCCCTAAATCAATTTTATCAATCTATGGGTAATTTGATTTTTCCCCAAATTTTATTCATTAACCTAAAAACCCCAAAATCTGTTTTGATTTAAATCAATGAGGTTTTTGAGAAATTAAGTATGTTAGTGAGTTATAGTTAATGTGTTGATATTGAGTAATTAATTTTGTGATTTGTCTGGTTGTTTCAATGCTTGAATCGTCTCCCCGTGATGCTTTTCATGTTCGTTCTTGCTCTGAGGAAGCATGAATTGCTTTCCGGGAACTAACAGGAGCTGCCTGCATGCCCATATCTACATTACTAGCCTATTGTAGAATCTTACCTCCCACTTTTTGTTCTTCTTTTCCTCTTTGTCCATTGTTGGCAACGATTAATTTTATTCGAAGAGCGTAAAAGAGACGAGGAGGGACTGGGCGCCGATGAGGAGATGACAGAAGCGAATCGAGATGATTTCAGACTTTAGACGTCATGTATAATTTGTTAATTTATGCTTAGTGTTGTTAATTGACTAAATTATTTTCTAAGTTGTTATTATATTTGATTTGATTTTGGAAATAGAGAAAATTTATTAGTCCACTTAGTTTTCGAAAACTTAAAGTGTCTAATTATTTCGTATACTTATACATATGAAAATTCATTTGGGACTATTTTATTTAATTATTTTAAGTTTGTTGTATATGAATGGAATTTTATTTCTTTTCTCTCCTGGTAATTGATGTAAGACCAATGATCAAACTTTTATTTGAAGTAGTGATTTTAAATTTATCAAATGTTTACCAGGTAATATTTTGATGAATACAAAGTTCCAATTTTTGTAAGAGGTTATTTTGAAAATAATTCTGAAAATTCTCATTTTATAAAGTTAAACAGCTTTAAATAAAACATGGTTTTACATTTTATGGTATCAGAGCAGTCGAGCCTAATCGGATCTTAGGTTATGACCCGACTGTGTTTTGCGTTGTGTGACCTCTGTGTTTGTGTGTTTTGTTTGCTTAGTTTGTATGATATTGGTTGATAGCTTAAATGTTATCTAGACATAAGTTCATGAGATTTATCTCGTGATGTGAGTTTCACTAATTACTTTTAGGTTTAACTATTGAGTAGGTTTCTGAACTATTTGGGAATTTTCAAATAGGTCTTTATAATAAAAAAAATTGTAATTGGGTCCTTGAACTTTTATAAAGTTTTCAATTGAGTCCCTATACTAAAAAAGTTTATAACTGGGTCCCTGAACTTATATAAAATTTTCAATGGAGTCCCTAGGGTAGGATTCTGTGAAGAGGTCATTAAGTTTGTTGATGTGAAACGTGACCTAGAATTTCCCCCAAATTTGTATTTAGGGTTGCAAGAGACCAAAATGTTGGGTCATAAAACCAAAAAATGACATGCGACTGCTTCTCCACTATCTGAACAAATAGTTCATTCCTTCCTCGATTTATGTTTTACGGTTGTATATCCCTTCCTTGAAATGATTTCATCCAAAATAGTTCTCTCACCTGTAACTTACTATATCTCACTTCATCTTGTTACATCTTGCTGCATTTTGTTGTGACAATGTCTTAAGGTTCATCTTCCACCCAAACTACTCATAAATGGTAGATATGATTATCCAGCTTGGATGAAATCAGTCATATTTCGTTCAATTCAACATATCACTAACGAATTTTATAATTTAGGGACCCCATTGAAAATTTTATATAAGTTCATGGATCCAATTAAAAACTTTTTTAGTTCAGGAACCCAATTAAAAACTTTATAAAAGTTCAAAGATCCAATTACAATTTTTTTAGTATCGGGACCTATTTAAAAATTCTCAAATAGTTTAGGGACCTACTCAATAGTTAAACCTTACTTTTATAGTAATCAATGACTCACTGAGGGAACCTTGAAAGCATGGCAATAACTCCAATTGAGGAACAACATGGTAATTGCAATCTCAATATTGGAAAAAAACATGCACAAACAAAGGATTGTCACATCAAGGTATCACAATGTTTTAAGTTCCGGACCGAAGATCGAACCGATAAGACCTCCGGGTCATGGTTTAACCGATTCAACCGGTGATCACTAATTAATTAATCAATAGCTTATATAATATAATGTTATATACATATAATTCTATTTAGTTATCTTATTTGTTATCTCTATTTTTTTATATAATCAATTTATCATCAATGAGATATGTTCCCAATACAAGGTGTAAATGAGCCGTCACCCACTACTATCCAAATGTCCAACTATCTTTAGATTAAAGGTAAAAAGTTAGAAATATTAATAAAAGTAGTCAAAAAAGGAAGACCAAGAGTTTCATTTCTCATCTTGGTCATTCCTCACTCAGCCGCAAGACAAAAACACCATACTCTTACTATAGCAGTTTCACTTTTGTACTACCGGTGACCCGAGATTATTTAGGCCGATAAATAGTCCGAGAATATTTGGGTAAGACAGATCCCTAAAATTATAGAGAACTGATATAGAGCCGAGTTAATCTTACTCGGGTTGTAGAGCCGAGTTAATCTTACTCGGGTTGTGAGCTCCATGCATGAAGAGGCGGTTAATACATCGTGAAGCACTCAGTTATCAGCCCAGGTGGGTCGATCATAGTGTAGACGTGATAACCGTCGAGATAATGGAGAGGAGTGATTTGAGTATAAATGATAGTCCTTTTTATAATGTATGGATAAGCTATTCAGTAACAGTAAGCTCCATTGAGAGTATTCCTTAATAAAAGAGCGATTGTTCTTGACTGAATTTGACTGTGAAACATAGCGATATTGTTCTTCGGGTTCTCGGATTAACATGACCGAAAATTTGTAAGAACATTTGGTGCCCACCGTGGAGCCGAGGCAAATGTCCCCGGTCGCATTTCTTTGAGCAACAATGGTAGAGACACGAAGTGCAAGTGGTAGGAGAAGTAGGACGAAAGCCACAACATCCAATACCGAGACACTACCTCGACGTGGAGCACCAGATCCTGTGGTTCTCCGTCTCATGATGAATTTAATAAGGGAAATAAATCAACTTAGAAGAGAGAATGAGGAATATCGGAGGGAAAGGGAATGAAGCCCAGAGCATACTATATCCTCTAAGCATAATGAAAGGAGACGCCAAGAACGTACTTCCCGCAGGGAAGACTGGGAACACAATAGCAGGGTTGTAAATGAAGGTCCGGAGCCGAGGGAGCATCCGTTCACTGATGAGGTCATGTTAACTCCGTTCCCAACCAACTGCCAGTTTCCAAAGGTTAAGCAGTATGATGGCCGCACTGATCCTCAAGAGCACATTACGACTTTTAATATCAAGATGATACCCTTGCAAGCATCACCTAATTTGAAATGCCAGATATTCCCGATTACTCTAGAGGGGGTTGCTTTATTATGGTATTCTTGTCTCCCCCCGAGATCTGTCACGTCATGGACGGATCTGGCCACCAAGTTCAATGTTCAATTCGCCAAAAATGTCGGCTTGTTTGGTGAACTTCTGACAAGGAAAGCATGAGTCGTTGCGTGACTACTTGGACCGTTTCAATACAGAAGTCATTCAGGTTCCGGACCTACGAGAAGGAGTAGCTTTTCATGCATTCACTTCCAGTTTGAGGTCAGGTCCATTCTCGGATTCTTTGTCCATGAAGGAAGCATTCGATATTGATGAAATCAGACAGAGAGCGGCAAAGTACATCAGCATGGAGGAAGTCCGGGAGTCGAAGAAGAGAGATGTGCAAGACAAAGGAGAAAAGAGGGAAAATCAAGGACAAGAAAAAGGGTATGTGTCAAGTCGAGAAGTTCGACCCAAAGTTGGACCGAAATATAGCGTGTATACCCCTCTCAATACTCCTCGAGCCAAAATTCTGGACAAGGTGTATCATGCTGATATTATCGAGCACCCACCCCAAGGTCGTGTACCAACAAAGGCGGATAGGAGGAAATACTGTTGTTTCCATAATAACCACGGACACACCACCGAAGATTGCTGGAATTGGATGGATAAGATAGAAGAACTGATACAGATGGGGAAATTGGGAGAACATGTCTTGCATAACAGACACCAGTAAGATGAGCGATTTGGAAATCGAGGTAGAGAAAGAGAAAACACTTATAGGAGACAAGAGGGACCGAGTAATCGAAGAGAGCACCAAGAAGATTTGACGGTCCGAGAAACCGAAAATCGCCCAATGAGAGGAGTTATAAATACCATTTCGGGAGGATTTACTGGAGGCAGAGTAACTAGTTCAGCAAGAAAGAGACATCTCAGGGCGGTTAAGGTTATCAATTCGGTAATATATAAACCAAAGAAGGTAAATTCCCCCGTTATTTTTACTGAAGATTATTATGTTGGAGTTGACCCAAATCAGGATGACCCTATGACCATCACTGTAGAAATGACTAATTTTATGGTCAGGAAAACATTGGTGGATCAAGGGAGTTCGGTAGATATCCTCTATTACTCAAATTTCAAAAAGTTGGCAATTCCATAAAGCACTATTAAAGGATTTAACACTGCACTGGTTGGATTCTCTGGCAACTCAAAGCCTTAAAAACGGGCATGACTTCGGGTAAAAGGCACTAAAATCCTTAAAACGAGCATGACTTCGGGTAAAAGGCACCAAAGTCCTTAAAAACGAGCATGACTTCGGGTAAAAGGCATCTCAAATCCTTAAAGACGAGCAAGATCTCGGATAAAAGGCAAAGTGAAAGTTCCTGATCAGAGCATTATGTTTTGGCGCAAATCCATGAATATCGGTTGAGGGTAAAGTTAAAATTTATTTTATATTTTTGATGGCAGCACATTGATATGCCTTGGAGTTTATATCATATGTTAGCATGGCTGATATCCTTGTTTATATCTGTGATGATGTTTTGTTGTTGTGCTAGTTGAAGTTGTATTTGAACAGGTATATATGAATAAAAAGAAGAAAGGAAGAAAGATGCAGAAGCAAAAAGAAGAAGAAACTGGAAGAAGAAAGCTCGGTTCACTAAAAGGAAGACAAAACAGAAGATCGAAGAAACAATAAGTAGAAGCAAGAATAGGAAAGCTCGGTTTACTAGGAAGAGTTAAAACATGTATGATCATCTCAGAAAAAGCTCGGCTTACTTAAAGATGTCAATCAAAGTCTTTTCGCGTGTGTATCCTTTTTCCTACCCCGGGCTTTTTTCCTAAAAACGTTTTTGTCCGGGAAGGTTTTAAAGAGGCACATCGAACGTTTCTTTAAAAACATCAGCAAGTCAGCTTGGAAAAAGCCCGAATTTGCTAGGAGACATTTATAGCTCAGCTCGAGAAGAGTCTGGTTTACTTGAAGACATCTCTTAAATCTCTTTCGCCTCTTTGAAGCTCAGAGCTTGGGGGACTTATGTACTACCGGTGGCCTGAGATTATTTGGGCCGACAAATAGTCCGAGAATATTTGGGCTAGACAGATCCAGAAAATTATTGAAAACTGATGTAGTGTGATGAGTGTGATTTCACCTCATATTTCATTGACATTTTGCATGCATTTTCATATAGTTTAGGCATTTCTAATTTGATTTTGGTTAGTTTTTACCTTGGAACGGGTAAGACGGTTTTGTGGTGTTGTTGTGCAGGAATTAAGGATTAAAATGCTCAAGATTAACCATGATGGAGCTTGCATGAAGATGGGGCTTGAAAACTGAAGAAAATGAGCCAAACAGAGCCTATCATGGCCTAGCCGTGATGGCCATCACAGCCATGATCGAGTTGACCTGAAAAGAAAGAATGGAAAGTCAGAGCTGGTCACGGCCAGGGCGTGATGCCCATCACGGCCGTGATATGTCAACTGAACCAGACCCTCACAGGCAGAACTGATCATGGCTAGGTCGTGATGGTGGTCACGGCCGTGACAGACCAGCCAGTGAAGCAACCTCCAAGGCTGAATCCGTCACGGCCTGGCCGTGATGGCCATCACGGCCGTGACGCGTGATATATGGATCTTTAGAAACTGATTTGATCTAAATTTGTGATTGCTTGGGATTCAAGTTACCCTAATCTATAAATAGAGCAATTAGGCTCGAAAATAAAGGACTTTGAGGGACTTTTGGGCTGCGATCCATAGGCAAAATTAGGATTTTCTCTTCTTCTTCTTCTTCTTCTTCTTCTTCTTCTTATTATTATTATTATTATTATTATTATTATTATTATTATTATTATTATTATTATTATTATTATTATTATTATTATTATTATTATCTTCTCTTAGGTTTTATTTCATGTTTTTGTTAATCAAGCTTGCTATGACAATGGCAATGCTTGAGTAGTAGTTTTATTTCTAGGGATTGGGGCTATGCCCAAGATCTGTTTTATGTTATGAATTGATGTTTTCCCTTTGTTAATTTCGATTTCGCTTTCGATTTGGTTTCTGTCGTATGAATCACTTGTGAATCTGGTGCGCACTTATTTGCATGTTATAGATACTCTAAGGAGGAACCTAGCGGTGAACTTAGGTATTGGATCTATATGAATCAAACTTGGGACTTAAATCATGAGAGTTAGAAGCGGACCTTCGAGGGTTCACGAATTGTCACAAAGCTTAAAGGGTTCAATTTAAATTCAACTACCACGAGAGTATGGGTTTGTTTAATTGGGCACGGTTTTTGTAACCCGAGAGGGAGCATTAACTTATTTAGGATAAATTTGCCTTCAAAGCAATTTTGATAATTAACAAGGGGTAGTCAATTTGGTAACATGAACAATCTTGTTGGTAACCCAATTCTTAGGAATCTCTTTAGATTTGGAAAACCCCAAATTGATTTACTTTCCTCTTTTAATTGATTGCATTCTTAAAGATCTGATTTTATAAGTTAATTCTTATTACAAAAATCAAATCTTTTCAAAATCTTTTTTATATAGTCCAGTTTAATTGGTTTATTAGTTAATTGTTATTTGAGATCACGGTCTCTGTGGGATCGATCTTTTTATTACTTGACGACGAATCCGGTACACTTGCCGGAATCCGACCCCATCAAGTTTTTGGCGTCGTTGCCGGGGACTGTGCTTTCTTGAATCTCAATTTAATTTTTAAATTGATTTTTCTGGACTTTTTCTCATTAATTATTTCTTTTTAAAAAAAAATCTTTTTTTTCATCTTTCTCTTTTTCTTTCTAGAGTATCTATCTCTTTCTCTTAGATATTTTTCCTCTTTTATGCAAAGATCCCTAAGTCTTGTAAACCTTATTGAAGTCGACCCCGAAATCGAAAGGATCTTTCATAGATGTAGGAGACTACAAAGAGAGAGGTAGAGGTTGATTCCCATTCAACTCACGGCGAATCTACCGGATACCAAACCACTGAAGGACTACGCAGCCCCAAATGCTAGGGGTTTGCGAACTGGGATTGCTAGGACATAAATCGAGGCGGAGAACTACACTATACCGCCTATGCTAATTAGCATGATTAAGAAACATCAATTCAGAGGATTACCCTCGGAGGACCTGACTGATCATGTGGAGACATTCTTGGAATTCACCGATGCAATAAGAATTCATGGTGCCCCGATTGATGCTATACGCTTGAGGTTATTCCCCTCCTCTCTGACTGGAAAGGCAAAAGCTTGGTTGAAGCAAGTGCCCGCTAATACCCTGTCAACTTGGGACCAACTGGAGCAGACATTCTTGGAGAAATTCTTCCCTCCATCCACGACTGCTTACCTACGAACCCAGATCACCGGCTTCTTCCAAAAGGACGGAGAATGCTTATCCGAAGCTTGGGATCGCTACAAGGTATTGCTAGAGTCTTTCCCACATCATGGACTCGAGAGGTGGTTGTTAGTGCATACCTTCTACAATGGATTGGATTACTCTTCGAAGGTGTCACTTGACTCCGCAGCTGGTGGAGCCTTTATGAATAGACCACTAACAGAAGCATTCATTATCATTGAAAACGTAGCCACCAACTATCACCAATGGGGTTCGAAAAGAGGTAACAACTCGAAAAAGATTTCGGGGGGTAAGTTTGAAATGAATAACACTGATCTAATTATGTCTAAAATTGACTCACTGAATAAACGCTTTGATAAGCTTGAAAAGTCTAATGTGAGTTCAATAGGTGCTACTAATGTTGTTTGTGAGATTTGTGGAATGCAGGGACATGACATAATGGAGTGCCCACATGGTATTGCTCATGGATCCGGTGCTTTGGGGGAACAAGTGAACTCTTGTCACAATTTCTATGACACGAACCCAAAGTTACCAAACTATGTTCCCCCAAATTCTTACAACCAAGGAAGGAAGAATAGCCCTTACCTCTCCTACGGGAACTACAACAACACGTTGAACCACGAATTCCAGGAATGCCAAGGTAATAGGAAACCCGCATCGGGGTATCCTCAGGTACAAAAGTCTAAACTTGAGTCTCTTTTGGAAAATTTTGTTGAAACTCAAACAAAACAAAACGAAGAGTTTAGGCAACAAGGTAGGGCAGTCAATGAGGCAATAAAAGAGTTAGCATATAAGGTAGATAACTTAGCCATCCATAATAAGATGTTAGAAACTCAGATTGCCCAACAAGCTAGTACATATTCTAGAAATAAGGGTATGTTCCTAGGACAACCCGAAGTTAATCCCAATTAGCATTGTAATGCTATATACTTGAGGGATGATAAGCTTGGGCTAATTGAAAATGATGTGGAATGCGAGGAGGACATGAGTAAACATAAAGAGATAGAGCCAAAGTATGTCCCTCCACCACCGTACCAACCCCCAATACCTTTCCCACAAAGGTTGGTCAAGAAAAAGCAAGTAGAAAAAGAAACTAATAGCTTAATTGAGGAGCATGATGCCATGATAAAAACTAATATGCCTCCTAAAATAAAGGATCTAGGAAGTTTCTCTATTGCTTGCTCGATTGAAGAAGTGAAAATAGACCAAGCCTTATGTGACTTAGGGGCTAGAAACTTATTTATGGACATGACGCGTGATATATGGATCTTTAGAAACTGATTTGATCTAAATTTGTGATTGCTTGGGATTCAAGTTACCCTAATCTATAAATAGAGCAATTAGGCTCGAAAATAAAGGACTTTGAGGGACTTTTGGGCTGCGATCCCTAGGCAAAATTAGGATTTTCTCTTCTTCTTCTTCTTCTTCTTCTTCTTCTTCTTCTTCTTCTTCTTCTTCTTCTCTTCTCTTAGGTTTTATTTCATGTTTTTGTTAATCAAGCTTGCTATGACAATGGCAATGCTTGAGTAGTAGTTTTATTTCTAGGGATCGGGGCTATGACCAAGATCTGTTTTATGTTATGAATTGATGTTTTCCCTTTGTTAATTTTGATTTCGCTTTCGATTTGGTTTCTGTCGTATGAATTACTTGTGAATCTGGTGCGCACTTATTTGCATGACATAGATACTCTAAGGAGGAACCTAGCGGTGAACTTAGGTATTGGATCTAGAGGAATCAAACTTAGGACTTAAATCACGAGAGTTAGAAGCGGTCCTTCGAGGATTCACGAATTGTCACAAAGCTTAATGGGTTCAATCTAAATTCAACTACCACGAGAGTAGGGGTTTGTTTAATTGGGCACGGTTTTTGTAACCCGAGATGGAGCATTAACTTATTTAGGATAAATTCGCCTTCAAAGCAATTTTGATAATTAACAAGGGGTAGTCAATTTGGTAACATGAACAATCTTGTTGGTAACCCAATTCCTAGGAATCTCTTTAGATTTGAAAATCCCCAAATTGATTTACTTTCCTCTTTTAATTGATTGCATTCTTAAAGATCTGATTTTCTAAGTTAATTCTTATTACAAAAATCAAATCTTTTCAAAATCTTTTTTATATAGTCCAGTTTAATTGGTTTAATAGTTAATTGTTATTTGAGATCACGGTCTCTGTGAGATTGATCTTTTTATTACTTGATGATGAATCCGGTACACTTGCCGGAATCCGACCCCATCATAGAGCCGAGTTAATCTTACTCGTGTTGTGTGCTCCATGCACGAAGAGGCGGTTAATACATCGTGGAGCACTCAGTTAACAACCCAGGTGGGTTGATCATAGTGTAGATGTGATAACCGTCGAGATAATGGAGAGGAAAGATTTGAGTATAAATATTAGTCCTTGTTATAATGTATGGATAAGCTACCCGGTAATAGTAAGCTCCATTGAGAGTATTCCTTAATAAAAGAGCGATTGTTCTTGATTGAGTTTGACTTTGAAACATAGCGATATTGTTCTTCGGGTTCTCGGATTAACATGGCCGCAAATTTGTAAGAACAACTTTCTCTCTTATCTATACTATTATTATGAGCAAAATGTAGATTACTACCGTCATCTACAGCTGCTCTATGATTACATGATTTCCCTTTGTCACATCTCCCCCTCACTCAGTCGGAGCACCATCGTCCATGACCAAAACATGTTTGGGGGCATCATTCTGTGCAAATTTGGGGTCTTTAAGAATATCAAAATTAGAAGTGCTGATTGCAAGAGCTAATTCCATCTGAAACTCTTCTTCCTCCAACAGATTGAAAGTGCTATTAGGGTTCAGATATGAAACTTCATTCTCTCCTACCCAATTCCCGGTTTCTACCGGTTTTAAGCCGATTCAAGCGGTTTTTTCCCGGTTTAAAGGACCTCCGATTTTTATATGTGAATCAGACCGTTGACACAGCCGGTTCCCAGTTCAACCGGTTGAACCGACTGGTCCGGTTTTTAAAACACTGATCATAATGATCTAGAAACGAGAAACTCGCTAAGTTGCTGTGTTCATGCACAACTCACAAAAGAAAAATATGAGACGACAATTTACCAGACCAAGCGTGTCTGGAAAGACCTGCGTGCTTGACTGGATTGAGGCAAGTTCACCTGAATCTTCGGCCTTTGGTGTGCGTCTTATAACTAAGTCTTCTATCGTGATACCTATTTCACTCAGTGATATTTTCATTTCACTTTATTGTGTGAGATCATAGAATTTGTCCGTTTCTATGTTTCTCATACAAGTGACTTCTCTTTCTACCTTCAAAATTTCATTTTGTTGCTATAGCTTGTTTAGATTTTCTTTCCTTTAAATTTTCAAGCTATTACTAATTCAATTATTTCCTATGATTGTATTAGACAATTGAAATGACCGGTTTAATAGCTATATATGTCGATCTGATTGTTTTCATCTTGATTCGTTATCTATTATGACTATTTTTCTTGACTCATAATGTATATAAATTTTCGAAAATGAGAATTCCTTAGTAAACTTATTCTAGTCACCTCTATTCTTGGTAGATGTGACATGATCTATTTTTTTTCTAAGGCAGACTGTTCTTCTTTTAAAGCACCGTTTGAAGATTGTCTTATACTAAGGATGAATTCTCCTTGTGTTAGAATCTATTCATCTTTTGATTTTCCAATCCAGTGGAAGTTCTTGTGGAAGAATAAACTTTAGTATAGTCATGTTTGTAAAAAGTGTGACAATATTTTTATACTCAGTAAACTATTGAAGACTCTTTTTGCATAAAGGATATTCCTTTACCTTTCTGTTTAGTAAATTCTTCTTTATACCTTCTTGTGAAAGTAAAGTCTACAAGTTTCCTTTCCTAATTTCTAATGTCTTGTCATATTGTTTGATCGATAAGGCTTACCACTTATTGACTAAGTTCATCCTCTTCCTTTTCAAACGTCCATGATGCTCCATTTCTCCTAGTTGTGGAAATGTTATTGTGATCTTTCATGGTAATCGAGCTTAACCTAGTACAGATAGAAGGAGATTAGTTTTATGGGACTTTTCCTATTAAGATATATAAGAGACCAAACGATGAAAGAATTTCAAGGGAAGTCGATTGCTTCAGTCAAAGTTTCTAAGATCATCGTCGTTGGAGTTGCAACGTGGAATATCTAGGTGAAAACGTGGGGTAGTATCTATATCTCTTTTGAGACATATCAAATTTCGAGGACGAAATTTTTGTAAGAAGGGTAGTGTTGTAACATCCATGTTTTTACATATATGTTTAATTACTTTATTAAGAGTGATTAATTTTTTAAATGGTTATTTTTATTTATTTTAACGTTGCTTGGCTTGTGTAATTTTATTTACTCATTTAAAAGGTTTTATTGGGTAAGTTAACACTGTGATCCTACAGTGTATGCATGTTTGCGAGACAATAATATTACGATATTGTCACTATCATTATTTGTTTAGAAAAATATTCTAAATAGCATGATTGAAAGAAATTTATTTTTAGATCTTACTCTATTTAATTTTATATTTAAAAATAAATTGGTTTGAAATTAATAGGAGATTAATTTTGGATCATTGATTTTCTTGATTGACCAATTCAACCATCAATCTCTGCTCTAATTCAAAATTCAAAATTATATATTTGTCACTTATTATTTTTAAATCCAAGAGTCGGTCTTATTTTTTTTTAGACTCGATCTTAACCACTTATTTTTATACTTGTCAACTGAGTAAGTGAAAAAGAAAACTCTTTTCCCCTTGGTCAGGAACGTTACAGGACACCAACCCTCCTCTTTCACACCATATGTTTATGGATCCGGATATCTATTGACGTATCACACATATTGATATTGGTTATAACAGAAGTGACTTCCTTCACTAATAATGTATAAATATTAAATATTAACAAACGAGGTCGCCGTTAATTGCAATATATTAAATCAGAAAACCAAATACTATAATTAAGGCGTATTAATTAACAAGCATGAGTTTGGAAGCCGTACTCTTGTCCGGATGATTAACATCGTCTCATGGTTGGCCTAATAAGAAAACTGTACCAATCTGAAATTCTGAATCACCATTCACAAGCTTTGCTTACATCGTTTTTTAATTGCACAAACTAAATCACAATTCACGAGTTGTAACTTGTTCATCACATTGATTTATTTTCTTGTTTGATTGATAATTTGATATACTCTCTGATCCTGCTCAATTCGTGAGTCGTCCCATACAATATAATACCGCTTGGTTCTAAGAAAACGATCAATGTTTGACTCCTAAAAAAGATTGTTTATTGTAGCTCTAAATGAATGTTATTTAAGCAGAAAATGTCAAAGAAACTTAGGAGACTGTTTCAATGTGATAGTGTATTATGAGCAGCAGCCAGCAAGAGAGAATATAGAATTATATATAAGCTGAATGAAGAAGCTTCGTGACTGCCGGAACCACCATGTGGGGTGTGTGGTTGGTATGGAATTACTGGATTCGGATCCTCTAACTTTACGGAGGGAAAATGTAGGTGATTTTAATGTATTTTGGGAGAGAAAGATGTAAGCAAAAAATATGAAATAAGATGAGAGAATGTAATATAGAAGAGAGATAGATAAAAAGTCAGGTGACTTTTGACACAAAAAAAATTAGAGGATCGAGATCCGGAATTACTACATGGTCGTAGTCATTTATATCAACGATAATAATTCAGACAATTTGGCAAACCCCGCAACGAACGCCAGATTCTAAGCATCTACCATATTCCTAACACTATGATATTATCACATACAACTAAATAATTATTATAATAATTAAATAATATAACAATAATTAATTAATTGGTAATATAGCATTACAATTAAATCTATTGTATTATTATAATTACGTAGTTAATTCTATAGCATTATCCATATTTAAATTATAAAAGCTTATTTAAAATTTGAGAAAAATTGTAAGCATAGAAAAATTTAATTCAAAACTATTATTAAAAGCGTGATATTCATATGAAGAGAAGAGAGGTTCCAGTAGGCAGTAGCTTGGAAACTTCCCCGGGGTCTTTCTTTCAAAGTAAACGTTGATGGTTCTAATCGTAAAGAAGGGGGTTCTCCGTGTGGTGGCTTAGTGCGAGACTCGGTTGGTGAGTTCACCAAAGGATTTTTTTGCAATCTAGGATCATGTAATGCAGTGATTGTGGAACTTTGGGGGCTATATCTAGGTATTAAGCTTGCTAGGGAGCTATCTCTTCCGCCGGTCATTTTTGAGATGGACTCTTAAGTTGTTGTTAATCTTGTCTTAAAGGGCAGTTCTATCATATATAAGTTCTCTCCAGACTCTTCTTTCAGTTGTTAATCTCCTCATTTGCATATTGGAATACCTTAATCATCCACACTTACAGGGAAGCTAATCGTTGTGCGGATCTTCTTACGAATATAGGGCATAATAGCTCCTTCTATTGGACTGTTGTTGATAGGATGTGCCACCTCTGCTGGACATCATCTATGTTAGGGATGATATAGTGGAGTAGTATTCCTCATTTGATTTATTAGCCTTTGTTTTTCTTTTCATATATAAAAAAAACTGTAGATAAAAGTTACCATGTTAGGAAATGTTGTCACGAGGAATGGATATATTTTTTTTGAACAAGTGAATTCTCTGGACGATAGTTAGATGTTAATTGCTTTTGAGGTATAGAGATAAACAAAATGAATTTTATATCTCTCAATAAAGTTTTTTCATACATATGATAGGCCCTGGATATCATATTTAAGGAACACAATTATTTATCAATTATTATGATGAGCCTCGTTGGTATGAAGAAATTCATTACTAT
Source organism: Sophora flavescens (assembly GCA_030762895.1). Lineage (NCBI taxonomy): Eukaryota > Viridiplantae > Streptophyta > Magnoliopsida > Fabales > Fabaceae > Sophora > Sophora flavescens. Next base: position 53,013,462 of record CM061067.1, on the reverse strand, counting down.
ATTTTTTAAGAAATAAAATAAATAAAGATAATATATATTGGTGTTGTCTAAGTTGCACCATCAAAAAGGTGGTGCAACCTTACACCAATTTATCGGAGTAATCAGAATTTGCCATGTGGATTAGCATGTTTGACCCAGTCAAACTTGTCTTTTGTTGGTCAAGTATATTCACGATATATTTTTATTTAAGGCGTGTATTTTATTGTATTTGTATGTTTATTTATTATCTTTTGTTTTTTCACATTAAATTCTTTTTCTTTTCTGATTAACCAAAAAAAGAATATTTTTCTGGGAAAAAAGCTCCAAGTCTGCCAACGATGGAGAGTTGCAGAAAATGAACTTGGAATAATCCAACCGCCCTTCTGCACCATTGCTTCCACCGTCTTGACAACCGCCTTCAACGGCACCTTCTCCGTCCCTCTCCTCCAGAAACCACCACAATACCCTTCCACACTATTCTTTGTAGTGCCGACGAACCGCATCGACCTGCAAATCCCGAACAACATCTCTCCCTTCGAGTTCTTCATGAAAACAACGGAATCGCCGGTGGTGAGCTTCTTGTGCTTCACAAACTTGCTCCAACCGGTGGTGAGTAGGTGCTGGCGCAGCGTGCCGCGATAGATGGGTCGTAACTCCCACGTGACGCTGTGAACGGCGGTGACACAGGGCCGACGGGTTGACCTTGAATTTGAGCGAAGGGAATATTAAATCAGTGCAGAACAACCGAACAGAGAACCCATCGCCATTGTTGGTGTCGAAAGGTGTGAGAATCTCGACACATTTCCCACGCGGTTGAGGGTAAGATGGAGGGGGAGGAATTGGACGATGGAGTGGTACTGGGAGTGTACAAAAGTGGCTGAGCATAGCTGGAGGGGATTCTGGGTTGGTTTTGGGTTTGAAGGAATAGATGATGAAGATGAGAGGGGGGTGACAGGGGTTGGGTATTTGGTTGATGAGAATGAAATTTCATTGAAAATATAAAAAATAATATTTTTAATTTAAAATTAATTTGTAACTTTGTAATATTATGTAAATACAAACTGTACAACACCCTTTGTTTGAATACTCAAAACCTTATTATTCGTATAAAAAAACATGAGTAAAGGAACCTTCTAGTTGGCACAACTATTGGCCCAAAATGACTAGTCAACATGGTGTAAGGTTACACCATTTTTAGTGCTAGTGCAAGGTAGAAGGCACCATATATACATACTGAATTATCATTTATTTATCTAAAAACTTAATAATGGAATTATCCATTTAGGAAATGGAGACAATCTTTTCTTAGTTGTTCCCCAGGAAGATTACATAATGGAATTATCCATTTAGGAAATGGGTCGTATGGGTCGTATTGGGGTCTAAGACAGACCTCACATGCCCAAAATGCTTAATCTTTTTAGACGAAAGGAACAAACAGTTTCAATTGCAAATCAATATTTACTTTCCCGATATTTCACTCATACACACTCATAAGTATTAAGACAGTCCCGTTAAAAAAAAATATTAAGATTGTTTGGTCATATAATTATAGCACTTGCTGCCAGCTTAGGTTAGAAAGTCACGTTGCTACTTAATGCTTTAATAAAATCTCTCTCACATACATATTGTTAGTTGGGCCTTTATCATGTTTTGATGTATATATATAAAATTACAAAGGATCAATAACTGATTGAATGTGGGGCTAAGGCGAATGCCTTACTGGCTTCCACACCCCGGGGGTGTTGGGGTTTAAGATCATGATATATCGCCGACATCAGTTCCTTGTGTTCTTAGCACAAACCCATTTTCTGTACAATCGTTTTCATCTCGAGGTATTCTGCTCTAATGTTACTTCTGTCATAATGAAGCAAATTCCAGTGTTAATCTTTCGTATTCATGCCGAGTGATGGTTTCTTATGAGTAAAAAATGGTACTTTAAACAATTTAGGATTGACCCAGTTTGGATTGTTCACTTTTTGCCGCTTATGCCCCTTGAATTTTTAATGCAAACAAGATGTTTGAGGTTTTTCTCCTGAAATGTTTTCCTTAATATTCGACCTTTTGATCAAAAGTAATCTATTTTTAGAAACTATTTATTAAAATAATTTATCAAACTTATCTATTTTTTGACACACTGGATTTAAATATTAATTTTTTTTACTAGTGGTTACAGTTAAACTGGTGTAATTGACTGCCACGTGAAACTTGTTGATTAGCCAAGAAAAAAAGGCAGAAAAAAACTAATTTTTTTTTACGCAAAACAAATAAGAAAAGAAAAGAAAATAAAATTCATGTCAGTGCCACGTGGCGCACTCTGGTGAGTGACGCCAGTCAAACTGACGCCATTGGCCTGCCACGTGGCAGCTTCCTATTGGTTTGTCGGTTTTTTTGAAAAAAAATAAAAATAAAAATAAAAGCTTTTGGGCCAAATTTTTTTAAAATAATATTATTAATTAATTAATATAATTCTATTAATAGATTTTATCATTATATAATTATATTAATATAATTATATTAATTCATTATTAATTAATATAATTATATTAATATTATTAATACATAAATATATTATTAAATTTATCATTAATTATTAGGTTAAATTATTCTTTTGGTCTCTCGTTTTTTTAAATATCCAGTTTGGATAAAATTTCAAAAAAATGTTAATCAATGGGCAATGGATAAGAAATTTTGGGAAAAAATATTAATGACTACTACCTCCGGACTTAATTATAAACAAAAAAAAAACTAATTTCAAACTTATTAAGAAAGTTAGTTAATTTAGTTTAATTGTTTTGATTTTTGTAAAATTGAGTTATAATTACTAAACTTCCATTTAATTGTCTAGGAAAAGTACACTGCTCTTGAAAAAGTAAAGGGAGAATTGGTTTAAAAATTTCCTCAGTGATGTTTAAAAATATTAAGTCTAATAATTAATGATAAATTTTAATAATATAATTATGTATTAATAATATATTAATTTAATTATAATTATATTAATTAATTATTAATAATATAATTATATAATGATAAAATCTATTAATAGAATTATATTAATTAATTAATAATAATTTTTTTAATTTTTTGTGTAATTTTTTTCCTACCATTTTTTCTTGGCCAATCAACAACTGCCATGTGGCAGCCAACAAACTGGTGCCCCTAGTCAGAAAAGAAAATTAATATTTTAATCCACTGTATCAAAAAATAGGTTAGTTTGATTCATTGTTTCAAAAGTAGGTTATTTTGATAAATAATTTTTAAAAGTGGGTTACTTTAACCAATTAGCCTTAATCTTCCATAAAAGTGGTATATTTCTCTCTGTCTCTTGTGTGGAGAATAAATATATACAAAAAGATGAGCTGTGGAAGAATGCGTGATGCATGTAACTGCAATTATGTTGGAATAAATTATAGCAACTGCTCACGTCATGCTGGAACTGAAGTCGTTGAATTTAGAATTAAGTGGGCTTTATTATATACTGCTAGAGAACAATAATTTGATGATGATGATTGTGGGAAAAGCATATATAGATTAATGCTGCCGTAAAATGATGTCAGATATGAGAAACAAATGGCATTGAGTCATGGGTTTTGACAACGAATCACTTAGACCAGATAAACACACATATAAACATGTTGCCTGTCACTGAAATTTTTATTATTGCGTGCAATATGATGTGTATGACCAGATAATTAATAATCATCACTTTGGTCATAAACTGGAATTTGGAAACAGTTAGAGAGAGAAGGGTGGGAAGGATTTTCAATAGTCAACGCAGATATGGGAGAAAAGAAAGTGTAGAGCACCCAAACAGAACAATTCCACCCTCTTATGATCCAAATCCATTTCTTACTTTTCTCGGTTCTGTATTTCATTGAACTACAACATGAAGCCTTTCATAAGTTTCTCTTTGATTTTTCTTTTGTTTAATGCCATCTCTGCTTACACTTTCTTGGATTATATCAATCCAAATTTCACTGCTTCTTATCTTCAATTCATAGATGGCAGCGGCACCTTCTTGTTCTCTCACAACAGAACATTCAAGGCTGCTATATTCAATCCAGGTGGTCAACAAGCCAGTTTCTATCTGTGTGTCATTCATGTTGCATCAAGTAGTATCATTTGGTCTGCTAATCGTGATGCTCCCATCTCAGAATCTGGTGTAATGAATCTGACTATCAATGGGATTACCATTTTCGATAAAGATGGAGATCCCAAATGGTCAACTCCACCAGTGAAATCACCAGTAGAAAAGCTTGTGCTGACTGAGATGGGAAATCTTGTGTTACTTGATGGATCCAATGTTTCTCTTTGGGAGAGCTTCCAGAATCCAACTGACACAATTGTCATTGGACAGCGTATGCCTGCTGGAACACGGCTGTCAAGTGCTGCATCCGATTCCGATTTGTCAACAGGAAATTACAAGCTGCAAGTCACTGCCTCGGATGCATTGCTGCAATGGTACGGCCAGACATACTGGAAACTGTCAACGGATAGAAATGTCTATAAGAATTCAAATGATATGGTGGAATACATGACGATAAACAGAACGGGATTTTATCTCTTTGGACATGATGGAATAGTGGCTGTCTTTCAGGTGGGGTTGCCACTGGCTAATTTTCGAATTGCTAAATTGTCCATCTCTGGCCAGTTTATTGTCAGCAGGTTTTCTGGTACTGAGTGGAAGCAGGAATTTGTGGGGCCACAGGATGGTTGTAGAACTCCCTTTGCTTGTGGCAGAGTAGGATTATGTTCTGATAACACGGTATCCTCTACACCTGTTTGCTCTTGTCCCCCAAACTTCCATGCAGGCTCAGGTAATTTTAATGGTTGTCTTCCAAGCACTGGATCTTATCCTTTCACATTTGCTTGTAGTTCTAATGATAGTCAATCAAATTCTTCGGTTGTTTCATTTTTGAAACTTGGGTATGGTGTGGATTACTTCCGCAATGTTTACTCTGGTCCAGTTATGTTTGGAGTTAATTTATCTGTCTGTCAAGATCTTTGTTCCAGAAACTGTTCATGCTTAGGAACTTTCTATAGAAACTCATCGGGTTCTTGCTACACAGTTGAAAATGAGTTGGGATCCGTTCTGTCAGGTAATGAAGGTCAAAGTGACCTCATAGGCTTCATTAAAGTTATTGGTGCATCTTCTATGACTGATGATGATCAATCTTCTGAAAAAAGGGGTTTCCTACTGTTGCTGCGGTGCTGTTACCTATCATTGGATTCATTATTTTTATAGCCCTAGTTCTCCTCTGGTGTAGAAAGTTGAAACTGTCCAAGACAGAGGATGTAAAATTAGGGAAACCCATCTCACATTCATCTTCAGATGACCTGGATGGCTTCTACATCCCAGGCTTACCGAGAAGGTTTGACTATGAAGAACTTGAGGAGGCTACTGATAATTTCAAGACTCTAATTGGGTCAGGTGGGTTTGGTTCTGTATACAAAGGTATACTGTCTGATAGTAGTGTTGTGGCGGTAAAGAAAATAGTCAATATAGGCATTCAAGGGAAAAAAGATTTCTGCACTGAAATAGCTGTTATTGGAAATATTTACCATGTTAATTTGGTGAAACTGAAAGGTTTCTGTGCTCAGGGGAGACATCGTCTGTTGGTTTATGAATACATGAACCGTGGATCCCTGGATCGCACACTCTTTGGGGGTGGACCGGTCCTAGAATGGCAAGAGAGGTTTGAAGTAGCGCTTGGAACAGCACGCGGACTTGCTTACCTGCACACTGGCTGTGAGCAAAAGATAATTCATTGTGATATCAAACCTGAGAATATTCTCTTGCAAAATCAGTTTCAGGCCAAGATATCTGATTTTGGACTCTCAAAATTCCTCAGCACTGAACAGTCTGGTTTATTCACAACAATGAGAGGCACCCGTGGTTATCTTGCTCCGGAGTGGCTTACTAACTCTGCAATTTCAGAGAAGACTGATGTCTATAGTTTTGGAATGGTACTGCTTGAACTGGTCAGTGGAAGGAAAAACTGTTATTTTAGGTCAAGAAGCCATAGTGCAGATGACAGCAGCAGTGGTGGTGGCCACTCATCAAACTCATCAACAACAGGATCGATTTATTTCCCCTTACTTGCATTAGAGATGCATGAGCAAGGGAATTACCTGGACCTAGCTGACCCAAGGCTAGAAGGACGTGTTACAAATGATGAGGTACAGAAACTAGTGCGTATTGCCTTGTCTTGTGTTCATGAAGAACCAGCACTTAGGCCAAACATGGTTGCTGTTGTTGGCATGCTGGAAGGTGGAACTCCGTTGCCACAGCCAAGGATAGAATCTTTGAACTTCCTGCGCTTTTATGGCCGTAGGTTTACTGAGGCTTCCATGATAGCAGAGGACAATGAGTTTGGGTCTCTGCTGCATCAACATGCACGTAATTCTACAACCCTGATAATTGGTTCACCATCACAAACTGCTTTTTCTTACATATCTTCGCAAACTATCTCAGGGCCAAGGTAGGCCCTGTTACTTTTGTGTTGATAACAATGTAAGTGCATGTATATTTGACCTTGAAAATCAAATCTATGATTTTAACATCTTCATACAAGCCTCAAGTACGCCGGTTGCTAAACTGGCAGCTTTTATTACGACTTCTTTGAGCATATATATAATTTATGTAGAAAAATTATGTATCTCATTTAAAATGTTGTTATGTGATAATCATATACAGTATAGGTGCCTTCTACCTTGCACCACCAAGAAAAGTGGTGCAATCTTGCACCATTTTGATTGTCCAATGAAAAAGTGCCATGTTTGATTGATGAGAAAATTGTTTATTAGGTTTCGTTTGATTTGTAAAAAATACAGCACAGGACTACAGCACAGGAAAGAGAGGAGGGAGGGAGAGAGGAGAGAGATAGAAAAGAGATGTAAGGATAATTTTGTCTTTTTGTTAGTCTGTCCATGGGACAACTTTTTGTCCCATGGTTTGGTGGGGGACAAAATTTTGGATTTTTGTCCTGTCCCTCACCCCTTTTTTTGTCCTGTCCCTTGACCATCTTTTAGATCAAACAGGGGACAAAAATTTTTGTGCTGTCCAATCCCCTGATTGTATGCAAATCATCAAAAGAAAAAGTCTATTATATTATTTTGTATTGTATTTGTATTATATATGTATGTATTTCATATATTCATTTACGTTTTAACTTCCATGGGAGAACTGAGGAAGATGACAACTAGAGGAGGTCTAATGGTGGCTGGGCAACATGGGATGGCAACGATGCGGCAGCTCTGGGATGAATCTAAGTGGTGCTGGACGGCTGAGTGACTGGTTCGGCAGATCTGGACAGCGGCGGGTCTGTGCCAACGTGCGATGTACAAAAACGGTCAGCGACGGTGGAGTTCCAGTTGGCATCATTCGCAAATCTAGGTGATGCTGGCCACGTGATGGAGCAGAGCGACGCGGTGGAGGAGAGAGATGGACTAAATGGAGCTGGGCAGCAGTCGATGCAGCTGTTGGCCGGAGAAGACGACCGGCGATGTTGGTACGTGGCGGCGGTCTGAGCAAAACGGAGATGAATGAGCACGCGGCGGCCAGAGAGGAACGCCTCCTCCCTCGACACTCGACCCGAACCAAACCAGAACAGACGACCCGGTTCCTCAGCCTGGCGATCGTTCTCCCTGTGACACGGCCGAGCGTTGTTGATGCTACAACAATGGTGATGCGTTGTTGTGTCAGACAACAAAGCCGAGCGTGTCGTCGCCGGTGTCCCCATCTACCTCGCCGCCATCCTCGAATAGCAGAAAGCTTCAAACTTCAAAACACAGTCAACATTATAACCCCAAAAGGGGACCTTTTTACTGCTTCTAAAATCCATAAAATTTCAATTTTTTGATGATCTTTTTCTGGGTTTTGATCAATGGTCTCTATTATTTTATCTATTTATTCACTTCTTATTTCATCTGAGTATTCTCAAATCGCAAACGAAGAACACGTCACAATTGTGGAACTTGTATCGCCACGGCTAAGAAAAGGTAGGGTGATGGAATGATTGAATGTTGTCGCCGATATTTTTTTCTAGCGGATTAATGCAACATGTTCAAGCTTTTAATACAAATCCTTGAAGCTATTTGTGATGGACTCTTGTTTGTTTCCTATTTTGCTTTTAAAACATGGCCCCTTGAAGAAAATAGGGAATAAGGAAGCAAGGGGGATAGAGGTTGAAAGGGAGAAGAAAGTAGCATTTCCCAAAAATTAAAAGTTGAAACAAGCATACAAGGAAATACAATACATACAAATACAATATAAAATGGGAGAGATATTCAAAATCCTTATTAAAATGTTTGTTGTTAGTGGTTTAATTAATATAATGGTGTATAGTCTTTATACAAATATTGATTAACAGAGTGATTGTGTCTCTTTGTATCCGAAATTTTAATAAAAAGAGACGCTACAAGGACTCGAACACAGAACCAGAAAATTGAAGAGGCGCATCCGCTGACTGTTGGGCCAACAGATTTATTTCGATATTTTTGTAACGTTAATATTACTTAACTCATTAATTTAACCGTTACTGAATTTTTTGAAGAGTTATTTTCTTTCACCAAGTGACATGAGTTGGTCTATAAATAGAACCATCTGCATGCATTAAAACAGACGAAAAATCTCGGAATCTGTCAATCATTCTTCACTCCAAATCACATTCTTTTCTCCTGTAACACCCTCACCCGGGTATTACATTAATTAATCATTTTTACTAATATTAACGTTATTAGAAGACATGTCGATTTCTTTTGGAATGTCAATATTTAATTAGTAATTCATTATTAAATGAAACTCAACTTAAAACATGGAATTAAAAGATCAACTTACATTCATAGAAAACATACATAATATTCACATTCATAACAAACACCTTCTTAGTGACAGGTGCATTGACAGAAGTTTCCTTGAGTGTACATCCAAGTTTCTCAAACAAAACACTACATTGCACTGGAGTTTAAAGAGACAAAATAACGCATGTGACTGACAAGATCCATCCAACATCACTACTCCAAAATAAAACTAGACTTCCTAAGCTCGTCAAAACAAACTAGTGATACCCATTCGGGAGACCACAAAAGTCTCCCTCATTTCCAGAGAAAGTATCAGAAGAGGATACTTCCACCCCGGCTCCCTCGCCGGGTACATCATCATCATCATCATCATCATCATCACTGCTCATAGGATGACACTGGGGTTTCTCATCCATGAATTCCTCCAGATCCTCCTCTATGGGTGAAGCTGGCGCCACATTCAGAGGTGGTGCATCCAACACTAGCTGTCCTAGGTCTGCTAGATGCTGTACATACAACACTACAAAAAAGAACACGACTTACCGATGGAAAAAACCCGTCGGAAATGAAGAAATTCCGTCGGAAAACTAGATTACCGACGGACACGGTTCAGTCAGTAATAGGCACGTAGGAAAGCCTTTCCGACGGATCTAGTTTGTCCGTCGGAAATTTCCGACGGCTTTAACCGTAGAAAAGCTTGCCACACAGAACCCCTAATTACCGACGGAAATTCCGTCGAAAAATATAACCAACAGTTACTGACGGAAATATCCGTCGGAAACAAGGATTTTCTATTTTTAAATTATTTTTTTATATTAATAATTAATAATTAATTATTTTTATTAAAATTTATATATTCAATATTAAATATTTTATTTTATGTATTAATTATTATTATATTTTATTTTAATTAATTATATTTAGTTAATTAATTATTATTATAATTTATATTTTATTATAATTAATTATAATTTAATTATTATATTTTATTTTAATTAAATATTATTATATTATCAATTACAAAACAAAATTGAAATTAAAAATAAAATTTAAAAAGCAACTAAAATTAATTATATAAAATATATTTTTTTTGGATATTATTTTATTCATTTAACTATTATTATATAAAATTATTTTTTTTTAATATTAAACTATTTTACACTATCTGTTTTAATTACCACATCAACCTCGTTCAAGCTCTCCAATGCACCATGAGTGTAGCTAATCATCTCACCTTTCATTAATATTTATTTAATACGTAATTTATATTAATTATCACAAAAATTAATTCAAATAATTATGTTTATTACTCTCTCACCCACTAACACCTAGACATCGATTCTTATCACATTTCACCATAACCACGAGGAATTGTTGCACCAATGATATCGCCGCACTACAGGTATTTGGAATCGATTGAATTCCTTTATCACTTACTCACATATTTAGAGTGCAGTTACTTACTCCTTAATTAAATAGCTAGTTATTTCATCATTTTAACAATATAATTTTGTTCTTGAAGTCAAATTGCATCAATAATGTATGAGGATAATAATACACTACAAAAGTCATACAACATTTAATTTTAGCGGCAACCCAAACTCAAAACAAACAAATCAAAAAATACAAAACATAAATATTCTTAAATCACAAATTACAAATCACATTCACTAAAGTTCAAAAACAATTTCCTAATTAAATATTTAATATATTCATAAAATTAAAAAATATTGCTCAATCAATAAATATAAAAAAAAACCTGACAGTGGTTGCTCTTCCTGGTAGTGGTGGTTGTTGTGGTGGCTTGAAAAGAGGGAAATCAAATGACTTAAACTAAGCAACTCAAACAACGGAAAGGGAAAAGCATTGAACTCAAGAACTCAGCAACTCTACTTACATGAGGGGAAGGCACGTGGTGGCCAGACGGAGGCACGGTGGACGAAGGGAGAAGAAGAAGGGTGGGGGAGGGTTTCTGGCTCGGTGGCCGAAGGGAGAAGAAGAAGGGTGGGGGAAGGTTTCTGGAAAGGTGGAGGGTCGCGCGGTGGCCGGACGGAGGGAGAAGAAGAAGGGTGGGGGAGGGATTCTGGCTCGGTGGTCGAAGGGAGAAGAAAAAGGGTAGGGGAGGGTTTCTGGCTCGGTGGCCGAAGGGAGAAGAAGAATGGTGGGGGAAGGTTTCTGGCGCGGTGGTCGGACGGAGGCACGATGGACAGAGGGAGAACAAGAAGGGTGAGGGAGGGATTGGGGCTCGGTGGTCGAAAGGAGAAGAAAAAGGGTGGGGGAAGGTTTCTGGCGCGGTGGAGGGGCGCACGGTCAAAGGCAGAGGTGCGGTGGAAGGTGCGGTGGAGGCTCGCTTGAGACGCGGTGGAGGGTACAGTACAGAGGGGAAGAGAGAAGGTAGAGAGAATAGAGAAAGAGGGAAACGAAAAGTGAGGGGGGAAGGGGATGTCGCTGGTGTATAACGCGAATTTACCGACGAGCTTTTTAAATTACCGACGACCTTATCCGTCGGTAATTCCAAAATTCGAATTTTCGACGAAAATGTCCGTCGGTACTGTTGTAAATTATTTCCGACGGCTATTCCATCGATAATTACCGACGGTTAAGGCCGTCGGTACACTCTCGCGCCAAAAAATTAGCATTCCCGCGTTGTATACCACCGGATTTACCGACGAAAAAGCCCACGGTACCATTGCCGACGGACTTTCCGTCTGTAAATATAGAAACTTTTGGTATTCATGCTTACCGACGGCTTAGTCCGTCAGAAATCTTCTCACTACCGACGGAACTGATGTCCGTCGGTAAATATCTGTCGGTAATCCACCCTTTTCTTGTAATGCAACCAAGCTGGCGGAAGTGATATCTGGATGGTCTCCACGGTATGAATCCTCCTCTCTGGACCTCACTCCTGTGTTCCATCTATAGTGCAAATCGGGCCAGTGTACTCGGCCGTGTGATTTCATGGATGAATCACCCAAGCCCCAGGGTTGTTGGCATCCTCAAACATGATCGCCCGCATCGGAGAGTGCACGAGAGGCAGAGCTGGGTCCATCTAGTCTCAACATAACATGATACATACATATATACATGAAGGAAAATGCAAGGGTGAGATACCAATATATGGATAATTATGACAACTATATTGTAATGTCCCTGACTGCTTTATGGATTGACGACTGTCCACACAAACCAACACGGGTCTTTTCAGCATGCTTTGTCCTCACTCACACGCTTCCTGGGAAAACTTCCCAGGAGGTCACCCATCCCAGAATCGCTTCAAGTCAAGCACGCTTAACTATGGAGTTCTTAAGTGATGGGCTACCGAAAAGAAGATGCATCTTATTGGTATAGGTAGTATCAATCAATTCATATAAGTCTTCCTCAACTGCATAGTCCCATACCTACACAGTCTTAGGATCCCTCTCATTCGGGTGTGTAATCGGTTCATTCACGTGTCCCTCCGCCTAGAAGCTTGCCAGGAGCCGTTCCTTGTCCGTGCCTTCTTGCACCGGCGACCACTTCCCGCCCTCGTCGGCACCCGGGTGTTACATATATGCACCCAAAACATACAAAAACATCATATACAAATAACATGATACCACTTTAAGCAGTACATACAGAGAGATAATCATCGCTTTTTGAAAACCATGGCACTTCTATAATTCAACTTCTATCCTAATCTGAGGAGACCCCAACTTTACTTTGTTTAAAATGAGCTGATCAGGCCCAAAATTTTTTCCATAAAAGGCACGTGTTAGTCCACTACACTGCCCAAAACTCCTAGCACAGTGTGCAACGTGCGTGGATGTCCATAGCATACTATCCAACTCAAGGCATAGTAATCAAGGCATATGGATTTCATTGTCCGCCAAGGCACAATGATACAATGTAGCATGATATACCCTACCCTTCAAGGTATTCACACAAAACAACTTTTGGCACGTCTGCCAAATGCATGAAAAATATTTTACTATCGCAACTTTTCTTTGTGTATAATTCTTTCCTTGTCGAAGCTCAAAGGCTCACGACCTCCATAATTTTTCAATGGATTAAAGTTTGTAAACACAGGACATTTGAGTCCGAGTGTCCAACTACAAGAGTCTTAAACTGATGCACCAGTTTAAGACTTTGTGGTCATAGAAAAATCAACTTTTCACCTTTACTTCTTTTACCACGTTTGTATAACATATGTAGGACACACAGTCCACAACAACGTATAAGGACACACAGTCAACAACAACGTATAAGGACACACAGCCCACAACAACGTATAAGGACACACAGTCCACAACAACGTGACACGGATCATAGATCAACATGTTTACTATCACTAATAGCCCGACGTTTCGATTACTAGATCCACTTTTCAACGTATTTTTTTCGTTCAGTGAAAAACAAAATAAAACCAAAATTTTCATAACTTATCCAAGTTATTGGAATATGGTTTTGAGTAAAGACTTTAATAAAACTTTTTATTTGAAATTCATTTTCAAAAATCACCTTTTTTTATATTTAAATTTCATTTTTTTTCAACGAAAATCAAATTAACTTTTCTTTTAAAAGAATTCCTTCTAATTTAAGCAATTATTTTGGAAACCCCTTTTTACTTGTTAATTTATTTCAAAAAATTCTACTTCTCATCAAAAGAAAAAATATTGTCCTTTTCCATAAAATTTCTAATATTACAAAATAAATTTGAAATATGATTTTATCTTTCTTCTCTTTTCAATCCAAATTTATTTTCAAATAAAATTATTTATTTATAGCTTCCTCCACAATTTCCATTAAGACTTTTATCTTAATTTATTTAACTGAGCTCTAACCCAAGGTTAGGCTTTCAATGTAACAACTTGAACAAATATATCATTACACTAACACATTTATGTAATCATAAACTTTGTACAAATCTAGTAAACATATAATGCATATAGATCACATAAAAACTCATCATATTCATCCAAACAAAATCAATCATTATTAAGCAAACATAGGTACCACATAGTGATTATAGTAATAATATCCCTCGGGCTTTCTTCCCGTAGCTCAGTAAAATGGTAATGAAACTCGGTTGTGGGTTTTTTTAAAAAAGAGGAATGACTCGGTTCGCGTTACGATTGCAAATCTATACAGAAACAAGTGTTTAAAATAAGTAATTTTTTTTTATAAAATCACCCTAATTTTATGCATGCATTCGACCATGCTTAGAAAATCATGCTAGGAATTTTAAATTTTCACAAACTTTTGGATCTACGATCCTCAAGCATCAAGGAGGTAAAATAAAAGCTTAAAACTTGAAAATAAAATTTTATAATCTTGGCCTCATGAACCATAGGTGCGGCCTTCTCAAGAAATGATGGAAAAATATTGTTTTTTATCAATCTAATTTCATGCACGTATACTTTATAGTGTTCTAAGCATCATTTAGCTTAAAAAAATTTGAACAAGCCTCATCAACTCATCAAGTGACTTTCAGCCATCACAACCCAAGGCTAGGAACACTAAAATTTTTCAAACACCACTATTAAGCTACTAATCTAAAGAACTTAGTGTATTAACCATGCAACCTTCCAAGTGATTAAAAATTAGGCCTCACTAACTTAAAAAAAAAATTAGATTTTTGGCCATAGAACCATCACAAGAAGGTATAAATAGTCTAAAAAAAATGCTTTAGTTAAAAAAATTCATGAACCAAAGATCTAAAGCCATGCATGTGAGATTTTAGAAAAAACTCATCCTTTCTCCCTCTTGGTGTTTCGGCCACACCATGATCATAGGGAGGATAATTTTCTCTTCACATGCAAGCCATTAAAATGAGAATAAAGATGAGCAAGAAGTGATAAAAACTTTTGCATGTCAAGAAAGATGATTTCTTATTGATTACAAGTTAAAACTATAAGCATAAATCATAGTAAAACTAACATGCATGTGAAAAATATGTTGCAAAATCACAACCTCTCCTCCTTAGGGTTTCAGCCAACCCCATTAAAATGGTCATAGGAGGGTTCATTCCAACATGCAAAGGTTGATGAAGGTAGAAAGAAGTAGTAGAAGTTGAAAGAATTTAGTTTTGAAATAAAATAAACAAGCTTTCATGAATCAACTCAACATGCATGTGTATAAAATGAACATAGAAGAAAAATGCAGAACAATAGTTGGAGATTATACCTAGGAGCTGCAGAAAATTGAAGTTTTGAGAGCAAGACTTAAGTTTGTTCAAGAACAAAAGAACTAGGAACAAGTGTAGTAGGAATGGCTTTGTGGAGATGAGAGGAAAAAGTGATGAAGTGAGAAGGGAACATGTATATATATATGGAGGGGGAGAGGCGCTGGTGCAGCAGAAAAGGGAGAGGAAAAATAAAAATTTTAAAAGTATTTTTAATATAAATTTTGAAATATAATAATTTATTATGATAATCATGATTTTGTATCATAAAATTACTATTCATCTTACAAAAAATCAGATTTTCCTCACCCAACACTCCAAAATCTGATAGAAGTTATTTCCCTTGACTTTTGTTTCGTTCCGGTTAAATATCTGTACCGAATCAATCGTATTTCTAATAAAAATCGTACCCGAAAAATCAATAAAATAAAAATTTGTAACCAAAATTTTTGAAATAGTAGAAACATTAGCAATCGTAATTAGAAGCCCAACGTAGACCGAGATTCGTCTAAATTTTCAGCTGAAATTTTTACCGGAGCTTCCTAAGATAGACTAAGTTATGAAAATTATTTTAGTTTATCAAAGTAATCTCTAATACTTTAAAATCAATTACTGGCAAGCACACACTTAAGCACAGGTTAAAAAGAAATAGAAAATCGGGGCGTTACCTTACTACCCCACTAAAAATAATTTTCGTCCTCGAAATTATGTATCGGGAAAAAGATCGGGGTACTGTAATCTCATTTTCTCTTCAGTCTCCCAGGTTGCTTCTCCAGTCACTTCATCCCAGATAACTTTGACCAGGGGAATTTGTTTTCCCCGGAGTTGCTTCATCCTTCTATCTTCGATCCGTATCGATGCAGTTTCTTAGGATAGGTTCTCTTTTAACTGTACTTCATTGGGCTCAATTACATGCGATGGATCGAAAACATATTTTCTCAATTGAGAAACGTGGAACACATCATGGATATTTGAAAGAAAAGGCGGCAAGGCACTTTGATAGGCTACTGGACCAATACAACGGAGGATTTGATAAGGTCCAATGAATTTTGGGGTAAGTTTTAGGGATTCTATGACTCTGCCTATCCCTGTGGTAGGGGTGACTCTTAGGAATACATGCTCACCTTCCTGAAATTCAAGAGGTCTCCTCCTACGGTCGGTATAGTTCTTCTGTCTGCTTTGAGAGGCTTTCATCTTTTCGCGGATTTGCCTCACTTTCTTTGTTGTCTGTAGCACAATCTTAGATCCTAAAATGGTGCTTTCTCCGTCCTGATACCAGCACAACGGCGTCTGACATTTCCTTCCGTACAAAGCTTTGTATGGTGCCATCCCTATACTCGAGTGGAAACTGTTGTTGTACGTGAACTCGATAAGTGGTAACAAATCGTCCCAACTTCCACGGTTGTCCAGAACGAAAGCTCTAAGTAACTCTTCCAAGGTCTGAATTGTCCTTTCAGTTTGCCCATCTGTCTGCGGATGGTAAGCCGAGCTTAGACTTATCTTAGTTCCCGGGGCTTTTTGGAAGCTTCCCCAAAATCGCGAAGTGAACTTCGGGTCTCGATCTGAGACTATACTGGAAGGCACTTCATGGAGTCTAATTACTTCCCATATGTACACTTTGGTTAATCTTTCCACCGTGTAGTTTGCCTTGACAGATAAGAAGTGTGCCGACTTTGTCAACCTGTCTATGATTACCCAAATTGAGTCAAAGCCTTTGGAAGTCATCGGTAATCCGATATACTGTCCCACTTCCATTGGGGTATATCTACAGATTGTAACATTCCATCGGGCTTCTGATGTTCTATCTTTGCCTTTTGACAAGTTAGGCAAGATGCCACATACTCTGCTACTTGTTTCTTCATACCTGACCACCAAAATCTTTGCTTCAAGTCTTGATACATCTTGGTTGATCCTGGATGGATGCTCAGGGTGTTTTTGTGTGATTCATCGAGAATCATCTTTTTCATCTCCGGATTGTTGGGAACACATATTCGACCATTACATCTCAAGATGTTATCTGATCCTAAACTAAAATCGGTGGCTTTTCCTTGATCCATGAGCTCTTTCTTTTCTTGGAGGAATGTATCAGTGGCTTATTGCTCTTTGATCTCTTCCATCAATCCACTTGATATCGTGATCATCCCCACGCTAATCTTTTTCGGACTCATTTCCATCATTAAATCAAGGTCGCGGAACTTCTCGATCAACTCTAGTTCCTTCACCATCATTGCAGAGACTGATGTGTGGATTCCGGCAAGTGTATCGGATTCGTCGTCAAGTAGTAAAAAGATCGATCCCACAGAGACCGTGATCTCAAATAACAATTAATTATTAAATCAATTAAACTGGACTATATAAAAAAGGATTTGGAAACTATTTGATTTTTCTAATAAGAATTAACTATAAAATCAGATATTTAAGAACGCAATCAATTAAAATAGGAAAGTAAATCTATTAGGGGGTTTTCAAATCAAAAGAGATTCCTAGGAATTGGGTTACCAACAAGATTGTTCATGTTACCAAATTGACTACCTTTGTTAATTATCAAAATTTCTTTGAAGGCGAATTTATCCTAAATAAGTTAATGCTCCCTCTCGGGTTACAAAAACCGTTCCCAATTAAACCAACCCATACTCTCGTGGTAATTGAACTTAAATTGAACTCTTTAAGTTTTGTGACAATTCGTGAACCCTCGAAGGACCGCTTCTAACTCTCATGATTTAAGTCCTAAGTTTGATTCCTATAGATCCAATACCTAAGTTCATCACTAGGTTCCTCCTTCTATGACATGCAAATAAGTGCGCACCAGATTCACAATTAATTCATGCAATAGGAATCGAATCGAAAGTGAAATCGAAATTAACAAAAGGAAAACATCAATTCATAACAAAAAAACAAATCTTGGGCATAGCCGCAATCCCTATAAATAAAACTACTACTTAAGCATTGCCATTATCATAGCAAGCTTGATTAACAAAAACATGAATGAAAACCTAAGAGAAGAAGAAGAAGAAGAAGAAGAAGAAGAAGAATCCTAATTTTGCCTAAGGTATCAGCCCAAAGTGTCCCTATTTTCGAGCCTAATTGCTCTATTTATAGATTAGGGTAACTTGAATCCCAAGCAATCACAAATTCAGATCAAATCAGTTTCTAAAGATCCATATATTGCGCGTCACGGCCGTGATGCCTGTCACAGCTAGGCCGTGACGGATTCTGACTTGGAATGACTTCGTTGCTGGGTCTGTCACGGCCGTGACCACCATCACGGCCAAGCTGTGATCAGTTCTGCCTGTGAGGGTCTGGTTCAGTTGGCATGCCACGGCCGTGATGGACATCACGGCCTGGCCGTGACCAGATCTGACTTTTCCATTCTTTCTTTTCAGCTCTACTCGATCATGGCCGTGATGGCTGTCACGGCTAGGCCGTGATGGGCTCTATTTGGCTCATTTTCTTGATTTTCAAGCTCTATCTTCATGCAAGCTTCATCATGGTTAATCTTGAGCATTTTAATCCTCAATTCCTACACAACAACACCACAAAATCGCCTTACCCTTTCCAAGGTAAAAACTGACCAAAATCAAATTAGAAGTGCCTAAAATATATGAAAATGCATGCAAAATGTCAATGAAATATGAGGTGATATCACACTCATCAGAGACATGAATGGCCTTCCGGCTCAGAGCATCTGCTACAACGGTCGCCTTCCCAGGATGATATTGTAATGCAAAGTCATAATCCTTCAAGAATTCCATCCATCTCCTTTGCCTCATGTTGAGTTCCTTCTGATCGAACATATATTTTAAACTTTTGTGATCACTGAAAACATCGAACTTGGCCCCGTACAGATGATGTCTCCATATTTTCAGCACGAAAACCACGACAGCTAGCTCTAGATCGTGCGTTAGATAATTCTTCTCATGAGTCTTTAGTTGTCGTGACGCGTATGATACAACTTTCCAATTTTGCATCAATACGCATCCTAAGCCTTTATACGAAGCATCACAATACACCTCATAAGGCACATCGGGTTCTGGAAGTATCAGCACTAGTGAAGTTGTCAATCGTTCTTTTATCCTTTGGAAGCTTTCCTCGCATTCCGCGGTCCACTCAAAGGGTTGATCCTTTCTTATAAGTTGAGTTAGCGCCGCGACTATCTTGGAGAATCCTTCGCTGAATCTCTGGTAATATCCAACTAACCCGACGAAACTTCGGATTTCTGTTATTGTCTTTGGTTTTTCCCAAGAAATCACTGTCTCCACTTTGGTGGGGTCCACAGCAATTCCATCTTTAGAAATTACATGTCCCAAGAAATTCACTTCTTCGAGCCAAAACTCACACTTAGAGAGTTTTGCATATAACTCCTTCTCGCGTAGAATCTGTAGAACCTATCGTAGATGTATCTCATGCTCTTCATAACTCCTTTAGTAAATGAGGATGTCATCAATGAACACGACTACTGACTTGTCCAGAAATGACCGAAAGATTCGATTCATATAATCCACGAAAATAGTCGATGTATTCGTCACTCCGAAAGGCATCATAAGGTACTCATAATGCCCATAGCAAGTTCGAAACGCCATCTTGGGTATGTCCTCAGTCTTGAATATAATCTAGTGATAGCTCGTCCTCAAGTCAATTTTTGAGAAAACAGTAGCTCCTTGCAATTGGTCCATCAGATCATCTATGCGTGGCAACGGGTACTTATTCTTGATTGTCACTTTATTAAGCTGCCTATAATCCACACAAAGTCTTGAACCTCCATCTTTCTTTCACACTAAAAGAACCGGTGCTCCCCAAGGAGAAACATGGGGTCTTATGAACTGTTTCGACAACAGATCTTCTAGTTGAGCCTTCAATTCCCCGAGCTCTGTGGGTGACATCCGATAAGGAGCAATCGATATCGGTCCAGTTCCCAGAACTAGATCGATAGAGAATTCAATTTCCCTTGCCGATGGTAATCCTGGCACATCAGAAGGAAACACCTCCGGAAAGTCTCTTACAACCGGTATAGCACTCAAACTAACTTCCTCATTGACATCTAAGCTTGTTAAAATTAAGCATTTATGATCTTTTTTCCATCGAGAAAGACCTCATCAAATAGGTAGATAGAAATTCAGAAATTTCAGAATCCGGAAAAACTAGGTTCTTATGAGCACAGTCTAAAAACACATGATTAGAAGACAATCAATCCGTGCCCAAAATCACATCTAGTTGTAGTAAGGGCGGGAAGATCAGATCAACAATAAAGTGTCGATCTTGAATGACAATCGGACAATTCAAGCATACTGAATTAATCGTAACAGGTTCAATAGTAGGTGTGGAGACAATTAAATCATATGGTAATGAAGTAACAAGTAAGGCCAAAAGTCTCACACAATCATTTGAGATGAAGGAATGAGTTGCACCCGAATTGAAAAGCACTGTTAAGAGGTTACCAACAAGTTCACAAGTACCTTTCATAAGATCTTTGGAGTTCGAGGCCTCAACACCACTCATAATAAAAACTCTTCCTTTAGTTGTTGGTTTTGAAACTTTGGCACCGTTGACTGTGGGTTCCTGCTTCTTCACCTTACAGTCCTTTTCTAAGTGTCCCATCCGATCACAATTGAAGCATTTCACCCCTCTTATGGGACATACATCAGCTAAGTGGGTCGGATCTCCACATGTAAAACACCTCCTCCCTTGACTATTGCCTTGACTCCTCTGGTTAACACTTCCGATGACTGAAGCAACTGGACGGTACTGTTGGTGGCTCCAATTGTTCCCAATTGGTCTAGAGTATGGCTTCTGCTGGGCTTGTCTTCCTTTCTGGCCTTGGTTCCTTGTTCGTGAGGGTCCCCAAAATTTCCTCGATTGTCCCTTCCTTTCCGCATCTGTTCTACTTTTCTATATTTCTCCACTAGAGCTTGAAAATTCCTGATCTCCAGGGGCAGTACCGAGTCTATGATTTCGTACCGCAACCCCCCTTCAAACCTTTCACACTTCCAACCCTCATCTGGGTTGTCTTGGAAAAACTGAAAATATTTGGCCAATGACTCGAACTTGGCCGCATATTCTCCAACGGTCATTTCTCCTAGTCGCAAACGCAAGAACTCCTGCTCTTTCTAAGCTCGAGCACTCTAGGGAAAGTATTTGTCTAGAAATACAGTACGGAAAACCTCCCAAGTAATTTCTTGCCAATTTTCCTCGAGTAGTTGCCCGGTGCCTCTCCACCAGTACTCCGCATCTCCCATCAACAGGAAAGTGGCATAAGGCACTCTAACTGCCTCTGGGATATTGACCAGTTCGAAAATCTTTTCTATCTCTTGAATCCCCAAGTCAGGTTTTGTGGGGTCAGCATCCCCATGAAACTGTGGGGGGTTCTGGCGTCAGAAACCAATCAAAGCACGACTTTCCGTAGCTTGCTCAGCATGAGCTTGCTCTTGTTGGTGTTGTGTAGCCATAGTAGCGGACTGTTGAGCAATGGCAGCTGCAACGTCTGCCATAGCTTATGCTGCAAAATTCATTCCCCCGTCAACCAGTCCGCGGCCACCAACAAAACCACCTCTACGGCCTCCTCTGCGGCCACGTCCTCGTCCTGCCTCTAGCTCCATAACTGATCAACAAGATAAAATCAGTTAAATGGCAACTAGATAAGGGATATTCAATTATTTTTTTCCAACATCCATTAATTCTAAAAAGTAATTCAAACAAGCCTATTCAGAGGTCACACAACACAAACACAACAGGCCTAGTTCCCAAAGATTCCCGAAAGACTCGACCAGCTCAGATACCACCCTTAATTGTAACACCCTCACCCGATCATTCCATTAATTAATCATTTTTACTAATATTAACGTTATTAGAAGACATGTCGATTTCTTTCGGAATGTCAATATTTAATTAGTAATTCATTATTAAATAAACCTCAACTTAAAACATGGAATTAAAAGATCAACTTACATTCATAGAAAACATACATAATATTCACATTGATAACAAACACCTTCTTAGTGACAGGTGCATTGACAGAAGTTTCCTTGAGTGTACATCCAAGTTTCTTATACAAAACACTACATTGCACTAGAGTTTAAAGAGACAAAATAAAGCATACGACTGACAAGATCCATCCAACATCACTACTCCAAAATAAAACTAGACTTCCTAAGCTCATCAAGACAAATTAGTGATACCCATTTGGGAGACCACGGAAGTCTCCCTTATTTCCAGAGAGGATACTTCCACCCCGGCTCCCTTGCCAGGTACATTATCATCATCATCATCATCACTGCACATAGGATGATACTGGGGTTCTTCATCCATGAATTCCTCTGGATCCTCCTCTATGGGTGAAGATGGCGCCACATTCAGAGGTGGTGGATCCAACACTTGCTGTCCTAGGTCTGCTAGGTGCTGTACATACAACCAAGCTAGCGGAAGTGATATCTGGATGGTCTCCACGGTATGAATCCTCCTCTCTGGACCTCCCTCCCGTGTTCCTTCTATAGTGAAAACCGGGCCAGCGTACTCGGCCGTGTGATTCCCCGGATGAATCACCCAAGCCTCAAGGTTGTCGGCATCCTCAAACATGATCGCCCGACCCCGGGAGTGCACGAGAGGCAGAGCTGGGTCCATCTAGTCTCAACATAACAGGATACATACATATATACATGAAGGAAAATGCAAGGGTAAGATACCAATATATGGATAATTATGACAGCTATATTGATGCGTATTTTTAGAATAAAGGCAAGTGCACCTTGTCGCAAACAAGTAATACGGTGGTGAGACCGGTTATCGTATCCACAGGGATCGGTTGTCAATTACCAATTCACAAGCTTGACAACTATTTAGACTAAAATGTGGATGGAAAGATCATAAAATAAAGAAATAAAATGTTTTTGGTCTTTTGGGAATTTTATCGAACACTTGGTATGCAAACAGAGATGTGGTTGAGATTGTCAGGGTTAGACTACACTAATCCTCCCTTAATTGCAATGAAATGGTTTCTAACACAAGTCCTAATTCAATAATGACAATCTCAACCACATCTCTGTTTGCATACCAAGTGTTCGATAAAATTCCCAAAAGACCAAAAACATTTTATTTCTTTATTTTATGATCTTTCCATCCACATTTTAGTCTAAATAGTTGTTAAGCTTGTGAATTGGTAATTGACAACCGATCCCTGTGGATACGATAACCGGTCTCACCACCGTATTACTTGTTTGCGACAAGGTGCACTTGCCTTTATTCTAAAAATACGCATCAAGTTTTTGGCGCCGTTGCCGGGGATTGGCTTTGTCAATATCAGTAGTAACAAATGAGACAACTAATTTAGACATTTTTTTTATTTTTATTTCCTGTGTATATTTGATTTTTTTTGTATATATTTGATCTTTTTGTTTTGAGTTTTGTTTTTGAAAGGTGGACGAAAGTCATGGAAAATTTTTATTATCCACCTGATGAGGAAGCTTCTAGTCATATTTTGGAGGATAACTTGTGTTGGGAAGACGATATAAACTTGGGAGAATTCTTCGAGGAGTTTTCTCTATCTCATAATATTCCATCACGAGTCGATCCTATGACTAGTGAGCTTATATATATATACTCCAAGGAGGATTGGGAAACCTTTTTGTCATATTTACCACCTCCACCACCGTGTATTGTGATTCCCATAGAGCCACATGAAGCAGAAGTTGAGCAGAATCTGGTTGAGGGAATGGATCAAATTGAAGATGAAGTGGTGATGATGGATGAGCCACAAGAAGAGGAAGTACCTTTCACAAGTCCTTGGGGAGGAACAAGTGAGAAGACAGAGAATTTGGAAAGCATTCAATCCACCATGTATGCTGAGCAATCTGATATTACTGCATTAGAAAAATATGTTGGCTTGCATGCATGTGTGGACACTGGTAAGTTAGCCCCTTCCACTTGTCTGTCAAACTTCCTGGTGAAAATGCCATTTGACCCGCTAGGAAGTAAATGCATTATTATAGTTGAAGAGGTCAATGGAGTTTTCACACCATGGCTGGGTGGAATCGAGGATAAAGTCATATTACTGCTACAATCGCCACTCCAAGTACCATTTGATCCGGGAGGAGGATCCTAGAACGTCAAGCTAGTGACGTTAAAGAAGCGCTTATTGGGAGGCAACCCAATTTTTCTTTTCTTTTTTAATTTTTGTTTTTGACTTTTAAACTCTTGAATAATTTGAGAAGATCAAGAGTTTTCTTCTATTAATAAATTTGTTAAGTGTTTTCAGGCTAATAAGGAAGGAGAATCAAAAAGGGCAGGGAGAAACACAGCCAGCAAGCATGCGAACCAGCACCCACTACCGCCTCAGTAGGTCGTTCCATTTTTATTTTATTTTATTTTATTTTTCTCCTCTTTCCAACTTGATTTTTTACATTGGGGACAATGTAAATTCTTAAGCTTGGGGTAGGGGTATTTTGCATTTGCATTTTGCATATTGCATTCATATAGTTTTGCATGATCACACAATTAGATTGCCCTTGTTTTGAATTTTACATCCAATTGTAAGAACTAAGTGCCAATTAAATTGTGGTAGTGAATTTTTGAACCCAATTTTTTTCATTCTTGTGATATGGCTACAAATGTAAATGCTTGAGATGATCTGTGATAGTTGATAATTAGCATAGGGTTCTGAAGATTTGTGTCTCTCATTGAGTCTTGAACTACTGAAATGTGAGATTTTGAGCCATAAAGGGGTACTCACTAAATCTACCCCATTCTTTGTGTTAGAGTGTTATTCCTCTTGGTTTGCTTTCTCTAGAACTTGACTTGAAACCATTTTGAAGCTTGAAAATTTTTGAAAACATTTTTTTGAAAATGATTGAGGCAATAGATATTTTTCTGGCCTTCTGAGCTTTGAATGATGAAATGCTACCCCTTAGTTGCCCAATTTTGAGCCTACAAAGAATAAAATACTTTTCTTGGTACCCTGAAAATTTTTGATGAAAGATGCTTGATAAAGGACCTTCTAAAGTATTACAAAAGGGTAAAAAGGTAGTTGAAAAAGTTTGGGATAAAAGAATCAGACAAATATTTCTCTTGAGCTGAAAAATCTCCCCTTCTCCAAATAAAAGAAAAACAAAAGAAAAAGAAAAATAAAGTAGAGAAGGGGATGACAAAAAAAAAAGAAATGAGAAATAAAAGAAAATAAAGAAAGAAAGGTGGAAAAATGTATTGAAAACCCAAGAAGGTATTTTAGAAGGTGTCGTGTGTTGAAATGTTTGATACTTGGTTTAGCCTTTTGAAAATTCCTTTTCTTGATTTCCCCACCTAAAGATTAATCCCATGGCCACGTTACAACCAAGTAAAAGAGCTCTTGATTCTTAATTGTTATCATTAATAAAGTAGAGATTTGGTTGATAGTCAAGCCTATGGTAGAATTCATTCCTTGAGGAAAATTGAGCGAATTGTCATATATCCTTATACACTTGAGTGAGGTGAGAAAAGAGAGCCAAGCAAATGAACAAGCTTGGGGTGAGCTTCAAGTGAGAAAAAGTGCCCAAATCAGTGAGAATATGAGTCTAAGGAACCTCAGCCTCTAATTGGACTTGAATTGATTGTCTCTTGCTGAATTGTTTGATTTGCCTATTACTTGGATCACTTGCTCGGGTTCTTAGTTCACTATCCATGTTCTGTTTATTCTTCTGGCCTTAGTGATTGCTTGAGGACAATCAATTGAATAATCTTGGGGTGATTTGATAATGTGATTTTACATCATGTTTTCTGTACACTTTTGCATGCATTTTGCATATAGATTAGGCATTCTTTATTTGATTTTTGTTAGTTTTTCCCTTGAAACGGGTGAAGCGGTTTCTTGGTGTTGTTTTGCAGGAATTAATGTAAAAATGATCAAAATCAGCCTTGATGGAGCTTGGATGAAATAAAGCTTGTAAAGTGAAGAATATGAGTCAAACAGAGCCCATCACGGCCTGTCCGTGATGACCATCATGGCCATGATCAAGCAGAGAAGAAGGCAAAAGTCAGAAACTGTCACGGCCTGCCCGTGATAGACATCACGGCCGTGACAGTCCAGAAATTCAAGTTTCACGTCGCGAATCCAGGGCTCGCCTCGCGAGAGTTAAAAAGTGAAATTACGTCCACTCCAGAACCCGTCACGGCCTGGCCGTGATGGCCATCACGGCCGTGACGCGCAGCAGACCTATAAATAAGAACGCAGCAGACAGAAAAAGGGGTCCAGAGGGAGGCATTTGGAGGCACTTGGAGGTTGTGGCTGGGCTAGGGTTTCAACCCTAGAAGGGAGTTGCTGAGAGGGGTTGCTGTGAAGAAGAAGGAAAGCTCCCATGGAGCCTCTTCTCTCCTCTTCTCCTATTTCCCTGGTTTGGTTTTCTGTAAATATGAGTAACTAATCCCCTATTGTTGGGGAGAGATGTAGCTTTTCTGAACTTATTTGTATTTGATTTGGTTGTTTTAATGCAAGTCTCTATTTCTTTATGAGTATGTGATTTTGTGCTTAATGCTTTCCTTGGATTAGCTACCCATAGGAATGATATGTTGCTTTGATAGACAATTGACAGATTGATGTTAAGGCATGCTCATGAATCATATGCCAAGTAGTTCAAGAATCTAGACATAGGTGTTGGATGCTTGAAATCTTATAAGTCTTGACTTAATGCAAAATCTCAGGTTAATCCACCTAAGACATTAGGGTTTAATTTGGGGTTTTAGGCTCAATGCACCTAAGACATTAGGCTTGAGTATTTTAGAAAAGGCTTGATTGTCATTATTGAATTAGGACTTGTGTTAGAAACCATTTCATTGCAATTAAGGGAGGATTAGTGTAGTCTAACCCTGACAATCTCAACCACATCTCTGTTTGCATACCAAGTGTTCGATAAAATTCCCAAAAGACCAAAAACATTTTATTTCTTTATTTTATGATCTTTTCATACCATAGTTTAGTCTAGATAGTTGTTGAGTTTGTGAATTGGTAATTGGCAACTGATCCCTGTGGATACGATAACCGGTCTTACCACCGTATTACTTGTTTCCCCGGATGAATCACCCAAGCCTCAGGGTTGTCGGCATCCTCAAACATGATCGCCCGACCCCGGGAGTGCACGAGAGGCAGAGCTGGGTCCATCTAGTCTCAACATAACAGGATACATACATATATACATGAAGGAAAATGCAAGGGTAAGATACCAATATATGGATAATTATGACAGCTATATGCACCCAAAACATACAAAAACATCATATACAAATAACAAGATACCACTTTAAGCAGTACATAGAGAGAGATAATCATGGCTTTTTGAAAACCATGACACTTCTATAATTCAACTTCTATCCTAATCTCCGGAAAGCCCAACTTCACTTTGTTTAATATGAGCTGATCAGACCCGAAATTTTTGCCATAAAAGGCACGTGTTAGTCCACTACACTGCCCAAAACTCCTAGTACAGTGTGCAACGTGCGTGGATGTCCATAGCATACTATCCAACTCAAGGCATAGTAATCAAGGCATATGGATTTCATTGTCCGCCAAGGCACAATGATACAACGTAGCATGATATACCCTGCCCTTCGAGGTATTCACGCAAAACAACTTTGGGCACGTCTGCCAAATGCATGAAAAACATTTTATTATCGCAGCTTTTCTTTGTGTATAAATCTTTCCTTGTCGAAGCTCAAAGGCTCACGACCTCCATAATTTTTCAATGGATTAAAGTTTGTAAACACAGGACATTTGAGTCCGAGTGTCCAATTACAAGAGTCTTAAACCGATGCACCGGTTTTAGACTTTGTGATCATAGAAAAATCAACTTTTCACATTTACTTCTATTACCTCGTTTGTATAACGTATGTAGGACACACAGTTCACAACAACGTATAAGGACACAAGTCTACAACAACGTGACACAGATCATAGATCAACATGTTTATTATCACTAGTAGTCCGACGTCTCGGTTACTAGATCCACTTTTCAACGTATTTTTTTCGTTCAGTGAAAAACAAAACCAAAATTTCCATAACTTATCCAATTTATTGGAATATTGTTTTGAGTAAAGACTTTAATAAAACTTTTTACTTGAAATTCATTTTCAAAAAACACCTTTTTTTTAATATTTGAATTTCATTCTTTTTCAACGAAAATCAAATTAACTTTTCTTTTAAAAGAATTCCTTCTAATTTAAGCAATTATTTTGGAAACCCCTTTTTACTTGTTAATTTATTTCAAAAAATTCTACTTCTCGTCAAAAGAAAAAATATTGTCCTTTTCCATAAAATTTCTAATATTACAAAATAAATTTGAAATGTGATTTTATCTTTCTTCTCTTTTCAATCAAAATTTATTTTCAAATAAAATTTATTTATAGCTTCCTCCACAATTTCCATTAAGACTTTTATCTTAATTTATTTAATTGAGCTCTAACCCAAGGTTAGGCTTTCAATGCAACAACTTGAACAAATATATCATTACACTAACACATTTATATAATCATAAACTTTATACAAATCAAGTAAACATATAATGCATATAGATCACATAAAAACTCATCATATTCATCCAAACAAAATCAATCATTATTAAGCAAACATAGGTAACACATAGTCATCATAGTAATAATATCCATCAAGCTTTCTTCCCTTATCTATGGTAATGAAACTCGATTGTGGTTTTTTTTTAAAAGAGGAATGACTCGGTTCGCGTTACGATTGCAAATCTATACAGAAACAAGTGTTTAAAATAAGTAAATTTTTTTTTTATAAAATCACCCTAATTTTATGCATGCATTCGGCCATGCTTAGAAAATCATGGTAGGAATTTAAAATTTTCACAAACTTTTGGATCTATGATCCTCAAGCATCAAGGAGGTAAAATAA
Source organism: Sophora flavescens (assembly GCA_030762895.1). NCBI lineage: Eukaryota > Viridiplantae > Streptophyta > Magnoliopsida > Fabales > Fabaceae > Sophora > Sophora flavescens. The sequence continues at coordinate 52,984,660 of CM061067.1, read as the reverse complement.
AAGCTTAAAACATGAAAATAAAATTTTATAATCTTGGTCTCATGAACCATAGGTTTCGGCCTTCTCAAGAAATGGTGTAAAAATATTACTTTTTATCAATCTAATTTCATGCATGTAAACTTTATAGTGTTCTAAGCATCATTTAGCTTTAAAAAAAAATTGAACAAGCCTCATCAATTCATCAAGTGAATTTTGGCCATCACAAGCCAACATGGCTAGGAACACTAAAATTTTTTAAACACCATTATTAAGCTACTAATGCAAAGAACTAAGTGTATTAACCATGCAACCTTCCAAGTGATTAAAAATTAGGCCTCACTAACTTAAATAAAAAAAAATAGATTTTTGGCCATATAACCATCACAAGAAGGTATACATTGTCTAAAAAAAATGCTTTAGTTAAAAAAATTCATGAACCAAAGATCTAAAGCCATGCATGTGAGATTTTAGCAAAAACTCATCATTTCTCCCTCTTGGTGTTTCGGTCACACCATGAGCATAGGGAGGATGATTTTATCTTCACATGCAAGCCATTAAAATGAGAATAAAGATGAGCAAGAAGTGGTAAAATCTTTTGCATGTAAAGGAAGATGATTTCTTATTGATTACAAGTTAAAACTATAAGCATAAATCATAGTAAAACTAACATGCATGTGAAAAATATGTTGCAAAATCACAACCTCTCCTCCTTAGGGTTTCGGCCAACCCATTAAAATGGTCATAGGAGGGTTCATTCCAACATGCAAAGGTTGATGAAGGTAGAAAAAAGTTGTAGAAGTTGAAAGAATTTGGTTTTGAAACAAAATCAACAAGCTTTCATGAATCAACTCAACATACATGTGTATAAAATGAACATAGAAGAAAAGTGGAGAACAATAGTTGGATATTATACCTAGGAGCTGCAGAAAATTGAAGTTTTGAGAGCAAGACTTAAGTTTGTTCAAGAACAAAAGAACTAGGAACAAGTGTAGTAGGAATGGCTTTGTGGAAATGAGAGGAAAAAGTGATGAAGTGAGAAGGGAACATGTATATATATAGAGGGGGAGAGGCTCTGGTGCAGCAGAAAAGGGAGAGGAAAAATAAAAATTTTTAAAAGTATTTTTCATATAAATTTTTCATATAATAAGTTATTATGATAATCATGATTTTGTGTCATAAAATTACTATTCATCTTACAAAAAATAAGATTTTCCTCACCCAACACTCCAAAATCTGATACAAGTTATTTCCCTTGACTTTTGTTTCGTTCCGGTTAAATATCTGTACCGAATCAATCGTATTTCTAATGAAAATCGTATCCAAAAAATCAATAAAATAAAAATTTTAAACGAAAATTTTTAAAATAATGGAAACATTAGCAATCATAATCAGAAGCTCAATCATTTCATTCACAAGTAAAAATTTCATTGTCTGATCAGTAAACTTGTACTGGAAGAGAAAACGCAGACCAGGATTCGTCTGAATTTTCGACTGAAATTTTTACTGGAGCTTCCTAAGATAGACTAAGTTATGAAAATGATTTTAGTTTATAAAAATAATCTCTAAAACTTTAAAATCAATTACTGGCAAGCACACACTTAAGTACAGATTAACAAGAAACAGAAAATCGGGGCGTTACATCTCCCTTGTGCGTAAAGAGAGTTAGGAAGACTATTGTTCTCTAAACTGTCATTGACGATACGCATGGTTTAGGGTGTGCAAAACAAACCAAGGTTACTCCATTGTATCATGAAGGGAATTCGTCGGTTTTACCTGTTGCATCCAATCTATGAGGAGAGCTTGGTGGGGGCGAATCGAACCTAAAGCTTAGTGTTCCTACATGCCTTGGAGATTACGCATTTTCATTATTTTCTTCTTCTTTGTTACGGATCCATACCCCATTTTCTACCACAAAAGGGATATAATGGACCATGAAACACAATTTTGACCTGTCAAACATATTATTCCACATGGCAGCTTCTCATTTGATGGTCATAATGGTGCAAGGTTACACCACTTTTCTTGATGGTGTAACTTAGAGAACACCTACACTGTATGGAGTCTATGATGAGAAAATTCGGAAATATGTTTTTCTATGACAATATTTGTTCTGATTGTAATTTTTTCCGTGTGGGGTTCTTTTTAATTTATTTGCTGAATCAAGCTTATTGGCCATAGGTAGAAATATAGGTTGTTTTACTGCGATTAAAAATACCTACTAATGAAATTTCACTCAAATGGGTCAAATCAGTGAGATGATCACTGGCAGTCTCACACAATGTTTGATCTTGTTTTCATGTTTTGCTCTTTTGCTGTAGATCTAGTGCAGATTTTGGGCTGGTTTTGAGACAATGTCATGTTGTTTAGGTTCCTGCAAAGGATTTCTTTTTCAGTTAAGGTGTTTGACCTGGGTCTAGGCTGTTGTAAAATTAATACATATATAGGGGTAGTATTATATTTATAATGTGCCTACATTTTCTCACCTTCTTTTATATATGGGTTAGAGCATCTTTTGTATTCTCTTCAATATATTTTTTGCTTGTAATATATATATATATATATATCCTTGATTCTTTTCTGTGATGATTTTCTTGTACCAAAAATAGAAATAAACAGAACGCTTAATCGGTTCCTGTGGAGGAGGTATTCCTATTCTTTCATTGCCGAAGTGGCACTGCCACCTTTTATGTTAACACTTTATTCATACAATGCAAACTGACATTTTTACTTGATCAGTATTTTTAAGGAAGTCAAATTTTCTAACTATTTTATTAAAAAAAATTATATATCACCAAATTCGAGCCCGGGAACAACGATATTTGTTAAAAAAGAAAAAAGTGGACCAACGTCATGGTCCTTATCTTCGACTTTTACAATTTTAAAAAAAAAATTGTAGCAAGACTCGAGTCCAACTCAATCCCACTTCTCTCAACATTTATATGTCTCCACCTTAGGAGTTCTTACTTCCTATAGAACTTCTCTAATTTATATGAATTGATCAAAATATTAAAGATAAAAAATAGAGAAAAATTAATAAATTCTAAATAAAAATGATATTTAAACAAATCAGACGTAGGAGAAAGCTTCGCCATCAAACTCTTTGATATATTTATAAGAATTCATTTTCCTTAACACAACCACAAAAACCAATAAGCTTCCTCAATATATGATATACTAATTCAATTTTCCCTTATTGGGGAAGCTTATTGAATTTTCGGTAGCGGTACTCAGCATAGGTTTTTGTGGAAAATTTGGGTGGATTCCAATCGTTGATGAGCGGAGAAAGAGGCCCAACCACCGCCTCATGTGGAGGCACAACGAATACCGCCCATGACATGCGCTTGAGTTCCTTGTTCACCAAGCTTCTATGCAGAACACTCTTATACTTCCCATTACTTAATACCTACAACAAATACCACAAGGAAAAAGGGCATCTTAATTTTATTAGAGTTATATAACCACGATTTGCATGTTAATTTTCTCCATTTGTATGGATAAAGATTTGTAATTTGTTATTTCATTTTGTTGTATTACACCCTGTGATATCAATTAAAGTTTTACATAATTGTTAATGCAAACAAGATCTAATATATCAACAAATCTTTTCTTATAACATGTTAAAACGTGACGCATGACTTTACCTCAAGTTGATCACCAACATGTATGAAGAGTCCATTTTGCAAGTAATCAACAGCGACCCAGTTATTGTCCTTCCAAACTTGTAGGCCAGGAACTTCGTTTGGGACGAGAAGGGTAAGGGCAGACATATCAGTGTGTGGCTCAACTCCCAATGCTAGCTCTGGTTGTGGGCATGGTGGATACATGTTTATCTTCATCTCTACTTCTAATTCTTCACCCCCCAAGCTGGACTTCAAAACCTTCCTATCCAACCCTAGCCCTTCGGACAGAAGCTCCAAAATCTTGTCAGTTACCCTTATGATCTCCTTATTGTATTCTTGTGTTAGTTCCCTGTCATGCACAAATTAAAAAATGCAAGTTAATTGTTTCTTCTCTTTTGGAATTAGGATTTAGGCGCGCCCTGTTTAGTTTTTTAAACTTTTATATATATATATATATATATATATATATATATATATATATATATATATATATTTATATTTATTGGCGAGTGAGCTGGCACTCTGGAGCTATGGGTACAACTCCTCCCCAAAAAATTTATTTTTTGTCAGGATTGAGCTAGACACCTCCCATTTGGAGAATATCCCTGTATACACTATTCTTCCTGACGGACCTAGCACGCTTTCATTAAGTCCATCCCTTGAGTCATAAAATATATATATTTTTAAATATTCTTTTTGATAAAAAAAAATCACTTCTAATATTTATATATTTGTTTAGTTGAATTTTTACGATTATCCAAAAAAACATAAATTCAACTTTTAGAAAGAAAAAAAAAGTGAATTCATAAAAACAATTATGTAAAAGATGTTTTAATAAATTAAAATTACTTTTTTAAGTATAAATAAAAAAATTCTAAAGCTAAAATTAAAATATGTTATGCAAAAACCAGGCCTACTTAAAAAAAAAGTTTCAACATATAATAATGTCTCTAAAGTTCATCTAATTAAAATAATTTTGAGTATAAAGTGAAAGAAATTCATTTTAACCAATCAATTATGGATTTACTATTATTTTCTCACTTTATACTTTTTTTTTTGGCTCCCATGGTATCCTCCGAGCGCAGATGCGGAGACTAATCCCTCGAGGTACTGGATGACATTTAAGGGTTGATCTCTTCCAACCAGGTTTTCTCCATACGCAAGAGCTAGGGATCGAACCCCTGACCACTTACTTAAGGGGCTCAAGCACGTTACCACTTGGACCAACCACATGTTGGTTCTCACTTTATACTTAAATTCACCTTAAAAGAGTTTAATCCGATAATAATACTTAAACATTTAATATTGAGATTAATGTGACGATTATAGAAGAGTTTCAACTAATCAATGAGAAGTTATGATGTGTTACAACTGACAAAGTAACAAAAATCCTTTGCATTATATTATTGAATGTGTGTCCATCAGTTATATAATTAAAATTTAAGGTGAAAGACTATTAGTCAGTGAGTCATAAACTACAAAACTAATGTAAAACACATGTATTCATTGATATTTAAATCAAAACTTATGCATAATAATAATAACTCAAGCACAAACCTGTAGGAAGGAGGGCTTTTGGGCCACATGTCATGGTTAACCTTAGAAGGAGGAGCCATAAGATGAAAATAATAATCTACCCACTCCAACTTTTCTTCAAGGTTCTTGGTCATCTTGGTCCCATATCCCTCAAATCTACCAGTGGAGGGGTCGTTTGCATAAGCCTCTTTCTCCTTCTGAGGGAGAGCAAAGAACTCCTGACCCACCTCTTGCAAACGTAGGATGAGTGTTGGTGATATACCATGGTCGATGATGAGGAAGAATCCCCACTCGGATGCAGCTTGTGTGACTTCCTTCACCAAAAGGTGGTGTGGCTGAGACAGTGAGATGATAGGCACAGTCACACCCTCCACGGCTTTGGTGTTCTCTGGGCGTTCATTGGGTGGACGAATGAACTGGGATGGAAGCTCCATGACATGGTTAATAGCCAATGTTTGTATTCTTTCCATTTCCATTTCCATTATCTTTGGCAATGAACAGGTTTTCAAACCAGAAGACCATTCAACAAATATTTAACCATCTTGCACTGATCATATATACATGCACATTCCATGAACCATTTTAACCATTCATTCAACCATGCATATCTTGCAGTCATCCTATAACATTTTATATCTATCAAACATTCAATCGAATGGAGCTAATTTCGATGTCTATATATATTTTTATTGTACATATATAAATTAACGCACCTGATGATCGTTTTTGCTACCAAATAAGTATATATATATATATATATATATATATATATATATATATATATATATATATATATATATATATATATATATATATATATATAAAATGATGAGTTAAACTTTAGGGTTACGAAATGATAAAAACTGATGGCTTAAACGTTATACTTTTATCAAATAAACTTAAGCTCTAACATTCAAAATAATCTTTAATTATAAATATATGTTAGTTTACTTATGTTATTGATTACATGATCAATTTTTTTCTTAATGAAAAACTTAAAAAATCAATTAAATAAATATATTTAAATGGGTCGATTTAAAAAGTCCAACGGGCCATGGCCCATATACAATGACTAAAACTTAAATCTCAGCCTAGAATGTTACTTTTGGGGATCACTGGTACATGGATAATTAATTAAATATGATCCAGCAAGGTTGGCATTTAATCTAAAATGGAAATTTGATAATCTATATAATCTAAAAGAAAATCATTAAGTGATAATAAATCAACAGTGAAGAGGGAAAGAGGAATGGAATAGAGAGGGAAAAAAAAGAAGAGTCCGAGAAAAATGAAGAAAGTGGGAAAAAAGGAGCTAGGCACGGACACGCATATATACACACAAAAAAAAAAAAAAATCTCATGAACCAAATTATGTTAATGACTTAATTCACTAAATGAGAATCATCATTTTCTTCTATCAGTTCATATTGTATTGCATGCAGAGAATGATACTATTATCCATATGGTAGAGTTTCACAACATGCAGGCATAGCTTTTCTCTAAGCATTTTGCTGAGTCCGATTGGGAGAGGCCGGCTCTTGATGGATTGTTTTTTCCTATGTTATCACAAGAACAAAATGATGTATTGTTAGCTACATTTTCGGTTGTGGAAGTAAAGGATGCGGTCCTTAGTTGTGATGGGAATAAGCCCCTGGGCCGGATGGCCTTAATTTCAATTTTATTGAACGATTCTGGGGTTGTTTGAAGGATGATGTGTTCGGGTTGATGGAGGAATTATTGGAAAATGGTAAGCTTCCTAAAAGCATCTTGTCCTACTTTGTGGCATTGATTCCAAAGATATCTAATCCACAGAGACTTAATGACTTCCGGCCTATTTCTCTACTCGGTTGCTAATACAAAATCCCGGCGAAAATCTTGGTGGCAAGACTTAGAAGAGTTATCAATTCGATTATTGACCCAAACCAAAGTCCTTTCCTTCTGGGTGGAATATACTTGATGGTGTAGTTATTATTAATGAGGTTGTGGATTACGCGAAGAAGGCTAAGAAAAAAAGGCTTTATCTTTAAAGTTGATTTTGATAAAGCTTATGACTCCGTCAATTGGAAGTTCTTAGACTATATGATGAGGAGGTTCAGTATGGGTTAAAATGGCGGGACTGGATCAAGGAATGTGTTTGCAAGGGAGATGATACACTGTTGGTGGGCGAGGCTACTTGGGGCAATTTGTGGGTGATGAACTCTATTCTGGTGTGCTTTGAGTTGGTTTTGGGGCTTAAAAATAACTTCCACAAGAGCCGTTAGGTGGGACTAAATGTGGAAAACTCTTTTCAGGAAGTTGCTTCGATTTTTTTAAATTGTAGAAGTGGGAGCTAGTGTGCCTTTTAAATACTTCACTAGTGCAATAAGTGTTTTTTACGTCAGTTAAAATTGATTTTTTACGTCAGAATACTGACTGACGTAAATACAGCTGACGTTAAATATAACACTATTAACGTCGGTTCTTTAACACAACTGACGTTAAAGGTCTTAATTTTAACGTCAGTTGTAGTAAACAACTGACGTTAATAGTGTACCGTATATTTTTATAAAATACTTTTAACGTCAGTTGTATGATACAACTGACGTTAATAGTATTTCTTTTTTTAAAATTCAGTTTTAAAATATCACTCCCCTAATCCATCCCTGCATTCAGTAAATATCCCAGTAACACAGAATATCACACACATTACAGAATTGCAAAGGAAAAATGGAACAATGATCCATATAATGTATGCCTGTTCAAAACAATATATATTAATTTATTAACATAGGTTATAAATGTATACTAAGTTTAAACTACCTATATCATTATCCCTTCGTGATGATCATCACGAGTGGCATGTACATCGTCTACATGTGTCTCCTCGATTATAGTAGGCATGTTTGTTGAAAAAGAAGGAGTCTCAGGAATATCAAGATTTGAATCTTCATTTTCATCACTACCATTATACATGCTTTTTCCTTGGAGAACCACGGACAACCTTTTGTTAGAAGGATCGGTGATGTAAAACACTTGTTTTGCTTGGGAAGCCATTATGAAAGGCTCATTTATATGACCTAACTTGTTGAGGTCTACCAATGTGAACCCCAATTCGCTTCGGTTTGTACACCACCGTTACTATCAACCCACTTACATTTAAATACCAAGCACCGTAAGCTTAGTGTAATCGAGCACCCAAATATCTTCAATATATCCAAAGTAAGGTGTCGGTCTTTATGAACGGGTTTTGTGTCCTTTGCACTAGAGAAGTGCATTGCTTCGCCACGATCATAACCCCACTATTTTGCATGGTACTCTTGTTATCTTGTTCCTTTGTATAAAAGGAAAAGTTATTTATGTCGTATCCGCTCCAACATATGACGTTGAAGTTAGGCCCACGTGCTAGCCATTTTACGTCATCGAATGAAGATACTACCATCCTTAAGCATTTCTTCCTTGAACCATGGTAAGAAAGTCTTGTTATGCTTGTTCAACAACCACCTTTCGCTCATTCGAGGGTTTTCTTGATTGACTTTTCTTTTATGTTCAAATAAGAAAGGCTGAACACATTCGATGTTGTTCAATACATACAAATGTGCTTGAAGCACTTCCTCCCGATCCTTCCTATTAATTCTTAAGCCATGTGTACCCTTACCTTGACATCCGATCTCATCATGCCGAGGCTTAGGAACCCCTATAGGATCCGTGTTATGAAGGTAGTCCGAACAAAACTCAATAGCTTCTTCTCGCAACATACCTTTGAACAATAGATGCTTCCGGACGATGAGGATTCTTCACGCACTTTTCAAGATCTTCATGTAGCGCTCAACTGGGTACATCCATCTCGAAAAACCGCCCACATAATCTAATCTCCTCACCAAATGAACAATTAAGTGAACCATTATGTCGAAAAAGGAAGGAGGAAAATACATCTCCAATTGGCACAAGATTGTAGCAGCCTCAACTTCCAAGTCATCCAACATACGGGGGTCAACGACTTTGCTACATATAGAATTGAAGAATGAGCACAACCGAGTAATGGCATGTCTCACATTTTTTGTAGCAATACCACGAATAGCAACGGGCAGAAGTTGTTGCATTAAGATGTGACAACCATGAGACTTCAAGCCAACCAATTTAAGATCACTAGAGACAAGCCTCTTCATATTTGAAGAGTAACCATGTGGAACTTTGATGCCCTGAAGACACCCGCAGAAACTTTGTCTCTTTTTTTTTGACAAAGTATGACATGCTGGCGGCAAATAAGTCCGCTTACCATCCTTAACAACTGGAGCTAACTGCTCTCGTATACCCATAGCAACGAGGTCGAGACGAGCATTCACACCATCCTTTGTCTTGCCCTGAATGTTGAGAAGCGTCCCGATCACACTATCACACACATTTTTCTCCACATGCATCACATCAATGCAAGTGTATCCGACATCAAGCTTGCGCCCAAGATGGAAGATCAAAGAATATCGACCTCTTCTTCCATATGTTTTTCTCAACAGCTTTACCTTTCTTTTTGGACTTGCCGAATATAACATCGATGTCCTTTACCCTCTGATAAACCTGCTCTCCAATTAAGGCCGCTGAAAAGCCTCTGGCTCATCTAGTTTTATGGCTAGTATGACCAGGGTTTTGTGCAAATTATATCCTATTTTCACCCAAATTAGATTAGATTGTCCTCAAGCAAGGTTTTGAGTCTCTAGAATAGTTTTAAGTTAATTTAGCTAGTTTTGAGTCAAAATAATACACTTATGGTTATTTCCTTGTTTTCAGGTTAAGTAGAAGTTGAGAAAATAAAGAATAGGGGATTCGCCCCGCGAAGGACATGCTCGCCACGCGACCCCGAAGCCTGACTGTTCCAAGAAAATGCTAAGTCTCTGGTTCGCCTCGCGAAGAGGGTCTCGCCCCGCGAGTCTTGCAACCCTGAAAAAGTCAGAGACGATCACGGCTTGCCCGTGTTGAAGGTCATGGCCGTGGTAGTTTTGAAGTTGAAGAGTCTCGCCTCGCGAGCATCCATTCGCCTCGCGAGTCTGGAAGTCAGAGAGCATCACGGTTGGCCCCTGATGGCCATAACGGGCGTAAGGAGAAAACTCTTCAGATCCTCGCCTCGCGAGCAAGCACTTCGCCTCGCGAGAATGCCAAAGGTTGCTGACTCTTCATGAAATTCGCCTCGCGAATGTGTGCTCGCCTTGCGAGCTAGCTGATTTCAGAATTTGTATAAAAGGCTGTTCTGAACAATTTGTAAAGACTTTTGCTTCTCCATTTTTCTGTTTTTACGTTTTTCTCTGTGTGATTTCATTGTGTTATGGAGAACTAAGTTTCTAGGATTGATCTATTGTAATTGATTTCCATACACTTGAGGTTCTTGTATTTTCCTGTTTTGTATGCTTTTACCTCTTCAATGCCATGCTTTGTATTTCTGTTTGCTTAATTCAGGAGTATACTGTATTGTGTTGATTTAGTTCTGGTGATATCATGTTCCTATAATTAATCGCATCTGCTTAATTTGCGTGTGTACATTTCGTGTTCGCTTAGTTCACGAAGGGCTTAACCCCGTTTGCTTAATTCGGGAATAGGGACATGTATCTGTAGTAGTGGTTTCGCTTGTAAATTGCTACTACAACCGGGAGGGGATTAGAATCTGCTTAGGGCTTGGAAATTGCATGAACCTATGATAGTTAGGAAATTGAGAACAATAGATCAATCTGTTTTTGGCTATTTGATAACCTCCTTAAACTGCTTGTTTTCAATTACTCTGTTTTTATTATTCTGTTTTCTTTGATTAAATCTCAATCCAACCCCCCACCCAAAAACTTATTTTTGTGGAAAATAACATCTTAAGAGTCCTTGAGAGACGACATCCGAGTTGTCGCCCTAAACTACATTTTCAAACCCGCTCGTCCTTTTTGGCGCGTGCGCAACAGCGCGACCAAAAATTGGCGCCGTTGCCGGGGACTCTTGTTTTGTTATTTTCGCATTTTATTTTCTATTTTTTTCTCTTTTATTTTTGCTTTTGTTTTGAATTAGTCTGGCTACTAGATCTAACTGCCCTGAACTGTGTGAATTTGATCCTGAGATAGAAAGAACATTGCATACACTCCGTAGAGAATTTCGGGCTAGTTCTAGTAGTGATTCTAATTCCAAGTCTGTTTTTGAAAACATGGGAGACCAAAGAACATTGAGGCAGCTTGCTGCCCCTGATGCGAATTACAATGGTTTGTGCATTGCTTATCCTGGTGCTGACACCCCTTTTGAGTTAAAATCTGGGCTAATCCATTTGTTGCCAAGATTTAACGGTCTTGCAGGTGAAGATCCACACAAGCACTTGAAGGAGTTCCAAGTTGTCTGCTCCACAACTTTGAGGCCAGAAGGAGTAACTGAGGATCATATCAAGTTGAAGGCTTTTCCGTTCTCACTCCAAGGAGCTGCAAAAGATTGGCTATTATACCTTGAGCCGAACTCCATCACCACATGGAACGACTTGAAGAAGCTCTTCCTAGAGAAATATTTTCCTGCATCCAGAGCCGCCTCAATCAGGAAAGAAATCTGTGGAATTAGGCAAGGAAATGAGTCGCTAGCTGAGTATTGGGAGAGGTTCAAGCAGTTGACATCCAGTTGCCCCCAAAGATCAAATTTTCGAACAGCTTCTCATCCAATATTTTTATGAAGGACTACCGCCAATGGATAGGAATATTTTGGATCTCGCTAGTGGGGAGCGTTGGTTGACAAGACTCCATCTCACGCCAAGCAACTCATTGAGAACATGTCACTGAATTCTCAGCAATTCACTACCAGAAGAAATTCTGTTGAGACTAGAGGTGTACATGAGATCCGCACTTCCTCTTCCAGCCATGACCGTGATGATAGAATTGATAGGCTCACTTCCTTGGTAGAGAAATTGGCAATGGATAAGGTTCAGCCTGCGGTTTTGTGTGGCATGTGCAGTTCTCCTGAGCACCCATATGAAGCATGCCCCATTTTGCAAGGAGGATCAGTTACTGAATCACCTCAAGCCTTTGCAGTCCACCCGTATAATCAGGGCAATAACCAGAACAGATACAGCACTCCAGACCTTTCAACAAATAGGTATCATCCCAGCTGGAGTAATCATCCTAATCTGAGGTATGGGAACTCATCCCAACAGAGACCGATGGCACCTCAGAATCCTCCTCCAGTGGCCACTTCTGCACCTTCCGGACTTTCAGTAGATGACATGTGCAAACAAATAACTTCACAGATGAATGCACAAATGACTACACTTTTCCAGCAGCAAATGGCACAGTTCCAGGCACAGTTCCAGGCCTCACAGGCACAGTATCAGCAGCAAACAACTGCTAACATTCAAGATTTGAGGACACAGATTGGACAGATGGCCACAGACATAAATAACATAAAGCAAGCTCAAGGAACAACCCAGCTGCCAGCACAAACAGTGATAAATCCCAATGCCTCCAACCCTAATGTGAGTGCCATATCCCTGAGATCGGGAAAAGTTGTTGAGGCCACTTCTGGAAAGGATGAAGAATCTGTTGAGGTTACTCCTGAGCCTACTGTTGAAGTTACTCCTGAGCCTATGGTTGAAGTTGAAGCTGAGAAAGTGTATAGACCACCCATTCCATTCCCACATAGATTGCAGAAAAATAAGAAGGTTGGTGGTGAAAATAAGGAGAAGGAGATTCTTGATGTTTTCAGAAAAGTAGCTGTAAATATTCCTCTCCTAGATGTGATCAAGCAAGTGACCAGATATGCCAAGTTTTTGAAGGAACTATGCACCAACAAGAGGAAAATGAAGACTAATGAGAGGGTTGACTTAGGAATGAATGTCTCAGAACTTATCCAGTCTAAGCCAGAAAGAGTTGTTGCTTTAACCCCTACTCAGGCACTGCCACAGAAGTTCAAGGATCCAGGCACCTTCACTATTCCATGCACTATTGGGGACAAGAAGTTTGAGAACTGCATGTTGGACTTGGGAGCATCAATCAATGTCATGCCTACCTCCATCTTTAACAACCTTGATCTTGGGTCATTGCAGTATACAGGTCTTACCATCCAGTTGGCTAACAGGACCAGTGCCCGACCCATGGGAATGGTAGAGGATGTGCTAGTGCAAGTTGATGATTTGATATTCCCTGCGGACTTCTATATCCTAGACATGGCAGGAGAGAGACTCGATCCGAAGAGATCGCCTATAATCTTGGGCAGACCATTCATTATGACATCCAAGACCAAGATTGATGTTTATGATGGGACTATGTCTATGGAGTTTGGTGGTATTGTGGCCCAGTTCAAGATATTTGATGCTATGAAACACCCAGTAGAGGAGCACTCTGTATTCCACTTAGAGTTGCTTTCTGAGCTTATTGAGGACACCCATGATGACTTTATTTCTGATTTTCCTCTTATTTCTGGTTTTGATGATGTATATACTTGTACTAACTGTACTAACACTAACCCATGTTCTGTTTGTTCTGAGTTTTTGGATTCAACCTTGCAGGGTGAGGATGATAGTGATAGTGATAATGAGAGTGAAGCTGTCTTTTCAACAGAAGTCCTTGACCCCATGGCACCATCTGTTGAGCAGCCACCTTATTTGGAACTCAAACCACTTCCTGAGAACCTGAAGTATGCCTACTTGGGGGGGAATGCAACATTGCCAGTCATCATTTCCTCCAGCCTCAACTCTGATCAGGAAGCCAAGCTTTTAGAGGTTCTGGAGAAATACAAAAAGGCTATTGGGTGGACATTGGACGATATTCCAGGAATTAGCCCCTCCAGATGCATGCACAGAATTTTATTGGAGGATGGTACTAAGCCAGTCAGACAGGCCCAAAGGAGACTTAACCCACTGATTCTGGATGTGGTAAAGAAAGAGGTGACTAAGCTTCTACAGGCAGGTATTATCTACCCCATCTCTGATAGTACTTGGGTAAGTCCGGTGCAAGTTGTACCAAAGAAGTCTGGTCTAACAGTAGTTAGGAATGAAAATAATGAACTTGTACCTACTAGAGTCCAGAATAGTCAAGTAGTTTGTATAGACTATAGGAAGCTAAACCAAGCCACCGAAAGGATCATTTTCCTTTGCCGTTCATAGATCGGGATCTTTGGATCTACTGGCTGGTCGATCCCATTATTGTTTTCTAGATGGCTTTTCAGGGTATTTCCAGATTCATATTGCCCCCGAGGATCGGGAAAGACCACCTTCACGTGCCCCCCTTGAGACGTTTGCTTATAGGAGGATGCCATTTGGCCTGTGTAATGCTCCTGGCACCTTTCAAAGATGCATGCTTAGTATTTTCTCTGATTTTATTGAAAATTGCATAGAGGTGTTCATGGATGATTTTACTGTGTATGGCTCCTCTTTTGATGCTTGTTTGCATAGTCTAAGTCTAGTTCTACAAAGATACATTGATACTGATTTGATTTTGAATTATGAGAAATGTCACTTCATGGTAGAACAGGGGATAGTTTTGGGTCATGTAATTTCCAAAGAGGGTATTTCTGTATAATCAAATCGTATCTCATTGAAGCGATCATAAGTTACAATTACATGTTTAAAAGATAAAAAATTTCCGCAAGATATATAGCACTAAAATTAAAAAAGTTTCTGCTTCAACATCATTTTCTTCTCGATCTGTCTTTGATCAGAATCTCCAACATTGATTCTTCTCATTGAAGCGATTCATAAGTTACAATTACATGTTTAAAAGATAAAAAATTTCCGCAAGATATATAGCACTAAAATATAAAAAAGTTTCTGCTTCAACATCATTTTCTTCTCAGTCCTGTGCTCAGAATCTCCAACATTGAATGCATGCCCTCCCTCATTTGAAGTCAATGCTCCATCTGAATCCACAGTCACTTTGGATCCGGGGCAGAGTGAAGGGTGCACTCGATCTGTTTCAGCAATATTCTTGGAACAGCCACTTGGTTCCAAAGCTGAGGTTTTGGAACTGTAGCTGCTGATTCTCCCGAAGGATGATGGTGTGTGCAAATCACATTACGTGATTCACCCAACCTTACCATCCATGTTACGTGATTCACACAACCTCAGAAGTTGTTTTGACCATTAAGACAGAGACCTTTAAGTCTAGGTATAGGAAGAAAGAGTGATGAAGTTAATCTCCAAGGCAGGGCCATATTGTGAAGCAAAAAAATTAAAGGAAGGAAGGAAGCTATTTATAGGAGTAGGGGATGAAGTTACTAGGCGTCGTAAGTTGCTAAAAAATTAAATTGATCATTAAGAGCATTAGGTTCCAAGGCGCATTGGGAGTTGGCCTGGCAGTCATATATTATAAACGTGCAGAAAAGAAAACGCCGAGGAAGGAGTAGGAAGATACACTTTTAACGCCGTTGTTGAATAAAACTGACGTAAAAAGCGTTTTTAAAATAAAAAATATTTATTTTTAACGTCAGTTGTTTATACAACCGACGTTAAAGTGTGATTTTTACTTCAGTTAAATAAACAGCTGACGTAAATAATCCTATATCCCTATCTGAAATGCCCTGTTGTCACACAGTGCGTTAACGCGTCGATTGTTGAATAAAACTGAAGTTAAAAGTGTTTTTAAAATAAAAAATATTTATTTTTAACGTCTGTTGTTTATACAATTGACGTTAAAAGTGTGATTTTTACTTCAGTTAAATAAATAGCTGACGTAAATAATCCTATATCCCTAGCTATCTGAAATGCCCTGTTGTCACTCAATTAACACAGGTCTCAGAGCCATTTTGTGAAGGAATAGAAATATAGAGGAAAAGAAGAGGCAGTATTACAGACTGTTACAGAAGTATGTTACTTTATACAGACAACACTTTTAACGTCAGTTGTATTCAACAACTGACGTTAAAAGTGTTTTTTTAAAAAATATTAATATTTAACGTCAGTTGTTAATAAAACTGACGTTAAAAAATTAATTTTAACGTCAGTTGTTTAATAAAACTGACGTTAAATGTTGTTTTATGTTTACACCCGCGCGCCTTCTCGCACTTCGCTGCCTGACGATGCGTCTCTTTTCTCTTTTCATCACGCTCAACCCTAAATCACTCTCAACCCTCACTCTCACTCTCACCAAAGAGAACCCTAATCGCGAGCTCATCTCCACCGCAACCACCGCGAGGGCTTCTTCGCCACCACCGTGAGGTACACTATTAACCCTAACTCTGTCTTTCCATTCATTCTTTGCAATAACTTGACGTACATCTCTCTTTCCCCTTCCCGCGCACTAACTCTCCTTGTCCCTCCGCTCTCTCGTAACCACATCGAACGTTGGCCACCACTCGAGCTTCCCTCCCCCCACCACCACGCGAGCACCTATTTCTCGGTGAGTATTTAGGGCACATTTTTGTATTTTTGGTTTTGAGTGTATGTTGAAACTGTAGTCTCGGTAGTTGAAACTTGAAACCGTGAGTTTGATTTGTTTGGAATGTACGTCTCTGTTTTTGGTTTTGAGTGCATGTTGCTCTGCTGGTTGATCTGTCACGATCGTGATGCTAATCACGGCTAGGCCGTGATCGATTCTGCCTGTGATGGCATGGTTCTGCCTCGGTTGGTACGTTACGGCCGTGATGGACATCACTGCCAGGTCGTGACCAGTTCTTGGCAATTAATCTTTAAAAACTATAGTTTTCAATCTCTCGTATTGTCCTTATATTGGATATATATATGTTTTGTATATCTACAGGACCTATCTAGTTATGGATCGTAGTTGGATGGTTTGTAAGCGTACTAGTGCTTGAGTATTTGAAGGGGGTGGGAGAATTTATAGAATTTGCTCAAAGGAATGTTCCTAATAGTAATGGAATGTTCTGTTGTCCTTGTGTCAAGTGTTTGAATACGAGGAAATGTACGGTGAAGGATATACGTACTCATTTGATTTGTGAAGGGATTTGCTTGAGTTATACAAGATGGATATGGCATGGTGATATGTTGTTGAGTAGTAATACGGCGAGTGTCTCCCAAAGTGAGGACGTTGACGTAGATATGGAGGATGATCGAGTAGAGGACATGATCCGTGATATTGGACAAGAATCTTTTCATCGAGCGCATGTGTATGATAGGTTGTGCGGTGATGCGGATAAGCCTTTATATCCAGGGTGTACTACTCATACACGGTTGTCGGCGGTGCTAAAATTGGTTTGTGTGAAGGCGAGAAATGGTTGGAGTGATAAAAGCTTCACGGAATTGCTTGAATGTTGAAAGACTTGCTTCCGGAGGACAACACATTGCCTGACCGTAACTATGAGGCCAAGAAGGTATTGTGTCCTATGGGTATGGAGTATAAGAAGATACACGCATGCCCCAATGATTGCATATTGTACACCGGTGTTCATGAAGACAAACACGATTGCCCCAAATGTGGGTTATCACGATACAAAGTGAAGGGTGGTGATGATGATGATGATGTTGATGATGTGAGAAAAAGGGTCCTCCTGCGAAGGTGTTGTGGTATCTTCCAATAATTCCAAGGTTCAAGCGATTGTTTGCCAATGGGAAAGATGCGAAGAATCTTAGATGGCATACTGATGAGAGGAAACGTGATGGAAAGGTTCGTCATCCTGCTGATTCTATTCAATGGAAGAATATCGATACTATGTTTCCGGATTTCGCCGATGAGCCAAGAAACCTAAGGCTTGGACTTGCTACGGATGGAATGAATCCTTATGGTAACATGAGTAGTATTCATAGTTCATGGCCTGTTCTGTTGGTGATTTACAACATGCCCCATTGGTTGTGCATGAAACGCAAATACATGATGTTGTCTATGATGATTTCGGGCCCAAAGCAACCGGGAAATGACTTAGATGTTTATCTAGGTCCCTTGATTGAAGACTTGAAAACGTTGTGGGTGGAAGGTGTTGATGTAGTTGATGGGTATTCTCATGAGACTTTCAAGCTTCGTGCCATGTTATTTTGCACCATCAACGACTTTCCAGATATACGGTAACTTGTCCGGCATAAGTGTCAAGGGCATAAAGCATGCCCTATATGTGAAGAAGGCACATGCTACACCCGATTGCATCATGGAAAGAAGACGGTTTACCTTGGGCATCGGAGATTTCTTAGACGTGATCACCCATATCGTAAGATGAAAAAAGCTTTTAATGGATGCCAAGAGACGGAAGAAGCGTAGCATGCCTTAATTGGAGAGCAGGTTTATCGAGAGGGTAAAGGACATCGATGTTATATTCGGCAAGTCCAAAAAGAAAGGTAAAGCTGTTGAGAAAAACATATGGAAGAAGAGGTCGATATTCTTTGATCTTCCATACTGGCCGCAAGCTTGATGTCAGACACTGCATTGATGTGATGCATGTGGAGAAAAATGTGTGTGATAGTGTGATCGGGACGCTTCTCAACATTCAGGGCAAGACAAAGGATGGTGTGAATGCTCGTCTCGACCTCGTTGCTATGGGTATACGAGAGCAGTTAGCTCCAGTTGTTGAGGATGGTAAGCGGACTTATTTGCCGCCAGCATGTCATACTTTGTCAAAAAAAAAGAGAGACAAAGTTTCTGCGGGTGTCTTCAGGGCATCAAAGTTCCACATGGTTACTCTTCAAATATGAAGAGGCTTGTCTCTAGTGATCTTAAATTGGTTGGCTTGAAGTCTCATGATTGTCACATCTTAATGCAACAACTTCTGCCCGTTGCTATTCGTGGTATTGCTACAAAAATGTGAGACATGCCATTACTTTTTGTGCTCATTCTTCAATTCTATATGTAGCAAAGTCGTTGACCCCCGTATGTTGGATGACTTGGAAGTTGAGGCTGCTACAATCTTGTGCCAATTGGAGATGTATTTTCCTCCTTCCTTTTTCGACATAATGGTTCACTTAATTGTTCATTTGGTGAGGGAGATTAGATTATGTGGGCCGGTTTTTCTGAGATGGATGTACCCAGTTGAGCGCTACATGAAGATCTTGAAAGGGTACGTGAAGAATCCTCATCGTCCGGAAGCATCTATTGTTCAAAGGTATGTTGCAGAAGAAGCTATTGAGTTTTGTTCGGACTACCTTCATAACACGGATCCTATAGGGGTTCCTAAGCCTCGGCATGATGAGATCAGATGTCAAGGTAAGGGTACACATGGCTTAAGAATTAATAGGAAGGATCGGGAGGAAGTGCTTCAAGCACATTTGTATGTATTGAACAACATCGAATGTGTTCAACCTTTCTTATTTGAACATAAAAGAAAAGTCAATCAAGAAAACCCTCGAATGAGCGAAAGGTGGTTGTTGAACAAGCATAACAAGACTTTCTTACCATGGTTCAAGGAAGAAATGCTTAAGGATGGTAGTACTGCTTCTGATGACGTAAAATGGCTAGCACGTGGGCCTAACTTCAACGCCATATGTTGGAGCGGATACGACATAAATAACTTTTCCTTTTATACAAAGGAACAAGATAACAAGAGTACCATGCAAAATAAGTGGGGTTATGATCGTGGTCGAAGCAATGCACTTCTCTAGTGCAAAGGACACAAAACCCGTTAAAGACCGACACCTTACTTTGGATATATTGAAGATATTTGGGTGCTCGATTACACTAAGCTTACGGTGCCGGTATTTAAATGTAAGTGGGTTGATAGTAACGGTGGTGTACAAACCGACGAATTGGGGTTCACATTGGTAGACCTCAACAAGTTAGGTCATATAAATGAGCCTTTCATAATGGCTTCACAAGCAAAACAAGTGTTTTACATCACTGATCCTTCTAACAAAAGGTTGTCCGTGGTTCTCCAAGGAAAAAGCATGTATAATGGTAGTGATGAAAATGAAGATTCAAATCTTGATATTCCTGAGACTCCTTCTTTTTCAACAAACATGCCTACTATAATCGAGGAGACACATGTAGACGATGTACATGCCACTCGTGATGATCATCACGAAGGGATAATGATATAGGTAGTTTAAACTTAGTATACATTTATAACCTATGTTAATAAATTAATATATATTGTTTTGAACAGGCATACATTATATGGATCATTGTTCCATTTTTCCTTTGCAACTCGGAATGTGTGTGATATTACGTATTCTTGGGATATTTACTGAAGGCAGGGATGGATTAGGGGAGTGATATTTTAAAACTGAATTTTAAAAAAAAAAATACTATTAACGTCAGTTGTATCATACAACTGACGTTAAAAGTATTTTATAAAAATATACGGTACACTATTAACGTCAGTTGTTTACTACAACTGACGTTAAAATTAAGACCTTTAACGTCAGTTCTTTATAACAAATGACGTTAATTTTAACAAAATTTACGTCGGTTATGTTAAAGAACTGACGTTAATTTTGACAAAACTAACGTCAGTTGTGTTAAAGAACCGACGTTAATAGTGTTATATTTAACGTCAGCACTCAACTGACGTTAAAAGTGTAACTTTTAACGTCAGCTGTATTTACGTCAGCCAGTATTCTGACGTAAAAAATCAATTTTAACTGACGTAAAAAACACTTATTGCACTAGTCGTAAAGGCTCTGTCATCTAGGTATGGGTCTTTAGAGGTTTCTTTAAATTCATTTTCTACTGGCTCCACAAGTAGGGATTGCTCATCTTGGTGGAAATCTATTGGTTTATTGGGAAGGTTTGGTCGTTCGTGGCGGCGCTGCAGCGACTGGAAAACGAAGGCCGGCGGTCCGAGGCGGAGTCCGAGGTAGAGATGGCGGCGGTTCAGTGGTGTTGTCATGGCGGAGGTGGCGGAGAACAGGAAAGCAACATAGATTGTGGTGGCAGGGAACTCTGTATTTTTGTGTTTGTGTCTTTTTTTTATTTGGAATGGTTGGGAAGGGTTGTTGTAGATTGAGGAGGCTGTTATTGGTATGGATGGGATGAAGTGAATGGGATGAAAGAGTAGATGATGGTGTCAATGGAGGAGGGAATAACAGTATGTTATTGGGAGGACTTATATTTTTTCTTGAAGCTCTCCTCTTGTTTTTCCCCTCCTTGTATGCTCTATGTTGTTGTATTATTCTCTTCTCCATTTCAGAAATTTTTTCCCCTCTTTGCTTCTGTTGTGTGAACTTATATTAGCATCAAGGGAGAAAAATGACAAACATCTCAATTAGCCAGCTGTGTTGAGAGGGACAACACTGTTGGGGTGTTGCTGTAATAGGGCAAATTAGCTTTGTTGCTGGGATGGTGCAGGGAAGCAGAGAACATGAGGATTAGGCACCATTTTTGTGTAAAAAGGAGTCAAAGCCAAAAAACCAAAGAAAGCACCCTTGGTTCATACTTGAAAATGGACATTACCGTGGGAATAAAAAATATAGAAGACAACAATTTTTTTTTTCATTTTTAATTATTATTTTAACATTCAGAAACTCTTTTTTTTTTGCTTGGATTTGGACTATGGACTCAAACATGGGTTAAACAAATATTGGGCTCAAAGCATGAACAAAAGTGATTTTATTTTTATTTTTATTTTTGCCAATTTTTATTTTCCTTTTCAAAATATTAATGAAATTGATAAGATACCCGGACAAAATTAGGTGTTCACAGCTGCCCCTCTTTACTTGTTTCTTATTAGATAATAGGTGTAACCGTAGTTAATCTATTATCGTTATAAGAAACGAGTAAAGACATGAACCCCAATTTTGTTCGGGGTACACTGACTAGCAAAAAGACAGGTGACTACAAAACGATTTCCAGTAAAGAATCAGTGGCTTGGATTGCCCAATGAGGTTTACACGTAAAAAGCTTGCAGGGTGAATTTCATGCTGAGCTTAAAAACAAAGATAAAGAGCTTACGGGGTCGATTGCCAGTCAGAAGCTTGAGCAGAAAGATAAAAAGAGCTTACGGGGTGGATTGCCCGTCAGAAGCTCGAGCAAAAAGTAAAAGAGCTTACAGGTGGATTGCCCGTCAGAAGCTCGAACAGAGAGATAAAATGAGATTACGGGGTGGATTGCCCATCAGATGCTCGAACAGAAGGATAAAAGAGCTAACGGAGTGGATTGCCCATCAGAAGCTCAAACAAAAGATAAAAGAGCATACGGGGTGGATTGTCCGTCGAAGCTCGAACGAGAAAGAGCTTACGGGTGTGCAGTACGCGAAGCTTGAAAACGAAATACAAGAGCTTATGGGGTATGGTACCACTGAAGCTTGAAAACAAAAAGAGCTTACGAGGTCCTGCACCGTTGAAGCTTGAAAAAAGGGATACAAGAGCTTACGGGGTATGGTACCCGCCAAGATTGAAAAAGGATAAAAGAGCTTACGGGTATGGTACTGATGAGTGTGATTTCACCTCATATTTCATTGACATTTTGCATGAATTTTCATATAGTTTAGGCGTATTTTAATTTGATTTTTGTTAGTTTTTACCTTCGAACGGGTAAGACGGTTTTGTGGTGTTTATGTGCAGGAATTGAGGATTAAATGCTCAGGATTAACCATGATGGAGCTTGCATGAAGATGGAGCTTGTAAAGCAATAAAATGAGCCAAATAGAGCCCATCACGGCCTAGCCGTGACAGCCATCACGGCCATGATCGAGTAGAGCTGAAAAAAAAGAATGGAAAAGTAAGAACTGATCATGGCCAGGCCGTGATGTCCATCACGGTCATGATATGCCAACTGAACCAGACCCTCACAGGCAGAACTGATCACGGCTAGGCTGTAATGGTGGTCACGGTCGTGACAGACCAACCAGTGAAGCATCCTCCAAGGCATAATCCGTCACGACCTGGCCGTGATGGCCATCACGGCCGTGACGCACAATATATGGATCTTTAGAAACTGATTAGATCTGAATTTGTGATTGATTGGGATTCAAGTTACCCTAATCTATAAATAGAGCACTTAGGTTCGAAAATAGGAAGACTTTGGGGGGCTGCTACCTTAGGCAAAATTAGGATTTCTCTTATTCTTCTTCTTCTCCTCTCTTAGGTTTTCTTTCATGTTTTTGTTAATCAAGCTTGCTCTTAACATGACAATGCTTGAGTAGTAGTTTTATTTCTAGGGATTGGGGCTATGCCCAAGATATGTTTTATGTTATGAATTGATGTTTTCCCTTTGTTAATTTCGATTTCGCTTTCGATTTGGTTTCTATCGCATGAATTACTTGTGAATCTAGTGCGCACTTATTTGCATGTCATAGATACTCTAATTAGGAACCTAGCGGTGAACTTAGGTATTGGATCTACAGGAATCAAACTTAGGACTTAAATCACGAGAGTTAGAAGCGGTCCTTCGAGGGTTCACGAATTGTCAAAAAGCTTAAAGGGTTCAATCTAAATTCAATTACCACGAGAGTAGGGGTTGGTTTAATTGGGCACGATTTTTGTAACCCGAGAGGGAGCATTAACTTATTTAAGATAAATTCGCCTTCAAAGCGATTTTGATAATTAACAAGGGGTAGTCAGTTTGATAACATGAACAATCTTGTTGTTAACCCAATTCCTAGGAATCTCTTTTGATCTGAAAAACCCCTAATTGATTTACTTTCCTGTTTTAATTGAATGCATTCTTAAATATCTGATTTTCTAGTTAATTCTTATTTCAAAAATCAAATATTTTCAAAATCCTTTTTTTATAGTACAGTTTAATTGGTTTAATAATTAGTTGTTATTCGAGATCACGGTCTCTGTGGGATCGATCTTTTTATTACTTGGTGACGAATCCGGTACACTTGTCGAAATCCACACATCAAGTTTTTGGCGTCGTTGCCGGGGACTGTGCTTTCTTGAATCTCAATTTAATTTTTAAATTGGTTTTTCTGGACTTTTTCTTTTTTAATTGTTTCCTTTTAAAAAAAAATATTTTCTTTTTTTTTTCATTTATCTCTTTTTCTTTCTAGAGTATCTATCTCTCTCTTATAGGTGTTTTTCTCTTTTATTCAAAGATCCCTAAGTCTTGGAAACCTTATTGAGGTCGACCCCAAAATCGAAAGGACCTTTCATAGGCGTAGGAGACTACAAAGAGAGAGGGAAATGTTGATTCCCATTCCACTCATGACGAATCTACCGAATACCGAACCACTGAAGGACTACGCAGCCCCAAATACTAGGGGTTTGCGAACTGGGATTGCTAGGCCAGAAATCGAGGCGGAGAACTACACTATACCGCCTATGCTAATTAGCATGATTAGGCAACATCAATTCGGAGGATTGCCCTCGGAGGACACGACTGATCATGTGGAGACATTCTTGGAGTTCACTGATGCAATAAGAATTCATTGCGCCCTGATTGATGCTATTCACTTGAGGTTGTTCCCATCCTCTCTTACTGGAAAGGCAAAAGCTTGGCTGAAGCAAGTGTCCGCTAATACATTGTCAACTTGGGACCAACTGGAGCAGGCCTTCTTGGAGAAATTCTTCCCTCCATCCAAGACTGCCTACCTACGAACTCAGATCACTGGCTTCTTCCAAAAAGATGGAGAATGCTTATTCGAAGCTTGGGATCGCTACAAGGGATTGCTGGAGTCTTGCCCACAACATGGGCTCGAGAGGTGGTTATTAGTGCATACCTTCTACAACGGATTGGATTACTCTTCGAAGGTGTCACTTGACTCCGCAGCTGGTGGAGCCTTTATGAATAGACCTCTGACCGAAGCATTCAATATCATTGAAAACGTAGCCACCAACTACCACCAGTGGGGTTCGGAAAGAGATAATAACCCGAAAAAGATTTCGGAGGGTAAGTTTGAAATGAATAGCACTGATCTAATTATGTCTAAATTTGACACTTTGAATAACCGCTTTGATCATCTTGAAAAGGCTAATGTGAGTTCAATAGGTGCTACTAATATTGTTTGTGAGATTTGTGGAATGCAGGGACATGACATAATGGAGTGCCCACATGGTATTGCTCCTGGATCCGGTGCTTCGGGGACCAAGTGATCGAACTCTTGTCACAACTTCTATGACACGAACCCGAAGTTGCCAAACTATGTTCCCCCAAATTCTTACAACCAAGGAAGGAAGAATAGCCCTTACCTCTCTGACCGGAACTACAACAACATGTTGAACCACGAATTCCAGGAAGGCCAAGGTAATAGGAAACCCGCATCAGGGTATCCTCAGGTACAAAAGTCTAGACTTGAGTCTCTCTTGGAAAATTTTGTTGAAACTCAAACAAAACAAAATGAAGAGTTTAGGTAACAAGGTAGGGCAGTCAATGAGGCAATAAAAGAGTTCGCATCTAAGGTAGATAACTTAGCCATCCATAATAAGATGTTAGAAACTCAGATTGCCCAACAAGCTAGTACATATTCTAGAACTAAGGGTACGTTCCCAGGACAACCCGAAGTTAATCCCAATGAGCATTGTAATGCTATATACTTGAGGGATGATAAGCTTGGGGTAGTTGAAAAGGACGTGGAATGTGAGGTGGACATGAGTGAACATGAAGAGATAGATCCAAAGTATGTCCCTCCACCATCGTACCAACACCCAATACCTTTCCCACAAAGGTTGGTCAAGAAAAAGAAAGTAGAAATAGAAACTAAGAGCTTAAGTGAGGAACATGATGCCATGATAAAAACTAATATGCCTCCTAAACTAAAAGATCCAGGAAGTTTCTCTATTGCTTTCTCAATTGGAGAATTAAAAATAGACCAAGCCTTGTGTGACTTAGGGGCTAGTGCGAGTTTGATGCCGCTTACTATCTTTGAGAGGTTAGGAATCAAGAAACTGAGTCCATCCAAATCCTCTTTACAATTTGTGGATGGATCAACTAAGACTCCTCTAGGCATACTAGAGAATGTTCCCATAAAGGTAGGGAAATTTTTCATTCCTACCAATTTCATGGTGTTGGACATGAACGGGAATTCTAAATTCCCTATCATTCTTGGAAGGCCATTCTTAGCCACAGCTGGAGCGATAATAGACGTAAAAAATGGCAAGCTCTCCTTAAATATAGAGGAAGGTAGGGTGGATTTTGATTTGACTAACTCATATAACAACCCTCCTTTTGAGAGTCATATGTGCAGGATCGAGATAATGTCTCCAGAGGTGAAGGAAGAGCCTAATATGGAAGCAACTCCCAAGCTTAGCATGACGAATGATGCACCAAACGGTGATGAAGTTGGAGTTTCTCAACATGTGGAGATAAAACTTCCGCCGGGAGGAAGTAAGGCCATTAAACTTAGAGTGAAAAGAGCAAAGCGGAAGCGAAATTGGCCATATGAACAAAATAGGCTTTTCGAAGGATTTCCATGGAAGGGAGGTGTTCTTTCACTTCCAAGCCCAGCCGATCCCGGTTGATCCAAGGGAGTATGGTCAAGCTTAAGACCGTAAATAAGCGCTTCTTGGGAGGCAACCCAAGTTTTTCTTTCCCTTTTCAATTTGTTTTTGAATTTTGTTTTTGAATAATTTGTGGAGATTAAGAGAAGACAGATCACTAATTGATGTCTTTTCCAAGTATTTTCAGGTTATGAAAGCAGTAAGAGCAAAAAGGCAAAGAAGAATAAAGTCAGAATTGATCACGCCCAGGCCGTGACGGTGGTCACGGCCGTGACTAGCTAACCACTGAAGATCAGAAAGGATGCCCAGCCGTGATATCCCTCACGGGCGTGATGAGAAGGACCCTGAAGATCAGAATGTATCATGGCCTAGCCGTGATGGAACTCACGGCCGTAACAGGCCAGCTCCTATAGACCATAATTGATCACGGCATAGTCGTGATGAGCATCACGGCCGTGACACATCTTCCAGTAGCTCTTTGACTGGCATTTGAGCCACACCCTCCACCACCTCGGTGAGTTGTTCCATTTTTCTCCTCTCTCCGACTTGATTATTTACATTGGGGACAATGTAAGTTTTTAAGCTTGGGGTAGGGGTATTTTTGTATTTTTCATGTTGCATTCATATAGGCATAGTTTTTGCATGATCACATGATTAGATTGCCCCGTTGCTTAGATTATGCATCCAATTGTGAGAACTTGGTGCTAAATGAATTGAGATAGTGAATTTTTTATCCCAATTTTTGTATTCTTGTGATAGGCTAAAAATAAAAATGCTTGAGATAATCTTTTGATAGTTAATAATTAGCATCTGGTTCCTTAGACTTGTGTTTCTCATTGATTTTAAACTACTAAATGTGAGATTTTTGAGCCTAAACGGGGTACTCACTAAATCTACCCCATTCTTGTGATTAAGTGTTTTATTCCTCTAGGATTGTATTCTCTAGAACTTGACTTGAAATCGTTTTGAAACTTAAAAATTTTTGAAAACATATTTGAAAATGATTGAGGCATTAGGTATTTTTCCGGCCATCTGAGCTTTGATTGATTAAATGCTACCCCTTAGTTACCCGATTTTGAGCCTAAAAGAATAAAATACTTTTCCTGGTACCTTGATTTGTTTTGATGAATGATGCTTGGTATGACACCTTTTAAAGTATTGCAAAAAGGGTAAAAAGGTAGTTTGAAAAATAAATTGTGGATGAGAAAGTTAGAAAAATATTTCTCTTAAGTTGAAAATCTCCCTTTCTCCAAATAAATGAAATAAAATAAACAAAAAAAATGGAGAAGGGGATGAGAAAAAGAAAGTGGGAAATAAAAAAAAAAGGTGGAAAAGTGAACTAAAGCCCAAAAAGGTATTTTAGAAGGTTGTCATGCTTTGCATTGTTTGATATTTTGTTTAGCCTTCTTGAATTTTCCCTTTCTTGATTCCCCCACCTAACAATTAATCTCATGGCCCCATTACAACCAAAATAAAAGACCTCTTGATTCTTATATGTTTTCATTAATAAAGTAGAGATTTGGTTGATAGTCAAGCTTATGGTAGAATACCTTCCTTGAGGAAATTGAGCGAATAGTCAGAACTGATCACGATCAGGCCGTGATGTCCATCACGGCCGTGATATGCCAACTGAACCAGACCCTCACAGGCAGAACTGATCACGGCTAGGTCGTGATGATGGTCACGGCCGTGACAGACCAACCAGTGAAGCATCGGCCTCCAAGGCAGAATCTGTCACGGCCTGGTCGTGATGGCCATCACGACCGTGACACGCAATATATGGATCTTTAGAAACTGATTTGATCTGAATTTGTGATTGATTGGGGTTCAAGTTACCCTAATCTATAAATAGAGAACTTAGGCTCGAAAATAGAAGGACTTTGGGGGGCTGCTACCTTAGGCAAAATTAGGATTTCTCTTCTTCTTCTTCTTCTTCTCCTCTCTTAGTTTTCTTTCATGTTTTTGTTAATCAAGCTTGCTCTTAACATGGCAATGCTTGAGTAGTAGTTTTATTCCTAGGGATTGGGGCTATGCCCAAGATCTGTTTTATGTTATGAATTGATGTCTTCCCTTTGTTAATTTCCATTTTGCTTTCGATTTGGTTTATATCGCATGAATTACTTGTGAATCTGGTGCGCACTTATTTGCATGTCATAGATACTCTAAGGAGGAACCTAGCGGTGAACTTAGGTATTGGATCTATAGGAATCAAACTTAGGACTTAAATCACGAGAGTTAGAGGTGGTCCTTCGAGGGTTCACGAATTGTCACAAAGCTTAAAGGGTTCAATCTAAATTCAATTACCACGAGAGTAGGGGTTGGCTTAATTGGGCACGATTTTTATAACCCGAGAGTGAGCATTAACTTATTTAGGATAAATTCGCCTTCAAAGCGATTTTGATAATTAACAAGGGGTAGTCAGTTCGGTAACATGAACAATCTTGTTGGTAACCCAATTCTTAGGAATATCTTTTGATCTGAAAAACCCCTAATTGATTTACTTTCCTGTTTTAATTGATTGCATTCTTAAATATATGATTTTCTAGTTAATTCTTATTTCAAAAATCAAATCTTTTTTTATAGTACAATTTAATTGGTTTAATAATTAGTTGTTATTTGAGATCACGGTCTCTGTGGGATCGATCTTTTTATTACTTAGCGACGAATCTGGTACACTTGCCGAAATCCACACATCAGGTACCCGCCTTAGTTTGACAACAAAAAGGAGCTTACAGGGTTTGGTACCCACTGAAGCTTGAAAACAAAAGGAGGTTACGAGGTCTGGTACCCGCCGAAGCATAAAAAGAAGGGTTAAAAGCTTCCGGAGTCGGTTATTCGCCGAAGCTTGAAAAGAAAGGTTAAAAGCTTGCGGAGTCGATTATCTGCTGAAGCTTGAAAAGAAAGGTAAAAAAGCTTGTGGAGTTGGGTATCCACTGAAGCTTGACAAGAAAAGAGCTTACGAGTCTGGTACTCGTCGAAGCTAGAAAACCAAAAGGAGCTTACAGGGTCTAGTACCCGCCGAAGCTTGAAAAAGAAAGATAAAAAGCTTGCGAGGCCCTATGCCTGCTAAACCTAACCAAAGACAACAACTTATGAGTCTTGTGCTCGTTAAAGACGAACAAAGGCAAAACGGAACTTACGAGGCCTTGTGCCTGCTAAAGCTAACAAAGATATGACTTTTGGGGCCTTGAACCCGCTAAAGCAAAACAAATGCAATGCAAAGATGTTGACTTTGTCGATGCATGAAATGATGAGACAATGCATGATGTCAGATGATTTTTTGTGATGGATGAAAACTTTGATTATTATTTATGCTTTTTAATGCATGATGCATGAGATGTTTTTGATGATTGATGAAAACTGTGATGCATGATTCAAGAGATGCTTTTGATGAAAACCTGGATTGATTGATTGTTGTTTTTTTTTTTGCAAACCACTCTTTGATCCTTGGATCCTTAGAGTTTTTATTGCAACAGAGATTGAGGATGAGCTACAGTGAGACTCCTTGATTTCGATCACCAGTTGCTTACTAAATTGATTTTACTTCCTGCCTGAGATACGCTTCTTTGTGATGATTATCCAATTGGATGAGATTACCTGATCAATCTTCAGGTATGTGACTTGCCCCAGTCCTCATGTATTGGGAGCCTTTCATGACTTGTCCTCTTAAACTGCCCCAGTTTGTCAGTTTGAGGAGACTTTTGTACTTTGTTTGTATTTGACCCTAATTTTTACGTAGGTCACTCTTTGCGAGCTTTCGACCTACCGGATCGTTCTAACTTTTACCTAGACTGCCTTTTCAGGATTTCAGTCTAGCGAGCCTTTTTTGTTTTCTTTTTATTTTTTTGATTTTTGATTTTTTTTCCCTTTTTTTTGGGTGAGTAGACAATTTTTGCCACCCTTATTTGTGAGGATCAATGCTCTTGCTTGAATTGCCAATTGAGGATGCCACTTTCTTCCTTATATTCAGAATTCTTCTGACCAGAGTTGTTCATCAAAGAATTACCATTAGATGGTTAAATTGTACTTGAATTCATAATTACCTTACCTGAAGCATCATGTAACAAACATGCATGGATTCAAAAGTATGACATGAAAGGACATTATTGCTTGAACAACTTCTTGATTGGTGTCGGAAGTTGGACGACTCAAATGGTATTGATAGCAAGGCACACAAGAGGTGATATGGAGGTCAAAAGGATATTGCCCCAATTTGAAATGGGCTTAGTTTCAGTCATGTGAAAATGAAATGGGCTTGATGTATGCCGCTTAAGAACAAAATTGCCCCAGAGTAGTTTCCGTGAGGATGGAGTGCCCTAGTGCAGGGTTCCCAAAATGAAACCGCCCCAGTGTAGGGCACTTGATAAGGAAAACTTTAGAATGATATTGCCCTAGTGTTGGGTCCAAATAATGAAACTGCCCCAGCGTAGGGCACTTAACAAGGAAAACTTGACAATGAAGCTTCCCAGTGTAGGGCATCCAATAATGGAAATGCTATAAAATAAGACCCTTGAAAGCAAGGTTTTACCCCATGTATAACTTGCCCTAATTTTTACTTAGACTGTCTTTGAGGGTTTTCAGCCTAACAATCTTTTTTTTTTCATTATTTTTTTTAAGAGGAGCAATCAATTAAAAATTAGAAGAGCATAATTTTTTTGTCTCAAAATTAAAGTTGATAAAAAAGTAACAATCATTCATTGATTAGAATGGACTTTTCAGGCTTGCAATGTGGCCAATGGTTGGGGGTCGTGAAAGGAATGATATAAGGGTTAAACAAATGTGTTAAGGTTGAATAGGATCAATGATCCATACTGTTTTTCGGATTTTTGAGAACATTTGCTTTCTTCTAACTTTCCTTTTTTTTTTCTTCCTTTTTTTTTGCATGAGGTTTTTCATCCTCTTTCTTTCTCCATCTTTATTTTTCTTCTTCTTCTTTTTTCTTTTCTATTTTTTTTTCACTTTCTCACTTTATGCTTCATAATCACCATTTCTTTCATACTTACCCCTTGTTTAGGGGTGATCCTTGTCCAAGGTTTTTCGAAGAAAAGTTTCAAGCTCAAAGGAGAAAGATGGCCAATCTTCATTTCAAATCACGATTGCTTATTTTTTTTAGAGACAACGATGGTACTCACCAAGTTTTTTATTTATTTGCTCATCTTTTATTTTCTTTTTATTTTTCTTTTCTTTTTTTATTTTTTTTTAAAAATTGGTGGGCCCAGGGGGCTGATCAATGCTCCACAAAGAACTTCTAATAACACGAGCTTAATGAAAAAAATCAAGGATGATACTCGGGGAAGAAAAAGAGAAGATGAGATATGAGAATAACGAGAGAAATATTATGATGTGGAAGAAGACGTAAAGAATGGATGAGACAAGGTATGTATGCAAATCCATTACATTAATGCTTCAAGAAAGTGAACATGGTTCAAGTATTACATGATAAAATATAATGTAACCACCATTTCATGGTAAACCACTAATGAACCAATCTAGCCTGAGCTGCTTAGAAATTCCCAAGACGGGGATCACAAAGTGTTGGCACTTCTCATAACCACTAGAATGCGAATCTCTGGTAATGTCATTGTAGCTTTCTTCTTCACGTCTCAGTACTCCACTAGAAAATAACCTTTTTAGAGAGATATCAAATTTGACATGCCCTACTTGACTTCTGATAATGCATATGACTCCGGCAAGTATACCGGATTCGTCGCCAAGTAATAAAAAGATCGATCCCACAGAGACCGTGATCTCAAATCATAACTAACTATCAAATCAATTAAACTGGACTATATAAAAAAGGATTTTGAAAAGGTTTTGATTTTTGAAATAAGAATCAAGCAACAATCAAATTTAAAATTGCACTTATACAAAATAGGAAAGTAAATCAATTTGGGTTTTTTCAAATCTAAAGAGATTCCTAGGAATTGGGTTACCAACAAGATTGTTCATGTTACCAAATTGACCACCCCTCTTGTTAATTATCAAAATTTTCTTTGAAGGCGAATTTATCCTAAATAAGTTAATTCTCCCTCTCGGGTTACAAGAACCGTGCCCAATTAAACCAACCCCTACTCTCGTGGTAATTGAATTTAAATTCAACCCTTTAAGTTTTGTGACAATTCGTGAACCCTCGAAGGACCACTTCTAACTCTCATGATTTAAGTCCTAAGTTCAATACCTATAGATCCAATACCTAAGTTCACCGCTAGGTTCCTCCTTAGAGTATCTATGACATGCAAATAAGTACGCACCAAATTCACAAGTAATTCATGCAATAGGAATTAAATCGAAAGCAAATTGAAATTGACAAAAAGTAAAACGTCAATTCATAGCATAAACAAATCTTGGGCATAGCCCCAACCCCTAGAAACAAAAAGACTACTCAAGCATTGCCATGGTCATGGCAAGCTTGATTAACAAAAGCATAAAAAAAACCTAAGAGAAGAGAAGAAATTGGAGAAGAGAAATCCTAATTTTGCCTATGGATAGCAGCCCAAAAGTCCCCTATTTTCGAGCCTCTAGGTCCTATTTATAAGGTAGGGTAACTTGAATCTCAAGCAATTACAATAATCAGATCAAATCAGTTTTTAAAATCCAAATATTGCGCGTCACGGCCGTGATGCCTGTCACGACTAGGCCGTGACGGATTCTGACTTGGAGATTGCTTCGCTGGTTGGTCTGTAACGGCCGTGACCACCATCACGGCCTGACCGTGACCGGTTCTGGCTTTTCCATTCTTTCTTTTCAGCTCCACTCGATCATGGCCTAGCCGTGATGGCCTCTGTTTGGCTCAGTTTTCTTGCTTTTCAAGCTCCATCTTCATGCAATCTCCATCATAATTGGTCCTGAGCATTTTAATCTTCATATCCAAATCAATATCTCCAAATTAATTGCCAAATCTTATCATATCCTTTATTGTTGTGATAGGCAATTATTATCCAAATCCAAATTGATTAATTTAGATCCAATCTTTTATCTCAATGCCAATTGAATTATCTTTTAATCATAATAATTCAAATCCAAATTGATTTGGATTCAAATCCGTCATGTGGGCCCTTGCAATTTACTTGGCAATCTTCAATTTAATTTCAATCCTTCTTCTTTGTCCTCTCCTAAAAATAAGAATAAGAAAATATTAGAAAATTAATAAAAATATAATTAAAATTAATTAAATACACGCATTGACTCTAAAATAACCAAAATAGGAAAACAAAGTCTAATTTGGGCTAAATCAAGCATTCAACAAAATTTAATTGATGAAATCCGTTCTAAAATAATAGATAAAACATGATAAGACAGTGGATTATCAACTTCTGAGAAATGGCTGTGAAAGCGTGCCCCTCAACTTCATTGGCATCGGAACCTACATGATCGGGTACAAGGTTGTGATCTGCATTTTCAGACCACCTGAGCAAGTCTTATTTCCAGCTTCACCTCATGATCCTTGGTTTAATTGGCATTCTGTGAAACCGCGATGATTCCATTTTCTCCAAGGAGCACAATGCTTGGAATGAAATTTTTATTTTATTTATTTTTAAATAAACTTTCAGCTTAAAAAGAAATGAGTATATGAAATGCATGAAAAATGTTTTTTTTTTTTTACCAAAAAGGTATTAATGCATGAGATGTATGAAAAAGAATTACTTATATTGGCTCAAAAATTTTAATGCATGTGATGTATGAAGGCACTTTAATTCTTCACAAAATGGTAATGCATGAGATAAGCTTCTTATTTTTTAGATGAATCATTTCTATGAATGTATGATAGCAATGATTTTTTATATTTTGACACAAAGAGGTAGTGGTGCATGAAAATGATTTTTTTTTTATTTTTTATTGACCCAATAAAAATTTAATGCATGAAAAAAAATATTGATCTTTTTTTTTATTCTTCTACAAAGGATATGAATGAGTTACAGAATAATGATTTACACACGTCCGTTTTTTTATTATTTATAGAAATGCATGAGATATAAAATATGAAAAACTATTTTTTGTTACAAGCAAAAGGACCTGTGTAAATATTTTTCTTTCACAAAAAACTAAAAAAATGTGAATTTTTATTTGATAAAAAAAATTGAATATGTGTGGAAAAAAATGCTCCCTTTGTGTCCTAAGATAGATAAGACTTATGTTTGCACACACATAAGGTCATGAATATAATCGATTGGTCACTGAGTTTGCTCTATGAGTGAATTACAGGATGGGTCTATAATCTTAAAAACCATGGCCCCCATATTGCCCTTATCTAGAAGATATGGACCCGGATCCATGAACTTCACCACAGGGACCAATGAGTCACAATATGGCAGTCCA
The DNA here is from genome assembly GCA_030762895.1 of Sophora flavescens. NCBI lineage: Eukaryota > Viridiplantae > Streptophyta > Magnoliopsida > Fabales > Fabaceae > Sophora > Sophora flavescens. The sequence goes on along the minus strand of CM061067.1, from coordinate 52,950,040 downwards.
CAGTACCAGTAACAATCTAAGCGGGAGAATCAGTGACTGTCAGGGATGCAAAAACATCACAATAACACCACCAAAACCCCTTTTAATCTTATGACATTCCAAGACTCGGGTATAGAGCCCAAAAGTGTGTTAAGTATGTGATGGTGATGTGTGTGCGGGAAGCATTGAAACCTACACAAAACCTATTAAAACAAAAACTACACCACACTTGCAAAAAGAACAAACAACAACACAATAGTTCTCTACCCTAGGGTTACAACAATATACAAAGGCAATAATGAAAACATATAAAACTATTAAAAAAATAAAGAGGGGTAAACCTAATATTTTTAAAGTTATTAAAATAAGTTGCACAACTAACTATTATAGGTCTGACTCTCTAACATCTCCAGTGGAGTCACCAGCTGTCGCGGCCGTCCCGTCCGGGAGTCGCGAAAAAAGGTAAAATACCGAGGAGTCGCCACCAAAATTTTTTATTGGGAAAATCTTGGAAAACCCATTTATTTAAGGTAAACTGGTCTTAAAAAAAGAGAGATTTGAGTCCGGGAGTCCGTTACAAGTAGGAAAGGTGTTAGCACCCTACATCACCCGTTTAAAAACGGTACCTCAAGTTAATTGTGAAAAATAATTTTAATAGCCTTTGAAAATATTTATTTTACCCCATTTTGAAATTAAAAAAGAAATAAACACAACAAAAGAGAAAAATAAATTTTGGCTTGACAGAATGATTGATTCTGCTCCTACGTATTCCCTGGTGCAATGGGAAACTCAAAGCCACGTAGTTCTTATAGAAAATGTTTGATTGGTTGATTGATTTTAATTTTTTTAAAAAAGATTTTTTCATTTTTTGCAAATGATTTTGAAGATATATTTTATTTCAAAAGTAATTCACTATCTCACAGGGTTCAAGATAGCGATGCTATACGATAAACCCATACAATTCATATGCCACTTGAGGATGAGAAATTCATACATCAACATCGTAGATTGTCGCGTGAATCCAAAAGATTTTATTTTATAAAAAAATGTTAAAATTTGTTAAGAGAGAAAATTGAAAATATTTTATTATCTTTTAACAAAAATGGAATCCACTCTTGTACATGGTTAAAGATAGTCAAGCTATACGATAAACCCTGACAATTCATATGACACTTGGGGATGAAAATCATACATCAACGTCATAGATTGTTGCGTGAATTCAAAGAATTTTATTTTACTTAAAAGATTTTGTTTTATCTTATTTATATAAAAGAAATTATATTATTTGAAGATGCATTTTTCTTAATGAGACAAGAATACAAATTTGACCCAATTCTAGAAAACCCATGATCAGAAAAGTCTTTTTTTTTTTTGAGTTTTAAAGGCTTGAAAACATTTTTTTCAAAAAACAGATATGGCCCAAAACGATTTTAAGCTTGCCCCAATGGTCTAATACAACACCAAATGAACAAAATAAATAACAAAAAGTGCAACTTGGGCCACATGCTGTCGTCACAAACCCACAACATAATAATAGAAACAAAAGAATAAAAATAAAATACAAAGGAAAACAAAGGAGAAAAAAAATCAAAGGCTAGAAGCCTCCATCGTTACCAACCAAACAACATAGGGGGGCTGAAAGCAAGGGCATGGTGGAGAGTGAACTCGAGCGGCGGCGCACGAGGCGAGCAGCGGTGGTTCTTGGAGGCGCTATTGTCTGGTGCGGTGCTAGGATCGAACGTGGTGGTGAGTGGCGGCGGTTATGGAAGCGTGGTGGTCGAGTGGCGAGGCGGAGGAGTGTAGCAGATCTGACGATTTTGGAAGCGTAGTGGTCGAGCGACGAGGCGGAGGTGTGTAGAAGATCTGGCGGATCCTGACTGGAGCGAGGCAGGGGACGCGTTGGAGGTTCTGAGACGTATCTGCGTTTGGCCGTTCGTGGCGGCGCTGCAGCGACTGGAAAACGAAGACCGGCGGTCCGAGGTGGAGTCCGCTGTAGAGATGGCGGCGGTTCAGTGGTGTTGTCGTGGCGGAGGTGGCGGAGAACAGGAAAGTAACAGAGATGGTGGTAGCAGGGAACTCTGTATTTTTGTGTTTTTGTTTCTTTTTTTTATTTGGAATGGTTGGGAAGGGTTGTTGTAGATTGAGGAGGCTGTTATTGGTATGGATGAGATGAAGTGAATGGGATGAAAGAGTCGATGATGGTGTCAATGGAGGAGGGAATAACAGTATGTTATTGGGAGGACTTATATTTTTTCCTGAAGCTCTCATCTTGTTTTCCCCCTCTTTGTATGCTCTATGTTGTTGTATTATTCTCTTCCCCATTTCAGAAATTTTTTCCACCTTTGCTTCTGTTGTGTGAACTTATATTAGCATCAAGGGAGAAAAATGACAAACATCTCAATTAGCCAGCTGTGTGGAAAGGGACAACATTGTTGGGGTGTTGCTGCAATGGGGCAAATCAGCTTTGTTGCTGGGATGGTGCAGGGAAGCAGAGAACAGGAGGATTAGGCACCATTTTTGTGTAAAAAGGAGTCAAAGCCAAAAGACCAAAAAAAGAATACTTGGTTCATACTTGAAAATGGACATTACCGTGGGAATAAAAAATATAGAAGACAATAATTTTTTTTCATTTTTAATTATTATTTTAACATTCAGAAATGTATAATTTATAAAAAAAAATTGTAGTAAGACTCGAGTCCAACTCAATCCCACTTCTCTCAACATTTATATGTCTCCACCTTAGGAGTTCTTACTTCCTATAGAACTTCTCTCATTTATATGAATTGATCAAAATATTAAAGATAAAAATAGAAAAAATAAATAAATTCTAAATAAACATGATATTTAAACAAATCAGACATAGGAGAAAGATTCGCCATCAAACTGTTTGATATATTTATAAGAATTCATTTTCCTTAACACTACCACAAAAATCAATAAGCTTCCTCAATATATGATATACTAATTCATTTTTCCCTTATTGGGGAAGCTTATTGAATTTTCGGTAGCGGTACACAGCATAGGTTTTTGTGGAAAATTTCAGTGGATTTCAATCGTTGATGAGCGGAGGAAGAGGCCCAACCGCCGCCTCATGAGGAGGCACAATGAATACCGCCCATGACATGCGCTTGAGTTCCTTGTTCACCAAGCTTCTATGCAGAACACTCTTATACTTCCCATTACTTAGTACCTACAACAAATACCACAAGGAAAAAGGGCATCTTAATTTTATTAGAGTTATATAACCACGATTTGCATGTTAATTTTCTCCATTTGTATGGATAAAGATTTGTAATTTGTTATTTCATTTTGTTGTATTACACCTTGTGATATCAATTAAAGTTTTACATAATTGTTAATGCAAACAAGATCTAATACATCAACAAATCTTTTCTTATAACATGCTAAAACGTCACGCATGACTTTACCTCAAGTTGATCACCAACATGTATGAAGAGTCCATTTCGCAAGTAATCAACAGCGACCCAGTTATTGTCCTTCCAAACTTGTAGGCCAGGAACTTCGTTTGGGACGAGAAAGGTAAGGGCAGACATATCAGTGTGTGGCTCAACTCCCAATGCTAGTTCTGGTTGTGGGCACGGTGGATACATGTTTATCTTCATCTCTACTTCTAATTCTTCACCCCCCAAGCTGGACTTCAAAACCTTCCTATCCAACCCTAGCCCTTCGGACAGAAGCTCCAAAATCTTGTCAGTTACCCTTATGATCTCCTTATTGTATTCTTGTGTTACTTCCCTGCCATGCACAAATTAAAAAATGCAAGTTAATTATTTCTTCTCTTTTGGAATTAGGATTTAGGTCGCCTGTTTAGTTTTTTCAACTTATATATATATATATATATATATATATATATATATATATATATATATATATAATTTTATTTTCAAAATGGTGGCGAGTGAGCTGCCACTCCGGGGCTATGGGTACAACCCCTCCCCAAAGAATTTATTTTTTGTCAGGATTCGAGCTAGACATATCCCATTTGGAGAATATCCCTGTATACACTATTCTTCCTGACGGACCTAACACGCTTTCATTAGGTCAATCCCTTGAGTCATAAACTATTTTTTTAAAAAATATTCTTTTTGATAAAAAAAATCACTTCTAATATTTATATATTTGTTTAGTTGAATTTTTACGATTATCCACAAAAACATAAATTCAACTTTTAGAAAGAAAAAAAAAAGTGATTTCATAAAAACAATTATGTAAAAGATGTTTTAATAAATTAAAATTACATTTTTAAGTATAAATAAACGAATTCTATAGCTAAAATTAAAATCTGTTATGCAAAAACCAGGTCTACTTAAAAAAAAGTTTCAACATATAATAATGTCTCTAAAGTTCATCTAATTAAAATAATTTTGAGTATAAAGTGAAAAAAATTCATTTTAACCAATCAATTATGGATTTACTATTATTTTCTCACTTTATACTTTTTATTTTGGCTCCCAGGGTATTCTCCGAACGCAGATGTGGAGACTAATCCCTCGAGATACTAGATGACATTTAAGGGTTGACCTCTCCCGACCAGGTTTTCTCCATACGCAAGAGCTAGGGATCGAACCCCTGACCACCTGCTTAAGAGGCTCAAGCTAGCACGTTACCACTTGGACCAACCACATGTTGGTTCTCACTTTATACTTAAATTCACCTTAAAAGAGTTTAATCCGATAATAATACTTAAACATTTAATATTGAGATTAATGTGACGATTATAGAAGAGTTTCAACTAATCAATGAGAAGTTATGATGTGTTACAACTGACAAAGTAACAAAAATCCTTTGCATTATATTATTGAATGTGTGTCCATCAGTTATATAATTAAAATTTAAGGTGAAAGACTATTAGTCAGTGAGTCATAAACTACAAAACTAATGTAAAACACATGTATTCATTGATATTTAAATCAAAACTTATGCATAATAATAATAACTCAAGCACAAACCTGTAGGAAGGAGGGCTTTTGGGCCACATGTCATGGTTAACCTTAGAAGGAGGAGCCATAAGATGAAAATAATAATCTACCCACTCCAACTTTTCTTCAAGGTTCTTGGTCATCTTGGTCCCATATCCCTCAAATCTACCAGTGGAGGGGTCGTTTGCATAAGCCTCTTTCTCCTTCTGAGGGAGAGCAAAGAACTCCTGACCCACCTCTTGCAAACGTAGGATGAGTGTTGGTGATATACCATGGTCGATGATGAGGAAGAATCCCCACTCGGATGCAGCTTGTGTGACTTCCTTCACCAAAAGGTGGTGTGGCTGAGACAGTGAGATGATAGGCACAGTCACACCCTCCACGGCTTTGGTGTTCTCTGGGCGTTCATTGGGTGGACGAATGAACTGGGATGGAAGCTCCATGACATGGTTAATAGCCAATGTTTGTATTCTTTCCATTTCCATTTCCATTATCTTTGGCAATGAACAGGTTTTCAAACCAGAAGACCATTCAACAAATATTTAACCATCTTGCACTGATCATATATACATGCACATTCCATGAACCATTTTAACCATTCATTCAACCATGCATATCTTGCAGTCATCCTATAACATTTTATATCTATCAAACATTCAATCGAATGGAGCTAATTTCGATGCCTATATATATTTTTATTGTACATATATAAATTAACGCACCTGATGATCGTTTTTGCTACCAAATAATTATATATATAAAAAAAATGATGAGTTAAACTTTAGGGTTACGAAATGATAAAAACTGATGGCTTAAACGTTATACTTTTATTAAATAAACTTAAGTTCTAACATTCAAAATAATCTTTAATTATAAATATAGTGTTAGTTTACTTATGTTATTGATTACATGATCAATTTTTTTCTTAATGAAAAACTTAAAAAATCAATTAAATAAATATATTTAAATGGGCCAATTTAAAAAGTCCAACGGGCCATGGCCCATATACAATGACTAAAACTTAAATCTCAACCTAGAGTGTTACTTTTGGGCTCTGCTCGATCACTGGTACATGGGTAATTAATTAAATATGATCCAGCAAGGTTGGCATTTAATTTAATATGGAAATTTGATAATCTATATAATCTAAAAGAAAATCATTAAGTAATAATAAATTAACAGTGAAGAGGGAAAGAGGAATGGAATAGAGAGGGAAAAAAAGAAGAGTCTGGGAAAAATGAAGAAAGTGGGAAAAAAGGAGCTAGGCACGGACACGCATATATACAAAAAAAAATTCTCATAAACCAAATTATGTTAATGACTTCATTCACTAAATAAGAATCATCATTTTCTTCTATCAGTTCATATTGTATTGCATGCAGAGAATGATACTATTATCCATATGGTAGAGTTTCACAACATGCAGGCATAGCTTTTCTCTAAGCATTTTGCTGAGTCCGATTGGGAGAGGCCAGCTCTTGATGGGTTGTTTTTTCCTATGTTATCACAAGAACAAAATGATGTATTGTTAGCTACATTTTCGGTTGTGGAAGTAAAGGATGCGGTCCTTAGTTGTGATGGGAATAAGCCCCTGGACCGAATGGCCTTAATTTCAATTTTATTAAACGATTCTGGGGTTGTTTGAAGGATGATGTGTTCGGGTTGATGGAGGAATTATTGGGAAATGGTAAGCTTCCTAAAAGCTTCTTGTCCTATTTTGTGGCATTGATTCCAAAGATATATAATCCACAGAGACTTAATGACTTCCGGCCTATTTCTCTACTCGGTCACTAATACAAAATCCCGACAAAAATCTTGGTGTGGCAAGACTTAGAAAAGTTATCAATTCAATTATTGCCCCAAACCAAAGTGCTTTCCTTCCGGGTGGAAATATACTTGATGGTGTAGTTATTATTAATGAGGTTGTGGATTACGCGAAGAAGGCTAAGAAAAAAAGGCTTTATCTTTAATGTTGATTTTGATAAAGCTTATGACTCCGTCAATTGGAAGTTCTTAGACTATATGATGAGGAGGTTCAGTATGGGGTTAAAATGGCGGGACTGGATCAAGGAATGTGTTTGCAAGGGAGATCTTTCAATTATGGTAAATAAGAGTCCTACGAGGGATGTAAGGATTAAGCAACGGCTGAAACAGGGAGACCCGCTAGCACCGTTCTTGTTTCTCCTAGTGGCAGAAGGACTAACTGATATGATGGAACGTGCAGTTTCATTGGGTATCTATGAAAGGTTCAAATTGGGGAATGGAGGTGAAAAGGTTTCCATCCTATAATATGCAGATGATACACTGTTGGTGGGCGAGGCTACTTGGGGCAATTTGTGGGTGATGAACTCTATTCTGATGTGCTTTGAGTTGGTTTCGGGGCTTAAAAATAACTTCCACAAGAGCCGTTTGGTGGGACTAAATGTGGAAAACTCTTTTCAGGAAGTTGCTTCCATTTTTTTAAATTGTAGAAGTGGGAGTGTGCCTTTTAAATACTTGGTCTACCAATTGGAGCCAACCCAAGGTCTCTCTCCACTTGACAGCCGGTTCTTGACACTCTGTGAAGTAGATTGTCCTCGTGGAAAGGGAAACACTTATCTTTTGGTGGTAGAATAACGCTAATCAATATGGTCTTAAATAGTATACCTATTTACTACTTATCTTTTTTTTTCAAAATTCCAAAAAAGGTGATACATAAAATGATTTGTATTCAAAGGAACTTTCTTTGGGGCGGGGGGAGTGACATGAAAAGAAAAATTGCTTGGGTGAGGTGGGGGTAGTGTGTCGACCAAAAAAGGAGGATGGGTTGGGGGACAAAAATCTTGAGTGGTTTAACTTAGCTCTTCTAGCTAAATGGAAGTGGTGTTTGCTTAAAGAGGGTGAGAGTTTGTGGGTGAAGGCTCTGTCATTTAGGTATGGGTCTTTAGAGGTTTCTTTAAATTCATTTTCTATTGGTTTCACAAGTAGGGATTGCTCATCTTGATGGAAATCTATTGGTTTATTAGGAAGGTTTGGGTCCTCTCCGGATTGGTTTGGTGAGGGGCTAAAGTGTAAAATAGGGAGGGGTGATAAAACGAGATTATGGGAGGATATTTGGGTGTGTGAGATGAGTTTAAAAGACTTGTTCCCTGGGCTATTTTACATTTTAGAACAGTAAAACCAGTTTTTTGCTAGTTTGGTGACTGGATTGAGGGGACTTGGGCTTGGGATCTGAAGAGGCGGAGAGGCTTTTTTGTTTGGGAACAGGTTCTATTTGAGCATCTTAATAACTTACTGAGACCGGTGGGCCTTGTAAGGGACCGATTGGATGATTGGGTGTGGTGTCTTGATAGTTCTGGAGTTTTCTCTACAAAATCAGCGTACAGCTTCTTGGAGAGCAAAGCAAATTCCAACCAGAAAGTAGCAGAGTATAGTGCAGAGGCCTTCAAGGTTCTTTGGAAAAGCAAGGTCCCTCACAAAATTATAGCTTTCTCATGGCAAGCTTTTATGGGCATGATTCCAACAAAAGAGAACTTGCTAAAAAGAGGAGTTTTAACTGGAAATGGCAATCTGAACTGTGTTTTCCGCAATAACTGTTTAGAAGACTCTGAGCATTAATTTTTGTCATGCATGTTTGCTCAAACAATCTGGTCCAAGGTAGGAGGGTCGGGGTTTTGGTGGTACAACCGGTGCATTTGGGTGAACACTTTATCCAACACAGAGGGTTATTTGGGGGCAAAATCAGAAAAAGAAGAGGGAACTTCATTTGGCATACGGTGGTATGGACGTTGAAGAATGAAAGGAATGCTGCAATTTTTTCAAACCAACCACTTGATTTTAGCAGAATTTTTTATTGTGCTGCAAATCATGGAGTTGGTTCTGAATCTCTGTTGATGGTTGCTTCCAATTCTCTGATTGGTTGGTGTATTAGTCCCTTGGATTGTGTCAAACAAAACTAGGAGTCTATACTGTCTTAGTCTGCAATAGGTCATGGTGATAGTTCAGGATATCAAATTCATTGTTGCAGTTACTTTTTTCGTTCAGTTATGGGGTCCTGTATCTAGTTGTGGGTCTTTGAATTGGGTTAGAGTACCCTCTAATTAATTCAATTTTGATTTATAAAAAATAAAAATAAAAACCTAACACGAGTACTTTAAATGTATCTACCTACTAAACAAAATGTATCTATAAGTTACTAATAAACTATTTGAGTACCCATTGTTTAGATGAGGAATGAAATTGTGAGATGAGAAGAAAAAAATCTAAAACTTAAAATGAGGAGAAATCTTAGAGAAAAAATTTGTTGCTATGTTTTCTTTTATTCTTACTTTCTTCTTAATTTTAGGCAAAACTCTTGAAATAAATTAAAAATATATATTTACCAAATTACTCAAATTTTAACTCATAGAACTTATTTCTCATTTATGTTTTTTTTAACTATCAAAATTAATAATTAAGTTTTTTATAAAAAAAATTAATAATTGCGTTCAGAAATTGGAAAAAAAAAAAGGTAAGATGGAAGTCCGGAAATGAATGCTAGCTTCCCATCATAAATTTGAAAAAGAAACAAAAAGATACGCTAACATAGTAACATGGGACAGGTTGAAAATTAGGCCAATTCCAAGGTGAAGCTTGTTTTTTATATCTATATCGGTATAGACTTTTGCAAAGTTGTGGGTGAAAAGTTTTTGATCGTCGGATTCATAGTAGAATGGAATGGACAACCGAGATTGAATGGTCCTAAAAAACTCAAAAAAAAAAATGAAAAATACAATTTTAACCCCTATCTCAGCACTCCCCTCTGCCCCACCCCAGCCGCCGCCACCACCTTCATCTCTACCGCCGCCTCCACTTACCTGCAACAACCACCTCCACCCCTATGTTTCCCAGAAGAACAAGACGAAGCAGAAACTAGTGCCCCATCCCCTCCCCATTTCCTCCCCGCCTCCGCCCCATCCATTTCCCCTCCTCCGCCCACCCCCAGATTTGGCGTTTCATCTTCTGAGTTCTGCTACTTCGCAATTGGGTTGAAACTGCAAGGAAAATCGACTCCAATGACCTCATCGAAGAGACCCACAAATGTCTATGCTGCACGGCTTCATTTGTTCAATCTTAGTTTCTTGTCTGTTTCTGAGGCTGAGTGGGAGATGGAAGCATAGAACACGAGGGAAGGTCGAAATCTGAGAATGGAGAGAAACGTCGATCCTGAGAGAGAGGGAGAGGTGAGCGAGATCTGAGAGAGAGCAGGAGAGACGAGTGAGCGCCGCTGGACCGCCGCTACGAGAGACGAACATGAGAGAGCACAAAGCTCGTTACTGTTGAGGAGGGGGTAGGGGTGGTCGGTGGGGGGGTGGTAAATGATTAGAGAAAATGTTGATGAAAAGGGTAAAAAAAGGTATTTTACATAAGAAGTAATGTCTATACCGGTATAAACAATACTTAACAGCTTCACCGTAGAATTGGCCTGAAAATTGATCTACACATAGTTCTACTGTAGAACTGGGTTCGTCATGGCTGCCAGCCTCGGTAAGGTTAACTAGCTACTTTACTCAGTTCACTCGAAATTATGTATCTACTTACAAAAAAATTGGATTGTTTTAATGTTTTTGCCTTCATATTTTTCTTTAACCAAACCAGACAGAGTTCCAAATTCCAACAAATTGTTTTCTATTTTCTTTATACCCATCCAAATATAGATTTTATAGACCCATATATATCAAATCAAAGTAATCCTAAAATCAAACAAGTTATGGCTGAACTGTGAAAACTGAATAGTATGTACTAGTGTTGTGCAAAATAACAAATGGTCTTATTATTTAAACACAAATTTTGGAATGACATGTCAATCAACGTGACCTTTGCTGCTACCCAAACACCACCGCCCACCGTCAGAGGAGAGACGGAGGGGGAGAAGAGAGATGAGGGAAAGAACAAAGCGTTTGAATAAAAAGAAGGGAAAAAGAAGTGAAAAAAAGAAGAAGGAAGAGACATGCGTTTATCACCTGTATAGTCCAAATGAGATGGAAAAAACAAAAAAACATTACTCAACAAAATGACTGAAACCCAAATGGTCTGAGTAAAAGCCCACCAAACAGTACTGCAATGTAATATGAATGTGTACATGAGCCCACAACCGACAATCGTGCTCAACACTAGGGATGGCAATGGGGTGGGATGGGTGTGGATAGTGTTTCGTCGGCATCCATCCCCGTCAATATCCATGGATATTTATGCGGGTAGCGGATATCCATGGATATCCACGGATATTTAAGAGTCTAAAATAAAATGAAATAAATAAAATTATACAATTTAATACAACAATATACTATATTAACATTATATAATATACTATATATATTTTAAAATATTTATTATTAAGGGTTTAACCACTAAAGAGTATTAAATAAGATAGAAAATAAAATTTATTTCATCTCAAAATGATAGAAATTGTCATAATATATATTATATATTTAATAAAAAAAATATTCATTATAAATATGCGGGTATCCGCAGGGCGGGTACCATGATCCCCATCCCCATTTAGTAGGTATCCATTTACTACCCACTGCGGGTAATTTATGCGGATACCCGTGGGTACGGATAATTTTGACATCCCTACTCAACACCACCATAATACAAGATATTAACCATTCGAGTGGATTCAATGGCAAGTTAAAAAAAGTAAGGGCCTTGCTACCTACACTCCCCGTACTTGGCATCCACCCCCACACGCCTTCCGACATTTAAATGTCGGATTCAGAAACTATGTATCCAGCATTTAGTTGCCGAGAAATTATTAAAATTTGAAAAAATATGTTTCCGGCAATTAGATGCCGGAAACTTAGTTTCTGAATCCGGCATTTAAAATAAAGCTGTGTGGGGTGGATCGATTTTAATCCGGCATTTAAATACCGGAAGGAGTGTGGGGTGGATGCCAAATATGGGGAATGTAGGTAGCAAGACCCAAAAAGTAATAATATTCATGTTGTAATGGGACTTGTTCATAACATGCACCAAACAAGAAGATAAGGAAACTAGGAATATTTCTTATAAAAACATGATTCTCACAATTTGTCCTTGGAAAACTAATAAAATGATGTCACTTTATATGGTTTGTAAATTTGATAACAAAAATACTTAAAAAATATTTGATAACAAAAACGCTTCAATTCTGTCTGTGTATTTGAAACTTATCTAATATATATGTACAATCGGATCCACATACGAAGTGGAAATCCCTTATTTACTCAATCCACACGAATGGTGTGGACTGAAGCCATGCAAGAGAGATTCCAAAGTGGCATGAAAGTGAGCAGCTAGGAGAAACAACTGAACCACGGTGAATGGCACATAAAGCTATTAAGGTTAGCTTTGGTATCATGTACACCAAACTAATTCTCACCTACTAAAACAAGAAATTATGGAAAGCAGATAACTCTAAAGCATTGTGTACAAGTTACATGACATCAATTAACAATCGGACGTTCAGTCAGATTACCTTGCATTAAATTAGTTCCAGCAATATCATAGAAAAATTCATACATGTAGAAAACAATAAAACAGTGTTCCCTCTACCTTTATGCAGCTAAAGGGGGAAAAATATGATTATTATTTTATTATTACCATTGCACTTCTTGGACATTAAGCAAGGCCTCTAACTCCAACCCCAAGAGCATGATTGGCAAGTTTATCTGCATATAACTATTTTGCAAGCTATCACATAGAAGCTCCACAGATTCTTCAAATAAATATTTTTTGGCTTATTTTTCCTGGAGACTTCTTTTCATGTCAAATAACCTTAATTATCTCGGAAGCAAAAGATAACTCAATCTGACTTTCTGTGACAAGGCTTTGGTGAGAGTTTGCAGCAACTGAGACCTTGGACTCATAAACCATAACACCCTTTTAAGCAATGACATGACATCTTTGTTAATAAAATGTTTGTCTCTTTGTGAGCTCATCAATATTTTATCAAAGATCTATCACTTTCAGTTCAAAACCTTGCTACACACCCCATCTCAATATTGATAGATAGATCTTTACTTACTGAGAATGAGAGTAGTAAATACATCACTCTAGTTCTCTAAAGTCAGAACTGCTGAGTCCTTCTCTGTATTGTCATGAAATATCGATTCAACCACACAAGTGTCAAAACAAGATTGCTTTCTATGCCCAATTGCTATGTGTCAATGTGGAACCCTTTTGTCCAAACAGGCACGCAGTATATTAAGATTCCTAAAGAGAAAGAGACACATATTGTAATAATAGCATATGCATAAGCTCTCCAAGGATGACTGCTTTCTCTCATTGCATTAAACTCAGCAGCGAAAGTAGAGACAGTACTTAGACACCCCATCAGACCAAACTGTATTCCTGCTACAACAGTATCACAATCCCTGGTATTCACCTGCATCATAGAAGTAAATACTTTGATTTTTGTATTGAGATATAAGGTCCAGATTATCGAAAACGAAATTGGATAAACACATTTAGAGCTAAGGAGTTACAATCGAATGCAAGTATAAAAGAAAAGGATACTTGCACATAATTAATCCCCACAAACCCCTCATAACTCTCATACAAGCCACTGATAACAAATTGGTTCCACTATGACTTTCTTTTTTAATGGTATAGATGAGTTCACCCCAGAATCTGTGAGAGGTTCGTGAAAGTTAAAGTATGTGATTATGTGTAAACATCATTCCTCAATTATAAAATATATCAGAAATATGGGCAAGAATCAAGATGGTATTTTCTAGAGAAGTTCAAAGAAGACCAAATAAATTCTCAATAGAGGTAAATCTTACTCTCAAATCTAATTCTGATCCTATGATTACTAGCTTAGAGATTAGCCAATGCAGTCAGAAACGGAAGGGAATTGGGACATGAATGATGACAAAGAAACTCACTGCTTCCTTTAAACTTGCAAGTGCAGCCATAACACAAGCAGCTGATACATTAGCAATTAGAGTCCCAAATGGAAACCATTTAAACAACCCTGCCTTTCCCAACCCACGACCATTGATCCCGCTAAGAACCATCTGATCCATACACCTGTAGGACCAACCAAGCATGCAAACCATAACTGAGCAGCACTGCCACCATGCTTGAACTCAGATTTTACCAATGCACCACTGACACCCCATAATATGGCCAAAATCACCAAAAACATTGCCATAACTGCCAACTGACAGCCGCAACTGTCTAATTTGGGCTTGATCTTAGAAATATTATTTCCTGAACTTACATTCCACCTGTTGAGAAGCCATCTGAAACCCTTGGCAGTTTCAATCCCAAATATGATGGAAAAGGCTACAAGAAACAAGCCTGAAAAATTCCAATTGTAAAACAAACTCTTCTTATCAATTGAGCTACCCTGAGAAACAAAAAAATAAACTTACCTACTTGGGATAAATTTAAAAAATGAAAATAAATAAATAAAATGCAGCAGGCAGAAATTCGCATGAGACAGCTAGAACTATAAAACACCCTTATTAAATGCACATATTTTACCTATAAGAAAGCCAAGTGCAGAGAAGAGCCAGCGGCCAGAAACACTGAGTTCCAGCATTTTTGGTTCCAACCACTGAAGGTTGTAAGGCTCCCCAAGTAACCAGTTGTTATTGCTATGGCTAGATGCTCTGACACGTGAGATATGTCTCCTTTGAATACAACACCAAACCATCCCATAAGAAACGAACCAATCTGGAACAATATATAGAAAATTGGTTACTCGAATCAGCTTCCTTATGAATAAACTTCAAATGGACTTCGATTTCACTTTCACCTAACACTAACAACAATTTGAAACTTCTATCAGATAGACTATATTAGAGTAAGGTTATTCAAAACAAATTTGGAATTTTTTATCCAAGTATATTAAGGATTTAAGAAGTGCACAATACAAAAGCAGCTCCTCTTCTGCTATTAGAAAATGGATAATTTAGCACTTCAATCTCAGAAGTCAGAATATTCCTCCTATTTGGATTTGGCCCCACCTCCAGCAAGGTGGTACAAATTTTATATTGTTAGAAAAGCAATAGATATTAAGAATTAAATATACATGATTCTTTTAAGCATGTTAATATGTCTGTTTCTGGCCAAACAATTCTGGAGTGTTAGTCATGGTGAACACACCAAAATATGTATGTAAACAAGGCACAGAAAAATAATAAAGATGGAAAAAGGTTCAAACCATATTAGAAGGAAGGTCAAGGTAAAGAATAGTATGGTTGCTTGTCACACCAGCCACCCCAGGGCCAAATAACTTTTGCAGCAAATATCTAGTCAATACCTGCATAGTTATTATATGACAAGTTTTGTATTAGATTCTTGTGGATAACTGCATGTCTTAACATGAAATTTGACAATAAAAAAGATATCATTATGCTAATCACAGCTGAAGAATTGCCATAAGCTCTCAATTAAAAGGAAACAAAGTATGAACCTAATCCATTATGCACCCAACATTATATACCCAACACTGTTCATCAGCTTTAATAGAAACCAGGGGAGATTACAGCACCAAATATAGATGATAAAGTAGAGGCAGAAAAGCCAGACAAGAAAGTAACCACCTAACTACCCTGCTAACTGAACCATGTATAAAGGGAAAGAAATCGTATCTGAACTGCATAGAACTAAACAAGGAGAAAACCCTCTGATTAATTTTCAAAGAATGTCCTCCCTCTGTACAATTATCCCTATTTAACCACCTAACTATCGTAAAGTATTCAATTATCTCTCTGTCCCCACCTCTCCTAACAAGCTGCCACAAGGAATAAGTGCACAAAGTAATCAATAAATTTATCCTAGACTAGCATATAGATGGAACTTTTGAGTTACTATTACTATTTCTCTATAGCCTTGAACAAACCTCATATTTCAATAGTTAAAGTACTGTGCCTTCTTTTTTTCCCAATTAATATGTATTATATCAATACCTCTGGCAAAGGTTTAGCATATTACCCCAAGAATTCCAAAAACAGCTAAATGAACCATACATGAAGCATAGTCCAGCAACTCTGGCAAACCTTTACGAGGTTCCTGAAAGTAGAAGGAGAAAACAATATTTAGTACTAATACTATCCACATATAAGATTAAAAACACATAAACCAAAAAGATCTGACCATATGAAAAGCATTGAAGAGAGCTCACTTGCTTTAAATCTTCAGAACCCACTATTGCATCGGCAGAAAGAGGGGATGTGGAGGTGAGTTCAGGTGGTAAAGGCCTAACAGATGAGTTAGGAAGAGAGAAAGAAGGGTATGGCTGCAATCTGTGCTCCCCTGGAATGGAAACAACAGCTCCATTTTCTGACCTGTTGTCAAAAGAAAAACGGATGCTGTTACTCTCACTCAACCTTCTGCTTGGAAGTGCTCTATCTCCAATGTCTCCAGCCTCTGAAACACTCTCACACCGATCTTCATCATTATCTATCTGATGGCTTCCATGACTTGATATGCTCAATGAACGCTTTCTGATTGAAGAACCTGCACTGCTTGTGCTTGTTCTCTCCATGTGACATCAACACAATCACAGGACTTGGAAACTGCATTCAACAACTAAAACCATTTAATACAGAGTTTGACTCATGCATATGCTGCCATGCCACCAATACTGATCTTGATTATTCTAATTAGAATTAGAAAAAGTAATTATAGAATATTTCTTTTAGAGAATAAATACTTACTGTACGTCCATCAAATGCCTACAGATTCACAGAATAATCTTCCTACGTACATAAACTATGGATTAAAAAAGATAAACATATGGAGAATAAAAAAAGAAGAAGAGAGAGACGGAGACAGGTAACATAAGCTGTAAGCAATGATGTCACCCAAATATTGAATTAGAGGACCTGGACAAATTAATATGCCAACCAAAGTAGATTCATATGTATGGTTTTCACATGGAAAGGTACGTGAAACGATAAGACATGGGGGCTGAGAACAACTATTGTGGTCAATGAGTAGCTAGAACCACATTTTGTAATAGTGGAAAGAGTTTATGCAAAACGTAGAATTGTATATTGAAAAATGCTTAAAGGTTCAATACAGAATAACACCTTTTGTGTGAAGCTTAACAAACTAAATCAAAAATAATGGATCTAACTGAATAACAAATTAACCAAAAATAATGGATCTAATTAACAAAATATTAATCAAATTTAATCAATTCTAATATTTTGAAATACGACTGATATTCATAAAATAATCATTTCTCTTTGAAATAATAGCAAGTTTAAGTCTCACAAGGCACCAAGAAAGTGAAACAAACGTTTTTTTCCTTTCTGAAGTTTTTAGTTTATCGGACATGTCTTAAACCGCGGGAAGCAATAATAATATTATAAAAGGTTTTGGATGTGGAGGGGCCAACGCATCCATTATCACCGCACAAGTCACAAGGTCACATGCAACGCCCATATGTGGTTCAAATTTTATAATTGTGTATGTAAGCATTTCCATTTCTCTTACGAAGGGTAAGGAGTACCACAAATTATTAGTATGTAGTTGGTTATAAGAATTAGTGAAATTATATACATTAATACATCCAAGTCATCCATATTTAAATTTGTTGGATAATAACATATCCCCTTCTTTTCACATAGGAGTACTTGCATAAATATTACTCCCTCCGTTCTTTTTCTATGATAATTTAAGGATTGTGCATACATTAAGAAATCATTAATTTATTTATATTTATATCAAAATATCCTTATTTATAATATCATTAATTATTTTGTAAAATGTGAATAGGGGTATATATAAGCACCAGGAAGGTGCACATTTTATTTGATCAAATATAAGTTGTATTGTTATTTGTCATTTTTGTTTTGAAACATCGAACATTTATGACTGAATTTAAGTAGTGAAGGTTTAGTATATTTTCAAGATCCAGGTTTTGAGAATAAAAACAAATAACTAAAATTATCTTAAGAAAAGAACGGAGGGAGTAATTACCCTAAAGAATATATTCCCACAGTCGTAGACTGCTTCGTGTTCCAACTTCCAAAGCCACCAAAACCCAATCGTTGCACCAACAACACACCTTAACCCAGGTTGAGGATTAGACTCGTAAAACAGGCCTTCAATCTATTAACATATCCTAAATCGACCTTCTCGTTAACGTTCTTCTCATCACCACATCTTTCTCGTCCTTTAATACCTTCTTCTTCAACCTCAGGATGACGTGCTTAGTCTCCTTCTTCTCGAAACGCATCTGGTCTTGCAAGAGCTCCAAATTCTAACAAAAATACTATTCATCTAGGGCAATCAACGTGGTTGTAATTTCTTTGAATGGTACGACATTGATGTTAACGAGAGGGACAAGATCATCAAGGTACTGTTGAGGAGGATTGATGAGAGTTGAAATGAAGATGAAGCATAAATATTTAATACGACGGTGTTTATGCTCCAACGTTGCCTTTTCTCACAATCTCTCTCACCAACACGACGCCCTAACACCAAATCAATTACGGGTTACCTATTGTTCCCGTCTTTCCTGTCGCGACCGTCCCGTCCGGACGCCGCGAAAAGAAAGGTAAAAAAGAGGAGGAGTCGCCAATAAAATTTTTATTGGGAAAATCTTAGAAAACCCATGTTTTAAAGGTAAACTGGTCTAAAAAAAGATGAGATGAGTCCAGGGAGTCGGTTACGAGTAGGGAAGGTGTTAGCGACTTACACGCTTGGTTTAAAAGCGGTACTTCAAGTTAATTGTGCAAAAAAAACATTTTAACAGCCTTTTAAATATTTATTTTACCCCAAAAATTATTTACAAGAAAGAATTATATATTTTTTAATTTTTAATTTAAATTTTTTTTATATTTTTTAATTTTTAATAATCTTTATTTTTTGAATTTATTGTTAAAAAGGGGAAAAGTTTAATTTTTTTGATTAATTATTTTAGCATAAAAAGAGACACAAAAAAAGAAAATTTAGTTTTGGCCCCGACAATATGATTTATCTTGCTCCTACGTATTCCCGGGTGCGATGGGAAACTCAAAGCCACGTAGTTCTCTAAAAAACTTGATTGGTTGGTTGATTTTATTTTTGGTAAAGATTTGATTTTTTTTTTTTTAAAAGGATTTTATTTCAAAAATAATTCACTCATTCACAGGGTTCAAGATAACAGTGCTATACGATGAACCCTTACAATCCGTACAACACTTGAGGATGAAAAATCATACATCAACGTTGTAGATTGTTGCGTGAGTTAAAAAGACTTTTTTTATATATATAAAATTAAATTGGGTAAAATTGATTAAAAGTATAAATTAAAAAAAACACTTAATACTTTTTTAAAGGGGATTCACTCTTGCACAGGGTTAAAGATAACAAAGCTATACGATAAACTCTTACAATTCATACAATACTTGAGGATGAGAAATCATACATCAACATTGTAGATTGTTGCGTGAACTCAAAAGAGATTTTTATTTCAAAATATTTTAGGAGAAAAAATTATATATTTTTTAAAAGATTTTCAACCTTTTAAATTTTTTTTAAAAGTTTTTTTTTTTAGAAACAAAGTAAGACATAATACACACTTTAAGCCCAAAATTGAAGCCCAATAACATGTAAAAAAAACATATCAGTTAGTAAAAGCAAAAAAAAAAAAATGAAAGGGAAAAGTGGAAAACACATGCCTCTGGTGCTTCCTTCGTTACCAAGTGCAGAGTCCAAGAGGAGGTGGGTGAACGTGTGCAGCGGGGACGGCACAGAGGAATCTGATCGGCGACGGCGTTAGAGTGGGAAGCAGTGGTCGATCGGAGGTGGGGGCGTGATGTACGGCGTCTGGTCGGAAGGTGATGGCGGTGACGTCGGTTCGTGATAACGCAGCGGAGAAGGGCGGCCGTACGGGGAGGCTGGATGGGTTGCAGTGGTGGTCGTCTGAGCGGCACCGTAGCGGCGGAGGGGCGGAGGTCGCGGTGCTGGGTGAAGCTGATCCGCGTGGGTTGTGGAGGAGCTAGGCGGAGGGATGGTGGCGGTTCGCCGGATCAGAACGCGTGGCCTCCTCTCCTGTGTTGAGCGGCGTCGGGTGTGCAGGGGCGGCGAGCGGAGACGTGGTGGCGGCTGAGTGGATCTGCGATTTGATATATTTTGTGTGTGCTAGAAGTGGAAACTAGCAGTATAGGGGAATGGGTTGAATGAGAAGAAGGTGGGGATGATGAAGATTTAAGGAGGATGAGATTGAGAGGTGTTTTGGGGCTGAAGATGGATATGGGTAGCTTATGATGGAGGTTAAGGAGATCTTTCTCTGAAGAATGAAACATACATTTTCAGATGCAATCTTGTTTTGTTTTTCGACCCCCCTGTTTTTTGCGAATCTGAATCCTCTCTCTTTTTTTTTTCCACTGATTTGTGTTGCCTCTTATATTCACCAACAGGGCATATAAAACCAAGAATCAAGTCCCCAAAGCCAGTCTCTGTTGCAGAGCCAAGTCCATTTCCACTTTCTTTGTTTTGCCTCTGATGCTTGTTATACTCTTCTCAAGATTGCAGATTTTCATTCTTTGTGTTAAGTCCCCATTGAGCTTTCTGCATTTGCTCATACTATGAGTTGAAACTGCATTAGAGTTGGGGCAGTGTTTTCCTTTTTCATGTTTTGATTTTCAAACTTTCTCCCTCTTGCAATTTTTCAAAGCTTGACCTTCCTTTTTGTTTCTAAACAAATTAAATTTTTGTCTTACTCTTTTGGCCTCACACCATCACACGTATCTTCTTCTTTTCTTTATTTATTTACTTTGTTTTTTTTTTTTTTGCAATATTATAATTTTTTTTCTCAATATGGATTAAAAAGAGAGAAAAAGAGGACAAAATTAGGTGTTCACATTTCCTTATGGCCTAAATCTTTCAAATTTATTCTATTTCTTTTAAATTATTAATACTAGCGGCAAGACAGACACTCGCGTACCTGTCTGGTCACATTTCTAATGTTTTTACTCGACTTTATCTATGTTTTTAGTACATAATATTTTATTAGTCACTTGTGTTGTCATGTATTTTTAATCGGTATCTCTTGCGATTTTATAATGTGACTTCTTCATGTTCTGATAAACAGATACAATTCATATAATTTTTTCTCAAGGAAAACGTAACACATAATGAAATGGAAATGAAATATATTTATATTAAAATATGTATAGGTAAGATAAATATTCAATAAATTAGTTAGATGTGAAAATGGTAAGTTAGAAAGGAGTATGTATATATTGAAATTATTAGAAAATGAATTTAAAAATATTGAAATCAATACCAAAATTTAATTTTTTTTCATAGTAATTAAAATGTTAATCTGGTGCAATAAATATTTTTAAAACAAAGCATAATTCGGTCTTCTATTACAATAAATCAATGTGAAAAGTGGAAAAATACGAAATGTTGGTGTAACATTAGTTGAAATTAGAATGGCTTTGATTTCTGTTGACAATATAATAATCACACATCTATAAATGTTAGGTGAAGCTTGTAAATATTGTTTGTATAATAAGCACACACCTAATGAAAAGTGGAAAAATATTCAAAATATTATTTTATTCGAGTAATTCGGAAATATTATTTCCCTGAAAAATATTTTAATATATGTTATAACACGTGTCAGTGTCATGTAGGTGCGTCCCATTAAATTTTTGACGCTCAACACATGGGGCCTAATGTTGTCATCTTCGAAAAAGTTGATGACTAAAATCGGTCGAAAAAAAGTTGGGGAATGATTTTCGTCAAAATACTTAACTAGGAGTACGAAAAATACATTTTAGCCAATATCTTAAGTTTTAACTATATAACACTTCCTCCTTTAAAAAAAAAAACTATATGACCCTTGCACATGACAACTACGTACTATTTTACCCATATAATTAGTGCAGCTCTCAAAATGAAACAAAAATATCATGTCGTTATGAATAGTTTGTTTCTATTCTCTTTTCATTATTGAATTTATTATTTATATAAGGTAACTTCACTTTGTTTTGATACATGGTACAAGGCCAGATAGCATAAAATTATATACTACTTTAATATTTTACCAAACATATTTATTCGAAAGTAATCATTACAAAAGGAAAGCCCTATTAAAAAGATATATTTAACTAGTATATACTTATTATCGATCAATAAGAAATTGATACATCATTAAAATATATGACTCTTATATTAAATACCTTAAAAAACAGTCATTCATATCATAACTTTTTATTAGTTGGCAGTGTGTATATTAATTAAACTCATCAAAGATAGTGGCAGAAAAAAATATAGAATGTAATAATAATAATAATCATGAATGAATAGAAGATGAGAGGAAAGGATTTAAGGAAGCAGATTCAGGTACCAGGAGGGCGAGAACATATGGGATTACTGAGAACCAATCCACCGCTGCCTGGATAATAATGTAGCTAGAAGGAGAGCAGAGTCGTAGGGAAAGGCGCGTTGCTACTGATTATTTGGTAGATATGAAGAGATCTGAGGCAATAGGAATCACGAGTCTGGGTATCCCTTGTAAACATTTCTTGTATACAGATTAGGATAATTCTTGTGTTCTATATATTTTAATATATTTTTTGTTTATAAAAAAAATAAAAAAAATAAGAATCACCAGAATAATAATGAATATGTAAGGCGATTCCAATTGGGGAGTGTGCAACTGCAAGCGCTGCGTTGCATGAGTCCCATCGTTTAAGAGGCCAAAAGCTCATCTTATATTCTCCTTCCTTCTTTGACTGTTTCCTTATTCCAATTGACAACAAACAAAATTCCAATTTTTCACTGTAATTACTAATTAAAAAACAAATTAATCAATTAAGGCGTTACCGTGGTCTGTGGAACAAAAGCTATAGAGATATGAATTATATGATAACTAGTTGGCAGCACGTCCAATCAACGATTTTTTTAAATATATTTTAATTATTATTTATTGATTAAAGTAAAATATTTACTGTCTTGTAAAGTTTTTTTATACCGTGAATCAATCGGAAATTGATATGTCATTATAAATGCTTGATTCTTATCCTAACAACCTTAAAAGTCATCAATTCTATAATTTCTGATTGGTTGTTAGTATAAAAATCTTTACACTCACAATACGTACAAATTAAACTCAAATATAATTTAATATCTGCCATAAAAAAATATAATTTAATATGTAAGCATTCTATGAAAGTGCAGCTATGATGGTGATAAATAGTAATAAGTCATTCCAAATAATTTATATAAATATCTAATATTTATTACAAATTATCCTATATAACTAATAAAATAATTATTATAAAAAATAAATATTTTTCAATAATATAATAATTTTTAACTAATTGATAAAATAAAAAATCTTTATATAACTATGCATAATAATTGCTTCAAAAAAAAAACTATACATAATAATAATTAAAAAATAACTATTATTTTTATGGACAATTTTCCCTAGCCAACTCATTTCATGCAAATTGCAAAACGACAAGCAGCGTGAAGAAAACCAACTGAAAGCGACGCAATAGTAAAGGCAATGCACTCATATTCGTGACTGAGGTCTACGTTCGAGGAATCAAATTTCGCATATCTCAATGCTATGACATTTTAGTCCATTCATGTTCCATCCTTCTCTTGGTTGATGCTTGAGTGATGGCTTTTTTGCTACACCATTCCTTTGTTGGGTTATGCTATGGTGTATCATTCACATTTTATATCGTTCATTATATTATTCATATAATAAATTTTGTGTCTATCAAATTGCCACATAGGTTGGTCAAAATTTCAAACTTTCTAGTTATATTATATTGTAGTCAAACTATATGAATACAGTATATTGTAGTATAATATATATGCTTTTTGTATTTGTAAATTAACTCATATTAAAATAATATTTTTTGATTAAAAAAAACTGATTATATTACAAAATATTATTGACAACGAACATTATTTTAATTCATATTAAAATATTATTTTACAATATAATCAATTTTTTTAATAAAAAATATTATTTTAATATGGGTTAAATTTGCGAATACAAAGAATACATATACTATACTACAATATACTGTATTCATATAGTTTGACTACAGTATAATACAACTAGAAAGTTTGAAATTTCGACCAAACCCATGTGACAATTTAATTGGTCCAAAATTTGCCACATATGAGTAGTGTAGTGAGTGGTGCAAAATATGAGTGGTACACCTTAGCCCAACTCTATTTTGCTTATGTCATGAGAAGATGTTGCATGGATACAGTGTTTGATGGATATAACTAATTAAATTTTCAGTAATCACTCAAATAATAATTTAAAAGGATAATCAAATCACGCTTCACCATTGACCAACCACATCACTGTGTTGTATATCAAATACCGATTTGGATATCTGCATATTTCCATTTATCCGTAGGGTTTGGTTCTAGGATGTAAATCCCATATATGCAAAGAAAAAAAATGGGCTTGAAAAACGAAAATGAAAGGGCATAAATTGTTAGAGAGATTCCGCTGCTGGCAATTCGCGTCGTCATCCAGAGAAGCTCTGACGATAGGAGGAGGAGGTGACTCTCTGGTGATGGGGGATGGAAATTGAAGAGTCAACAAGGGGAGACAGGGTTCTCGACAAAGATAGAGGGAATTTTTAGAAAAAAATAATAATTTATTTATTTTAGATAACCTGCATAGATAGTAATGGGTTACAGTATTTTAAAAGAGAGTGACATGGACCAATAAAAAAGAGAGTGTTTAAAAGAGTGTGATAGATGGTGTGTTCTTTACAGACTTTCTTTCTTAACATGTGTAAAGTTGTCTGATTAAAAAAAATCATACTAATAAATAGGCCACTGGATTTTCACAAATAAATTGGCAGGTAGGCATTTACATTTAAATAGGTCAACATACATTTACTGTCAAATATTATAAATAATATATTATAGTATTATAACATGTTAATATTATATTATAGTATTATAACATGTTAAATTAGGCCGATAGGCTTGTTTTAAAACCTTAACCTGGTATCATTAGCTATAAAAGTTTTTTAAAAAGTCTAACCTGATATTTTTGTTAAATAGGCTAGTTATAGATCCACGACGACAGCTACCCAACCTATTCCCTCCCCTAATGACACATTACCCACATGATAGTATATGTTGGAGCCACGTGAAACCACGTTAATTTATGTTGCAGCTTTATACACGGTTCGTCTTGTCATACAACTAATTTCCAAGTCTCCAATTCTCCTTTGATTTTTAGTGTTCCCACCAACATCCATATCATTCAGATCCCTCGATTTTGTTAGATAAGTTTTAAAACTTGAACACCATAATGAACACCCTTTTAAATTTGGAAACACCCCAAATAGGAAACGATTTTGTTTCTTCTAATTTTCTTGAAAAATCATTAAGAAAAGCAAAAGTGCAAAACCATTAACATTGGACACGACTTACATACAATACTGATAACTCTCAGAAATAAGAGTTATTCTACCTTCCTTTACTTAATTGTTGAATGTCTTTAGGTGGTTGTTGAGATAAAATGTTGAATTCAATAGAAAATATGCAACGCGTTGTCTGTGTAAGTTTGATTTATCTAATCTCCGTTTGGACTTTGAAAAATTGATAAAAGGAATGTATGTTTTGATTAGGAAAACATATAAAGTCAAGAGGCAACCAGGAGGAAATTGCTCTAGGATGCAGCAACTTCTGAAAATATGCTCACTAAAAGACAAAAGTGTCAGCTCAGCAACCTCTCCTTTTAATGGTCCCCAATTGTCAAGGACGTGTACCACATGCTGAATGAAGATATTTATGTACTTAGGGAAATGGGCCAATAATGTATTTTGTACTATTATTTCTTTTAAGTCCGAAGGCGAGGAGAGAGAAAGTATATTGTATAACCCTATTGAGGGAAATTCTCTGGGTATCAAAGGATAGAAGTCAGTCAATATTAGGTCATTCTTGCTACAATACAACCGCCGCCTTCTTTCTTCTGTATCCATTAGTAGTTATCTTTTTTTCATTAATGGCATTTTTTTATATTCAATTTTCTTTTGTTGTTTTTAAGCTCATTATGAGTTGAGCTTCTTCAGCTAGGGAACTATGATCTTGTAATTGATCCTTATGAGTGGTTTATGTTAATATATGCTTTGTATTTTCTTTTAAGTTGGGCTTTAATCCATTTTTAGTCATGCTTGATCACCTTAGCTAGGATATCAGTTTGTTGAGCTTGGAAAAGTTGAACAAGTAGAAATGCTTATAGTATAAGGTTTAATTTTGGTTAATTGGAAAATTAATTGAAGTTGGTTGAACTAGGAATAGTCTTCCAAGGCCTTAAGTAGCTGGACGTGCTTAACCTAAACCTGAATGTAATTAATATGAGTTTGGGAATAAGGCACAATTAATGAAACTCGATGTATTACTGATGGAAAGCAAATATTATTTTCTGGACTAAATGTTGTAGCATTTTAAAGCATAAATTGCCCTGTAGTTGATGTTACACATGATTAGTTACCCTAGTTGTTTTTATCATTTGATATCTTCAATATCTTTTATTCTTTGTAATTTTACTTTTGCTTACAATCACGCTTAGTTACTTTCAGTAACAATGTGACAATTCTATTACCTGGTTACTTGATCTCTTAAGAATTGATAAATAGAAATTTGAACTTGTGAAGTGTGTTCTTAACTCATTTAAATCCTCGAGAGAACGATCTCTACTTACTCTTATTACTTGTTAAGACTGTGTACACTTGCAGATATTGCACACACTAAAAAATTATGCAACAAGTTTTTGGCGTCGTTACCGGGGATTAGAAATGGTGTTAATTATATAGTTTTGAGTTTAATATCTCTGTTAATTAAAAGTCTGAAGATTTTGGTGTATTGTGTACAACGACAGGTACGGAGATCTGTATGCATGGAAAGGGTGCACCTGAGTTCCAACTTGATATAGAGATTGAGAAAATAGCTAGGATACTAAGGAAACAAAGCAGACAGAAGCGTTCTCGTGATCAATCTGACTTAGTCTTTGATAAATCTGCAACATATGCAGATTCATATAGAAAATAAAAGTTAAAAAAAAATATATAATCTTAGGAGCTAAAGGAAAATGGATAGAAAAATACACAAATTCTCTTGCTAAAAGTTTGACTATTAGATTTCATTGTTTGAAGGAAAACACACTTAAAAATTGATTTCAAATGTGCAGGAAAAGAGGGAATTCAGTCCCAGCGCTCAGCCTAATTCCTAGCACTCAGCTGGAACAAAAAGCATGATTTCCAACACTCGGTTCGGTTCAGTCGGCGCTCACCGGGATGAGCAGGAATTTCGGCACCCAACGCTTGATATACGGCGCTCAGCGCTGGTTAGAAGACGACAAAGACGCCTTGGGCCCAAGCCTGGCGCCCAGCGCCCTGATGTCAGCGCCCAGCGCTAGTTACAGCCCTTGTCACTATAAATTTCGCTCGGCAGTTATTTTGAGGGACTTTTGGATCATTTCTGAGGGTGAAACGGTTACATTTGAGAGTATTTTCGAGATTCATGGTTGTTCAAGAGCTTTTGGAAGGAATAATTGAAGAATCCATGGCTTCTCTACCCCAATCTTCATCTATATCATCCAATTTTCAATTTTCTACTATGAGTTTCTAAATCTTTTAGGTTAGGATGGGATGAACTCATTTGGATCTTGATGTAAGTTCGTTTCACCTTTGATTTCAATTCAAATTCGTTCAATTAGGTAATCTCTTCTATGCTTAATGCATTTCTTTGATTGGCCATCTCTGAAATTGATTATAAGTGTGAATGCATAATTGGAAAATTTGTGTTCATGCTAGATCTGAAGTAGATTACTGTTGTGGTGTTGATTCTAGGAATAGAACTTCATTGCAATACCTTTCTAGGAGTCTCGTGCTTAATATTTGTGCCAATTCTTGAATTGCCTAAGGAATTAGGGTTCTTAATTGATAACAAAAGGATATCACCTAAGGGATTAGGGATAAACCTAAACTAGTGACTTGAAGGTTAATTGAATGAATTGAATTGAAGTTAGGGTTTAACAAGGTTGCATTAGGTGAAAAATTGAGGGGTTCCGACTCCTAACCGTCCTAAATACTTTGATTTCATTCTACTTGTTCATTCTTTCATTTACTTATTTGTGTGATAAAGAAGAAAAACTTAATTCATTCTTTTTTTTTTGTGACAACATTTTGGATAAAGAAAATTCAATTACTCTTTTGAAGCTATGACTTATATTGGTTCAAATTTTAATTAATTAGTTTACGTTGCTAATCAATCTCAATCCTCGTGGGACGATATTCTACTCTCACTATTATTACTTGTCGCGATTTTGTGCACTTGCCAAACTATTAAAAAAGATAAAGATATGGAGAATAAAAAAAGAAGAAGAGAGAGACGGAGACAGGTAACATAAGCTGTAAGCAATGATGTCACCCAAATATTGAATTAGAGGACCTGGACAAATTAATATGCCAACCAAAGGAGATTCATATGTATGGTTTTCACATGGAAAGGTATGTGAAACGATAAGACACGGGGGGCTGAGAACAACTATTGTGGTCAATGAGTAGCTAGCATCACATTTTGAAATACTATTTAATTATAAGAAAAATTAATTAATTTTATATTTATTAAAAAAATTAATTAATTTAATTTAATTGTCTTGATTTATATAAAAAAAATTATAATTATTAAACTACTATTTAATTATCTCGGAAATGTGTAATATTTTTGGAAAAGTAAAAGAAAAATTGGTTGGATTGATTAATTTTCTTGACTTTTGAAATATTAACATTAAACGAAATTGAGTTAATTGGATTTTGTTTATATTTAAATCTAAAAAATATAGGTATTTTTTTACTTATAATTGACTTCAGATAGGAAACCCAATGAGATTCATAAAATAATCATTTCTCTTTGAAATAATAGCAAGTTTAAGTCTCTCAAGGCACCAGGAAAGTGAAACAATCATTTTTTTCCTTGCTGAAGTTTTTAGTTTATCGGACATGTCTTAAACCGCGGGAAGCAATAATAATATTATAAAAGGTTTTGGATGTGGAGGGGCCAACGCATCCGTTATCACCTCACAAGTCACAAGGTTACATGCAACGCCCATATGTGGTTCAAATTTTATAATTGTGTATGTAAGCATTTCCATTTCTCTTACGAAGGGTAAGGAGTACCACAAATTATTAGTATGTAGTTGGTTATAAGAATTAGTGAAATTATATACATTAATACATCCAAGTCATCCATATTTAAATTTGTTGGATAATAACCTATCCCCTTCTTTTCACATAGGAGTACTTACATAAATATTACTCCCTCCATTTTAAGGATTGTGCATTTAGATTAAGAAATCATTAATTTGTTTATATTTATATCAAAATATCCTTATTTATAATATCATTAATTATTTTGTAAAATGTGAATAGGGGTTTCTATAAGCACCAGGAAGGTGCACATTTTATTTGATAAAATATAAGGTGTATTGTTATGTGTCATTTTTGTTTTGAAACATGAAACATTTGTGACTGAATTTAAGTAGTGAAAGTTTAGTATATTTTCAAGATTCATATTTTAAGAATAAAAACAAATAGCTAAAATTATCTTAAGAAAAGAACGGAGAAAGTAATTACCTGAAGAATATACTCCCACAGCCGTAGACTGCTTCGTGTTCCAACTTCCAACGCCACAAAAACCCAATTGTTGCACCAACAACACACCTTAACCCAGGTCGAGGATTAGACTCGTAAAACAGGCCTTCAATCTATTAACATATCCTAAATCGACCTTCTCGTTAACGTTATTCTCATCACCATCTTTCTCGTCCTTTAATACCTTCTACTTCAACTCCGGGATGACGTGCTTGGTCTCCTTCTTCTCGTAACGCATCTGGTATTGCAAGAGTTCTAAATTCTAAAAAAAAATACTATTCATCTAGGGCAATCAACGTGGCAGTAATTTCTTTGAATGGTATGACATTGATGTTAACTAGAGGGACAAGATCATCAAGGTACTGTTGAGGAGGGAGGGTGCAACTGCAAGCGCTGCGTGGCATGAGTTGCATCGTTTAAGAGGCCAAACGCTCATCTTATATTCTCCTTCATTCTTTGACTGTTTCCTTATTCCAATTGACAACAAACAAAATTCCAATTTTTCACTGTAATTAAAAAACAAATTAATCAATTAAGGCGTTTACCGTGGTCTGTGGAACAAAAGCTATAGAGATATGAATTATATGATAACTAGTTGGTTGGCAGCACGTGCAATCAACGATTTTTTTTAATATTTTTAATTATTATTTATTGATCAAAGTAAAATATTTACTTACTATGTAAAGTTTTTTTTCTTGGATATTTTGAGATATTTCAAAAGTTAAATATTTGATTTTGGTTGTGTTATTAATATACAACAAGTGTAAAATAAATTTGGTTAATTTTTTATTATTTTGTCAAATTATTTTTTTGTAAAAATAATATTATATTTGAGAAAGCATATTTTATTTTGACTTAATCATACTTGATTTAAACTTGCTTGAACTAACAGCTTTGACCATGTCTTTAACAACTTTAATCACATGTGCAATGCTAAGTTGGTTAGCTTAAAAATCTGGTTGCATAATAAGCTCCACACCTTCCTTAATATGCTCCAACGTCCATGGCACTATGACCACGTTTGACCAGTTAAAAACTATTTTGCATGTTCATTTTGCAATTCTATCATTATCTATCCAATCTTATCTAAGTTAGTTAAAGACAGATTTTGGAACTTTAACAACAGCGGCTTCCTTTTGATATATATACATAGTGCCTTATGTGCTTAACCTTTGAGAGTACACTTTTCTTGTTCCAAAAAGATTATCTCTTCTATTAAGCTTGTTCCTGGGTTACATTGCTTACTTGATCTATGTTATTTTTCTTGTTGTTCTATTACCTCGGTTCATTTGTCGGGAGAGGTCTGTTGTATCCTGGAGGGTTTGCGCACCACGCGGATAAATCCTTGAGGGCAGTGTGATTCCACACGCCTCAGGCTATTATAATTTATTCGTGAGTTCCAGATTTGTTCGTGTTCATGACTTGTTGTTGTTTTGTTCACGTGCGTTGAAGACAAGTTTGACAACATTTTTTACATTGTCAACCAATCAGAAATTGATATGCCACTATAAATGCTTGATTCTTATCTAACAACCTTAAAAGTCATCTTTTCTATGATAATTTCTGATTAGTTGTCAGTGTAAAAATCTTTACACTGACAATGCATACAAATTAAACTCAAATATAATTTAATATCTGCCATAAAAAATATAATTTAATATGTAAGCATTCTATGAAAGTGCAGATATGATGGTGATAAATAGTAATAAGTCATTCCAAATAATTTATATAAATATCTAATATTTATTACAAATTGTCCTATATAACTTATAAAATAATTATTATAAAAAATAAATATTTTTCAATAATATAATAATTTTTAACTAATTGATAATATAAAAAATCTTTATATAACTATACATAATAATTGCTTCAAAAAAAAACTATACATAATAATA
Organism: Sophora flavescens; assembly: GCA_030762895.1. NCBI lineage: Eukaryota > Viridiplantae > Streptophyta > Magnoliopsida > Fabales > Fabaceae > Sophora > Sophora flavescens. The sequence continues at coordinate 52,918,612 of CM061067.1, read as the reverse complement.
ATTAAAAAATAACTGTTATTTTTATGGACAATTTTCCCTAGCCAACTCATTTCATGCAAATTGCAAAACGACAAGCAGCGTGAAGAAAACCAACTGAAAGCGACGCAATAGTAAAGGCAATGCACTCATATTCGTGACTGAGGTCTACGTTCGAGGAATCAAAATTCGCATATCTCAATGCTATGACATTTTAGTCCATTCATGTTCCATCCATCTCTTGGTTGATGCTTCAGTGATGGCTTTTTTGCTACACCATTCCTTTGCTTATGTGATGAGAAGATGTTGCATGGATACTATTGGGATAATTAAGAGCTGTATCTCATCATATCTCAGCTTTATCTCCACGTAATTAGGAATAGTATATTTAGTTCCTACAATATCTCTTGTACATTATTAGCATATCATGTACATAATTACCGGCTAATCTTTAGACAGATGATTAGGTGAATATGGTGTATAACCCTTCTGATCATCCTGGGAAAAGCAAAGGTGTTGCCAATGATTCTATCATAGGACATGGGCGAGGCAAAGCTCCTGTTGCTAATACTGCTCACTTCACAGCACCCTCCTCCTCTGGTTCCCTATCTTGACATCCCAAGACAGAAGCGCAGTTGGTCCTGCTTTGACAGATGATCAATGGAGTACCATCTTGAATATGTTTAAATTTTTAAATAATAATTCTGCCTCCAATGAAAAATTGACGGGTAAGTCTTTTTCTTCTTGGATATTGGATACGGGGGCATCTTATCACATGACCGGAGACAAACGCTTGCTTGTGGATGTCTCAGATATTTTTCCTTCTCCTATTGTGCTGCCTGATGGGACACATACCAATGTTGTCCAAGAAGGGACAGCAACTGTTGGTGCCAATATGACAATTAAACATGTTTTATATGTGCCTCGATTAACTTGCAATTTGATCTCCTTTTCTCAGTTGATCAAAGATTTAAATTGTGTAGTCACATTAACTGATAAACTTTGTGTGATACAGGATCGCACTTCGAGGATGGTGATTGGAGCGGGTGAAGAGAGGGATGGGGTCTATTGGCTTCGCTCGATGGCACCGAAAGCTCGAATATGTCATGCAACTGATGCAGATTCTTGTCAAATGTGGCATCGACGTCTTGGACGTCCATCTCCCCAAATAGTGGGTCTTCTTCCCGATGTGAGTAGTAATGATTGTCGTAGAAATAAGGATGAACCTTGTGATATTTGTTTTAAAGCCAAACAGACTCGTGCATCATTTCCTCTTAGTTCTAGCAATGCAGTTGAATTGTTTGAGTTGATTCATTGTGATGTATGGGGTCCGTATAGTGTTCCCTCTTCATGTGGTGCCTCTTATTTCTTAACTGTTGTTGATGACCACTCTAGAGGGATTTGGATTTACTTGATGGCTAATAAGACAGAGGTTGCAAAACTTGTTAAGAATTTGTGTGCAATGGCTCAAACTCAATTCAATAAGAATGTGAAACGTATTCGAAGTGATAATGGAACCGAATTTACATCCTTGGGAGATTATTTTGCTGCACATGGTATCTTGTTTGAAACTTCTTGTGTTGGTACCCCCCGACAAAATGGGTGAGCCGAACGGAAACACCGACATATTCTTAATGTAGCCTGTGCCCTCCGGTTTCAAGCTAATCTACCTATTGAATTTTGGGGTGAATGTATACTCACAACCGGTTACCTTATTAATTGTACACCTACTTCTGTTCTCCAAGGGAAAACCCCATATCACATTAATTTTGGTCACAGCCCCATCTATGATCACATTAAAATTTTTGGGTGCCTTTGCTTTGCTTCCAAGATTCCTCGTGACCGCAACAAGTTTGCTGCTCCAAGTCGAAAGTGCATTTTTATTGGGTATCCTCATGGCAAAAAAGGATGTAGACTATTTGACATTGATACTGGGGAATTTTTTAACTCTCGGGATGTTATGTTCTATGAGAATCACTTTCCCTACAGTCATCATCCTACTTCTGTTCCTACCTCTACTGGGTATACTCATCCTGCGGTTTATGACATGGATTTTGTAACCCCTACTTCATCGTTGGACTCCACACTTCCGCCACCTACCCCACAAATTGTGATGCCTTCCGCTGCACCTGTTGAACCAACACAAAATATGGCTTCATCATCTAGTGGGACTGATGGGTCAGCTAATGGGTCTTTGGAAGTAAGAGGGAGTGATTTTATTGAGTTGGAAGCACATGCTACTGCTTCTCTTGATGGGGCTACGGATCTCTCTTCTGCTCCCTCTGATGGTCATATCCGACGCAACTCAAGATAACGCCATCCATCAGTACGATTGCGCGACTATGTTTGTCATACAGCGCGATGTCTAGACCCCCCCCCCCCCTCTTCATCATCTACTCAAACCCCATCTTCATGTACGCCTTATCCCATAGTTAATTATGTGACTTGTAATAATTTCTCTGCTTCCCATGCTCGTTTTTTGGCCGCAGTAACTGCAGTACATGAGCCGACATGCTTCTCTGAAGCTGTTCGTTCTCCTTCATGGCGTGACGCCATGCGCAAGGAGATTGAGGCTCTTGAAAATAATGGCACATGGACTCTTGAAGATTTGCCACCTGGAAAGAAAACTATTGGGTGTAAATGGGTGTACAAAATCAAATACAACTCTGATGGTACTATAGAACGACACAAAGCACATCTCGTTATTCTTGGCAACAATCAAGTTGCGGGTATTGACTTCAATGAGACCTTTGCTCCATTTTCTAAGATGGTCTCCGTTCGTGTGTTCCTTGCGGTAGCCGTCGTTCGCGGTTGGGAACTCCATCAAATGGATGTTCACAATGCTTTTCTTCATGGTGAACTTGGTGAAGAAGCATATATGTCACTTTGATAAGCCTTTGGCTTATCTAGTTTTATAACTAGATGGACTGTGGTTTTTGTGCAAATTATTCGAGTTCAATCTCGTTTTCGCCCAAATTTGCCTTGTTTTGTCCCTAAGTAGACTTTGACTCGTTCTAGGCATTTTTTAGTAGTTTTAGTCTATTTTGAATAGAATTACGCTTTTTGTGTCTTTTTATTGTTTCAGGTTAGAAGTGAAGCTCCGGGAGTCAAGGAAAGTCAAGAAATAGTGGAAATTGCCATTCTGGAGATTCTCGCCCCGCGAGTAGATGCTCGCCTCGCGAGCCTGAAGATCAGCAAAACAGCAACAGTCATCAGTTCTGGCTCGCCTCGCGATAGTCTTCTCGCCTCGCGAGAGTCTGAAGACCCTGGAAGACAGAGACCATCACGGCCTAGCCGTGATAAAGGTCACGGCTGTGACAGACTAAGGCTTGAAGACTCGCCCCGCGAACACATTCTCGCCTCGCGATAATCCAAATTGGAAGCGCGCCAAAACTAATGTTCGCCTCGCGAAATATTGCTCGCCCCGCGAGAGGGCGAGAAACAGAATCCCTATATATTGTTGTTTCAGATCAGATTAGGGGAGCTTTTGGAGATCCGAATCCTAGTAGGTTTTTTCCACTGTAGAGTAGCGTTTAGGAAGATTTCTTTTCTCTTTGGAGCTGCGTCTCCTCTTTTCTTTTTATTTTATCAAGGTGGTTATGTCCGATTGTTTGTCTATGAGCATGAGGAACTAATCCCCTCGTCTGAGGGAACAATGAAGCCACTCATGGCGGTGTAGATCCGATGTGATGTATGTTTTTCTCCCCTTTCTCAATTCATGTTTTCCAATTCTGATTTGATTGCGTTGATCATATGCTAGCGTGATTGACTAGTTAAACGTGTTGAGGCTGATCGGCGATTCGCGTTTTAGAACTTGAATTGGGATCACCAATTGAATATTGCACGACAGTGGGTAGGAGATTAGTGCAACCTTATAGGGAACAAGAATTAATAGAGTTTGATGATTAGGATTATGATACCTAGTAAGTAATTGATCCAATCTTCGAATACGTCCTAATGAGCACGACAGTGGATTTAGGAGAATTTGGGGGTCCCGGTTGACATTGTAATTGAACTTAGGGAGGAATTCACCATCACTTGGGAATGCATATTGGGCAGGTGGATTTGTGACCTTGGACATTTTAATTTCAGTTTTTTAGTTAATTATTTTATTAGATTTGTTAATTTGAATTCGATCCTATTTTCTCTCTCTCAACCACCTTCTGTCGCTTGACTAAACGCATCGGATTTCCCGCGGATTAGTAGAATTGGTAGCCCAATCCTTGTGTTTGACCTCAGTAAATTCTTACCGTGTTTTTTTATTACTTGCGACGACCCGGTACACTTGCCGGTGATGCAACACACTTCCTCCTGGGTTTTCTGGTGCCTCCCCTAGGAAGGTTTGTAGATTGCGAAAATCTCTATATGGTCTCCACCAGGTCCCTCGTAACTGGTTCTCTAAGCTTGCATCTGCCTTGAAGTCATTTGGATTTGTTCAATCCTATGCTGATTACTCGTTGTTCTCCCTTGAACAACATGGTTTCATTATTCATATTCTTGTATATGTTGATGACTTGATCATTGCTGGGAATGATTCTGCGGCAATTGCTAATTTCAAAGCTTATCTTAGCACTTGTTTTCATATGAAATATCTGGGAGTGTTGAAATATTTTCTTGGTATTGAGATCACCCGCGGACCTGATGGTTTGTTTCTTTCTCAGCGTAAATATGCGCTTGATATTATTTCTGAAGCTGGTTTGCTTGGTGCAAAACCATGTGATTTTACCATGGAACAAAATCATCAATTGGCTCTTGCTACAGGTCCTGATTTTGCCCATCTGGCTCGTTACAGATGACTAGTTGGTCGCTTGATTTACCTCACCATCACTCGCCCGGAACTATGTTATGTTGTTCACACTCTAGCCCAGTTTATGCAAAGTCCCAAAGAAACCCACTGTAATGCTGCTCTACGAGTTCTTCATTACTTAAAAGGTCATCTTGGGCAAGGTATTTTGCTTTCTAAGGACAGTGCCTTAAAGCTTACTGCTTAATGTGATTCATATTGGGCCACTTGTCCTTTGACTCGTCATTCTCTTGGTGTTCATCATTCGACACCTATGCGCCTGTTTTGTGATAGTCAAGCGGCTCTCCACATTGCCGCGAATCCTGTTTTTCATGAACGTACCAAGCATATTGAGGTTGACTTCCATTTTGTTCGAGACCAGATTCAAGCTGGCAACATTGCTACCTTTCATGTTCGCACCAACCTACAGCTAGCAGATATTTTTACCAAGGCTCTCGGGAAGCAACAATTTCAATTCCTTCTTCGCAATTTGGGCATTCAGAATCTTCATGCTCCAACTTGAGGGGGAGTATTGGGATAATTAACAGTTGTATCTCATCATATCTCAGCTTTATCTCCATGTAATTAGGAATAGCATATTTAGCTCATACAATATCTCTTGTACATTATTAGCATATCATGTACATAATTACCGGCTAATCTTTAGGCAGATGATTAGGTGAATATGGTGTATATATTCTTATGAATATCAACGTGAATAACAAGGGGGAATTATATCATACTTATTATTTAGATACAGTGTTTGATGGATATAACTAATTAAATTTTCAGTAATCACTCAAATAATAATTTAAAAGGATAATCAAATCACGCTTCACCATTGACCAACCACATCATTGTGTTGTATATCAAATACCGATTTGGATATCTGCATATTTCCATTTATCTGTAGGGTTTGGTTCTAGGATGTAAATCCCATATATGCAAAGAAAAAAAATGGGTTTGAAAAACGAAAATGAAAGGGCATAAATTGTTAGAGAGATTCTGCTGCTGGCAATTCGCGTCGCCATCCAGAGAAGCTCTGACGATAGGAGGAGGAGGTGACTCTCTGATGATGGGGGATTGAAATTGAAGAGTCAACAAGGGGAGATAGGGTTTTGGACAAAGATAGATGGAATTTTAAAAAACAATATTTATTTTAGATAACCTGCATAGATGGTAATGGGTTACAGTATTTTAAAAGAGAGTGACATGGACCAATAAAAAAGAGAGTGTTTAAAAGAGTATGATAGAGGGTGTGTTGCTAGCACTCCTCTCCCTTAACATGTGCAAAGTTGCACAGGTTAGAAAAATCCTACTAATAAATAGGCCACTGGGTTTTCACAAATAAATTGGCAGGTGGGCATTTACATTTAAATAGGCCAACATACATTTACTGTCAAATATTATAAATAATATATTATAGTATTATAACATGTTAATATTATATTATAGTATTATAACACGTTAAATTAGGCCGATAGGCTTGTTTTAAAACCTTAACCTAGCATCTTTAGCTATAAAAGTTTTTTAAAAAGTCTGACCTGATATTTTTGTTAAATTGGCTAGGCTATAGATCCACGATGAGCTACCCAACCTATTCCCTCCCCTAATGACACATTACCCACATGATAGTATACGTTGGAGCCACGTGAAACCACATTAATTTATATTGCAGCTTTATACACGGTTCGTCTTGTCACACCACTAATTTCCAAGTCTCTAACTCTCCTTTGATTTTTAGTGTTCCCACCAACATCCAGATTCAGAACCCTCGATTTTGTTAGATAAGTTCTAAAACTTGAACACCATAATGAACACCCTTTTAAATTTGGAAACACCCCAAATAGGAAACGATTTTGTTTCTTCTAATTTTCTTGAAAAACCATTAAGAAAAGCAAAAGTGCAAAACCATTAACATTGGACACGACTTACATACAATACCGATAACTCTCAGAAATAAGAGTTATTCTACCTTCCTTTACTTAATTGTTGAATGTCTTTAGGTGGTTGTGGTGATAAAATTCTAAATTCAATAGAAAATATGCAACGTGTTGTCTGTGTAAGTTTGATTTATCTAATCTCCGTTTGGACTTTGAAAAATTGATAAAAGGAATGTATGTTTTGATTAGGAAAACATATAAAGTCAAGAGGCAACCAGGAGGAAATTGCTCTAGGATGCAGCAACTTCTGAAAATATGCTCACTAAAAGACAAAAGTGTCAGCTCAACAACCTCTCCTTTTAATGGTCCCCAATTGTCAAGGACGTGTCCCACATGCTGAATGAAGATATTTATGTACTTAGGGAAATGGGCCAATAGTGTATTTTGTACTATTATTTCTTTTAAGTCGAAAAAATGAGGAGAGAGAAAGTATAATGTATAACCCTATTGAGGGAAATTCTCTGGGTACCAAAGGATAGAAGTCAGTCGATATTAGCTCATTCTTGCTACAATACAACCGCCGCCTTATTTTCTTCTTTATCCATTTGTAGTTATCTTTTTTTCATTAATGGCATTTTTTTATATTCAATTTTCTTTTGTTGTTTTTAAGCTCATTATGAGCTGAGCTTCTTGAGCTAGGGAACTATGATCTTGTAATTGATCCTTATAAGTGATTTATGTTAATATATGCTTTGAATTTTTTTTTAAGTTGCGCTTTAATCCATTTTTAGTTATGCTTGATCACCTTAGCTAGGATATCAGTTTGTTGAGCTTGGAAAAGTTGAACAAGTAGAAATGCTTATAGTATAAGGTTTAATTTTGGTTAATTGGAAAATTAATTGAAGTTGGTTGAACTAGGAATTGTCTTCCAAGGCCTTAAGTAGCTGAACGTGTTTAATCTAAACCTGAATGTAATTAATATGAGCATGGAATAAGGCACAATTAATGAAACTCGATGTATTACTACTGGAAAGCAAATCTTATTTCCTGGACTAAATGTTGTAGCATTTTGAAGCATAAATTGCCCTGTAGTTGATGTTACACATGATTAGTTACCCTAGTTGTTTTTATCATTTGATATCTTCAATATCTTTTATTCTTTGTAATTTTAATTTTGCTTACAATCACGCTTAGTTACTTTCGGTAACAATTTGACAATTCTATTACCTGGTTACTTGATCTCTTAAGAATTGATAAACAGAAATTTGAACTTGTGAAGTGTGTTCTTAACTCATTTAAATCCTCGAGGGAACGATCTCTACTTACTCTTATTACTTGTTAAGACTGTGTACACTTACACATATTGCACACTCAAAAATTATGCAACAAGTTTTTAGCGTCGTTGCCGGGGATTAGAAATGGTGTTAATTATATAGTTTTGAGTTTAATATCTCTGTTAATTAAAAGTCTGAAGATTTTGGTGTATTGTGTACAACAACAGGTACTGAGATCTGTATGCATGGAAAGGGTGCACTTGAGTTACAACTTGATATAGAGATTAAGAAGACAGCTAGGATACTAAGGAAACAAAGCAGAGAGAAGCGTTCTCGTGATCAATCTGACTTGGTCTTTGATAAATCTACAAGATATACAGATTCATATAGAAAATAAAAGTAAAAAAAAAAATGTATATAATCTTAGGAGCTAAAGGAAAATGGATAGAAAAATACACAAATTCTCTTGTTAGAAGTTTGACTATTAGATTTCATTGTTTGAAGGAAAACACACTTAAAAATTGATTTGAAATGTGCAGGAAAAGAGGGAATTCAGTCCCAGCGCTCAGCCTAATTCCTAGCACTCAGCTGGGACAGAAAGCATGATTTCCAACACTCGGTTCTAGAGTCAGTGCTCAGCTGGGATAGAAGCAGGAATTTCTGGCACCCAGCACCAGTATACCAGCGCTCAGCTCTGGTTAGAAGACAGACAGCATCAGCTTCAGTCCAAGCCTGGCGCCCAGCTCCCTGATGTCAGTGCCCAGCGCTAGTTGCAGCCCCTGTCACTATAAATTTTGCTCGGCAGTTATTTTGAGGGACTTTTGGATCATTTCTGAGGGTGAAACAGTTACATTTGAGAGTATTTTCGAGATTCATGGTTGTTCAAGAGCTTTTGGAAGGAAGAATTGAAGAATCCATGGCTTCTCTACCCCAATCTTCATCTATATCATCCAATTTTCAGTTTTCTACTATGAGTTTCTAAATCTTTTAGGTTAGGATGGGATGAACTCATTTGAATCTTGATGTAAGTTCATTTCACCTTTGATTTCAATTCAAATTCGTTCAATTAGGTAATCTCTTCTATGATTAATGCATTTCTTTGATTGGCCATCTCTGAAATTGATTATAAGTGTGAATGCATAATTGGAAAATTTATGTTCATGCTAGATCTGAAGTAGATTACTATTGTGGTGTTGATTCTAGGAATAGAACTTCATTGCAATACCTTTCTAGGAGTCTCATGCTTAATATTTGTGTCAATTCTTGAATTACCTAAGGAATTAGGGTTCCTAATTGGTAACTAAAGGATATTACCTATGGGATTAGGATAAACCTAAACTAGTGACTTCAAGGTTAATTGAATGAATTGAATTGAAGTTAGGGTTTAACAAGGTTGCATTAGGTGAAAAATTGAGGGATTCCGACTCCTAACTGTCCTAAATACTTTGATTTCATTCTGTTTGTTCATTCTTTCATTTACTTATTTGTGTGATAAAGAAGAAAAACTTAATTCATTCATATTTTTTTTTTGTGACAACATTTTGGATAGAATTTTGGATAAAAAAAATTCAATTACTCTTTTGGAACTATGATTTGTATTGGTTCAAATATCAATTACTTAGTTTACGTTGCTACTTAATCTCACTCCTCGTGGGACGATACTTCACTCTCACTATTATTACTTGTCGCGATTTGGTGCACTTGCCAAACCATTAACAAGTTTTTGGCACCGTTGTCGAGATTGTTGATTAATATCAACAAAGCTAAGCGTTTTTAATTTGAACATTTTCTTTTTCTCTTTGTGATTTTTTTGTTTTTGTTAGTTAATTGATATATTGGATATTCTCACCTTGTTTGAGATATTGTGTAGTGTATGCAAGGTAAATCTACAGGTGAGCTATTATTTGATCCCGAAATTGAAAAGACTGAAAAGAATAATCGAAAAGAATCAAAATAAAGGAAGGAGCGAAACAAGGAAAAAGAAAATTCTTCTACAGCACAAGTTCAACAAAAAGAAGTCATGGCTGAACCTGTACATGGAAACTGGAGGACATTGGGGGAATATTCTAATGGTCCAACCGAAATCATTCAAGTATTGTTAGACCACCGGTAGCCGTCAATAATTTTGAGATCAAGCCGGCATTGCTCCATATCATCCAACAAAATCAGTTCAGAGGGAATGAAGCCGAAGATACAAATAGTCATGTCTCCAATTTTCTAGAGATATGTGAGACTCTCAAGATTAATGGAGCTACGGATGATGCAATAAGGTTGCACATATTTCCTTTCTCATTGAGAGATAGAGCCAAAGCTTGGCTCCAATATCAACCAAGAGGAAGCATCACTACTAGGGATGACTTGGAAGAAAAGTTCCTAGCACGATATTTTCCACCGTCCAAGTTTGTGAAAATGAGAGGTGATATTTCAAGCTTTATACAACGTGATGGTGAAACTCTATATGAAGCTTGGAAAAGATTCAAGGAGCTCCTAAGAAAGTGTCCTAATCATGGCTTCGATGATCTTCAACAAATGGAAATTTTCTGTAACGGATTGAGACCTCTGACAAAGTTAATGTTAGATGCATCAACTGGAGGATCTATAAATTCAAAAATAGCGGAAGAAGCTTTAAGGTTGATTGAAGCCGTGGCATCCAATGATTATCTCATGAATCATGATAGAGGAGGCACATCGACTAAGGGGATATTGGAGCTTGATTCTCAAAAGGCATTATTGGCTCAAAACAAACTCATCACAAATCAATTGGAAGCAATAACCAAGCAACGTAATGCTATGAGTTGTGGGCAAATACAAGCACAACAAGCAATGAGCTGTGATTTTTGTGGAGAAGAGCATGAGAATGGTAATTGTGAAGCAACTATTGGCTCTAGAGAGGAAGCAAATTTCATGGGGAATTACTCAAGACAAGGGCATAATTCTTATTCAAACTCTTATAATCAAGGTTGGAGGAATCACCCTAATGTTCCTTGGAGGCAAGAAGGTCCTCAAGCTAATAATCCACCACCACAAAAGCAAGTTCAAGAGAAAAATCTATCTTTGGAGGATGCTCCTTCTCAATTCATTCAAGTAACTCAATCCAACTTCAAAAACACCGAATCATCCATCAAAAATCTGGAAAACCAAATTGGGCAGCTAGCAAAGCAAATTGCGGATCAATCAAATGGTAATTTTTCTGGAAATACAATCAATAATGCGAAGGAGAAATGCAAGCCGGTGACATTGAGAAGTGGTAAAGTGGTTACACCATCTTTTGAGCAGAAAAATGTTGACCAAAAAGTCGAAGATGAGAAGTGTGAGATGGAAGAAACCAAAGAAGAAGGGGTGATTGATCAAGAAGAGAACACAATTTCAGCTAAGACAAAGTTAGTTGATGAGGAATCCCATTTGAGAAAAACAAAGAGTCAATTGTTGAAAGAGAAAGAGAAAGGTAAGCCGCAAGAAATCCCCCCTTATGTGAAATTACCTTATCCTCATGTGATTAAGAAGAAGGAGACGGAGGAACAATTTGAAAGATTTCTTGACATCTTCAAGAAGCTACAAATCAACATACCTTTCGCCGAAGCATTGGAACAATTGCCAACCTATGCAAAATTCATGAAGGAGTTGCTTATGAAGAAGAGGAAGTTCAAAGAAGATGAGACGGTTACTTTAATGAAAGAATGTAGTGCTATTTTATAGCGGAAGTTACCTCCAAAGCTCAAGGATCCCGGTAGTTTCACAATTCTGTGTACTATAGGGAGTATGACTATTGGCAAGGCCCTTTGCATTTAGGTGCAAGCATTAATCTCATGCCATTGTCTATCTTGAAGAAGCTTGGAGTGGGAGAGGTGAAGCCTACAAGAATTTCACTCCAATTAGCGGACCGGTCCATCAAATATCCATATGGCATTATGGAGGATGTGTTGGTGAAAGTGGATAAATTTATCTTCCCGGTGGATTTTGTTATTTTGTATATGGAAGATGATGTAGAGATACCACTCATATTGGGGAGACCTTTTCTAGCAACTGGTCGTGCTTTAATAGATGTCCAACAAGGTCAACTCCGGCTTAGAGTGCAAGATGAAGAAGTCACTTTTAATATTTTTGAGGCTATGCATCATCCAAGTGATAAAGAGAATTGTTTTCGTATGGATAAAGTTGATGTGATGGCTAGAGAAGTTTTAGGACAGAAGCACCCTTCTTCACCTCTTGAGAAGATAATAGTGCATTCTATTGAAAATCTTGATGAAGAAGAGGAAAAAGAAATAGAAGAATGCTTGTGTAGTTTGGAAGCTCAACAAAAGGAGGTTGTTGTCCACACCGACAAGGAAGAGCTTAAGAAAAATGAAGTGCAAGAGAAGCCCAAACTAGAGCTCAAACCACTACCTGCACATTTGAAATATGTGTTTCTTAGTGAAAATGCTGAAAATCTTGTTATTGTGAGCAGTGCATTACCAAAGTTGGAGGAAGAAAAGCGTGTGAGGGTACTTAGAGAGCATAAAAGAGCCATAGGATGGTCCATAGCTGATTTGAAAGGTATTAGTCCATCATTTTGCAAGCTTAAAATTCTGCTTGAAGGTGATTTTAAGCCGGTTGTGCAGCCCCAAAGGCGATTGAATCCAACTATGAAGGAGGTTATGAGGAAAGAAGTACTGAAACTTCTTGAAGCGGGCATGATCTACCCTATATTCGACAGTGCATGGGTTAGTCTGGTCCAAGTGGTGCCTAAGAAAGGTGGAATGACGGTTATCAAGAATGAAAAGAATGAGCCCATTTCCACAAGAACGGTAACGGGTTGGCACATGTGCATTGACTACCGCAAGCTCAACCAAGCCACTCGGAAGGATCATCTCCCATTGCCATTCATGGATCAAATGTTAGAGAGATTGGCTGGCCAAGCATTCTATTGTTTCCTAGATGGATACTCCGGTTACAACCAAATTGTGGTTAATCCGGAAGATCAAGAGAAGACAGCTTTCACATGTCCTTTTGGGATCTTTGCATATCGCCGGATGCCATTCGGTTTGTGCAACGCACTAGCCACATTCCAAAGGTGTATGCTATCCATTTTTTCTGATATGATTGAAAAATCTATTGAGGCTTTTATGGATGATTTTTCTGTTTTTGGCTCTACTTTTGATTTATGTCTCGCTAACTGATGTGCTGTGTGGATTCCGGCAAGTGTACCGGATTCGTCGTCAAGTAATAAAAAGATCGATCCCTCAGAGACTGTGATCTCAAATCACAACTAATTATTAAATCAATTAAACTGGACTATATAAAAAAGGATTTGGAAAAGATTTGATTTTTGTAATAAGAATTAAATTAGAAAATCAGACATTTAAGAATGCAATCAATTAAAAGAGGAAAGTAAATCAATTTGGGGTTTTTTCAGATCAAAATGGATTCCTAGGAATTGGGTTACCAACAAGATTGTTCATGTTACCAAATTGACTACCCTTGTTAATTATCAAAATTGCTTTGAAGGCGAATTTATCCTAAATAAGTTAATGCTCCCTCTCGGGTTATAAAAACCGTGCCCAATTAAACCAACCCCTACTCTCGTGGTAATTGAATTTAGATTGAACCCTTTAAGCTTTGTGACAATTCGTTAACCCTCGAAGGACCGCTTCTAACTCTCGTGATTTAAGTCCTAAGTCTGATTCCTATAGATCCAATACCTAAGTTCACCGCTAGGATCCTCCTTAGAGTATCTATAACATGCAAATAAGTGCGCACCAAATTCACAAGTAATTCATGCGATAGGAATCAAATCGAAAGTGAAATCGAAATTGACAAAGGGAAAACATCAATTCATAACATAAAACAGATCTTAGGCATAGCCCCAATCCCTAGAAATAAAGCTACTACTCAAGCATTGCCATGGTGATGGCAAGCTTGATTAACATAAACATAAATGAAAACCTAAGAGAAGAGAAGAAGAAGAAGAAGAAGAAGAAGAAGAGAAATCCTAATTTTGCCTAAGAGTAGCAGCCCAAAAGTCCCTCAAAGTCTCTCTATTTTCGAGCCTAAGTTCTCTATTTATAGAGTATGGTAACTTGAATCTCAATCAATCACAAATTCAGATCAAATCAGTTTCTAAAAATCCATATATTGCGCGTCACGGGCGTGATGCCTGTCACGGCCAGGCCGTGATGGATTCTGACTTGGAAGTTGCTTCGCTGGTTGGTCTGTCACAGTCGTGATCACCATCACGGCTTGACCGTGATCAGTTCTGCCTGTGAGGGTCTAGTTCAATTGGCATGTCACGACTGTGATGGACATCACGGGCTGGCCTTGACCGGTGCTGACTTTTCCATTCTTTCTTTTCATCTTTGCTCGATCATGGTCGTGATGGCTGTCACGGCGAGGCCGTGAAGGGCTCTGTTTGGTTCATTTTCTTTACTTTTCAAGCCCCATCTTCATGCAAGCTCCATCATGGTTAATCTTGAGCATTTTAATCCTTAATTCCTGCACAACAACACCACAAAACCGCCTTACCTGTTCCAAGGTAAAAACTAACCAAAATCAAATCAGAAATGCCTAATGTGACACCCTAACTCGGTTCCTCACATTTCTACCCGTTTACGGAAATAAAATTTAATTTGATGGTTGCTTTCGGAAAATAATGTTTTCTCAATGTTCATCTTTTCAAAAAATTGTGATAAAATTTTTTCTTTTAATCCTCAAGACAACAACAACGAAATCAAACCACACATAATTACATACTGTATATAAGTTATACAACTATATTGCCTCATATGTTTTAACATCTAGATCATTATCAGTTTAGTGACTTTCAAAACATAACATAACTCAATAGGACCTAAGCTGGTCGTAACTAACTGACACTACCAACAACCGGAGCAGCACAGCATGTCTCGAACTAAACAACCTTCTCCTTTTGTAGAGATCTTATCCCTTGTGCGGCTCTGATATGTTTGTAAGGGTGAGACGCCAATATATGGATTTAACAAAATAACTAAATGCTCACACAAAAGAAGACACATATACATATACATAAACATTTCAACATAAGCAATCCACATTATAACATAAAGTTTATCAATGGGTTCCACACCCCAAACATCAACGTTGGAAAACTATGCATGAACACTTCAATTCATCATCTAAACATTCACACTTAATCTCCGGAGACCCCCAACGTCATTTTAAAATGAGCTGATCAAGCTCGATTGCCAACAGAGGCACGTCGATTTTTGCCAACAGAGGCACGTCGATTTTACCATAGCCCACTGTCCGGAACAGTGAGAACGTCGATTTATGGATTTTTTTTCATTGCACGTCGATTGCCCAAGGCGTAATGAATTTCATTATACGTCGATTGCCTAAAGGCGCAATGAATACGTCGATTACATGAATATCATAAAATACCCTGATTTCATTGTACGTCGATTGCCTTGAGCACAATGAATTTCATTGTACGTCGATTGCCCAAAGGCACAATGAATACGTCGATTTCAGGTATATCATAAAGATACCATGATTAACAAATACGTCGAGACATGAATATCACCAAGATATCATGATTAACCTCGTAGGCACGTCTGCCAAAATGCATGCAAGAAAACACTTTGTTCTCGTCATTTTCTTTGTGTTCAATCTTTATTTGTCAAAGCTCTCAAAAGCTTATGACCCATCATCGTTTTAAACATCTTTACAACTTTTATTAACAACACAGGACCTCATAGCCCGAGTGCTCAATCACGAAGCCCTTAGACCTTGCAATCAGTCTTAGGTTCGTGGTGATAGAAAACATCATAAATCTTTTACCGTCGATTATTACGTCGTAAAGTAGACACACCGTCTACCTACTAGACACCAAGTCTATAACCTCATAAGAACACTAGTACCCCGACATCTCGATTACTAAGTTCCATATCGTCGTTTACGTCGTCTGTGAAAAACAAATCCAAAATAGGATAACGTCATAAGAACTTTAGTACCCCGACATCTCGGTTACTAAATTCCACACCACTTTCAACACGGTTGAATCAACTTTTGATTTTTGGAAATTCTTTTCCAAGGTAGAAATTCATTATAAAATCCTTAAATAATAAAAACTTAGTTTTTCACAAACCAATGAGTCACTTGAGGTTTAATTTTCTCAAAATATGCACTGCCATTTCAAAAATACTTGCCGTTTACACTTTTCCAAATTTATCGTCAAATATTATTTTTAAGACTTTTAAGCCAAAAACTTAACTTTTTCCACTTAATTAATTTTATAAAATCATGATTAACTTATTTTCACCAATTAATTTCATAAAAAAATATTTTGTAATATTCCGGATTTTCTTACGTAAAAATTAGCAATGCTAAAATATTTTCACTGTTTCGCGCTCGTTGTGACTCATAATTCCTTTTTCCAGAAATAGATTATTAAAATAATAATATTTTCCAAAACTCATCATTTTCCTCAAAATAAAATTCCTTTAATATTATATATCAATATTTTGCCGTTAAAACATTGAATATAATTTGCGTAGCTTCTTAAAGCTTTTATCCGATTAACTTTAATTGAGCACTGACCACTGTCAGGCTTCTCACACATCAACCAACAGTTATATCACAGATATTTCCCAGGCAGATCATGCATCATAGTAGTATAATATACAATTGCAAATAATTAAATAAATTAAAAACAACTCCACACCAATACACAGATAAACCACACCACGTAAACAACAAAACCAATAACCACAACCACATATAAATCAGATAAACCACACCACAAGAAAATAGTTATTGAGAAAAATCCCTCAGGTATGCTCCCCTTACCTCTTGAAGAACTTAACTTCCGATTCAAAACTTTGTCGTGGATTTGGGAACCGTCAACGCACGTACATGATAATCTAGTTTATCCTTCATCAAACATAACACTCAATTAACAAACTAACAACTAAATCAAGTCTAAAATCCTACATGTTGGTTTCGGCCAAGGGCTGAGTTTTGGGGTTAGAAATCTCTAAAATTTCTAATCATGATTAAGGGTGCGTTTGGGTAAACAACTTAATTAAGAGCTTATCACATAAGATCTTATCGTATGAGAGCTTATGCCATAAGTGCTTAAAGAAAGAAAAAGAAAGAAAGGGGCATGAGAGATTGGAATAGTGAAAAACACGGAGATGGTGTTTAGTGCATAAGCTCTTATGATAATTTCATAAGCTTCACCGAGTGACTTATGAAAATAAGTCAAAAACTCCTTATGGGATGACATAAGTTATTTTTATAAGCTCTGCCAAACACACTGCATAAGAGCTTATGTCATCAGATAAGTTAAAAGGAGCTTAAATAAGCTCTTCCAAACGCCACCTAAGTCATGGATTTATGATCCTTGATTTACCCAAATCATGGATTAGTGACTAAACAACTAAATTTTAAACTCAAAACTTCCTAACCCTCATATACCTAGATTCGGCCTTGACATGATCATAGGGCTAGGGTTTTTAGTTTAATAAACCAACTTGGATTTATTAAGCATACATACTAAGAGTTTGAATAACAAGATCATTAAGGAAAACTTTGAACAAAAACTCATCAAATTTCATCCACCTAGGGTTCGGCCTTTATGAAACAAATAGGTTAGAGTTTGATTTTTGATCTTCTATACAAGAATTATCAAAGTACTAGAAGATTGAATCATGAATCAAGACATGAAAATGAAACAAAGCCTATGAACCTCACTTTTCAATGAATTCGGCCCAACACAGAAATCAAGGAAAGAAAATTCTCATGATCATATGCTTCTATATTATAAAAATAGAGATGATTATAAGATCATAGCAATTGGTTTCATGTCAAAAGGATTTTTCTAGAATTAGTTATGAATTTTCAAAGTTCTAGGGTTAGAAACTTTAAAGTGATGAACAATTATGATATAAGACTTGAATCAAGAAACTTGCTAAAGAACATAGGCATGATTAAGAATGAAGATTTGAATTTACCTCTTGAAGATCAATGACAAAGGAAATCCAAGAACTTGTTTTACAAACTTAGCACTAAGAGACTTATGAACTTTAGGGTTTTGGAAACAAATGGCAAAAGAAACTAAGTGAAAAGTGAGAGTATGGTATTTATAGTGATAGTGGCGCCATCTTGGGAAGGATATAGCTGATGATGAGTTGTCTTGCTAAAGGATTCAAATGCAATTAAGTTCTAAGGACCAATTTGCAAAGATTCCAAAAGTTGAAGGACTAGTTTTTAAATTGTCAATAAAGTGTCATGATGATGATTTGGCCACATTTAATGCAAGCTTATCTTGACTTTGTTGGCTGAATTTATGAGTCAAAGATAGGTTAAGACAATTCATGAAGATTTGAGAAGAATCAAGAATGTTGAAGAATGATCAAGGATGATGTAGAAAAGTGTGAAAAATTGTGGAACACTCTAGAAAATTTTGCTTCAACAACAAATGAGGCAGCCATCAATCCTCATGGGCTTGCGCATGGGCTGGGTTAGTTTGGGTTTAGGTTCATTTTTGTGGGGCCCACTTGAAATTTTAAGCATTAGGCTTAAGATAGGAAACTTATATAGTTTCAAATAGGCTTTATGGAATCAATCCATGAACTAGAAAATTTTGGGATTCTAAGCCACGACCATTTGAGATTGGGAACAATAATTATAGCCCAATTCCCTTGAAAAAAAAAACTTAGAAACTAATTTAGGGACAAAAGGGTAATTTACAGAAAGTTCAGGGGCTTAAACATAAAATTCCTAAATTTTCTATTTAACCCTGAAAAACCTTCTAGACTTAAAAATATGATTCATCCCCTTGAATCATCTCAAAATCCTAAGTAAAAACCTCTATCGGCTCTTAGAAACTCCGAAATCCCTTCCGTCGTCTACCCGATTACGCGTTCCGCCCGTAATACGTAAATTATTTTATTGTTTTCTGAAAAAAATTCTAAAAATACAGAATTGTAGAAAATAAAATACTAAACTTAAGTCTTTCATTCACGAATTAAAATTAGGTCTTTTGAGCAGTATTATTATACTGTCAATGGAATTCGCGGGCCGGGTTTCACCTGACTTTCCAACCTAAATTTTAATCGTAGCTTCCTACATTCAAGTAGGATTGAGTGGTAAACTCCGTTTATTAAAAATAGTTTTCTAAGTCTCAGATAAAAATATAAACATAATTATATAAATTTCTGATATTAGAAAACAGCGAAAAGTCGGGGTGTTACACCTAAACTATATGAAAATGCATGCAAAATGTCAATGAAATATGAGGTGAAATCACACTCATCACTAACCTAGCTGCTTCCTTGAAAAGATGTGTAGAGACCAACTTGGTATTGAATTGGGAAAAATGTCATTTTATGGTACATGAAGGAATTGTCCTCGGTCACAAATTTCAGCTAGAGGAATTGAGGTAGATAGAGCCAAGATAGAGGTCATAGAGAAGCTGTCACCACCTACAAATGTCAAGGGAGTCCAAAGTTTCTTAGGACATGCCGGGTTTTATAGACGCTTTATCAAAGATTTTTCTGAAGTTGCTAAACCCTTGTATGTCTTATTAAATAAGGATAATCCTTTTGAGTTTAATGATGAATGTTTGCATGCTTTTACTATGTTGAAAGATAAGTTAGTCACTGCACCTATCATTGTTGCACCAAATTGGGACTTACCATTTGAATTAATGTGTGATGCAAGTGATTATGCAGTGGGTGCAGTTTTGGGACAGCGAAAGGATAAGTTTTTCCATGCAATATACTATACAAGCAAGGTTTTGAATGAAAATCAGATTCACTAAACAACTACTAAAAAATAATTGCTTGTCATAGTCTTTGCATTGGAGAAATTTAGGTTCTATTTGATTGGTTCTAAAGTCATTGTTTTTAGTGATCATTTTGCACTTAAATATCTCTTGACTAAAGTGGAATCAAAGCCTAGATTAATCCGTTGGATTCTCCTTATGCAGGAATTTGATCTAGAGATAAAGGATAAGAAAGGAAGTGAAAATGTGGTTACTGACCACTTGTCCAGATTGGAAAATGAAGCTGTCACGGTCCAAGAGAATGAAGTTATAGAGGAATTCCTGGACGAAAAACTGCTCATGGTCAAGGAGAGACCTTGGTTTGCGAATATGGCAAACTTTAAGACTGCAAATATTGTTACGGAAGGCCTAACATGGCAGCAGCAGAAAAAGTTCTTCCTTGATGCAAATTTCTATATTTGGGATGATTCGTTTCTATTTAAGAGCTGCCCAGATGGTATCCTTCATAGGTGCATTGATCAAGATGAAGCTCAAAGTATTCTTTGTCATTGCCATGGTTCCCCGTACGGAGGGCATTATAATGGGGACTGGACAGCTGTGAAGGTGTTGCATTGTGGTTTTTACTGGCCGACACTTTTCAAAGATGCTAATACATATGCCAAACAATGTGACAGATGCCAAAGAACTGGAGGAATTTCAAAAAAGAATGAAATGCCATTGCAAAGTATTCTTGAAGTAGAATTGTTGATTGTTGGGGGATAGATTTTATAGGACCATCCCCATTATCATACTCCAATCAATATATTCTTGTAGTAGTAGACTATGTGTCCAAATGGGTGGAAGCAATTGCTTCACCCGCAAATGATGGAGCTACAGTTGTTAAATTTCTCAAAAAGAATATCTTTGCTAGATTTGGAGTGCCTTGACTGTTGATTAGTGATGGAGGGAAACATTTTTGCAATAATCATTTGCAAAGTGTTTTGACCAAGTATAATGTCAAACACAAGGTGGCCACCCCTTATCATCCACAAACAAGTGGCCAAGTTGAGGTATCTAATAGAGAAATCAAAAAGATCTTGGAAAAGACTGTTGCAAATTCAAGAAAAGATTGGTCAAGAAAGCTAGATGATGTATTGTGGGCTCATAGGACAGCATTTAAGACTCCAATTGGTCTTTCTCCTTATCAAATGGTTTATGGAAAGTCATGCCATCTCCCGGTGGAGCTTGAACATAAAGCATATTGGGCTCTTAAATTTCTATATTTTGATTCTACTCTAGCCGGTGAGAAGAGATTGGAGCAGCTGAATAAATTGGAGGAAATAAGACTAATGGCTTATGAAAATGCTTCAATTTACAAGCAAGGAGTGAAGGCATGTCATGACAAGCACATATTGCATAGAGTCTTCTATCCAGGACAACAAGTGTTATTGTTCAATTCGCGTTTGAAGTTATTCCCTGGAAAATTGAAGTCCAAATGATCAGGGCCTTTCATTGTGAAAGAAGTTATGGCTCATGGTGCGGTTGAGGTGGAAGACCCGGAATCCAAAAGGAGATTTAAGGTGAATGTTCAAAGGTTGAAGCTATATTTTGGAGGTGACTTTGAGAGAGCAAAAGCCGCCTTGAGTTTGCAAGAGCCTTGAATATAAATCCGGCGTCAAGCTAGTGACGTTAAAGAAGTGCTTCTTGGGAGGCAACCCAAGAGTATATTAGAATTATTTTCTTTTTCAGTTTTTCATTTTTCAAAAAAAAATTGGTGTTTTCTTTAATATCTGGTAATACATTTTGTTGTGTAGATTTTGGTCTAACTTGTTTGCAGGACTGTCACAGGGATAGCATCAGTGTTGTGAAAAATGTTGCAGGAGTCCCCTGATAGCGTTGAGCTTAAAAACTGGCGCTGTGTGTGGGAACAGAATCACCAAGGATTGATGGAACCAGCGATGGGCGCCACCAAGTGAGGCTGAGCGCTGAAATTTTCTGAAAAGCTTGGAAGTTGGGCATTGGGCGCCAACTTTGTAGCGCTGGGTGCTGGTTTGGGGTTTTTAAACCCAAATCACATGTGAATTCATTTCAAACCCAGAACAAAACCCCAACTCTTCTCCTTCTTTGTGCTTCGAAAGGTAAGGTATCAACTCGTGGGTCAAGTACGTGTATTCCTTTCCAATTCAACGAGTATGAATCTTCATTTTCATCCTTCTCATGACACTTTCCCTGTTGGTTTGAGTTTTCCATTTGGAACTTGGGCTCTCATTCCATGTTTACATTCTATGCTTGATTAAGAATAGATTTGTGGGTTGAAGGTGATTATCTGTGTAGATCTCTGTTATCCCTACCTTGTGCGTGATAAAAAGGGGTCATTTGCCATGTACATCACTAAGAACACAAGTCACAAGCACGCACCTCACATTCACTCACGAATCCGTTTTCTTTTGTGCTGTATGGGAACTAATTTAGATATATTTTCATACTTGAAAAGTCTGGAAAAAAATGAATATAAGCCAAGTGCATAAAACTTGAAGAAAAAAAAAAGTGTGCACACTACATGTTTGATGAAAGGTCTCAGTGAGTGAAAAAGTTTGATTTTCTGAGTAAATGCGATTTGAATTGCTTGAACCATGGCTAATGGGTGTGCTTGTGATGTCTTTATCTCTTGACTGTTGTTGAATGATACTTGACTTGAGCTTAAGCCATGCATTTTGGATAAAGAAGAGTGGGTGCATCTCTAAGTGTGAAACATCGAACTCAAAGAAAAAAATTCAGCACCACACATGTATGTTTGATGAAATGTTTCAATGATTTGTATGCGTTGTGTTGACTTGAATCTCTTGTATGGTTAGTGACCACTTCAGAACTTGAAAGAAAAAGTGATAGAATTAGGAATGTAATGAGCCTTGATGTTAGAAGATATAATGAATTGATGTCATTGTGCTTGTTTTGATTTTTTTTTTAAGTCACTCTATCCATGGATAGGATTTCCCCCCACTTAAGTGACTTGCATGTGACAGACTTAGATTAACCTTGTGCTTTCTTGGAAAATTTTAGGCTTTTACACTGTTACACAACCTGTTTGCATTCTATTTTGCTTCCCTACTCATGTGGTCTATTTCTTGGTAACGGGTTATCATGGCTCCCACTGAACCCGAAAAGAAACGAAAGAAGGTTGCGACCTCCCCTTCCTATAATGCTGTCATGTTTCGCTCTCACGCTCATGAGCAGCGATATATTAATCATATCAACCACAGGAGTATTCAGAATGAGAAAGCAATGCGGTTGGGAAATAATGAGTGCCTTGAAATGGTTCAGCAGATTCTGAATCGAAGGTGGAATACATTGTTTAGCTTCCCGAAGCCGGAGTCTCAGGAGTTGGTCAAGGAGTTATATGCCAATGCATTCATAACTGAACCTCCAAAGGGGAATAAGTATGGGAGTTTTGTTTGAGGGAAAAAAATTCAGTACAATGTCAGTATCGTCAATTCTCTCCTTCGGACACCAGCACATGCAGAATGTGAGTATGATAAACTTCAGGAAGAAGAGGTTGATGAGGTTACATTGCTAACTACTTTATGTCGTCCCGGTGCATTATGGACTTACACTAAGAGTGGGATACCAAGAAAGTTGAAAGCATCACATTTCAAGCCTATTCCTAGAGCATGGTGCCCCTTTGTGCATCACACACTGTAAGTTTGTGCCAATGTATCGGATGTGATCGTACCTAGAGCTCAGTTGGTTTATTACATCATTGAGAGAAAGGCGATTGATGTGGGTGAGATACTTGCTCAGGATATGTATAAAATTGCCCAATCTCCCTCCGCTACTCTTGGCCATTCTACTGTGATTGCGATGCTGTGTGAAAATGCTGGTGTGCAAGTTTCAAGAGAATAAATATTGGTGAAGCCTATGATTGCCATTACTAAAAAATATATTCAGAAGCTGGAGGTGTAACCCATAGGACAGCAAGCTAATCATGTTGATCCACCAGAACAGCAGGGGCCACCCATTGGACAACAGTAATCTGACATTACGGAGAGAATCGGGAATGTAGAAACTAGCCTTACAAGGGTCACCGGGCAATTGGAGCAGGTAGCACTTCGCCAAGGGCGATTGGACCACAATGTCCAAGCCATGTGTCGCCTAAACAATCTCATTTTGCAATCCCAGCAAGGGCTGGAATCTATGCTTCGCCGAATGGCGGAGAATCAAGGAGATGATCTGGAGACTTTGGGAGGACTACATGTAGGACCGTTAACCGAGAAGCAGATTTTGGAAATGATTAACTTTGATGATTCAGCCACTGATGAAATGGAAGAAGCCCAAGTTGAGGAGGAGGAGGGAGAAGAATCAGATTATGCCGAGGATGATCCATAGGGGGTCACCACAGTAGTTAGGACTTTGTTTTGTTGTTGAACTTTGCTTGTTTTGTTTTTATGGTTCTGAACCTATTACAAGTTTGTGTGGATCTAAAACTTCTGGGTGTGTAGAGTCTTATATTTCACCGTTTAGTATGTGTGGATTTTGAAAAATTAACTCATGGCATGCTGACAACTGTTCTTTATATGTTGTAGTGATGACTTGATGGTGTCATCCAGCTGCGTATGCAGTGTGTGCAGATCCCACAGGCTAGATAATGCAAGGAAAAGGGGGGAAGTGCTCTTAACTCTTTCTCCTTTATCCCTTAATTCAATTCTGTTACAGCCTGTGGAGTGCGTGAGTGAAATGTAGTTCTTTGATTATCACGCTGGTGTTTTGAGTGGAGTTTGTGTAAAAGTCTCTTGTGGGCATAGAACTTGTGCTTGGCTGAAATTTCTGACATCATGCATTTTACACTAGCTGAGCATATGATTCATTGAGACTTTTGATTCTTGTAACTTGTTTTTAACAAGCTTTCATGCTATGATTGATGCAATGTTGAATGCATGGATATCTCTTGCACATGATCCTAAACTGTGAGCTTTTGAGTCCAAACACATCATTTTACTTGATTTCTTTCATGTGTGATTGACCATCACTTGCATGTTCTCACCTTTTCTTGCCTTGAATGCTTGTCATTGTTGCAATGTTCTTGTATATGCATATATGATTGAGGCAATAATTCCTTGTTTAAGCTCAGGGCCATAATTTATCCTATCATTTGCCATTGCTATGCCCAATTGAGCCTTGGCCTATTTTTCTTGGCATGATAGCACATTACAAGCCAAAAATCGAAAAAACAATTTGGTCCCACTACTTAGGCTTAGAGGAATGTTTGGACTTAAGTTTGGGGTTGTTCTCTTGCTTAGGGACAAGCAAGCAAATTAAGTTTGGTGTGTGAGTAGGCCACTAAAGATTCCTAAAGATGCCTACTATAAAAAAAAATTGAAAAGAGAGGAAAAAAAACAAAGTGTGAAAGAAAGAAAAAGAAAAGGAAAAATAGAAAAAGCCAAAGAGAAAAAGAAACAAAGAAAGTATACAAAAGTGAGAAAAATACAAAATAGAAGGATAGAAAAGAATAAGGAAAAGAAAACAACAAAACAAAAGAAAAGAGTAAAAAAAAAAGAGAGATGTAAATAAATAAAAGGGAAATAGCACAACTTATGTGCTTGTGTGCTTATGTGCTTGTGAGTTAGCTAAGCAAGGGAGGAAATTCCAAGAGTCCACATTCCTTGAAGCCAATGTAGTCTAGACTATATACTTGATTTTATCCACCCCCACCTTAGCCTCATTACAACCAAATAAAAGACCTCATGATATGTGTTGCATTAACATTTGTGATGTATGTTCTTAGCATCTTGTCAAGATTAGGATTGGGGAGTGCATGATGATCGGAATTGAGAGCAAATATAACCAAGTGAGGATGTGTGCAACACTAAATAGCGAGGTTGCAAGGGGTTTTCTTGTGCATTCAATGGAGTTGGTTTTGTAGTGTGTTTGAATTGTTCTAAAGCAAGAAACTTGTGATCAAGTGGAATTAATGATTGATTGTGTGGTGCTTGAGTATTTTACAAAAGTGTAAGGAGTTGAGGTCTTGCATGAGTAATGTGTTTCACAAGAGACTTTGAACATAAAACTCCACCTCTTGTTACCCTTTTCTGTGCTTAAATGTTTGCTTGAGGACAAGCAAAATCTCTAAGTTTGGGGTTGTGATAAATCTGCAACATATGCAGATTCATATAGAAAATAAAAGTAAAAAAATGTATATAATCTTAGGATCTAAAGGAAAATGGATACAAAAATACACAAATTCTCTTGCTAGAAGTTTGACTATTAGATTTCATTGTTTGAAGTAAAACACACTTAAAAATTAATTTGAAATGTGCAGGAAAAGAGGGAATTCAGTTCCAGCGCTCATCCTAATTCCTAGCGCATAGCTGGGACAAAAAGCATGATTTCCAATGCTCAATTCCAGAGTTAGTGCTCAGCTGGGACAGAAGCAGGAATTTCTGGCGCCCAGCGCCAAGATATCTGGCGCTTCGGCGCTGGTTAGAAGACGACAAAGATCGGCTTGATCCAAGCCTGGCTCCCAGCGCCCTGATGTCAATGCCCAGTGCTAGTTGCAGCCCCTGTCACTATAAATTTCGTTCGGCAGTTATTTTGAGGGACTTTTGGATCATTTCTGAGGGTGAAACAGTTACATTTGAGAGCATTTTCGAGATTCATGGTTGTTCAAGAGCTTTTGGAAGGAAGAATTGAAGAATCCATGGCTTCTCTACCCCAATCTTCATCTATATCATCCAATTTTCAGTTTTCTACTATGAGTTTCTACATCTTTTAGGTTAGGATGGGATGAACTCATTTGGATCTTGATGTAAGTTCGTTTACCTTTGATTTCAATTCAAATTTGTTCAATTAGGCAATCTCTTCTATGCTTAATGCATTTCTTTGATTGGCCATCTCTGAAATTGATTATAAGTGTGAATGCATAATTGGAAAATTTGTGTTCATGCTAGATCTGAAGTAGATTATTATTGTGGTGTTGATTCTAAGAATAGAACTTTATTGCAATACCTTTCTATGAGTCTCATGCTTAATGTTTGTGCCAATTCTTGAATTACCTAAGGAATTAGGGTTCTTAATTGATAACAAAAGGATATCACCTAAGGAATTAGGGATAAACCTAAACTAGTGACTTAAAGGTTAATTGAATGAATTGAATTGAAGTTAGGGTTTAACAAGGTTGCATTAGGTGAAAAATTAAGGGATTCCAACTCCTAACTGTCCTAAATACTTTGATTTCATTCTATTTGTTCATTCTTTCATTTACTTACTTGTGTGATAAAGAAGAAAAACCTAATTCATTCATCTTTTTTCTGTGAACATTTTGGATAGAATTTTGGATAAAGAAAATTCAATTACTCTTTTGGAACTATGATTTGTATTGGTTCAAATATCAATTACTTAGTTTACATTGCTACTTAATCTCAAACCTCGTGGGACGATACTCTACTCTCACTATTATTACTTGTCACGATTTGGTGCAATTGCCAAACCATTAACAGTCTTCATGGCTAATGTTTTCTTGGAGGATGAGGATCAACTTGATATTATTGAAACGCCAAATGATAGGGAAAGATCTATTAGGGAATATGTTGTTTTTGATCCTCATATTATGAATACTGGGATTGTAAGGCCAGAGATCACTAACCGACAGTTTGAGTTCAAGCCTATGATGTTTCAGATGTGGGAAACTATTGGCCAATTTAGTGGTGCTCCAACTAAAGACCCTCATTTGCATCTGAGGCAATTTCTTATGGTGGCCAACAATTTTAAGAGTCCTGGTGTGAGTGATGATGCTGTCAGGTTAAGGCTTTTTCCCTATTCACCGAGGGATTATGCCAAGGCTTGGTCAAACTCATTAGAGCCTAATTCCATCAACTCTTGGAATAGGCTAGTTGAGAAATTTTTGACAAAATACTTCCCTCCCATATATAATGCAAGGACTGACATTACCTCATTGAAGCAAAATGATGATGAATCCTTGTTTGAGGCATGAAATAGGCTATTTTGATTGTGATATATTAGTCTATTATCATCAATTTTGTTAATGGTTATTTTAGGTATCCATAAGAGCAAAAAAAATTGAAGATTTGAGAGAACATTTTAGGTACCCATCTTGAGAGAGTTGGAATTTTTAAGGTATGATCAAAGCAAGAGATTTTAAAAAACACAAAATGTGAAATTATAATTATTGGCACTTTGAATTGTCCATTTACATTTCTTATTGTCCATTATAATCATAATTACAATTTTTTGAAATTATAATTAATAAAAAAATGTGAATAAATAAGTATCTCTTTATTATTGATCATGCAGTTAAGATGTATGAATCTATCCATGTTTGGTTTTATGGTAGGGTGTCTGAATTGTGTTTGCTTTTTGTAAAAGATATTCACATTTAGTTATTATTAGGGGAAAACATGAATTTTTGGATGTCTGGTAATAAAAAACCAAAACCACTTTTGAGAATCAAAAGCTACTTACTGCTTAAAGGAAAAGTACTTCCAAGACCAACTCACCCTACATCCAAACATACCAATAGAAACTGCAGAAAATAATTTTTGCATTTGGTTGAAAATTTATAAATTTTATATTAAATTGCTTTCAGAATAAAAATATTCAAACAGAAATTGCTTCCGTTAATTTATACCTCAAATAAGATTTATTAAAGCCTCTTCAAATACAAACCA
The DNA here is from genome assembly GCA_030762895.1 of Sophora flavescens. NCBI lineage: Eukaryota > Viridiplantae > Streptophyta > Magnoliopsida > Fabales > Fabaceae > Sophora > Sophora flavescens. Next base: position 52,890,299 of record CM061067.1, on the reverse strand, counting down.
ACTATACTTGGATGGAGGCAAGTAGGGGTGTTCATCAACCGATCCAAACCGATTCAAACCACAAAAGCCGAAATTTGAACAAACCGAAAACAGAACAAATCGAAAATGAAAAAAACCGTTTTTTTATTGGATTGGATCGGATTTTGGATCATCTAGTGAAATCCAATCCAATCAAATCCAAACTGATTTATTATATACATATATTATTATTTTTGAAATTATAATATTACTCATACTTAAACATTGTTTTTCATACTTTTATGTCCCTCATTTTCTTTAATATTTTTGTTAGAATGACATATATGAGACTATTTAGAATAAATATTAATGTCTTGAAGTTATATTTTGCTAAAAGTTTTGATGCATAACATATATATACTTGATTGAACATAAAAATATGAAATCAATTAAGTAAATTTGAAAAATAAGTAGCTACAATTTATTTGTAGCCGATTTAAGGAAAAAAAATAGGATAAGTGAGAGTAGATATAGAGAATTAACATAAAAGAACGTGTTAAAAAAATCAATAATTATTTTTTATCAAACTCCCAAATTAAAATGAAGATTATCATTTTGTCCACTATTAAATAAGTAGAAAGGAAACTTCACATAAAAAATAAATAAAGTGTGACAAAAACTGATTTATCCAATCCAATCCAAATCGTATTTGATTGGATTGGATCGGATCGGATCAGATTTTTTAAAAAGCAAACCGATCTAATATAAATCACATATTATTTTAATCATTAAATCAAATAACTTTTTAACTCAAAATCGATTTAAACTAATTCATCAATATCGCAAGAGCCGAGAACGACACATGGAAAAGAAAAGAAAAAAAAAAAAAGAAAAGGAAAAAGAACCTCGTATATTGGTGATGTGGCAATAATGTGTCTGGATAAAGCAGGGGCAGTGGATGTCGACCCCACATCCCAAATCCAAAGCGAAAAACCAGCAATTATGGGGTTAGGGACCAATGAAAGTATTCCAGCACAAATCCAATATCAACATTTAATTTATTTTTCATCATTTTCTGTACACTCCACTGACACAAAACTCAGTTCCTTCCATTCTCATGGACGAATCACAATCACCATTCTCTGCACCTCCACACTCCCATTCAACATAAACCTACCTTTCTAGAACATTCTTCTTCTTCTTCTTTCTTTCTTTGTTTTTTTTTTTTTTTTTTGTTAAGAAGCAATGGCGGAGAGTCGTAGATCTACTGGCACTGTGAAATGGTTCAACCCTCAGAAGGGTTTCGGATTCATAGCTCCCGACGATGGCGGCGAGGATCTCTTCGTGCATCACACTTCCATCAGATCCGACGGTTACCGCACCTTGTCCGAGGGCCAGCAGGTAGAGTTCGCCGTCGATTACGGCGACGCCGGACGAACCAAGGCCGTCGACGTCACCTCTGCCGTTAGATCTCGCCATTTCGGCGGTTTTCGCGGCGGCGGCGGCGGGAGGGGCAGAGGAGGAGGTGGTGGATACGGCGGGCGCTATGGCGGTGATGACGGTTACGGGTATGGGAGAGGCGGTGACGGTTACGGGTATGGGAGAGGCGGAGGGATTGGGCGGAGAGGTGGTGGTGGAGGAGGAGGTTATGGTGGCAGATTTGGTGGTGGTGGTCCTGAGTGTTATAATTGTGGACGAATTGGTCATATAGCGAGAGATTGTTATCAGGGACAGGGTGGTGGTGGTAGGTTTCGGAGACGCGGCGGTGGCGTCGGAGGTGGCGGAGGAGGAGGGTGTTTTAACTGTGGAGAGGAAGGGCATTTTGCGAGGGATTGTTCCAATGTTGAAAAATGAGTGAGATTCTGAATTGCTCTATTGAAATTGGGCGACTAGTACTTTTTTTCTTCTTCTTTCTACCTATTGGCATTTGGTTAAAAACTTGTTTTTGCAGGATTTGCTAATTGGTTATTTATTATTTTATTAAATGCAGTTCTTTTCATGTGATTATGGTTATTGGGCGTGTTGAGTTGAGTGTGAAGCAATGGAACTATGGAATGCATAATTATTGATTGATCAATTTTGCAAGATGGCAAAATCTTGCATTTTTTCTCTCTGTAATGGCTGCCTCTGATTTTCTGTTAACTTTGGCATGCGGATTTGTGTTGCATCTGCATTTGCATGACAATCCTGCAATTGCGATGTGGGAAACAATTTCTGTCTTTTCAATTCTCTACTTTCATATGTGGATAGAGTATATTATTTGTGGTCTTGTATTCAAATCTTTTTTGAAAAATAAAAATAATAATCAGTTCCTTTATAATCCCATAAGGGTGTTGGATATGTATGACTGATGCGTTTTTTAAAGTTATAGTTCCTTTATAATCTCAGAATTGCTATTTGGAAATAACTTTGGTCTTTCATTTCTCTTTCATGCATATCTTGTGGGGGCAAGATATGATGGTATACCTTATCCTTTTTAGTAATCTGCATACATGGTGGTCCTAGCATTGGAAGATTTTTCTGTGTGGATAAAATATCGTCATTTCTGTTTGTGAATGTTCTTTTTCTTATTTGATCCTTTGAGGCCTAATTTATTTGTTTTTCTAAACCATTCCTTTAAGGTCTTATTAGACTTACGCTATAACAGTATAACTTATGATAACTATACTCTATTTAATGCTTATATAAGATGATCATAAAAGAAGATTTTACGACCTTTGTTTGAGAAGTTGATATCTTGTCCCAATTTGTACATTCTGTCTAAAAGGTTACATCAGTGCATTGAGTGTTGCTTCCTCCTCTTGTTGCTTCCATTTTCAACTTTGAAATTATCAGAGCTATTTGGAATTGTTTATGTCCTTGAATTATGTAATTTTAAAATGTAACTTTAGTAGTTTTTTTTTTGTGCAGAACTTTAGTAGTTGTTTATGCCAATGGGCTTTAGCATTTTAGACTTTTGATAGTTTTATCTTGGTGCCAAGAGATACGAGTGACTTGACTTGCACAAAAAAATAATTTAAAAAATTGTACATAAAAACATTGAAATAAACAAAAAAAAAAAATAGAAACCCCCCCACCCAAAGAACCCACATTTCCCCCCCCCAAACCTACTTGTGACTACCCATTAATTAATGTTTTTCCAATTGTGTGAAGAGAGAATGAGCAGTAGGTTGGTGAATGGTTATGATATTGTCAATGTGCCACCCCAGGCATGGCCTAGAAGCCAGTAAGTATTCCTCTTGTGCATGATGTGACAATGAATCGGAGGTTAGACTCTTGAAGATCTCCTATCACTCAAAATCTTGCAAATGTGATATATATGATGCCTAAGACATCACCCTCAGAACTCAGAATAATTCTCCTTCTATCAAGGGGTCTTGCAATGTACAATACTTTGAAGGCTTTTTCGACCTTGTGATAACCTATTAAATAAAAATAGGTATGTTTTTTTATTTATTTATTTATTAACAAAATAGGTATGTGTTTAAATATGAGAAACCTGCTTCATAAATGAAGGATAAGCAATGGCCAAAAACAATAAGTGGTCCTCATAATCAAACATATTGATTTTTCTTTTTCTTCTACCCCTCAATTTGAATTTATGATCTTTAAAATACACAAGGCATATCTTTGTTGATAAATTTTTCTTTGGTGATGATTTTGGATTTGTGGCTGATATTGTTCATGTTAATAGGAATTATTGATGAATGATATGATCTAATTGTTTGTTGAAGATTGTTTTTTGGAGGACCGTGGCTCTTTTTTTTCTCCTTTCTCATTTTATTACCATACCTCACGCCCATTAAAGTTTGTTAAATTTCAATGAGTATTAGTGTATTACTTTTCATTTGGGATTTTAAATCTAGCTTCATCAATAATAATCAAGTAATGTTCTACCAATGAGGTTATTTGTTGTTCTAATTACACGTAGGTGTTCTTTTTGTGTTCTCTAATTTGTGGCTCTATACTGAATCAACCAAAAAAAAAATTATCGAGTTGTGGTTGATAACCATTTCTAATAAATCTAATATAGCTTTGTAATGGCTTGTCAAAAAAAAAAAAGAAGCTTTGTAATGATGGCCAATGGGTGGTCAACGTTGCTTCCTCTTCGTTGTTTTTTTTTTAAATCCGGGTATCCTCCGGTCGGGAGCCAAAGACTAATCCATCGAGGAACTGAGATTTATTTAAAGGGTTGACCTCTCCCAACAAATGTTCTTCTATATATACACGAGTCAGAAATCGAACCCCTGATACAAGTTTTAAAAAAGTACTACCCGGAACGTTGGTATAGGAATAAAGTTTTCCCATGTTTGTTACAAGTTTTAAAATTTTATTCCCTAGCATAAAAGATTCATGGGAATAAAATTTTTGAATGATAGTTATAAATTTGGGAAAACTGTATTCCCATGTGTGAAGGTGAGAAAACTTTATTTCCGGAATCACATTCTCATAAATATAGTTTGTCTGAGAATAAAACATTCCAAATATCAAACGCCACATGAGAGACTATGTCTCGGCCCATTTGTTAAATCATGGTGCACTGTTCACATCCGCGACTGATCTGATTAAACATAACATTGTCAATGGCCAAATATTAGTAATTTTTGTTTTATAATATGTATATTGACTTTTTTTTGGAAAGAGTATATTAACTATAATGCATGAATACCTTTTTCCTCCTCAAGCGAAAAAAGTTGAGAGCCAATTCTCATATCATGGTTTGCAAATTATAATCCAAACATAGAATAAGTGGTAAGAGCCTCTTTATTCAAGATTTTGGGTATCCCAAACTTGAATCTATGTGAAATAGACATGATTTTGAGGATGTTTGTTTATCAAATTATGTATAAAAAAAATCAATTTTGGATTAGGTATAATTGATTTTAAAAGAAGGAAGTATTTTTAGCCATTTTGTTGAAATGATAGTGTCAAAAATGTTAGAACTGTTATAGCTTGACAAAAATGTAAGGGTTGGCAAAATTTAATGTCAAACTTAATTGAACGAACGTGATTAGAGTTATTTAGCCTGGATGGTTGGCCTGAATTTGGTTATATTTTTAACCGAACAAGCTATACTTAAAAGTATTTTATCATTTTACTTAAAAGTTAAATCCTATACTTTTTTTATCTTCCAGAGTATTCCGCCACTCGATAAATGAGAGACTAATCTTTCAGGATATTGTAACGCGCGTAAGTGGATGACCTGTCCCCAGAATATTTTTTCTATAGACATGGATGGAGGGATCAAGAATGTCAATTACACTTGAATTTGGTGTAGTTGTGTCTTCTTAGAGCAAAGAGAGATATGGGCCCTGATCCATTGTCCATTTCCTCGTGTATTTTGGGCTCTATATGTGATTGAAGCAATGGAAACTGAACAAAAATGGTATAATATCATGGGAGCTACTCATGTAAGAATATTTTGTTATTTTGAGAAAGGAAAACAATAAATTTTAATTCTCGATCTTATTTAAATGGTTAAAATTAAAAAATAAATGCATATAATTTTTTTAAGTAATTATGTGATTGTTAAACAATTTTTAATCTTGACCATCTACATATAATTATATATTCAAGATTTATTGTTCTCACAAAAAGTAATTAAAAATAACTGAAATTAATTGAAATCTATAAAGAGGGGTAATATCTATAATCTATCTATCTTTTTTTTTTTGATCTATAATCTATCCATCTTCTATGAATAATATAAAGCAATCTCATATGTAAGGAAAATTTGCCATTTGTTGTTATCGGTTTTTTTTTTAATCTTTTATTATATTTATAAAAATTAGAAAATACGAAAGAAAACCTCTATTAGTTGCCCCGTGCAAACACTGGATCATATATAGTAATATACATGCATGGCCCTGATATCCCTTATACAAAGCTAACAATAAGTATTTAAACAGCAGCATAAAACCAGTATAAATTTCGAGTAACAAAGGTACAGTACGTTATATACTTGAATTAAGAAGCATTATTGCGGCTACGGCCTACGTACATTACTGAAGATGGTGCTATTTGAATATCGGTTCAAGTTAATATTATATATTTGTATTCTATTGGGGCGGGGCGGGGCGGGGCGACAAATGCACCTGTTGTTGGAATATGTGAGGGATTTTTAAAATAATGGAAGTCTAAGACATCAAGTTGAAAAGAGGTTGAAGGATACCAATAAGTATGTCTCTTCATAGCTTTCAAATCTTTCTTAATAGGTGTGTTTTTTTCATGATTAAATGTATTCATTCATCAAGTGTACATTCATGAAAGGTTGTAATCATTCTTTCAAATACCTCTCAAATACATGAAAGGTTATTTCATTCACCAAGAGGCATAAGTTGGTCTATAAATAGAACCACTTGTGCATGCAGAATGATGTCTGAAAATTGGCTAAATTTCTACAAGCCAAATCACTTCATTTCTTCCCTTAATGCATAGAGAGAATTAAGGAAACTATTATTCTGTAAAATGTTATTGACGATATGCTTGGTTTAGGGCGTGCAAACCAAACCAAGGTTCTCCTTTGTATCCTGAAGGGGATTCGCCGGTTATACCTGTTACATCCAATCTACGAGGAGAGATTGGTGGGGGCGAATCGAACCTAAAGCATAGTGTTCTTACACGCCTTGGAAGGTGCGTATGTCACTTATTCTTTTCTTCTTTGTTGCAGACCATACCCCATTTTCTAACAATCTTTAGGTTCGATTTTCGTTATATAATTGTGGTTGCAACATTGGAGGGAGATGACATTTGACATTGTTAATGTGGAGAGGTTCGAGGATGGAAACTACGTTCGTTGGGAGAAAGAGGTGAATGATATTTTTACGACAATGAGAGATGAGTACTCATATGCTTCATCAAAAACATGTTTATTTGTGACCATGGTGAAAGGTATACACAATTACTTTTCATGACTATGTTATACTTGGTATTCTAAATACACGTGTTTACGATGTTAAAGACATTCTTTGTTTATGTTAAAATTAACATGTGGTATTAGAGCCTTAGATGCATGATTGTATCAAGTGCATGCATTAATGGATTTGATCCATGCAAGAACCAATTAATTTTAGAGTTTATATTTTTATATTATGAGTGCATGATTTTGTAATATAAGATGATGATTATTTCTTGCTTTTATAAAAATTAGAAATGTTTGGATGTTGTTTAGATTGTTCTAAGTTGTCAAGATAGACATGAATATTCATGAAATAATGTTATAGAAAACTGGAATTGATTTTAGATCATTGGTTTGTTAGTTTTCTATGATAACAATTATGTAGTTTTACAATAGAACACGTTTAGACATGAATCCAAGACATAGAGACAACAAAATATGTTTAATTTTGGGTTGGCAAGTTATAAAAATGGGTAAAAAAAATGTTGTGGGTGATGAATGGGTCATGTGAACCCAGTTTTTTTGCAAAGTGGGGTCTGGGTTGACCCGGTTGGTTGCAGGTGTGGTACCCAAAAAGATCTTTGCTATAATTAGAAATTACAGTTATGTAATACCATCAAGTGATGTGTTGGTTTGGTGGTAGACACGGTTGCTCATTTACACTCAGGTTGCGAGTTCGAATCAGAATTTTGATGTTTTGAACCATTTTTCAAATTTTAATCAAAACGGAATTTAAGAAATATATGAAAAGATGCAACCACCGGGATTCAAACACGGACAGATTGCAAAGGGAGCAAGCGGAATAACCACCAGGACAACAATCATGTCGTAAGATTAGTGCCATTTCATTTGATTTATGTATGGGGTATGTTTTGAATGTTGCACTCATTTAATATTAATATTATGACTGAGTTATTAGTCAACAAAGTAAAGGATAATAAATGTTAGATTATAACATGACTCAATTATTCAGAAATTTCGATGCTTATATATATGTTATTATATAGTGTGGGTAAATTGAAATTGTTTGTTATAAGACATTTATTGAATGTTTAGGAGTTATAAGGTTATGATAATTGTATAACCCTAGTAGCTTTGAGTTTACTAGAATAGTTGACCAAACAACTGCACTTTATTCCCCATAACAAATTATAGTTGAAAAGAAAATTAGGATGATATCCTATGTTGGTCTAGCAAAATGATATTGGGAAGAAGCCATGTTGAAAGCTTGTTAGATAGTAAATAGGTTTAAAACAATTGAAGTGCACTACAAAAAAACAACTGTTTAGCGACCGACATATTCGATCGCTAAACTATGTAAATCGGTCGCAATTTAATTTAGCGACCGAATTAGCGACCGATTAATGGTGGTGACTGAATACTTGGTCGCTAAGCTTTTAGCGACCGAAATATTAATTCGGTCACTAAATGGCGACCGTAATTTCGATCGCTAAATAATAAAAAACGGTCGCTATTCGATTGGTCACATTGTTTAGTAACCATTTTTAGCGATCGATAATCGGTTGCTATTTCGGTCGCTAATTTTGGTTACTATTAACTTATATTAGCGACGGATTTTCAGTCGCCATACCACATCTGTTAATGTTAAATAAAGTTTAGCGACCGAATTATTGGTTTCTAATTCGGTCGCTAAACTGGTTATTATTAAATTTTTTTTAAATTTAATTTTTAAAATAAATCTTTTTTTATTTTTTTCTTTTTTTCTTTAAACGTTAGCAAAATTACTAATAAAACACACCAAATTACTAATGAAATATACAATCATAAGAAATAATAAATATATATATAAAAATAATAATCCAAAGTGTCGTACAAGAATCGTTTAAAGTCAAAAATATGAAGAAAAAAAATCAGTCATGATGAGGGGGAGGTGCAGGAATCCACTCATCCTCAGCGTCTGTACCACCGATATCTGCTAGCTGATCGTCCTCTGATAGAGCATGCAGTCGATGGAGCGGTGGTGGAACCGGAGGAGCGGCAGCGAGAGTGCACAACCGTTAGAGCATCACCCCGAGCAACTCGGAGTCTGGATCCTCATCTTCTCCAACACCAGCCGCAGATGTCCGGCCCGCTCGATGCTACATCGCATCATTCCTGGTGTGCCTGAGTCAAATGTGCAATCTGGTTCGCCATCTGCTGCTCACTCTCGCTCTTATCCCGAAGCTCCGCGTTCAGCTGCGTGATGGTGTCCTGCATTTGGTTGAACTGCTCCTGAGGGACGGTATCGGCGTAGGAAGGAGCATGCGTGCCAGATGATGAAGCGAAAAACTCGCCTCCCAGGTGTCTGAGGCCATACACGTGCCCCTTCTTGTTCCTGCCCCCGACGACCTCCAAATAAATGGCATTATCGTCGACGGAGATAAGAGAGCTGGGCCCATCACCAGTCAAAGCCTCATCTTGTGACTGTGAGGCACGTGATATGGCATCGTCCTTCTTCTCGTTGAAGCCCACCTACAAAGTATAGTTGAAGAGATTTAGTTAAAATTATATCCAATATTAACAAATCAATTATAATAAATTACAAGTAAACATTAAATTATTTTTTTGCTTACAGCATAGTTACGGGCCTTGTCATTGACCCATGTCCCCGACTTCAACTTCTCCATCCTCTCCACCAACTCCATAGTAGTGGGGGGCCGCTGTTTCTGTGCTTTCTGCACAGAAAAATATAATCTTAAATTCATAAGAATAATTAAAAATGAAAACTAATTAATTAAATAATATATTAAGTCAAAAGTTTAATGTATTACCAGCTGGTCGTAGTGGGCGGCGGCTGATTTAGACCCGCCGGTCCAAGCACATGCGCCACCATCAGAAGCTCGATTACGCCGAGCTGTGGCCTGGATCTCCTGGAACTTCTTGTAGCCCAGTACTGGTCCAGCTGCCTCCTGATATTAGGATCCACCCTCTTCCCCTTATTCTGACCCTACCTCGACTTGTTCGTCAGATTCTTCATGACCAGTGACCCTTTATGCTTAAATATGTCCTTGACGAGAGCCTCTAAAGCTACGTCCCACCTATACTCTTTCTGCAACTTACAGTTGTTAGGAAATTCGTGTGTATATATATATATATATATATATATATATATAATGTAAATTTAATTTAAATAACTTAATAAATTGTTACCTTAAACTCTTTAAACAACTTATCCCTATGGCCCCCTGGGATGGCCTTCCATGTAGGCCATGGACCATCAAACTTGCATCGCAGGATCTTCGATATCGAATCAGAAGGGCCCTTCGCGGGGAAAAAGCTACAGCAAAATTAGAGCATTAATAAATGTTATAAATAAATTAAAAAAACAAGTAAATAGAAATTAACGATACTTTATATATATTAAAAAATTAAATTAGCTTACTCGTTATCCCCCTGGGGATAAGAAGAATCCTCCTGTCGGATGGACCACGACTCTCCTGTTCCGATGATGATGATGGTCCTATCATAGGTGTGGATGATGAGGGTGCAGCCTGTGTCCCGACAACATGAGGCTGGGCAGGGGGTGCAACTCCATCACCCTGAGGTGTCCCGTCCACAGAGGTGCTGGTAGGGTGGTCTCGATCTGAAGGATGTGGGTCGGCCGGCGAAGGGACTCTCGCAGCACGACCTCCACGATGACCCCTACCTCTAGAGGAATCTGCCATCTATGAAAAAAAATGAAAAGATGATTACACAACAGTGTAAACAATACAAAATAAATTACCTAAGTAGAATGACATTTACACAATGAATTATGACATAAATAAATTACCTAAGTAGAATCTCCGTCACTAAATTCACCCCCACTCTCATCAGTATCACTTGATCGGAATGTACCTTCGCTAGATGCGTCCAACTCGGATTGATCCATTAACTCTCTTTCAACTTCTTCCCTATTTCCGGAAATGTTCGCCAGAGAATTAACAATAATGTCCGGCGTAATTTGCAACGGTACGTGGGGTCTTGAAAACTCATCATCTTGGTACGGAGCATCTTTTTCAGGATGGTTGATTACATTATCAGTAATTATACTGCGAGCCTTTATCTTAATAACACCCAACCAGCCATGACGTCCTTCGGGATATGGCGAGTAATAAACCTGCTCTGCCTGTTGTGAAAAAATGAATGGGTCGTACGCCTTATTATACCTTCGAGACAACCTAACTTGAACAATACCATATTTTTTATCTATTTTTGTCCCTACGTCAAGAATAGGATCAAACCAATCACACTTGAAGATAACTAACTTCATCACGAGGAAACCGGTATAATCGAGTTCAAGGATGTCAGTTAGAACCCCATAGAAATCATCCTCTACATTGCCATCAGTGGCTCGCACACAAACACCATAGTTACACGTCTGCATTCCTTTGTTCCATGTTTTTGTGTTAAATTTATATCCATTTACAATATAAGTATTCCATGATGTAACTCATCTGTTAGGCCCCCATGCCAAATTTGTCAACAATGGATTTTGAACATTGTTTTCTGGATCTAGTACCTAAAAAATCAAATATTATATTATTCTTATACATGCTATATATTTAAGGAGATAAAATGTATTTCAACAAATGAAGATGCTTATCCTACATATTTACTGAACCACGTAGCAAAGTGAGAAGTAATTTCTCGATCAACCTGATCGTTTGAAATGTCAGGTTGGAGATCCCTTAGAAAATTGCCGTACATCCTACATATGGGAGATTAACAAGAGGGACGATTAATAATCATAAATGTCAATTGAACTTATAAAAGACATTGTAGAAACTTACTCTAAATATGGCGCCACCTCTTCACAATTTTGAAGGATATACAGATGAGCAGCATTAATGTCACGCTGCTCCAAGAAATATCCTTTTGATTTGCCACTAAATCTGCCCGGATAGTTGAATATTGATATAGGAGGACTAGTTGAACTTCCTTCGCCCGAATCAACGTTTCTAGGCATCCTTGTCCTTCTCGTGTTAACTTCGTACGGATAGAAATAAGAGGCTAAAGTGGAAGTCTCCTCTACTAAGTATGCTTCACAAATGGAACCCTCCACTCGTGCCTTGTTCTTGACTTTGTGTTTAAGGGAGTGCAGGAACCTATTAAAGAGGGATACATACAAATAATTACTAGTTTTAGGGAAAGCTAAACTACGCTCTCGTGTTCGTGAATTTCATATGTATTACGTAAAATAGTTGATGTTGCTTACCCCTCAAATGGATACATCCAGCGGTATTGGACTGGGCCACCAACTTTTGCTTCGTAAGGTAGATGAACTGGCAGGTGTTCCATGGAATCAAAGAAACTCGGCGGGAAGATTTGCTCCAACTTACATAACAAAACGGGTATCTTGACTTCCATATCCTTTAATTGATTCACATTTAGTGTTGTCGATGTAAGCTCCCTAAAAAAGTGGCTAAGCTCAACAAGTGGGTTCCAAATTTGCTTCGGTAATGCGTCGAACGCAATTAGAAGCAACCGTTGCATGAACACGTGGCAATCATGACTCTTCATTCCATGTAACTTTGCTTCCTTAATGTCAACACATCTACCCAGATTGGAAGCATACCCATCTGGTAACTTTAGTTCTTTAACCCACTTACAGACGGCCACTTTCTGTGTTTTGCTTAGTGTATAACTTGCCTTCGGTTTGATAAGTCTGCCACGACCACCGTCCTGCAACTCAAGCTTCTTCCGATTACAAATTTCAGCCAGATCCAATCGAGCTTTATTTGTATCATTTGTCCTCCCCTTGATGTCCATCACAGTGTCAAACACATTCAAAAACACATTCCTCTCAGTATGCATGACATCAATGTTGTGACGGAGTAGCTGTGTCCTCCAATACGGCAACCTCCAAAATATACTTTGTTTTGTCCAATTATGGTGGACGCCATAATCAGGAATATGTTCTCCTTGGGATTCATGGACGAGCGGTAAGTACTGTACTCTGCGCCATACATTAGGACCAGTCAAACATGGTGGAGGCGGTGTTGTCTCCGCACAACGCTTCTTGAATACATTCTTGTTCCGCCTATAAGGATGATCTTCTGGAAGGAATTGACGATGACAATCAAAATATGATATCTTTCGACTGTTTTTAAGCATGAATGCCTTCGATCGCTTCATACATATTGGGCATCCAAGCTTCCCCGCGGTCATCCAACCCGACATCATCCCATAGGCGGGAAAGTCGTTGATAGTCCACATCAAAGCTGCTTTCATGATGAAATTCTGCCTCAAAGATACGTCATATGTCAACACACCATCATTCCACAACATCGTCAACTCATCTATCAGCGGCTGCAAGTACAGATCAATCTTACCTTTTGGATTAGACGGACCCGGAATTATTACTGTTAGGAACATAAACTCCCGCTTCATGCACATCCCCCGGGGAAGATTGTACGGAGTTAGGATAACCGGCCAACAAGAGTATGCTTTTCCAGACTGCCCGAAAGGATTAAATCCATCAGTAGGTAACCCCAATCGGACATTGCGAGGGTCCTGCGAAAATGCCATATGAACCCTATCAAAATGCTTCCAAGCTTCTCCATCAGATGGATGACATCTTGCTCCCTCTCATGCTCACTATGCCACCTCATGTGAGCTGCAGTGGCCATCGAAGAGTACAATCTTGTAAGTCTTGGCACGAGCGGAAAGTACCACATCTTTTTTAGCGACCTCTTCTTCTCAATGGCCATCCTAGTGGTTGTCTTATACCGATCGGCACCACAAAATCGACAACATGTTATGCTTTCCGCTGAATCATCCTTATAGTACAACATACATCCATTCGGGCAACAATCAATTTTCAAACACCCCAGACCCAAATTTTCCACAGACTTCTTAGCATGATAAAAACTAGTAGGCATCCGATTGTCTTCTGGCAACGCCTTGGACACTGACCTGGTGAGGCGATTAAAACAGCCTTCTTGCATATTGTAGTCAGATTTGATACTCAACCATTCCATGCACATCGACAACTCCGTGTACTCCCGACATCCTTCCCACAATGGAGATCGTGCAGCACTCAGCATATCATAGAATCTTTGAGCTTTGGGATTCGGATTCTCCTCTATGTATTGGGAACCCATTCCACCATCTTCTCCCCCATCTTCTTCTAGTACAACACCAACCGATGGTCCAGCATGATCCATTATCATCTGCTCGTATGGATTCAATTCTTCCCTCTGGTCACCACTTCCATAGTACGATCCTTCAAACACAATCGGGTTTAAGTTAGGCAACGTCTCACCATGGTTACTCCACCAATAGTAATCAGGCATGAATCCCTTCTCATAAAGATCGGCTACAACTCCATCCACGCTTTTGAAAGATTGACACTTGCATCTTTTGCAAGGACACCTCAATTGATCACCGCCCAGCCGTATAAATCTCTCCTGGCTAACAACAAACTCTATAAACTCACCCACTACAACTCTATACTCTTCCCTAAGACGTTTATTCCGATCCAACCTACGATACATCCATTTCCGATTCTCCGGAATATCCATTGCTGACAATTAAATAGCCTGACCAATCCTACAATAACACTTAATATTACGGTGCATTCCAATAACTCCATCAATCTCGTTCTTATGACAAGGTATGAACCTATCCCATTCGAGAAGAAACCTTTGCCACACTCGGCTAATAATAGTTATTCCCATATTCAAATACCTTATACTTGACAAAATTTTGGCAGCATTTCCCATCGGTCTCCAAGTACACGACTCGAGCACGGTGAGAATCACCGCGATCAAGTATGCACCAGGAGAACAAAAGGAAATGCATCAGACTGAGATTTCAACAAGTATATAAGGCATTTGAACATTGAAATGACTATCACATGCAGTGTGAAAAAGGTTTTTTCCCAAACTGTCCCACTTGGACAATTCAAGATTCAATATAATGAGCATGCATACCTTGATAAGTTACGCATGCTCATTAATATTGAATCTCAAATAGGAAACTAAGGCTTTCGTAAATTAATTATTAACTCTAACAGAAAATAAAACCATTAAACTATAAATATTGCAACATTGTTGAGCTTATATAAATTGCAACATAAATCAATACAAACTTAGATTAAATATTGTAGCAAACATCCTATTGAGCTCCGTTCTCCACTAACAAGTAGCAGTTAATTGTCAAACACATGCATAATTTCTAAATTATCAGCACACAACCAGCATCCCGCCTTTCGGACAGGATCACATCCTATTGAGCTCCATCTCCACTAACAAACAACACATATTGACAAACACATGCATAAACATTAAATTATCAGCATACAATCAGACAAGATCACATCCTATTGAGCTCGGCTCTCCACTACCAAACAACACGATAATTTACATAATACATTACACTGAGTGTTCAGAGAACTTACCTGAGAGAGAAAATACAACCGAGTAAGGATAAGGGGAGGAGCCGGAGCCAACAGATAGTAGAAGAATATGACAACAAGGACCTATCGTGCATAAATGAAATTAGTCCTTTCAAATCAAATCACTATTCTATATATACAGAATCCAGTACAACTATTTATAAGACTAGAAACACATAAATTAATATAAAATAGAATCAATAATATACGGTTACAAATTTAGAACAACTTGCAACTTGGTACGAGTGTTATCTATCAGAATCAAGTGATTCCTTTTTTTCTTAAGTAATCCCTTACTTCCCAAAATAAACGTAACATATAGAAATATCACCTCACCGTGTTAGTTTAACTTTTTCCAAAGTACACCTCTATGCCCATCTATCCCCCTCCATAGGAATAGTTGCCCAATCTAATGTTTTTTTGTCTATGCTTTAATTAATAAATCATTATGACCTTAAGTCACTCACTTAACATTAAACAATCATGTGCCTCTGTTAACAAACATGGGGAAAAATCACAAATAAAGATATACCTAACTAAAGCACATAATCCAAAGCACCAAGCAGTAAGCATACTCAACTTACAACAACAAAAGACACACATGGTTAACTGGTCCTCCTACCTAAGTCTCTAACCAAAGAGACAAGGAAGAGCACGTTGAAAATAATAATAGCAATAATATATATAAAAACATAATCTGTGCACCAAAAAGTTGAATTACTACTGACCTTTAACATCAGTTCATGAAGTTTGAAGAAGCTGAAGCTACTCAAAATATATAAATCTATCTATCTTTTTGGCGTATTCTTAGCTTCTCATCTCAGTACTCAGTAAAATGGATTGCACCAAATTTCCAGACAAATTAAGTTGTTGTAAACATCAATGTACTGATGAACTTTGTTTATATGTTAAAACATGACTGCAAACCCATTTTTGAGTCCTAATTAACTCACTTATGGATAGAAGCAAAAAAATTGTTATTTATGTGTTTTGCCAAAAATCGGTTTGAGTTTTTCAACTCCTTTACTCTTATCACAGTAGCCTTAAAAATTAATCCATTCTCATATTCGCTTAAATCAATACAAATGACACAATCAAAATCACATTAACTATTTTGAACACGGTTTTAACATTACAATATTTAAAAACATAAATCAATTACTACAGCCTCATTTCTAATTAAATCCTCAAGTATAAAACTCAATTTTTCAAATGTGCAAACCAAGGTTGGCAAATCGTAATTCAAATCGTGAATCGTTAGGATAGTTTTTGAATCGTGAATCGTAAATCGTAAATCGTATTGAATTGTAAGATTCATAAACATAATGAAAAATAAGTTAAAATATATAATTTGAATAATGCATCATGTATATATGCTTATTATTTGAATAAAAAACAAAAACAAAAATTCATAAATTATAAGTTCATAGTTAAGTGTAGCCATCAACACTAATATAAGCTAATAAATACGAAAAACTCATAATACATAAGTAAATATTATATAAGTAAATAAGTAAACTCATAAATAAGAAAAACTCATAATAGATAAGTAAAACTCATAAAAGTGATCAAAAAATATTATTAATTTCTATTTCGGACAGGATCACATCCTATTGAGCTCCACTCTCCACTAACAAACAACACATATTGACAAACACATGCATAAACATTAAATTATCAGCATACAATCAGACAAGATCACATACTATTGAGCTCAGCTCTCCACTACCAAACAACACGATAATTCACATAAGACATTCGGCAATTAGAAATTATTTTACCAATCTTATTCTGGGTCATTTTCAACTGTTAAATGGTGAAAACCACCCGACTTAAAAAAATTGATATTTATCTCAGATAATTCGCCTACTTCCAACCGTTAAAGTCACATTAATTTATTTGCGAATTTTAACAAAACCTTTGCAAAAATAATATATCCTTTCAAAAAAAAAATCTATCAAAATTAAATTCTATTTTTAATACAATAAATTTTGGTGATTAGAAATTCTTGTGGATTCGTTTCCAATCGTTTGAATTATCTGAGGCCTGAGCTATCATTTTCATGTGATAACATTTTCTATTTCCACAAGCATGATCTGTGGGATTGCCACGCGTTACTAGTTGTAAAGCTTGTTAAAAGAAATTAATGGAAAATATTTTGTTTAATTTTCATGACATTGAGAAATGGTGATGGGCCATTTAGCCTACTAGAAATTATTTTACCAATCTTATTGTGGGTTTTTATCAACTATCAAATGCTTAACACAAACAAACTGGTAATATTATTAGACCCTGCCATAGTTGAATTCAATGCTAACTACTCTAGTTCAGAAACAATGATATATATCCAGACAAAACAAAATGTATAACACCTGCTCATGGGAATACATGAGCAAAATGTACAAAGCTAGCTAGGCTAGCCTAGTTGTGTTGTGAATGGTGGGATGAGAATTGCACACACATGGTGGGTGTGATGATTCATGCTTGAAGATTACAAAAAGATAAAGCTCACAAAGAAGAAGAGATTATGATCGATCATTACCCGAGATGAGTAAGAACTGAGAGAGGAGTTTGTTGGGGGTGGTGGCCGCACGACGACAGAGGTGGTGGTGGCCAGAGGAGGATGAGAGAGACCTTAGAAACTGATAGAAAGAGAGAAGCAGAGTGAGACAGAGAGAGATGCGAGAGAAACAGAGACAGAAAGAGAGATAGAGTAGAGGAGAGCTTACCTGAGCAGAGGGGATGACGGTGGTGACAGGAGGTGTCTTGTGGTGGTCGGAGCGCGCCGCTAGGAAGAGAGAAACAGTGAGAAAGAGATAGAGTTTCGAGTAAAATGAGGAAGAAAGGTGGTTCTGTCGAATTTCGGGATTTCAGTTTTAGTGACCGAATTAAATCGGTCGCTAATTCGGTCGCTAATATGGTAAGTTTGCAATTTGAATTTATAATTTTAGCGACCGATTTAAATTTCGGTCGCTAACACGCGCTATTTTATTTTTTTTACACGCCGTTTAGCGACCGGATTAATGTCGGTCGCAAATATAAATAAAGTTTGAAATATGAATTCATCAATTTAGCGACGGATTTTTAAATCGGTCGCTAATATAAATAAAGTTTAACCGTTGCATTTAAATCGGTCGCCATTTTGGTCGCTAAAAATTCATAAATTTTTCTAATCAGTGTTTCATGTAGATCCTACAATCGACCGCTATTTCGGTCGCAAAAAGCAACCAAAGAATTCGGTCACTATTTTCGGTCGCTAAATGACCTTTTTTTTGTAGTGAAGATAACCCCATATTAGCTCTGGAAAATAGAAAAACTCATTCTCAAATTTTTTCAAAGTTTGAGGTTGAAGGGCAATAGTAAAAGTTCTTGAAACAAAAGAAAGAAATTAGGTGAAAGGGGAATTGAATGTGAGTGTTCCCGGGCTATGCTAAAATTAGCAAATCATATAGATTCATGGTTATGGAATCTAGTGACTTATCCTGTTACAACAGTGATTGAGTCTGGGATTTAATATTTCAAGGAAATAGGTTTAACTCAATTCCAAGTCACATGATAATGTTCATAGTAATGCACATAATCCGGAGAACAATGTATCTAATAAAGATACTTTGGAGAGTTCATAACTTAGGAGAAGTTAGAGAGGTAGAAAAGAGAAAACGTAGAGACCAAACTTTTCACATTCCTTGTTGAAGGAACAAGAGAGTCCATAAACAGTTATGGACCAATCAATTATTATACAAAAAGTGATCCATAGACATTTGAAGAGGCAATAAAGTCTCAAGTTGTCGCTTTCTGGGAGGAAGCTATACAAGAAGAAATGAACTCAGTAAATGGGGAATAAAATGTAGAAATCAGTAGACCTCCCATCTGGTTCTAAACCAATAGGTTGTAAAAGGATTTTCGAAAGGAAAAATTATTATAAATGGAACCATTGAAAATTTTAAGGGAAGACTAGTTGTCATAGGGATTTACACAAAATGAGGGAATAGACTATTTTGATATGTGTGTGTGTGTGTGTGTGTGTGTGTGTGTGTGTGTGTGTGTGAACCTGTGGCAAGAATTGCCTCAATTAGAGTGTTATTAGCACTTGGATCCATCTATAAGTTTGTCATCCATCGATTGGATGTGAAAATACCATTCCTAAATGGGGAATTAGATGAAGAGGTGTGTATGACACAACCTGAAGGGTTTGTGGTTAATAGTCTAGGAAAGAAAGTGTGTAAATTGAAAAAGTCATAGTATGTACTAGAAAAGGCTCCTAAGACATGACATCAAAAGTCTGATCAAGTTGTGCTAGATAGTGAATATTAAATGAATGAATATGGCAAGTGTGTTTATAGTAAATTCCATAATGGAAAAGGTGTCATGATTTTTTTGTTTGTTGATGATATATATGTTGAATTTTAGTACTGATCTAGATGAGGTAGAAGAAACTAAGAGTCTAGAAATTTTGGCATGAAAGACTTAGGGGTAGCTGATTTGATTCTAGGAATTAGAATAATAAGAAATTGTGAGAATGTAGGTTTAACCCAATCTCACCATTTAGGAAAGGTATTAAAGAAATTTAATCACCTTGATTGTAAACCTATCACTACTCCCAAAGATCATAGCATTAATTTAGTACCAAATAAAGGTAATCTAGTAGCACAACTTGAATACTCAAAAGTAATTGGATGTTTATGTATGCCATGACACGTACCCGGTCAAGCATTGCATATGTTATAGGAGACTAAGTAGGTATACAAGTAATCCAAGAAAAGACCATTGGCATGTTGTCCAAGAGTATTGAAATACTTGTGGGGGACAAGAACTATAGTTTAAACTATAATG
This sequence comes from Sophora flavescens, assembly GCA_030762895.1. Lineage (NCBI taxonomy): Eukaryota > Viridiplantae > Streptophyta > Magnoliopsida > Fabales > Fabaceae > Sophora > Sophora flavescens. Next base: position 52,870,230 of record CM061067.1, on the reverse strand, counting down.
GGTATCCTTCGGTATTAGAAGGTTACACTGATGCCAGTTGGGTGACTTATACAAGAAGATCATGCTTTAACAAGCAGTTGAGTCTTGACAATTGGTGGGGGTGTCATTTCTTGGGGTTTCAAGAAATAAGTCGGCATTGCTGGTTCCACCACGACTGTAGAATTCATAGCATTGACAGCATTTAACATTGAGATTAAATGCCTTAGAAAAATGTTGTATGAGATACCAATTTTAATAACGTCAGTATCCATACAATGGGATAGTCAGTCAACACTATCAAGGGCATACAGCCAAATTTATAATGGAAAGTCCGGGAACATTGGACTAAGACATAGTTATGTCAAGGAACTAATTGCAAATGAAGTAATATCTAGGGTCTTTATAAGACGGAAAGAAATCTTGCATCCTTTGACGAAAGGACTGACAAGTGATATGATGTGGAAAAACATCATTAGGGATATGAATCAAGCCCATATCTACATGATCACTAATGGTGGAAACCCAACTCACACTTGAATAGCATCAAGTCTTGAGTTCAATGTGGCCAAAGTACGCTATGAGAGTGATTGCAAGTACTTGACGAATAGATACATCCCAAGGTTTAAAAGTACTTGGATACCATAAGGACAAAAGGAAAAGGGTGAGCTTTTGCTCTTAATGGACCTATATCATAAATGTGCTGAGGTGCCCAACTTATGGGGGTGCTTTTGGTAAAGTCCACCTAAATGAGAGTGAAGTGGGGTTGCTCCTTAGAGTTGGGCTTGACTCTGTAAGCTCTCATGAAAAGGATACACGACACAAGGCCTTACCAAATGTGTCACACTACCACGTTGTTCAATGGTACCGAGATTTCATATGTAAGTCATGGACACTTGTTCTAATGAATATTTGGTTCAAATCTTGTCTACCACTTTATTTGGGGATGAGTGCAACCATGGCTTACTAAGCAAAGGTTCAAATCCCCAAGATACCTTTATCTGAAAGCATACGATTTCCGGAATAATGGGATTTGGGTTTATTTTGAAAATGGTGGGGGATTGTGAGGGATTTCCAAAATAATGGAAGTCCAAGACACCAAGTTGGAAAGAGGTTGAAGGACACCAATAGGTGTGTCTCTTCATGACTTTCAAATCTTTCCTAATAGGTGTGTTTTTTCCATGATTAAATGTATTCATTCATCAAGTGTACATTCATGAAAGGTTGCAATCATTCTTTCAAATACATGAAAGGTTATTTCATTCACCAAGAGGCATAAGTTGGTCTATAAATAGAACCACTTGTGCATGCAGAATGATGTCTGAAAATTAGCTAAACTTCTGCAAGTCAAATCATTTCCTTTCTCCCCTTAATGCGCAGAGAGAATTAAGGAAACTATTATTATGTAAAATGTCATTGACGATACGCTTGGTTTATGGTGTACAAACGAAACCAAGGTTCTCCATTGTATCCTGAAGGGGATTCACCGGTTATACCTGTTGCATCCAATCTACGAGGAGAGATTGGTGGGGGCGAATCGAACCTAAAGCCTAGTGTTCTTACACGCCTTGAAGGGTGCACATGTCACTTGTTCTTTTCGTCTTTGTTGCAGACCATACCCCATTTTCTAACAAAATATATATTGCATTTTAATCTCCTATAATTGCACACGGATCTTGTGTTGTGTGAATATATATACCTTGTAAATTATCAATGAAATATCCATCAGAATTATTCTTGAAACCTGTTTTTATGCCCGTTCCTTTCAATGCTATTATTATTGTTAATTATTATTTTGGAAGAGCTTGTTTTTCCCTCTGCTTTGAGAAGTTTCCAATTAACATGTTACTTTGGCCACGACAATTTTAACCAACTAGATATGTACTACTATAGATATTGACTGTTCAAGTGCCATGTTCCTGGCACTTATATACAAAATAAAAAAGGAATGAAGGAAGAGACTGTGGAATACAAGGGTTTCATTGACAAAGACAAATGATAGAGAACCAATATCAGCCTGGATCTAGAATAATTCATTCATAGCTTTATGCCACTCAAGTTGTGGTCCTGTGGATAAAATTTGGATGGACACAACCAGGCATTTTGACCATTGACCCACTCTCTATCTCTCAAGTTTCAAATATCCTATTTTTCTTCCTTCAAATATCAGGGGTAGATGGTGGGACAATCCTGTGATCATGTTGTCTGTTGGAAGCTCTTCAATGTCATCTTGCTTGCGTCCATATATATTATGGACTGTTGCAACGAGTCAGTAGTTTTGCAATGCAAATCATTATAAAGATATTCTACAATGATGGAATATAGAAAACTTCTTAATTATTAGTACACTACAAAGCAATGCAAGTCCCATCTAATTCTTCTTGCCGGAACCTTTTGGTCAGTTTTATGAATGATTCCAACATATATATTACAATCCACAAACCATTATTGAGTTTTACCAGCAACATACACAGTAAGGTCACTCCCACTCCCACATGAATGCCATTATATAAGGATTGACCTCACTTGTATTCTTGAACTGAACACTACTTTTGGAATTCCTACCATCTATGTAGAAGAGGACAGAAATTTTGGCTGGCACTTCAGTACTTGGGAATTGGAAGTGATCAAATTATTATCCAATGTGTGTGTCGCAACCGAAAATTACGACGGGAACGGGGACAGCGATAAAAAGAAAATTTTATAGAAAAGTAGAGTCGCCACCAATTTTATTTAATTTAGGAAAAATTGGAAAAACCTTTAAAAAAAATGGTCTTTGAAACCAAGTTGACTTCGGGAGTCGGTTACGAGTACGGAAGGTGTTAAGCACCCTACATCGCCCATCCTACGAATGGTACCTTGAATTAATCGTGCAAAATTAAATTATTTATTTGTTTACTCCAAAAATATTTACAAGGAAGGATTTGTTTATTTATTAATATTTTCTTTATTTTTATGTTTCTTTATTGGTTTTTTTTATTTATTTTTTTTAAAAAAAAGAAATATTATTGATAAATCCTAAATGAGGTTGAACATAGCACATAAGTCCATAGGGCCACCTCAAAACTAGGGGATTGAGCATGACACTTGTCATAGAGCAACCAAAAAAAAAAACATTAAATAAATTACTAATTAATTATCCACATTAAATAAATTAAAAGAACACAGAAAATAATGGAAAAATTAATTTTGGCTTGACGAGGTGATTGATCCCGCTCCTACGTATTCCCTGCTTCGATGAGAAACTCAAAGCCACGTAGTTCTTGTAGAAAATATTTTGATGTTTGTTGATTATTTTTGATTTTTATGAAAATGTTTTTTTTCTAGAAAGAAAGAAAATTTTTATTATTATATATTTTTTATTTACTTTTATATATCGAAAACTAATCAAGATAGAGCATGGCACATGAGTCCACAGAGTTATCACGAATATAAGGATTGAGTGTGAAACATTTCACAAAGCAATGCAAAAAAAATATTTTTCAGGTGTTTCTTTTAAATTTTTATTTTTATTTATTTACTCTAGATTTTCAAAAAAAAAATACAAATTCCTTTTCTATTTATTTATCAACCCAAACCCATTTGGTGAAACCTTATTTGATTTGGGCCAACCTGATACCCATTAGTGATTTGGGCCAACCTGATACCCATTAGCAAACCACTTTAAACATACATAAATAAGTAAAATAAAATAAATGAAATAACAATTAAAAGAGTAAAGTAAAACTACTATAACATCATCAGAGATAAAAAGAAGATACGATCAGATTGTGAGCAAAGACTAAACCTCCTTCTTCTTCACCTGTTCACATGAGACCAGCGAGAGGAACAACAGCGGCGGCAACGGCGAGTTTGCGCGAATGATGACACGGCTGTGAGAGAGAGGCGGTGCACCGGTGGAGTTTGTGGGTCGAGCCGATGAGTGGGGCGGCGGATTTGGATCTGTGTTCAAACGGTGGCGGAACGAAGTTCGTGACGCAGCGGCTTGTCACTGAACAACGATGGGTCTGTGGCTTACGGTGGAGGTCGTGGTTGCGAGTTCAAGATCGGAACAGGAATAGCGACTTCCGACTGATGGTGTCTCGAAGCGATGACACTGTTCTGGGAAGACGACTGCGTCGCGGTGGCCTGAGACGGACTGGGTGGCAAGGCGTGGTTGTCTCGAAGGAGCAGAGCAATAGCGCCTCCCTATCTGTGTTGTTCTATTTTCTTTTCTTTTTTCTCTCTTTTCTCTATTAATTTCCTTTCTACTCTCAGTATTGTTTCAGATTCATTTTTTTTGAAATTTTTTCTTCTTCTCACTGCTCTCACTGCTATTCTGAAGTTTTTCTTTCTCTGCGTTCTTGTTGTGATTTTATAAGCTAAATTGTTATGGTTTTGATCCTAAAAGTCTGCTAGAGATTAAAAATTTTATCTCAGATTTAAAATGGAACCAAAATTTCTAAACCTTATCTGCCAAAACTAAGAGATTTGCCCATAGATTCAAATTCAAAATAAAGTGGTTGCTAGGTTTGTTGGAAGGGGATGAAATGGAGTTTTTATTTTCTTTTCAGATTTTTATTTTATTATTATTTTTGAATTTTTTTGAATTTTTTAGTGAAGACTAAGAGACCCGGTCAAAATGGGGTGTTCACAGTTGCCCCTCTTTACTTGTTCATTACTAGAATACATGAAGAAAGAACGATTTTTATGTGGTAATAGTAAGGAACTAGTAAAGAAAATGAACTCACATTTTAGCCGGGATGGGAAACAGGCTGGAGAAAATTAAGCTTTAGAGCTTGGAAAATAAAAGTGACAGTGGGCCTCAAATCCCAAGTATAAAATTAGCAGTGAGCCTCAGAGCTCGAAAAATTAATTTGCAGCCGGCCTCAGGTCCCAAAAATAAATTTGCAGTGAGCCACATAGCTCGAAAAATAAAATTGCAGTGGGCCTCAGATCCCAAAAATAAATTTGCGGTGAGCCTCAGAGCTCGAAAAATAAATTGCAGTGGGCCTCAGATCCCAAAAATAAAATTAGTAGTGAGCTTTAGAGCTCGAAAAAATAAAATGCAGTGGGCCTCAGATCCCGAAAATAAATTTGCAGTGAGCCTCAGAGCTCGAAAAAGTAAATTGCAGTGGGCCTCAGATCCCAAATATAAAATTAGAAGTGAGCCTTAGAGCTCGAAAAATAAATTGCAGCGGGCCTCAAATCCCAAAAATAAATTTGCAGTGAGCCTCAGCTCGAAAAATAAATCGCAGTGGGCCTCAGATCCCAAATATAAAATTAATAGTGAGCCTCAGAGCTCGAAAAATAAATTTGCAGCGGGCCTCAGATCCCAAAAGTAAATTTGCGGTGAGCTTTGGAGCTCGAAAAGTAAATTTGCAGCGGGCCTTAGATCCCAAAAATAAATTTGCAGTGAGCCTCAGAGCTCGAAAAATAAATTACAGTGGGCCTCAGACCCCAGAAATAAAATGATGGTAATTTACTTTCTCTTAAAAACTTTTCATTACCTTCGTCTCGATTACAATCGAACCACGTGCTCCATTAAAAGACTTCGACCAATCAAACCTTTGTTTATCAACAACTCTGAGTCATTGTCTTTCGATTAGAGGGGCCTCTTTTTCAAAGCGGTGAAGACACAGAGCGATTATTTCCTTCAAGACTAGGACTCGTGGAGACTTTCATTATTGCTTTTCTTTTCTCCTCATTGTGCACCGTTATCTCCCTTATTGACTTTGAAATGCTGGGCTCTCTTTGGTTCAAACCATTCGTTGAAGTAACCATTAGAATTATCCAATCATACTATTAAACTTAAATTTACCTAAATTGAGACATGATTTTAATGCGCAAGCATGATTTAAGCACAATAGGAAAAAATGGATGGATAAAATCCTTGCCTTAATATGAGAATTTGCATTGTACACAAGGAAATTGGAAAGAAAAAGGGGAAATACAAAGGGGTGTATGGGAATTGTATCAAAAGGGATAATGGAACGAAAGAAAACCGCATAAAAATTTGCCCCAGTATTGGTTCCTTGATCCTCTTAACTGATTCCCAGCAACTGTTTGACGTCGCAGATCCTGGTATCAGCTTCCACATACATCCTTTCATTAACATTTCAATGATTTTCTTTGCCCCATTGTAGCCAGTCACAAACAAAATTGCCCCAGTGTAGCAAGTTATAAGCAAAACTCCCCCAGTGTGGTGAATATTGAGATATCTCTTAAACTGCCCTTGCGGGTTTTCAGCCTAATATTCAGCTTCTTTGTCCTAATTTTTGCTTAGGTCACCCTTTCGGGTTTTCAACCTAACGGACTTTTCTCTCTCTCTCTCTCTTTTTTTATGCCCTAACTTTTGCTTAGGCCGCCCTCGCGGGTTTTCGACCTAACGGACTTCTTTTTTATTTTATTTTATTTATGCCATAACTTTTTCTTAGGTCACCCTCTCGGGTTTTCGACCTAACGGGCTCTCCCTTTTTTTTCCCTTTTTATCAGGCATAGAACTTTTTCACGGCATCAGAGTTTACAGGTCTCGGTAGCTCTCGTCCGTTTTCATCTGTTAGGACCAAGGCTCCGCCTGTGTATGCCTGCTTTACTATATATGGCCCTTCATAATTGGGTTCCCATTTTCCTCGGGCATCTTCTTCGTTGGGAAATATTTTCTTTAACACCAAATCACCTGGTTGAAACTCTCTATGACGGACTTTCTTATTGAAGGCTTTAGCCATTCTTCTCTGATATAGTTGTCCATGACAAAGGGCTACCAATCTTTTTTCCTCAATCATGTTTAACTGATCGTATCGAGATTTCACCCATTTTGATTCTTCCAAGTCAACTTCCATCAGTACTCTTAATGAAGGGATTTCAACTTCTATAGGAGAAACAGCTTCCATTCCATACACCAATGAGAAAGGCGTTGCCCCAGTACTTGATCGTATATTGGTACGATACGCGTGCAAAGCGTATGGCAACATTCCATGCCAATCCTTATAATTTACGACCATTTTAGCAACAATTTTCTTGACATTCTTGTTGGCCGCTTCTATCGCCCCGTTCATCTGAGGTCTATATGGGGTGGAATTATGGTGCTTGATTTTAAAAGTCTCTAATAACTTCTTTACATCCGCCCCATTAAGATTGGCAGCGTTATCTGTAATGATTCTTTCTGGTATTCCATAGCGACAAACGATATCTCTTTTTAGGAACTTGGTAAACACCTTTTGAGTTATATTGGCATATGATGCTGCTTCTACCCACTTTGTAAAGTAATCTATTGTAACCAGGATGAAGTGATGTCCGTTTGAAGCCTTGGGATTGATTGGTCCAATGACGTCTATTCCCCACATATAAAATGGTCATGGAGACACCAGATTGTGTAGTTGGAACGGTGGAGCTTTGATCTGATCTGCATATATTTGGCATTTACGGCATTTTCGGACATATTCCAGACAATCGGCTTCCATTGTTAGCCAATAGTGACCATTTCGTAGGATCTTGCGTGCCATCATGTGACCATTGGCATGTGTTCCACGTATCCCTTCGTGAACTTCTGTCATGATAGTCCGAGCTTCACGAGCATCAACACATCTTATGAGGACCCCATCATAGTTCCTCTTATATAGAATTTCGCCATTTAAGTAAAAGGACATTGATAATCTATGAATCGTCCTCTTGTTTACTTCATTTGCTCCAGCTGGGTACGTTCTACTCTTCATATATTGCTTGATGTCGTGATACCAAGGATTACCATCGAGCTCTTCTTCCACATGTGCACAGTATGCGGGCTCATCGTGTACCTTCACTTGAATAGGCTGGACGGTGGTATGGAGACCCAGCTTGGTCATAGCGGCTAATGTGGCTAAATCATCCGCAAATTGATTCTTGTCTCGAGTCAAGTGCGAAAAAGTAATCTCATCAAACTTCGCAACTAACTGAGTCAAGTATTTCTGATACGGGATAAGCTTGGGATCTTTAGTTTGTCATTCGTCGTTGACTTGATAAATGATTAAGGCTGCATCTCCAAAGACCTTTAGCTGTTTTATTCCAAGATCAATTGCTGCTAGTAATCCACTTGCACATGCTTCATACTCAGCAATATTGTTGGTGCATTCAAATTCGAGCTTAACAGCCACTGGGTATTGCTTGCCCTCCGAAGAAACAACCACCACCCCTATGCCGCTTCCATGCATATTAACCGCTCCATCAAAATACATCTTCCACATATCATCTTCCTCTGTTTCACCTTCTTCCAATGACAGTATCTCTCCATCAGGGAACTCGGATATAATTGGTTGTCCTCCCTCGAGAGGGTTTTCAGCTAAGTGATCAGCAATTGCACTTCCCTTAACGGATTTCCGGGTCACATACTTAATATCGAATTCTGATAATATCATTTGCCACTTTGAGACCCTTAATGATATGTGAGGACTTTCAAAGATGTACTTCAAAGGGTCCATTCGAGAGATTAACCAAGTGGTGTAGTATAACATGTATTGCCTGAGTCTATTGGAGGTCCATACCAATGCGCAACAAGTCTTCTTAATTGCCATATATCGGGCTTCGCAGTCATTAAACTTCTTGCTCAGATAGTAAATTGCATGTTCTCTCTTGCCAGACTCATCATGTTGCCCCAACATTGACCCCATTGAGGTTGGGAGGATCCTGAGATACAGTATCAAAGGACGACCTTGAGTGGACGGCACCAACACTGGTGGGTTTAGTAGGTATGACTTTATTTTTTCAAAGGCTTCCTGACATTCCTCATTCCATCTCCCCGAATTATCCTTCTTTAATAGCTTGAAAATAGGTTCACACGTGCTTGTCAAGTTAGCAATGAATCGGGTAATGTAATTTAATCTCCCTAGAAAACCCCTTACTTCTGGTTCATTCTTGGGAGTTTTCATGTCCCTGATCGCCTTTGCCTTTTCTGGCTACACTTGTATTCCTTCCCTGTCGACCACAAAACCCAACAATTTCCCAGTTGAGGCTCCAAACACACATTTCGTGGGATTGAGTCTCAGATTGTACTTCCTTAATCTCTCAAATAACTTATGCAAAACTGCTACATGACTTTCCCCCTCCTTAGACTTAGCCACTATGTCATCCACGTATACCTCTATTTTCTTGTGCATCATATCATGGAACAACGTTACCATCGCACGCTGGTAGGTAGCTCCGGCATTCTTCAGCCCAAAAGGCATTACTCTGTAACAAAAAGTTCCCCAAGGGGTGATGAAAGTCGTCTTCTCTTTGTCATCGACGTTCATGAGAACCTGATTGTATCCCGAATACCCATCCATGAAGGAGAATCTGTGGTTCCTTGCTGTGCTGTCTACGAGGACATCAATATGAGGCAATGGAAAGTCATCCTTCGGACTTGCTTTGTTCAGATATCTGTAATCCACACACATTCTTACTTTTCCATCCTTCTTGGGTACTGGTACGACATTAGCAACCCACTCTGGGTGTCTCGACACTTCCACAAACCCAGCTTCTAATTGCTTAGTTACCTCTTCTTTGATCTTTAGTGACATATCCGGATGCATCCTCCTCAACCTTTGTTTCTTCACCACTGTATCTGGGTACAATGAGATTTTATGTGATGCTATCTCTGGATCCAATCCTGGCATATCTTTGTAGGACCATGCAAACACATCAAGGTACTCCTTAAATAGCGCGACCATTTCTGCACGTTCTGGATTATCCACTATTTTCAACTCCTTCTTGTCTTCCTCGGTCCCCATATTAATCACTTCTATAACTTCATCATTTGAAGTGAACCCATTTTCTGAGCGCTCTATTGACTTTGTAAATTCCTCGATGGCTTCTTCTTCCTCACTAATCCCAGAATCGTCTTCGTCAATAGCCGCAAGGGAATCAGTAAATGAGGTTTCGAGGTTCCTTTTGTGAGACAAACCTTCGACGGTGGTGAGGTTCCTGAAGAAGATGTTTGAAACGAGAGAAATGTAGGCAAGGATATTATTCAAGAAATGAAACACAATTGATATAAGATAAAAGGGTAGAGAAAGGAAGACACCAAGAAAAATGCTGAAAAATCATACTAACTCATTTTATTCATTTCTCAACTAAAGTAAACATCAGTTTATGCGAGATACAAAAAGATAATTACTTCATGGAAATAACATCAACAAATGGTTCAGACTGCCAATTGCCAAGTACCTCATTGTCAGCAGAGAGATAAATAACGGGGTTTCTTGCTTGCTACTCTTCAAGTGCACTGATAGTAAAATGAAGGGAAGTCAACCTTTTTGGCGAGATCACTTCAGTTGATGCTGAGAAAGTATCTGTCAAGTGAGGGATATAATTAAATTCCTTTCTTTCTTCTTCCTTGCCTCTGAGAGTCAGGTACTTCATATTTTCCGCTAGAGAAGGATTGTATCCTAGTCCATGTCTTCCATCTCTTTTAACTGCTGCGATCGGTTGAGGAATCCCTTGGAGGCTTGCCCCTAGGCCTCTTCTTTTATGATACCCATTCCTTTCCATTATACGGACTGCCACTTCATTCACATTTTGCATTGGCAACTCCTCCTTCTTTCTCTCTGGCTTCAGGATTTCAAAACTACGTAGGGAATCATCCTCGACTTGCTCTGTACTTTCTACGTATTGTACCGAAACAGGCTTTGAAAGCATGATTTCCTCTTCACTGCGGATGGTAATTACAGCCCCATCCTGAATATATTTCGATTCTCGATGCAATGTTGATGGAACAACACCAGCTTCATGAATCCAAGGCCTTCCTAGGAGCATGGTATAAGCTGGCTGGATCTCCATGACTTGAAAGAGAACACGAAAACAACTAGGCCCTACTTCGAGGGGCAGAGTTATTTCCCCTAAGATACCTCTTGCTGTCCCATCAAAGGCTCGCACAATCATCTCTTGGGGTGTCAAATCCGTCAAGCCTATGTTTAGCTACTCTAGAGTGGACAACGGAATCACATTCAATGCCGAGCCACCATCTATAAGCACCTTCGCAATCACAAATCCTTTGCACCTTTGTGTAATGTGGAGTGCCTTAGGACTACCTCTAAACTTCAAAAACACCTCATCTTCCGAGAAATTGATCATGTTGATCCGCCTCACCGGATCCACCATGTTTACTACATTCTCTGGCGTGACGTCGCGATTAACATAAGCTTCATTCAACACTTTCAATAATGCCTTACGATGCATTTCTGATGTGAGGACAAGAGACAAAAGGAATATTCTTGCCGGTGTTTTCTTCAACTTCTCTATCACATCGTATTCACTTTGTTTCATGATCTTCAGAAACTCTTCTTCTTCTTCTTCCTTCTCTCTTCCTTCATCTTTGGTATTCTTCCTTTCTTCTTCTTCTACCGGGTCATAGTATCGCCTACTCTTTGTGATGCCTCCAATTCTCACAACATTAGTAACATGGATCTTCGAAGTTTCTCCTGCCCCTCTTACTAGCTCAACTTTATGTTCATAATTCCAGGGTACAGCGTGTGTATCATTATAAGCAAAAGGAGTTGGCTTTGTCACCTTTATAATCACTTTTTATGGTGCCGGCGCATCATTCATAGGTGGTATCCGGAGCACAACTTTTTCAACCACACTAACTTTTTCAGTCGTACCTCGCCTAGCTTGGATCACCCCCAAGGTAAGTAATCCTTGGACTCGGACCTTAAAGTCCCAACAAGTTTCGATATCATGCCCTACCTTCCCATGATGATAATCACAACTTAAATCACCATCATACTTCTCTTTTTCTCCGATCAGCTTCACCGGTGCAACAATATCATATCCTGCTTTCTTGAGCCCTGTGAATACTTCTTGCATCGGGGTTCGTAAATCCAAAACCTTCTTGACTTGGGGCCCTTTCACTTCCAAGTTATTCACGTTATTTCCCGCATTATGGTTTGGGATTGGGTTATTAACAATGCTAGGCCCAGAATCTTCTTCGAAACCCAATCTTCCACAAGCAATCAATTTTCTTTCTACTGTCTTGAAGGCCTCACATTCTTCAATGGATTGTCCCAGGGCATCCATGTGATATTTTCAAGTCAAGTTTGGATTGTACCAAGCAGGGAAAGGTGGTTCCATAGGTCGTACAGGGTTTCCAGCGATTAGGTGACGATCAAATAGTTGTTTGAACAAATCTGCATTGGAGATAGACAGTCTTGGGAAAGGAGGCGGGTTTTGATATTGGAAACGTCCCTGATTTGGAAAATTTGGGCGAGGTCGAGGGTAGCTTGGATGGTTTTGTTGAGGTGCAGGTGGATAAGGAGTATATGTTGGGCGAGTGGGGTTGTATGGTTGAGGGGTAGGGATGTTATTTATTTGGTTTTGTGGCTGGGTGATTGTTGGCGAGGCCTGTTGAGGAAGGTAAAATGGTTTTTGGGTCTGATATGGTGCTTGGTACCTTGGGTATGAAGGGACATGTCGAGGTCCAAAGTTTTGCTGGTGTTGCACATAATTTGCTTATGCTTCATTCTTCTTTGGCTGGAACCCCTTCTTGGATGCACTGCCTTCCATGTCAATGGGCAATTTCCCGGCTCTGGCTAGGATTTCAATTATTTCCCCTGCAGCAATCAAGTCAGAGAAATCCCTATAAGCTACTCCTGCCATTGCTCCGATAAAGGGGGATCCCAGGGTTCCCAAAAAGTATGAGCACATTTCGGACAACATCAGTGGTGGCTGAACCTAAGCAGCCAAACTCCTCCACCTTTGTGCATACTGTTTGAAGGATTCATCACTCTTCTTCTGCATTGTAGTCAACTGTTCACGGGTCGGAGCTATGTCCAAATTGAATTTGTATTGATCCATGAACAAATCGGCTAATTCTGTCCACCAAGAGATCTTAGAATGGTCTAACTGAAGGTACCACTCTAGTGTGATTCCGGTCAAACTTTCATGGAAAAAGCCAATGAGGAACTTGTCATCCTTAGACCAGATGGCCATTTTGGTGGCATAGCTAATCAAATGGAATCGTGGGTTCCACTTCCGTCATATTTGGAAAAATCAGGAATTTTGAAATCCTTAGGAATCACGACATTTGTGGCAGGACAAAGTTCTTCAATCTTGAGAAGGCCATAAGTATTTGAGCCCTTGATCTCTTTTATTTGTTCTTCTACCTTCTCCATCCATTCTTCCTTCATCTTATCGGGTCCAAAATGGACTCCTCTTGATTGTTCAGGAATGAATGTGTGGGGTTTTTCCCATGTATAGCCAGCAGCCTCATGATACACATTCTCGATGGGGCGATATCCTTCCCCGATGGGGATTACTATGGGTTCTGTGTAACCCGACATTCCCTGAGTAAAGCTATGGTTTATGTTTGAAAACATTGGCGCCGTTACCATGGAGAGGTCGGCTTTATGCTCACATGTGAGTCATCTTCGTTTCCACTTCTATTTGCACTAAGCCTGCTAAGAGATTCCCTCATATCCTGTAGTATAGCCTCCAACCTTGCTTGAGTTTTAGAGATTTCAGTCACCCTTCCCCTCACTTCGTCTACTTCTAAACTCAAGTTCCTTCCTATCTCAGGATTGTTGGCAGCCATCCTGGTCCGGGATCTTGTGTTGTAAACTCGGGTTTGATTGGTATTGTCTTTCTTAGGTCGCGCAATGATTCTCGAACCCTCAAATTCGTGTTTTTAGCTCTGTTACGAAAAATCGTCAATTATTCTAATCAGTAACCCCCTTCTTTTATATATATATATATATATATATATATATATATATATATATATATATATATATATATAATTTTTTGGCATTATTATTATTATTAAAAGAAAGATAAAAGTATGCTTTGAAAAACCATGAATTCTTTCTTTTGCAAAGGAAAGACCATTTTTTGTAGCAAGCAACTTCACCCCGACACATAACTCTAGGGGCACATCCCCCTTAGGTTAATGCGTGGTTGATGACAAATCCATGGGAACATGTGTCCCTCAATAGACAGCATCATTCACTAGCAATGCAATCATACAGGCCTACTTGTAACACACCATAAGATAGAGCAGAATTCATTGATAGATGTAACCCCTAAAAAGGCTTTTATTTCTTTGAAGAGAAAATACAATGTCTCCCATCTAACAGAATTACATCAAAAGTTTTAAAGTCTTCCTTTTGAATCCGCTAGCAAGGTCCCTACAATACTTCATGAAGCGAGCTACTTTTGGAGGTATTGTAGATCCGTCATTCATGAGAGTTTGGACTAGTGCTTCCTCGAGGTGACCCACAAACTGATAGGTATGGTATTGCAAACTTCCTGAGAGGTGTTCATATCTTTTCTTCCAAGCATCTCTGTCAGCCTTCAAATCTTTTGCCACGGATTCCCAGTTCTCTAGCCATTCTTCCTGTTGTCTGATCTCATCCTCAGATTGTTTTTTCTCCCTTTCGAACATCCGGAACCTCATCCATAACTGTTGCTCTTTCTCTTGCGATTTTTTCAATGATTCGCGTATAGTTGTAGCTGCATTCCAACCTTCATCAGAGTAGCGCTCAGCATGAGTTAAGGCTTCTTGTAGAGATCCTATGCTTTCTTCCAACATCTGAATTGTCTGAACGTGCACTTCGATTTTTGCCCCCAAGTCTTCTTTTTCTTTGAAGATTTGTGCCAACGCTTTTTTTTAATCTTCTATCCTTGCTAGCAATCCTCGAACTTCTGACTCTTTCATATTCCCCTTCCTTGCTCTCTTTGCTGGAGCTGCGGCTTCATATGCATCGGCACATTCATCTTTCAAATGTTCTATCCTCATGTTTAACTCCTGGATTTGGTTTTTGGAGCGTGACGATGGTGATTTGATCTGTTTCATTCTTTTCCTCTAGCACTCCAATCTGGGCCATCATAATCTCGATCTTCTTTAACATTTCTGCTTCCATTTGCGGATTTTCATCTTCGTGCGGGATTGGTTTCGAAATAACAAGGTTGTCTCTCCTTGCTTTCCTCCATGCCTCGTAGTTTTTAGTACGAGAAATAATTTGCCTTCCCAACTCACTGGATCCCAGTACCTTGATGTTGCTATAGGCGGATCTAACAGCTATTGTTGTATTCTTGACAACCTCGCATTCTTGATATAAGAACGAAATTCCACCTAACACTTCTTCAAGTGGTTCCCGTTGAGTCCATTTCAATTGTCGAATCACAAGTGTCGGAGAATATGACACGCAGACCCTTGGTCCCATCAAAGGAATATTCGAGAAATTCCCACAACTAAAGATGATTGTATTTCCTTTATACCAAGGACACATCCAGCAAAAAGCTTTCGAATCAACCTCATCAAATTCTCGTCTCCATTCATTGGGTTTGTACGGATTTATCGGAATGTGATGGAATCTCCTCAAAGGGTCATCAATCCCACTAACATAATTTCGAGCATACATGTGAGTCACGATCCAAACATACAACATTTGTGCACAACATCGTAATTTGCCTTGTTGATTTTCATGGCAAACTTGCAATGATATGAATGTTTCTGCCAAAATTGCGGGAACAGAGTTCACAGTATATTCTTCGACCTTGTAGTAAACATCCAAGGCTGCGTAATCCACCATGTCTGGTATAAAGGGGAAAAGCACCAGCCCATAAATGGTTAAAGCTAACACCCGCTTGAAGATAACCCAATTATTTTGTCGTGCCAATTCCTGGAGATAAACTTCAAGGAATCTTCGCCTCAGACCTCTGATAGCTCCTTTTTCCATTTTGTCTGACGGCTTCGGTAGAACTCCCAACAACTCTGCTACCTTCCCATCACTGACATGCTGCCCATAATAGAAATAAACACGAAACTCCCTTGGAAGAGGCATCCGTAGCATGTAAGCATATTCTTCTATAGTTGATGTCGTATCCAAATTCGGCAACTTGAAACACCTCAAATTCGGGTTCCAATATTGGGCCAAAGCACTCAAGCCCAAAGCATCTACATGTATGTGTAATAAGTCCAAAATCTTCCCATACTTGCTTGCAAACTCAGAACATACTTCTTTTGGCATCAAGCGACTGATTTCCATTAAAGTCTTCACATCATTGATTTTCACGTCAACTCTAATATTCTTCTTCAGGCCAATTGCATTGCTAGAGTTAGACATTTCCGTTTCTTGCTACACAGATAGTGTCTTTCCTTCACAAAAAAGAATCACCCTAAAAAAAATAAAAATATTATTTTAAAAACAAAAATATAAAAAAAAGGAAATATATAATATGTATTTTATTTATTCATTATTCATTCGTTAAAACACAAAGGGAAATGAAGTATAAATAAATAAATAAGTAAATGGATAGAAAAACACAAGGGAGATATGGTACGCCTCCAATTGTCTTAAGAGGTAGGGCCTAATTAAGGGTACCTATGATGGCAACTTCTAAGTTGAGCGGCCACTAAGTCAATTTAGGAGTATAAACTTTAGGACGGGTCTAGACTTTTAAAGGTCATGGTCCCCAGATTGCCCTTGTCAAGGACCTAGTTCATGAACCTAATCACAAGTAGGGATAAACCCTCCAGGATGATTAGTCCATGACACTAGTAACAATCCGAGTGGTGAGTCAACAAATATCAGAGAGGCACTAGGCCTTCAATGACAATGCCGAGTCACCGCCTAATCCTTAAGGTCCCACAAGCTCGGGTATAGAGCTGAAAGTGTGTGAAAATGAGTGTCGGTGTTGTGTGTGCTGGAGGCATACAAACCTGTACAATCCTAATACAGAACTACTTGAACCTCCTCGACAAGCAAAATAAAAATAAAAATATCATGGTCTTCTATCCTAATGTAAAAAAAATAATTATTAAAGCAAAAAGGAATCAAATATATAAAAAAATAAAAGAAAACAATAAAAAGGGGTAAACAATAAATACCAAAATGCACAACTCACTACTTAGGCTTGACTCTCGAAAATATTCCCCAGTGGAGTCGCCATCTTTCGCAACCGAAAATTACGACGGGGACGAGGACGGCGATAAAAAGAAAATTTTATAGAAAAGTAGAGTCGCCACCAATTTTATTTAATTTAGGAAAAATTGGAAAAAACTTTAAAAAAATGGTCTTTGAAACCAAGTTGAGTTCGGGAGTCGGTTACGAGTAGGGAAGATGTTAAGCACCCTACATCGCCCATCCTACGAATGGTACCTTGAATTAATCGTGAAAAATTAAATTATTTATTTGTTTACCCCAAAAATATTTACAAGGAAGGATTTGTTTATTTATTAATATTTT
This sequence comes from Sophora flavescens, assembly GCA_030762895.1. Classification (NCBI taxonomy): domain Eukaryota; kingdom Viridiplantae; phylum Streptophyta; class Magnoliopsida; order Fabales; family Fabaceae; genus Sophora; species Sophora flavescens. The sequence continues at coordinate 52,853,080 of CM061067.1, read as the reverse complement.
CTTTATTTTTATGTTTCTTTATTGGTTTTTTTTATTTAATTTTTTTGAAAAAAGAAATATTATTGATAAATCCTAAATGAGGTTGAACATATCACATAAATCCATAGGGCCACCTCAAAACTAGGGAATTGAGCATAACACTTGTCATAGAGCAACCCAAAAAAAAATTTAAATAAATTATTAATTAATTATCCACATTAAATAAATTAAAAGAACACAGAAAATAATTGAAAAATTAATTTTGGCTTGACGAGATGATTGATCCCGCTCCTACGTATTCCCTGCTTCGATGGGAAACTCAAAGCCACGTAGTTCTTGTAGAAAATATTTTGATGTTTGTTGAATGATTTTTTATTTTTATGAAAATGTTTTTTTTTATTTTTTCTAGAAAGAAAGAAATTTTTTATTATTATATATTTTTTATTTACTTTTATATATCGAAAACTAATCAAGATAGAGCATGGCACATGAGTCCACAGAGCTATCACGAATATAAGGATTGAGTGTGAAACATTTCACAAAGCAATACAAAAAAAAAATATTTTTCAGGTGTTTCTTTTAAATTTTTATTTTTATTTGTTTACTCTAGATTTTCAAAAAAAAAATACAAATTCCTTTTCTATTTATTTATCAGCCCAAACCCACTTGGTGAAACCTTATTTGATTTGGGCCAACCTGATACCCATTAGTGATTTGGGCCAACCTGATACCCATTAGCAAACCACTTTAAACATGCATAAATAAGTAAAATAAAATAAATGAAATAACAATTAAAAGAGTAAAGTAAAACTACTATAACATCATCAGAGATAAAAAGAAGATACGATCAGATTGTGAGCAAAGACTAAACCTCCTTCTTCTTCACATGTTCACACGAGACCAGCGAGAGGAACAACAGCGGCGGCAACGACGAGTTTGCGCGAATGATGACACGGCTGCGAGAGAGGCAGTGCACCAGTGGAGTTCGTGGCTGAGTCAGTAGTGGGGCGGCAGATTTGGATCTGTGTACAAACGGTGGCGGAGCGAAGTTCGTGACGCAGCGGCTTGTCACTGAACAACGATGGGTCTGTGGCTTTCGGTGGAGGTCGTGGTTGCGAGTTCAAGATCGGAACAGGGATAGCGACTTCCGGCTGATGGTGTCTCGAAGCGATGACACTGTTCTGGGAGGACGGCTGCGTCGCGGTGGCCTGAGACGGACTGGGTGGAAAGGCGTGGTTGTCACGAAGGAGCAGAGCAATAGCGCCTCCCTATCTGTGTTGTTCTATTTTCTTATTTTTTTTTCTCTTTTCTCTATTAATTTCCTTTCTACTCTCAGTATTGTTTCAGATTCAATTTTTTTGAAATTTTTTCTTCTTCTCACTGCTCTCACTGCTATTCTGAAGTTTTTCTTTCTCTGCGTTCTTGTTGTGATTTTATAAGCTAAATTGTTATGGTTTTGATCCTAAAAGTCTGCTAGAGATTAAAAATTTTATCTCAGATTTAAAATGGAACCAAAATTGCTAAACCTTATCTGCCAAAACTAAGAGATTTGCCCATAGATTCAAATTCAAAATAAAGTGGTTGCTAGGTTTGTTGGAAGGGGATGAAATGGAGTTTTTATTTTCTTTTCAGATTTTTATTTTTATTTTTTTTCGAATTTTTTTTTTATTTTTTTTAGTGAAGACTAAGAGACCTGGTCAAAATGGGGTGTTCACAGTATGCATGAATGTTTTCAAATTTAAATGAGGCTAATATGAAAGCTAAGAACTCCTTATCATACACATGAACAAGATGAAAGCTTTATTTATTTATTTTATTTTTCCTCTCTCAATAGACTTTCGAACTATACGATGAAGAGGGGTGCTAGCAACACACTCTTTTATTGGTTGAAATTCATGTGGGTCCCACTATTTTGTAAACGGGTCCCACTAATTCGATTGCCACTTAAATTTTGTATGACTCATATGAATTCTAACCAATAATAAAGAGTATTAAAAAATGTGTTGCTAACATTTCTCTACGATGAAACATGTAAATTACTGACATCAAATTACTTGTCTCACAGGGACAAGGTGACAATTCGGACCCGCAAATGTGTGCCTGCATAGCAGGGTTGTTTGATATGTTTGGCTCTGTGATCAATATTGTGATCCCTGTTTTGCAATTCAACAACTCGAACGTCGAATCAGTATAAAAGTGATAAAGGTCTAACTCGGTGGACTTGGATGGTAGTCTTTATCTCTGTGCCAAACCAATTATAGTGATCAACGTAAAATAATGTCTACTTTCGTTTTCCAGAATGTCGGCTTAAGCAAGCTGCAATTCCACTTGGCGGAACTTAAGTGATTTTGGGGTGAGTGAAAATTGAGTAAAAGATGCAAAATTAAGTTAGGTTACGTGCAAATAAAAAAGAAATGATCAAGCCTCCAACTTTGGCTGTTGTCTCTGTCCATATGGGTGTCTTAGTCTTGTGTTTTTTGTAGTGTTACAACCCGAGCTAGGCATTCTTTTGTATCTGTAAAATAATTTACACTGAGGATGAACCAAGGAATTCTTGCTAGTGGGGCCAAGATCATTCAAGAATTCACTTGTAAATATGTTTTTTTTGTTAGAGAGATAGAGACCGAGAGACAGACAAACAAAGAGCATAAAGCACAAAGACATGAATCTTTCTTTACTCTGTGGAAGGGATAAAAAATTGTTGCTCTGTATAAGGGAGAAACAATTTGTTGTACGGTGTTGTAGGCTTTCTACCACCTTTCTCTTTATCTGATTTACTGTAATTAATGTACTATGTTATATAGTGAGTGTATTCTATGGTGCACCACCCATCAAAGTGGTGCAGTGATGTGCCACCGAAGTGACAAAATCTGGATCATCCAGATTGTCATTTGGATTTTTGACTTTTCAACCCCATTGTATTCTTTTTATATTTGCAATAAAAGTGTTTGTATTTGTACAAACTGTATCTTGTATTTGCATTTTTTACTCCTTGTATTTGTATTTACATTTTAGGACTATCCTTTACAGTATTTATTTATATGTTTTTTATTTCTCCTCCATTTTTTTTTGTCTGATTCTCCTTCCCCTCCGCCCCTTCATCTCTGATCTCCTTCTCCGCCGTGCCCCACCACCACCTCTGATGCTCAAACCCTCAAACTCGCACTCTCAGTTCTTGAGCTCGTATTCGTGGTGGATCTGCAAGGTGCTCTACTGTGTGACACTTATCCGCCATGGGTGACATCTAGATCCCCAAAACAAAGCTCTGCATAATCGAATATCGCCGCCGTGCACGCCGTCCGCGTCGAGCTTAAGCCCATCCTCTTCGAAGGCCGGATGGCAAACGATATCGCCCCCAGTGTCTAGCTCACAACAACCACCACTCACCGTGCCTATCCCGGATACCAGATCTGGCAAACCCAAGCCTTGCCTGCCGGATCTCGATCTCAGGAGCACAGATCTGCGTCGATCTCAGTCCTGGAGCATAGATCTACACATTTACGAGAGGGTTACTGTAACACCCGGCTTTTTCATTAAGTGTTTTTTTTAAAATTGTTTGGTTGGTTAAGGGCTTAGTGGGACTTTTGGTTCAAAAGTCCGTTTCTGGTGCATGAGCATGCCCGTGCTCATTAGCCAGCACGCCCTTGCTTAAAAGCTGAAGCGTATTTCAGTTTTTAAGTTGAGCACGCCCTTGCTCAACAGTGAGCACGCCCGTGCTCAGGTGTGGCCTATATATTCTTGGCACATAATTCGAGGGTTACGTTTTAACCCTATTCTAGTAGCGGCAGTCTCCCTATTGCGGCCAGAACCGTTCCTCCTCCCTTTCTCTTCATACTCAGTCAATTTTTTGAGTATTAGAGACCTCTTAGTGAGTTTGCTTCATCTGTGCTTGATATATATAGGTAAGGTTTTCCTTTTCGCGGTTTCCTTTCATAATATTGAATTGTGAACTAATTGTTTGTGTGTTCTGTTGATCCAAGGCTTAGTACCGGAGTAAGCTGTTCGAGGATTTGGGACCAGTTTGCTGTTAGGACCGTCGTTAGAGCTACCTTCAATCCAGGTATGGGGAGAAGGGTAGTGTATATCATAGGCATTGGGGGTAGTGTAAGGTAAAGGAGTTCCCATGACCCCGGTTTGTTGTGTATGTGTATATGATTAATATGATGATTTGTTTGATTATGATAACATGATCTTGGTTGTTAATATGTTGTTTATATGCCTATGTTCATACTACGTTCTTGATGTTTATGTTGGTTATATGAACCTGACGATATGTTGATGGTTTCTATTAGCATAATGTTGTTGGTTGAATGGTTGATACCATGATTGTGAGGATAGTGTTATTACTATGTTGATAATGACGTTTAGTCCTATAATATGTTGTTAACTTGCTTAGTATTAATATAATTAATCCCTAAACTTAATCGGCTAAAATTGATGTAAACTCTGACAAAACAGTACTGTCGTGCATTGAGCACGCTCGTGCTGAACAGAGAGCACGCCCGTGCTCTCAATTTGAATTCTGGAAAATGGTCGCACATTCAGCACGGCCGTGCAGCAGAGGAGCACGCTCATGTAGCTCAGCACGACCGTGCTCAAAAGGAAGCACGACCGTGCTCCACTTAAGTGGCAGCATGCCCGTGCTGGGGTCAAGCACGCCCGTGCTGGGGTCAAGCACGTCCGTGCTCACCCCTCTGTACAGAATCTGAGATTAAGGACTTAAACAGAGGTTTTTAACCCCAATCCCCCCCAACGATGATGATGACATAGTTAATCAATGATGAAGGTTAGATCACTTAATTAAATATTAAGATGGTTAAGTAGGTAACCGTTGGGTTACCACACGTTGATGAGTTGTACCTTGGTGCTTTTGACCATGGGAATTTTGACCCCACGGTTTGGGTCTAAGGTGCTGTTGATGTTGCACCTTGGTGACCGAGAGTTTGCTCCAAGGGGGCCTTTACCCGATTGGGTCTAAGGTGTTGCGGTTGATTCTACTAAAGGTTTAAGTGTTGCGGTAGATTCCGCTGCGGTCGATTCCGCTGAAGTCTTCGGTTGATTCCGTCGAAGCAAAGGAGGTGGCTGTTGTCCATTGTTTGTTGTATGTTGCATGCATCATTGGAGATGTTGTTGGTGGTGGATGTTCGACATAGGGGAGGTCGTCCTAGAGTACGGCGATCGGGTCATCCACGGTAGGTTACCCAAGGTCTAGTAACTGTGCGCCCCCATGATGAGGCATTCGTTGGTTTGATGCGTTGGCTATCAAAGGAGTAAATTCTCCAACGTTGAGTAGATTATCAATGTGTATATTTAACTCCGAAGTCGTTCATCCTGAGTTAGTTTGGATCCACATGCATGTTGGAATAGTGGAGTAGTGTTGCATTGCACCGCATAGCATACTTGGTTGATATGATGTTGATTGGATGTTGATATATAAATATATATATATATATATATATATATATATATATATATATATATATATATACGTTGATGTATGTTATGGTGATGCTATGTTGTATGTTTTACCTTGTTTCCTATCTTCATGGCGTATATGTTTACATGATTCTTACTCCCCTCTTTCTGTTTGTTTGTTGGCCTGATTGGCATCTTGCAGAGGATGACTAGCAGCCGAAAGAGGAGTGACTCTGAGGAGCCACCACTCATAGTTAGGGCCTTTCTTCTTAGTTAGTTGTTCAGTTGTATTCTGATGATATTTTCCGGAACGGTTGTACCATCTCTTAATTGTGACATCGGGGTTGCATGTTTATGTTTATGTTATCTTGATATGTTTTATTGTTTAAAACTTATTTTATTTTCCGCGTTTTGTGAACTCGTTCATGTGGGACATTTCTACTCATGGACAAAGTTTTTATTGATTCCAGAAAATGCATATTTTGTTGTTAATTGTTTTTTATATTTTAATATTAAATTGCTTTATATCATGCGAGGTAGCACGGTGTCACAGTCACTAGCACCGTCGTCTTGTCATTCAAGCATCACATAATGGCGTATTTACTGGACTTCAACACCTTAAACATGGTCACCAGATGCTTGGCCAAATGCCCATCACAAATCATGTGAATGCTACTGATCATTACCCCTTCGAGAAAAGGCATGAGCTACTCATGGGGCCAGGTAGGAGACAGTGGAGGTTGAAGGTGAAAGGCTATCTGAGAATTTATTTTTCTATTCATTAAATTTAAAATACAATTTGTGCAAATACAAATATATAATACTTTTATTGCAAATACAAAAGGAATACAACGAGGTTTTGACTGTTTGACTAACACAAAAGGTTTGAAAAGTCAAAAATTCAAGTGGCAATTTAGATGGTTCAAATTTTGCCACTTGAGTGAAGGACCACTGCACCATTTTGATGAGTGGTGCACCTAAGACAACACTTATATAGTGGGAGGAAGTTGAATACATGACCTTCTTATCACTCCAAACCCTATGTTCCTTCCCCAAACCAATTCATCCACCTTATATGTAACTCCCTAAATAAACTTATAATTGAAGTTGTAGTGAAAAATAAAAATATTATGTATAGTAGTGTCGTAGGATAATGGAGATAATATTTTTTTATGTGTTTTGTAGAATAGAATTATAAGATAGCGAGGGCAACAACTTCTTTTTAGTGGGGGCAAAATATTTTATTTAAGAGTTAATAAAAGGGAAAAAAAGTTGATGGAGGCATATGCCTTTAAGGACATACACATAGATTCATCCCTGACTGACAATATATTAAAATTAAACTCGTACAATAGATGTTGTTAAACTGAGAAATAACATGCACCTAATTCTTTTCTAAAATTAATGAGTCATTAATATGTTTACATGTCATATTCTGATACAGGCTGAATACGTTACTGTATATTATCTAAAATATTGTTTCATCTTAACTTGAGAGGAGTCTCGAATTCAGGGGCGGATCTTCTTCTTTCTTTCTTTTTTACTTTATTGATATATTAGCGTATGGGTCCGTGCCATCCACGGGAATATGCTATTTTTTTAGGATTTTATCAAAAAATATGGAATTGTTAATTTATGATTTTGTTTTAATTTTTTTGTAGGAAAGTATATTCCAAAAATTGTTAAAAAATAAATTTGTTTGAATCATCGATCGCAAAGTGTCATAGATATTGACATAATAACTATTATATCATATTACTTTTTTTTTCTCTTTCGAAAATATATTTGATTTATTTCTTCTTTTTCTCGTCAAAGTTAATCATTTTCAAGAAAAAAATATTTTTCTATCATATTATTTTTAATATTTAACATTTCTCCCAATACCTTAGTGTTCCAGCTGCTTCTCTCAACATCAATATTATAGTGCTTTTTTTTCAAAGTAAAATTATAAATTAGCACTAATTATTTCTTGTTTCGTTACCTTGTTATGATCATTCTTTGAACATTTAATATTATATATTTGTTTTCAAAGCTACAATTTCATTTCAAGGTAATTAATAATTTCTTGATGTAATTAATTTTAATATTAATGTTAAACTCTTCATAATATCTCGATAATCCTATAAAAAAATTTCTTCTCTTAAAAATCCATTTGATTTATTCCTCTTCTTTTCCCGTGCAATTTAGCAATTTTTAGAAAATATATTTACCTACGATATGATATTTTTTGTTCTCTCTTGAAAAAACTATATCATTTATGTCTCTTTTTTTCACCGTTCAAATTAAATATTTTTAGAAAATATAATTCTTTATCATATGAAAAAAATGTTTCTAAAAATTATTTTGATTTATTTATACTATTTACCCGTGAAAGTTAACCTTTTTTTTTTACAGGGAAAGTTAACCTATTTTAGGAGATATATTTATCTATCATATTATTTTTTTCTCCTCTTTTAAAAATCTATATGATTTTTTCTTATCTTTTTCTCAATCAAGTTAATCATTTTTATAAAATTTATTTATATATCATATTATTATTTTTCCTTAACACTTCCAACATTTTTGATTTATTTCTCTCATTTCCTTGTGCAAGTTAACAATTTTTAGAAAATATATTTATTTATCATATTATTTTTTTCTTCTCTTTTCAATGTGTATTTGATTTACTTCTCCTTATTTTCCTATGCAAGTTAATAATATTTCTAAAAATTAATTATTTATCATGTTATTATTTTTATTCTCTCTTAAAAATATTTAATTTATTTCTCATTCCCCCCCTATAAGTTAAACATTTTTATAAAATCTATTCATCTATGATATTTTTCTATTCTGTTTTTTAAAATTTATTAAATTTATTTCTCCTATTTTATCGATGTGAATTAATCATTTTTAAAAAATGTATTTATCTATCATCTTTTTCTCTCCTAAAAATATATTTTATTTATTTATCTATGATGAAACCTTTTGTATCTAAATTGATATTAAATTATTTAAAAAATATGATATTTAATTTCAAATCAAAACAAATAAATATATCATTGTAAAAAGATTCTAGACAATAAAGATTTATATAAACATAAATACTATCCTAATAAAATCAATTTAAAAGATGTAAGCCTTTTTAGAAATAAATTTAATTAAAATCATATCATTTTTATATACAATGAAATTTACTAAAGTGAGCTGAAACTTTCATCTCCAAAAGGCATGTCCATGCGATATGATTTTTCATTAATAACTATTATAATTTATACCCTTGTGGAAGGGGATATTTTATAGCAGAAAAAATTGTCGGATTTCCTTTAATTCATATTTATTCACAACTTGCATAATTTTTTATGTCTGATTGTCTCTATCTTTATTTGGAATTCGACATTTAGTGTACTTTTTAATCATGATAGGAATTAAATCAGCATGCAATTAACTCATAAGGCATTCAGAGATCTTAGCATCAATGTTGATGCTTTGTACATTTTCCATATTGAAAATGTCATCTCCTAAGCCATTGTAGTGTGATCCTAAGCCATTAATGTTTCTTTTATTTTTTATATCCATGTTGGTTAGTTGGAGGATGAATAAAATATACTTATTTTATTATTATATAATAAGAGTTTAATTGATATACACTGTCAGTGTAAAGGTTTTTTATATTGTTACCCAATTATAGGTTGCCACATCATTGAAAATCTTTGAGTGTTATCTTAACCATCTTAAAAGTAATCATAAGCTATATTGTAACACCCTGATTTTTCTACTTTCTAAGATCGATACAAATATAAATAAACGTTTATATTTTTATATGAAATTTAGAAAATGATTTTGGGAAACCAAAGTAATATTCATATTATACTTATTTTTATAAGTATACGGTGAAATTTCGGGTTCAAAACTCAGACGGAAACCGATCTGGGTTTTTACTGACATTATAATTTTATACCGGCAGAAAATCCTAATTTGACCCGAAACTGAAATTTGTAGTTTTTTTTTTATATTTTGTCCTTGAGGAATTCTACATTCCAAATTTCTAATCATAAATGAAATATTATGTTTAATCGGATGAATTTTGGTAAAAGTTCACACGGAAAACAGTCGGTGTTTTCACTGACAGTAAGATTTTAATGATCAGAAAACCTAATTTTGACTCACGAACGAAATGATTTATGTTTAAAACATATTTCTAACGAGTTTGGTTATTTTGAAAAAATTTCAATCGAAAAACAGACAAAAAACCCTAATTGGGTAATCGACGGAGTCGAGAACGGAAGTGCAGAGACAAAATCTGACATTCAATGGATGAATATGAGTGATGACTCATAAGGGTGAGTCTTATAGGTGACTCACAAGTGTCATGATTGCTTTTGAGGTGAAATTACTATAATGTCCCTAAGTTGTTATTTTATCACCAAAATGCCGTTATGTAAGATTATCATTTTGTCCCTCAAAATTCATGCTTGGACCCTTTTACCCCTAGTTGGCACGACCAAACCCCTCCAAATGAGCCCATTCTCACTTCTATTTAAGGCCAAGGTCATCTTCTTCACCAAGCTTTCACCATTTTTACAAAAACTCTAAGTTTCCATAAGCTTACTTTGTGAAGCAACTTGGTGATTCCTTTCCCATTTTTCATTTCCAAGAGGTAATCCATGATCCTCATCATCACTTAACTATATGTTCTTCACATATTTTCATGATTCAATGCCTTATTCATTTTTCCAATTTCTAGATCTAGAAACTTTGAAATTGTCTAGAAAATCATAGAAAAATCCTAAAAATATGAAACCAATTTCTATGCTCATATTATCATCCCTATATTTTAGATCTATGAGCTTGCATCAAACAAAAATTTCTAGCCATTTGAACCTAAGGAGGCCGAACCTTACACTTTGGTGAGGGGAGGATTTTGTTCAAATTTTCTTAACTAGTGTTACATGATTCAATCTTATAACTTATATATGTATTGAATCCATGGTTATTAGATCAAACCAAAGTCTCTAAGCCATATTTTTTGGTCATGGACGAATTGAATTTGTTGGAGGATTGGAATATTTTATTTCAATTCTTGTAACCTAAGTGTTGATTTAGGGTTTTAAGTGATTAGGAATCACTAGTCCAAAAGCTTTGGAATTTTAGAGATTTTTAGCCCTAAAATCACACCAAGGCCGAAACCAACATGTAGGTAATTAGGTGTTCTTAAGTTGTTTAAATTGTTGATTTGTTGTTGTAATTGTTGAAGGATAACATTTGTTTTGAGTACCCGAGTTCGTGGATGAAACCGGATTTGAAACCGAGATTTCGTTGGATAGGAACTTGAATCTTCAAGAGGTAAGGGGAGCTTACCTTTGGGATTTTCCCCAATAATTATATGTGTGATTGGTGTATTATTTGTAATATTTGGTTGAGATTCATGGTGGTTGTTTAGCTTTGTGTTAAGCTGTGATTTTATCTGTGGTTAGTTATTTGCAGTTATATATTATAGTGCTTTGATGCATGATTTGTCTGGGTTAATTACTATAATATTGTGATGAATTATTGACATGAATTTATTGTTGATGTGGATTGTGGATTGAAAAGCCCGACAGTCGTCAGAGCTTAATTAAATACGAGGTTAAAAGCATTTAAAAGCTTTTTATGACTTAATAAGTTTAATTAAGTGAAAATAGTAATATATTATTACTTAATTTATTATTTGGTAAAAAAATGGGAAAAAGTGAAAAATAATATTACTTTAATGATTTAACGGCGAAAGAGCGTTTTAAGAGTCATAGTGAGGACGTAACCGTGAAAATATTTTAACACAGCTAATTTTCACATAAGGAATTTCTAAATATTAAAAAATGTTGTTTTAAGAGAAAAAGTTTAAAAAATAATTTTATTATAGTGTTGGAAAAATTGTTTTACGACAAAAGTCATCTTTTGGCCTAAAAAAGTTTTAAAACGGCAAACGACGGACAATTCCATCAATATTTGCGAAAGTATTCTTAAAAAGGGTAATATTGAGAATTTGTCTCAAATGAGGTTCCCAGGTTCAAATTATTGATTTTTGAACGAAAATGAGTTTCTTCGCGATTTGATGAAGGAAGTTATAGTAGAAATGATTTTACGAATATTGGACGTTATTTCAGGAAAAAGGGTTTCCTAAAGAAAATGAATTTCAATATGGTTTGACATTTTGTAAACTAGTTATAACAGAAAGGGTTTTTGTAAACGAATTTTACTCAACGGTATATTTGTTAGTCATGATATCTCAACGATATTCATGTTATAATTGATTTGTTAGTCATGATATCCTGATGATATTCATGTTTTAGTGTATATGTTAATTATGGTATCTTTAGGTCATTCAGGCCTCGATGTATTCGTTAGTCATGATATCTTGAAGATATTCATGTTATAGTGTATTTTAGTATCTCTATGTTATTCATGTTTCGTAATTGTTAGACATTGTATCATGGTGATATTCATGTTTCATAGTTGACCATTGTGCCTCAATGGTCAATGTGCCATTTAGAGTTGACCATTGTTCCTTAATGGACGATGTGCCATTTGATTTGTTGACCATCGTGCCGGGATGTTTGGGCGATGTACCATTTGTCTTGTTAACCATTGTGCCGGGAGTTCGGATAATGTGTCATTATGTGGTTGACCATTGTACCAAGAGTTTGGACAATGTGCCATTCCAGAGCCTGATCAGCTCATTTATTTGTTGAGTGAATCTCCGGGAGATTAGGTATAAAGATTAGATGATTATCTGTGAAATGTCATTAATCTTTTGTGAATGATATTGACTGTTCCAATGTGGAACCCATTGGTAAATTACTTGTGATTTCTGAGAAATTTATATTGTTTTGACTATATATGTCTATATGTTGTTTTACTGTGTCACACATGTAGTTATCGTGCTTATATCCATATATTGGTGTCTCACCCTTACAACATATCAGGTTTTACTTGTTTTTGTCATTGTACCTTGGTACTGGCAGTAGATGGTGCGGAGGAAGTCTTAACTTCAATCGGGGATACTAATCTTGATCCTTGAAGAGGTCGGTAATAGTGGTGAGAACTACAGAGTTCTTCCATTTGGTGTTTCATAGAGTGACCAGCTTAGGAGTATTGGTTGGGTTGTATATTTAAAAAGGTAGTTAAATGTGGTGTTGTAAGTTAACTTTTGGTATAATTTTTACTTTTTGAAAATGGAAACTCTTTGAGAAAACTGTATAGGTCGTGAAGGTTCTTGTTGTGAATGTGAGTATTTCCTCGTGTGAGGAGATGTACAATATGATTTTATTGTCTCATGTATGTATCTTAGTTTTACAGAGCGTTCTCGCAGAACAAAATTTTTGACACCCGAGTTTTCTGACCTAAAGTAAGCTAATTTTTCGGAGGCTACCAGCAAACAACTTTTTAATTTATTTCCGCATGGGTTACAAAGTAATGCCCAAGGGGGGGTGTTATAGAGTGGTATCAGAGCTGGTCGAGTCTTTCGAGAACATTGGGGAATATGTCTGTTATGTTTTTGTTGTGTGATCTCTGGTCGGGTCTTGTTTGGATTGTTTCCTAGTCGAAACAAGGTGTGTTAACACACAAGTATGCGTGTTTTGGTGGGTTCTAATTGGATTGAGATCTTGTGAGAACCCATGAATTGTAGATGATATGTTGATTGAATTACTTCTTAGAAGTAATGTGTTTGAACGCGTAAGTATATAACTGAATTTCTAGTTGCCATTTCACTGATTTTTCTTGGCAGGTCAGTTATGGAACCAAGTATTGAACTTGTACATGGACGTGGAAGGGGTCGTAGAGGTGGTCCCATTGGTGGCCATGGTAACATGAATGAAAATCATGAAGAAGGAGTGGATTATGCGACTCAGGTAATGGAAAATGTGGCGGTTGCGATTACAAATCAAGCTACATCTATGAATGCCTAGAATCTGCAAGCTGCGGAAGGCAAGGTTCTGATTGCCTTTCGAAGCCAAAATCCTTCACAGTTTGGTGTAGATGTTGATCACGAGAAAGCTGATTTATGGATTCGGGAGCTGGAGAAAATCTTTGAGTTGGTGGTCACTCCATTAGAAGTCAGGGTTACGTATGTTGTTTTTCTACTGATCGGAGATGCGGAGTACTAGTGGAGAGGTGCTCAACAACTGCTGGAAGCTGATCATCATGAAATTTCTTGGGAGGTGTTTAAAACTGCATTTCTAAACAAGTATTTTCCGGAGAGTGTTCGGATTGAGAAAGAACAAGAATTTTTGCGATTGTGCCAGAGAGATCTGATTATGGGGGAGTATGCGGTGAAGTTTGAGTCGCTTGCCAAGAATTTCTGTTTTTTTCAAATACAACCAAATGAAAGCTGGAAATGTGAGAGCTTTGAAGCTAGTTTGAGGTTCGAGATTAAAGCATCTGTACTACCATTACAACTTAGAAATTTTCGAGATCTAGTCGAGATGAGTAGGAAGATAGAGCAGATGAGGAAAGGAAGAGATAATAGAGGGAATGCTGGAGGACCTTACCGATCCAAGAACCAATTTCAGAATCAAAACCAGAACCAGGAGTAGAAACAGGACCAGAGAAAGCCTTATTTTCGACCACTAGGAAATAATCAGAACCAACAACAAAATCGTCCGGATATTTCTGTATCTATAAGTGGAGGCCAAAAGAATCAAAACCAAGGCCAAGTAAGAAGGTGTTACAAGTGTGGAGACTTAAACCACATGGCTAATACTTGTCCAGAAAGAAGAGTCAAATGTTTCAACTGTGGACAATCGGGACATCTAGCAAGGAAGTGCTACGCACCAAGGCATGGACCAGCAATTTAAAGTTTCATGCCCCGCATTGGATTATCACATGATGTTCTAAGTAGGGGATCGCATTAGCTTTAATGACTCGTAATTTTAAGTTTGTAACGAATTCTAAGTATAATCTGTTTTGATGTCTTGGAGTATTTGACTCTATAGAGTCTAGTATGTTGTTGGTCTTTTCAGTTGTGCTATAATGTTATGAATTTTTGAGAACAGGGGTTTCTTAAAGAAATTTATTCCAGTCTCCTATCTTTTTTTGTTAGTGGATGTGACTCAGCTTGGTTATGGGTCAGATCATTTCTTTTCCTAAAGTGGGTAGTTCAAAAGTTCTGGATATTAAAAGAGGACCCTCACGATGATAGGAGTTCTCCGTCTTCGATTTTATAATCCACTATAAGTTCTTGTAAAAGAAGGAACTTTAGTTAGGATCATGGTTGTAAACATGTATTAGCTATGCATTTGTATACTCACGAACCTATTAAAGATCTTTTATCTACTGGATATTACTGTATGCTTTTCAGATTGATGAAATTCTTCTATATACTTTCTTGTGAGAGTAAGATCTTGGGATTAAGATAATCTTGTCCAGTTCCAAGTCACGAAATTTTGAGGACGAAATTTTTTTAAGTGGGGTAGTAATGTAACACCCCGATTTTTCTACTTTCTAAGATCGGTATAAATATAATAAACGTTTATATTTTTATCTTAAACTTAGAAAATAATTTTGGGAAACCAAAGTCATATTCATATTATGCTTATTTTTATAAGTATGCGGTGGAATTTCGGGTTCAAAACTCAGAAAAAAACTGTATTTTACTGACAGTATAATTTTATACCGGCAGAAAACCCTAATTTGACCCGAAACTGAAATTTGTAGTTTTTTTGAAATTTTGTCCATGAGGAATTCTACATTTCAAATTTCTTATCAGAAATGAAATATTATGTTTAATCGGGTGAATTTTGGTAAAAGTCCACACAGAAAACAGTTGGTGTTTTCACTGACAGTAAGATTTTAATGATCAGAAAACCTATTTTTGACTCGTGAACAAAATGGTTTATCTTTAAAACATATTTCCAACGAGTTTGGTTATTTTGAAAAATTTTCGATCGAAAAATAGACGGAAACCCTAATCGGGTAATCGACGAAGTCGAGAACGGACGTGCAGAGACAAAATCCGACATTCAATGGATGAAGATGAGTGATGACTCAGAAGGGTGAGTCTTATAGGTGACTCACAAGTGTCGTGATTGCTTTTGAGGTGAAATTACTATAATGTCCCTAAGTTGTTATTTTATCACCAAAATGCCATTATGTAAGATTACCATTTTGTCCCTCAAAATTCATGCTTGGACCCTTTTGCCCCTAGTTGGCACGACCAAACCCCTCCAAATGAGTCCATTCTCACTTCTATTTAAGGCCAAGGTCATCTTCTTCACCAAGCTTTCACCATTTTTACAAAAACTCTAAGTTTCCATAAGCTTACTTTGTGAAGCAACTTGGTGATTCCTTACCCATTTTTCAATTCCAAGAGGTAATCCATGATCCTAGTCATCATTTAAGTATATGTTCTTCACATATTTTCATGATTCATTGCCTTATTCATTTTTCCAATTTCTAGATCTCGAAACTTTGAAATTGTCTAGAAAATCATAGAAAAATCCTAAAAATATGAAACCAATTTTTATGCTCCTACTATCATCCCTATATTCTAGATCTATGAGCTTACATCATACAAGAATTACTAGCTATTTAAACCTAAGGAGGCCGAACCTTACACTTTTGTGGGGGGAGGATTTTGCTCAATTTTTCTTAACTAGTTTTACATGATTCAATCTTATAGCTTATATATGTATTGAATCCATGGTTATTAGATCAAATAAAGTCTCTAAGCCATATTTTTTGGTCATGGCCAAATTGGATTTGTTGGAGGATTGGAATATTTTATTTCAATTCTTGTAACCTAAGTGTTGATTTAGGGTTTTAAGTGATTAGGAATCACTAATCCAAAAGATTTAGAATTTTAGAGATTTTTAGCCCTAAAATCACACCAAGGACGAAACCAACATGTAGGTAATTAGGTGTTCTTAAGTTGTTTAAATTCTTGATTTGTTGTTGTAATTGTTGAAGGATAACGTTTGTTTTGAGTACTCGAGTTTGTGGAGGAAACCAGATTTGAATCCAAGATTTCGTTGGATAGGAACTTGAATCTTCAAGAGGTAAGGGGAGCTTACGCGAGGGATTTTTCCTGATAATTATATGTGTGATTGGTGTATTATTTGTAATATTTGGTCGAGATTCATGGCGGTTGTTTAGCTTTGTGTTAAGCTGTGATTTTATCTGTGGTTAGTTATTTGCAGTTATGTATTATAGTGCTTTGATGCATGATCTGCCTGGGTTAATTACTATAATATTCTGATGAATTGTTGACGTGAATTTATTGTTGATGTGGATTGTGGATTGGAAAGTCTGACAGTCGTCAGAGCTTAATTAAATACGAGGTTAAAAACATTTAAAAGCTTTTTATGAATTAATAAGTTTAATTAAGTGGAAATAGTAATATATTATTACTTAATTTATTATTTGGTAAAAAAATGGGATGAAGTGAAAAATAATATTAGTTTAATGATTTAACGGCGAAAGAGCGTTTTAAGAGTCACAGTGAGGACGTAACCGTAAAAATATTTTAGCACTGCTAATTTTCACATAAGGAATTTCTAAATATTAAAAAATGTTGTTTTAAGAGAAAAAGTTTCAAAAATAATTTTATTACAGTGTTGGAAAAATTGTTTTACGACAAAAGTCATCTTTTGACCTAAGAACGTTTTAAAACGACAAACGATGGACAATTCCATCAATATTTGCGAAAGTATTCTTTAAAAGGGTAATATTGAGAATTTGTCTCAAATGAGGTTCCCAAATTCAAATTATTGATTTTTGAACGAAATTGAGTTTCTTAGCGATTTGATGAAGGAAGTTATAGTAGAAATGATTTTACAAAGATTGGATGTTATTTCGGGAAAAAGGGTTTCCAAAAGAAAATGAATTTCAATACGGTTTGACATTTTGTAAACGAGTTAAAACAGAAAGGGTTTTTGTAAACGAGCTTTACTCAATGGTATATTTGTTAGTCATGATATCTCAATGATATTCATATTATAATTGATTTGTTAGTCATGATATCCTAATGATATTCATGTTTCAATGTATGTGTTAATTATGGTATCTTTAGGTCATTCAGGCCTCGATGTATTTGTTAGTCATGATATCTCAACATATTCATGTTACATTGTATTTTAGTATCTCTATGTTATTCATGTTTCGTAATTGTTAGTCATGGTATCATGGTGATATTCATGTTTCAGAGTTGATCATTGTACCTTAATGGTCAATGTGCCATTTAGAGTTGACCATTGTGCCTTAATGGATGATGTGCCATTTGATTTGTTGACCATCGTGCCGGGATGTTTGGGTGATGTGCCATTTGTCTTGTTGACCATTGTGCCGGGAGTTCGGATAATGTGTCATTATGTGGTTGACCATTGTACCAAGAGTTTGGACAATGTGTCATTCCAGAGCCTGATCAGCTCATTTATTTGTTGAGTGAATATCCGGGAGATTATGTATAAAGATTAGATGATTATCTGTAAAATGTCATTAATCTTTTGTGAATGATATTGACTGTTCCAATGTGGAACCCATTGGTAAATTACTTGTGATTTCTGAGAAATTTATGTTGTTATTACTATATATGTCTATATGTTGTTTTGGTGTGTCACACATGTAGTTATCGTGCTTATTTCCATATATTGGTGTCTCACCCTTACAATATATTAGGTTTTACTCGTTTTTGCCGTTGTACCTTGGTATTGGCAGTAGATGGTGCGGAGGAAGTCTTAACTTCAATCGGGGATACTAATCTTGATCCTTGAAGAGGTCGGTAATAGTGGTTGTAACAGCCTAATTTTAATTATGTTGTTCAACCGGTTAAAATATAATTAATTATATTTTAATTTGAGAGTTAGAAAGTGTTTTTGATTAAAATAAAATCATACTCATAGTCTACTTTATGGTATATGGTTACAGTAAAATTTTCAGTTGAAAATTCAGACGAAAGTCGGTCTGCGTTTTCACTGCCGGTATAAGTTTACTGAGCAGAAAACCTAATTTTGAACCGTGAACGAAATGGTTATTGTTTTTGTGATGTTTTGTATGATATTGTAAAGTTTCGAAAATTCGAGTTCATAAATAAAATATAATATTTATTCCGGGCGAAATAAGATCGGAAACTTAAACCGGATACGCAATGGAGCAGAGTAGGGAGCACAAAAGTGATGAGGTGACATGTGAGAGTGAGGTGACTTAATAGGGGGATGACCTAAGTCACATCCTAAAAAGTGGTCATGATGACACTTTTTGAATTAAACATATTATATTCTAAAAACCTATTTTTCTCTTTCCTCTTCAACCAAACAAGGCATAAGACCAAACTTTCTCTCCAAGCTCTTTCCTCTCTCCTCTTGGACGTCCCACTCCCCTCTCCCTCTATAAATACCCATTTCATTTTCTCTTCATCACTTTCCTACTTCTTCACTTTCTTATTTTTAAGTTTCTAACACTTAAAGCTTCCATTTTTATTAGTCTTTTCCACTTGAGTTCTTCATTAAAGTTCTTCCTTATACTAAGGGTAATGCTCTCATATGAATCTTTTTTCAAGTTTCATATTTTATTTCTTTGTTTGCTTCATGTGTTCTTTATATACTTTAAACTTCTAAATTCTCTCTAAAATGGCAGAAAACTTCTTTTGAGTTGAAACCACTTTCTATAGTCTTGTATTAACTTATATTTTCACATACTAAGAGGTTGTGTAAAACAAAAATCTCTACCTATCTCTTCCTATGAAGGCCGAATGCTAAGTATATGTGGCCTAGGAGGTTTTTGCTTCAACTTTTGGAATATGATCATGTGTTTGAGTTTCTAACTATTCCTTGATCTTAAATCTATAAATATTGAAAGGTTTGTTAGCTTGTTTTCCTATGATGGCCGAAAATATGTATAAGCAAGCCTAGGATACTATGTTTCAACTTTCCAAGTATGATCATAGATTTAGAACTCTTAATACCTTGTGATTCTAAACCTAAGAGTTGTTATCAAACAAAGATCATGGACTAAGGCTCCTTAATATAGAAGGATGTTTGAGTTTCATTTTCGAAAATGATCATGGACTAAAGCTCCTTAATATAGAAGGATGCTAAGTCTAAGAGATTGGAAAGTTTAAGTATTTCTAACTTGTTTATTCTATGTTATTGAACCTAGGATGTGTTATTTCTTATTTTCCAAAATGACCATGGACTTGAGCTCCATAAGATATTTGGATGCTAAGCCTAAGAGATTGGAATGTTTAAGTTTCTATTGATTTCCAAAATGATCCTGGACTTGAGCTCCATAAGATATTTGGATGCTAAGTCTAAGAGATTGGAGAGTTTAGAGGTTTCTAGCCTATAAACCCTTTGAAGGCCGAACCTAGAAGGTTATGGACCTAGGATACTTTGTTTTTCATTTTTCAAAATGATCATGGACTTTAGCTCACTAGTGTAATAAGTGTTTTTTACATAAGTTAAAATTGATTTTATACGTCAGAATATTGTCTGACGTAAATACAGCTGACGTTAATAGTTAATATTTTAACGTCAGTTGTTTAAACAACTAACATTAAATATAAAACTATTAACGTCAGTTCTTTAACACAACTGACGTTAATGTTGTTCAAACTAACGTCATTTGTGTTAAAGAACTGACGTTAAAGGTTTTATTTTTAACGTCAGTTTCCTAATACAACTGACGTTAATAGTATACTGTATATTTTTTAAAATACTATTAACGTCAGTTGTTTGATACAACTGACGTTAATAGATTTTTTTTTTAAATTCGGTTTTAAAATATCACTCCCCTCAGCTATCCTTGCATAGTAAATATCCCAGTAACACAGAATATCACACACATTACAGAATTGCAAACACTACCCTTAAATTTCAATATTAACAAAAAGAGAAGAAATATACAAAGGAACAATTGGGGGACTTAAAACCAAAACCCATGTATAGGAAAAACATAACTATCTACAAGTATATATATATATATATATATATATATATATATATATATATATAAATTTTAGTCTCTAATGTCTAAAAACAAAATTACCAATCAAAGTATATATATATATATATAAATGTTATTAATTAGTTTCTAAAGTCTAACAAAAAAACTATTCATCTAAGTATTGCGGAGGTATCTTGTCAATTCCTTTTTCAGTCGCATACTTGAAGAAGAATTCTGCTAAGTGCATCCTCAAGTCTCTAAACTCATCTTTTTGAAGAGGGGATTGGTCGTTAAATGCCTACACACGTTCAAATAATAACAATAACATTAACGCAAGTCATCACCAAAACTATAATATATAATTTAACAAGTTTTTTAAATATTACCTTCTTCCATCCATCTGTAATAGATGCGGAGACTATGTTCAGCATATGAAGCATCACATAATAGCCGCACGACCACCCGTCAGGTTGAAATCGAGACTACAAACAAAATTAATTTCAATGTCAGTTAAATATACGTATAAATTAGTAATTATAATATTAATTATTTGATAAATAAACTACCAAACCTTGAGGATGATCCATTCAGGATTTCCTTTAGCCTTAGAAGTCCTACTTCTCCCGTTGGCGCAACTTATGCTACTCGCCTTCAGCGCGCTATCATAAACAAATAATCATGTCAATTAACACATTCATATATCATGTGTGTAATAAACTAAAAACAACTGATATTAAAACTTAAATTAAATTTAAGATTAGTTACTTACGTATTTACAGCTTCCACCACCTCCTGTGGCGGGTTTTGGTGGAGAGAGCAGAAGAATATGACAGTATGCCTAGACGGGTGAAGTACGAACAACTGCCAATGATTATTCATACAGTAGGGAGCCAGATGTAATTTTGTCCGATTGTCTCCCATCAAGTTCCCTATGTATTTACTAAATGCATCGCCAGCAAAGAATTGGGGCATAAGGATTGACGGATCTAAGAAGCCGTAAACTGATGCAACGCCCTTATCAAGCTGAAGACGATGGAGATACCTAAGATATGAAAAGGTGTGGATGTTAATTACATAATATATATATTGAAATTAAAATAAATTATTAAATGGAAAAATACCAAAAATAAATAAGTTATAAAATTAAAATTAACTTACATGCACCAGAGACTCAAAACCGTGCTGGCCATCCAGACGTTATCTCTACAGGCGTTCCCGAGATCTTCACCACAGAAGGAAAATATCCTCTGTTGATCTTCACCAATGGACATTCAAAAATCTCAAATGCATAATCCTCACCAAGTGAGAACAAACGAGTGACAGGTGACAGCGACACCAACGTCGACTTGGCCTTCAATTTAGGAAAAATAAAATAGATAAGTTGTTGATAATTAAAAAAAACACAAGTAATTATTTGACTAATTTGGACATTAATAATGAATACATACCTTTGTTATCATTTCGAGCTCACGGCGTTTGAAGTCCAACTCAAGCTCACGCCTTTGCATTTCCAACTCAAGCTCACGACGTTGGACTTCCAACTCCCGCTCCCTAGCTGCCAACTCATCGTCCTCCACATGTGCCCTACTATAACTCTCTTTTGTGCTCATATGTGAAGGGTTGGCATGTCCTGCGGTGTCCTGGGATGAACCGACGGAGGAAAGCTCTCTAGCAAGCGCCTGCTTGAATTCTGGGTTGGATAGCAAGTTTTTCATCAGATACGTTGTAATAGCAGGGTTGGAGATGAGCTGCTGAGTCATGGATTCCAAAATTGATGCCTCATCGACGACCCGCTTTCGTGAAGCAGACTTGCCATAATATTCTTTGATGGTCACGTTCCCAGGAACACCGATAACCCGACCAGGATGGTCTTTCTTGCCTAGAGCAGTCATCAAGACGTCCCGCCATCCAGAAGGGACGAATGAGCCCTGGGAGCATTGTGCTTTAAGATCCATCTACAATGAAGAAATTAAAAAACGTGCAAGTGAAAAGTGTTAAAAATATCTATACAAATATCAATTGAAATGAAGTTAATTATTTACTTACAATCTTATCTGCCACTTCGCGAGTGGCATCAACTTTAAAAGTGCCCGACATCCTCTTTGTCATGAGGCCAGGGGCCCCGGGACATCCTCCTCATCCAGCGATGCCCAGAGGACTTAATGGTGTGCTCTCAGGTACCTCTCCTCTTTCTATCCTAGCAGCATGATCTTCCTGATTCTGCCTACCCTTCTCTGCCTTAGCCTATTCAAACAAAAACACATAAGTAAATACATTTAAATGATCTATAAGAAGCATACAAAATTAACTTAACCAACCAACCTGAAATTCTTCATCCTGTCGACTCCTAGCAAACATATACCAAGTATCCCGATCAATCCAGGGATAATCCGAGAACATCTTATCAAGCCGCTTCTTCCCAGATACATAGTACCTGGTAAGATCATGCTTGAACCCATTCCAATGCTTTGATGCCATTTTCATACATTTTGTACGATGATCCTCATCATTTGGCACAGTCCAAGCTACCTACACATTAAATACATAAAAACTGGATGGATTATAACTCGGATAATTATCTAATAATGTAAATCAAAAGAATGTAAAGGTAAAATACCGTAATAGCCTCCCAAATCTGATCCTTAACGTTCTGTGAAACGTCATTCCAATGATTGTAGTTGATGCTAACGTGCTGCTTCGCTTGTAGAAACACCCACTTTTAAAAATCTTTAGCACGGGGTCCCTGGGGCTTTATATTAGCATCAAAGCAAACCTCAAGCTTTTGTCCGCTTTGCCTGGCCTTCTCTAATTTCTTCAAAGTCGTGGCTCCTCTACCCCGTTTCCTCTGAAACTTTGATGTTTGTATGGACAAAAAAAATGATAAAATAGAGGGTTGTAACATTATAAACTTACATTAAAAAGAAGGACTAAAGATAGTATATAACATGTAAACTTACACTAGAATCAAGCATAGGCGCGATCGGGTCCTGCGTAGGCCCCACAGTGTCCTCCCGTGCATGTGGGCCATCCGACTGATCCATATGTATGCCTGTTCAGAAACAATATATATTTATTAAAATAGGTTATAACTAAAAATAAATACATATGTATAAATAAAAATAAATGTATACTAAGTTTAAACTACCAATATTAATATCCCTTCGTGATGATCATCACAAGTGGCATGTACATCGTCCACCTATGTCTCCTCGATTATAATAGGCATGTTTGTTGAAAAAGAAGGAGTCTCAAGAATATCAAGATTTGAATCTTGATTTTCATCACTACCATTATAAGTGCTTTTTCCTTGGAGAACCACGGACAACCTTTTGTTAGAAGGACCAGTGATGTAAAACACTTGTTTTGCTTGGGAAGCCATTATGAAAGGCTCATTTATATGACCTAACTTGTTGAGGTCTACCAATGTGAACCCCAATCCGTCGGTTTGTACACCACCGTTACTATCAACCCACTTACATTTAAAAACCGGCACCGTAAGCTTAGTGTAATCGAGCACCCAAATATCTTCAATATATCCAAAGTAAGGTGTCGGTGCTTTAACGGGTTTTGTGTCCTTTGCACTAGAGAAGTGCATTGCTTCGGTAACGATCATAACCCCACTATTTGGCATGGTACTCTTGTTATCTTGTCCCTTTATATAAAAGGAAAAGTTATTGATGTCGTATCCGCTCCAACATATGACGTTGAAGCTAGGCCCAGGTGCTAGCCATCTTACGTCATCAGAAGCAGTACTACCATCCTTAAGCATTTATTCCTTGAACCATGGTAAGAAAGTCTTGTTATGCTTGTTCAACAACCACCTTTCACTCATTCGAGGGTTTTCTTGATTGACTTTTCTTTTATGTTCAAATAAGAAAGGTTGAACAGAATCGATGTTGTTCAATACATACAAATGTGCTTGAAGCACTTCCTCCCGACCCTTACTATTAATTCTTAAGTCATGTGTACCCTTACCTTGACATCTTATCTCATCATGGCGAGGCTTAGGAACCCCTATAGGATCCGTGTTATGAAGGTAGTCCGAACAAAACTCAATAGCTTCTTCTGCAACATACCTTTGAACAATAGATGCTTCCCGACGATGAGGATTCTTCATGTACCCTTTCAAGATCTTCATGTAGCGGTCAACTGGGTACATCCATGTCAGAAAAACCGGCCCACATAATCTAATCTCCCTCACCAAATGAACAATTAAGTGAACCATTATGTCGAAAAAGGAAGGAGGAAAATACATCTCCAATTGGCACAAGATTGTAGCAGCCTCAACTTCCAAGTCATCCAACATACGGGGGTCAACGACTTTGATACATATAGAATTGAAGAATGAGCACAACCGAGTAATGGCATGTCTCACATTTTTTGGAGCAATACCACGAATAGCAACAGGCAGAAGTTGTTGCATCAAGATGTGACAATCATGAGACTTTAAGCCAACCAATTTAAGATCACTAGAGACAAGCCTCTTCATATTTGAAGAGTAACCATGTGGAACTTTGATGCCCTGAAGACACCCGCAGAAACTTTCTCTCTCTTTTTTTGACAAAGTATGACATGCTGGCGGCAAATAAGTCCGCTTACCATCCTCAACAACTGGAGCTAACTGCTCTCATATACCCATAGCAACGAGGTCGAGACGAGCATTCACACCATCCTTTGTCTTGCCCTGAATGTTGAGAAGCGTCCCGATCACACTATCACACACATTTTTCTCCACATGCATCACATCAATGCAGTGTCTGACATCAAGCTTGCGCCAGTATGGAAGATCAAAGAATATCGACCTCTTCTTCCATATGTTTTTCTCAGCAGCTTTACTTTTCTTTTTGGACTTGCCGAATATAACATCGATCGACCTCTTCTTCCATGATGCAACTGAGTGTAGCATGTGCCTTCTTCACATATAGGGCATGCTTTATGCCCCTTGACACTATATCCGGACAAGTTACCGTATGCTAGAAAGTCGTCAATGGTGCAAAATAACATGGCACGAAGCTTGAAAGTCTCATGAGAATACCCATCAACTACATCAACACCTTCCACCCACAGCGTTTTCAAGTCTTCAATCAAGGGACTTAGATAAACATCTAAGTCATTTCCCGGTTGCTTTGGGCCCGAAATCATCATAGACAACATAATGTATTTGCGCTTCATGCACAACCAAGGGGGCATGTTGTAAATTATCAACAGAACAGGCCATGAACTATGAATACTACTCATGTTACCATAAGGATTCATTCCATCCGTAGCAAGTCCAAGCCTTAGGTTTCTTGGCTCATCGGCGAAATCCGGAAACATAGTATCAATATTCTTCCATTGCATAGAATCAGCAGGATGACGAACCTCTCCATCACGTTTCCTCTCATCATTATGCCATCTAAGATTCTTCGCATCTTTCGCATTGGCAAACAATCGCTTGAACCTTGGAATTATTGGAAGATACCACAACACCTTCGCAGGAGGACCCTTTTTTCTCACATCATCAATATCATCATCATCACCACCACCCTTCACTTTGTATCGTGATAACCCACATTTGGAGCAATCGTGATTGTCTTCATGAACACCGGTGTACAATATGCAATCATTGGGGCATGCATGTATCTTCTTATACTCCATACCCATTGGACACAATACCTTCTAGGCCTCATAGTTATGGTCAGGCAATGTGTTGCCCTCCGGAAGCAAGTCGTTCAATACTTCAAGCAATTCCGTGAAGCTTTTATCGGTCCAACCATTTCTCGCCTTCACACAAACCAATTTTAGCACCGCCGACAACCGTGTATGAGTAGTACACCCTGGATATAAAGGCTTATCCTCATCACCGCACAACCTATCATACACATGAGCTCGATGAAAAGATTCTTGTCCAATATCACGGATCATGTCCTCTACTCGATCATCCTCCATATCTACGTCAACGTCCTCACTTTGGGAGACACTTTCCGTACTACTCAACAACACATCACCATGCCATATCCATCTTGTATAACTCAAGCAAATCCCTTCACAAATCAAATGAGTAAGTATATCCTTACCCGTACATTTCCTCGTACTCAAACACTTGACACAAGGACAACAGAACATTCCATTACTATTAGGAACATTCCTTTGAGCAAATTCTATAAATTCTCCCACCCTCTTCAAATACTCAGCACTAGTGTGCTTACAAACCATCCAACTACGATCCATAACTAGATAGGTTCTGTAGATATACAAAACATATATCCAATATAAGGACAATACGGGAGATTGAAAACTAGTTTTGAAATCCTAATTGAAAACTGGTTTTTGAAATCCCGTCAACCATGTATATATCTTATTTGACTAACTGCCTAAAACAAAATTTCCACGGTAATCTCACATCATTCTTCTCATCAAGCAGGCAACAACACATATTAGGACTATTGCTATATCTAGTACTATAACCACTCAGTCATATGAATCGATCAAGAGAGCATGATATATACAAGCAAGGCGTTTAAAATTTATTTCAAATTTACACCATTTTCAGGTTGAGCAATGAGAAATATATTGTTGATGTCACATGCTACAAGCAACTCTAAATTTCTTCCCATTTTGAAATAAGTCATGATAGCAGAAGAAAAACAAGAGAAAACACAAAACCCGCGACCAGAAATAGAGACATTCCAAACAACTCAAACTCACAGTTTCAAGTTTCAACTACAGAGACTACAGTTTCAACATACACTCAAAACCAAAAATAAAAAAATGTGACCTAAAGACTCACCAGAAATAGGTGCTCGCGTGGTGGTGGGGAGGGGAGCTCGAGTGGTGGCCAACATTCGATGTGGTTACTGAGAGCAGAGGGACAAGGAGAGTTAGTGCGCGGGAAGGGGAGAGAGAGATGTCAAGTTATTGCAAAGAATATTGAGCGGGAAAGACGAGTTAGGGTTAAGAATGTACCTCACGGTGGTGGCGAAGAAGCCCTCATGGTGGTTGCGGTGGAGAGGAGCTCGCGATTAGGGCAGAGTGAGAGTGAGAGTGAGAGTGAGTGTGATGAAAAGAGAAGAACAGAGACGTACAGAGCGAAGTGAATAAGGCGAGCGGGTGTAAACGTTATAATTAAAAATCATCTTTAAAAAAGCATTTTACGTCAGTTGTTTGTAACAACTGACGTTAAAAGTCATCTATTTAACGTCAGTTGTTTAAGACAACTGACGTTAAATAAATGATTTTTAACGTCAGTTGTTACAAACAACTGACGTTACAAATAAATATTTTTTATTTAAAAACACTTTTAATGCCAGTTGTCTTAAACAACTGACGTTAAAAGTGTATAAGTTTCTGCAAAAACATTCATTCCTTTGACTACTGTGCTACTTACCCATGCACCTTGTAACTTAATCCTCTTAATGAGCATTAAGTTTATAGATCAGTTTTCAAGAAAATCAGGTAGTCTCTCTTCTCTATATAAAGTACCATTCTTCTGTATCAGTCTGTAATGCACCCCCTCTTCTTTTCCTCCATATTTCGTGCGTTTTCTATTCCTTCACAATATGGCTCTATCATATTTGAGACTTTTGTTATTTCTTCCTATACCCAGACTTAAAGGTCTCTGTCTTAATGGTCAAAAAACTTCTGAGGTTGAGTAAATCACGTCACATGGATGGTAAGGTTGGGTGAATCACGTAATGTGATTCCCTCACTTTATTTCATCCCCGTCATCCATTTCACTCCGCTTTGGCAGCAAGTGACTGTGGATTCAGATGGAGCATCAAGGAATTCAAGTGAGGGAGGAGATGCATCCATTGGAGTTTCTGAGGACATGACTGAGAAGAAAATGACGTTGAAGCAGAAACTGTTTTATATTTTAGGGCTATGTTGCAGAAATTTCTTCCTATACCCAGACTTAAAGGTCTCTGTCTTAATGGTCAAAAAACTTCTGAGGTTGAGTAAATCACGTCACATGGATGGTAAGGTTGGGTGAATCACGTAATGTGATTCCCTCACTTTATTTCATCCCCGTCATCCCTTTCACTCCGCTTTGGCAGCAAGTGACTGTGGATTTAGATGGAGCATCAAGGAATTCAAGTGAGGGAGGAGATGCATCCATTGGAGTTTCTGAGGACATGACTGAGAAGAAAATGACGTTGAAGCAGAAACTGTTTTATATTTTAGGGCTATGTTGCAGAAATTTTTTATCTTTTAATCATGTAATTGTAACTTATGAATCGCTTCAATGAGATACGATTTGATTATACATATAACTTGTTTTATGTTAAGTGTTTATTTATTTTAATTTGCACAAGAATTTGTTTACTAATTCAAGCTAATTAATTAAGATTAAAAATAAACTTGTTTAAAAAAAAGATTAGAAATAAACTGCACTATATATGGAGTGATCTGCGTTAAGAGTGACAACAGGGAGATGACAACGAAAGAAAGATAGAATTGAGTTTCAGATAGGAATATATGATTATTTACGTCAGTTATTTATTTAACTGGAGTAAAAACCACACTTTTAACGTCAGTTGTTTATACAACTGACGTTAAAAGTGTTAATAATTCTTGTAAATCACTTTTAACGTCAGTTCATTACACAACTGACGCAAATAGTGATTTAATATTTACAAAACTGCCACCGCCTCATTTTTAACGTCAAACATATGGTCAACTGACGTAAAACGTTCCCGTAAAAAGCACTTATTGCACTAGTGGCTCCTTAATACATTTGGATGCTAAGTCTAAGAGATTGGAAAGTTTAAAGATTTCTAGCCTATTTATCCTATGATGGTCGATGTTTTGTTTTCATTTTCCAATATGATCATGGACTTGAACTCCTTAATACATTTGGATGCTAAGTCTAAGAGATTGAAAACTTTAAATATTTCTAGCCTATTTATCCTATGATGGCCGAACCTATGATGGTTGTGAACCTAGGATGCTTTGTTTTCATTTTCCAATATGATAATGGACTTAAGCTCCTTAATACATTTGGATGTTAAGTCTAAGAGATTGGAAAGTTTAAAGATTTCTAGCCTATGTTGTAATACACGGCCGAAACCTACCCTAAGTGGTTGGATGATTTTTATTCCATATCTCCAAGTTATAGCAATTTATCTAAGTTACCTAGAACCTAAGTGATAAGTATCCAAAGGCTTATGTTGACAAAAGAATCCTAACTCTAATTTGAATTAAATGGCCAAACCTAGCCTAAAGAGAACATAGATGAGTTTGTTTGATTTATTGGTTATTATGTTTATTGGTTGAAGGTTGAGTTAGTACTTTGTGGTGGGACAACGAGGAGCTTCGAGTTCGGGAGTTCGGTAATAACCCAGGTGGGGGAAAGAACCAACCTATCGTCGGAATGGATAAGTAGTAGATTATATAATAATTGTGCAGGGCGACCTAAACCCTACTAGTAGTCGAGTAATCGACAAGACCAAAATTACATTGGAAACCTTTTCTGAAAAACCAATGGTGATTCGGGTATTGTAGGTTTATCGATATTAGGTTGATTTTATATTGTTGATGGTTGATGGTTGATTTGATTTATTACCTTTATTGAATTGATTTTGTGCTATGTTGGTGATATAGGAACATTTTCATTGATATTGTGTTAAGCATGATCTGCCTGGTTTGTATTATTATGCTTAGTGGTTTTTTAAGCAAAGATATAGATGTTGTCTAAGAGATGATTGTTTTGGGTGTGAAGACAATAATGATTTAGAAGTGCCTAACCTAGATGATGTATGTTAAAGAGGTGTTATGGCATAGAATATGTGTCAAGTTCTAATGGAAGGTTAAGACACTAGGATGTTGTTAAAATGGGTTGGTGAGATTCAAGTATAGGTGTTGTTGTCCACAACCGTGTATTGGTAATATAATATAGAAGGACAAAAGTGTATTGGTAATATAATACACAAAGACAAAAGTGTATTAGTAATATAATACGCAAGGACATCTGTGTATTGGTAAAATAATACACCGTGTATTGGTAATATAATACACGTAAAACACTTATGTGCATTGGTAATATAATACATCGTGTATTGGTAATATATACACGTAAAATCAAGAATTCTCACGAGACCACTTCCACCTTAGGAAATAGGTGTGCAGCTATGGTGTCTTTGAGTAACATGAGATTGGGGGTAGAGTATGATATATTAACTTGAGGATGATCTGTTAGTTATGTGTGTTGTTTGACTATGACAATTACTGTATAATTTACTATGACTCTTTTCCACTTTTTGATGATAGAATTGTTTCTTATCCCATGTATATTTCTGTATGTTGTATTTTATATCCTTGTGGAATCGTACGAGAAGACCCTGTTGATGAGCCTAACCAGGAGGAGTTGAATGGAACTCTCTATGAACCCGATGCTGGAGGACGAACTGTGACCTATGGTGATTAGGGTCTAGTTAGTTATGGCCAGTGCGTCTCGTGAGGCATATTTTTATTATGTTTTCCGCTGTTTAACTTTTTGTTTAAATATATGCCTGTGAGGGATCCTACTGATAGGATATCCTCAATAGTGCTTTGAATTATGTGTAAAGACTTATGTGTATTTGCAATATAACTATGGTGTGATGTTGAGGTATATGTTTAATAACTTAAGTTTTAAATTTTTACGTATTTTCACGATAAGCGTGCGATTAAAAAATTAATTAATAAGGATTTAATCTAAATAACACGACGGGGCACAGCAGGGTGTCTCAGTGATGAGAACTAGAGTTCTTCCATTTGGTGTTTCATAGAGTGACCAACTTAGGAGTATTGGTTGGGTTGTATATATATTTAAAAAGGTAGTTAAATGTGATGTTGTAAGTTAACTTTTGGTATAATTTTCTCTTTTTGAAAATGGAAACTCTTTGAGAAAACTGTATAGGTCGTAAAGGTTTTTGTTGTGAATGTGAGTATTTCCTCGTGTGAGGAGATATACAATATGATTTTAGTGTCTCATGTATGTATCTTGGTTTTACAGAGCGCTCTCGCAGAACAAATTTTTTTACACCATGCCCAAGGGGGTGTTATATATATCGTAATCTGTGACTAGTTGACAGTGTAAAAAGCTTTACACTGACAATGTACAATAATTAAGCTCATATAATAATGTATAGCTTTTTTTTAGAGAAATATTAGTAATGTATAGCTATTTTATTAAAAACCTATATTTCTCATTAAAAAAGTAAAATATAAATTTTATGTTGTACATTGATTGTTCCCTTTTTTTGTTTTCAATTACTTTAGATCTGATTTTCATTAATACTTTTTTCTTTCAAGTTTGAATTTGTGGTTTCATTTTGAATCAGTAATTAAAGAATATTATAATTCATATGATCAACATTAAAACATCCCATAAATTTTTATTCTTTGTAATTTTTTCAACAATTTTCGAAATCTTATGTTAAATAATAAAATTGAAAATGGCATCTCTTTATTTAATCAATTGAAAACGCTATCACAGACTTATAATTCGAAGTCTTGTTTTAAATATTCATGTATCAAATAAGTGAATTTATATACTTGCATGTGATCAAATATTAGCATTAATGTTTTTAATGATCAAATATTAAAATTATCGAGACTAATCAAATATTAGAATTAATGCTTTTAATAATTATTTTCAAATATCAGTATTAAGTTTCATTCCATTTACCTTATCTTTTAAATTTCGAAGCATGTATGTATAACATTAAATAGTATATGATTTTTAAACCTCAAAATATTACCCTTGATGCATTGATGATATTGATTCCTTTTCAAGATAAAAAATGAGGAGAGATGAAAAGAAGATAGGAAAGAGAAAGGAAAAAAAAAACAGTAGATCTAGAACCTTCTTCACATTGCCTTATGAAACCAAAAAATAAAAGAAAACCTAATACCAAAATGAAAAGTTGTGAACCACACAAAGACAATGAAACTTGGAAACAAAGAAAGGTATGGTAAAAGAGGAATCGTACCTGAAAAATATCATCAATGGTTCTCCGTCAGAATGTGCAGCGAAATCATTCAAAAAAAATTCAATGTCAATCAATTCAATGACAGATGTACCTTAGACAGAGAAGATGGTTACAGAGTGGTGGTAGCCTTTGGTGGTGATCTAAAAAATGTAAGCGCTCCGCCTTCATGATTTCGTAGATCTACGAAAAGTTCAAAGGAGAGAGACAAATATGATGGGTGTAGAAAATGGGTTCAACATAGATCAGGTATGCGAGCATTTGATCCAATACTTATAAAAGTTATGATTTCAAAAAAAAAAAAACAGATTTGATTCATTTGTGATTTCATCCAAAAAAAATCAATTTTAAATAATGGCTAATATGTCCAGCAAATCAAATTAATGTTGATAGGGGTAATAAGTATCAAAATCAAAATGTGATCCATGTAGCAAATAATTAATGAGCCGGAATTCTATGCATTATGAGAGTGACACGTGTACTGTTTCACTTGAGATTCTGTTATAGGCCGCCACGTGTAAAACTTTCCGTATATAGAGTTCATGAAACATTCTACTATAGATATATACATTTGTAGTATTAAAGTTATATTATATATGATTTTCTTACAACTGATGGTTCAATTGCTTATATTAGTCCAGCGGTAAGTTACTTCTCGGAGCTGTCATTTGATCGCGGTTCTAATCCTATACGTTGAATTTTACCTTATTTTTGCATTTTATGCAGAAATAATGCAAAAATAGCTCCCAGCGAGACTCGAAGCATGGAACTACGTACGGGAACATCACATTGCACCTCCGAAAAGTTTTTTGCAATATATGGCAAATATATATATATATATATATCAATTACTTAATTATTTGGCTCCTTCAAAAAAATCAGTCAAGCTCCGCCACTGCTCCAATTGTTTGAAGTTTGTTCATGCTACCTTTGTTGTGAACCTTTTCTTAGTTACAGGCACTCTTACCTTACTTTACCTTATCTTTCTGGTTCCTGCCCCAACCAGATCATGTACATAGAACCATCTTTTTTCTTTTTTAAAGTGACTTTTTTGGCTGGCACTTAAAGAATAGCGTCCCCCTATTGATATTTGTTAATTGGATGCATGGCTAGTCAAAAGCAAATACCAACTCGATCTCTAAAATCACCGGATCATTCAATCATCCATTTTGGTGAGGCCACAAGAAAAATAATTGAAACATTAATTCTGTGAGAACTACTATACAATCCTTGACTTGGAAAGTTCTTTAAAAAAAATGTTTGTCTGCACACAACTAATCCATGCAGTGCAGCAGACACAGTAGTGATGTATCTCATCCTTCTCTGCCACTATTTTCCCACAGTGACAAATTAAGTGAGAATGCACATAATCTCGGATCTCCAGTCCATGGACTGGACAGTAACAGTAGTTGAATAACTAATGAAGATGTAATAGGTAAACTGGACTGCCCCGAGTATTATAAGAGGATCATCATCAATGGGATAGATATCGTCTCAAAATAATGTCTTATTTCTCGTTTCACTCACCCTTTGTATTAGGGAAAAGTTTAAAGAGTTATGATATTTGAACATCAAGTTAAAGTTT
The DNA here is from genome assembly GCA_030762895.1 of Sophora flavescens. Taxonomy (NCBI): domain Eukaryota; kingdom Viridiplantae; phylum Streptophyta; class Magnoliopsida; order Fabales; family Fabaceae; genus Sophora; species Sophora flavescens. The sequence continues at coordinate 52,819,258 of CM061067.1, read as the reverse complement.
CAGATGTTGTATGTAACATCGTATGCCTTTATTTATATCCCTCGTTTACTATTCTATCTTGTTAAAGTTTAAATTGCATTCATCAACTTGTGCATTTTAGTCATTAATCAACTTTCAAAATATACCAAAAAGTCTCTAAATTATTAAAAGTGTGCAAAGTCATTAAAATCATGATAGATTTGGATTTTTGGACAAAAGGTAACATATGTCTTATCACGATTTTAGATTACTTTGTACACTTTTTTTTTGGTTGATAAATAGACTACTTTGTACACTGTTAGGAGGTTGCTAACCTTATCGCATATTTTAAAAGTTGAATTATCAAATTGCATGAGGTAAAGTTGAATAGTGTAATTTGATCTTTTCACTTCTATTTATATTTTATATTGCTTGAATTATCAAAAATTAACATTGTTCAAAATTAATGTTTGTCATAATTTTGAACTACCTAGCACTCGATCTTTTAAGAGTTTAATGTATACATTTTCAAAATTAAAATGTGCATATGAGATAAAGTTAAATGGTGTAATTTAAACATTTCCTTTTGTATTATGTGTCATAAATTTCATGTTTCCATTCCATTCTCAAATTGTTTTTTTAATATATATATATATATATATATATATATATATATATATATATTTTGATAATATCAAATTGTTAGCTATACCCATGATGGACCTCGCACTTCCCTTTCTCTAGCCTTTTCTGCTTGGGAGACTGATACATATATACCCTTTAATTTGACACTTCTCTTCTGTTTGATTTATATCATGTTTGTCCCTTAAAAAAAAGATTTATATCATGTTTGTTGTTTGGTAATGTTTATTTTTTTGAAATAATTCCTTTTCCCACTAATTATATGAAAGAGTTTTCTATTATTATTTGTTAAGAAAATATAGGCTGCTCTTTAAGCTTGGTAGTTGGTAGCCATGTGTAAGGTCAAGGCTCTTTCGATAAGTTTGTTACCGGTTTCTATGTGTAAGGAGGGTTTCATGAACCCAATTTGGAGTCCCACATCGGGAGTCCCACAAAGTTCAATGAAAAATAGGATTGTAACGTTCTTTTATATCACACCCATTTTTTACATCTATTTTATAATATTAAAAAAAAATTCACTTTGCAAACAATTAGTAGTTAATGATTATAAAATATAAAAATAAAATATTAAAAAAAGTAAAGAAAATATCGCTGATGTTGAATCGGGAGCTTCACATGCGGATTAGGTTGCTGTCAAAGCTTTTATTCACGTTGTAGCCATTTTACTTTTCTGCATCGTAGATAACTTTAGACACGAAACCAAGGACGATCGATATGTCAAGCTCACCTGCCGTTGGGCCCATTTCCTGCCCTGGCCCATTTGGTTCAATTTAGTTGGTGGTATTATGACTTTTTTCCTGTTATATTTCATACATTAATTGGTGTTTGTTACCTGGTTTTTTCTTTAGCTTGGGAAAAATATAAAAAATATCACAATCCATGGAAGGAGATCTCTTGGTGTTTGTGCTCCCAAGAATATTAACAAGTGATATCAGAGCAGTTTGGTTGGGATGAGTATCAGTGAAAAAGGCGATGGTTATCTTGTGTAGTGTTCCTCGTTATGTGGAAGCTAGATGGCATGTTCCGTTGTAGATGACAAACAACAATGAAACAAGTACAAAGAAAAGTGTGCATGGGCCACACTTACGTTCAAGGGGGAGTGACCGACCTATGTGAAAGACTCACACTTGAAAAGGAGATTATCGAGAAAGACTCAACCCATGAAAGAAGATTTCCGATATTTGCATCCATAAATCCTACACTATCTCCATTTGTGTGCTAGTGGACATATTATATGAGGCAGTTAGCTGATTTGAAGGGTTTGTAGTGGCGGGATTGAGATTAGAAATATAAAATAATGGATCAAATTTGGAACAAGGGCTAAATTGTCCATTTATTTTTAATTGAAAAGATTGAATAACATCTATAAAAATGTCTTAAATTTGATTCTGCTGGCTAGACTCGTTGTCCTAACTTTGAAATGAAGCTATCGCTTCTATTACTATTTTTTTATCCAATCTTTTTTTCTTTTGTAATAATCCATATCTTTATCCCCAATTTGCATGTTTATTGCTTATACTCCACTGTATTCATAGAATCACTAGCCACCTAAAAAAAATGGCAGAAAAGGCGAAGACAATCACAAGTTGGTAAATTTTGAAACAGTATGTTTGTTAATTATGTTTGTCGTGTGGCATAGCCACAAAGAAAGAAGACACATCCAATTAGGCAACATTGCAACACCAATTTAAGTTACGTGTCAAGGGCCTGAATAGTAGTGTGTGGTCCATAACGTACTGTTTGGATTTTGATTTTTGCATTTTACAGCTGCCTAATTGAAGAAATCCATCAAGAGGGAAAGGACCTTTTTCATCTTTGCAAGCAAAGGATTTGAGATAAGATTCATAGATTAGATGATGAGATGAGAGCATATATAATCAGTATGGGATTTGTGGCTCTTCCATTTCCAACATCATGCTTGCAATTTCCATTCATATGAATTATATCATAGGGGTACATTTTGATAATTCTATGGTTTATTTTGCAATTGTTTGTAATGTATATATCAATGTACAAAAGATGAAATTCCTCATTAAGATATATTTGTCATACTCTTTACCTTCTATAGTGAATCTCACATTTTCTCATTAATCTATATTCTTTTAAAATAATACACGCAATACTTTAGAGAGAGAGCAAAAAGCTAGGTAGTTGCACAAGAAATGATTAATCAGCACACGAGCAAAAAGCTAGGTAGTTGCACAAGAAATGATTAATCAACACACGAAATTCTAACTGTAAGTTTGTATAGAGGGTGGCCGTGATTGCCATCACACCTTTAATTAGCTGACACAATCGACAGCATTTTGATTCTTACAGTAAAAATAAAATAAAAATAAGGGAAATGCCAATCTCTTTACACACATGTATGATCTCAAAGTACCACAAGAAACTAGAGAAGCTCCTTGATTAAGGCTTGTGAGGGGGACACTGATAGCACTTGGCAAATAGCCCAAATGTGTCAACTTGGTGTATGAAATTAAGCATGCTTGCCCATCCTCCCAACCCAAATCCCACCACCAAAACCCATACCACCACAAAGACATTCATGGAGTACAATCCTACCCAACCTCCTACAATTGATGGTGGTCTCTCCACAGCATTCTGTCAAGAAAAGATTAGATATAATTATGTTGGTACATAAGCACCAAGTGAAACATTGAATAATTGTGTTGCTTATTTCATCCATTAACCATATGTATTCTATAAAAGTTCAGAGTATTTTTTTTTTTTGACTGTGTAGCATTACTATATACAATTAATTGTTGAGATAAGCAGTTATATGTCTAACCTCCCTAGCTGGTGCTGAAGCAAAGGTCACCATGTGTGCCAAGGCAGGAATTATGTAAACGGTGAAACTGACAAGGAGAGATCCAACAGTTGAGTTAATGGGACCAAAGAAAGGGAATATGATTGCTAAGAACCATATTGGAACCACTACAGGAAGTCTAGTCAATGCCCTTTTGAACAAACTCTTGGTTTCATGCACCCCAATGAATTTCTCCCACACAAAGTATAGAGGAGTGCAAGCAAATCCAAAAGTTATGAACTGCAAAAACCACCAACAGAACAGTCCCTTTAGATAATGTCCATTATAATTTGCCTTGGTTTCTGATTATTAAAAATTACTTATATGTATTGAATGATGATTAACCTGATGAATGAGCATGAGAATGACAGCAGTATCTCTGAACCCTGTCCTTGGGAGCAAAGAGAGGGCATTGGAATGGGTAAGGAGCATGTCCCCAAATGCCCAATAGACTGCAGATGCTGATGGCAAAGTTAGGGTCAGCACATATAGTGTTGCAATCAGATATATCATCTTAAACTTCTGTGGCTTCCACATTGCATGCATGATTTCCCTACAATATAAAATTAATATATGCCTGTAAGATTCACATAGAACATGAATATAATACTTTTTCTAAGCACATGGTCAATTTATTAATTAAAAATTAGGATTTAGGACAAAGTTCTACTTTAAATCCTCAAAAATCATGTTACTAGTAATGAAAAGAAACCCTTTATAGGTATAATAAATGCAATGGTATGTAATTTGATTCAGCTTTAGAGTCCTCACACTGTAACAGCATGTCCACCAAAAGTGTAGAGAATGTTAGTAGCCCCAGTGAAGTAGAGAACCAATTTGGTTGGCCCTGAGTGTGTCACCCCCTCAACCTTCAGAAACATATAGATTGAAGAACATAAATAATAAGCAATAATATATTTCACATATGTATTATGCATAGCAATCATTCCTAGTAGGCTTTGATTATATTTTTTGCTTTTCTAGTGATGACTAGGCTCATAAATTGTGTGAATCCTTTACCTGTCCATGGATAAGGGAAGCTATTGTCATATACCATGCAGTGTAAGTGGTCATAATGAGGCCTAAGAATGACCAGATTCTGTAATTGTGAAAAGAAGGGATGAAGACTGTTGTTGCACAACAGGCACCAAAGATGTAAGTCCAAGTTCTCTTATCCAGATTGTCGTTTATGTAGTATATGTTACTGAAGCATTAAGAAAAAAAAAATATAAATTATTAGCTATGACATAATAATATAATGTACTGTTCACACAGATTATATATTTAGAATAATGATCCAACTGTCTACCTTGCACAGGCAATTAGTTGAATTACTGATCCAAACAGAAGGAAAGTACAGTTGAAAAATAGACCAAGATTCCTCCAGTGTTTGCCTAAAAGTCCATCAAGAACTTCAAACCACTACAAACAATACTCATTAGGCTATTAATATTGCATTGATTCATAACAGGGGCAAGAAGAATATGAAGTGAAGTGATAAATATAATCACCTGAATTACATGGTTCCTGAAATCAACTTTTTCTCTTTCCTTTCTAGTTCTATACTCAACATAAAGGACAGTGATAAGGTAAGCAGTCCAGCTTCCCATCAGTCCATAAAAAAGCTGAAATATAATCCCAGATAACATCCCCAGTTGTGAAAAGGAATATGGTAATGTCAATAGCACTTGTGCAACCTACATTAAATCCAACAAACAAGTAAATTATTATGAGACGGCTGCCGCACCAAAAAGATTATAGTTCTACATAATCAAAGCAGTGATATGGATTAATGAACAAGTGCCTGATTAGAAGCACAGCTAAACCATGCATCATAGACAGAGCCACCATGCCAGAAAAGCCTAGATAATTTGCTAGAGGTGGACTTTGAATCTTCCTCTTCCCTTTCCATTTCTAAGTAATTCCCTGCAACAACAGTTTCAACCTTCTCAGAAGCCATTCTTGTTATCTCCCTTCCACTGTTGTGGGTGTGAGGGGAGAAGGCAACAGACTAAGTGACTAAATATAGATAGGAGAAGTGCTTCTTTTCACACTCCTTAACCCCCCCTTCACATTCTTATGCACCTTCCCTTTCCTTATATAAACTTTTTTGTCAGCAAGGGTACTGAATCACCCTTGTGGAGGGACCTTGCTTAGTTCACATGTGAACCTTTCCCCTTAAAAATCCTTTTTTTTTTAAGCCTCTTGACATAAAGATAGTAAGCTAATACCTCACTTATATTGGTGTATATGGGATTAAGCTTCTTTAAAATGAGGTTGATTGTAAAGTAAGTAAAGATGTATTCGCTTTTGATTAATTAAGGTGAATTGAGAAAAATTAACTAATCGATGATGGATACATACTTATTTTTTTACTTTATACTTCAGCTCACTTTAGAAAAATTTTATTATACGATATGATGTATCTATTTTATCTAAGGAAATTAGTATATTTCAATATTCACTTGTCCTCATCAACATATGCACAGGCAAGATTTTGATTAGTATAAATCATACTTTATTTATGAGACAAAATAAGGAATTATATATATATATATATATATATATATATATATATATATATATATATAAAAGAATACATAAAAACCAACTTTTAAAAACTTCTATAACTATTACATAATAACACTAAGCACCGTTGTTGACATATTGTGTCCTTACTCATTGTAGTTTTTTTTATTACAGTAAAATTTAGATCAAGAGAAGGTGCACTACCTACCAGATAATATCATCAAACTCCACAAGGGTTTATAGTAGAATTTACATCTCGTCTATCAATAAGGGAGATATAGGAATCGAATCCGAGGCTTAAACAAATGTGTCGACCCCTGTAGCTGCTAATTGTAGTTTTTATTTTTTTATAATATACTAATTGTAATGCTGAAGGAACATTTCCGTTTTACTTAATAATTCTCTTTCACCGATCGCCATTGTGAAGGTGCAACCTCATCATCAGTTTTGTAGGGGTCTGATGGGCCTTAGCTAGCTGCAGTGCACGAGCGGGGTGACCCACCATTGGCCTCTTCTTTTCTTTAATCTGATCCAGCCCATGCACATTGATTGATCATGAATGTAGCTAGATAGTGATAAAAGTTATAAAAGAGATAAATTTTCTGCAGAGGGGAGATTATAAAAGTTTAGTGTGAGTGTGGAAGATGTCTATGTGGGGGAGACTAAGATGGAACGAATCATTGCTCTCAAGAGGGGGCTTAGTGCTAATCATGATTAGTACCACACGTGTTCCAACTGGCTTTACTAAAAAAAATATATAGCACATCTCTATCCTTCTCTTCTTTTCATTTTCACATATTTTTTCATTAGTAACCTATTTTAGATTTTTTGTACATTTGGGCCATCGTAGTAGTATATGTACTAATGATGATGCTAGGTGCCCTATAAGGCTATAAAGTTACAAATATTTGAAAATTTCTATTTTGCCATTTTCAGTTAAAATACCTAGTGGAAAAATTTATTGACAATTTTCAAGTAGTTATACTTTATACACTTGTTTTGAATATTCCAACATTACTTAATAATGACAGAGTCAAAATAATTCGTAAATTTATAGTTTCTAATGAATGCTTTGATAGGTTAACTGCATCAATGAGAAAGGATAATTCCAATCATGAGGACTTCATCCTTATCTTCTAGTCAAAAAGAGATGCAAGAAAAGAAAATGAAATGAAATAAAGCATCTTGAGATAAGCGTTGTATCTGATTGTATAAATTGGTTTAGGATGGCCCAACGCTTACCAACCCATTAGGCCCATCCCCAGAGATTTGTTGGATCATTGGATGAACTTAAAATTAAGAACTTTTTTCCTTTTCTCTCGTTAAAAGTTCAAAACATATGGGTAAGTTCATTAACTTTAATTCACACAAATTTCCTACAAGCTTTTTCTAGCGGCGTTTCGGAAGTTGGAAACATCGATAGGCAGTGATTAAATAAATTATTGGTCTTAATTTATTTCATAAAAAATTTACTAATCAATTACAAGCGAGAAGTTTGGGAAATTTAAAATGATTTAGTTAGTACGCATTATCAATGTAAAGACATGTAATATTATCAACCAATGATAAATTGTTATATCATTAAAAATATTTGACTACTACCATAGCTACCTTAAAAGTTAAACTTATGATGATTTGTGATCAGTTAATAGTATACAAACTTTACATTAATAATGTATCAAAATTAAACTCCTAGGAAACGTTTGATAACCCCGAAAAAGTAAGATAGGAATGAAAGTTTCTCATATTTAGTACAACGGATGAAAAAATCTTCCCAGAAGTAAAAGATTTTCAAGAATAAAATTTGTGAATTAAAGTTGAAAATTTCATTCGTATGTGTAAGTGTGAGAAAGAAATATCCTTGGAAAGAAACATCACATAAACCAAATGCCACGTTATATATATTGATTAAAGTGACCTTCCAACCATTACTAACGATTAAGATTAACATTTGACCCACGAATAGATTTAAAAGTGAATTGGTTAAACTACTAGACATGAATAATAAGTGCCTGAGTTCAAATTCCACGTTAATTTTTGTCTCTTTCTCATTTCCTTCTCCCTCCGCGACGAGGCCTCCCCATTGCTAATGATTAAATTAGTAAGTGAAGATGTATCTTCTTTAATTTACTCTAAAATAAATTGGGGATCTCAATTCACAAAAAGTCAACAGTGAATATATTGTTACTTGTTCAATTGAATTTCGTTGGTTGCATACTTTGGCCATTCCAACTTATAATGGCTAATAAATCAAAAATTAGAAGCAGCCTACGAGTATCCACAAGTGAGTACCCTATATTTTTACTTTTTGATTTCTTAAGTCGGTACCTCATTTACACATCATTTATTTTTATATTTTACAACTTAAACATCTCATATCTTCAACTCAACACCTCCAAAAAATTTATTAAATGAACTCCACCATTAAACGCACATATTTACATTTCATAAGCATTTTAGTTATTTATTTATTTATTTATTTATTTAAAGAACATAAAATTGGGATAGACAAAAGATCGAGAAGTAGTGCTTAACCTTAAATAAACACCTCTATTTCATGAGCACTTGTTCCGAAAAGGTCCCCAATATAACACCCTGTTATCCCGCATGTTATAAAGCAATTAATATAAAAAGCAATTAAAACAAAACATGCATTCTCTGGAATCAATAAAAACTTTGTCAATGGGTAGAAAGGTCCCACATGAACGAGTTCACAAAACTGGAAAAGTAAAACAAGTTTTAAACAATAAAACATATCAAGATAACATAAACATAAACACCCAACCCCGATGTCATAATTCAGAGCTGGTACAACCGTTCCAAAAAATATCCTCGGAATACAACTGAACAACTAACTAACAAGAAAGGCCCTAACTATGAGTGGTGGCTCCTCAGAGTCACTCATCTCCGGGTTGCTCGTCATCCTCTGCAAGATTCCAATCAGGCCAAACAAACAAACAAAGAACGGGGAGTAAGAATCATGTAAACATATAAGGCATTGAGATATGAAGCAAGGTAAAACATACAACATAGCATCATCATAACATACATCAACGTAGATATATATATATATATATATATATATATATATATATATATATATATCAACATCATATCAACCAAGTATGCTATGCAGTGCAATGCAACACTATTCCACTACTCCAACATGCATGTGGATCCAAACTAACTCAGGATGAACGACTTCAGAGTTAAATATCCACATTGAGAATCTACTCAACACCGGAGAATCTACTCCTTGGATAGTCAACGCATCAAACCAACGAATGCCTCGTCACGGGGGCGCACGGTTACCAAACCTTGGTAACCTACCGTGGATGACCGGATCACCGTACTCTAGGACGACCTCCTCTATGTCGAACATCCAACAACAACAACAAATCCAATGCTCTATGCATATGGCACAACAACAAACAATGGCAACCGCCACCACCTTAGCTCCAACGGAATCAACCGAAGATAACAGCGGAATCTACCGCAACGGAATCTACCGCAAAACCTTTAACCAGTGGAATCTATCGTAACACCTTAAACCCAACCAGGTCAAGGCCCCCTTGGAGCAAACTCTTGGCTGCCAAGGTACAACATCAACAACACCTTAGATCCAAACCACGAGGTCAAGGCTCCCTTGGCCAAAAAGCACCAAGGCACAACTCATCAGCGTGCGGTAACCCAACGGGTACCGGCTTATGAAACTCAATACCTCACCATCTCATCATCTTAATCACCTTTGTTAATCATTGATCCAGTTATCTAATCCATCATATTAATTGATTGTGTTATCTCTTCATCATTGGGTAATTGGGGTTAGAAACCCTTTAAAAGTCCTTAATTCCATCTCCGGTCTGCACGCCCGTGATGGTATCATAAGTGAAGCACGGGCGTGCTTCCTATTAGCTAGGCACGGTCGTGCTCCTCTGCTGCACGGTCGTGCTTAATGCGCGGTCATTTTCCAGAATTCAAACTGGGAGCACGGGCGTGCACCCTGTTCAACACGGCCGTGCTCAATGCACGACAGTACTGTTCTAGGCAGAGTTAAAACAGTTCTTAGCCAATTATTTCCATGATTAAGTCCATTAATACTAATCCATTTTAACAACATATTTTCCAGATCCTACATCCTCATCAACTCAATCATAATATCATCACAATCATGGCATCAACCATTCAACCAGCATAATCAACAGCATCAGGAATCAACCAGTATTCAACAGTCATTTCTCAACAATCATCCAACATAATCATGCCAATAACCAACAACACAACATCATGTTCATATTAACAATAACAACATAACCATTGTAAGACAACATATTAACAATCAAACCTATTATCATAGCAAATCAACCAACATAGTAATCATATCATCAAACATAACAAACCGTGGTTATGGGAACCCCTTTACCTTACACTACCCCCAATGCCTATGATATACACTACCCTTCTCTCCATGCCTGGATTGAAGGTAGCTCTAACGATGGTCCTAACAGCAAATTGGTCCCAAATCCTCGAACGGCTTACACCGGTACTAAGCCTTGGATCAACAAAACACACAAACAATTAGTTCCCAATTCAATATTATGAAAGGAAACCGCGAAAAGGAAAATCTTACCTATATATATCAAGAACAGATAAAGTAAACTCCCTAAGAGGTATCTAATACTCAAAGAACCGACTGAGTATGAAGAGAAAGGGAGGAGGAACGATTCTGGCCGCAATAGGGTGGTTGCTGCTACCAGAAATAGGGTTAAAACGTAACCCTCGAATTATGTGCCAAGAATATATAGGCCACACCTGAGCACGGTCGTGCTCCCTATTGAGCACGGTTAAGCTTAACTTAGCGTCACCGAGACGCGGTCAGCACATTGAGCATAGGCATGCTCAGTGTTGAGCATGCCCCTTCTCAACTTAAAATCAGAAACACGCTTCTGACTTTATACACGGGTGTGCTGGCTAATGAGCACGGGTGTGTTCATCACTAGAAAGGGACTTTTTTAAGCTAAAATCCCACCTAGTCCTTAGCCAACAACTTAACTTAACAAAACAAGCTTAAGGAAGACACTTAGCGAAAAGAAGGCAGTGTGTACTTAAAAGCATCGATGCTAAATAGGCAAGATCCCAAGTTAAGATACACGTCGGAGATGGCCAAACATATATATATTTTTTAGTTGTGGGCAAGCAGCATTCAGACTAACTTGCACGGGCCTCAATTAATCTGCCTTTCTGATGTATGGATAGGTCATTCATGTAGAGACTAAAGGATTTACAAGGATATTCCTTAAGATCTGATCCTAAAAATTTGGCATAATTGATATTCAAACTTAGAATGGTATTACATAATTGCACATCACATGCTTGCTTACTATCAGACAAACCTAAGAGTTAACTACTCGCAAAATATTTTAGCAGCTCATCATATTTTTGAACCAAAGTTTTGCTAGTAATCACGAATTTCCTTTTCTCTGTTCATGTCCGTACTTTTAAAGTCAGTATGGTAACACCCCACCCTATGGGCAATCACTGAATTTAACTCATCAACCTCTGATAACGAAAAGCACATGTATCATATATTTTCTTTCAGATACTAGATAGTTACCAAACAACAATCACTTTATTCAAGATTTATAATTGAAGTAATGATCAGATATTGGATGGTCATTTTCATTCAGCGAAACTTGATTTTGATGGTGATGGCATATTGGCATTGATGAATAGGCTAATCGTTACTTTAAATTCATGACCAAATGGTTAGGTTCTTACCCCACCTTGCATATGGAGGCAGGAGGATGTCACTGCCTTCTTTCTTTATTTCTGACTCGGATTACATCCATTAGGGACCAATAAAGAACCCCAAAGGTTCAAATCCAAAGCAAGGAAATACCCCACTTTGACTTCGGTACTCACAATGCACACATCAACTTTGCCCCCTTAAATTTTATGTTGTTATCATTCATATTAATTTTCTTTGGATAATGTTAACGAGTGTCTAAACTCGTTATGAAATCAAGAAAGTAAATTCTTATTGAAAAATTAAATATTTAATATTTTCAAATATTAAATATATTAATTCTTCATAAAAATCTTTATTTTTTTGGTTACTTAACAAGTGTTACTCGTAACATTCTCCATTTTCATTTTATCAGACACGGATAAAAAAGTGTTGTTCATTATCCTAGGCTAGTCACTAGACGATAACATTAGTGCGAAATTGTGCAAATGTGATTAAGAAGGGGAAATAATCTATCATTTTGATGCCAACTGTTAAGCATTGAGAATTGAAAATGATAAACACGGGATGGCAAATTTTCAACGTTTAAGTTTGTTAACCATCGAAGCTCTCTTTGGTCTGCTATAGACATGTACATCGAAGCTCGTAGCTATGGGTCCTCAGGCCGTGCAACACTCATTGAAGCTTGCACTGTTCATTGCTGGATCCAAAAGAAAAGAAGTGCGCATACGGAAAAAGAGTAAATTAAAGAGAGTCAAAATACACTCCCATTGGTAATTCGCCAAGTGGCATGGGACCTTTGTTTTGGAGAAAGATTGTTATCATCATGATAATATCATGTTATGCAAACCGAAAATTTTTCTAGTGTTTTTAAAGAGTGATTGCTTAATTACGTTCCAAAACAATGGGGGCTTGAACTGGCTGCAAACTTGACAAAAATGGCAATGGGTCATGATAACAGATCTCTTTGAAATGCAAAGCATTATGAAAACCCCATGATTTGGACTCATTCATGCAAATGCACCATAAGATATATTTGAGTATGCAATAAAAAAAATGATGACTACAGTGAATCCAAATCCTTGCTTCATTTGCATAATTTACACTTGCACAAAGTGGACTGCTGTGATCCCTTGATGATGACTTCAATGTGCCACTGCCCACTAGTATGCCTTGACTAGTTTTGAATACTGCTGCTGAGGCGTTTATGACTTATGAGAACTCCATAATGTGAGCCTAGTAATAGTACTATTCCAATAAGCTTAAGCAAGCCTGCCCATGGCCATTTGCATATAAATTATGAATATCATTAGGGGTGTTTCGATCCAAAATAACCGAAAACTGATGAGAACCAAATTTAATTGGATGTTTTTGGATTGAATTTGGACAGAACCGATCGGTTCGGTTAGGTTTTCGGTTGGAGGTTCAGGAACCAAACCGATATTTTATAATTAATTTTTAACATATGTGTTTTATGCATGTTGCCTTGTCGTTTCACTTTACATATGCGTTAAGTTTGTATGTTGCCCTGCCGTCAATTTCAGAAGAGTGTCCCTCCCCTTTGGCCACCGTCAGCCCTCCATCGGCTCCCTCTCGCCGCCACCTTGCGTCCCTCTCTCATCACCTCAGCTCGCTCTCCCTCACTGCTCGTCGTCCCTTCCTGCTTCGCCGCCTCCTCGTGCTCCTTCTCGCTCCTTCTCGCTGCTCGTCGGCCGCCGCCGCTTCTGGTGACAGGTGAGTGCATATCAGCTTCCTTATCTTGATTTTGTTTATCTTTTTATTAGGTTTCTTGAGTCTTTCAAGTTTGTACTCTTTTGTTCAATGTCTTGGATTTTACCTTGTTTGAACATAAATTTCCATTGTTGCCGGATGTGAACTTTCAACATTCTTGATTTGTTAGATTTTCTCAAAATTATTTTCATATGAGAATTTATTTCAAGTTAGGGTTGAAATGTCCAAAACGGTGATAATTTTTGGTTCAACGGAACAAGACTATTGGAAGAAAAGTACTTTTGTACAGGATAATTTCAGAGCACAGTGGAACTAAAAAATGCTTGTACTCATAATTTTTTGTCATACTTCTGCTATTGTATTATTGTAGAATGTCAATTTCCAGCTATTGAGAAGGTGGAAGAGGATCCTCGTTTAGAGTGATATAGGGAATTTATTAAACAAAAATTAAGAAGATGGAAGAACAGTGATCTTTCATATTAGGGCCCTGCCACTTAAGTTTTATAGTTTGATTCTTGTGAAGTTGTTTGTATTATTCACTAATATGCCACACAGGGCTTGGGTGGTCTCGTCAAGTTGGTTGAAAAAGAAAGTTTTCATGAAGGCAGATTTGTTGGTAAGCTGGCCCAAACTATCGTGTCTATATCTATTTATTATTCAGGATAGCTTACATGTTTAATTTTAAAAATGAAAATGCAGATGAATCACCTCACATACTGAATGATAAGGATTACCTGTTGAAGTACAAATCTGATTTAAAAAGTTCAGTTTTCCGTGCAAGAGCTAACTCCATGCTTTGTTTAAGGGCTATAATGTATGTATTGCAACTCATGCTCAAACGCTGGTTTCTGCTGTTGTCAAGTCTGCTGGCGGTAATGTAAGTCCTAGTATTTTTACTCAATTTTGAATTTGATTATACTTAAACAGTGTTGTGTCTGGCATTTCCTATCATTTAGACATGCTTAATGTACTAAAGGCGTGAAGCATTTAAATGCAAGTGGTTATTGTTATTTGGTGTAAATGTGTCTAAGAATGCCTATCCATCATATTAATCTTCAGACTTCTAATTTGTTGGTATCTTCATACTTAACATAAAAGGTATTTTGGTCAGCGGTTTCATTTGAATTCTCATTCAAGTGTGGTTAAAGATCGAACCAACCGAACCGATCCAAACCACATTTAATTGGATCGGATCGGATTGGATATTTTTTAAGAAGTCATCCAAACCGAACCGCATGCTCTTTTTTATTTCGGATCCCATGACTTTTTTTTTCTCAAAACCGATCTAAACCGAACCACTAACACCCCTAAATATCATCGATGATCCAGCATTCCCACTAGTATTTTCACTTGCTCATGACAGGTTATTGTTGGAAAAATCAATTTAAATTTCCAAACATTAATATATTGAAGTGAGAAATTCCAATACATTGTAAATTGTTGGAATTTAATATTTGACTCATTAGGAGAATACATTTATATTTGGAAGAAGAAGATGGAGATTTTCAATAGTATTGAAAATGTGAGTAGTAATTAATTGACATTTATTTACTCTTGGAAGAAGCCACACACCACCTCTATATAAAGGAGGTCTTGTAAAGAGTGGAAGCATCCCAACCAAAGCAAGAGAGAGCAAGTGTGTGAGTGATCACTTGTAGAGAGAGTCTCTTGTGTGAGTGAGTGTTATCATTTCTTGTAACTTGAGTGGGGTACTTGAGTTTGTAGAGTGATACACAAAAAGTAGGGTATTACAATCTTGTAATCATATTTGAGATAGTGAAATACTTTATTGAGACGTTTTTTGTGGACGTAGATAAAAGGTGTCAAACCACGTTAAATCTTTATATTTTTTTTTATTTTTCTCTTTATGGTGTGCTTATGTGTTTCATATAAAATCCTTGGACGTGTGGAATGTATTGATTTTACCCAATGTCATAGCCTTTCTAGTACTCCTGGTTTTTAAATTGAAGCATCGTTGGGTCCGTTTTTGGATCTTGGGTCTGGCAATGAACAAAATGTTAATGCAATCAATTAAACAAACTCTTGCTTCTTGGGCTTCTGGCGAAGCTGCAGTGAAGTGGATTAGAAGGCCTAAATTCATTGATTGGAAGGTGCTGGATCATAATGTTAATGCGACATTCAATACTTAGTTCGTGGATCGCCTTCTAGTGTTGTTTATGTGGCATTGCCTGGATCAAAACCGATTGCCTTCCGTTTGATAATATAAATCTAGATATATGTATTAAATCAAACATGTAAGCAAAAAATACATTATAAAGTTTTTTTTTTGGTATGAAGGAGGACTGTGCTCGAAACTAAGCAAAAACACTATGAGGAAAAGAGACATTGAGGCCTATAGGAACACTATGAGAATAGTTAGCCAACCAATCAGCCACTCTATTTCCTTCTCTTAAACCATATGAAAAATCTTGGTTGCCCATGCATGTTGAGTTAAGTCACGGGTCGAGCGAACCAATGCATTGTACGGATGAGAGGCGGGACAAGGATTCGTAACCATACATTATAAAGTTGGAGTTTTCGAATTTGTATTGAAAGTGTTGTGGGCGAAAAATATGTAATGGCCCAAAGCCCAATCCCGGTCCATAAAAACGGACCCAATAAAGGTCCAAAAACAAAGGGGTTGGGTAAACAACTCTTGACCGATCAAAATGCTTTTCCAGATTTGACTTTCCCGCCTCGGGAAAGAGCTCCTACCTACTCAACAATACATCAGGTACATGCCGCCCCTCTCCCCCGACACATGCAATCTTACCAAATCATCATCATTATCATTCCATCTCCTCACTAACATAACGACAGGCAGTATGGATCAACACCAACCCGTGGGAGCCTAGCAAACGACCTGGTAATTAGGGGCACCATACGTGGCAATCATGTTCATCCAAGCCAAGGCACCATTATAAAGACCTCCTAATGAGAGGCCAAGGTATGATTTTATAAGATATCACATATATTCTATCTGCAACACCCTTGCTGACTTAAGTATCGGAGTGTCTTCGCAGATACCATTCAGGTCAGACATTGGAGCTAAACGAAGAAGAAGAAGAAGAAGAAGGAGGAAGAAGAAGAAGGAGAAAGAGAAGGGAACATACCAGTAATCTCAGGCCTCACCATCAATGTTGGGCCATTTCAATACAGGCCCAAGAACTAGAATCCGTATTTGAGTTTTGGGTCTCTCCTAGAATAAAACTGTTTATTAAGAAATATTTACTAAATGAGTTTAATTTTAATATTGTAAGAATAAAACTTTTTATGATGTTAATAAATCACAAACGATTCTATGTGTAATTTGTAAGATAGTTACGAGTTTAACATTTTCAATAAAATGATATTTATGATTGATTAATAAAAAAAAAACTTTAGACCCGTCGTGTATGTGACGATTTGTTTTAGATTTTTGCAAAGGTAAAATAAGTTTGCTTACGTTAGAAGAAAGTTCCTCTCATGTGATTTTCAAAATAATTGATTCAGAAGTGTTATTTTTACTTTTGCATTGAGAATAATTTCAACCAAACACACTATATTAATTAAATCTTTTACATAAATTAAATTAAAAACAAAAAAACAAAGGAATCAATACACATATACAATAGGGAACTTTACGGATACTGTTCCTATAACAGTAACCGCAGTTGTCACCTTCTTGATTTTTTGGCCATTTTTTATTGCTTCTTCATCTTATTTGATGGAGCCCACTTACTTGGTGGAGCCTGCTTAACTATCATAAAAGTTACCCAAATCATAATTATCATTGGTTAACTTTGTAAAAAATTTCACATAGACGGTACACTACAAGAAATTAAGTGTTTAGCGACCGACATATTCGGTTGCTAAACGACAGAATTCGATCGCTAAAACATTTAGCGACCGAATTAGCGACCGAACATAACCGGTTAC
This sequence comes from Sophora flavescens, assembly GCA_030762895.1. Lineage (NCBI taxonomy): Eukaryota > Viridiplantae > Streptophyta > Magnoliopsida > Fabales > Fabaceae > Sophora > Sophora flavescens. The sequence continues at coordinate 52,801,925 of CM061067.1, read as the reverse complement.
TAAAATTGTGGTAGCTAACTGTTTAGCGATCGAATATTAGTCGGTCGCTAAATAGCGACCGAATTTGTCGGTCGCTAAATTCAACATATCGGTCGCTAATATTTGGTACCAAAAATGTTTATTTGGTCCTATTTGTGACCGAACAGCGACTGATATATTTCGGTCACTAAATATATTTTATTTTATTTTTAATTTGCTGATAAAATTAATTGCTACCATAATTTAGCGACCGATATAGTTCGGTTGCTATATATAATTTTTTTAATTTTTTTTGTTAATTTAGTTTTTTTTAAACACCTGTAAATAAAAATACATGAAATAAATTAAATAAAAAATAATAGTAAATGCTGTCAAAATTTAAATAATTATAAACGGTGCTGGCTAGAGGTCGGGGGAACAGATGCGTCATCGGGAGCAGTGGGTCCATGAGCATGGGTACCCGAAGCAGCAGCATCCTCAGGGGCAGAACTAGATCCGCCGGGTCTAAAGCCCAAGTGCTGGTATAGCAGATGATTCTCCATCTCCAATGCAGTCACCCTCTCCTCAAGCTGAGTAATGAGCCCAGCGTTGAGGTTGGCCACGATCCCTCTGACATCTGGTGTAGGGCCATGGCATAACTGAGAAGATGGTGTGGCAGATGCCACATACTCATCTCCCAGGGCTCCCAAACCATATACATGGCCCTTCTTGTTCTTGCCACCAACTACCTCTAAGAAAAGGGCATTGTTAGAGGCAGCAGAAGGCTCCTGCCCCTGACTAATGGAGTCATCTCGGCGGCGGTTGAACTCGCCCTGCATTATAAGGCAAAATAAGTTAGCATCCGGAGGAATATATAATCAAGTATAATTAATTAATGTAATGATAGAATTTAACTTACAACAATCTCGCCCGCGTTCCCGACCCACTCCCCTTTCTTGGTCTTCTTCGTCACCTTCAGCACCTCAAATGCAGTGGGATCCCTCGCCAGCTCGTTCTTCTGCATATTAATTCATAAATAATTGTTAAGATATTTAATAATTAAGTTTACTTAATTGAAATGCATTATATAATTACCAGTTTATCATGATGCTTCGTGATGGGCACAGACCCACCAATGTATAGAGAAGCACCGGTATCTGCGGCTCGGTTCTGCTTCTCGGTCGCACTCCTCCTCAGGAACTCCTCATCGGTGGCTCAATATCGACGCAGGCCGTCCAGAACCTCGGGAGTCAAGAAGTCCCCCGGAGATGAACCATCGTGGATCTTTCCCATGAAATTCTTCACAACCAGGGATCCGCGATGCTCAAAAGCGGCCCGAATAGCAGCCTCATCCTCTGGTACCCACCTGTAAGTGGACTGCATGACATACAAGACATCGGCGAACAGTGTAATGGTAAAAAAAATAAAAATTAAATCAAGCACCAAGTAATTAATGTACCATTTAAATAAGTAATACTTACACCAAAGAGGTGCTCGAACCAGTGATCCTAGACCGTCATGGGGATCTTAGTCAATGTGGGCTAAGATCCGTTGTAGTTCCCCTTAACAAGCTCGGTGATCCTCGTGTGGACCCCATCTACCGGCCAGAAATTGTGGGCAAATAAAATGTATATATTAATCACAATATAAATATTCAAATAATAAAAAGCAACAAATAAATATAAATGTTTAACTCACTCTAGTTTTGCATACGGGTGAACCCATGTGCGCATGTCCATGGGTGTAGTCACTCCCGAACCCGATGCCTGCCCCCCCGCAGGCTGCTGTAGGGAGAGGGGTCCGCACAACAATGGCTGATGGCGCCGCAGAGGGGGAGCTGACACCATGTCTAGACGATGTGGCTCCTGAACCGTCACATGTGCCATCGACATGATGAGAAGGGGTAGTGGTGGAGGTTGGGGTGGGTGCTGCTCTCCCATGTCCACGTCCACAACCATGAGACCCACACCCACGAGAATAACATCCCCCGCGTCCAGCATCGTCAGCCATCTGTCTATAATTAAAACACAAGTTACGTATAACATAATAATATATCATAACCAAAATAGACTAAGTATCATAACAATATATCATAACAAATATGCATGATAACCAATTTACAGATTACCTAGCTGGAATCTCTATCACTGAATTCACCCTCACTCTCGTCCTCATCAGTTGAGACATATGTTTCCTCGCTATCTGCGGCCAAGTCATACTGAGTCTCCAACTCCGTGTCAATTACTTCGTCGCCAGGCCCGGGATCAGCAAGAATGCCCTGGTACTCGTCCGGGTCAATTTGCAACATTATTTGAATCTCGTTAATCTGGTGAACATCTTGGTATGAAGCTTCTGTCTCAGGTTGACTTATCACATTATCGGCGATAGCACAGCATGCCTTCACTCAAATAACACCCAACCAGTCTTGATGTACCTCTGGAAATGGGGTAAAATATACCTGCTCTGCTTGTTGTGCAAATATAAACGGGTCGTACACATGATATCTTCGCGACTTCCTAACTTCTACAGTCCCATGTTTATTGTCAACTTTTGTGCCCCTATTGGGAGTGTTATCAAACCATTCACACTTGAATAAGACTAACTTTTTACTGGGATGACCTGAATATGTTAATTCATAAATGTCAATTAAGATTCCAAAAAGATCATCCTCTAATAGATCGTTGGTCCCTCTAACACAAACGCCGCAATTTGAAGTTCTCATGCCCCGACCCCATCGACTTGTGTGAAACTTATATCCATTTATAATGTAAGTCTCAAATGTTCGAATCCTCCTGTCTGGTCCCCATGTTAAAGCGTACAATATTGGGTTTTGAATTTGGCTTTCCTTAACCTAAGGTTAATGATTCTCAAGAGTATTAGTTTTGAAAACAATCGTAAGGTAGTAGCTAATAGCAATATAAGTTAGATGGCTTACATAATTTTTGAACCACTTAGAAAATGTTTGGCAACCTCTTGAGGAATTTGAGACTCTGAGATGTCGGGATCAAGCTCTTTCAGCTCACTGGCATATATTCTATCATTAGACAATACAAAATATATTAAATAAGAAATACTAACACAATTTAAGACGTTACTAATGAATTAATAGCAACTTACTCTAGTAATGGCTCCACCTCCTCGCAATTCTGAAGCACGTACAACTCAATAGCTATCATTTCACAGGCAGCCAACCAAGATTTCTTTTCTGCACCACATTCTCTGCTCGAATGATTAAAAATTGATATTTGAGGACTCGAAGAAGATCCCACCAACATCAACATTACGCGGCAATCTAGTTCTCCTTGTCTCTATGTTGTCTGGGTAGTAAAAAGAGGCAAAAGTAGAAGCCTCCTCCACTAGATATGCTTCACAAATAGAACCTTCAATCCTAGCCTTGTTCTTTACTTTTGATTTTAATGAACGCAAAAACTTACATATTACAACCCTAAGTTAATGATTATTAACATGTACATACCAATTTTGATATTATAACTGATTGTAGATACAAAATAAGTTTAATACCTCTCAAGTGGGTACATCCAACGATATTGAACCGGACCACCCACTCGTGCTTCGTACGTAAGTGGATGGGAAGATGTTTCATCGAATCAAAGAATCTCGGAGGGAATATCTGTTCCAGCTTACATAGCAAGACCGGAATGTCCCACTCCATATCTTTCAGTTGCTGAACCTTCAATGTTATGGAAGTTAATACTCTGAAGAACTGACTCAACTCAACAATCGGCTTCCAAAACTCCAAAGGTAAGCAACCATTATAGGAATACATGACAGCCATGACTTTTCATTCCATGCAGTTTTCCCTCCCTAGCATTAACACATCTGGACAGGTTAGAAGCATAACCATCTGGTAACTTAAGTTGGTTAACCCATTCACAGACAGCTACCCTCCGGGGTTTGCTCAGTGCATACTTTGCCTTTGGTTTTCGTAACTTGCGACCCCCGATGTCCACCAATTCTAGATCCCGTCATCTAAAAATTTCTGCTATATCTAATCGTGCCTTATACGTATCCTTCGTCTTGCTGTTGACATCCATCATCGTGTCAAACACATTCATAAACACATTCCGCTCAGTGTGCATGACATCAATGTTATGGTGTATCAAATGCGTCTTCCAATACGGTTCTGACTTTGTGTTCTTCTTTCTTTTTCAGCCCTGCTCAATCATGGCCGTGATGGGCTCTGTTTAGCTCATTTTTATTGTATTTCAAGCTCCGCCTTCATGCAAACTCCAACATAATTGGTCCTGAGCATTTTAATCTTCATATTTAATTACCAAATCAATATTTCCAAAATAATTGCCAAATCTTATCATATCCTTTATTGTTGTGATAGGCAATTATTATCCAAATCAAATTTGATTTGGATCCAATCTTTTATCTCAATGCCAATTGAATTATCTTTTAATCATAATAATCCAAATCCAAATTGATTTGGATTCAAATCCATAATGTGGGCCTTTGCAATTTACTTGGCAATCTTCAATTTAATTTCAATCCTTCTTCTTTGTCCTTTCCTAAAAATAAAAATAAGAAAATCTTGAGAAAATCAATTAAATTCTAATCAAAATCAATTAAATGCACACATTGACTCAAAATAACTAAAATAGGAAAACAAAGCCTAATTTGGGATAAATCAAGCATTCAACAAAATTTAATTGATGAAATCCTCTCTAAAATAATAGATAAAACATGATAAGACAGTTGATTACCAAAATACCCCAAACTTAAACTTTGCTTGTCCTCAAGCAAACTAAAACTCAAAAAGACTCAGAATTGGGTAAGCTCAATGGACTCAATTAATTTCGCACAAATTTCATGCAATTTTATCAATTCAATTTTTCTTCAATGTTTCCCCTTTACATCAATGTAATCCCCACATTCATTTACTTTAAACAATTGAGAATTTTATCATTCATGCAATTATTAATCTAAGCAAAGGGTTCGAGTTACACATAAAAGGGAGATCACCAATTTCAAACATTTGCCTTCCTCACAAGGGCATTTAATAATTCACTCATTCGCTCAATTTGTCTAGGCTATCAACTTTCACTCAATTTCACATTTCAAGAGCACTTTCCATGAATTTGATTTTCATCACAAACAAAGTTCCCACGAAAACATGCATGCATCATCAAAAGGTCTTTCATAGGTTGTAATGTAGTCTGGCTAAAGGTAGGATATACAAAGGTACTAGGCTTTACATCCCTAGGAATTAAGATAGCATGAAACTTTTTACACTATTATTTTCACTCTAATTCCTTTTTCCATTTTTCTTTTTTACGCTTTGGGTAGTTACAACATATTTCCTTTGATACCCTTTTATTTTGTCCTTTTTTGGCAATTTTTTTATTTTTCTTCTTTTTCTTTTTCCCTTTTGCCTTTGGCTTCAACCTATATTTTTTTTCTTTTTCTCAACCTAAAATAACATATTGAACCCTTGTAGCCACCCCAAACTTAGTTTCCTTCTGCCCTTGTCTTGCTAAGGATTCATGCTCTCATAAATCCTAAGATTGGGTTAACATGGTTTTTCCAGATTTTTGGCTTATAACATAATGTCATCAAGAAACAATGGGTTATTAGGCTCAATGTGGCTAACTAGGGAACATGCATTAGGGATGGTCCTTTTTAGGTCAAGTAGCTATTTCAAAGAAAATTGCCTAAATCATTTGATGCAAACATATAAACATGCAAACCATGAAGAGATTCAAGCAAATCCGGGAAAGTGTAACTTAAAATCGATTCACACAATTCAAAAACATTGTTGGAGGCTCAAATTCCTCACCTGGACATTTTTCGCAAATTGTTTGACCGAGATACAATCCCTAATGTGTGCATCCCTTCACCCCAAACTTATCATAAATTATGCAATCACAATAAAATTTCTCAAAGTTCAATTTCAATTATTCACATGGGGATCAATTTTCAATTTTCAAATCATTAGGGGATAATCATAAAAAATAAATATTCATCATGCAATCCATTTATGCTAAATTTAATAAAATCCCTTCAAGCTTACCAACACAAGACTCACACACATATATCTCAAGTAAAGAAAAGCAAAATAATTAAAAAGAGAAGGGTTTAGAAACTCATTGAAGACGCTTCCACCCGGATCCCATAGCCTGTAGTAAAAAGACCAAGTGATGCCCAAGATGTAAGACCTTCCTCCCGGATCCCATGGCATGTGGAGTGTGTTGGAATATGTGGCTTCAACTCAAGAGGGGAGTGGTGAATTGAGTCTACAAATTTCTTTTTAATTTTTCAACAAAATTTCTTTAACAAAATTTATCACGCAATCAATTATATAAAAGAAATAAATTAAAAGAGAGGTAAAGAGAATACTTGCGTGAGGATTTTATCCTGGTTCAGCCACCAACCACCAGTGACCTACGTCCAGTCCCCACTCTACCTGTGGGATTTTCTTCCACTAACAAACAAGCTTATAACTGGTGCTTGCAACCTTTGTACACAACAGAGCCCTTCTCACTAGGGATACCCCACCCTTGTGTAGAAGCCTCGATCACAACAAAGAGGGATACCACACCCTCACACAAAGTTTCAGCAAAGGAAGAACAATATGAGACACTCTTCTAGTGCAGATGATTACAACTTGAAGCACTATGAGTATGATGATAATAACACAATTTGGCTCACAAATAATTTTCAGATCAAAATGTATTTTTCATGTATTCTCTTCTCTTATGAATTTTCAACAAAAACCACTTTTATAGCCTTTTGAAAATATGACCGTTGCACCTCAAATAAGGAAAGGACTTATGTCATTGAAAGCTAGCCGTTGCACCTCAAATAAGGAAAGGACTTATGTCATTGAAAGCTAGCCGTTGCACCATTAAATTTAATGTGCTAATCAATTGGGTGGTTTAAAAAATGTTTAAAAAACAATTTGAATTGGAATTTGAATTGGAAAGCTAGTCGTTGCACCATTAAATTTAATGTGCAGATCAATTGGGTGGTTTAACAAATAATTTTCACATGTTAAAATTGTTTCATGCCTTGAAATATACATACAGATTCCAATTCAAATTTCACACACTGAAGCTTTCTTTATTCAAGATCAATATCATTTAATTTCAAAAAGAAAGCTTTACGTTGCGCCCAAGTTTCACATATATATGTAAAGAACAATGTACTATTATTTTGGACATTAAAAGAAATCATTTGATTCAACTAAAAAGAAGATGCACCGTTTGAAAGTTGAATTTAAATATTTTTTTTATATGATAAATCAGGTTGAAAAAATATTTTGTTAGTCTAATACATGATAAAAAATCTTTTATCCAAAAGTGTAGTGTTTTAGTTAAATTGATCAAATGAGCCAAAGTGGGTTTTAGCCATCATACCCTTACAAGATAACTAAGACCTAGTATATATACTCAATCTTGCTTGAGGTCTTGATACTTGATTTTCTGGTACACCATAATAATTTGAATTTGTGCACGCGGTACCTGCATGCTATAAGAAAAATTCTCTTGCCTTTTTGTTAGTGTTTGTCATTCGTCAAAATATATAAATGTGTGATTACAGAGTGGAGATGTAAGAAGCAAGTGTGATGAGATTCCATTGACTTCTTTGAGTGATATGATGAGCTCATTTCCTCCTGGGCCAAATGGTAAGTCACCTACTCCAAGAATGGCATTTATGTAATTAGTTTCTCCATGAAGCACTAGAACTATAACTTTTTGAGGCGACCTTAGAGCCTTTGCCGCTGTTGATGGAAACTCCCAATTCTCAGGCAATGACTTGAACTCCAAAGTTGGTATTTTCACAAAGTAATGTTGTAGACAAATAGAAGGTACCAACTTTGTTATATCCAAACATGCATGCAAACCAACATACTTATCCAACTCAGAATTTTTAGGCTCCTCAATAGGAATGGTGAGAGAATTATATGATTGGTCTCTTTTATCCCTTGCAAAGGAACAATAGGAGATATTTCCTCCTTGCACTCCTCTTCGTGATCATCTCCTCTTGAATCATCTTCCACCCCACTCCATCTTCATTCACGTCCATGCTAGCAAATAGATTCTCTTCAATTTGAATTCCACGCTGCTTTTCTGCTAGCAATTTAGAAAGTTCACTAGCTTGTTCTTCTAACTTTTGAAAGTTGTCACTAAGCGATGCCACTATCTTACTAGCATTTTCCCCTGCTCGCATTTCAGTCCTCTGAATCATGGAACTAACTTCCTCCTTGCTACGCTCTATGCTCAAGCTCAAAGGATAAGCATCTATATCCCAAAGAATCTCTAGCAAATCGGGATCCAGCTTGAAGTATGGTGGTGGTTGCAAGGATGACAAATAGGATTTTCATTCCTCTTTGGAGTATATCTTCACGTGCTTATCAGTGATACCATCAAACACGATCCAATCAAGTTGATATTCCCAAGTTGGAAAGTAACGATAGTCCATGTGTTTCATCAACCTTGCACAAAAAAAAACTCAAAAGAAAATGTCAAATATATACAAATAAATTAAAAATTCTAAAGTAGTCGCCTCCTTTGTTACTAATGATATTGGTAGTGCCAATCCCCGACAACGGCGCCAAAAACTTGATGGGCTCCGGAAAGCGTACCAGATCGAAGCAAGTAATAATAAAATGGTGAGAAACCGAGTATCGAACTCAGGGATTGGGAAACCAAGTGTCACTTCACAAATTAAACAACTATTTAGACTGAGAAATAGGTGTGAAAAGATTTCAAGAAAATTAAAGAAACAATAAAATAAAATCAAATATTTTTGGGATTTTAAATTAAAGAGATTTCCAGGAGTTGGGTTACCAACAAGACTGCTCATGCTACTAAATTGACTACCCCTCTTGTTAATTATAAAAATTGCTTTGAAGGTGAATTTATCCTAAATAAGTTAATGTTCCTTCTCGAGATACAAGAACCGTGCCCAATTAAACCAACCCCTACTCTTGTGGTAATTGTATTTAAATTGAACCCATTAAGATTCGTGACAATTCAATGGTACCCTCGAAGGACCGCTTCTAACTCTCGTGATTTAAGTCCTAAGTTCAATCCATATAGATCCAATACCTAAGTTCACCGCTAGGTTCCTCCTTAGAGTATCTATGATATGCAAATAAGTGCGCACAAAATTCACAAGTAATTCATGCAATAGAAATTAAATCAAAAGCAAATTGGAATTAACAAAGGGAAAACATCAATTCATAACATAAAACAATTTTCGGGCATAACCCCAATTCCTAGAAATAAAAAAAGACTACTCAAGCATTGTCATGGTCATGGCAACCTTGAATAACAAAAGCATAAAAGTCCTAAGAGAAAAGAAGAAATTGATAAGAAGAGAAATCCCAATTTTTGCCTAAGGTAGCAGCCCCTGGGATCCCTATTTTCGAGCCTTAGAGTCCTATTTATAATGTAGGGTAACTTGAGATTAAAGCTGTTACAAAATCAGATCAAATCAGCAATTAAATTTTCAGATTTTTCGCGTCACGATTGTGATGCCTGTCACGGCCAGGCCGTGACAGATTCTGTCCTGGAGAACTTGACACTGGTTGGCCTGTCATGGCCGTGATGGCCATCACAACCTGACCGTGACAGTTCTGACTTTGTGTTCTTCTTTCTTTTTTAACCCTGCTCGATCATGGCCGTGATGGGCACTGTTTGGCTCATTTTTCTTGTATTTCAAGCTTCGCCTTCATGCAAACTCCAACATAGTTGGTCTTGAGCATTTTAATCTTCATATTTAATTGTCAAATCAATATCTCCAAATTAATTGCCAAATCTTATCATATCCTTTGTTGTTGTGATAGGCAATTATTATCCAAATCCAATTTGATTTGGATCCAATCTTTTATCTCAATGCCAATTGAATTATCTTTTAATCATAATAATCCAAATACAAATTGATTTGGATTCAAACCCATCATGTGGGCCCTTGCAATTTACTTGGCAATCTTCAATTTAATTTCAATCCTTCTTCTTTGTCCTTTCCTAAAAATAAAAATAAGAAAATCTTGAGAAAATCAATTAAATTCTTATTAAAATCAATTAAATGCACACATTGACTCAAAATAACTAAAATAGGAAAACAAAGTCTAATTTGAGCTAAATCAAGCATTCAACAAAATTTAATTGATGAAATCCGCTCTAAAATAATAGATAAAACATGATAAGACAGTGGATTATCAATTAACAAACAACATATCAATGTAAAATGCCTTTTAACCAAGTTAAAAAAAATATAGTGATTCAACCTTGCTCAAATACAGTCAGGATAAAATTCTATTCAAATGTCTAAATATCTTAATTTCTAAACCCATCAATATATCCTATCAATGTCATAATTGTCATTGTTTATACTTTTTAAGTAATCATAAATGGCAATGTTTTTATTTAGTGCCCAATCCATCATCCTAGCATTGCATTAGAAACTGAAATAGCAGATACCCAACAACAAAATCATAGCCAAATGAATACATTTACTTTGTGCATTGCATTAGAAATTATGTAGCTTGCACAAATCTAGGTCAGCTTACCATGTCGGGGTCTCTGAAAGGCAAAAGGAAGCAAAAGCAGAGCTTAATTCCTGCAAAAAAAAATTAAATTAAATTAACAAAAAAAAAAGCAGAAAGAGGGAGAGGGAGAAAAGGGAAGAGGGAAGAGGGAATGGGGAATAGGGACAAGGAAGGCACCACCATCGCGTGGGGGTGGGGTTGGGAAGGGGAGGAAACCACCACCGTGTGGGGTGACTTATGGTGTTGCTCGGCCACGCGCAGGGAAGACAAGGAGGGGAAAGGAGAAAGAGAAGGGAGAGAGAGAAGGCTTGCCTTGTGGTGGTTCCTCGCGATGGTGCCTAGCCGGACCGAAGTGTGGCTCGCCGGTGATGGGGGTGGCAAGTGGTGGGTGGAGGTGAGGAGAGGGATTGAGGCAGAGAGAGGTGAGGGAGGGAGAGCAGGGAGGGAAAGGGGAAAATGGGGGAGGGGGATCACATGTCAGCTAATTAGGTTTTATAATTAGCGACCGACTATTTTTCGGTCGCTAAATGTGACCGTTGTTTGGTCGCTGACGCGGTAGCTTTTTAGTCAAGTTTTTTAGCTTTTTTAAATCTCATTTTAGCGATCGAAATAAATGGATTAGCGACCGAACTAATAGCGACCGAACATTATCGGTCCCAAATTCGGTCGCTAAAATTTTCCTTGTGACCAACATTTATAAAACCCATTGTCCGTCACTGATTCGATCACTATAGCGACCGATATGGTTCGGTCGCTAATTTTCGATCGCAAATCAACTATTTTCTTGTAGTGGTGTATACCAATTAAACTCATATTTTTTAAGGATTTTGATTTCTATTCACAGTTAGTGTAAAGGATTTTTATACTGATATCCAATAATATATTGACAAATCAACATTATTTATATTTCTCTCTCTTAATTATTAAAATAAAAACACACATGTTAAAATGTTATTGGAAGTAAGTGTAAAGTTTTTTACACTAACAGTACATACTACTTTAATCTATTTTGAGTTTAATTTCTATGCACTGTCAACGTAAAGGATTTTTACACAAATATCTAATAATATTAACACAAATCAACATTATTATTATTTATCTCTCTTAGTTATTAAAATAAAATCACACATTCAAAATGTTAGCGGATGTCAGTATAAAACTTTTTACACTGACGGTGCATACTACTTAAATGTTAATAAATAAAATAGATATTTAATATATATGCATTGATAGTATAAGAAGAATTTTTTTATACTGTCAACCAATTATAAATTGTCATATCATTAAATTTGTGATTGGTTGATATCGTAATTTTTTTCTCTCTCGCAGTATATACCAATTAAAATGATATTTTTAAGTCGCACTTATTTGTAAGCATTTTAAAAAATTGTTCACTTATTTGTCTACCTTATTTACTTTTTTTTGTGTGTAATATTCTAAAAAAGTGTTTTGAAATTGTTTTGTATGTACTTTTCAAATTTTATAATTTTTTATTATCTTTACTATTAAACAATGTTTATATATTTATATATAATATTTTAATATATATATATATATAATTTAATAGTTTAAAATTTTAATATTATTTATATTTTTAATATATATTTTATTTATATATATATATATATATATATATTAATATTTAATATATATTTTATTATCAATATCATTACACATATACAATTGTACTGTTCGTTCGTGTAAGTGTAGAACGTGTTAGAAATTGATTTATGTATGTAGGGATCAATAAGTTCCATCCCACCAAGCCACGATGGTTATTATGGTTCACATCAGAGCATGCCTGGTCTGGTATGGTTCACTAATGCTAAGTAATAAGGATAATTTTCTTTTACAATGTTTATGGTGAATTCATATTGGTCCAAACTTAAATTATCTGTACGTATTATAAAACAAATCTCGTTTGGAGAAAGTTTGGATAGGTGTAATGATAAAAATGAAAGCTTCTCAAGGAAGCTTTTATTAGATTTTTCTAATCTGGAAATAAAATTTTTATTTTTATAGCTACAAATTATTTAAAAAAATCGGAAATAGCTTTTAATCATTTTATTTAAATATTCAAATTCAAATAATTTTATTGTTCCAATAAATTATGATGATTTTCAATACATTGATTTTCTTAATTTATTTTTTTAAAATATTTTAATTGATTTATTCCAACTCCCAAAAAATCACAAATCTAATTTAATTCCAATCTACCATGACATCCAATCATATAATTTATATTTTCTTATATTCTTTTATCTTTCTTTTCAATTCAAATACCACTTTCATATGTACTTTCTTCCATAACCATACCTACCTGTTCCCCAAATAGTTTCTGACTTCTCTCTTCATTCAACCACTTGAGACCCTTTCTATTCTTTCATTCCATAATTTTTCATTTTCCATCCCAAAATACCATACCTGCAACCTTCTTTCTTCATTTCCCATCCTCTCGTTTACCTGGTAAAAGAAAACGTTGAACAGAGCTACAGAGGGAGACACAGAGAGACTCATCTCCATTGACACAGTAAAAGGCAACCAGAATAGACACACAAACAGAGATGCACGCAAGAGAGGGGAACACGAATAGAGGAGGAACAAGAAAGGAGGAATGACGATCTGAAGCTTTCCCCTTAATCTGCAAGTTTTAATTTTTTATTTTTTTTTACTTTGGGGTATTATCATTATTATGTAAATATTGTTATGAATCTGAAGGTGTTTTTCTTCCCTTGAAGGAATTCTTTTTTTTCTTTTGAGCAGAAACTTGGAGCGCTGTATTTATCGATTCCCACATAAATCGGGAATCTCAATAATTAATATCACGTTTCTTATTTCATTCAAAATAATAATATCACATTTCTTATTTGTTTTTTCGTACCCCTTTTTTACGTATTTTAATTATTTTTCAGTGTTTGTCTGCCAAGCTCCTCTTTGTCTTTCTCTCTCTAAGGTACCCTCTCTATTTCTCTCTCCTTCACTTTTTTTTTTTTTGATGATTTTTGAATCTGAAATGAAACTGTATTTTATTTGTGAGTTTATTGTTTTTTTTAGTTATTATTATGTACACACTTAAATAGAGCTCTGGATTGGGATTTGGATATTCCTCATAGTGACAAAAAGATGGCTGGTTATAATAAGGAAAAGGAAGAGTTTGATCTTGAGGTTCATCGCAAATGTATATTTGGTGGACATGGGGTGCCTATATGAAGGCATGGTTTCCTTAAAAAAATAAAAATATGAAGACATGGCCAAAGATTTTGGTTTGTAGCTTTTGGGGCGATTTTTTTTATTATTTAAATTAACTGTTGCGAATTTCTTACCACAATGTAAGGTGTTTTCTGATATTTGTGATAAACATATTTAATATTTTTGTTTGCAGACTTTGATAGAAGATGAGATAGAGAAAAAATACCGGAATAGTAAAATCATAAAGTTCATTGGAATATGATAGGTATGTATCATTTACTATAAAATTTGATTTTATTTTTTATTTTTTATGTAGTTGTTTTTTCTTTTTCTTTCTTTTTTATTTAGTTCTTTCTTGCATATATTTGATTGTTGGTGCAACTGTTTAATAATGATAATAATAGTATTAAACTATTTTTCATTTTACAGCAATTCCATCTTCAAGAACTATTCCCCTGTACATATAATTCCAAGCTCTGGCGAGCATTCGGTTTTACGAGATCTCTGGATAGTGTTGTGCCGGTATAGTATGCTTAAGCCTGCATTTAGTTGTTTCATTTGCATTATGTTTTTCTCTATTGTGAATTTATTCAGTACCTATGTTTATAATAACTTCTGACTTATGTTAGAAGAAGCTGGGGTTTTTTGTTTTAAGGAATTAATAACTTAATTAATAACTTGAAGATGATTTCTTCCTGTTTTTCAAGGTGCAACAAGAGTGATTTTTGATGTTGTTTTTTGTTCAATAACAATGGATGGAATACTAGAAAATTATATCATGCAGCAACAGATTCATAATATTGTTAGACAAAGAGTGAATGTACTGCAAATGGATATTGAACTCAAAGCTCAAATGATTGCAACAACTGAGATAATGGAAATGTGAAGCTTCAAACATTGTTGTTGAAGTGACTGTTGTACAACCAACGAGCAGATGAAAAAATTGAAGCTAAAGAAGAATATTTGAATTGTTTAATCACGCTGGATTACAGTGCAGTAGTTTTGGTTTCTTATTTTAGTTTTTAATATTTTGATTGGTTTTCATGCTGCTGCGTATTTCTGAATATTTAAAATATTAATGTGCAACTTTTTGCCATTTTGGTCACACCCTTTCATATTTTTATTTAGATGTAATTTTTTATTAGTTGTAATTGTTTATAACACATTATTTGTTGCATTGAAATTTTTATACCAATTAAGAAATATCCTAATGATATCAAACACAAAATCTATCATTTAAGTTAAATGTAAATAAATCAATAAAATAAAAAATAATATAATATAAAAAATCCTAGCAGTATGACCACTTGGAATGTTGAAGAGACTCACAATTACTCTTTGAATTCTTGATTCAACATGTGATGTATTGAAAAAGACAATGGAATAAACTATCACAATTCTCCATAAATGTCCACCAATTATTATTGTAATTATCAGAAAAGTGGTTTCAAACTTATATTATTTAAAGCATTCTTCTTATTTAAAATTTATTTATGGTGAATTGATATTGTTTCCAAAGCAACAAGTTAAATGGTCAATCATAATTCTTATAGTAACAATTAATCTTCGGTACAGGTTTTCAAAACAAGTAAAGAATATCAATTTTCAAGATATTAATTAATAATCAAAATGGTAATAAATTAAATAAATCATTGCTTAACCGTCCAGAATTTAAAATAAATTTATTAACCATAACCATCCAGAATTAAAATTAAATTACTAAGAAGAACTAAATGGTGGTTTTTTGGAATCTTTACTATTTGCACCCCTTTAAGCTTTTATTTGTTGTTATTATTTGTATAATTTCAAATTAGAATCCTTTCAAATGTTGTATAAGGTATAATATTCGAATAATTGTTTGAACACCATCTTAAATGTTAGTTAAATATAAAACCATTTTACATTGTGATGGACTCTTGGTTTAGTTTAATTTTTAATGGTTTAAATGATTGATAATGGTATTTGTTATTTCGAACGTCAACCACTTGGTGTAAACACAAATTCAGAACTTATAGACAGATTTGTTTATTCTGATATCCTTTTCATTTTCAATCAATAGTCAAATTAACTTTAATAAGATTCCAATAACTGATCTATTTTAAAGAATTTCTCAATAATCAATATTGAAATATTTGACCCTTCATATCTTTATTTTAGTTTTAGTTATCATTGTAATGAAATCTTGGTACAGGCGAATTTTGAATGGTGTAAATGTTTGTTAATGTTGTTTGTTATTTCCAAAGTATATAATTTATTGATAAAAATCAATTATCTTTGAAACATAATTTGAAAAGTTAAAAACGATTAACTTATTCTTATATTGTATTCAATCAGTAATCAATTTAACTTTAAAGATTCCAACTGTTAATTATTTAAAAGTATTTCTCAATTGGTAAAATATTCTACTTATTTAAATTTTATTTATGGTGAATTGATATTTTTTCTAAAGCAACTAATGATTAATCATAATTCTTATAGTAACAATTAATCTCAATTATATGTTTTAAAACAATTAAAGCATATCAATTTTTAAGAGAATTAATAATCATAATGGTAATCAATTAAATAAATCATTTCTTATACACAATCTCGGCTAAATATGATGAACGTTTAATATTAAAACAATCACATTTGGTTCATAATAAGTTAACAACCATAGTAACAAATAAAATCTTTCGAAAGAATAGTAACAAATTATTATTATGTTTTAAAAATTCACGATTAAATAATTCATAATTTTTTCCACTAATGACAAAAAAAAAGTTATGATATTTGACGTGAAACGTATCGATAATTCTGTACTAAATAAAACACGTATATAATTAATTGGAAATAGAATAACGATAATTCCCGCGTCACTATTTTCTATAATTTTAATATATGTTATTTACTTATTTGTTAAATAAAAAAATTCAATAGTTAAATAATTAAATAAATAATTCCATCACAATTAATTAAATTAATTGAAATGATTTTCGAGAAAGAAGAAAAATAATAATATGATGAATAAATATATTTTCTAAAAAATGTTAACTTGAATGAAAGGGATGAGAAAGAAATCAAATAAATTTTTAATAGAGAAGAAAAAATGATAGATAAATATATTTTCAAAAAATGGTTAACTTTTATGTGAATAGAAGATAAACAAATCAAATATATTTTAATGGGAGAAGAAAAAGTCCAATATGAAATATAGATATATTTTCTAAAAATGATTAAACTTGCACGAGAAAAGTAGGATAAACAAATAAAATAAATTTTCAAAATAGAAGAAAAAATAACATGGTAGATAATTTTTTTTCTGAAGTTGGTGAACTTACACCGGAAAATAGGAGAATTAAACCAAACAAATTTTCAAGAGAGAAGAAAAATAATAATTTTTGATAAATATTTTTATAAAAAAGGTCACGGAAAAAGAGGAGAAACAAGCCAAAGAGATTTTCAAGAGAAAAGAAAAAAAAAATATGATAAATAAATATATCATATAAAAATGATTAACTTGAGTAGAAAAAAGAGGGAAAACAAATAATAATATGATAGATAAATATATTTTATAAAAATGGGTAACTTGCATCAGTTTTTTCTTTTTTGACCAAAAGTAAAGTAGTAACAAGGCCCTCAATGAAGAATATCATCCCAACGAGGTTGGCACCATATCTAATACCGTCCCTTGCCAAAAAACTAACTCAATATTATTAAAAAGTAAAAAAAAAAAATAGAGAATACAAAAAGCATGGTCTTAGTGGCAATAGGCTAGACCTTCCTTATTTTAGATTGGTTGGATGTTATTGATTTCTTTTACATGGATTTTTCTTTTTTAGTCCTTGACCAGGAGTATACCCCATCGGAAGCGAGGACTAATATCCTGCGGGGAATGAATTGAAGTTGACATAGGTAAACACAATAAGGGGGTTGAATTGTGTTTGTTAATAATTTTCGAAAACATTTCAAACAATTTTTTGCACACAAGGAGATTAAAAAGCAAAAGCACACACAGTGTGAACACCTAATTTTGTTCGTTTGTTTTTATTAATATTTTGAAAAAAATAGTAAACAAAAATGATAAAAATAAAACAAAAAATGTTTTATTCTTGGCCCATTACATCATCAAATGGAGCCCATTTTCGTTTTTGTTCCAAGTTATCTTTTGGACCCATTATCCAAGCCCAACTAAAATTGTTTTTTTTATTTATTCTGATTTGTTAAAATAAAAAAAAATAAAAAGTAAAAAAAATTTAAAAAAATGGTCAGCTTTCAGTTTGCCCTTTCAAGTATGGACCAGATTTTGTTTTCTTGGTCCCTCTTTGTCTTCTTCTACCTTTTTCTAAAAATGGTGGTGTACTACCCTTGCATCATGGCTGACCCTGCAAGGTGGTGGAGCAAAGGCTGATTTGCTCCCCACTACTTGTACCCACACCAACTGGCCTAACATGAAGATTTGTCTTCTTCTTCATTCTTGTGCTATATATTACATTGAATAGTGACCGGGGGGGGGGGGGGGGCGAAGAAAAGAGGCTCAAATCAATATTCTCAACAGCTGATTTTCTTCCATTTTCCTCTCCATTCTGAAAAACAGACAACAACAACAAAACAGAAAAACAAAGCAAACCACACACACTCATCTTCTTCCCTCTACCCTTCTCTTCCTCTCATTTCTGTCGCACGACAGAACCCCCCCCACCCCGCACTCTTTTCTTTCTTTTATTCTCCCATCTTCTTTCCCAAAAGCTCTTCTCTCTCTCAAAAAAACTCCATTTCCTACCCTTCGTTCAGATCACGGCCACCACTCCTAGGAACTGCCCCGCCCCTGCACCACCGTCCGTTCGACTCTATCTCCCCAGATCTCCACACGAAACGACGCCTCGCCGCTGTGACCTCCGCCAACCGCGGATCTGTGAACGACCCACTGACCCACCACGAGACGGACGTTTTCCTCCGCCGCTGTCGTCACGACCACCGCCACGAAGTTCAGATCCGCGGGTCTCTGTTCCCGCCTCACCACGAGATCGTCGCTTCTCCCTCCTCCTTCACGCACTCCGGTCGCCGTCCCCTCACTTCGATTTGCAGTAGTGCTGCTCAGATCCGTCTGCGTCCCAGCCGTGGAAGCCATACCGAGACGCGTCACCAGCTTGCCGTTCCGTCACCACGCGATTTCTGGAGCATCACGTCTTGAACCGTCCCTGTTAGCTTCGTCCCAGTCTGCTGTGTGATTGGCAACCTCTTCCTTTTGGTGACTTTTCATTTTTCTTAACCTGTTTATATGGCTGCTAGGTTTTTTCATGTTCATGGGTTTTGTTATTGGGCCTAAATGATATGTTTTCATGGCTGCTAGGTTTTTCATGTTCATGGTTTTGTTATTGGGCCTAAATGATCTGTTTTCTTTTTCTTTCTTTCCTGAAATTGGGCTTGGGCTTGTAACCAAAATTGGGCTTAGAGTAAGTAGTATAATAACTCATTTTGCTTCTAAAGAGTTTTAAACAGAAAATAAAAAAAAATAAAAAATCTTTAAAAATATTTTCAATCATCGATTTAAATAAAATTATGCTACTAACATTTTGGAATAAAAAGAATCTTTTGAGTTCACGCAGCAATCTACGCCGTTGATATATGGACTTATTCATCCTCAAGTGTCGTATGAATTGTGAGGGTTTATCGTATAGCACTGCTATCTTTAACCTTGTGCAAGAGTGAATTCCCTGTTGTAAAAAATAATGAATGTTTTTTTCAATTTACACTTTTAACAAATTTTACCCAATTTAATTTTATAAAAAAAATATCTTTTGAATTCACTCAACAATCTACGACGTTGATGTATGAACTTATTCATCTTCAAGTGTCATATGAATTGTAAGGGTTTATCGTATAACACTGCTATCTTGGACTTTATACAAAAGTGAATTTATTTTGAAATAAAATCCTTTTTTAAACAAAAAATCAAAAAAATCAAATCTTTATAAAAAATTAAAATCAACCAACCAATCAAATTTTTCTAAAGAAATACGTGGCTTTGAGTTTCCCATCGCACTCGGGAATACGTAGGAGCAAGATAAATCATCTTGTCAAGCCAAAACTAAATTTTCCTTTTTTTTGTGTCTCTTTTTATATTAAAATCAAAATAATTAAACTTTTTCTATTTTTAGGGATGCTCTATGGACATGGTGTCAGGTTCAGTCCCTTAGATTTGAGGTTACCCCGTGGACTCATGAGCCATATTCAGCCTCATTTAGTTTTTATAAACAATAAATTTAAAAATATACAAATTAATAAAATTAAAAATATAAAAAAAATTAAAAATTAAAAATAATTCTTTCTTGTAAATAATTTTTGGGGTAAAATAAATATTTAAAAAGTTATTAAAAGGTTTTTTGCACAATTAACTTGAGCTACCGTTTTTTAAATGGGCGATGTGGGGTGCTAACACCTTCCCTACTCGTAACCGACTCCCGGACTCATCTCTGTCTTTTTTTAGACCAGTTTACCTTTAAATAATTGAGTTTTCTAAGATTTTCCCAATAAAATTTTAGTGGCGACCCCTTTGTTTTTTATCCTTTTTTTTCGCGGCTTCCGGACGGGACGGTCGCGACAGCTGGCGACTCCACTGGGGACATTTTGAGAGTCAGGCCTATCATAGTTGGTTGTGCAATTTTTTTTTTAAAAAACAGCTTTGAAAATATTTGTTTTACCCTTTTTGTTCTATTTCCTTTTTTATGCTTTCATAACTGCTTTTGTATATTCTCGCAACCTTAGGGTAGAGAACTTTTGTATTGGTGTTGTTTGTTCCTTTTTTGCAGGTTTGGGGTAGTTTTGTTCTAGTAGGTTTTGTGAAGGTTTGTATGCACCTATCACACACATCACTATCACATGTTGCACACACTTTTGGGCTCTATACCCGAGTCTTGGAATGTCATAAGATTAGAAGGGGCTTCAGTGATGTTATTGTGATGTTTTTGCGTCCCTGACAGTCATTAATTCTCCCGCTCGAATTGTTACCGGTACATGGACTACCATATTGTGACTTATTTGTCCCTGTGGTGAGGTTCATGGATTCGGATTCATATCTTTTTGATGAGGGTAATCCAGGGACCATATGTTTAGGGGTCTAGATCTGTCCCGAAAGTCATGCACATAAAATGCCATTAGCAGCCTACCAAAATAGGGTCTTGACTTCAGAAGTCCCAACTTTAGGATATGACCTATGTAGGACAAAAGGGAGCGCATTCCGACTTTTTCAGCAGCATGAATAATTACATTTATATCTCATGCATCATAAGATCTTCTGCATGAACCTTAACATGCAACTCATTCATGCATTATGTTACACTCATTCTTATTATATTGTATGCTCTGCATGTAGTATTTTAGGCCATGCATCGTCAATATGTCATTCATTCATGCATCTTGGTACACTCTCATGCATAAGTAATCTTGCTTTCCAAATGTTATTAATAAAATAAAATTTTCCTTGCACAGATAAGTTGGTGAGAGATAACACCTTGATAACAAGAGATGGAAAAAGTCAGACACACTAGCAATGCTCCCACCACCAAGAGCTCCAAGGTGATTTTGAACTCATTAGAGAATCTGAAAGAGTTGAGCCAATCCTTGCCTCAAGAACATCGAAAAAGCTTCGTCAAGAAGTATGGAGGGATCTTGGACCTAATTTTCATACCGGTTGAAGCTACTGCTTTGAGTGCTCTAAGTCAGTATTGAAACCCACATCTCAGATGTTTCGAGTTGCCAAACATGGACATTACACCCACCATTGAAGAATATGCTTGCCTGTTAAGGTTGCCAATGCAGAAAAATCCCGTCGTGTACTTTCACCTGGGGCAATACTTGACCACTGCAAGCATAGAAGGGTTACTAGGACTTCCTGAAATTGAAGTGAACTTGACCGGGCACTCAAACTCGCGAGGGTTAACCCGAAAGTTTCTTAAAAATCATTTGAGGAAACTAATCGATCGACAAGACTGGGAAACCTTTCAGAGGGTATTGGCACTAGCAATATATGGGTTGGTTCTTTTTCCATCGGCGCTAGACATGATAGATCAAGCAGCAATGGATGTGTTCTTCACAGTTGAAAGAAAGAAAAACCCCGTGCCGGCAGTATTGGCTGAAACACTTTTGACTCTAGAATTTTGCCAGCGGCATCCAAAGGGGAAGCTCAGATGTTGTGCACAGTTGCTCTATGTATGGGTCATGACTCACATGTACGCAAAAAGCTACATCAACCGCCATCCAGATCCTCTAAGAGGCTTCCATAACATCCCTACAAGACAGCTTAATGAAGAGGAATGGAAGAGCGAGTTTGACAAAGTGGAAAGAGACTCTTTTAAATGGGTATGCCCATGGTACGAAAGTCAACAGGGGAAAAATATCATTTATAGTTGTGGCGATTATCCAAATGTTCCTTTGATGGGCCCGAGAGGGTGCATATCCTACACACCCGCCATAGCCTTACGACAACTTTGTTGGACGCAAACCGTACCCCGAGAAGAACAACTTGGTGGATGTTGTTTCTGATACGAGGATGGTGAGAATACCAAGTTGTTGGAAAAAGAAGTTAGAAATGAATGGAAAATTGTGAGGATGGTAGGGAGATCACAATTGGGCCGACCAATCCTAATCATTGTATCAGAGTATGAAGCATGGAGAAAGTCAAGGAAAGGTCCTATCAACATTCCTGCTGAAAGCACGAAAGCTGACGATTACTCCCCTTCGGTAACTCAAATGGTAGAACAACTGTAAGTCCTGGAAGCACAAATGAAGGAAATGGAGCAACAAAAGCAAGATGCCGAGTTGAAAATAGCCATTGGTCAGAAGCGTTGTGAGAGGTTGACAAAGGAAAATGAACATTTAAAAGACTTGTGTGCAGATAACTCCATAACCGCAAGAGTCCAGAAGAATACGGACAAGGTCCCGTCGAGCGTCATGACTACGATCCAGAATCTTGAAAGCAAAGTATTGTCCTTGACAACAGAGAGGCATCAACCAAGAAAAGAAAAGCGTCGGTTAGAAGAAGAAGTCATTCAGCAAGGAGATGTGAGAAATTCATTGGAAGTGGAAGTCGATCGACAAAGGGGAGTCAATGCCAACTTACAAAAGCAAATTTGTACACAAGACAGGATGACTAATGAATTGGTACAAAAGGTCCAAGAGCTGAATATCCTACTAGTCGAAATCAAGAAGCAGTGCGATTTAGGGCGGACCTCAGCAAAACACTATCATGATCAAAGGGTTCAAGTAATGAATGCCGTGAAGTGGTGGAAAGAAGAGGCCCGAGAGCGAAGGATAGATATCGACATATGGGAAAGAAGATATATGAGCATGAATTTGGAGCTAAGCCATTGTATTATGAATTTTGTCCAATGCTTTGAAAAGGCAAAAAAAAAATTCGTGCGGACCCTATGCTTCGTCTCCCGGCTGAGTTGGATGATTTCATGCAAATGTGTGAAGGGTTTGCTCGAGGGATAAAAAGAAAGAGGCCTAAGCTATTGACTTTAGGATGAAAATGTTGTAACAATGTCGAGAATTATGATGTAATATCAATCTATGTATTGTTTTGAGGAGATTTTAATGAAATATGGCCTTGCCTCCATAATTCTATGTTTTGCTTTGAGGAGTTTTTAATGAAATCAGTTCTTGCCTCTATGATTCCTTCGCACTCCAACTCTCGCACTTGACTTGCGACGGCACCTATCGTGGAGCATGGTCTTCCTTTAGTATGTTGTCAACTACATCTTTGCCTTATAGGATTCTTCCTTCTGCGCAAAGGGTAGGACGAGATGTCTCGATTCATAATTGCTAGTGTGTTTGAGACAACATCTATTGTGGAGAGTTGTTTCTCCTCTAGATTTGTTGTCAACTCCATTTCATCTTATGAGCATAATGATCTCTGTGTGGGATGGAGGGACCATCTCTTGTCTGTTATAAGGTGTTAACTCAAAAAAAATAAAAATAATAATAAACTCCAAAGGTGATTTTCATAAAAGCTTTTTGCTTTTTTCCAACATTTTGTTCTCGCTTTTGTTTCGATTAAAACAGTGTGCGGCTTTTCTGAACAATTGCTCGAAGACACCCTTATCGCACTCGGTCACAGACAAAAGCCATGGCGGATGAACTAGAAGAAGTCCAAGAGATCAGGGATGAAGTCAGTCAAATCAAGGATCAAATGACTAAGATGATGGAGATCCTACAAGCAATGCAGAAGGAAAAGAACACAGAGGAGAACCCTCCAACCTCGAACGAAGGACATCCGGCCACACCTCTCATTCCGCCCGGTTTTGCTCAGATTCTTATTCAAGGCTTTAACCAACCAGGGGCCATGATGCCTCTCACTTTTTATCCAAGCAACCAAACTCATCTTTCATTTGACCCGAACAATCCCCCATACGGTTTGCCTCGTGGATTTGTGCCACCAACGGCCCCTAGCCCACAAGATGGCATTCAAAACTCCGAGCATATCACTCAGACACAAACCCCCACTGATGGTGTTGAAATGCCACAAACACAAACTGTCAACCCTACAGATGGTAACACCCCGACAGTGACACTTTCTGCCAATCCAAAAAATCCACAATACACCCTACATTATGGACCCCAGGGGACTCAAATGGTGCCAAACTTCGGATCCTCCTACATGCCATACCCCTTCCCTCAGAATATGTACGGTGAAACTCCAGTGAATCAGTCAGGAGGGAATTCCCAATCTAAAGAAAAGTTGGAAGTGTTAGAAGAAAGATTACGGGCCATTGAAGGAGTAAATAGTTATGGTCTGCGGGATGCTTCGGAACTTTGTCTGGTGCCAAATGTTGTAATTCCACCAAAGTTTAAGGTACTCGATTTCGACAAATATCGGGGAACCACTTGTCCCAAAAACCATTTGACCATGTATGTAAGGAAGATGGAATCATACGCTCAAGATGATAAGATCTTGATTCACTTCTTCTAAGACAGTTTAACTGGGGCAGCTTCAAATTGGTACACGCATCTCGAACGGGCCCATGTCCGATCCTTCAAGGATCTAGCAGATGCATTCCTCAAGCAATACAAGTACAATATTGACATGGCTCCTTATAGGATGCAACTCCAAAATATGGCAAAGAGAGACACAAAGACTTTCAAGGAGTATACACAATGATGGAGGGAACTAGCTGCTCAAGTGGAGCCTCCATTGGCCGAGAAAGAAATTGTGGCAATGTTCATTGATACACTCCAGTCGCCCTTCTATGATAGGATGATTGGGAGTGTGTCATCAAACTTTTCTAACATGGTCATCATCAGTGAGAGAATTGAAAGTGGAATGAGGAATGGCAAGATCACTGAGACTTCAGTAATGAACGGCCAGAAAAGAGCCCCGTTTGTGAAAAAGAAAGAAGGAGAATCACACGCAGTAACCTTTGAACAAAGGAAGCCAAACCAATATAAACCAAACCAAACACTTACCTTCCGAGCTCAATACGTCCCATATCACCAACCACCTCCATATCACCAGGTCAACCAACCATACATCGCTGCCACCTCACAATTTCTAAATCCTCAACAGATGGCTCCTTACCGACCATCATACCCTTCTCAGCCTCAAACACACCCTACCATGCCACCTCAACTTGTCCAACCCTTAGGTCCAAACCCAAACACCAGCCAAACAAGACCACCGTATAATTCGGAAACAAAGTCAGTACATTTCGACCTGATACCCATGACCTACACTGAGCTACTGCATCAGCTTATAAGCAAATCCGTGTTGACTCCTATCCCAATGAAACCGTTGGGGCCTCCTTATCCGAAGTGGTTTGACCCATATGCTAAATGTGAGTATCATGCGGGGGCAATAGGTCATTCCACTGAGAACTGTAGGGCTTTCAAATTCAAGGTACATGATCTTATTGATGCTAAGTGGTTGAGCTTTCAGAAAGATGCTCCGAATGGGGCACAAGGTCCTATGCCAAATCATGGGGGTTCGGGAGTCAATGCCATTGATAGCTTTATAGAACCTACTCTTAAGAGCCAAGTGGCTGATGTTAGAACTCCCATGAGAGTTATTTTAAGGGAAATGCAAAAACATGGATTGGTGCAAACCTCATTTGTTGAAGCGAAGACTCTTGATGAAAAGATAAGGTGTGACTTCGACGGGAATATTGGGCATTCAATTGAAGACTGTGCAGAATTTCGACAGGTTGTCCAACAGTTAATAGATATGAAGATTATATCCTAATTGGTTGTGAATCGAATGAGTGTGGCATTAACATGGTCGCTGAATCTACAATTGCCCCAACTCCAGTTAAGATAACTCCTTTTACTGTTGTGATTAATCCTCAACCGGTTCCTGAGCAAGCCGCCCCGAAGACAGTGGTGATACACTATACTGAGAAGGAACCTATGCTGGTTTCGAGTGGGCCAACACCAGTTGTCATCCGAGACCCAGGTCCTTTCCCTTACAAGGACACCAAAGCGGTACCATGGAGATATGATAAGCAGGTTCAACAAAGTCCTCCCAATGGGACCACTGTGATTACCAACATTTCGGGAATTGGTGGAATGACCAGGAGTGGTCGCATTTATACTCCAGAGGTATTGCGAAGGGAGGGAACAGAAAAGGAAGAAAAAGATCACAAGGGAAAAGAGAAGGTGGAAGGAACGCTGACTGAAAAGGATATCAAAGGGGGTGATAATAAAAAGGAGGTATCTGATGAAGAAGTCGACGGATTCTTGAAATTCATCAAGCAAAGCGAATACAGGGTCGTGGATCAACTGAATCAAACTCCAGCTCGGATATCTCTTTTGTCTTTGTTGATGAATTATGAGCCACATAGGAGAGTACTGATGAAGGTGTTGAATCAAGCTCACGTCTCTCATGACATCACAATTGATAAGCTTGATAACATCGTGGGTAACATCGTTGCTGATAATTATATCACTTTCACTGATAACGAAATTCCAGCTGAAGGAATGGGGCACAACAAGGCGTTACACATCTCGGTGAAGTGTCGAGATCATGTCATGGCTAGGGTTCTCATTGATAATGGTTCTTCTTTGAATGTAATGCCAAAGTCAACACTGGAAAAGTTGCCTTTCGATGGAACTCATATGAAGCCAAGCACAATGATTTTAAGAGCTTTCGATGGCACCCGAAGGGAAGTTATGGAAGAAATTGAATTGCCAATTCAGATTGGCCCTTGCACCTTTGAAATACTCTTCCAAGTAATGGACATCACACCAACTTACAATTGTCTCCTAGGACGACCATGGATCCATTCGTCTGGAGCTGTACCTTCCACACTACACCAGAAAGTGAAGTTCATTGTCGATAGCAAGTTGATAATTGTTTATGGGGATGAGGACATGTTAGTGAGTAAGCCATCAACAACCCCTTACATTGAAGCTGCCGAAGAAGCTCTTCAGACAGCTTTCCAAGCGCTTGAAATTACCAATGCCACTTATGTCGGGGACGGTGATCCACTCTTGAAACCTCAGTCATCTAAAGCGTTCGTTATGATGGCCAGGGTTATGATTGAAGGAGGATACCGACCTGGAAGCGGTTTGGGGAAGAATAGCCAAGGTGTCACTGACATCCTCACGCTCACCGAGAAGAAGGACAGGTTTGGGTTGGGATATAAACCCACCAAGGCCGACAAGATGAGGGCCATGGAAGAGAAGAAAAGAAATAGGTTGGCTCGGCTGGAAAATCGTGAATACGAGGCTGAAAGGGTTCCCATCTGTGACATTCGACAGAGCTTCCGAAGTGTAGGGTTCGCATTCCTGGACCAAGCAGCAGCTGTTGAAGATGATTATCTCGCCGATCATGGTGTCAATTTGGTGTATCCATGCCCTCCGGATACAGAGCTCAACAATTGGGAGGTCATTGAGTTCCCCAGGACCATAGAGTTTTTTTCAAAGTAATTATGTAATGCTTGTCCTTTAGCTCTGCCCAAGGCTTTAGGATTTTTGTTGTAATGGGCTTACTTGTTTCCGTTTCAGTATGACTTATCAATAAATGCATGCATTCAATATCTTTATGTTCTTATCCCTCTTTTTTTTTGACTTTCGCTTTTATTCATCGTTCGTCACCAATAAATGCAGTTTCCCATCTTTAACCGTTATTCATTCATCTTTCCCTGATAACTACCAAAATGCAGATCTAAAAGTGACTCTCTTGAAAACGACAGTGTTAATAACTCAACATACAATTTTGACTATCCTATTGATCATGCTGATGTGGTTGTTGATGATAATGGGGAAGTCCCTCATGAACTATTGAGGTTGGTAGAACAAGAAGCCAGCGAAATTCGGCCCCATGAAGAGCCGAGCGAACTAATCAATTTGGGAACCGAAGATGATAAAAAAGAGGTCAAGATTGGCCTTTCTCTGAAAGAAAAGGAGCAAAGTAGGATGATCAAGTTGTTAATGGATTATAAAGATGTTTTCGCATGGTCATACCAAGACATGCCAGGGTTAGACCCTAGTGTAGCAGAACACAAACTGCCATTGAAGCCAGAGTGTCCTCCAGTAAAGCAAAAGCTACAAAGGATGAAAGCGGAAATGTCTTTAAAGATCAAGGAGGAGGTCAAGAAGCAACTGGATGCAGGTTTCCTAGAAGTGGTAAAGTACCCTCAATGGGTCGCTAACATCGTTCCTGTCCCCAAGAAAGATGGAAAGGTTCGAATGTGTGTCGACTATCGAGATCTGAACAGGGCTAGCCCCAAAGATGATTTTCCTCTGCCTCATATCGATGTTCTTGTAGATAATACTGCCCAACATGCATTATTCTCTTTCATGGATGGATTCTCAGGATATAATTAGATCAAGATGGCACCTGAAGATATGGAGAAAACTACATTTGTCACTTTACGGGGAACCTTTTGTTACAAGGTTATGACCTTTCCCTTGAAAAATGCTGGGGCAACATATCAACGGGCTATGGTGGCTTTATTCCATGACATGATGCATAAGGAGATAGAAGTTTATGTAGATGGCATGATTGCCAAGTCCAGATTCGAAGATGACCATGTTGATAATCTGCATAAACTTTTTGAACGGTTAAGAAAGTTTAAGCTCCGACTGAATCCAGTCAAATGCATTGTTGGAGTGAAATCAGGCAAGCTGCTAGGGTTCATTGTTAGTCAAAGAGGAATATAGATTGATCCTGAAAAAGTTCGAGCAATCATCGATATGCCAGCACCTCGAACGGAGAAAGAAGTTCGTGGGTTTTTAGGAAGATTGAACTACATTGCCCGGTTCATCTCCCAACTGACCGCGACATGTGAACCAATCTTTAAATTGCTGCGCAAAAATCAGGTTGTGACATGGAATGAAGATTGTCAAAAAGCCTTTGAGAAGATCAAACAATACCTACAAGAGCCTCCGATCTTGGTTCCCCCAGTGCCGGGAAGACATCTCATCATGTATTTGACTGTGCTAGACGAATCTATGGGATGCGTACTGGGGCAACACGATGAGTCAGGAAGGAAGGAGCATGCCATTTATTATCTAAGTAAGAAATTCACCAGTTGTGAAGCTAACTACTCACTGCTCGAACACACTTGTTGTGCTTTGGCTTGGGCGGCTCGCCGCTTGAGGCATTACATGTTGTGTTACACTACCTGGTTGGTGTCCAAAATGGATCCAATCAAGTATATCTTTGATAAGCCTGCTCTGACTGGAAGAATTGCTCGCTGGCAAGTCCTGCTATCAGAATATGACATTGTTTATGTCACCCAAAAAGCAATAAAAGGGAGTGCTCTTGCAGAATATCTAGCCAATCAGCCAGTAGAAGATTATGGATAGATGCAATGTGATTTCCCAGATGAAGATATAATGGCTTTGTTTGATCATGAGCAATCACCAGAAAAAGAAAAGTGGACTTTGTTATTTGACGGAGCTTCTAATGCATAGGGACATGGAATTGGGGAAATACTAATCTCGCCGGAAAATGATTATTTCCCTGTCACTATAAGGCTTTGCTTTGATTGTACAAACAATATAGCTGAATATGAAGCTTGTGTGCTCGGGATCCTGGCAGCAATAGAATCAAAGGCAAGGATACTGGAGGTATATGGGGACTCTGCATTAGTCATCCACCAGCTAAGAGGGGAATGGGAAACCCGAGATTCCAAGTTAATCCCGTACCATGATTACATCAAAGGTTTGATTGAGCAGTTTGATGAAGTCACGTTCCATCATATTCTCCGAGAAGATAACCAATTAGCTGACGTGTTGTCTACCTTGTCCTCGATGTTCAAAGTAAGTGACGAGAGGAACTTACCACTCATCAAAATGGAAAGTCGTGATCATCCTGCATATTGTCAAGTGATAGAGGAGGAGTCTTATCAAAAACCGTGGTACCATGACATCAAATGCTTCACCCAAAGAAGGAAATACCCTCCGGGCACTTCAGAAAATGACAAAAGAACTCTAAGAAGACTTGCAATGGGTTTCTATTTAGATGGAGGTATTCTCTACAAAAGAAATCATGACATGGTGTTGTTAAGATGCGTTGACACGAAAGAAGCTAAACGGATAATTGAGGAGGTCCATGAAGGATATTTCGGAACACATGCGAGCGATCATGCAATGGCAAGAAAAATCTTAAGGGCTGGCCAATACTGGTTGACAATGGAGGCAGATTGTTTTAATTATGTGAAGAGGTGCCATAAGTGTCAAATATATGTTGATAGGGTTCATGCACCGCCAGCTCCCTTGAATATCATGACGGCACCCTGGCCATTCTCAATGTGGGGAATGGATGTGATCGGTCCAATCGAACCAAAAGCTTCGAATGGGCATCGCTTCATTCTTGTTGCCATTGATTATTTCACAAAGTGGGTTGAGGCTGCATCATATGCCAATGTGACCAGGAATGTCGTGATCAAATTTGTAAAAAGAGAATTAATTTGTCGTTATGGGTTGCCAAGTGAGACTATCACTGATAATGCGACTAACTTGAACAACAAGATGATGAAAGAGATGTGCGAAAACTTCAAGATAAAACATCACAATTCCTCCCCGTATCGCCCAAAGATGAATGGGGCAGTTGAGGCCACCAATAAAAATATAAAGAAGATTGTCCAGAAGATGGTGGTGACATATAAGGATTGGCATGAGATGTTACATTTTGCTTTACACTTCTACCATACCTCTATTCGCACCTCGACAGGGGCAACGCCATAATCTTTAGTTTATGGGATGGAGGCAGTGCTCCTGATTAAAGCAGAGATCCCCTCAATAAGGGTATTGAGAGAGGCAAAATTGGAAGAAGTCGAGTGGGTCCAAGATCAACTCGACCAATTGAACCTTATTGAAGAGAAAAGATTAGCAGCATTGTGTCATGGTCAACTGTACTAGAAAAGGTTGATGAGAGCTTACGAGAAGAAAGTACGCCCCCGGCAGTTTCGGGAGGGTGATCTAGTGCTAAAAAAGATTCTACCAATCCAAAAGGATCATCGTGGGAAGTGGACCCCGAACTATGAAGGACTTTACGTTGTGAAAAAAGTCTTCTCGGGAGGAGCTTTAATTCTCACCAGGATGGATGGGGAAGATCTTCCACTCCCTGTAAACTCAGATTTAGTCAAAAAGTATTATGCTTGAACGCACTTCCCAAGAAAAAAAAGTGAAAAATGAAAAAAGAAAAGCTCGTTAGACTGAAAATCTGAAAAGACAGTCTAGACAAAAGTTAGAGCAACCCGCTAGGCTGAAAACCTGAAAAGACGGTCTAGGCAAAAGTTAGGGTTCAAAAAAATAAAATAAACAATGGAAGTGTCGTCAAGCCGATGAACCGGGGCAATCAGTGGGCTAGATGCATGAAGACCAGGGCAGATAGCATTCTCAGATGTTGATTAGTAAGCAGTCAAGATAGTATGAGGGATACTAACACTAGTCATGGAAAGAGGTGTCACTTGAGGAGATGTGTTTCCACTCCACAACCCTTTTTGCAATTCCATACTCCATTGTAATATCTGCTTTGTATTCCTTTTCGGTCCAAATATAATGACATTGACACCCAATTCTTTTACCCTTATCTCTTTCTCTTAACTTTGTCAATTGTGTGTGTGCATTCATCATGATAAGCATATACTGAAATGTGAAACATGTATTGATGTCTTCAAAAGCATTTAGAATTTCTTTGAAAATCTCAAAAGGTTCGAAAGGACAAGATGATCTCCCGACAAAAGGCACCGTGGTCTACTGACGAGAAGCACGGGGACAATCATTGCAACGGAAGCGTACCCCTTTTAAAAGTGCTTAGCCTTTATTCTCCATGAAGACAGGATTTGTTTTAGTTCATCTCAGAGCTTGTCTGTGATCAATACTTTAAGGGGTCAAGGGTGATAATAAAAATCACCTAAAAAAAAAAGAAAAACAAATAGTAATACATTACAGGCTTTCCTTGTGTTGCATTGAAATCATGTGAGGTTTTCATCAAGCATATAGGACATTTTTGGCATCATGCATTGCAATTTTTTATCTCGTGTGAGCACAAAACCCGGTAAATTGCACAAACATCGTAGGTTTCTACCTTTCATGTCAAGCTTCCGTGGATAACCGACTCCGCAAGCTTTTAACCCTTCTTTTCAGCTTCAGCGGACAACCGACTCCATAAGCTTTTAACACTCCTTTCCAAGCTTCAGCGGATAACCGACTCCGCAAGCTTTTAATCATTTTGCTTTCAAGCTTCAGCGGACAACCGACTCCGTAAGCTTTTAAAATTTCTTTTCAAGCTTTAGCGGATAACCGACTCCGCGTGCTTTTTATTTTCTGTCAAGCTTCAGTGGATAACCAACCGACTCCACAAGCTTTTTACCTTTCCTTTCAAGCTTCAGCGGATAACCGACTCGGCAAGCTTTTAACCTTTCTTTTCAAGCTTCAGCATATAACCGACTCCGCAAGGTTGCTATCTTCTCTGTCAAGCTTTGGCGGCTACCATACCCCGTAAGTTCATCTTGTTTTCAAGCTTTAGCGGATAACCGACTCCGTAAGCTTTCAACATTTCTTTTCAAGATTCAGCGGACAACCGACTCCGCAAGCTTTTAACTTTTCTTTTCAAGCTTCAGCGGATAACCGACTCCGCACGCTTTTATTTTCTGTCAAGCTTCAGTGGATAACCGACTCCGCAAGCTTCTAATCCTTTTGCTTTCAAGCTTCAGCGGACAACCGACTCCGTAAGCTTTTAACATTTCTTTTCAAGCTTCAGCGGATAACCGACTCCGCATTCTTTTTATTTTCTTTCAAGCTTCAGTGGATGACCAACTCCGCAAGTTTTTAACCTTTTAATTCCAAGCTTCAGCGGATGATCGACTCCACATGCCTTTTATCTTTTGTCAAGCTTCAGCGGGTACCATACCCCATAAGCTCTTTTATCTTTCTATTCGAGCTTCTATGGGCAATTCATCCCGTAAGCACTTTTTTAATTATGCATCCTTTTATTTGTCAGTGAACTTCGGCCAAAATTGGAGTTCATGTATTTGCTCGTTTCTTATAATGATAGTTGGTTAACTACGGTTACACCTACTATCTAATAAGAAACAAGTAAAGAGGAGCATTTGTGAACACCTAATTTTGTCTGTTTGTTTTTATTAATATTTTGAAAAAAATAGTAAACAAAAATGATAAAAATAAAACAAAATATTTTTTATTCTTGGTCCATTACATCATCAAATGGAGCCCATTTTCGTTTTTGTTCCAAGTTATCTTTTGGACCCATTATCCAAGCCCAACTAAAATTGTTTTTTTATTTATTCTGATTTGTTAAAATAATAAAATGTAAAAAAAAATTAAAAATGGTCAGCTTTCAGTTTGCCCTTTCAAGTATGGACCAGATTTTGTTTTCTTGGTCCCTCTTTGTCTTCTTCTACCTTTTTCTAAAAATGGTGGTGTACTACCCTTGCACCATGGCTGCCCCTGCAAGGTGGTGGAGCAAAGACTGATTTGCTCCCCACTACTTGTACCCACACCAGCTGGCCGAACAGGAAGATTTGTCATCTTCTTCATTCTTGTGCTATATATTGCATTGAACAATGACCAAAGAGGAGGGGGCCGAAGAAAAGAGGCTCAAATCAATATTCTCAGCAGTTGATTTTCTTCCATTTTCGTCTCCATTCTGAAAAACAGACAACAACAACAAAACAGATAAACAGAGCAAACCACACACACTCATCTTCTTCCCTCTACCCTTCTCTTCCTCTCATTTCTGTCGCACGACAGACCCCCCCCCCCCCCACTCTTTTCTTTCTTTTATTCTCCCATCTTCTTCCCCAAAAGCTCCTCTCTCTCAAAAAAACTCCATTTCCTCCCCTTCGTTCAGATCACGGCCACCACTCCTAGGAACCGCCCCGACCTTGCACCGCCGGTCGTCCGGCTCTGTCACGCCCCCGATCTCCGCGAAACGACGCCTCGCCGCCGTGACCTAAGCCATCCCCACCAACCGCGGATCTGCGAATGACCCTCCGACCCACCACGAGACGGACGTTCTAGTCCGCCACCGTCGCAAGCCACTGTTGTCACGACCTCCACCACGAAGTTTAGATCCGCGGGTCTCTGTTCCCGCCTCACCACGAGATCGCCGCTTCTCCCTCCTCCTTCACCCACTCCGACCGCCGTCCCCTCACTTCGATTCGCAGCAGTGCTGCTCAGATCCGTCCGCGTCCCAGTCGTGGAAGCCAGACCGAGACGCGTCACCAGCTCGCCGTTCTGTCACCACGCGATTTATGTAGCATCACTTCTTGAACCGTCCCTGTTAGCTTCGTCCCTGTCTGCTGCGTGATTGGCAAGCTCTTCCTTTTGGTGACTTTTCATTTTGCTTAACCTGTTTATATGGCTGCTAGGTTTTTTCATGTTCATGGGTTTTGTTATTGGGCCTAAATGATCTGTTTTCATGGCTGCTAGGTTTTTCATGTTCATGGTTTTGTTATTGGGCCTAAATGATCTGTTTTCTTTTTCTTTCTTTCATGAAATTGGGCTTGGGGTTGTAACCAAAATTGGGCTTAGAGTAAGTAGTATAATAACTCATTTTGCTTCTAAAGAGTTTTAAACAGAAAATAAATAAATAAATAAAATCTTTAAATATATTTTCAATCATGGATTTAAATAAAATTATGCTACTAACATTTTGGAATAAAAAGAATCTTTTGAGTTCACGCAACAATCTACGGCATTGATATATGGACTTATTCACCCTCAAGTGTCGTATGAATTGTAAGGGTTTATCGTATAGCACTGCTATCTTTAACCCTGTGCAAGAGTGAATTCCCTGTTGTAAAAAATAATGAATGTTTTTTTCAATTTACACTTTTAACCAATTTTACCCAATTTAATTTTATACAAAAAAATATCTTTTAAATTCACGCAACAATCTACGACGTTGATGTATGGACTTATTCATCCTCAAGTGTCGTATGAATTGTAAGGGTTTATCGTATAGCACTGCTATCTTGGACTCTATGCAAAAGTGAATTTATTCTGAAATAATTAAAATCAACCAACCAATCAAATTTTTCTAAAGAACTACGTGGCTTTGAGTTTCCCATCGCACCCGGGAATACGTAGGAGCAAGATAAATCATCTTGTCAAGCCAAAACTAAATTTTCCTTTTTTTGTGTGTCTCTTTTTATATTAAAATCAAAATAATTAAACTTTTTCTATTTTTAGGGATGCTCTATGGACATGGTGTCAGGTTCAGTCCCTTAGATTTGAGGTTACCACGTGGACTCATGAGCCATATTCAG
The DNA here is from genome assembly GCA_030762895.1 of Sophora flavescens. Lineage (NCBI taxonomy): Eukaryota > Viridiplantae > Streptophyta > Magnoliopsida > Fabales > Fabaceae > Sophora > Sophora flavescens. The sequence goes on along the minus strand of CM061067.1, from coordinate 52,766,537 downwards.
CCTCATTTAGTTTTTATAAACAATAAATTTAAAAATATACAAATTAATAAAATTAAAAATATAAAAAATTAAAAATTAAAAATTAAAAATTAAAAATAATTCTTTCTTGTAAATAATTTTTGGGGTAAAATAAATATTAAAAAAGTTATTAAAAGTTTTTTTGCACAATTAACTTGAGGTACCGTTTTTTAAATGGGCGATGTGGGGTGCTAACACCTTCCCTACTCGTAACCGACTCCCGGACTCATCTCTGTCTTTTTTTAGACCAGTTTACCTTTAAATAATTGGGTTTTCTAAGATTTTCCCAATAAAATTTTAGTGGCGACTCCTCTGTCTTTTTCCCTCTTTTTTCGCGGCTTCCGGACGGGGCGATCGCGACACAAAGAAAAAAGATCCTTTTTAAAAGACTTTAACAAAAGCAATATCAAAACCTCTCGGTTAGTAAGAAACAGATAAAGATGTAAGAGATAAGAGATAGAAGAATCACGCAAGATGTTTTATCCTGGTTCCCTATCTTCCAACCAAGAGCTGCGTCCAGTCTCTTCTACTTGAAGGATTTTCTCCCCTATTATCAAAATAGATTACAACCAAGTATTCAACACCTCTCCAGGCTACAAGTATTTCTTTCTTACCAAACCTCTTCAGGCTCTAACTCTAACAAAGAGATATAATGTTTGACCTTCTTAACTCACTATGTGTGAGGATATGACAGTTTAAGATCAGATGAATATTTTTACAATATTCAACCTAAGAAAATACTGACTCTTGCTCTCTAAAGAAATATGAGTATGAGTGAGTGTAGTTTTACAAAAGTTGAGCTCGTAAGGTTGTGCAGTCATGAGTTCTCGTTTCAGTATCTCATGTCTCCTATTTATAGTGACATTCTTCTTCACTTGTATTTCTTCAACGGTTACTTTGAATAATCCCGTATAGAGATAGCATTTAATTCATGATATCCAGTTGTGGTGATAGCTTGATTGTGGCAATGCTGAATAGTACTCTTGGTTATCGAGGTAGCATGAAATTGGAGGCTTACTGCTCTGAGTATTGTAGCTTGAGAACTTGTTGTTCCTCCTTTGTGTATAATTCAGGTTTTTCAGCCATAAAGTTGTTGTACAGATCAGTTTGCAGTATCTTATTATACGATTCTGCTTTTTGTATTTCTTGATGGTACTATGTTTCTTTTACAACAAGGTGAAACATTAACGCAGATAAAACAAATGTGAAGAACAAATATTCTATTGAAATAAATATCAATCATTTGAAATAAATTCAAGAGATTCGGATTGCATTTAATTCATTTCAAAGATGGAGCTCATCTAAAAAGAAACTTCGTCTATTTAGTTATATGAGAGACTAAGTCTGTTCAATATTTTATTTTGCTCGTCTGATAACGTGACATATCCTCTTGTCTACCAAGTATTTGGACTTGCTATTCCTCAATGAGTTATAAAGATCTATGTCTGGTGACATGGAGGTTAGAGCTTGTCTGCTAGATTACTTTATTTTTCAGTTCATTTACTTCTGTTAATTACTCCTGTCTGCTTATGTGGCAAGATGGACGCGCTTATTATCATGTCTTTGGACTTGCTGTATCTAACAAGTTATTTTGGTATTCATCTAGCAAACACTTATATCGTTAACTTAAGAAAACCAGTCTACTAAATTAAATAAACAAGTAACTTTACCAAGGTAAGCAGCCCGTTTATAAGGGTGGACGCGTATTTTTCAATGAAAACTTATCCTATGTTCACTTATATTAAAGTATTCCTGCATAACTGAAAACACATGTTAGATCTCAACTAACACTTCGCCAAGCAAATTTAATCCTTTTGTTAACATCAAAACTTAGAGATTATTAAATCCAAAACCACTTTGGTTCCGAAAATCTCCCCCTTTTTGATGATGACAAAACTAATTAAATTTGAAAAGCAAAGTCTAAGAGAGCTTGCAGGGCTCCCCCTAAGACAAAGCATTCAAATGATTAAGCAGAATAAGCATATGAAAAACAACTGCATATAAGCTAACAGATAAGTGCAACAACTTATCATACTTAGAGTATATATAAGGGAATAAATAAGCATAGTCAGCAGATATCAAAGCAAATAAGCAAACATAAGTATCAGAACAATTAGCAAGTAGAAGAGAATATGCAAATGCAGACCAATATGAGTTTTTAAAAACTGACTTTTTATAAATATAAACAAATCTCTTTTCTTTCCTTTCTCCCCCTTTTTGTCATCAGCCAAAAAGGTAAAAGGAGAGGACCATCATTGTCAATATAAGAGATAAAAAAAATAAAAGGTAAAGGTTAAGTAGGAGGAGTTGGTGGAGGAGTTGGGTTCTGAGTCTGACTTTTCTTGAAGTCCATGAGGAATTCCAGTATTTTATTTACAACCTCTAACGTTTGAGCCATTGAAGTTTGAATTTGTTGTTGGACATCCTCCTTAATCTTCCCAGTCATCTTTTCAACCTTCTCATCAACTATCTTGCCAACCCTTTCATCAACTATTTTTCCAAGAACCTCTTCAAGATTAGATGGCAGAGCCTGTTGCCTTGAGCTTTCAGCAGACTCTTGAAATGTGCTTAGTTTTCTTGAATGATCTGAAGGGTGTATCACAACTAGATCTAAAGGTTGAGAAGATTGTTTTTCTGATGAGCTCCGATGGTGAATGGATTCAGCTGTATCTTCTAAACCAACAACAGTGGCAACTTGATCATGTTCTTCAACAACAGGTTCATCTGCAATAGGCTCTGAAGTAGCTGGAGGGATCACTGAGACTTTCTTTGCCAATATAATGGGTAGATGAATTCCACATTCGTATTGTTTATAGGAAGTCCCCATAGGTCTTTATAGATCATATATCTAAAGTTTGAAAGACCACACTTTCCTCTGACCTTAGGAATATTCTTCTTCTCTTCTTCAAACAGACCAAAGGAAGATGCCTCTCTTGAGCAGCGAATAATATGAGATTTCCATAAATCAGCAGCTCTATGTTCATTGATCAACTCAATGGATTCAGTATGCAAAAAGAATTCCAGCATTGAGTAGTCAAAAGTTTTTTGGTCCAGATCAAGCATTGCTGATTCAGCTTCAGGCATCACTCCCTTGAATCTTTTGTTTTTCATGTCCTTGTCCTTATTTAGATCTAACATTGGCAGTCTTGGACAGATCCTGTAAGGCATGATTCCAATTCTGGTTGATTCATTATGTCTCGCCAGGATGGAGGGACAAAATGCATGGCTCTATCAACTCTGAAATGACTGAATTCCCACTTCAGCATTTCATAAATGAGCTGATCCAGAAAGAAGTCAAAGGCCCTCCCATAGAATATGGGATGCTCAAAAGGCACCCATTTTGTGTCCCTTGGCATGATCATGGGAACATGCTTTGAGGATCTTGCTATACGCTCAGGGATGGTAGGAAGATTTTTCTTATTGGGGTCAATCTCCCAGATAGGTGTTGAGTCACCGGCAAGTGTACCGGGTCGTCGCAAGTAATAAAATAAACACGGTAAGTAATTACCGAGGTCGAACACAAGGATTGGGCTACCAATTCAACTAATTCCCGAGAAGTCGATACATTTGGTCAAGCAAGGAAAGTGGTTGAGGGAGAGAGAAGACAGGATTGCAATTCAATTAACGAGTCTAATAAACCTAAGGTATTAAAATCTAAAATTAAAAATATCTAAGGTCTCAAATCCACCTACCCAATCATGCATAGTACCCAAGTGATGATGACTCTTCCCTAATTCAATTACAATGTCAACCAGGACCCCCAAATTCTCCTATATCCACTGTCGTTCTCAATAGGACGTATTCGATGATTGAGTTAATTACTTACTAGGTCTCATAACCCTAATCATCAAACTCTATTAATTCTTGTTCCCTATAAGGTTGCACCGATCTCCTACTCACTCTCGTGCAATAGTCGATCGATGATCCCAATTCAAGTTCTAAAACGCAAATTGCCTCCTAAGCCTCATCACGTTTAACTAGTCAATCACGCATGCATGTGATCAACGCAATCAAATCATAATTGGAAAACATTAATTGAGAAAAGGGAGAAAAACATACATCACATCGAATTCTACACCGCCATGGGTGGTTTCATTGATCCCTCAGACGAGGGGATTAGTTCCTCATGCTCGTAAAGACAGACAAGCAATCGGACATAACCACCATAGTAAAATAAGAAAAAGAAAAGAGGAGACGCAGCTCCATAAACACAAGGATTCGTCCCTAAACGCTACAAAACAGTGGTGAATCAAAAGCTCCTCAATTCTGCCCTAAAACAACAATATATAGGATTCAGGTTCTGTGCGAACTCGCAAGGCGAGCAAGCTCTCGCAAGGCGAATATTAAAATTGGCGCGCTTTCAAATTGGACTCTCGCGAGGCGACACAGAGAGGATGACAATTCTGGCACAGTCAGGCCTTCAGGATCGCGAGGCGAGTGGTATATTCGCGGGGCGAGACAGAAAGGATGACTGTTGCTGCTTTAGCTGGTCTTCAGGATCGCGAGGCGATAACACTCTCACGGGGCGAGTATCTACAGAATGGCAATTTCCACTGTTTTCTTCATTCCGTTGACTCGAAGTGCTTCCCCTTTTAACCTGAAACAATAAAAAGAAACAAAAAGCATAATTCTATTCAAAATAGACTAAAAACTACTAAAAATGCCTAAAATGATTCAAAGTCTAACTTAAGAACAAAACAAGACCAATTTGGATGAAATCGAGATTGAACTCGAATAATTAGCACATAAACCACAGTCTTACTAGTTATAAAACTAGATAAGCAAGAGGCTTATCAAAACACCCCAAACTTAAACATTGCTTGTCCCCAAGCAAGCTAAAACTCAAAAAAGACTCAAGACTTGGCAAGCTTAAAGGATTCAATCAATTTCGCACAAATTTCATGTAATCTTAACAAAACAGTTTTTCCTTCAATGAATTCCCCCCTTACATCAATGTAATCCTCACATTCATTTACTTTAAACAATTGAGAACTTCATCATTCGTGCAATCATTAATCTAAGTTGAGGATCCAAGTTACACACAAAAGGGAGATCACCAAATTCAAACAATTGCCTTCCTCACAAGGGCATTTAGTAATTCACTCATTCGCTCAATTTGTCTAGGCTATCAACTTTTCACTCAACTTCACATTCCAAGACCACTTCCCATGAACTTGATTTTCATCTCAAAAGTAGTTCCCACGAAAACATGCATGCAACATCAAAAGGTCTTTTAAAGGTTGAAATGGGGTCTGGCTAAGGGTAGGATATTCAAGGATACTAGGCTTAAGTCCCTAGGAACTAAGAGAGCACGAGCATTTGACACATATTCCACTCAAATTCCTTTTTCCATTTTTCTTTTTGCCTCGGGTGACTACAACCTTTTCCTTGCTATTTTTTCTGTTTTGCCCCTTTTCTTTTGGCAATATTTTTCTTTTTCTTTTTGCCTTGCGTTTCAACCTTTATTTTTCTTTTTCTCAACCCAAAATGACATATCACCTTGTAGCCACCCCAAACTTAGTTTCTCACAACCCTTCTCTTGCTAAGCTTCCATGCTCTTCTAATCCTAAGATTGGGTTAACATGGTTTTTCAGCTTTTTGGCTTATAATCTAGGGTCATCAAGAAACAATAGGCTAATTAGGCTCAATGTGGCTAACTAGGGAACATGCATTAGGGATGGTTCTTTTTAGGCCAAGTAGCTATTTCAAAGAAAATTGCCTAAATCATTTGATGCAACATATAAACATGCAAACCATGAAGAGATTCAAGCAAATTCGGGAAAGTGCAACTTGAAAGTGATCCACACAATCAAAAACAAAGTTGGAGGCTCAAATCCTCACCTGGACATTTTGCAAATTGTTTGACCGAGATACAATTCCTAGTGTGTGCACCCCCTCACCCCAAACTTGTCATAAATCAAGCTATCACAATAAAGTTTCTCAAAGTTCAATTTTCAATTTTTTCCATGGGGATCAACTTTTCTATTTTCAGAACCTAGGGGGAAATCATCAATGGTCAAAATAATTCATGCAATCAATCTATGCTAAATTTAATTAAAATCCAACAAGCCTGCCGACACACATTCATACACATACTCTTGATCTTCTCAAATTATTCAAGAGTGACAAACAAAAACAAAAACACAAACAAAAACAAAGAACAAAAACAGCAATTGGTTCCCTCCCCAACATTTAAAGCATACATTGTCCTCAATGAAAGAACACAGATATAAAATAAAAGTGAGGAAAGGAGAGGGTGCTCCCTGATCAAATTGTAGTGGCCGCTTCCACGCAAAGCTCTTCTATGGTTGCATCCTCATCCAATTGGTCTCTCGGGCACCCCTCTGCTGGGCCAAAGGCCTCTCCTGGAAGAAATCCTGCAAATCAAATACTTAATTGCAGATTCGCGAGGCGAGAGGTCACTCGCGAGGCGAATCTGAAAAATTGTTATTCGCACTTTCCAGAATCGCGAGGCTAAAGAAGTCCTCGCGACGCGAGACAGAAGCGTGAGCAAGCCTCTGAGATTCAGGGCTTCTGTCTCGCGTGGCCACTGTGGATTCGCGTGGCGAATCAAGCTTTTTTTTTAAAATATATATATGAAAATGAAAGAAACTAAAAATAAAGGATACCTAGCTTGGGTTGCCTCCCAAGTAGCGCTTGTTTAACGTCACTAGCTTGACTTATTAAGAAGCATCCACCTCGATCCCATAGCCTATGGCATTAGGGCCAAGAGATGCTCATCATGTGAGATCCTCCACCCGGATCCCATGGTTTGTGAAGTGGCAATTGTAGAAGCAATACGAATCTATCCACAATTCCACCTAGCCCGTGTGTGACAACTCCATTGACCTCTTCAATTATGAACTCACTTCCTCTCGGGTCAAATGGTGTTTTCTCGAGGAAGTATGCCAGACAAGTGGGAGGGTCTAACTTACCAGTGTCCACACATGCATGCAAGCCAACATATTTATTTAATGCAGCAAAATCATATTGCTCAGCAAGCATGGTGGAGTCCACTACCGCATCATCTGCACTTTGATCCATCCCCCCAACCATATTCTGCTCAAACAATGCTTCATGTGGGTATTGTACTAGCCGTTTGCAAATCTCCCCCACTTGCTCCGGTGCCTTGTCACTTGTCAACTCCTCTTTCTCAGGTTGCTCTTCCTCAACATGTGGTAGTTCTTCCTCAACTTCCTGAGAACTAGTTGCATCCCTGTTAGATCCCAACACCCTACCGCTTCTAGTTGTTATGGTATCACATTGGTTCTTAGGGTTGTTCTCGGTATCACTTGGGAAAGTCCCTGGGAGATGCTCATTTAGTTGATTTGCGAGCTGGGCAATCTGCATCTCTAGATTCTGAATTGCCGACCCTGTATGAGTTGCCAACTTATCAATGGATGTGCTTGTATTGATTGCCAACTTCTCAACTGCCACGCTCATCTTCTCCAGAGCCAACTCCCAAGGTTGCCTTCCACCATCCTGTTGAGGTTGTGGTTGCCCGGCTAGACCACCGCCAGCATTACTCCAAGCGAAACCCGGATAGTCTCTCCTCATATAACCCCTATTCTGATTCTGACTGTTCCTCTGATAGATGTTCTGGGGCACGCTGTCATAGAAATTATGGCATGAGTCCACATGTTCTTGAGAGAAGTAGAACGGACAGCTCTGAGTGTCATGGTCTCCATTACAATTTTCACAACCCGGAGGCATTCCCTCGTGTACCTCGCATACAAGACAAGGCAAGACCAAGTGGAATCAAAGAAGCAGATGGAAATAATAATAAATAAATAACAAAAAATAAAAAAAATTTAAAAATTTAAAAAATAACTTAACCAAATAATCAAACTTCCCTAAAAATTAGGAAAATTGGTTGTGCCAATCCCCGACAACGGCGCCAAAAACTTGTTGAGTCACCGGCAAGTGTACCGGGTCGTCGCAAGTAATAAAATAAACACGATAAGTAATTACCGAGGTCGAACACAAGGATTGGGCTACCAATTCAACTAATTTGCGAGAAGTCGATACATTTGGTCAAGCAAGGAAAGTGGTTGAGGGAGAGAGAAGATAGGATTGCAATTCAATTAACGAGTCTAATAAACCTAAGGTATTAAAATCTGAAATTAAAAATATCTAAGGTCTCAAATCCACCTACCCAATCATGCATAGTACCCAAGTGATGATGACTATTCCCTAATTCAATTACAATGTCAACCAGGACCCCCAAATTCTCCTATATCCACTGTCGTGCTCAATAGGACGTATTCGATGATTGAGTTAATTACTTACTAGGTCTCATAACCCTAATCATCAAACTCTGTTAATTCTTGTTCCCTATAAGGTTGCACCGATCTCCTACTCACTCTCGTGCAATAGTCGATCGATGATCCCAATTCAAGTTCTAAAACGCAAATTGCCTCCTAAGCCTCATCACGTTTAACTAGTCAATCACGCATGCATATGATCAACGTAATCAAATCAGAATTGGAAAACATTAATTGAGAAAAGGGAGAAAAACATACATCACATCGAATTCTACACCGCCATGGGTGGTTTCATTGATCCCTCAGACGAGGGGATTAGTTCCTCATGCTCGTAAAGACAGACAAGCAATCGGACATAACCACCATAGTAAAATAAGAAAAAGAAAAGAGGAGACGCAGCTCCAGAAACACAAGGATTCGTCCCTAAACGCTACAAAACAGTGGTGAATCAAAAGCTCATCAATTCTGCCCTAAAACAGCAATATATAGGATTCAGGATCTGCGCGAACTCGCGAGGCGAATATTAAAATTGGCACGCTTTCAAATTGGACTCTCGCGAGGCGACACAGAGAGGATGACAATTCTGTCACAGTCAGGCCTTCAGGATCGCGAGGTGAGTGGTATATTCGCGGGGCGAGACAGAAAGGATGATTTATTCTTTGCTTGGTGGTCTTCAGGATCGCGAGGCGATAACACTCTCGCGGTGAGTGTATCTCCAGAATGGCAATTTCCACTGTTTTCTTCATTCCCTTGACTCGAAGTGCTTCCCCTTTTAACCTGAAACAATAAAAAGAAACAAAAAGCGTAATTCTATTCAAAATAGACTAAAAACTACTAAAAATGCCTAAAACGAGTCAAAGTCTAACTTAAGAACAAAACAAGACCAATTTGGACGAAATCGAGATTGAACTCGAATAATTAGCACATAAACCACAGTCTTACTAGTTATAAAACTAGATAAGCCAGAGGCTTATCAATAGGTATGATATGTCTCTCAACTCCATCAGTGGGGGGTAAGAAAGGAGGAGTTTTGACAAGGTTAGGGTAAATTTTTCTTGGGGGGGGGGGGGGTTTTCTGGCAGTCTTGGACAGATCCTGTAAGGCATGATTCCAATTCTGGTTAATTCATTATGTCTCAGCCAGGATGGAGGGACAAAATGCATGGCTCTATCAACTCTGAAATGACTGAATTCCCACTTCAACATTTCATAAATGAGCTAATCCAGAAAGAAGTCAGAGGCCCTCCCATAGACTCTGGGATGCTCAAAAGACACCCATTTTGTGTCCCTTGGCATGATCATGGGAACATGCTTTGAGGATCTTGCTATATGCTCAAGGATGGTAGGAAGATTTTTCCTATTGGAGTCACTCTCCCAGACGGGTATGATATGTCTCTCAACTCCATCAGTGAGGGGTAAGAAAGGAGGAGTTTTGACAAGGTTAGGGTAAATTTTTCGAGGGGGGGAGTTGTTTAGGGGTAGGTGGGTGACTAATGGCCCTAAGTTGTTGTGAATTTGAGAAGGCACATTTTTGATTAATTTACAATAAGGATGAGGTAGGTAAAGGGGTTCAACAGGTGGGCTGACTTCTTCCTCATACTCAGGTAGAGGATACCATCTGTTTGGAATGTGTTCGGGTTCAGGTTGGTGAGAATGAAACAGAACTTTCCATTCCCTTTTTACCTTGGCCCAATCCTCAGATTTTCCATCATAAAGAACAGAAGTTGGGGTGAAGGGAAATAAGGTTCTCAAGGGTTTTGGGAAAGGAGCACAGGGGAAATGTCATCATCTGTTTGATTGAACCAGGGATCATCGGCAGGGATAATAGGTTGAAATTGTGGAGTGACTATTTATGTTGGTTGGGGTGAAAAGGGTGTGGGAATGTACACATCATCTGGAGTGGAGACAGGCACATCATTAATTCTAGTTTCTAAGCTAGACACTAAGGCATCTACTGCTATTTGAACAGGATCATTAGCAGAGATTATTACCTTCGAAGTCTTAGTTGATCTAGATTTTCTTGCTGGTTGCCTTCTAGGTTTTGTTGGAATAGGCACGACTGCCTCAGCAGCAGCAACAGAGGTCTTCTGCTTCTTCAGAATTGTACTGATAGGAATGTTGACCTCATCAGCTTCCTCTTCTTCATTGTGAGAGAAGATAACTCTTCTTTACAGTAGGGGCATCAGAAGGTTCCATGATAATAATGCCACCAGCTGGTCTCTTGGGGGCAGGCTTCCTTGTTGCAGTGGTTTTTTCCCTAGTTACTCTTTTTACTCCTAGGACTTCAACATTATTTTGTTCCACCATCTCTTCTGTAGTTTGCATCAACTCCCCAGTCTTGACCATTGCAGCAGCAACATAGGTACTGAGGTTCATGTTGGCTATATTCATTTTACCAAAGTCTACGGCCGACATTGGTTTTTCAGTTATTATCCTAGCTTGCTCCTCATGAGTCTTTGCAACAAGAATCCCATGAATTCATTAAGCCTTTAAAATTTTGGAAAGAAGATGGCAAAAAGGAAATGCTGAGAGTCTTTTATTATTCATCACAGTGTCTCTGAATCTTCCGTACATAATTCTTGGAAGATTTATCTTTGTTTTGGTGAGAAGATGGCAGAGGTAGAACTTGTGCAGAGAGGAGAGGTTGTCTTTGGATCAAACCTTATGAAGAACCACCTTGTTGAGAAGCCGATGAAGGATGCGAACAATGTCCTTCATTTCAACAGCCTTCCAAGTGTGAGTTCTGACTGTGTCTTCTTTCACGAGACAGACTTCAATAGTCTCAGAGCCACCCAAATCCTCTTCCCATGACTCGGTAAAAACAAAACCCTCCTGATCACAAAAAATTGCATCAGCAATAGTCCTCTCCGAGACTACAATCTTCTTTCTTAACATCATTGAGAAAAAGTCAGTATCAGTCACTTGGACGTTTCTCCAGAAATCCCTGATCAGGTTGGGAAAGACAGAGACCTTCTTTGTGAAGAGTCCTCCTCACCCGACTGCATTAACATATTTGTTTATGTCTAGCTTGTAGTCTTGCAGCACTCCAAGGTTGAAATGATGCTCTATTGCCAAGTTGAGCTTGTCCACGTTAAAGGTTGAAAAAGAAGCCATTTTAGGTGATCAGAGAGCTTAGGGTTTGAAAGCAGAGAGAGGTAGAGAGAGAGATAGCTCGAGAGGTTATGGAAGTGTAAAATTTTTCTCAGAGGGAAAATATTACTTTTAAAGGAATTTTGAATCTCAAAGGTTAAAAAAAACTTTTGACATGACATGTCATTATGATAAAACGACGTTGGTAACTTGAAACTATAAAAAGGTCTTGATGGGATTGATGAAAGTACTGACTCAGCAAAGAGAATAAAGGATAAATTTGTCTTGAGACAAAATAAATGCATTTATTAACAAAAAAATATGCTTAAACACAGGCAGATGTGAACTCGTCTGAAACTATACAATGGATGCGATAACCAGTATCAGTGGACGCGTCATATGGACGTGCAATACAATATGCAATAGACGCACAACTTTTAATAGGTATTAGATGAGCATAGTGATAAATCATTTTTGAGCCACATTTTAGTGTTGTATACTTGGCCTAATTAATTTGTATATGTGTTTAATATTGGTGATTTGGTTGAGTTTTGCATTATTGGGCTTAATTGCTAAACATTGTTAATTTTCGGATTTTTCACTCATTTTGACCTTGTTGTCTTGCGCAGAGCATAACTATAGTTACAGATATCGATTTTGGGTGATCTTGGTGTTCCTAGAAAGCTAAGATAGAGATATACAATTTTAGATTTCACTTGAATTGTCAAATTCGGTCAAATTCAAGGCCAAACGAGGTCCCGAATTCTCTGACGCGGATTAGTTCGCGGTCCATGACGTTCCCTCACTTAGATGGGCATAACTTACTCATCTTGTGCCCAATTAAGGCATATGATACCTTGTTGGAAATATTATTAAGAGGGTCTTAATCTGGGATAGGGTTAGAGAAGGGTTAATGAGTATAATTAGCAGTTTAGTGCGGCAAAATTCATACACGAAATTAGACAACTTTTACAATCATTGTTTTTGCAAGTTTTGGAATTCTCTTCCCCTCTCTTCTCCCTTTTTTTTAGTTTCCTGCACTTTGTTGGATGTTTTGTTGTTAAAGCTTCTCCAATGGTGATGACTATGGAAGGCTAAACCTTTTATCAATCCTAGACATTCAAGTAATTTGGTTTGAATTCCGAGTTCCTTACTTTTAATTGTTTTTCAATTGCTTCTTCTCCTTCTCTCTTCTTTCAATTATGATTTGTGTTGTGAGTGTGATTACGCTTGATCTATGTCTTATTAGATGTAGATTTGGTTTTCATGATTGAATTGAAATTAGGAATTAGGATTGATTAATCCAAAAATCTAATAGAGATTAGGGAACCGATTGGTTGTTGAGTCACCGGCAAGTGTACCGGGTCGTCGCAAGTAATAAAATAAACACGGTAAGAATTTACCGAGGTCGAACACAAGGATTGGGCTACCAATTCGACTCATTCGTGAGAAATTCGATAAGTTGGTTAAGTGACAACAAATGGTTGAGAGAGAGATTAAGATTGCAATTCAAATAACAAATCAAATAAAGCTACGGTATTAAAATCAAAAATTAAAATATCTAAAGTCTCAAATCCACCTACCCAATCATGCATAGTACCCAAGTGATGATGATTCTTTCCTAAGTTCAATTACAATGTCAACCAGGACCCCCAAATTCTCCTATATCCACTGTCGTGCTAAATAGGACGTATTCGATGATTGGATTAATTACTTACTAGGTCTCATAATCCTAATCATCAAACTCTATTAATTCTTGTTCCCTATAAGGTTGCACCGATCTCCTACTCACTCTCGTGCAATAGTCAATCGATGATCCCAATTCAAGTTCTAAAACGCGAATTGCCTCCTAAGCCTCATCACGTTTAACTAGTCAATCACGCATGCATATGATCAACGCAATCAAATCAGAATTGGAAAACATTAATTGAAAGAAGGGAGAAAGACATACATCACATCGAATCCTACACCGCCATGGGTGGCTTCATTGATCCCCCAGACGAGGGGATTAGTTCCTCATGCCCGTAAAGACAGACAAGCAATCGGACCTAACGACCATAGTAAAATAAGAAAAGAAAAAGGGAGATGCAGCTCCAAAAACAAGGATTCGGCCTAAACTGATCTAAAACAAGTGGAAAAACTAGGAATAAAGAGAGCTGCTTTTCTGATTCTGAAACAGCAATATATAGAGTTCTGATTCTACGCGCGCTCGCGAGGCGAACAACCTCTCGTGAGGCGAATATTAAAAATGGCATGCTTTCAAATTGGACTCTCGCGAGGCGAGAGTATGTTCGCGAGGCGAGTCTTCAAACTTTAATCTGTCACAGCCGTGACCTTCATCACGGCTAGGTCGTGATGGTCTCTGTCTTCCAGGGTCTTCAGGCTCTCGCGAGGCGAGCATCCTCTCGCGAGGCGAGACAGAATTGATGATTGTTGCTGCTTTGCTTATCTTCAGGATCGCGAGGCGAGAATCCTTTCGCAAGGCGAGTATCTCCAGAATGGCAATTTCCACTGTTTCTTGACTTTCCTTGACTCTCGGAGCTTCACTTCTAACCTGAAACAATAAAAAGAAACAAAAAGCGTAATTCTATTCAAAATAAACTAAAAACTACAAAAAAATGCCTAGAACGAGTCAAAGTCTAACTTAGGAACAAAACAAGGCCAAATTTGGGCGAAAACGAGATTGAACTCGAATAATTAGCACAGAAACCACAGTCCATCTAGTTATAAAACTAGATAAGCCAGAGGCTTATCAAAACACCCCAAAATTAAACCTTGCTTGTCCCCAAGCAAGCTAAAACTCAAAAAAGACTCAAGACTTGGCAAGCTTAAAGATTCAATCAATTTCGCACAAATTTCATATAATCTTAACAAAACAGTTTTTCCTTCAATGAATTCCCCCCTTGCTTCAATGTAATCCCCACATTCATTTACTTTAAACAATTGAGAACTTCATCATTCATGCATTCATTAATCTAAGTTGAGGATCAAGGTTACACACAAAAGGAAGATCACCAATTTCAAACAATTGCCTTCCTCACAAGGGTATGTAAAATTTCACTCATTCGCTCAAATTCGTCTAGGCTATCAACTTTTCACTCAATTTCACATATCAAGAGCACTTCCCATGGATTTGATTTTCATCTCAAAAATGGTTCCCACGAAAACATGCATACAACATCAGAAGGTCTTATAAAGGTTGTAATGGGGTCTGGCTGAGGGTAGGATATTCAAGGATACTAGGCTTAAGTCCCTAAGAACTAAAAGAACATGAGTATTTGACACATCTTCCACTCAAATTCCTTTTTCCATTTTTCTTTTTGCCTCGGGTGACTACAGCCTTTTCCTTGATAATTTTTTTGTTTTGCCCATTTCCTTTTGGTAATTTTTTTTTTTTTTTGCCTTGGGTTTCAACCTCTATTTTTCTTTTTCTCACCCCAATATGACACATCACCTTGTAGTCACCCCAAACTTATTTTCTCACAACCCTTCTCTTGCTAAGTGTCCATGCTCTCCTAATCCTAAGATTGGGTTAACATGGTTTTTTCCAGATTTTGGCTTATAGTATAGGGTCATCAAGAAACAACAGGCTAATTAGGCTCAATGTGGCTAACTAGGGAGCATGCATTAGGGATGGTTCTTTTTAGGCCAAGTAGTTATTTCAAATAAAATTGCCTAAATCATTTGATGCAACACATAAACATGCAAACCATGAAGAGATTCAAACAAATCCGGGAAAGTGCAACTTAACAGTGATTCACACAATCAAAAACAAAGTTGGAGGCTCAAATCCTCACCTGGACATTTTGCAAATTGTTTGACCGAGATACAATTCCTAGTGTGTGTACCCCCTCACCCAAAACTTGTCATAAATCAAGCAATCACAACAAAATTTCTCAAAGTTCAATTTTCAATTTTTCACATGGAGATCAACTTTTCTAATTTCAGAACCTAGGGGGAAATCATCAATGGTCAAAATAATTCATGCAATCAATCTATGCTAAATTTAATTAAAATCCAACAAGCTTGTCGACACAACATTCATACACAAACTCTTGATCTTCTCAAATTATTCAAGACTGACAAACAAAAACAAAAACAAAAACAAGAGTGAGGAAAGAAGAGGGTGCTCCCTGATCAAGTTTCTATGATTGCATCCTCATCCAATTGGTCTCACGGGCTCCCTTCTGTTGCATAGCATCTTGGAAGAACTCCTGCAAATTAAAACCTTAAGTACAGATTCGCGAAACGAGAGACCACTCGTGAGGCGAATCTGGAAAATTGTTCTTCACAATTTCCAGAATCGTGAGGCGAATCTGGAATTCCAACAGCTGATGATGCCCAGAATCGTGAGGCGAAAGCGGCCCTCGCGACGCGAGACAGAAGCATGAGCACGCCTCTGAGATTCAGGGCTTTTGTCTCGCGCGGCCACTGGGGATTCGTGTGGCGAATCAAGCTTTTATATATATATATATATATATATATATATATATATATATATATATATATATATATAAATGACAAACTAAAATAAAGGATACCTAGCTTGGGTTGCCTCCCAATAAGCGCTTATTTAACGTCACTAGCTTGACTTATTAAGAAGCATCCACCTGGATCCCATAGCCTGTGGCATAAAGGCCAAGAGATGCTCATCATGTGAGATCCTCCACCCGGATCCCTTGGTTTGTGAAGTGGCAATTGCAGAAGCAATACGACTCTGTCCACAATTCCACCTAGCCTGGGTGTGAAAACTCCATTGACCTCTGCAATTATGAACTCACTTCCTCTCGGGTCAAATGGTGTTTTCACGAGGAAGTGTGTCAAACAAGTGGGAGGGACTAACTTACCAGTGTCCACACATGCATGTAAGCCAACATATTTATTTAATGCAGTAAAATCAGATTGCTCAGCAAGCATGGTGGAGTCCGCTACCACTTTATCTTCATTTTGAACTCTACCCCCTTGCTCCGGTGTCTTGTCACTTGTCAACTCCTCTTTCTCCGGTTGATCTTCCTCAACATGTGGTAGTTCTTCCTCAACTTCCTGAGAACTAGTTGCATCCCTGTTAGATCCCAACACCCCACTGCTTCTAGTTGTTATGGCATCGCATTGGTTCTTAGGGTTGTTCTCGGTATCACCTGGGAAAGTGCCTGGGAGACGCTCATTTAGTTGCTTTGCGAGCTGAGCAACCCGTGTCTCTAGATTCTGAATTGCCGCCTCTGTATGAGCTGCCAACTTATCAATGGTTGTGCTTGTATAGATTGCCAACTTCTCAATTGCCGCATTCGCCTTCTCAAGACTCAACTCCCAAGGTTGTCTTCCACCATCCTATTGAGGTTGTTGTTGCCAATTCTGTTGAGGTTGTGGTTGCCAATTCTGTTGAGGTTGTTGTTGCCCGGCTAGACCACCGCCAGCATTACTCCAAGCGAAACCCGGATGGTCTCTCCTCATATAACCCCTATACTAATTCTGACTCTGATAGTTGTTCTGGGGCACGCTGGCATAGAAATTATGGCATGAGTCCACATATTCTTGAGAGAAGTAGAACGGACAACTCTGAGTGTCATGGTCTCCATTACAATTTTCGCAACCCGAAAGCATTCCCTCGTGTACCTCGCATACAAAACAAGGCAAGACCAAGTGGAATAAAAGAAGTAGAGAGAGATAATAGTAAATAAAAATAAAAATAAAAATAACTTAACAAAATAATCAAAATTCCCATAAAATTAGAAAAATTGGTTGTGCCAATCCCCGGCAACGGCACCAAAAACTTGTTGAGTCACCGGCAAGTGTACCGGGTCGTCGCAAGTAATAAAATAAACACGGTAAGAATTTACGGAGGTCGAACACAAGGATTGGGCTACCAATTCGACTAATTCGCGAGAAATTCGATAAGTTGGTTAAGTGACAGCAAATGGTTGAGAGAGAGATTAAGATCGCAATTCAAATAACAAATCAAATAAAGCTACGGTATTAAAATCAAAAATTAAAATATCTAAAGTCTCAAATCCACCTACCCAATCATGCCTAGTACCCAAGTGATGATGATTCTTTCCTAAGTTCAATTACAATGTCAACCGGGACCCCCAAATTCTCCTATATCCATTGTCGTGCTAAATAGGACGTATTCGATGATTGGATTAATTACTTACTAGGTCTCATAATCCTAATCATCAAACTCTATTAATTCTTGTTCCCTATAAGGTTGCACCGATCTCCTACTCACTCTCGTGCAATAGTCGATTGATGATCCCAATTCAAGTTCTAAAACGCGAATTGCCTCCTAAGCCTCTTTGTAACGCCCTTCGTTACATTAGTAACCCAAAACAAATTGTATAAAAATCCTTCAATACATTTAATTAAAATATGTTAATCATAAAAGTTTCATCAATTATATAAGTCTGAAAAATGTCTCATATTAATTAAAATAGTAATAATGTATCAAAGTAATAAATAATAAATCCATACGTCCAAATAAAAACCCCAAGCCTCAAAACCGGGCGTCTACTAATAAACCCAACGATAAATAAAAAATAAAATAAATATGTCTAGCCACAAACGGCTCCTTATTCAAAATAAAATACTAACAAAACTAGATGATAAATAAGTAAATTCGCTAAGTCTTCAATCCTCTTCAGCTTCAATGATATCGTCCTCGTGCTCTGAAAACAACACTTTTAATGAGATATAATCCCAGTGAATAAAAATCAAGTTCTAAAAATATTTTCGCAAATAGTGTTGTTCTCGTAGTGCGTGTAATCCGAAAAACATTCATGGTACCCGCTAATTTTTAAAATATTGAATATAATAAACCTCCAAATTAATAAATATATATATACATATATATATAAAATTAATGTCAAGCATTTAAAGCACAAACTCATAAACTCAGCAATGGTCACATCACATTGCATTTAATCACATTCACCATGCAAACTCTACATAATGCAACTCCACGAACATGACTCGGTGATTCCCAGAATCACTTAACTTGACTCTTTGGTTCCCAGAACCGGTGTGAATCCCATATCCACTAAGGTCTATGAGCTCATATCCATGCAATGGCGTCCCACTGCCTTCCCCATCCCAGATGGAGGTATCTCATAATATTCCATCCCATATGTGAATATTTTAATCATCTGATATCCCATCCCAGATGGTGATATCTCTCATCCTATTCCCGGAATAGAATGTAAACCGTCATCCCTTCCCGGAAGGTGATGACTAACTCATGCATAATGTAGTATGTCATCCCAGATGACTACCATATGGGTTATCAAACTCCATACATCACTAACAATAGTATATTGTTATGCCGAGGCAACACTATAACATTATATAATATAACCAAACATGTCACGGCAACACTATAACATCATATAAAATAACAGAGCAAGTCACGACAACACCATAACGTCATATAAGTAAAAATGGAATTAACTATACTATTAATTAACAAAATTTAATTTAAATTCTATTAAACAAAAGCATACATGTAACCATACACGACAGAAACATGATCAGGAACATGAATCTCAAATTCAATTTCTAATATAATATGGCCTTGAATTAGTAGACTAGTATTTCATGTCCAGGGGAAAAGAAATCAGAACTCACACCCCAATTCATTGAGTTTGGCTTTGGTAATGGTTTTGCCAACAAATAATTAAAAAGAACGTATTTACAAATTTAATATACATCTGTTTCTTTATTAAATCCAGAAAAATATACAATTAAGTCATTTCCTCCAATATCCTTAAAATATTTTAAGAGTATCAAATTAAGAATCCAAAAATCCTAATTTTCCATGACAAACCAAAGTACATATAAAAGTCTCAAATTAATTGTACCATGAAGGTGTGAGAAAAAGTATTTTTACTCACCTAACGAAGACCTCGAGAAGCTCTAAAGAACAAATGAAATTTCGCAAAAATGTCTTCTCCCTAACCGATGCTGTTATAAGCGATGGAGATACTGTTCCTTGCTTGCGGCGCTGCCCACCCACTCTCTGACGGTGGCTTCTACTTTGCTAGAGCCAAAGTAATTGATAGCGTGAATATTGGAATGTATTTAGGTTTATAGCAAATTGTTTCTTTTTTTTTATTATTCTAATCACAATGGATGGCCCACCATCAGCAGAGAATTCAAATTGAATTCCCGTAGCTACTGCTCACTATACAAGGCAACGTGGTCCGTTTTGCTTTTACATATATATATATACATATTATTTTCTTTGGTTATTTAAATTATTTTATTTTATTTTAGTTATTTTATTTTCCAATTTTACACTCTTTTGATTTATAATTATTAAAGAAAATTCTGATACATTCTCATAATACCAATTTCTACACTAAACCTCATAATAGCTTAATGTTTCTATTTTTAAAAATTATATTCAAAATTTAGGATGTTACATTTTCTCCCCTCCTCAATGAATTTCGTCCCCGAAATTCTCACGTCTTACCCAAACTACACAACATTAAAGGTAACGCAATACTGAGTTATGTACCTGTGCCGAAAAGATCTGGATGATGTTGTCTAGCATCTTCCTCAAGTTCCCAGGTAGCCTCCTCTGGAGTCAACCCTTCCCAGATCGCTTTCACCAATGGGATCATCTTGTTCTTCAGAGTTTTTGTGCCCTTGTCAATGATCTGAATAGGTCGGGGCTTAAAGATTAAATTATCCTTCAATTGTATTGACTCAGGAGCTATCACGTGTGAAATATCCGCACGCACTTGGGAGTTGAGACACATGGAAGACGTCATGGAGATTCGACAACTGTGGTGGAAGGGCCAATTGGTAAGCAACAGGCCCGACTCTTTTTAGGATTTGAAACGGACCCATGAAACGAGGGTTGAGCTTTTTGACTTTCATTGACCTCCCCACCCTAGTCTTAGGAGTGACTCTCAAGAATATATGTTCCTCTTCCTGAAATTCTAAAGGCTTCCTTCTCTTGTCGACATAACTCGTTTGCCTACTCTGTGCAGTGCGCATCCTTTCCCTAATGACTTTAATCCTCTCGGTGGTCTCCTGGACTAATTCTGGTCCTAGC
The DNA here is from genome assembly GCA_030762895.1 of Sophora flavescens. Lineage (NCBI taxonomy): Eukaryota > Viridiplantae > Streptophyta > Magnoliopsida > Fabales > Fabaceae > Sophora > Sophora flavescens. The sequence continues at coordinate 52,746,114 of CM061067.1, read as the reverse complement.
AGGGTCTTCTCACCCACCTCACACCAACATAAAGGGGACCTACACTTCCTCCCATAAAGAGCTTCGTAGGGTGCCATGCCGATGCTAGCATGATAACTGTTGTTATAAGCAAACTCTATAAGAGGTAGAAATTTATCCCAACCCTCACCTTCATCTAAAACGCATGCTCTAAGCATGTCCTCCAGGGTCTGAATGGTCCTCTCCGACTGACCATCCGTTTGGGGATGATAGGCTGTGCTAAAACTCAACTTAGAACCAAAAGCCTGTTGGAAAGCCCTCCAGAATCTAGAGGTAAACCGTGGGTCCCTATCTGACACTATAGAGGTAGGTATGCCATGAAGCCTTACTATCTCCTTAATGTATAAGTCTGCTAACTTTCTCAAACTATAGGTTGCCTTAATTGGCAAGAAGTGAGCAGACTTGGTCAACCTATCCACAATTACCCATATGGCATCTAATCCCAAACGAGTCCTAGGTAACCCCATCACAAAATCCATAGAAATCCTCTCCCATTTCCATGGAGGAATTTCTAAAGGCTGCAACAAACCCGAAGGCCTCTGATGTTCTATCTTAACCTTTTGACACACTAGACACTTGGCTACAAAGCTAGCCACATCCCATTTCATTCCTGGCCACCAATACATCTTCTTTAGATCTTGTTACATCTTGGTTATCCCTGGATGTATGGTGAACTTCCCCTTATGCGCTTCCTCTAAAACTTTCTCTTTAAGGCTCCCCTCCTTAGGAACAACGATTTTATTCTTAAACAACACTAGACCATCAGTAGACAACACATAATTCTCTTGGTCTAAAAGAGATTGTAACTCCTGGTCTAAAAGCTGTTCTCGCCTAATCATTTCTCTAAGGTCACTGCAAATTTCCAGCCTGTTCAACTTCAAGCTTAGAGCACTAAGAGATACATCTAGATTCATGTCTCTGAACTCCTCTAACATATTCATCTCTTGGACCATTAAACTAGACACATGTAAGGTTTTCCTACTGAGTGCATCAGCCACCACATTGGCTTTCCCTGGATGGTACTTCAACTCAAAATCATAGTCCTTAAGAAATTCCATCCACCTCCTTTGCCTCATATTCAATTCCTTTTGGTCAAACAAATACTTAAGGCTCTTATGATCACTAAAAACCTTAAACTTTGCACCGTACAAATAGTGCCTCCAAATCTTAAGATCAAAAACTACTGCCGCTAACTCAAGGTCATGAGTAGGGTAATTCACCTCATGTGTCCTAAGCTATCTAGATGCATAAGCCACTACCTTGCCTTCCTGCATCAACACACAACCTAAACCATTCTTAGAAGCGTCACAATATACCACAAAACTCACTGAGGGATCTGGAATGGTTAAGACCGGTGATGACACCAATCTCCTCTTAAGCTCCTCAAAATTCTCTTCGCATTCCTTATCCCACTCGAAAGATTTTCCTTTCCTAGTCAACTTGGTAAGAGGTAAAGCTAGCCTAGAGAACCCTTCTATGAATTTCCTACAGTAACCTGCCAGTCCTAGGAAACTCCTCACCTCCGTCCCTGACTTAGGTTGCTCCCATCCAAGCACTGCATCAACCTTACTAGAGTCGACCGCTACACCACTCCTAGATATGGTATGCCCTAAAAACTTCACCTCATCAAGCCAAAATTCACACTTTTCTGGCTTTGCATACAGTTGTTCTTCCCTTAGAATCTGCAACACTAACCTCAAATGCTCCTCATGATCCTCTGGTGTCCTAGAGTATATCAAAATATCATCTATGAACACCACCACAAGGATGTCCAAGAATGGCCTAAAGATCAGATTCATATAGTCCATGAAAACGGCTGGGGAGTTGGTCACACCAAAGGGCATCACTACATACTCATAGTGCATATACCTTGTCCTGAAGGCTATCTTAGGAATGTCCTTGCTTCTAACTCTAATCTTGATGGTATCCCGATCTTAGATCTATTTTGGAAAACACCGACGCTCCCCTTAACTGATCAAGAGATCATCTATCCTAGGCAAGGGATATTTGTTCTTGATGGTTACCTTATTCAGTTGCCTATAATCAACACACAACTTCATACTCCCATCCCTTTTTCTTCACTAAAAGCACTGGTGTTCCCCAAGGTGACACACTAGACCTAATGGACCCCTTTTGTAACATACCTCTATCTGTTTCTTGAGCTCGCTCAACTCTAGAGGTGTTATCCTGTAAGGCGCTACAGATATTAGTCTACTCTTTGACACTAGGTCTATGCTAAACTCAACCCCCCATTGAAACTTGCGCATCATAGAGATAGTCGCTACATCATTGTCTGCCCCTATAGTAGCAGTGAAAGAGAGTATGTATCCTTGAGCTCTCTAAACCAAACACTTATCACAAGAAACGATGAATAAAATACGGGTCGACACCAAAAATCGAAAGACATTGGGTGTGAAGAGATAAGGATATTTTTGTCAGGATACTTACGGCAATGAGTCTAGATACCAATAAGTCAATACCAAGAAAAACATACAATACATAGATAACAATAAGTTTGATGTCATAAGGAGTGTCTTGACGCACAAGGAAACAATTTAAACAACCAATGGAAGAACAAGAATATCCCTACATGAGTAGAAACGTATGAATCAAAGGACAATGAAAGATTGGTATCTCCAAATTTTTCACACATAAAGGGTGTATCAAGGAATGCGTTGCTCCTGAATCAGACAATATAATAATTTTTTTTTTTTTTTAACGAGTAGAAGAAATTCAGCCTCCTTCGGATCTAAGCTGCCTCAGAATAATGACGGGTTGTTCCTCTTGAATTCGAAAAGCCTCACGTGTTAAGGGTCCTAGGTTGCCACCACTTCATTAGTGACTGGCCTCCATTCCCCTCCAGTTGACGGTGTGTCTCCGTCTGCCCTTGCATAGCTTTGACCATACAATCCAAAGCTGCTGCAAGTACAACATTCGTCCCTCGCCTATTAGTCGCCATAAATCTGCTCACTACCAATGAAATACTGGGTTGATCAGGTCCAATATCCCAAAGAATAGCATGCAACATCTATAACTCTAACAAGCATCCTATGCGCCCAAGTTTTATTTTAGAAAAAGCCCCATTACCACAGTCCGATTTAGAATCGAACTGCTCTGATACCATAAATGTAACGTCATTCGTTACATTAGTAACCCAAAACAAATTGTATAAAAATCCTTTAATACATTTAATTAAAATATGTTAATCATAAAAGTTTCATCAATTATATAAGTCTGAAAAATGTCTCATATTAATTAAAATAGTAATAATGTATCAAAGTAATAAATAATAAATCCATACGTCCAAATAAAAACCCCAAGCCTCAAAACCGGGCGTCTACTAATAAACCCAACGATAAATAAAAAATAAAATAAATATGTCTAGCCACAAACGGCTCCTTATTCAAAATAAAATACTAACAAAACTAGATGATAAATAAGTAAATTCGCTAAGTCTTCAATCCTCTTGACTTCAATGATATCGTCCTCGTGCTCAAAAACAACACTTTTAATGAGATATAATCCCGGTGAATAAAAATCAAGTTCTAAAAATATTTTCGCAAATAGTGTTGTTCTCATTAGCATGTAATCCGGAAAAACATTCATGGTACCCGCTAATTTTTAAAATATTGAATATAATATACCTCCAAATTAATAAATATATATATACATATATATATAAAATTAATGTCAAGCATTTAAAGCACAAACTCATAAACTCAGCAATGGTCACATCACATTGCATTTAATCACATTCACCATGCAAACTCTACATAATGCAACTCCACGAACATGACTCGGTGATTCCCAGAATCACTTAACTTGACTCTTTGGTTCCCAGAACCAGGTGTGAATCCCGGATCCACTAAGGTCTATGAGCTCATATCCATGCAATGGCGTCCCACTGCCTTCCCCATCCCAGATGGAGGTATCTCATAATATTCCATCCCATATGTGAATATTTTAATCATCTGATATCCCATCCCAGATGGTGATATCTCTCATCCTATTCCCGGAATAGAATGTAAACCGTCATCCCTTCCCGGAAGGTGATGACTAACTCATGCATAATGTAGTATGTCATCCCAGATGACTACCATATGGGTTATCAAACTCCATACATCACTAACAATAGTATATTGTTATGCCGAGGCAACACTATAACATTATATAATATAACCAAACATGTCACGGCAACACTATAACATCATATAAAATAACAGAGCAAGTCACGACAACACCATAACGTCATATAAGTAAAAATGGAATTAACTATACTATTAATTAACAAAATTTAATTTAAATTCTATTAAACAAAAGCATACATGTAACCATACACGACAGAAACATGATCAGGAACATGAATCTCAAATTCAATTTCTAATATAATATGGCCTTGAATTAGTAGACTAGTATTTCATGTCCAGGGGAAAAGAAATCAGAACTCACACCCCAATTCATTGAGTTTGGCTTTGGTAATGGTTTTGCCAACAAATAATTAAAAAGAACGTATTTACAAATTTAATATACATCTGTTTCTTTATTAAATCCAGAAAAATATACAATTAAGTCATTTCCTCCAATATCCTTAAAATATTTTAAGAGTATCAAATTAAGAATCCAAAAATCCTAATTTTCCATGACAAACCAAAGTACATATAAAAGTCTCAAATTAATTGTACCATGAAGGTGTGAGAAAAAGTATTTTTACTCACCTAACGAAGACCTCGAGAAGCTCTAAAGAACAAATGAAATTTCGCAAAAATGTCTTCTCCCTAACCGATGCTTTGTTATAAGCGATGGAGATACTGTTCCTTGCTTGCGGCGCTGCCCACCCACTCTCTGACGGTGGCTTCTACTTTGCTAGAGCCAAAGTAATTGATAGCGTGAATATTGGAATGTATTTAGGTTTATAGCAAATTGTTTCTTTTTTTTTATTATTCTAATCACAATGGATGGCCCACCATCAGCAGAGAATTCAAATTGAATTCCCGTAGCTACTGCTCACTATACAAGGCAACGTGGTCCGTTTTGCTTTTACATATATATATATACATATTATTTTCTTTGGTTATTTAAATTATTTTATTTTATTTTAGTTATTTTATTTTCCAATTTTACACTCTTTTGATTTATAATTATTAAAGAAAATTCTGATACATTCTCATACTACCAATTTCTACACTAAACCTCATAATAGCTTAATGTTTCTATTTTTAAAAATTATATTCAAAATTTAGGATGTTACACTCTTCACGTTTAACTAGTCAATCACGCATTGATGAGCCTCTGTTTGACTGGTTTTATAACTAGTAAAGACCTTGGCTTTGTGCTAATTTTATATCATTTTCACTCAATTTAGACTTGATTGTCCTTAAGTAGTATTTTGAGTCTGTAAAGTGTTTTTATGTTAATTTAGTTGTTTTAGAGTTAAATAAAGTATTTATGTTATTTTCTGTTTTTTAGGTTAATAAAAAGGAATAATTCTGGTCTTTCGCCCCGCGAAGAAGCTCTTGCCCCGCGAGTATTGCAACTCTGAAAAGTCAGAGACGATCACGGCTTGCCCGTGTTGAAGATCACGGCTGTGGCAGTTTTGAAGTTGAAGCGTTCGCCTCGCGAGCATCCATTCGCCTCGCGAGCCTTGAAGTCAGAACATAATTGCTGTCACTGGAACCTGAACTGGTCATGAAGATTGGGCCATAACTTGGGCTGTAGATATCGGTTGTAACTGAAACCGGTGGCAAATGAAAGATCAAACAAAGAGCTTTAACTCTCATGAAGACCATTATTCCAAACAGAGCCGTTTTGAAGGGCTTTAATCCATGTGAAGTCAGAGGCGTTTCATCTGCCCTATGAGTTGAATGTGGACATAACTCCCTCATCTTAACTCATAAATAAGCAAATTAAGTGGCTTTGGAAAGCTAAGAGGCAGAGGTTGAAGTTAATAAAAGGAGCATTCAGATATTGAGAGTCATAGTTAGTCATAGTGTAGGAGTCAGAGAGTTAGCCAGTTTTGGCTAGTTCTTAGGCAGTAGTAGTAGTTTACTTTCCTTTCTTTTCTTTTGTGTTTAAGTCTGTAATGGAGAACTAGTCTCCTTGATTAATCTACTGTGATTGGTTTCTATTACATTTGAGGTTCTGTATTTCCTGTTTAGTTTGCTATTCTCTTTTCAATGCAATGCTATATGTTTCTGTTTGTTATTTCAGGAATGTATAGTGTTGTATTGATTCATTTCGGTGATGTTATGTTTCTATATATAATCGCGTTTGTTATTTCGCGTGTGTTCATTCATGTTCGTTTGTTCATGAGGGCTTAACCCCGTTTGTTATTTCGGGAATAGAAACATGCATCCGTAGTAGTGATTGCGTTGTTAATTGTTGCTACAACCGGGAGGGGTTTAGAATCCGCTTAGGGCTTGGATTTATTTGAACCAATGATAGTGGGAAACCAAGAACAGTAGGTTAATCGTTTTTAGCTTATTTGTTAGTCTCTTAAACTGCCTGTTTTTATTGCTTTGTTTTCTTTATTTTGTCTCAATTCAAAACCCCCCAAAAACTAACTTTTGATTTTCTGTTAATAATAACAACAACTAAAGAGTCATTGAGAGACGATATCCGAGTTGTCGCTCTATACTACATTATTTTAATCGCTTGTTCTTTTTAGCGCGTGGCGACAGCGCGGTCAAAAAATTGGCGCCGTTGCCGGGGACTCTGGTTTGTTGTTATTAGCATAAAATATAAATAAAAAAAAATATTTTGCTGAATTTGTCTGGTTATGGATCTTACTGATAAGCTCACTTATTTGAAGCAATTGTTTTAGCAGACACAGTTTTGTGGCATGTGCGGCTCTCCTGAGCACCTGTATGAGGCATGCCCCATTCTGACAAATGCTACTTATTGGCCTCGAGCTTATACATTCCATCCTGACAATCAAGGCAAAAAGCTTGAGGATAATGAAGAACCTATGGAATCAAATGCATGTGTTGAGAATGATGGGGTGGATGAACCGTGTACAGAAAGTCCAGACAATCAGACCTTTACTAACTCAGTTTCTTTTACTACATGTACTAACTGTACTGACACTAACAAGTGTGCTGTTTGTGGACAGTTTCTTGACTATATTTTGCAGGATTATAGTGATAGTTATTCCGATTGTTCATCAGAAGTTCCAAATACACTATCCATTGAGCAGCTACCTCCCATTGTGGAACAACCGGTGATGGAGTTCAAGCCTCTGGAATTTGCACCATGGCCAGTCCAAGAGGTTGAGCCCCACTTTTATTGGGAGGATTTTATTGAGAAAGAGGTCATCTGTGACCCCAGAGGAAGTGAAAAGTCCGTCGCACTGGGCGAGGTTACTATGATTGTCAAGCACCCACTTCTGTATAAAGGCTGCAAGTTAGGGAAGCATGGAATGAACTACTACCCTTTTGCTACCATGTGGGACTTATGTTACAAGCAATGGGATCCCGGTGGAACCGCCCCTCAATGAGTTTTTCTTTACCTTGCTCTTTTAATTTTCTTTTTTTTTCTTTGCTTTATTTCTGTTTTGTTTCCAATAAAGCTCCTGAATAATTTGAGAAGCTCAGGAGTTGTGTTAAGTCTAGTATTGGCAAGTTTATTGGATTTGATTAATTTTTGCATAGATGAATTGCATGATAGTGTTGACTGTTTCCCCCCTAGGATTTGAATTTTTTTTGAAAAATGATCCCCATATGATTGAAAACTGAACTTTGAGATTTTATTATGATGGCATGATTTATGATAAGTTTGGGGTGATAGGAAGCACACACTAGGGATAGAATCTCTATCAAACAATTTGAAAAAATGTCCAGGTGAGGTTTTGAGCCTCCAACATGTCTTAAACTGTGTGAAAATCACTTTTTAAGTTGCACTTCCCTGGATTTGATTGAATCTCTTTTTGGTTTGCATGATTATATGTGTGTAGCAAATGATTTAGGCAGTTTCTTTGTAAATAGCTACTTGGCCTGAATAAAACAATTCCTAATGCATGTTCCCTAGTTAGCCCTTTTGAGCCTATTAGCCTGTTAGTTCTTGATAACCTAATGTTATAAGCCCAAAAATCTGGAAAACCATGTTAACCCGATCTTAGGATTAGGAGAGCATGTAATCTTATAATGGGTGCAAGAAACTAAGTTTGGGGTGGCTGCAAGGTGTAATATGTTGTTGGGATTGAGAAAAAAAATATAAAAAAAAAAAGAAAAAAAATTGGAGCCAAAGGCTTGTGAAAGAAAAAATGTAAAAAAAAAATGCCAAAAAGAAATAAAAAGGCTATAGCCACCCAGAAGTGTAAAGAAAAAAATAAAGAAAGGAATTTGAGTGAATTTCAAAGTGTAAATATAGTTCATGCTCTCTTAGTTCCGAGGGTCTTCAGCCTAGTTTCCTTTGTATATCCTACCCTTAGCCAGGCCCCATTACAACCCATAAAAGACCTTCTGATGTTGCTTGCATGTTTTCTGTGGGAGCCATTTTGAGATGAAAAGCAAATTTTTGGGAAGTGTTCTTGAAAAGTGAAACTGAGTGCAAGTTGTTAGCCTGACACAAACTGAGCGATTGAGTGAAACATAAATTTTCCTTGTGAGGAAGGCATTTGTTTGAATTTGGTGATTTCTCTTTTGTGTGTAACTTGGATCCCCTGCTTAGATTGATGATTGTTTAAATAATGAAATTCTCAATTGTTTAGAATGAAAGATTTTGGGGATTGCTTTGTTTGTAAAGGGGGGAACATTGAAAGTATTTTGATAAATTGCTTGAAATTTGTGCGAAAGTTGATTGAATCTTTTGAGCTTGCCAGGTCTTGAGTCTTTTTAAGTTTTTAAGTTTTAGTTTGCTTGAGGACAAGCAAAGTTTAAGTTTGGGGTATTTTGATGAGCCTATGTTTGACTGGTTTTATAACTAGTAAAGACCTTGGCTTTGTGCTAATTTTATATCATTTTCACCCAATTTAGACTTGATTGTCCTTAAGTAGTATTTTGAGTCTGTAAAGTGTTTTTATGTTAATTTAGTTGTTTTAGAGTTAAATAAAGTATTTATGTTATTTTCTGTTTTTTAGGTTAATAAAAAGGAATAATTCTGGTCTTTCACCCCGCGAAGAAGCTCTCGCCCCGCGAGTATTGCAACTCTGAAAAGTCAGAGACGATCACGGCTTGCCCATGTTGAAGATCACGGCTGTGGCAGTTTTGAAGTTGAAGCGTTCGCCTCGCGAGCATCCATTCGCCTCGCGAGCCTTGAAGTCAGAACATAATTGCTGTCACTGGAACCTGAACTGGTCATGAAGATTGGGCCATAACTTGGGCTGTAGATATCGGTTGGAACTGAAACCGGTGGCAAATGAAAGATCAAACAAAGAGCTTTAACTCTCATGAAGACCATTATTCCAAACAGATCCGTTTTGAAGGGCTTTAATCCATGTGAAGTCAGAGGCGTTTCAGGTGCCCTATGAGTTGAATGTGGACATAACTCCCTCATCTTAACTCATAAATAAGCAAATTAAGTGGCTTTGGAAAGCTAAGAGGCAGAGGTTGAAGTTAATAAAAGGAGCATTCAGATATTGAGAGTCATAGTTAGTCATAGTTAGTCATAGTGTAGGAGTCAGAGAGTTAGCCAGTTTTGGCTAGTTCTTAGGCAGTAGTAGTAGTTTACTTTCCTTTCTTTTCTTTTGTGTTTAAGTCTGTAATGGAGAACTAGTCTCCTTGATTAATCTACTGTGATTGGTTTCTATTACATTTGAGGTTCTGTATTTCCTGTTTAGTTTGCTATTCTCTTTTCAATGCAATGCTATATGTTTCTGTTTGTTATTTCAGGAATGTATAGTGTTGTATTGATTCATTTCGGTGATGTTATGTTTCTATATATAATCGCGTTTGTTATTTCGCGTGTGTTCATTCATGGTCGTTTGTTCATGAGGGCTTAACCCCGTTTGTTATTTCGGGAATAGAAACATGCATCCGTAGTAGTGATTGCGTTGTTAATTGTTGCTACAACCGGGAGGGGTTTAGAATCCGCTTAGGGCTTGGATTTATTTGAACCAATGATAGTGGGAAACCAAGAACAGTAGGTTAATCGTTTTTAGCTTATTTGTTAGTCTCTTAAACTGCCTGTTTTTATTGCTTTGTTTTCTTTATTTTGTCTCAATTCAAAACCCCCCAAAAACTAACTTTTGATTTTCTGTTAATAATAACAACAACTAAAGAGTCCTTGAGAGACGATATCCGAGTTGTCGCTCTATACTACATTATTTTAATCGCTTGTTCTTTTTGGCACGTGGCGACAGCGCGGTCACGCATGCATATGATCAACACAATCAAATCAGAATTGGAAAACATTAATTGAAAGAAGGGAGAAAGACATACATCACATCGAATCCTACACCGCCATGGGTGGCTTCATTGATCCCCCAGACGAGGGGATTAGTTCCTCATGCCCATAAAGACAGACAAGCAATCGGACCTAACGACCATAGTAAAATAAGAAAAGAAAAAGGGAGACGCAGCTCCAGAAACAAGGATTCGACCTAAACTGATCTAAAACAAGTGGAAAAACTAGGATTAAAGAGAGCTGCTTTTCTGATTCTGAAACAGCAATATATAGAGTTCTGATTCTGCGCGCGCTCGCGAGGCGAATATTAAAAATGACGCGCTTTCAAATTGGACTCTCGCGAGGCGAGAGTATGTTCGCGAGGCGAGTCTTCAAACTTTAATCTGTCACAGCCGTGACCTTCATCACGGCTAGGCCGTGAAGGTCTCTGTCTTCCAGGGTCTTCAGGCTGTCACGAGGCGAGCAGCCTCTCGCGAGGCGAGACAGAATTGATGACTGTTGCTGCTTTGCTGATCTTCAGGATCGCGAGGCGAGAATCCTTTCGCGAGGCGAGTATCTCCAGAATGGCAATTTCCACTGTTTCTTGACTTTCCTTGACTCTCGGAGCTTCACTTCTAACCTGAAACAATAAAAAGAAACAAAAAGCGTAATTCTATTCAAAATAAACTAAAAACTACAAAAAAAAATGCCTAGAACGAGTCAAAGTCTAACTTAGGAACAAAACAAGACCAAATTTGGGTGAAAACGAGATTGAACTCGAATAATTAGCACAGAAACCACAGTCCATCTAGTTATAAAACTAGATAAGCCAGAGGCTTATCATTGGTAACCTAGGTTAATTGAATTTGTACATAAATCAACATTATCAGGGATTGCGATTGTGACTCCAATTTTGTTGTTTAAACCCTACATGATCATGTAGTAGATTTCAAATTAATAGTGGAGGAGGGCAAACAAATTTATATCTTTTAGAACAATGACTAATTCTACCAAAGAACTTGACGTCTTGGATTGATGTTTATAATTAATTGAATTTATTTGTTTATTGCAAACTGTTTTCTCCTTGAAAATTTTGAAAACCCCCTTTCTCTAACATTCTTGATTGGCTAATAATTTTAAAGATCCTCGTGAGACAACCAAGGTTGTTTTGCCTTGTACTACAGTTTTTAATTACTATATTATTTTGACCCGTGTACGGCCACGGGTCACATAGGTAATAGATGCAGGATTAACAAAACAAATTTTTCTCGAGGCTAGACGCCTAAATTAATCCACACATATCATATTAAGATGCTTCCTAATAAAGATAAACCTGTCCTCTGCAAGAGGTTTAGTAAAGATATCTGCCCATCGATGGTCAGTATCTACACATTGAATATCAATCACACCTTTTTGCACATAATCCCTAATAAAATGATGTTTAATCTCTATGTGCTTAGCTATAGAATGCAAAATTGGATTCTTAGATAGATTTATTGCAGTAGTATTATCACACATAAGTGGAATACTACTTATAAATACATTGTAGTCCTCCAATTGATTTTGATCCAGAGAATTTGTGAGCAGCAACTTGCAGCTGATATATACTCAGCTTCAACAGTTGATAAAGCAATGGTACTTTGTCTTTTCCTTGACCATAAGACAAGATTAGCTCCAATGAAGTGACATCCTCCACTGGTGCTTTTTCTTTCAATTCTATCTCCAGCATAGTCAGCATCACAGAAACCAACTAATCTGTAATCTTCATTTTTCTTAAAGCACAAACCAAGATTAGTAGTACCTTTTAAATATCTAAAAATTCTCCTAATTGTTGATATAATATCAGGCCTAAACGCAGTAAGAAATAAGAGAGATCCTGTAATATCCCTGGTTGCTTTATGGAGACTGTCCCCACAAACCAACACTGGTCTTTTCAGCGTGCTTTGTCCTTACTCACACACTTCCTGGGAAAACTTCCCAGGAGGATCACCCATCCCATAATTGATCCAAGTCAAGCACGCTTAACTATGGAGTTCTTAAGTGATGGACTATCGAAAAGAAGATGCATCTTATTAATATAGGTAGTACCAATCAATTCCTTTAAGTCATCCTTAACTGTACAGTCCCATACCTATACAATTTCAGAATCCCTCAACTTATGTAGTCCCATACCTACACAGTCTCAGGATCCATCTCATTCGGGTGTGTAATCGGTTCATTCATGTATCCCTCCACCTAGAAGCCTGCTAGGAGCCGCTCCTTGTCCATGCTCTCTTTGCACCGGTGACCACTCCCCGCCCTCGTTAGCACCCGGGTATTACATGCCCACCAGCTTCCGCTTGGTTCGTCGCCGAACCACACCGTACTGGGAGAGGTGCCGATCTGATACCATTTTGTAACATCCCTGGCTGCTTTATGGAGACTGTCCCCACAAACCAACACAGGTCTTTTCAGCGTGCTTTGTCCTCACTCACACACTTCCTGGGAAAACTTCCCAGGAGGGTCACCCATCCCATAATTGCTCCAAGTCAAGAACGCTTAACTACCGAAAATAGAATGCATCTTATTTGTATAGGTAGTACCAATCAATTCCTTTAAGTCATCCTTAATTATACAGTCCATACCTGTACAGTTTCGGAATCCCTCAACTTATGTAGTCCCATACCTACACAGTCTCAGGATCCCTCTCCATCGGGTGTGTAATCGGTTCATTCATGTATCCCTCCACCTAGAAGCTTTCAAGGATCCGCTCCTTGTCCATGCTCTCTTTGCACCGGTGACCACTCCATGCCCTCGTCAGCACCCGGGTGTTACAGATCCTATCATACCTCTGTATACCTTTTGGTCTACCTTTTTCTCTTTATCATCTTTGTTCAGTATGGAAGTGGGGTGCATAGGAGTATTCATTGGTTTACAATCATCCATCTTAAACTTCTTCAGAAGTTCTTTTGTATACTTAGTTTGGTGGATGAGCACCTCATCCATGGTTTGTTTTACTTGAAGTCCGAGGAAGAATTTGAGTTCTCCCATCATGCTCATTTCAAACTCTTTCTGCATTAACTTAGAGAATTCTTTACATAGAGATTCATTAGTACCACCAAAAATAATATCATCAACATATATCTGTACAACTGTGAAATTAGACTTAATGGATTTTATAACTAAGGTTGTGTCAACATTTCCTCTATTGAATCCATTTTTCATAAGAAAGGAACTTAGTCTGTCGTACCAAGCTCTAAGAGCTTGCTTAAGACCGTACAAAGCTTTCTTAAGCTTATATACGTGTTCAGGATGGGTTTCACACTCAAAACCCGGAGGTTTCATAACATAGACTTCTTCATTAATAAAGCCATTTAGAAAAGCACTTTTAACATCCATCTGAAAAAGCATAATACTATGATGTGCAGCGAATGAAAGTAGAATTCTAATAGCTTCTAATCCAGCAACAGGTGCAAAAGTTTCAGTATAATCTATACATTGTTCTTGAGAGAAACCTTGAGCAACAAGTTTTGCTTTGTTTCTTATTACCTTATCATTTTCATCAAGTTTGTTTCTGTAAACCCACTTTGTTCTAATCACTGATTTGTCTTTGGGCAGTGGAACCAAAGTCCAAACATCACTTCTTTCAAACTGATTGAGTTCTTCTTGTATAGCTAGAATCCAACCATCATCTAGCAGAGCCTCGTCTACTGTTTTTGGTTCCAACTCAGACTAGTGCAGAATTGTCTTGTTTTCTGAAGGTTGATATGATTCTTAGCTTGTCATTGGGGTTTCCAATGATCTGATCTTGTGGATGATAATTCTTGAAGTACCAAGATTTTTAAACTGTACCATGTTGAGAAGTGGAAGTTTCTGGTTGTTGAGTGGGGTCATCTTCTTGATCATCAACTTTTATTTGAGGTGAGTCTCGTGGAGAGCTTAGATCAAGATCTTCAAAAGCTTCATCTATCTCTGATAATTTCTTATCAGGCTGTTTGTCATCGAACTTGACATGAATACTTTCCTCTACTAACAGAGTCCTAGAATTATAAACTCTAAAACCTTTAGATGTTTCAGAATATCCTAATAGTATTCCCCTATCTATTTTAGCATCAAACTTACCAAGTTGATCTTTAGTATTAAGTATAGAGAATTTACAACCAAAAGGGTGAAAATAAGATATGTTGGGTTTTCGTCCTTTCCACAGTTCATAAGGAGTCTTATTCAGGATAGGTCTAATGTATATTTTGTTCTGAATGTAGCAGGCAGTATTAACAGCTTCAGCCCAGAAGTGTCTAGGGACAGAGTTGTCATTGAGCATAGTCCTAGCCATCTCTTGAAGAGATCTGTTCTTTCTCTCTACCACACCATTTTGCCGTGGTGTTCTAGGTATTGAGAAGTTGTGAAGGATACCACCCTCTTCACAGAACTTATGAAATAGCTCATTTTCAAACTCTCCCCCATGGTCACTTCTGATTGAAGTGATACAAATGCCTTTTTCATTCTGTACACGTTTGCAGAATACATAAAAGACCTTAAAAGACTCATTCTTGTGAGTTGGGAACATAACCCATGTCCATCTAGTGTAATCGTCTACTATGACAAGACCATATTTCTTACCACTGACAGAGGCAATCCTTGTTGGACCAAAAAGATCAAGATGTAGCAACTCTAGTGGTCTATTGGTACTAACAACATTCTTAGATTCAAAAGAATATTTGAATTGACCAGGTTTCTTGCATTCAAAGCACAAGGGTTGACCTTTTTCCTTGGAGTCTGACTTCTCCTTGGAAAACTTTTTGTTGAGTTACTTCCTTCTGAAAACACATTTCTTTCTCCACATATGTTGAATGTTCCTGGAGATAAAGGACAATTCATCCTCATCTGATCCTTCATCATTATCAGAAGATTCAGATTCATCAGATGACTCAGCAGCTTTGAGAACTTTTGATGAACTTGCTTTCTTTGCCTTTAGGGAAATAGATTTTCCTTTTATGAAGTTTTATTCTTCATTAAGTTCAAGTTCATGAACCTTGAGAGATCCAAGAAGCTCTTCCAGAGAGAGTGTATTCAGGTTTTTGGCTTCCTGAATAACAGTTACTTTGGGTCTCCATTGCTTGGATAGACTTCTCAGAATTTTTATGACATGATCTCTATTTTCATCAACTTTTCCAAGAGATCTGAGACTGTTGGTGATAGTTTGGAATCTTCCAAACATTTGGTCTATTGTTTCATGTTCACCCATCTTGAATAGCTCATACTGATGAACCAGCATGCTGACATTTGATTCCTTAACTTGTGAAGAACCCTCATGAGCTAGGGCAAGAGTATCCAGATTTCTTTAGCATTATTGCAGCTGTGAACTTTGTCATGTTTAGATCTGGTTATAGCACACATAAGATAGTGCTTAGCCTTCAGATTCAGCGGATGTTCTTTTTTTGCTCTTAAGTCCATTGGGCTCTAGGAATAGCAGCTCCAGCTTCATCTCTTGGTTCAGTGTAGCCAGTTTCAATCAGCTCCCAAATATCTACATTCTGTGGATTTAAGAAGGTCATCATTCTCTTCTTCCAGTAGTCATAATCCATTCCATCAAAGAGAGGAGGTCTGTTGATAGCTTGTACTTCTGCATCTATGGTTGTTGGATCGTACTCCCTCAGCATTTGTTAGATGCTCAACCCTTTCGAGGCTGAGCTCTGATACCAACTGAAGTTGACACAGGCAAACACAAGAAGGGGGGTTGAATTGTGTTTGTTAATAATTTTCGAAAACAACCTTTCAAAAAAAATTTTGCACACAAGGAGATTAGAAAGCAGAAGCACGCACAAAGAAAAAAGATCCTTTTTAAAAGACTTTAACAAAAGCAATATCAAAACCCCTCAGTTAGTAAAAAATAGATAAAGCTGTAAGAGATAAGAGATAGAAGAATCACGCAAGATGTTTTATCCTGGTTCACTCTCTTCCAACCAAGAGCTACGTCCAGTTCCTTATACTTGAAGGATTTTCTCCATTATTATCAAAATAGATTACAGCAAGTATTCAACACCTCTCAAGGCTACAAGTATTTCTTTCTTACCAAGCCTCTTCAGGCTCTAACTCTAACAAAGAGATATAATGTTTGATCTTCTTAACTCACTATGTGTGAGGATATGACAGTTTAAGATCAGATGAATATTTTCACAATATTCAAACACGTGTTAAAATGTTATTGGAAGTAAGTGTAAAATTTTTTACACTAACGGTGTATACCACTTTAATCTATTTTGAGTTTAATTTCTATGCACTGTCAACGTAAAGGATTTTTACACAAATATCTAATAATATTAACACAAATCAACATTATTATTATTTCCCTCTCTTAGTTATTAAAATAAAATCACACATTCAAAATGTTAGTGGATGTCAATGTAAAACTTTTTACACTGACGGTGCATAATACCTAGGTGGCGTTTGGAAGAGCTTAGCTCCTTTTGACTTATCTTATGACATAAGCTCTTATGCGGTGTGTTTGGCAGAGCTTATCAAAAGAGCTTATGACATCTCATAAGGAGTTTTTGACTTATTTTGTTAAGTTAGTGAGACAATCTTATGGTATTTCTAAAAGCTCTTATGGGAACATGCTCCGCCTTTTTCACTCTTCGACTCCTGCATGCTCCTATTCTTCTTTTTTCTTTCTTATTTCTTCTATTCTCCTTTGATCAGAGAAGAGTCCAACATGTCCCTTCTTCTTCTTTGTTAAGCAGCGCAGAGGTGGAGGAACCCTAGCACCGCCTCCGCCTGCGAGTAGGGGTGTTCATCAACCGATCCAAACCGCCAAAACTGAATCGAAAAACCGAAAACCGAACAAACCACAAACCGAAAAAACTGAAAATCGAAAAAACCGTTTTTTTTTCATTGGATTGTATCGGATTTTGGATCCCCAAGTGAAATCCAATCGAAACCGAACTATTATATACATATACTATTATTTTTGAAATTATAGTATTACGCATACTTTTTTTTACAAGATAGTATTACTCATACTTAATAATCATTTTTCATACTTTTATGTCCCTCATTCTCTTTAATATTTTTGTTGGAATGACATATATGAGACTATTTAGAATAAATATTATTGTCTTGAAGTTATATTTTGCTAAAGTTTTTTACGCATAACATATATATACTAGATTAAGTAAACATGAAAAATAGGAAACCAATTAAGTAAATTTGAAAAATAATTAGCTACATTTTTTTGTAGCCGATTCAAGGAAAAAATAAGATAAGTAAGAGTAGATATATATTAACATAAAAGAATATTTAACTTAAAAGAACGTGTTAAAAAAATCAATAATTTTTTTTCCTGAAACTCCCAAATTAAAATTTTGTGAGGAATTCTCTAGAATTTTCCTCACTCGTCGCGAAATCAAATAATGGTTAATAAGGAATAAATAGTTGATGCATTTCATAAAGGTTCCACTGTTCTAACATATAGAGAGATTAAAATAAGTATTGACACCCTAAACTAGCTCTCTTAAATGAAGATTATCTTTTGTTCACTATTAAATAGTAGAAAGGACACTTGACATAAAAAAATTGTGACAAAAATCGATTTATCCAATCCAATCCAAACCATATTTGATTGGATCGGATCGGATCAGATCTTTTTAAGAAAGCAAACCGATTCAATCCAAACCGCATGTTGTTTTCATCATTGGATTGGATGACTTTTTAGCTCAAAATCGATCCAATCCAATCCAATCCGCGAACACCCCTACCTGCGAGATCCGTCACGCGCCACCTTCCGCTTACGAGCTCCGTTGTGCGCGGTCGTCCTTCTATCGTGCACGGGGAACGCCAGAGCGAGGTGGTTTTGAATCGATGCCTGGTGCGACAACGAAGGAACGGAAGAGGTATGATCTGTACGGTGGAGGCGGCCTGACTTGCAATGGTCCGTGTGGAGTTGCGTCGCAGATCTGTCGTGCTGTTCGTCATGATCTTGTAGAACATCGTTAGAATACGAATTGATTAAATTGGTGTTTTGTTGTTGTTGATTTTTTGTGTGGTGTTAATGTTCTTTTTGAGAGATCGATTTTGAAGATCCAAAAGAGAAGGGCGCCCCTTCTTCTTCCTTTTCGTCATGGTAGTTGCGGCTGGACGGATCCGGTGGTTGCAGCGACAGCTGGACGGATCCGATGGTTGCTGGCCTGACTTCATGATGATATTATTTTTTAAATTAAAATCGAAAAACTTTGTCATTATTTATGTGTTTTGAGACAAACATAAAAAAACCAGTACTTTAAATTATTTAATAAGACAAATTTTTTTTTGTAAATTTTAAAATGTTTATAAGCACTTATATAGTAATGTATTCAAACACCTTAATTTTGTATAAGTGTTTTTCGAAGTATGCATCCAAACGCACATGACTTATTGAATTTAAGCGCTTATGGCATGAGTTCTCATGCAATAAGGTCTTATGCGATAAGTGCTTAGTTAAGTTGTTTACCCAAACGCGGCCTTAAATGTTAATAAATAAAATAGAGATTTAATATATATGCATTGTCAGTATAAGAAGAATTTTTTTTACACCGACCAATTATAAATTGTCATATCATTAAATTTGTGATTTGTGATTGGTTGATATCGTAAATTTTTTTACTCTGACAGTGTATATCAATTAAAATGATATTTTTAAGTCGCAGTTATTTGTAGATATTTTAAAAAATTGTTCACTTATTTGTCTACCTATTTTACTTTTTTGTGTGTAATATTCTAAAAAAATTGTTTTGAAATTGTTTTGTATGTAATTTACAAAATTTATAATTTTTTAACATCTATACTATTATACAATGTTTATATATATATATATATAATTTAATAGTTTAAAATTTTTATATTATATATATATATATATTAATATTTAATATATATTTTTATTATCAATATCAATACACATATATAATTGTGACCTCTTTCTTCTATTGTTCATGTAACATTAGAATGTGTTGTCAATCAGGCCATGTTTAAGGGTTATTTTTAATATTAAATTACATTTTAATAATTGGTTTTTATTTTGTTATTAAAAGCAAAGTTGCTGTACTACTTTGTCGTGTTTTCCACCCAACAGCCACTGATCGTACATCATACCACCTTTTTTTTTTTTTTGGATCAATGCACTTGTGATTTATTATTTACCACCAATTTATTATTTACATTTTAAAATTTTATTTTATTTTTTTAAAAAAAAAATCAGACTATTGAAATATTTAGGACTACAAGTTAACTTAGAATAACAGGGGCCTTCATTCAAGTTGATGGATTTCGTACGTACCATGTCTTTTTTTACTCTATTTGAATATTTTATTTTATCAGAAGTAATGCCCGTGCAAGGGTTTATTTATAATTTTCCATTTAAAATATTCATAATAGTTAATTTTTAATAAATGTGTGAAATTTATTATAAAAGAAATATATCAAGAGTTATTTTTTTAATTATAGAATATAATAAATGGGTTGAAAATATTTTTATGTACGTAATATAAGTATTTTTAAATAATTTATTGTAAGCAATAATTTTATGTAATATATGTATTTTTTCATCAAAGTAAATTATTATTAAATAGGATTATATAATCTAATCTAATTGATATAAACAAAAAAGAATGTATAAAAAAAAAAAAGACTGGATCCGGTGGAATTTAAGGACATCTAGAAGACTCTCTTGCACAGTGAAAGGTTATTATTGAGCATGAATTTTATGCATAGAGGTATTCTTAAATTATATAGTAAATATAGATAGATAATCAAACCATTTAATTATAAGTTTTTAATTTTGTCTTTATGTGATGACATGATATGATAATCACTTTTTCTTTTGCATACATCATTACACTTTGCGTATGAAACTCAGATGAACATAACTTGGTCAATTCTCAAGAAAGTTTTGGTCTTTCTTTGAAATTTTTTTCAAAAATACAAAATTCTCTTACCCAAAAGCCTTTTCACTCTGCTGCTCAAACTAAGTTTTCTTTTTCACTCTATAGTGCTCTCGGTGAAGCTTTTATCTGCCTTACACGCTTGCAGACTTAACCTTTTCTTTCCTCTTTTTGTGGTCGACGGTGGTGGTTCTATCAAGTTCACAAGCACATCTTTTTGTCAAGTTCAAGCAAACTTCTCAAGAACTCACTGCATCCGGAAGAGCATGGGAATCTAGCTGGGGATTCGGGTTTCGGTTGAGCTTTGGTTGGGGATTCCAGTGAGTTCAACTCATTTGTTTTATTTTAGACTATTTTTATTTTGAGATTTGTAACACCCCCAGGGTATTCTATGCAACACACGCGGAATTTAAATTAAAGAGATAATTTGTTTGTTGCTTTTGGAAAATTGTTTTCTTTTAATTTAGAAAACTAGGGTATAAATTTTTTCTTTAAGGATAATTCTGAAATCCATAATACATACATTTAAAACGTAAAGTCACATTCGTAACAAAGTTACCATGACATACAACATTTCTCTAAGTTTCCATTGTCGAAAGAAAAAGTTTAAACTACAAATGGATGTATATAACACTACATTTACCGACCTCTTTAGATATACAACCCAACTCAGGCTCCTAAGCTGACCATTCTATCAAATATTCATTGGAGAGACCCCCAATCAGAATACTTTCTCAACCTCTAACACTAGGTCTTCAAGTGACTTAGAAAGACTCCTCTGCAACATCGGTACTAGAGTACCAAGGTACTACAGCAAAATCCGGAGAGACCTGATATAACTATAAGAGTGAGATACCGGCAAATGGATATATCATATAACAACCATATACATGATACAAACAACACTTTGGCCTATTACATTTAAAATATTATTCATAGGTAAACAATAAGTATTATTTCAGTGGGTCTCATACCCGAATCAATCAATTTTATAAAGATAATGCATGACACTTCAATCATCAGGCTCTAATCTTAATCTCATGAGATACCATCACCGTTTTATCATTAAGAAAGAAAGAGTTGATCAGGCTCGTATGCCGCATTGGCAAGTTGTCTCCGTCACCTCATGTACCCGGATCAACACCATCACGAATCCCTTATAACGGCCATTCGGATGTATACATCATCAAATACCACATCTTAAGCAGGTATTCGGTAACTCAAGCACGTCTGCCAAGGGGAAATGCATATGAATAAAAGACTTTTCATTATCGAGACTTTTCTTTGTGTTCACTCTTTTCCGTTGTCGAAGCCCAAAGCTAACGACTATTCACAATTTTCATTACTTGAAAATCAATAACACAGGACACGCAGTTCGAGTGCTCAATCACAACATCTTAGACCGATGCCGCAGTCCAAGGTTGTGGTCGTAGAAATAATTATAATTTTATCCATGTTTTATTTCAACATGATAAGGACTCCTAGCCCATAACAACGAAATTAGGACACACGGTCCTCAATTCCAAAATTAGGACTCCTAGCCCATAATATCACGATTGGGACCCTTGGTCCATAATTCTTGACACGGATCCCGGATCACGTGCATACAACTGAATACTAGAGGCGACGTCTCGCGAACTAGTATTCTCTTTCACATGTGCTTACTTTTCGTTCAGTGAAAATCAAAAACCAAAACAAAACCTCGGTTACTTATCCAAGTAACCGGAACGTTTCTAAATTATTTAGGAGAAAATATTTTCCTTTACAAAGTCTTTTGTAAAACATTTGGAAATTCGTTTGCTTTTGAAATCCTTGGTGGAATAAAGTCAAATATTTTCAAAGGGGTTTTTCCTTCATGAAACACATAGTTCGAAAAAGGTTTTCTCTCGTATAAACTTTGGATCATAAAAGGTAGTTTCTATTGACTTAAAAACACTTCAACGTTTCTTTTCAAAACTAGAATCTCATTCTCTTGAAGTAAGCGTTTTAAACAAGGAACTTTTATAAATAAAACCAATACTTTCAAAGTTCTATTCAAGGTTTATTAAGGCTTTTAATCATAATAATCATTGAGAACAGACTCAAGTCCGGCTTCTCAAACTTCAATCAATAGTAATATATTCTCAACAATAATATCACAGTTAACAACAGTTCATCACATATATACAACTCACAATACTTTAAGGCAAGTAATAATAAAATTCAAGTAATAATCACAATAGTTTCACGTAAACAAGTCATTCAAGTATTTGTTCCACATCATAATAATATTCAAACCACTCAAGTAAACCCATACACACATGCATATAGTCATTGAATATCCCTAAGCAATCCCCTCTTACCTTCTGTGAAGGTAAGGAGATTAGATGCTCGAAGAGGTATACCACGAACGTCCTCGATTCCTCCGCGATGGAAGTCTAAGGTTATGAACACAAAATCACAAGTTAAAATCAAACAAGAACACTAAACCACAAGGTATAGGTTCGTCCAAGACTAGTTCTTAGGGTTAGAGATTCCCGAAAATTATACAACTCATGGATTTATGATCCTTAAGTATTAGGAGTTCATAAACAATGATCATTTAACAAAGTTGAATTAAAATCCTACGAAGTTATAAACATAGGGCATTTGGCCAAGGCTAGTAGAGTAGGTTAGCATTCACTAAACTTTTCAATCTCTTAGGTTTAGCATCCATATGTATTAAGGAGCTCAAAACCATGATCATTTTGGAAAAATAAGAACAAAGTATCCTAGGTCCATAACCTTCTAGGTTCGGCCTTCATAGGATTTATAGGCTAGAAATCTTTAAACTTTCAAATCTCTTAGACTTAGCATCCAAATATCTTATGGAGGTCAAGTCCATGATCATCTTGGAAAAATGAAAATAATACATCATAGCTTTAATAACATAGAATAAATAAGTTATAAATCCTTAAACTTTCCAATCTCGTAGACTTAGCATCCAAATATCTTATGGAGCTGAAGTCCATGATCATTTTGGAAAAATAAAAACTCAAACATCCTAGCACCTAAACACTAAGTTTCGAACATCATAGGATGATGAGGAAAATATTCTTTGTTTAACAATAACTCTTAGGTTTAGAATCACAAGGTATTAAGAGTTCTAAATCCATGATCAATACTTGGAAAGTTGAAACATAGTATCCTAGGCCTACTTATTCATATTTTTCGACCATCATAGGAACAAGCTATCCAAACTTCCAAGATTTATAGATTCAAGATTAAGGGATAGTTAGAAACTCAAACACATGATCATATTCCAAAATTTGAAACAAAAACTTCCTAGGTCACAAATGCAATCATTCGGTCTTCATTGTAAAAGATAGGTAGAGATTTTTGTTTTACACAAACTCTTAGTATGTGAAAATATAAGTTAATACAAGACTATAGAAAGTGGTTTCAACTCAAAAGGAGTTTTCTACCATTTTTGAGAGATTTTAGAAGTTTAAAGCATATAAGGAACACATAAAGTAAACTAAGAAATAAAAGATGAAACTTGCAAAAAGATTCATATGAGAGCATTACCCTTAGTATAAGGAAAAACTTTAATGAAGAACTCAAGTAGAAAAGATGAATAAAAACTAAAGATTTAAGAGCTTGCACTTTTAAAAGAAATGAAGAAGCACTGGTGCAAATGTAACGCCCTTCGTTACATTAGTAACCCAAAACAAATTGTATAAAAATCCTTTAATACATTTAATTAAAATATGTTATTCATAAGAATTTTATCAATTATATATAAGTCTGGAAAATGTCTCATATTAAATAGAATAGTAATAACGTATCAAAGTAATAAATAATAAATCCATATGTCCAAATAAAAATCCCAAGCCTCAAAACCGGGCGTCTACTAATAAACCCAACGATAAATAAAAAATAAAATAAATATGTCTAGCCACAAACGGCTCCTTATTCAAAATAAAATACTAACAAAGCTAGATAATAAATAAGTAAATTCGCTAAGTCTTCAATCCTCTTCAGCTTCAGTGATATCGTCCCCGTGCTCTGAAAACAACACTTTTAATGAGATATAATCCCAGTGAATAAAAATCAAGTTCTAAAAATATTTTCGCAAATAGTGTTGTTTCTCGGTGCGGTAACTTGGAAAAACATTCATGGTACCCGCTAATTTTTAAAATATTGAATATAATAAACATCCAAAACAATAATTATATATACATATATATAAAATTAATGTCAAGCATTTAAAGCACAAAATCATAAACTCAGAACTGTAACATCATATTGCATTTAATCACATTCACCATGCAAACTCTACACAATGCAACTCCACAAACATGACTCGGTGATTCCCAGAATCACTTAACTTGACTCTTTGGTTCCCAGAACCGGTGTGAATCCCAGATCCACTAAGGTCTATGAGCTCATATCCATGCAATGGCGTCCCACTGCCTTCCCCATCCCAGATGGAGGTATCTAATATTCCATCCCAGATGTGAATATTTTCAATAAATTGATATCCCATCCCAGATGGTGATATCTCTCATCCTATTCCCGGAATAGAATGTACAACCGTCACCCCTTCCCGGAAGGTGATGACCAACTCATATGTACCATGCAACATGTCATCCCAGATGACTGTCAAATGTCATCTCAGATGACTACCAAATATTTCCTCAAACTCCATGCAGCAATTACATAGACACTATAACAGGATTTAAAATACAAACACAACCATAACATATAAGTCCTTAATATAATTTATGCTTGTTATAGTACATGTATTCACTCACAGGTGCATAGCATAAGTGTATCAATAGAAATCATCTAATATCAAACATAAATAATGTTATGCCACTGCAGTAAGGTTATGCACGGTACAAAATTTGGGCCTTTATTTAGCTATTTATTTTTTTTTTATTATTATTTTATTGCATCAAACATTAATAGAATAACAAGAAAATTACACTCACTAACTCAATTCATCAAGTGACGTGAAAATATTTCAAAATTCCAAATACAAATCATGTACTCTAAAATCTTAATTTTCGTAATTAAACAAATCTATATGACAGCTTCAAATCAATTGTACCATGAGAGTGTGAGAAAAGTATTTTTTTCTCACCTCTTGAAGACCTCCAAAATATTCTAGAAATTATCTAAGATAATTCCAAGCGTTTACCAGCAATTTTCTTCTCCCTATTGATATCTCGAATCTGTGCCAAGTCGAATCATATTCGTTCTCCCCTTCTATTTTCTCGTTCGGCGGCGCTAAGATTGTTTTTTTTTTCTTCCTACTTCAGGTTTTCTCCTCTCTCATTTCAATTAAAAGGCAATTGGTGGGCTTAGTTTTCTTTTCTTCTTCTTGTTTTTTTTTTTAACAAAAGAAAGGCCCTGACGTGAAAGGCCTTACACCATGCTCTCAATTCATTTATTACACCTGTAGGACCCATTGGTTTTTTTTTTTTTTTGTTTTAATTACTTAATGCTTTGTATATATAATAATAATTCTATAAGGATGGCTGAAATCAAAATTTCCACATTGTTGTGGCCTACGTGACGCCTACGTGAATATCACGTAGGTTCCTGTTTTTTTTTTTTTTTTTAAATCATTATATCTTTTTATAGTTATTAGATAATTCAAATTTTTTTTTTGCTAACAGTTTTCTACAACAAAACTCATACTAGCTTAATCTTAATAATAAAATAATCATATTAAATTTTGGGATGTTACATTTTCTCCCCTCCTTAATGAATTTCGTCCCCGAAATTCTCACGTCTCACCCAAACTACACAACATTAAAGATAATGCAATACCAAGTTATGTACCTGTGCCGAAAAGATCTGGATGATGTTGTCTAACATCTTCCTCAAGTTCCCAGGTAGCTTCCTCTGGAGTCAACCCTTCCCAAATCACTTTCACCAATGGGATCATCTTGTTCCTCAAAGTTTTTGTGCTCTTGTCAATGATCTGAATAGGTCGGGCTTAAAGATTAAATTATTCTTCAATTGTATTGACTCGAGAGCTATCACGTGTGAAATATCCGGCACGATACTTAGGAGTTGAGACACATGGAAGACGTCATGGAGATTCGACAACTGTGGTGGAAGAGCCAATTGGTAAGCAACAGGCCCGACTCTTTTTAGGATTTGAAACGGACCCATGAAACGAGGGTTAAGCTTTTTGACTTTCATTGACCTCCCCACCCCAGTCTTAGGAGTGACTCTCAAGAATACATGTTCCTCTTCCTGAAATTCTAAAGGCTTCCTTCTCTTGTCGGCATAACTCTTTTGCCTACTCTGCGGCAAAGGCGCATCCTTTCCCTAATGACTTTAATCCTCTCGGTGGTCTCCTGGACTAATTCTGGTCCTAACAAGGTCTTCTCACCCACCTCACACCAACATAAAGGGGACCTACACTTCCTCCCGTAAAGAGCTTCGTATGGTGCCATGCCGATGCTAGCATGATAACTGTTGTTATAAGCAAACTCTATAAGAGGTAGAAATTTGTCCCAACCCTCACCTTCATCTAAAACGCATGCTCTAAGCATGTCCTCAAGGGTCTGAATGGTCCTCTCCGACTGACCATCCGTTTGGGGATGATAGGCTGTGCTAAAACTCAACTTAGAACCAAAAGCCTGTTGGAAAGCCCTCCAGAATCTAGAGGTAAACCGTGGGTCCCTATCTGACACTATAGAGGTAGGTATGCCATGAAGCCTTACTATCTCCTTAATGTATAAGTCTGCTAACTTACTCAAACTATAGGTTGCCTTAATTGGCAAGAAATGAGCAGACTTGGTCAACCTATCCACAATTACCCATATGGCATCTAATCCCAAACGAGTCCTAGGTAACCCCATCACAAAATCCATAGAAATCCTCTCCCATTTCCATTGAGGAATCTCTAAAGGCTGCAACAAACCCGAAGGTCTCTGATGTTCTATCTTAACCTTTTGACATACTAGACACTTGGCTACAAAGCTAGCCACATCCCGTTTCATTCCTGGCCACCAATACATTTTCTTTAGATCTTGGTACATCTTGGTTATCCCTGGATGTATGGTGAACTTCCCCTTATGCGCTTCCTCTAAGACTTTCTCTCTAAGGCTCCCCTCCTTAGGAACAACGATTTTATTCTTAAACAACACTAGACCATCAGTAGACAACACATAATCCTCTTGGTCTAAAAGAGATTGTAACTCCTGGTCTAGAAGCTGTTCTCGCCTAATCATTTCTCTAAGGTCACTACAAATTTCAAGCCTGTTCAACTTCAAGCTTAGAGCACTAAGAGATACCTCCAGGTTCATGTCTCTGAACTCCTCTAACATATTCATCTCTTGGACCATCAAACTAGACACATGTAAGGTTTTCCTCATCGAGTGCATCACCACCACATTGGCTTTCCCGGATGGTACTTCAACTCAAAATCATAGTCCTTAAGAAATTCCATCCACCTTCTTTGCCTCATATTCAATTCCCTTTGGTCAAACAAATACTTAAGGCTCTTATGATCACTAAAAACCTCAAACTTTGCACCGTACAAATAGTGCCTCCAAATCTTAAGAGCAAAAACTACTGCCGCTAACTCAAGGTCATGAGTAGGGTAATTCACCTCATGTGTCCTAAGCTGTCTAGATGCATAAGCCACTACCTTGCCTTCCTGCATCAACACACAACCTAAATCATTCTTAGAAGCGTCACAATATACCACAAAGCTCACTGCGGGATCTGGAATGGTTAAGACCGGGGATGACACCAATCTCCTCTTAAGTTCCTCAAAATTCTCTTCGCATTCCTTATCCCACTCGAAAGATTTTCCTTTCCTAGTCAACTTGGTAAGAGGTAAAACTGGCCGAGAGAACCCTTCTATGAATTCCCTTTAGTAACCTGCCAGTCCTAGGAAACTCCTCACTTCCGTCACTGACTTAGGTTGCTCCCATCCAAGCACTGCATCAACCTTATTAGAGTCGACCGCTACACCACTCCTAGATATGGTATGTCCTAAAAACTTCACCTCATCAAGCCAAAATTCACACTTTTCTGGCTTTGCATACAGTTGTTCTCCCCTCAGAATCTGCAGCACTAACCTCAAATGCTCCTCATGATCCTCTGATGTCCTAGAGTATATCAAAATATCATCTATGAACACCACCACAAAGCTATCCAAGAACGGCCTAAAGATATGATTCCTGTAGTCCATGAAAATGGCTGGGCGTTGGTCACACAAAGGGCATCACTACATACTCATAGTGCATATACCTTGTCCTGAAGGCTATCTTAGGAATGTCCTTGCTTCTAACTCTAATCTTGATGGTATCCCGATCTTAGATCTATTTTGGAAAACACCGACGCTCCCCTTAACTGATCTAAGAGATCATCTATCCTAGGCAAGGGATATTTGTTCTTGATGGTTACCTTATTCAGTTGCCTATAATCAACACACAACTTCATACTCCCATCCCTTTTTCTTCACTAAAAGCACTGGTGTTCCCCAAGGTGACACACTAGACCTAATGGACCCCTTTTGTAACATACCTCTATCTGTTTCTTGAGCTCGCTCAACTCTAGAGGTGTTATCCTGTAAGGCGCTACAGATATTAGTCTACTCTTTGACACTAGGTCTATGCTAAACTCAACCCCCTATTGAAACTTGCGCATCATAGAGATAGTCGCTACATCATTGTCTCCGCCCTTTATAGTAGCAGTGAAAGAGAGTATGTATCCTTGAGCACTCTAAACCAAACACTTATCACAAGAAACGATGAATAAAATACGGGTCGACACCAAAAATCGAAAGACATTGGGTGTGAAGAGATAAGGATATTTTTGTCAGGATACTTACGGCAATGAGTCTAGATACCAATAAGTCAATACCAAGAAAAACATACAATACATAGGTAACAATAAGTTTGATGTCATAAGGAGTGTCTTGACGCACAAGGAAACAATTTAAACAACCAATGGAAGAACAAGAATATCCCTACATGAGTAGAAACGTATGAATCAAAGGACAATGAAAGATTGGTATCTCCAAATTTTTCACACATAAAGGGTGTATCAAGGAATGCGTTGCTCCTGAATCAGACAATATAATAATTTAAATTTTTTTTTTTTTAACGAGTAGAAGAAATTCAGCCTCCTTCGGATCTAAGCTGCCTCAGAATGATGACGGGTTGTTCCTCTTGAATTCGAAAAGCCCCACGTGTTAAGGGTCCTAGGTTGCCACCACTTCATTAGTGACTGGCCTCCATTCCCCTTCAGTTGACGGTGTGTCTCCGTCTGCCCTTGCATAGCTTTGACCATACAATCCAAAGCTGCTGCAAGTGCAACATTCGTCCCTCGCCTATTAGTCGCCATAAATCTGCTCACTACCAATGAAATACTGGGTTGATCAGGTCCAATATCCCAAAGAATAGTATGCAGCATCTATAACTCTAACAAGCATCCTATGCGCCCAAGTTTTATTTTAGAAAAAGCCCCATTACCACAGTCCGATTTAGAATCGAACTGCTCTGATACCATAAATGTAACGCCCTTCGTTACATTAGTAACCCAAAACAAATTGTATAAAAATCCTTTAATACATTTAATTAAAATATGTTATTCATAAGAATTTTATCAATTATATATAAGTCTGGAAAATGTCTCATATTAAATAGAATAGTAATAACGTATCAAAGTAATAAATAATAAATCCATATGTCCAAATAAAAATCCCAAGCCTCAAAACCGGGCGTCTACTAATAAACCCAACGATAAATAAAAAATAAAATAAATATGTCTAGCCACAAACGGCTCCTTATTCAAAATAAAATACTAACAAAGCTAGATAATAAATAAGTAAATTCGCTAAGTCTTCAATCCTCTTGACTCAAGGTGATATCGTCCCCGTGCTCTGAAAACAACACTTTTAATGAGATATAATCCCAGTGAATAAAAATCAAGTTCTAAAAATATTTTCGCAAATAGTGTTGTTCTCCGGTAGGTGCGGTAACCTGGAAAAACATTCATGGTACCCGCTAATTTTTAAAATATTGAATATAATAAACATCCAAAATAATAATTATATATACATATATATAAAATTAATGTCAAGCATTTAAAGCACAAACTCATAAACTCAGCAACGGTCACATCACATTGCATTTAATCACATTCACCATGCAACCTCTACACAATGCAACTCCACAAACATGACTCGGTGATTCCCGGAATCACTTAACTTGACTCTTTGGTTCCCCAAGAGGCAGGTGTGAATCCCAGATCCACTAAGGTCTATGAGCTCATATCCATGCAATGGCGTCCCCCTCGCCTTCCCCATCCCGGATGGAGGTATCTAATATTCCATCCCAGATGTGAATATTTTCAATAAATTGATATCCCATCCCAGATGGTGATATCTCTCATCCTATTCCCGGAATAGAATGTACAACCGTCACCCCTTCCCGGAAGGTGATGACCAACTCATATGTACCATGCAACATGTCATCCCAGATGACTGTCAAATGTCATCTCAGATGACTACCAAATATTTCCTCAAACTCCATGCAGCAATTACATAGACACTATAACAGGATTTAAAATACAAACACAACCATAACATATAAGTCCTTAATATAATTTATGCTTGTTATAGTACATGTATTCACTCACAGGTGCATAGCATAAGTGTATCAATAGAAATCATCTAATATCAAACATAAATAATGTTATGCCACTGCAGTAAGGTTATGCACGGTACAAAATTTGGGCCTTTATTTAGCTATTTATTTTTTTTTTTATTATTTTATTGCATCAAACATTAATAGAATAACAAGAAAATTACACTCACTAACTCAATTCATCAAGTGACGTGAAAATATTTCAAAATTCCAAATACAAATCATGTACTCTAAAATCTTAATTTTCGTAATTAAACAAATCTATATGACAGCTTCAAATCAATTGTACCATGAGAGTGTGAGAAAAGTATTTTTTCTCACCTCTTGAAGACCTCCAAAATATTCTAGAAATTATCTAAGATAATTCCAAGCGTTTACCAGCAATTTTCTTCTCCCTATTGATATCTCGAATCTGTGCCAAGCTGAACTGTTACTGTTCTCCCCCCTTCTATTTTCTCGTTCGGCGGCGCTAAGATTGTTTTTTTTTTCTTCCTACTTCAGGTTTTCTCCTCTCTCATTTCAATTAAAAGGCAATTGGTGGGCTTAGTTTTCTTTTCTTCTTCTTGTTTTTTTTTTTAACAAAAGAAAGGCCCTGACGTGAAAGGCCTTACACCATGCTCTCAATTCATTTATTACACCTGTAGGACCCATTGGTTTTTTTTTTTTTTTTTGTTTTAATTACTTAATGCTTTGTATATATAATAATAATTCTATAAGGATGGCTGAAATCAAAATTTCCACATTGTTGTGGCCTACGTGACGCCTACGTGAATATCACGTAGGTTCCTGTTTTTTTTTTTTTTTTTAAATCATTATATCTTTTTATAGTTATTAGATAATTCAAATTTTTTTTTTGCTAACAGTTTTCTACAACAAAACTCATACTAGCTTAATCTTAATAATAAAATAATCATATTAAATTTTGGGATGTTACAGCAAAAAAGAGATTCCACATCGATTATTTTTGACTTTTCACATGGGTTTTCAAACTGATGTTGAAAAGACTGATGTGGTTTATTGCCACTTTACACATCGGTTTTGAAACCGATGTGTAAAGTAATTTTTTAACAGCGGTTTTTTTAAAACCGATGTGGAAAGTGAAATTTGTCAACTGGTAACCTATTGGAAATATCACTTTCCACATCGGTTTTGGAAAAAACCGATGTGGAAAGTGAAATTTTCACATCGGTTTAGGTAAAACCGATGTGTAAAGTCTCATTTTTTTTATTCTGTAATTTACATTTCTGTCATTCCTTTCCCCTGTTTTAGTAATGCAGATCAATACCAGAATAACATACTGTAAATATTCTAAACACAATCACTTTTGTACGACAAAAACACAAATAATATATACTGAATTTATTACGAACAATATATATGTACGATCAATTACATTCAGACAACAAAGATAATTAGAAACCAAAAAGCTACATGATATATTATAGATTTCATATCAAAATACATATGATCAGTCAAAAGTACACTATAGCTAGTACATGATAAGTTTTTAAACTAACTACATATATACAAACTATGGTTGGTACACTTCAAGAAAGAAAGTTGCTCAATGCCTCTTTATGTTGATGATGTCGGAATCAGATAATGGAGTTGGATTGTTGAATATCTGCAAGTTTAATTGGACAAAAGATTATAATATCTTTTAAGTAATAAACTAACATAAAACATATAAAGAATCTATAACTATTACTTCTAATTGTGTCAATTAACATTTACCTCGTGCCATCTTTCAGTGATCCTGGAGGAGATAATTTCCAACATCCACTGCATCACATAGTAGCCACATTCCCATGATCCATGTTATATACGTGACTACGTACAAATGAAACCCAATTAGAATATGAGCAATTAAATAGAAATCAATAATTATACCCACTGCATTTGATGCATTTGAACTAATAAATATCTTACGCTAAGAATAATCCATCTGATAGCCCGAGTACGCCTTTCACCACGCAACATGTGGTTTGCAGTAATAGACCTATCATGACAAAAACATTAATTAAAATATATCTAATAGATTTCAGATAATTAAAACAACTGCATTACTGATTATAAAGTATTTTAATGCTTACGTTTCAATGATCGTCTTCAGTGCATTCGCCGGCTTATTTCCCAATGAGCAGAAGAAGACCACGACGTTCATCCTAGGGTACAAGATCAACAGTTGCCAATGCTGGCTGTATTTGCGGAACAGTTAGTGACTAAGTCATATATAGTTATACTTAAATAACCGGTACTTACTTATTGAGATAAGGCACAAGGTAGATTTGATGATCGTCTCGGGCAAGTATATCACGTATGGTGGTGACCGGGTCTTCTGATGCTAGGAGAACATCACCCTGAATGAACATGGGGTCAATGAACCCATAAAGGGCGAGGTTACCCTGATCAACCAACATATGATGCAGATACCTAATATATTGGAAAAACATGTTAATTATCATAGTATGTTAAAATTAATTACTTAACTTATGAATAAAATGTACTTACATGCACCATAACGATATGTGTGCAGAACTAGCCATTTCTTTATTGAGTGCCATCTCCATAAGTTCCTTCTTTGGGATATACAGTTCATCACCTGGACTGGCATCATGTTCCAACCTTACCAAGGCTGCGTCATTCTCCATGGTGACAACCTGTATAGCCAGAACTTTAAAAACATCACCATGGCCAGGTGCCCCTTTGTCGATCCCCTAACAACATAGATATATATTAGCAATCACGGATAATTAAGTTATTTAATTTGTAATTAACTAAATGGTCAAATGAATACCTTGGCAGGAGCAGACATCTCTGGTCTTCCTGGATCCGACCTTTTAGGCACAATATCATTTCCAACATCCTATAACGAATAAAAATAAAGCATTATCTTTAAACAATAATAAATTATTTCAAGTATGAATATAGAAAAACACAACTAACTGAATACCTCAGATGCAACAAGAAAGCTGACCAGTCTTCTTGGCCAAAGGATGAAGTTACCGGGGGCCTTACCCACTGTTTGAACCTCCTCAGTGGGCACAGGGACTCGAGCATCAGCATCTTGAATAATCTCAACAACGACCCTCAGCTGATCATCCGATAATAAACGATGGTGTATGGTATTACCTAAGTTATTATGTGCCCTCCCCAATGCCACTAAGCGGCGATGATGATGATCATCAACATACAGCTCACACCTATCAGGGTCGTCATCATCATCATCACCACCATCATCATGATTTTCAGGCTGATGAGGAGGATCACATGAGCCCTTAGTGCTCACATGGACAGAGGGTTGGACAAAGGGTTGGACACCGGCTGTCATCTGCTGGGACATAGAAGTCAATATTGCCATCTCATTGGGCAAACCGCTCGGCCATCTCTTGTCGGCTCAGCTGCAATCTCCCCGTTTTAGCCGTGCTCTATCTGCATCAACATCCCCGTGGCATTGGTGTGAAGATGAACCATGGTATTGGCGAATGCCGACGCCCATCCAACACCAATGACACGGCCGGGTGGTGCAGTTTCCGATGGCAAGTGACTAAGATATCCTCGCGTCCTCTAGGAACAAAGGTTCCTTGGGTTACCTGCTCGTCCAAGGCATCCTATCACATAAAATATCAGGTCACATTACAATTCGGTAACAATCTCAAAATGACAATTATAATTCAAACTATACTTACAATCTTCTCAGCTACTTGGTGGGCCTCCTCAGATGTATATTGTCCCGTTTTTCTTTGTCGGACCCTCTTCCATTTACGATGGCGTGGGGGTGGAGGTGGATCAACAACCTCTGGACGATTTTCAGCATTAGGATCCGCCTGAGATGCTGCTTCCTGACGTGCTTTCTTTTCCTCTTCAACCATTTTCTGAATAAGTTTTTTATATCCCCCACGAGACATGACATGGGGGTAGACATTCTTGCTTTGGTTTTTCTGCCTCTTTTTCCTCTTCTCCTGTTATAAATAGAAGACAATTAAATTACATAAGTAAATAAAATTAATGAAATTACATAAATTTAGAGACAAATCAAATAAGTTAACCTGAAAGACGGGATCATGTCGGCTCTGAACAAAGCGATCCCACGTCGCCTGGTCAAGAAACAGGTACACCTCAAGTGGGTTCTTTTTACACTTTGGATTGAATACATAGTATCTGCCCAGGTCGACCTTAAAACCCCTCCAACGCTCACCAGCATACTTTAGCAAACGCTTCTTCATAACGTACGTATCCGGTATGTCAAAGGTCAGCTACATTAAGACCAAAAGAATCAACGAATTACTGTATGATATTATTAAGATAAAAATAAAGTAGATACAGACAAACACAGGACGTAAAAGTATAGATACCAAAATACTCTCCCATATCTGATCCTTCACATCCGCCGGTACATCTTTCCAAATATCAATGAGTATACTAGGCCTGCTCCTAGCAAGACTCGCCACAAAACTGTTAAACTGCTCTGCCATTGGCCCAATAGGATTGCGGTTATTATCAAAGTCTATTCTTATCCTTTGATTTGAACCACGGTTGGCAGTCAAATTCCTCATTTGTGTGGCACGTCTACCCTTCCTACCAGTAGACGGGGTCTCCGACCCGCTGCATGAAGGAGGGATATCCTCACGATCAGCCATGTATACCTGTTTAAACAAAAAAAAAACTTGTGTTGAGTAGCATGTACATCATCCACTTCATTTTCCTCATTGAAATTAGGCACTCGTGTTGAGAAAGAAGGAGTATCAGAAATATCAAGAGTTGAATCGTGATTTCCCTCACTACCATTGTACATGTTTTTTCCCTGGAGAACCACTAACCAGCTTTTGTTAGAAGGATCACGGATATAAAACACTTGTTTTGCTTGGGATGCCATGATGAAAGGCTCCTCTTTATTACATACCTTATTAAGGTCCACCAATTTGAATCCTAACTCATCGGTTTGCACACCATTGTTACTGTCGACCCACTGACATTTAAAAACAGGTACTCTAAACTTCGTGTAATCAACCTCCCATATCTCTTCAATGATTCCAAAGTATGAAAGGGATGCCATAACAGGGTTTTTATCTTTCGAACTAGAGAAATGCATGGACTCAGCAACGACCATAACCCCACTGTTTTGCATTGTACTTTTGTCATCCTGGTACTTTGTATAGAAGGAAAACTTATTGATATCGTACCCACTCCAGCATATGACATCAAAGTTAGGCCCCTGTGCTAGCCATTTTAATGTATCAGAAGCAATACCATCCTTTGCAATTTTTTCTTTAAACCAGTTCAAGAAAGTCTTGTTATGCTTGTTCAAACACCATTTTTCATTCATTCTAGGGTAAGTTTCATTGATGATGCTTTTATGCTCACATAAGTATGGTTCAACCTCATCAGTGTTATTCAATATATACAAATGTGCTTGAAGCACTTCCTCCCGATCCATGCTCTTAACAGTGATACCTCATGTACCCTTACCATCATATCTTCCTTCGTGACGAGACTTGGAAGCCCTACGAGTTCCTCTTTCGACATGTAGTCATGCACAAAACTCAATAGCTTCTTCGCAACATACCTTTCAACAATAGATGCTTCGGGACGATGTGGATTTTTCATATATCCTTTCAAGATCTTCATGTATCGCTCAACCGGGTACATCCACCTTAAATAAACGGGGCCACACAATCTAATCTCCCTCACTAGATGAACAATCAAATGAACCATGATGTCAAAAAATGAAGGTGGAAAATACATCTCCAATTGGCACAATATAATGGCTGCCTCATTTTCCAAGTCATCCAACTTTTTAGTGTCAATGACCTTGCTACATATAGCATTGAAGAATAAGCATAACCTAGTAATGGCATGTCTGACTTTTTTAGGCAATATGTCACGAATGGCCACCGGTAGTAGTTGTTGCATCAAGACATGACAATCATGAGACTTTAAGCCAACTAATTTGAGATCTTTCATTGAGACAAGTCTTTTGATATTTGAAGAGTAACCTTGTGGCACTTTGACTCCCCGTAGATATTCACAGAAACTTCTTTTCTCTTTTTTGATAAAGTATGACATGCTGGGGGCAAATAAGTCTTCTTATCCCCCACTTTAAGTGGAGCTAACTGCTCTCGTATACCCATCACAACTAGATCCAGACGAGCATTCACACCATCCTTTGTCTTGCCTTAAATGTTGAGAAGCGTTCCGATTAAACTGTCACGCACATTTTTCTCCACATGCATCACATCAATACAATGTCTTACATCAAGCTTGCACCAGTATGGAAGATCAAAGAAGATTAACCTCTTCTTCCATATTTTCTTCTCGGTAGCCTTCTTCTGGGTCTTCCCATAGATAACATTAGTGTTGTTCACCTTTTCATAAACTTGCTCTCCAGTCAAGGCCACCGGAGCAATTTCATTCTCCGGAAGTCCATTGAAAGCTTTTCTCAGTCTACGATAAGGATGATTACGTCAGAGAAATCTCCGATGCCCAAGGTAAACCGTCTTCCTTCCATGTTGCAGTTGATGGTAACATGTGCCTTCTTCACATATTGTACATACTTTATGCCCCTTAACACTATACCCACACAGGTTCCTGTATGCTGGAAAGTCATTGATGGTGCAAAATAACATGGCACGCAATCTAAATGTCTCACGGTAATACCCATCGATCACATCAACGCCTTCATCCCACAACATTCTCAAGTCTTCAATCAAGGGACTCAGATAAACATCAATATCATTTCCTGGCTGTTTAGGACCCGAAATCATCATACTTAACATAATGTATTTGCGCTTCATGCACAACCAAGGAGACAGGTTATAAATTACCAGGAGAACGAGCCATGAACTATGAATACTACTTAAGTTTCCATATGGATTCATTCCATCCGTAGCAAGTTGAAGCCTGAGGTTTCTGGGCTCATTGCCGAAATCCGGAAACAAACTATCAATTCTCTTCCATTGCAAAGAATCGGCCGGATGCCGAAGCTGTCCATCACACTTCCTCTCATCTGCATGCCATCTAATGTTCTTTGCGTCACTTACATTAGCAAACAATCACTTGAACCGCGGAATCACGGGAAGATACCATAACACTTTCGCAGGAGGACCTCTGGTGACCACATCACAATTAGAATCACCACCCTTCACTTTGTAGCGTGATACCCCACACTTGGGGCACTCGTGCATCTCTTCAAACTCTTTCTTGTACAATATGCAATCATTGGGGCAAGCGTGTATTTTCTTATACTCCATACCCATCAGACACAATATCTTCTTCGCCTCATAGTTTCGAGATGGCAATGTGTTGCCTTCTAGAAGCATGTCTTTCAACAACTCAAGCATGTCTTAACACCGCTGACAACCGTGTGAAATTAGTGCACCCCGGATACAAAGTCACTTCCGCATCACTGCACAAAGTATCATACACATGTGTGCACCGAAAAGACTCTTGCCCAACATCACGGATCATGTCCTCTAGTCCATCGTCCATTTCCATGTCATCAACTTCCTCTCTATCCGACACCCTCGACCTGTCTAACGATTCACCATGACATATCCATGTTGTATAACTCTTGTAAATCCCCTCACAAATAAGATGATCACGTATCTCCTCATCTTCTAGTCATCTCTCATTCAAACAGTTAACACAAGGACAATAAAACCTTCCGTTACCACTATCAGGAGCATTTGTTTTTGCAAACTGTAGAAAATCTTCCACTCCATTCTCACACTCATCACTTGTCCGTCTAGCATTCATCCAACTGTGATCCATGACTAAACCAATAACTTCGGACTTAGTCCAACATATTCATCAACCACTTCTTATGACAGGGTATGGCCCTATCCCATTCGAGAAGAAACTTTTTCAACATTCGGTTAACAGTTAGTCCTTAACTCTCATGCTCATACTCGACAAAATTTTCGGCAAGCATTTTCCCGCCGGTCTCCGACGTACACTACTTGAACGCGATGACATCCACCACGATAAAGTATGCACCCGGAGAACGAAAGGAAATGTATCAATCCGAACTTTCATCAAGTATATAACATTATAATCAATGAATAAATATTTTAACTGAATTAAGAAAAAGTTTTTTCCCAAACTGTCCAACTTTGGACAATTCAAGATCCAACACAATGAGCGGTACATTAAGCACAACACGTGTGCTCATTAGTAAATCATCTCAAACGGGAAACTAAGGCTTTACTAATTATGTAGCTTGCATGAAGATGAGGCTTGAAAAGTGAAGAAAATTAGCCAAACAGAGCCCATCACGGCCTAGCCTTGAAAGCCATCACGGCCGTGATCGAGTAGAGCTTAAAAGAAAGAATGGAAAAGTAAGAACTGGTCACGGCCAGCCCGTGATGCCCATCATGGCCGTGACATGTCAGCTGAACCAGACCCTCACAGGCAGAATTGATCACGGCCTAGCCGTGATGGTGGTCACGGCCGTGACAGACCAACCAGGGAAGCAACCTCCAAGGCAGAACCTGTCACGACCTGGCCGTGATGGCCATCACGGTCGTGACATTCCAATTGAACCAGACCCTCACAGGCAGAACTGATCACGGCCTAGCCGTGATGGTGGTCACGGCCGTGACAGACCAACCAGTGAAGCAACCTCCAAGGCAGAACCTGTCACGGCCTGGCCGTGATGGCCATCACGACCGTGACATTCTAACTGAACCAGATCCTCACAGGCAGAACTGATCACGACCTATTGATGAGTGTGATTTCACCTCATTCTCCATGTACATTTCTGCATGCATTTGCATATAGTTAGGCCATTTTAGTGTTTATTTTGTTTAGTTTTTCCTTTGGAACGGATAAGGTGGTATTGTGTGTTGTTTTGCAGATATTCATGATTAAATGCCCAAGAATTAGCAAGTATGAAGCTTGGATGACTTAGAGCTTTAAAAGATAAGAAATTGAGCCAAGCAGAGAGTATCACGGCCTA
The DNA here is from genome assembly GCA_030762895.1 of Sophora flavescens. NCBI lineage: Eukaryota > Viridiplantae > Streptophyta > Magnoliopsida > Fabales > Fabaceae > Sophora > Sophora flavescens. The sequence continues at coordinate 52,706,287 of CM061067.1, read as the reverse complement.
GCCGTGATGGCCCTCACTACGTGAGGAGCGAGAGTGAAGAAAGAATTGAGCCAAAAGTCAGAAGCTGTCACGGCCTAGCCGTGATGGCTATCACGGCCGTGACGTGTCAGCTGTGCCAGATCTCCAAAAGTCAGAAACGATCACGGCCTAGCCGTGATGGCTATCACGGTCGTGACCTGTTAGTTGGAAAAGTCAGAAACGATTACGGCCTAGCCGTGATGGCTATCACGGCCGTGATGAATCAGTAAATGAAGAGGCGCCCAAGTCAGAAACCATCACGGCCTGGCCGTGATGGATGTCACGTCCGTGACGGGCCGCGAGTTATAAAAGGGTCTCTGAGCAGAACAGAAAGAGGGGGAGAAAAACCTAAAAATAAGACCTTTGCTGCTGTGGCTGCTGTGCAACATTCTATGGAGCTCTCTCCTTTGTTCATCTCTGTAACTCTTTCTTTTGTTTTATCTTCAATTATGTGTAGCTAAACTCCCCCTTGTTGGGGTTAGATTATTGCTTATCTGAACTTGGTTGTAAAATGACTTGATTATAATACAGTTTCCTTCTTCTTTATGAGTGTATGATTCCATGCTTAATGCTTTCCTAGGCTTGATCATCTTAGGAATGATTAGTTGCTTTAATAGACAATTGAAAGGTTGATGTTAAAGCATGCTCATGAATCATATGCCAAGTAGTCCAAGAATCTAGACATAGGTGTTGCCTGCTTGCAATCTTATGAATCTTTATTCTTAATGCAATTTCTCTGATTAATCCACCTAAGACATTAGGGTTTAATTTGGGATTTTAGGCTCATTCCACCTAAGACATTAGGGTTTGAGTATATTAGAAAAGATTCGATTGTCATAATTGAAGTAGGAACTGTGTTAGTTATCATTTCATAACATTCAAGCGAGGATTAGCTTAGTCTAACCCTAACAATTCTATCTAATTGTTATTCACATTTTCATGTCGCTTTTTCTTGTTTGATAAAATTCCAAAAAGAACAAAAACAATTTATTCTTGTTTGTTTTGTTAGATGATAGAGCTACCTTCACTCCAAATTTGATCGCCTAAATAGTAGTTCGATTTACGAAGTGGTAATTATCCACGATCCCTGAGGACGATAACCGATCTTACCGTTTTATAACTTACAACGACCCGGTATACTTGCCGAGTTCGTGTCAAGTTTTTGGCGCCGTTGCCGGGGATCGGTGTGCAAATATCACGAGTACCAAAGGGGACTCCTAATTTAGGCATTTTTACTGTTTTCCTACTGTGTTTTTTCTTTCTTGTTTTCTGTTTCTCTCTTTGAGAATTCATTTGTGTCTTGTTTTTCTGTTTTCTTTGTTTGTTCTGCGCTACTCTGTTTGTTCATTGTATGCGAGGTACAATCGACCCCGGTGAACTCCAATTTGAACCTGAGATCGAGAGACTTTGTAGAAGGAATAGGAAGGAAGCCAAGGCAAGACAGAACAGAGAAGGAACATCCTCTGCAGTGCAAGAACTGTTAGTTGAATTACCAGCTATCACCATGGCTGAAGATAATGCACCAAGAAGGACAATGGGGGACTACACTTCCCCTAGAGTTGATAGATGTGGAACTCCGATTGTGAGACCAGCAGTGGCTTGCAATAATTTCGAAATCAAGGCATCACTTCTCCACCTTGTGCAGCAAAACCAGTTTGGAGGTTTGGAGAGTGAAGACCCTCATGCTCACATTGGTACTTTCATTGAGCTGTGTGACACCATCAAGTTAAACGGAGCTTCCGATGAGGCCATTCGTTTAAGGCTTTTCCCTTTCTCTTTGAGGGATAGAGCTAAGTCATGGCTGCAGTCTCATCCTCATGGAAGCATCATCACTTGGAATGATTTGGTGAGCAAGTTTCTGTCTCGATTCTTTCCTCCGTCAAGAATGATCAAGCTGAGATCAAAGATCAATGCCTTTGCACAGAGGGATGGTGAGTCACTCTATGAAGCCTGGGAGAGATTCAAGTCCTTACTCACAGCTTGTCCAAATCATGAACTAGAGACATGGCAGCAGGTTGCAACATTTGTTAATGGGCTCAACAGGAATTCAAGAAGTATGATTGAAGCGCCTGCAGGAGGGACATTGAGTCAGAAGACGCCCGAAGAAGCAAAGGACTTGATTGAGAACATGGCTAACAATGACTATCAAATGCCTAGTTCTCGATCAATGGTCAAGAGAGGTGTTCTAGAGCTGGATGAAATTGGCGCTCTCAAGGCACAAATGGCTATTCTTACCAAGCAATCGGAGTCGGTTCAACTGCAGAATTCTCAACTACAAAGCTGTCCAAGTTCAAGGTACCTCAGTGTGTGATTTCTGTGGAGGCAACCATGCAAATGGAAATTGTGAGATCAATGTGGTTGGAAGTTCTGGACAAGAAGAGGTAAATTATATGGGCAACCAAGGGCCTAGAAATGATCCTTACTCCAACACCTACAATCCAGGGGTGGCGCAGCCATCCTAACTTTGGTTGGAGACAAGGGCAAAGTTCAAGTTCTCAAGCAAAGCCTCCTCAAGAGAGTTCAAGCAAATTGGAGAACATTCTAGGCCAGTTCATGCAAGCGACTCAAGAGACTATGAAGAATCAAAATGCCTCAATCAAGAACTTGGAGCATCAAATAGGCCAACCGGCAAGGCGGATGGCGAGAGAGACCTCAAGGACAATTGCCAGGAGATACAGAGAAAAATCCGAAGGAAGATTGTAAGGCAATTATCACAAGAAGTGGGAGAGTGTTAACCCCACAAGAAAAAGAAAGAGAAGAAGAGGCAAGAGGAGCTAGAGATGATAAGGTACAGTTTGAAGAGGTAAACAATGAAGAACCCAGAACTTCCCAAGATACTACCTCTATTCCTACTGGTGTAGAAGCTGAAAAACCGCAGAGGGAGAAATTGGTTGATGAAGAACTTGCGAAGAAGAAGACTAAAAGACAGATTCTGGAAGAGGTTGATAATCCCAAAGAGCTGCCCCCATATTTCAGAATCCCGTACCCCCAATGGTTGAAGAAGGAGGCAAAAGATCAGCAGTTTTCTAAGTTTTCGGATGTATTCAAAAAGCTACAAATCAACATCCCGTTTTTGAAGCTCTACATGAGATGCCTTCCTACGCAAAATTCATGAAAGAGATTCTTACAAACAAAAGAAGGTGGAAGGAGGAGACGGTGATGCTTATCAAGAGTGCAGTGCTATACTTCAAAGGAAGCTGCCAAGAAAGATGAAGGACCCAGGGCAGCTTCACTATCCCATGCATGATTGGTCATCTCGAACATAGAGAGAGCATTGTGCGATTTAGGGGCAAGTATTAATCGATGCCGCTCTCCATTTTCAAGAAGCTGGGTATTGGTGAGGTAAAACCAACAGGGATTTCTCTTCAACTGGCAGACCGCTCCATTACATATCCCTATGGTGTTGTGGAGGATTTGTTGGTGAAGGTAGATAAATTCATTTTTCCAGCAGATTTTGTGGTGTTAGATATGGTGAAGATGGTGATACTCCTCGATTCTTGGGAGACCATTCCTAGCTACGGTAGAGCCTTGATCGATGTCAATCAAGGGGAATTGGTGCTTCGGTACAAGACGAAAAGGTCACCTTTAATGTGTTTGAGGCAATGAAACACCCAAGCGACAAGGACACATGCATGATAGTGGACCTCATTGATTCATTATCTGACAAGAGTTTGCACCAGAAGTTTGAAGATTCGTTAGAAGCAACTCTAATGGTAGAGGATGTAGAAGAAGAAGTATGTGCGGAAGAAGTTGATCTCATGATTAAATCTCACGGAGGCTTGTCCAGTTGTGAATACCGATGAAGACAAAGTGGTGGAAGATGTGAGAATTGAAGACAAGGGTGACCCAGGTGCTCGAGTTGAAAGAATTGCCATCCCATCTCCGTTATGCTTTCCTTGGGATGAACTCTTCATTCCCAGTTATCATCGTAGTGGGTTGAATTCCTTGGAAGAAGAGAAGCTGTTGAGGGTGCTTAGGGAGCACAAATCTGCAATCGGGTGGTCTATGTCCGATTTGAAAGGGATAAGCCCCTCCTTTTGCATGCACAAAATCCGTGTGGAGGAAAATTTCAAGCCGGTTAGACAACCCCAAAGAAGACTCAACCCGAATATGAAAGAAGTTGTGAGGAAGGAGATTGTGAAGTTGTTGGATGCGGGCATTATCTATCCCATCTCCGATAGTCCATGGGTGAGTCCGGTCCAAGTTGTGCCGAAGAAAAGGGGATGACAGTGGTAGCAAATGAAAAGAATGAACTTATTCCCTCTAGGACCGTGTCTGGATGGAGGGTATGCATTGATTACGTAAGACCTGAATGAGGCCACCAGAAAAAGATCATTTCCTTTGCCCTTCATTGATCAGATGTTAGAGCGGTTGGCGGGCCATGCTTTCTATTGTTTCCTTGATGGGTACTCCGGGTATAACCAGATTGTGGTTGACCCAGAGGACCAAGAGAAGACCGCTTTCACCTGTCCTTATGGAGTCTATGCATATAGGAGGATGCCATTCGGGTTGTGTAATGCACCCGCCACGTTTCAAAGGTGCATGCTATCCATATTCTCTGATATGAATGAAAAATTTATTGAGGTATTTATGGATGATTTTTCTGTGTTTGGTGATTCTTTTGATAACCTGTCGAATAATCTTGCATGTGTTCTGAAAAGATGCCAAGAAACTAACCTTGTTTTAAATTGGGAAAAATGTCATTTCATGGTTAGGGAAGGTATAGTTCTTGGGCATAAAATTTCATCACGGGGGATGGAGGTTGATAGAGCCAAAATTGAAGTGATTGAAAAACTTCCTCCTCCCTTAAATGTGAAAGGTGTTAGAAGCTTCCTAGGGCATGCGGGTTTTTATAGAAGGTTTATAAAAGATTTTTCAAAGATTGTGAAACCCCTATACAAGCTTTTGGTAGTTGATACTCCTTTTATATTTGATGATGATTGCATGCATGCCTTCCAAGTTTTGAAAGAAAAACTCACCACCGCACCGGTCATTGCACCTCCAGATTGGAGTTTACCATTTGAGCTAATGTGTGATGCAAGTGACTATGCGGTGGGAGCCATTTTGGGCCAAAGAAAAAATAAAGTGTTGCATGTCATTTACTATGCCAGTCGTGTGCTTAATGATGCCCAATTGAATTATACCACGACTGAAAAAGAATTGCTTCTTTGTGGTATTTGCATTTGATAAATTTAGATCCTACTTGATTGGCTGCAAAACTACTGTCTACACTGATCATTCTGCTTTGAGATATCTTATGACTAAACAGGATGCCAAGCCAAGGCTTATTAGGTGGATACTACTACTCCAAGAGTTTGATTTGGAAATAAAGGACAAGAAAGGAGTGGAGAATGTGGTAGCCGACCATTTGTCTAGGCTTCCACAAGCAGATGTTCAAGCAGAAGCAAAGTTGCCAATTCAAGAGGAATTCCCAGATGAACAGTTGTTTGTGGTGCAAGTGGCACCTTGGTTTGCGGATATTGCAAATTACAAGGCCGCCAATAAGATTCCGAAGGACTTCAATGCACAACAGAGGAAGAAGCTCATTCATGATGCCAAATTCTATATATGGGATGAGCCGTATCTTTTCAAAAGAGGTTCGGATGGAATTCTGAGAAGGTGCATTCCGGAAGAAGAGATTAATGGGGTGTTGACTCACTGCCACAACTCACCCTATGGAGGACACTTTGGTGGTGAAAGGACCGCCATGAAGATTTTGCAAAGCGGGCTATTTTGGCCCACTATTTTCAAGGACTCCAGAGCTTGGGTGATGAAATGTGATAAATGCCAGAGGACTGGCAGTATTTCCAAGAGAAATGAGATGCCCTTAAAGGGTATATTAGATGTGGAGCTCTTCGATGTGTGGGGGATCGACTTCATGGGTCCTTTCCCGTCATCTTACAACAACAAGTACATTCTGTTGGCGGTTGATTATGTGAGCAAGTGGGTGGAAGCCGTGCCAACTCTGAAAGATGATGCAAGAACTGTGATCAGTTTTGTGAGGAAGAATATTTTTACCCGGTTTGGGACCCCTAGGGCTATCATTAGTGATGGGGGTACTCACTTTTGCAATACGGAGTTTAATGCAGTGCTTGCCAAGTTTGGGGTGAACCACAAAGTTACCACACCATACCATCCCCAAACCAGTGGGCAAGTGGAATTGTCCAACCGGGAGTTGAAGAGAATTTTGGAAAAAACTGTGAACAATGCAAGGAAGGATTGGGCGAAGAAATTGGATGATGCACTTTGGGCCTATCGGACTGCTTATAAGACACCTATTGGTATGTCACCTTACCAATTAGTGTTTGGGAAATCATGTCACCTTCCGGTAGAGCTACAACACCGTGCTTTTTGGGCAGTGAAGGCCCTGAACTTTGATACAAGGCTGGCCATGGACAAGAGGATGCTTCAATTGAATGAGTTGGATGAGTTCCGACTCTTGGCTTATGAGAGTGCTAGGATATACAAGGAAAGAACAAAGTTCTGGCATGATAAGTACATTCTTCCCAAGAAAATTGAAGAAGGCCAGTCAGTTTTGCTGTTTAACTCAAGACTCAAGCTCTTTCCAGGCAAATTGAGATCAAGATGGTCAGGCCCATTCTATGTCAAGTCTGTCTCTCCATTTGGTTCTGTTAAATTGGAAGATCCATCATCCGGTGATACCTTCACTGTTAATGGACAAAGGCTAAAGCACTACCTTGGAGGCAACTTTGATCGTCAGGCGGTCTCCGTCACTCTTCAGGCACCATCTTAAAAGAAAAAAAAAATGAAAAATGAAAAAAAAAATCATCCGTCAAGCTAGTGACGTTAAAGAAGCGCTTATTGGGAGGCAACCCAAATTTTATTTTCATCTTCTCCTTTGTTTTTGATTTATTCCTCTTGAATAATTTGAGAAGCTCAAGAGGTTTGTTAATAGTTTGTTGAGTGCTTTCAGATTTTGAAGGAAGGAGGAGAAGAAGGGCAGGAGGAAACAAAACCAGAAAGCATGTGATGCAGCACCACTACCACCTGGGTGAGTTGTTCCAGTTTTCTCCCCTCTCTAAGCTTCATTATTTACATTGAGGACAATGTAAGTCTTTAAGCTTGGGGTAGGGGTGATCTTTTTGCTTGCATTGTAAATATTGCATTCATATAGGCTTAAGTTTGCATGATCGCATGATTCAGTTACCCCTGCTTAGATTGAGCTTATGATTGTGAGAGCTAAGTGCCAATTTTTTTGTGATAGTGAATTTTTGGACCCTGATTTTCTATTCTTGTGATATGGCTTCATTAAATATTCTTGAGATGGTCTTGGATAGTTGATGATTAGCACGTGTTTCTATAGATTTGTGTTTCTCACTGGTTCTTGAACTGATAAATGTGAGCTTTTGAGCCATTAGGGGGTACTCACTAAATCTGCCCCCGTTCTTTGTGTTAGAGTGTTGTTCCTCTTGGATTGTTTTTCTCTAGAACTTGACTTGAAACCATTTCAAAGCATGAAAATTTTGAAAACATTTTTGAAAAGGATTGAGGCAATAGGTATTTTTTTTCTGGCCTTCTGAGCTTTGAATGAATAATGCTACCCTTAGTTGCCCCATTTTGAGCCTGAATGAATAGCATGCTTTTCTTGGTACCCTGAAATGTTTTGTTAATTAAGCTTATGAGGGACCTTCTAAAATATTGAAAAAAGGGTGAAAAATGTAGTTGAAAGTTTGGGACGAAAAAAAAAAATTTCTCCCCTTCTCCAAGCAAAAGAAAAATGAAAAGAAAAAGAGAAAAAGAAAGATATATAGAGAAGGGGATGACAAAAACAAGAGAAGTGAGAAATAACAGAGAAGAAAGAAAATAATGGTGGAAAAATGAAATCAAAACCCAAAGAAAGGTATTTTAGAAGGTCGTGCTTTACAATGCTTGATTGTTTGTATAGCCTTTTGAAATTTCCTGTTCTTGAAATTCCCACCTGAAAATTGATCCCATGGCCCCATTACAACCAAAGAATAAGACCTCTTGATTCTTAGATGTTTTCATTAATAAAGTAAAGATTTGGTTGATAGTCAAGCATATGGTAGGAATCATTCCTTGAGGAAAATGGAGCGAATTGTTATATATACTTGAACACTTGAGTGAGTGAGGCAAGAATGAGAGCCAAGCAAATGAACAAGCTTGGGGTGAGCTTCAAGTGAGATAGAGTGCCCGAATCAGTGAGAATGTGAGTCTAGGAAACCTAAGCCCCTAATTAGACTTGAATTGATTGTCTCTTGCTGAAATAATTGAATGCCTGTTACTTGGATCATTTTACTCGGGTTCTTGATTCACTATCCATGCTTTGTTTATTTTGATCTTATGGCCTTGGTGTTTGCTTGAGGACAAGCAAAGTCTTAAGCTTGGGGTGATTTGATGAGTGTGATTTCACCTCATTCTCCATGTACATTTCTGCATGCATTTACATATAGTTAGGCCATTTTAGTGTTTATTTTGTTTAGTTTTTCCTTTGGAACGGATAAGGTGGTATTGTGTGTTGTTTTGCAGATATTCATGATTAAATGCCCAAGAATTAGCAAGTATGAAGCTTGGATGACTTAGAGCTTTAAAAGATAAGAAATTGAGCCAAGCAGAGAGTATCACGGCCTAGCCGTGATGGCCCTCACGGCCGTGAGGGAGCAGTAGCTGAAGAAAGAATTGAGCCAAAAGTCAGAAGCTGTCACGGCCTAGTCGTGATGGCTATCACGGCCGTGACGTGTCAGCTGTGCCAGATCTCCAAAAGTCAGAAACGATCACGGCAGTGACCTGTTAGTTGGAAAAGTCAAACGATCACGGCCTAGCCGTGATGGCTATCACGGCCGTGATGAATCAGTAAATGAAGAGGCGCCCAAGTCAGAAACCATCACGGCCTGGCCGTGATGGATGTCACGGCCGTGACGGGCCGCGAGTTATAAAAGGGTCTCTGAGCAGAACAGAAAGAGGGGGAGAAAAACCTAAAAATAAGACCTTTGCTGCTGTGGCTGCTGTGCAACATTCTATGGAGCTCTCTCCTTTGTTCATCTCTGTAACTCTTTCTTTTGTTTTATCTTCAATTATGTGTAGCTAAACTCCCCCTTGTTGGGGTTAGATTATTGCTTATCTGAACTTGGTTGTAAAATGACTTGATTATAATACAGTTTCCTTCTTCTTTATGAGTGTATGATTCCATGCTTAATGCTTTCCTAGGCTTGATCATCTTAGGAATGATTAGTTGCTTTAATAGACAATTGAAAGGTTGATGTTAAAGCATGCTCATGAATCATATGCCAAGTAGTCCAAGAATCTAGACATAGGTGTTGGCTGCTTGCAATCTTATGAATCTTTATTCTTAATGCAATTTCTCTGATTAATCCACCTAAGACATTAGGGTTTAATTTGGGATTTTAGGCTCATTCCACCTAAGACATTAGGGTTTGAGTATATTAGAAAAGATTCGATTGTCATAATTGAAGTAGAAACTGTGTTAGTTATCATTTCATAACAATCAAGGGAGGATTAGCTTAGTCTAACCCTAACAATTCTATCTAATTGTTGTTCACATTTCTGTCTGCCTTTTTACTGTTTGATAAAATTCCAAAAAGAACAAAAACAATTTATTCTTGTTTGCTTTGTTAGATGATAGAGCTACCTTCACTCCAAATTTGATCGCCTAAATAGTAGTTCGATTTGCGAAGTGGTAATTGTCCACGATCCCTGAGGACGATAACCGGTCTTACCGTTTTATAACTTACAACGACCCGGTATACTTGCCGAGTTCGTGTCACCTATCCGTGATGGTGGTCACGACCGTGACAGACCAACCAGTGAAGCAACCTCCAGGCAGAATCCGTCACGGCCTAGCTGTGACAGCCATCACGACCGTGACGCGTGATACCACCACTAGAAAAATTCAGTCTTGGTGCCATTTCCTAGTGGATTAGACATAGATTCCCACTTTATAACACTTCACACACAGAACAACACAAGTATACACAAAACAAGGACTCAAGACACAAAAATGGAAGAAGCGGCGACGTGAAGAAGGGAGCGAGAGCGAGAGAGAGAGAGAGAGAGAGAGACGCATACCTGAGGGTGGAGGAGGGACGAGCAAAAATGACGCTCTTCAAACTAGGGTAGCTCGCGGATGGCCGTTCTCAGTGGTTCTTAGTGGCTCTCTTCCGAAGCAGAAAATGAAGGCTCGCAGTGGTCTTCTTCTTTGTCTACGATTAGGGATTTGCAGAGAGTTAGGGGGAAAGGGAAATCGTTATAGCTGAAAGAGGTGGTTCTCTTTGCAATGTGACTTAAAGTGAGAGCAGTGAGGGAGATGGAGAAGCAGTGACAAAGGAATGAAAAACAAATGGAATGGAAGACGACGCGAATAGTAGGAGGGAATGAAAATAGAAAATTAGGTTATTACACATCGGTTTTTAAAAACCGATGTGGTTAGGATATTTCACATCGGTTTCCTGATAACCGATGTAGAAACTTACAATTTTCATTAAAATTTCATTTTTTTTTAATTTACTACTTTGGTTATTTTAAAACCGATGTGTAATCTTATGGCTCATTAAAAAAAAATTATGATTTGTTTCCATTTTCCACATCGGTTATTCAAAACCGATGTGGAATCTTATGTCTAATTATTATTATTTTTTTGGTTTCACTTTTCCACATCGTTTTTTTTAAAATCGATGTTAAATATTTTTATCACATCGGTTTTTAAATAACCGATGTTAAAATATTTCAGTTTAATTTCAAAAATGCCACCGCCTCCTATTTCACATCGGTTTTTTAAAACCGATGTTAAAAAACTGATGTTAAATGTATATTTTGCACTAGTGAAGATGAAACTTTAATGGAGTTTGAAGGATGAAGATGATGAAGTGAAAATGAGAGAGATATATATAGATAGGGGAGAGAGTGGCACGAAATTGAGGAGAGAGGAATGAGCTTGAAGAACAAGTTTTGACCTTGTACCTTGTTTGGTTTGAGAAGAAAGAGAAAATGTGTTTTTAGAATATAATATATGATATTTCAAAAAGTGTCATCATGACAACTTTTTAGGAGGTAGCTTAGGTCATACCTCTGGTGAGTCACCTCCCTCCCTCATCTCACCTCAAGTCTTTTATGTCTCCTATTCTGCTCCATTTTGTACCCAGTTGCATTTCCGATCGTAATTCTTCCGACGTTTTCACCCGAATAAAATATTATATTTTATTTTTGAACGAAAATTTTCAAAATAACCAAAGTTGAAGGAAACATAATAAAAATACTAACCGTCTCTTTCATGGGTCAAAATTAGGTTTTCTGCACAGTAAACTTATACTGGCAGTGAAAACACAGACCGGCTTACGTCTGAATTTTCAACCGAAAATTTTATCGTGACTTCATCTGATATAACAACACAATAAAATGATTTTATTTTAATTAAAATCATCCTCTGAGCTTAATCTAAAATAAACACATTTAAATATATGTTTACTGCTACAGAAAGCGTAGGAAAAACAGGGTCCGTTTGATTCGCAAAGACAGAAGAACAAAGACAAGACAAAGATGCTGAACAAGGAGTGGAGTCACAAAGACAACCTTTTGTCTTGTTTAATGTTTGATAGTCAATGCACAGCACAAATGGAACAACTTTAAAATTACTAAAATATCCTTTTCTTACCATCCCACTAAATAAAAAAAAACTAACAAAAATGGTTCTGAACCTACACACGCACGATGCAGGAAGCGATGGGAGGTGGTTCTGAACCACAGTGACGTTTGCGTGCAAAGCTCGGAGAAGACGTAGGTGTGCGGACGTCGATTTGGTGCGAATCGCGGTGGCCTGAGCAAGAACGAGGAGTGACAGACGTGGCGGAAGAGGCGAAGCGAGATACCGGTTGCGTCCTCAACCTACACAACAATGAAGGAGATGAAGCGGCATGGCGGTGGGCGGTTGTTTTGATCCACGAACGACGTATGATGGACACAACAGAGGAGACAAGATGGGACAGCGATGGGCGGCGGCTATGATCCACAGTGGCACGCGGGAAGCTTTAGACACGGAGGTTCGCATGACCGAGCAGATCTTTGTGTGGAGGACGACGAAGCGGTGGATTGGTGGAGCGGATCTGTGTAGAGGACGACGGATCTGTGGGTAGAGGATGGCGGAGTGGCAAAGGCGATGTGGCGGAGAAGAGATCTATGCATGGAGGGGCGATCCGCTAGTTGTGGGAGAATGACGGCGACGGAGTGCGGAGCAGATCCGGGTGGAGGACGGCGACTCCGGCACGATGGTGGCTCGGACCTGGATCATAGGAAAGGGGAGAAGCATACAGAGGTGGGTTATGGGAGATGAGTACGAGAGAGCAGAGAGGGGAATGAGAAGGGCAACTTTGACATTTTGTTTGCATTATCCGTGGGACAACTTTTTGTCCTGTGGTAAAGTGAGTAACAAATATTTGTGTTTTTGTTCTGTCCTTTGATCCTTTGTTTGTCCTGTCCCACACCTATTTTAAAAATCAAACACAGAACAATTGATGTTGTGCTGTGCTGTCCCATGATTTAGTGCAAATCAAACGGACCCACAGGGTGTTACATGATTGCTACATGTATTTCTTTGAGTTGCATCTATTTGTGGGGTTGGTTTGTTTTGAACGAACCATTCTTTGTTTTAAGTTTGATGTTGTTGGTTTCTAGGAAATGGAAGGAAGTGTGATCGACGAGGGATGCTTTATAGCTTCAGAGATTGAAATTGATTGCAAAGTTTCAATCTTTTCGATTATTTCTCTGGACCCATGTGATCTTTTTTTTTTGCGTGTTTGATATATACCCTAGCACCTCCTTCATTGTTTTACTTTAGGTATGATGCTGATTAAAAATGCATACCCATTTGATGGAAGAACAACTTGAATTGGTATATGCTCATTTTTTAGATCATCATCATTATAATTAGAATATTAAACATATCATATGGATTTGTTTCCCAATATGTGGATTATTGACTTTTTTCTGGCAGGAACATACTTTATTTCACTCTGATACATAATGTAAATAAAAATAATATTAATTTGTCTATCAACCGGTGTTGTAGCGATTGCAGAGGCAAATCCAACTAATCTTGTGAAAGTTAGACGTCAAACAGAAGGAAAATGACCTCTTGGTGTGTCGAGGCGCTACTCCGGATCATAATAATAAATACTTATTCAACAATTGCAAGACATGTATGTGTATTTAGCCTGATATGATTTAAGAAAGAGAGATATGTATTTATCCCTTTTATCTCTATGATGATGTTTTGGAATATGAGGACATAAAATTGAATATGTGTGAACAATCAAAAGTTGGGATGAACTATGATGTAAAAGATAATATTAAATTTCAATTAAATTCATTAAAAAATAATATTTTTTGTTTGCACACGATTTTTTATCCTTTCTATCATTGCCATTCTATTATTCGAAGCATGGTACATGTAATATATATATATATATATATATATATATATATAGTATAAAATAATTATAATATAAATAATTTAAGTATTTTGTTTCAAGCAATAAAATATAATATAAATATATTTTAAAATAAAAAAAATAACTACAACATGATTGAATTAAATATTGCAATAGTTTAATTTGCAAGAAAATTTACACGCACGGTGGATACTAGTTATATTCAATTGGGTATCTCTCTTATAGGGATGTTCATCAACCGATCTAATCCAATGCCAACCGCACTAAACGAATCGAAAAACAGACAATCGAAATAACCAAAAATCGAAAAAATCGCAAACCGAAAAAAACCGAAATTTTTCATTGGATTGGATCGGATTTCGGATCCTATATGTAAAATCGATCCAATCCAAACCGAACCGAAATTATTTAGTTCAATGAAAATAATTTGATCTTTACATTATAAAAGTAATTATTAATCTTTATATTTTTATAAGTTATCACATAGTCCTTATATTAGAGAGTTTAATTGGTATGTAAATGTAATGTTAGTGTAAAAACTTTTATACCGTTAACCAATTATAAATCATGTTATGAGTGACTTTTAATATATTTAGGACAATAATCAAACATTTATAATGATTTAACAATTTATAATTAGGTGATAGTGTAAAATATCTTTACATATGAGAGTGCATATCAATTCATGTATATCCCGTTAAAACACTTATTAGAAATTGTCAATATAATATTTTAAAATTTATTTTTATTTTAAATAAGTAACAAATTCATATGACTCTTTAAATACTCAATCAAATGCAAATCGAACCAAAATATTGAATGTTGTATGATGTAAATAACTATGTAAATTTGTATCGATAAAAACCGAATTATCCAATCCAAACCGCATTTGATTGGATCAGATTTTTTGAAGGAAGCAAACGATCCAATCTAAACCGTACGTTATTTTTATCATTAGATCGAATGACTTTTTTTTACTCAAAATCGATCCGATCCGATCCAATCCGCGAACACCCTTACTTCCTTAGGGAACCACGTACCACGTTCATATACTCTGGCGCACCCTTGTCGTTTAAGATTAAAACTACAATTGCGTCAGGAATACGCGGAAGAACAAGAGGGAGTGTTTTTGGAGGGAGCAGAGAGAGAGAGATTGTTCGGAGAAGAGGAAAAATGGCGGGTGGTGGAAAGGTGTCGTTCAAAGTGACCCTCACCTCTGATCCAAAGTTACCCTTTAAAGTGTAATTCATCTCATTCTCAAACAATTTCTATTTCCTCTGATTCTTTTTTTATTCTTAATTACGATTTCTCTGAATTTGTTTGTTTCAGGTTTAGCGTTCCAGAGGCTGCACCTTTCACCGCAGTTCTCAAATTTGCTGCCGAAGAATTCAAAGTCCCTCCCCAGACCAGCGCTATCATCACCAACGGTAATTCTAATTCCCACTTTCTGTAGATCAACCTTTTCTTTTTGTTAGATTTGATTGTTCATTGGATAGATCAGTGATGTTCATTTTTCAAGTTTTAGGATTCTTCATAGGACGTTTGAATTTACAGAGAGTTCTTCTAATTTGGAAATCGTATTTTGATTGTATGTTGGATATTGAATACACCGTGTATTTCGCAAATATCTCATGTTTTCCCTTCCTTAGGCAGCTTTTGTGAAGGGATTACGAAATCTAAGATTTATCAGTTATTTTAAGCTTTGGGATAATCACCAGGCCCTTAAAAAAAGAGAGAGAAGCAGCTAAATAATATATATGGGAGTAGAAAAGGAAAGGGGGTGGGGGGGTAAGGTGGTTAGGTCAATCAAAACATTGTGCATCTTAAAGCTCTGAGATATTAGTTCTTACTTCTTCACTCTTAAGGGTTGTCTCCTTTACTGGCTAAGCAGTGTCTAACTTAGTGTGTGTTTGAATGAGATTTTTACAAACGTGATTTTAGAAAGAATTGATTTTGTAGAATTGATTTTGGTTAAAAGTGAGTTGAAAGTGAAGTGATTTATGTTTGGACGTGTTCCTGAAAAAAGTGATTTATATGCTCAACATTACTTGTCAAGTCACAAATTGCATAACAAATTTTTGGATCCAAATGGACGTGATTTTGAGCCTATAATCACTTTCTAACCATGGGAGCCAAACATCAAAGTTATTCAGTCAAATCACGTTTGACCATGCCAGAAGCACTTCCAGCACTTAAAACTTTCAAACCTAACACACACACTTATATGTTCACCACATCTCTGAAGTTGTTTCTTTTTCTTCAGACATTTTACAGTCATTTAGGGCAATGTGTGAATTATGAGGCCCTTTGAAAATGTAATCTTACTAGGTAATTCTTAATCCAGATATATTCTAACTTTTGATGTTGGAAAATAAGTTATTAACATTGTTTTGTTTTGGCTGCGTTATGTGAATTATAGTAAGATTGAATGCAAGGTAGTCAAACCCACATAGTGGCAGGATGGCTGCTATACCGAAGATTAGGGATACAATATAAACAATTTGTACTCAACACATATAAATGATCAAACATAAAATAATTACCCAGAATTAATGACATATTCATCATTGATATTCAAATTCATAATCTAGACACAAAATTACCATTGATCTAAGGCATAATTAACAACAACAAAAAATCAAGAAGCAAAGTGGTAAGTTGGAAAGGAAAGAACACAAGGATGAGTTCAAAGTCACAAATCACAACGCACAAAAAAAAAAGAAAAAAGAAGAAGAAGAACAAAGTGGAATGGTTCGAACAGGGCAGCAACACAGACCTGCGACGAGGGAGTTAACCACCTGCTAAGAGCACAACACAGGTCTGCAAGTGTGAAGGTGCCAAAGGTGACCGGCTTGTAGGAAAAGCAATGGTCTGTCGGAACTCAAAATGAGATGCCTTGGTTTGGAGTGGAGAATACAAAACAGGGGTTGGGGAGGGCAACTTTTGATCAAAGAAGAGGAATTTGCAACCCTAAATCAGATTCCGACTTAAAAGGTTAGGAAATCACTAAAATTTCCTAATTGCTAAAAACAGGGATAAACTGGGGGTTTTACTCATGCGTGTGATAGCATCCGTGACAGCAAAAGAAATGTGATGTGATGCAGGACGTGTAGAGGGGAGGGTGCATGGTGAACCACAACAGCATGATCGCGGCATTATTTGTTGCTATTGACTACCCTGATTGAATAGGTGCTCTTAGGTTGTTTATTAAGATGCTGGTAAATATTGTCAAAGTCCACATGATTTGTAGTGGCAACATAATGGTTGGATATCAGGATATCCGATAAAGTATCCTCATAAGCTTCTTTGTCCACTTAGATCTTAAATTACAGTGCAACCGGGAAAAATAATAAAGTTTAAATAGATTGAAAATTTGAAATTTCATTGGAGCAAGTTGGCTAATTTGTATTTGAACTGATTAGTTGTTGTCTTGGTGAGCCCATCATAGGCTGTTACTTTGTCATTTGCTGGCACTATTAAGTTTAATTTTGTTCATTAAGAAGGAAAAGGAATATGGGAAAGGTAAGCTACCAATACTATCGTGGACCCCCTTAATGCAAAATTACTAATTTAGGAGTATTTTGTGTCTGTATATTTGCTGTGGTGAATTGAAGTATTTTTCTTCTTATTGATTGCCATTGCCAACCTTTGACTATGAAATCCTATCTTTCTTGTAGTAGTATCGATCTTAGATTTGCTACATTAAATCTTTATTACATTTTATGCATGCAGATGGTGTTGGCATAAATCCCCAGCAGAGTGCAGGTATGTCAATATTTTATCATGTGTTTCTTTAACTTGTTGCTGTGTTCTAAGAATCATCATATTTTTCTCTTCGAGTCTTGGTTATTTTAGCAATTTTTCTTCTAAAAAACTTAATAAAAATCAGTATCTCACAAAGCAAAAGGAAAACCGTGTCACTTAAACATATGGGATGGTGTTATTCTGATCAAACTAAACGATATACTTTAATGGCTCGTTTGGTGGTCATGATAGGATAGGGGCGGATAGGATAGGAGAGCAGGATAGGAGTAGGATATGATATGAGCAGGATAAGCTGTTATCCTATCCAACGTTTGGTGTCCACCAGATAACCAACTGGATAACATTGTAATTTTAATACGAATTTTAAAATTTTCGTTTTTGTTCCGAATGTTTTCATATTTTATTAGATTTTAGTTTTTTATAATTTTTATTTTTTAAGATTATATAAAAAGATAAAATTGTCCTTGTGATAAAATTACATATAATATTTTAAAATATTGTTTAGCTTAAATTAATTTTGTTATAATTTTAAATATTCATTTTTAGTTTTTACGTTACATATAGTTAAATTATTAGAATTTTTTTTTTTTCAGTTTTTTAAAATAATGTGAAGTAACAAAATTAGCCTTGTGACAAAATAAAAATAATTTTTTAAATTAATTATTAATATTTTTATTTTTTTTATGTTTTATTATATCTTTTTTGATAACCATATTGTATTTTATTATGCTTTAATTATTTTATATATAAAATATATTTTTACTTTATTATACTATAAATCATCCTATCCTATCCTGTTGAGTTCTAACCCAGCTCCCCTCTCATGATATAATTTTAACTAGATGGTCAGGATAGGATAGGTGACAGGATTGGTTTATCCTATTTTGCTGGCTCACCAAACAATAGTTTCAGACAGGATATGATAGCTTATCCTATCCTGTCTCTCTTATCCTCAGCACCAAACGAGCCCTAAGCGGTTATGTGGAGACTGCTTGAATCACATGGTTTGGAGTCCCAATTTATGGGTTCGCATAGGTTATTTTATGACTCTGAATAAAATATACATAATATAGGTTGATTATTGTTATCTTTTCATCTGACACTGTATATTACATTTGTTCAGGTAATGTCTTCCTTAAGCATGGTTCAGAACTGCGCCTCATTCCGCGTGACAGGGTCGGCGCTTCTTAGACGTTACGAGATGTCTGAGTGGATATTGAGCCTTTTCCTTTATATATCTCGACTGTTGTAGCTTCATAGCATATACTAAATACTAGTTTTACTGATTTCATGTAATTGAGATCAAAGGTATTATTAACCGATTAAGTTTTTTTGAATAATGAAATAAATTTCTCAGAAAATTATGTAGTTAACTGCTATAGTCCTGTATACTTTGAATGAGAGGCTGCTCTTGTCGTTGGGCAAAATTGAAGCAACCTATTTCCCAGATGGAAAGCATAGCAAAGGCGTGATTGAGAGGAAGCCATATTGAATCTTGAAAGCAGTTTTTGCTACACTTACTAGTTCATTGTGTCGCATTTTGGTGATGGTGTCACGGTCCAATTGGTTCCATAGTGTCCCATCTCCAACCTCTCGAGCTAGCTTGAGGTGTGGTTCTCTCAAGATTCCAGTAACAATTGGTATTGATTAGAGTCTACCAGTGCAAGCAAGCGGCGTGAGAATGTGGTGATAACAGTTCAACTTTGTACATGGTAACAAATCAAAAATAGAAATATTATATTGAAAATTGTGTATTGAACTCCTTGAAAGCTTAAAAGCCACTCATTTCAATGCAACTTTTCTACTTCATGATTTCTTAACATGTGCAAAGTTGCATACTTCCTCCGATCTGTATTATAAGCAAAAAATTAATGCAACACATATATTAAGGTGGTTAGTTAATCTCATTTAATTTGGTTAAAAATTAGGTTTTTACCTAAATTACCCTTTGTGGTAATGAGAAGTTGCTTGTGTTATTGGGAATAAAATGAGTCATTGAAAAACAAAATTTGTATTAAATGAAGGGTAATTTAGGAATAATATTATTAAATGAGTTATTGGAAAACAAAATTTGCTTATATATTGAATCAAAAGATTTGAGATTTTTTTACTTATAATATGAACCAGAGGGAGTATGTTAGAAAAATCCAAACTTAATAATTGTCCATTGCTGTGGTTGTCATTATACTCCCGTCCTTAATATAAGAAATAAATGAGTATTTTTTTATGGTTCAAAATATAAGAAATATCCATCAATTTTCACATATATTAAATACTAACTTCCAATATTGCCCTTGTTAATTACTGTCATTAATTATGGACCATCGAAATATTAATTAAGATTAGAAAGAGTGTTTTTGGAAATTTATATGAATATTAATTATAATTAGCTCATCTCAATACATTTCCTTAATTTGTGTGTTTTAGGATTTTGTTTCTTATAATAAGAATCGGAGAGAGTATTTATATATGCATCGGAATCCTGAGTCAAGGAATTTCGTTTGCTGGTTACTCGTATGATGGTTTCTTCGTGAAAGTGAATGAAGTACGATGGTATGGTTCAAAAGAAGCCTTAGTCGTGACTCGTGATCGTGTATGTATCAGAGGCTAGGAGAAGCGATGACAAACGCCTTTAGGCTGTGCATCCAACATAAATTTTTTTTTTATAAGCATCCAACATAAATAAATTAGTTTCATGTCATAATTTTTTTTATAGACAAATTTTAGTTATTTTTTCATGACATAATTGTTTATATTTTTGTTAGTGGGTGATGTTTAAACCTTAACCCCCCTTATCACTCTTCACCCTTACCACCAAGTCAATCTTATAACACCCTGTTCATGTCATAAATTGACTACCGCGCTTTCTACGTTGGTCCCTTTACCATTTATATACTGTCTCCCCAACATTAATAGTCATCATAAATTAACCATGGACGTTTTCTAGGGGTGAGCAAAATCTGATCCGGTCCTAGGATCCGTCCCAACCCATGGTGTTCGGGTTGAGTCTGATCCTAACCCGTAGAAGAGAAGGGACGGACCCGCATCCCATTTTATGACTCAGTGCCGGGTTAGGGATGAGCTCAGGTTGACCTTCGGATTACCCAACCCGTCCCATATAATAAAAATCTATTTTTACTTTTATTCGTCTCTAACATACGTTTCACGTACAGTCACTGAGAAATAGGTATGAAGTAAATTACTAAACTTATACTCTCCTGTCTCCCACTAGCCCAATTGGTGACTTTTAGGAAGCATTTTGTGACTTTTGTGATATTGAAATTATCTTGTTTGATGAGAGTATCTTGTTTTTAACAATGTGACTTGATAACATGGGCGAGTTCTAGTGTGCGCAACGTCAGCATGTCGCTCACGATGAGCCATTTTTAGAACCATAAGATCAAACAGACACAAGATTTTATCATGGACCATCTGCACTAAATTTTTTTTCCACCATCTTCAACCTCTGATCTTCACCGTCTCCGCCGCTACCTCTCCCTCTCCCTCTCCAACAACTAAATCAACTCCTACATCCCCTCCGCCACCCTCGCCGCATGTTGCCGCCTCCACCACCTCGACCTCTCCAAAAACATCATCGTCGGCCCCATCCCAGACACCCTCTCCCAAATCCCCACCCTCTGCCGCCTCGACGTCTCCTTCAACAACCTCTCCAGCAATATACCCACCACCCTCGGCAACCTCCAACACCTCGAATCCCTCATCCTCGTATACAACTTCGTCAACGGAACAATACCCACTTCTTTCGGTGCTGTTACAACCCCTCCACGCCGAGTCACATACCGAGTTAACTCACCTCGAGGACCTTTGTGGGTTTCATTCCACCCTCGCTTGGTGCTCTCCCTTGCCTCACCAACCTTGGTTTGTCGCAGAACAGCCTCACCAGTAACATATACCCCAATCGTTCTCCGGGTTGAATTGTGACTCAGATCGAACTCGACTCGAACTCGCTCTTCGGCGAGTTACCCACCGGGTTATCGAACCTGAAACAGTTGGAAGTGTTTGATGCTTTGATGGGGTGGGGTGGCGGAGGAGAAAGAAAATGGAGTGAAAGATGAGGAGGGTGGAGGGAGGAGGAGATGCCAAGGATGTTGCGGTGGTGGCGCCATAGACCATGGTGAAAGGAGACGAACGGAGACTATGGAGAGGCTGTGGAGGGAGTTGGGCGGCGGAACGGCGAGGGCCGCCATGACAGAGACTGATCGGGGGGAGGGGAGGCGATGGAGTTGAGGGATGATATGGTGCAGATGGTCTAGAGTAAGGATGTGGACATGAGATGAATCTAATGGTGATATAAGGTCTCCCACCGTGAGAGATATAAGCCCCTCGCCCACACTAGAATCCGCCTGGTAACATGAGCATCAAATAAGTATCTAGAAAAAGGATCTATTTTGCCTTATAAAAAAACATAACATTTACCCACTCAGAAATTTTGTTTACAAAGAAACTATTTAAATTCGGGTCAATCTGATCCCGTCTATTTAAACCATCTTCTTAAACCAACCCGTATATGACCGGATTCCTTCGGGTTTAGGGACGGATTCGAGTTCGAATATTTGACCCTATCAATATTTAGGGTCGGATAAAGGACAAACATAACCCGTCGCAACCTGTCCCACGCTGACCCCTAAAGCTTTCTATTGATCCTCTGGGCGAGAAAACTTGCAGAGATTGTAAAATATTATAATAATGTGAGATCGTACAGCTTTTTTTTTATGTAATCTGAAAATATTATGTTATTTGACTAAAATTTTAATTCATAATAAAACCCCATAATATTGAATATATTGAATGCAATATTTTTTTAAAATTTGATTTTTCACCTAAAGGCACAACTTAACATCTTCAAAAAAACAAAAAAACTGGAATATTGCCCATGTCGGCGATGTCGCCGTAAACGCAACAGCTTAGCTGCTCCGCAGACTTTGCAAAAAGATATCACCATCTCTCTTTATTTGGGTTTTTGGAACTTTCGTTCATCACGTAATTAATTACGTCTATTTTTAAGTCCACTCTGAAAGTGTAAAACTTCTTACCATGTTGTTTTTTGTAGGAAAGACTAATTCCCAATAATTAGTGAAGTGTAAACTGAAAATTGATTCGATCCATTTATACCTTGCTTCCGAGAGCCAATTTTAAGTGGACTTTACCTTTTGTCAGGAATATAGCAGTTTTGGAGTAAAAAAAAAAGGAATATAGCAGTTTCTTTGTTCATCACAATTTCTTTATACCTGAACATGAAATGAAACTTTTGTTTTCCAAACGATAGTGTTACATCTTTTTAATATGTAATCCCAAAGTAAATCAAAGTACGTAAATAAAATATTTTCTTCCCATAGCTTTTTTCTCTAACTAAACATATATTCCATATTTCAATTTTCTTTAACCAATATTTCAAATTTCATATTTTTTTTTGGTAACAGTGACTAATAGACATGTTGGACAATATTCTCTCCGATCAGATTTTTTCCATACATATCTGACCACTTAAAATTGAAAAGGAAATATACGGCATTAGGAAAAAAAGAAGAAAAAAAACCAGTCACGTAATTTTCTGCCATGATTTCCAACCGTCACTTTCATTTTCTCTCTACTTTACTGCACAGTGCAGAGACAGAGGTAGAAGCTGAAGAGCGAGGGTTGCTAGCTATGAAATCGAAAAGTCACGTCCACAACGGAAATGGTTACACAAGCGAGAGCAATAGCAGCACCACTCCAAGCTCGCCACGTCACTCCACCATATCCTCTCACTGCCGGAGGCGCCTCCGCACCAACAAGACCACCGCCGACGCCGCCACCAACCGCCTGACTACCATCGCCACCGGCATCATTGCTCGCCGGAACCTCCGTTACTTGTTCCTGCTGCCACTGGTCTACGTGTCCGGCTTGCTGGTGTGCGTGGGGCCATTCTCTGCATTGCCTCCTCCACCTGGCTCCCGATATCGCAGCCATGAGGTTTTCGAAAAGCTATGGCCAGATATTCAGCTCGATAATTCCTCTTCCATTCAGGTTCGTTTGCTTCACTCTCCATTCATCATTCCGTCGTGTTCTTCGCTTACTTATTGTATTGTATGTATGTATGGTACATGATCGTGGAATGAGAATGGCTAAGATTTGAGTTAGATAGCATTCAATTTACAATTCACTTGGATTTGGGGTTAGAAAAGGACATAGACATTATTAGTTAGCGTCAATTTCAATTTCACTGAGACGAGACGATTTTTTCTTATTTGGCATTTTCTTTGTAACTATTTGTTAGGTTGGTGGGCGAATATGCTAAATTTTGCTTTGTCATTATGGTTCCATTTTTTATTAATTCAATTGTTTTTACTATTAAGTGTTAACTACCTTTTTTTTATGCATATATAGTAAGAAAATCATTTGCTTCCATAGAGAACACTGAATGTTTTTTTCCACCCTTTTTGCAGTTGTCTTCTGTGTGGAAGTTCAAGAGGAAGTTGAGAGAGCAGAAGCCTTGTCCAAATTTTACTGCTTTGCAACATGAACATTTAGGTATGCACATAGATAACATGATATCCCATCGGGGCTTATTTAGTTAACCATTCCATTGTACATTTTATTTTTTTTTTTGCTATAAAGCCTAAAACTAGATTAGGTTATTTCACCTAATTTTTCTCTGGCTGTCCACATATATTTTCTTGGACAGCTTTGTGCTGCTAATGTGAAACTTGAGAGAAGAAAAAGTAAACATGATTTAGGAATTTAAATCTGTGTGTTCTCTTAATTTCAGTGTCCCCTGGCCATAATGGTTTCTTAATTGTGGAGGCCAATGGCGGTCTTAACCAGCAACGCTCTGCGGTATGATAATAAAACTTTCCTTTCTCTGAATTTGGGTACTTTTCCTTTATATTGTTTATGACATGAACTAGTTTCCACCATTGTGCTTCCTAAATTGTCTTTTGTCAGATTTGCAATGCTGTGGCGGTGGCTGGACTCTTGAATGCAATACTAGTAATACCTCAATTTGAATACCACAATGTTTGGAAAGATCCAAGGTTAGCAATATAATTCTTATTTTTTAATGTAATATAATGAGCAATATGATGCTTCCAATCTTGTTCCTTATTTTTTTGTCTGGAATCTCTAATAATGTTTAAAATAATTTTATTTGTCTTACAGTGAATTTGGGGATATATATGATGAAGATCATTTTATATCCACACTTGAGGGCTATGTGAAGGTGGTTAAAGAACTCCCTGAAGTACTAATGGAGAGGTATAATTACAGTATTAGCAATATAACTAACATCAGAGTTCAAGCTTGGGCTCCAGTCAGTTATTATCTGGGGACTGTGTATCCTGTCTTGCAAAAGGAAGGGTAGGTATTGAACTACTTTTTCTTCATTTCTCATCATCTTTTGGAATGGAAAAATCTTGAAATATCAGATTTCATTTTTTATTTATTATAGTGAAATATGTTTAAATTTCAGAATTCATTTTTTCTCCATAAAAACTGAATTCTAAATCCAAGTTGAGCATTCAACCCAATTTGAATTTAAACAGACAATTTGATAAAATAAGCAATTTTATTTTTTGGCTTGGTAACCTTATGCAGGGTTATTAGGATAGCACCATTTGCCAATCGATTGGCTATGAGTGTCCCTCCTCATATTCAATTTCTAAGATGTCTTACTAATTTTAAGGCTTTGAGGTTCTCTCCTTCAATATCAACACTAGCTATGGAATTGGTTAACCGAATGATTGAGAAGAGCTCAAGGACAGATGGAAAGTACATTGCTGTGCATCTTCGCTTTGAGGAGGTACCAATGGTCAAGTAATTGGTGTGTAGTGTATATGTATAATGTGTGTGTGAAGGGTAGAGGATTGAATCAGCTTTCATCAATTTCATGTATTGATTGAATAAATAATCTCAACATGAAGGACATGGTAGCATTTTCCTGCTGTGTATACGATAGAGGCGATGCAGAACAGTTGGAATTGAATTCAGTTCGAGTAAAAGGGTGGAGGGGAAAATTTAAACGAAAAGATCGCATCATTGTACCTTACCTTAATCGAGTCAATGGAAGATGCCCACTAACCCCTCTAGAGGTATTTCTCTAATTATATCAATGCTTCTCTGATCTTAAATTGTGGATTTTTCTTAATTTAAATTGTGAGTTTTTGTGCTAACTTAGTGTGCCTTCTTAATGAAGTTCAATCATTATGTTCTTGACTTCTTGTAGTTCCCATTCCTGATTCCATTGGCTTCCGCCCTCACCATTTATATTTTTTTTTGTTAATTGCCGTGAGAGTGGCATGCTGAGAGGAAAACCAAACTGATATATGGAAGTTGAGATTGTGAGAAACCTCATGGAACTGAAGAGACTCATGTTTACTTCGTTGTTTTCCTTCACTATGTAGGTTGGGATGATGCTACGTGGCATGGGATTTGATAACAATACGTCAATATATTTAGCTTCTGGGAAAATATATCATGCAGAGAGATATTTGGCTCCTTTGATAGAGATGTTTCCCAATCTGCATACTAAGGAGTCTCTTGCAACATCAGATGAGCTTGCTCCTTTTGCGGTAAAGATTCTTACTATTTGACTAAAAAAGAAAACCAATCACAAACTTCAGTGATGCTTAATATATATTTAACTGTATGGCTATGAAGTTCTTTAACGTTTGTTTTATTTGAATTCCTTTCCATGAGGGCCGTGGACTGATGCATGGTAGCTTGATTTTGTTGTAGTTCAAGCCTATTTTAAAGTTATGCAGCAATTCATATAGTTTTTTTATGCTTGTGGCAATAAAAATTCAGGGAGTCAACCTAACCTACAATTCGCATAGAACATATGGATGTATCATGTGAGATCTTGTAGTTAAAGACTTAAGACAATTTGATAGCTAATGAACCGGTGTGAGTGGTTCATAGTTGTAGGTATTCTTCGTCACTAAAATTCTCAACTGTATTTATGTTCATGGATTTGGTTTGGAACTTTCAGGTGGGAACTAATGCTCAATCCATCTGATAGTGCAATTTGCTGTTTTATATAAACTCCAATTGCTGACTTTTTTTAATTTGATTTTATATTTCATACACCAGAACTGGGAATGGATCACCGATTAACTAACTGGATATGCAGCATGTGTATTATATGTTTATAATGATCAAGGATGAAGTTCACTTTATATTATGGTTCTCCCTTATCATGCAGTTTGGTGTTTTGATGCTAGATTATAAGCATATTATAAATTCTACTGCATATTTTGAGATGTCAAAAGTTACAGAAGTATTGGTCATGCTCAAGTTTAATCTAATTTTGTTGTCATTACACTCTTTTATAGAAAGTCTTCTTTTCAATAGGCTTTAGTTCTTTATGCCATTTTTTTTCTAGGGGTATTCCTCCCAATTAGCAGCACTGGACTACACAGTATGCTTGTTCAGTGAGGTTTTTGTGACAACTCAGGGTGGCAACTTCCCTCATTTTCTGATGGGCCATAGACGATTTCTCTATAATGGGCATGCCAAGACTATTAACCCCGATAAGCGCAAGCTTGTTGTTCTATTGGAGGATGTTAATATTAGGTAAACTCTATTTTCTCTCTATGTTCGTCTCTTATCCTCCATTTATAGTCCTTCTAAACTATACTAAATCAATTTTTAACCATTAATGGGGATATTTAATTTTGTTCCACATATCGTTCACGTTTTGGAGCTTTTGTACATGGGTTAGTTTTTTTGCTACTACGTTTTGAAATTTTCAAACATCTCTCTGACAGTGTTATGAAGCTTATGCCTACTTTATGTGTGGCCTGAGTCATACTGCCCAGAGGTTTGTGACTGTAGTTGTTGCCTAGCCATGTACACTTCTGATTTGGATTTAGTGTTGGGGCTAAGCTATGCAAACTTTGAAGACACTAGATGATAGGAAATATTTGTGCATTGGTTTTGCAGTTGGAGAGCTTTCAAGGGGGAGATGGAAGCTATGCTCAGTGAAAGTGATCGCAAAGGAATCATGGTACCCAGAGTCAGAAAAATTAACAGAAAAACTTCTGTCTACATGTATCCCTTACCAGAATGTAGTTGTTTACAGCACTCTCATACCAGTCAACTTGCCACAAACTAGAATTTCTTGATATAAAAGAGAAAACCCATAAATGGATGTCACGCATCATTTGTTCTCACACTTCTGCCGTCATCAGATTTATATTATTTCCACGGCTTTGGTTTTCAACTTCCATTTCTATGGTTTCATGAAGCAGCATGCTCCGGACTGGGCAGAGTTGTCACCATTGCATGGTGTGGTATCCCAGCCTATTCTGTAAACGTGAGAGATTATCAAGTCTATGATTCGCTGCTGCTAATGCATGAAGATTTTGTGAGTAATCAGCAATGCATATTTTACATAGCTGGACAGCCTTTCTACTGCGCAATATATAGGATAGGTAGGAGTGGGACGATTGTACTTGGTGTTCCACGAAAGGATATAGCAAAACTCATTCAACTGTAAAGCTGTATTTTGATTTTCCCTTTCTGATCAATGTTCTTTGAACTAACATGACTTCCCCATTTTTTATTTCTTATGTACAATTCTTAGTCTAGAATCAAGAGAGCATTGAGAAAGTTGAGTGTATTCTTCCGCCATTATCATTGTGAGAGATCCTTTAGGTCTTGTTATACGAGTGGCTTTAATTCCCCCGCCCTGTATAATCAGCACCTAATTAACTCTTGAACCATCATCGGATGATCTTTGGGAAAACAGTTTATGAAGATTATCTGAAATCAGCGAGGAATGCCTGAACAAAAATTGAAGATATTTAGTGCCCCTAAGATTATACAGCATCTATAAATATATAAATCTAAATTATATATAGCTAGTAGGGGTGTTCATCAACCGATCCAAATCAATTCAAACCGTAAAAACCGATCCGAAAACCGAATAAACCGAAATAACCGAAAATCGAAAAAATCTCTTTTTTTAATTGGATTGGATCGGATTTTGGATTCTCTAGTGAAATCCAATCCGATCCAAACCAATATGTTATATACATATACTATAATTTTTTAAATTATAGTATTGCTCATATTTAAGTATTGTTTTTTTTATACTTTTATGTCCCTCATTCTCTTTAATATATTTGTTGGAATGATATATATGAGACTATTTAGCATAAATATTAATGTCTTGAAGTTATATTTTGATAAAAGTTTGGATGCATAACATATATATACTTGATTGGGTAAACATGAAAAATAGGAAATCAATTAAGTAAATTTAAAAAATAATTAGCTATAATTTATTTATAGCCGATTCAAGGAAAAAATAGGATAACTGAGAGTAGATAAGGATCAAATAATGGTTAATAAGGAACAAATAGTTGTTGCATTTCATAAAGGTTCTACTTTTCTAATATAAAGAGATGTAAAAATAAGTATTGGGCACCTTAAACGAGCTCACTTAAATGAATATTATCTTTTGTTAACTATTAAATAAGTAAAAATGATACTTGACATAAGAAAAAAAATAAAATATGAAAAAAATGAATTATCCAATGCAATCCAAACCGCATTTAAGTGAATTGGATCGGATCAAATTTTTTTAAGGAAGCAAACCAATCCAATCCAAACCGCATGTTATTTTCATCATTGGATCGGATGACTCTTTAGCTCAAAACCGATCCAATCCAATCCGCGAACGTCCCTAATAGCTAGTCCCATTTGGAGGAAAGTTTTACAAGTGTCACTTCTACAAGAAGCTTTTGCTAACCTTTCCATAATGGTAAACTTTTTTAATTTTAAAAATTAAAAAATAAATTAAATTTCAAAATAATATTAAAAAAAATATATGTACACAAAAAACGAAAAATAAGCTTATGTTGAAGATAGCTAACAGTTTAGCTTCCCAAAAAAAATTATAAAGTAGATACAATCTGATTCAAATTTCAAATCTATAAGGTGGCTTCTACCATAAGAGAGCAAACAAGTCCCTCATGATCAGGGAACAACAACGACTTGTTATAGTAGGTTATTTTAGGGGTATATTTATAAATTCAAATTTTATATGAGTTGATCTTTTAAATTTATTATTTGTAGCAAGGTCCATATTCCTTAAAACTTAGATTTGCTTCCATCCTCCTTCTCATTGCTGTCATCTTAAACCAAATGGGCACCCAACAAATCATGGACAAAAAAGAACAAAGCTTTACAACAAATCATGGACAAAAAAAATCAAAGCTTTACCATTGTCAAATAGACTATACCTTATCAAAGTCATCTCTCATCACATTAGTTGTCAACCCCATCATTTTTTTCCTTTTATATGCTGTGGCATTTGTAACAAGCTAATGCAGGCGGGTAAAAACAAAAACCAGATTTAGTCTCGCAAGTAAGCCACCGCCAGATCTCGAGAACAGTTCGCAGTAACTCCCGGAACGGACCTCGTATGGACCTCCCACCCAATCCGCCGAGCACCACAACTCCGAGCCGAGCCAACGCCATCACTGCACAGATCTACCATCGTCACCCCTCTTCGTCATGTTTCCACCCTAGTCACTCAATAGTTGCCAACGTCCAGACTAGAAAAATAGCTCTCTTTGACCAATTCTACATTGTTTGACCAATCAAATATTAAAGAATCCTCACGTAATGAATGCATGAGATTCTTTTGTATTAAGGTGGGAGGGAGCACGTTAGCCCACATGGGCACACAATGAAACAAGACATAAGCATCCATTGTTACATTAAAAAATTAAACAAAATAGAGGGGCAATTTCATAAAGGAACAATAAATCAGCTCAACATGTTACTCATACTTAATCACAGCTAACAATAAATCTAAGGGCTCATATTTACTCCCTCACCATGAGGGACTTACTTGCTCCATCATGGTAGAAGCCGCCAATCTATAAATCTATCTATAAATTATATATAGCTAGCCCCATTTGGAGGAAAATTTTACAAGTGTCACTTCTACAGAGATTACTTCTACAAGAAGCTTTAGGAAACTTTTTGAATTTTAAAAATTTAACAATAAATTATATTTTGAAATAATATTAAAAGAAAATAAATATGTACACAAAAAACGAAAAATAAACTTATGTTGAAGACAGCTAATAGTTCGGCTTCCCAAAAAAAAAATTAAAAAATAAATACAATCTGATTCAAATTTAAAATTTATTGTTACATAGTTTCAACCACTTTAGCATATTTTCATTTATTTATCTGATTCACTAATTTATTGTTGCTTTACCTTCTCTCTGTCTTTTCCCTCTCTCCCTCTGAGTATTTTTTTCGTTTCTCTCTCTATCTGGAAGGTCCCTTACGTGAGGAGATTGCCGCCGCAGCCTGTGAGGAGACCGCCGCCGCCGCAGTTGTGAGGATACCAATCTGTATACAGTTTGGGTTGAAATAAGAGCCCCGTTAAGCCCCAACTTGTATTTATACCATAAAACTCGACATAAACCCTATTTCTCACATTGTTAAACTCATAATAGCGGCCTCTCTTCATCTTTCTTAGTTTTCCCTTGAACCCCTTGAAGTTCTTGGAGTTTGTGAGTCCGTTTGGGAGAGAAGTTACGTGTGTTAGCATCGTTTAAGGTAACGTAGTTATCCTTCCTTAATCTCCTTTTCCCTTTCTTTTGAATTGGGGATTAAGGGTGCGTTTGGGTAAACAACTTAATTAAGAGCTTATGACATAAGACCTTATCGCATGAGAGCTTATGCCATAAGTGCTTAAAGAAAGAAAAAGAAAGAAAGGGGCATGAGAGGATTCGAATAGTGAAAAACACGGAGAGGGTGTTTAGTGCATAAGCTCTTATGATAATTCCATAAGCTTCTCCCAGTGACTTATGAAAATAAGTCAAAAACTCCTTATGGGATGACATAAGTTATTTTTATAAGCTCTGCCAAACACACTGCATAAGAACTTATGTCATCAGATAAGTCAAAAGAAGCTTAAATAAGATCTTCCAAACGCCACCTAAATGGTTATTCTCTTCCCTTCTTGTTTGACCAAGGCTTGAGTAACTCGTCAAGCCTCTCGATGGAACGTGTCTAGTTTGCCAACATTATCGTTTTGGGAATCTTCATTCCGGGTATTGGGAGAAGAATAATGTATACATTAGGCAAGGGGGTAGCGTAAGATGAGGGGTCCCCATAACCCTGTTATTGTTGTTAATTTCTATGAATGCATATTCGTTATATGTTGTTATTAATTGTTATTGATATTGCTACGTTTAGTATGACTATGCCTAAACTGTTGTTGATGCCATGATCTGCCTGGTTGTATGAGTTAATTGTTATAATTGCTAATTGGTTGATGGTATGCTCAATGTTTATGATTATCATGTTGTTCGTCAATGATGTATAATAGTTGAATCTGTTCATGATCTGATTATGATCGTTATGTTGTTGTTGCTATGAATTGACTGGATGAATGTTGATTGGATGAGGCTGTGTTGTTGTTGTGATGAACACGTAAATAAGACCCTAATCAGTTTTAAATAGGACTCTTGGTTAACATAGGATTTAAGGGGTTAATTCCCCAATGCTTCATAAGACATGAACTGTTAGTGAGAGGTGAGGTTTTATGCCAACTGGATTAGTGAAAGGACCCTAGGATCTGATTTGAGAGTGTTAGGGAGTTTTGACTCTAAGAATATGTATGAATCTGCCTAGAACAATACAGCTGGCCCAGGAATACGCTCGTGCTCCCGGTTGCATTCTAGAAGGCAAGCCGCGCATTGAGCACGGTCGTGCGGCAGACGGTGAGCACGACCGTGCTCCACTTAAGTGGCAGCACGACCGTGAAGTTGACACAGGCAAACACAAGAAGGGGGGTTGAATTGTGTTTGTTAATAATTTTAGAAAACAAGCTTTTTCAAAACTTATTTTCTCACACAAGGAATACAAGGCAAATGCACATGCAGAAAATGATCTTTTAAAGGCTTAACAAAATCAAGTTCAAATCCCCACAGTCACTATAAACAAATAAAACTGAATGAGTTAAGGGATTAGAAGATTGACGCAAGTGTTTTATCCTGGTTCACTCTCTTCCAACTAAGAGCTACGTCCGGTCCCTTCGACTTGAAGAAATTTCTCCACTATTTATGCAAATAGATTACACCAAGTATTCAACACCTCTCCAGGCTACAAGTATTCCTTTCTTACCAAGCCTCTTCAAGTTCTAACACTAACAAAGATTGTTTGCTTTTGATATTCTAACTCACTATGTGTAAGGATATGAAAGTTTCAGATCGGTTCAATATTACAACAATATTCAAGCTAAAGAATTACATACTTTTGATCTTTAAAGAATAAAAGAATTAGAGCTTGTAGATTGGCAAAAGTTTTCCTTGCAAAAGTTATTCTTCAGTGGTTGATGTTAGAACAAAAGTGATTTAGATTTAATTAATCTATAAGTTTTGATGTTAGAAAAAGGATTAAATTTGCTTGGCAAGGGATCTAACAAGGTTATCTAGTTTTGCAGGATCACTTGAATCTTATAAGTTATTGAAACTTAGAAAAAGTTTTCATATATCTGCTTGGACTTTGAATAAGAAATCAACGTCCACCCGTGTAGACAGGCTGCTCAAAAGCTTGGTAAAGTTATTTATTTGTTTATTTATTTATTTGAGTAGACTGAAACTTAAGTAGACGAGGCATGAGAATTTCTAAGTAGACGAAATATTAAAATATTTCTACTAGACGGAATCTAAGTTTCAAATTAAATAGACGAGCTTAACTTGCCACGTCATCAGACAAGATCTTTTTAAGTGAGTAGACGGACTTTAATGCCACGTCACTAGACAAAGATCAATATAACTCACCGAGATATAGCAAGTCCAAAGACTTGAGTAGACGAGAGGATATGCTACGTCAGTGGACGAGCAAAATGAAAGAGTGAATAGACTTAGTTTCACATATAACTAAGTAGACATAGTTTTTAAGTAGATGAGCTCATCTTTATGAAAAGCCTTCATAAATAATTTCAATCCGATCCACAATGAATCATATTTATTTCAAGAGAATTTTTGTTCTTCTCATTTGTTTTATATGCTTAATGCTCTGTTTCCTTGTGTGAAAATCATAGTACCATCGAGGAAATACAAAAAGCAACACAGTACAATGGGAAATGTAAAACGATCTGTACGATAACACCTTTATGGCTGGAAAAAGCTGGAAATTACATAAAGGAGGAAAAACAGTTTTCAAGCTGTAAATGCTCAAAGCAGTGCGCCTCCATTTTGTACTACCCTGATAACCAAGAATACATTTCAGCATGGCCACGACCAAGCTATCAGTCATAACGGATATTGTGCATTCAATGCTATCTCTAAACGAGAAATTCAAAATGACCGTTGAAGCTTTTCAAGAGTAGAAGAAGGTCACTATAAATATAGGACCTCAAGCAATGAAGAACAACTTTTTCCAATCCAATATTTGCGAGAACAAGCTCTCATTTCTTTCATTCTTTCAAAAGCAAAAGTCTGTATTCTTTAGTTTGAATATGGTAAAAATATTCAACAGATCTTAAACTTTCATATCCTCACATATAGTGAGTTAAGATCTTAAGTTAAAATCTCCTTGTTAGAGTTAGAGCCTGAAGAGGCTTGGTAGGAAAGGAATACTTGTAACCTGGAGAGGTGTTGAATACTTGGTTGTAATCTATTTGGAGAAATAGTGGATAAAACCTTCAAATCGAAGGGACTAGATGTAGCTCTTGGTTGGAAGAGAGTAAACCAGAATAAAATCATTTGTGTAAATCTTCTATCCTTAAACTTTTACAGCTTTATTTGTTTATACTGATTGTGGGGTTTTGATATTGTTTTAGTTAAGTCTCAAAAGTTCTTTTTCAGTGTGTGCATCTGTTTTATATATCCTCTGAGGAAAACAGTTTTAAAAGGTTATTTTAGAAAAATTATCAACATACACAATTCAACCCCCATCTTGTGTCTGCCTGTGTCAACTTCAGTTGGTATCAGAGCTCAGTCTCGAAAGGGTTGAGCATCCAACAAGTGTTGAGGGAGTACGATCCAACAACCATCGATACAAAAGGACAAGCTATCAACAGACCTCATCTCTTCGTTGAAACTATGACTACTGGAAGAAGTGGATGATGGCGTTTTTGGATGCACAAAGTCTAGATATCTGGGAGCTCGTAGAAACTGGTTATATCGAGCCCATAAATGAAGATGGAGCTGCTGTTGCTAGAGCAGATTGGATTGCAGATCAAAAGCCAAAGCATCAACTTAATCTCAAAGCTAAACATTATTTGATGTGTGCCATCACCAGATCTGAACATGACAAGGTTCACAGCTGCAACACTGCCAAAGAAATCCGGGATACTCTTGCCCTAGCTCATGAAGGTTCATCACAAGTGAAAGAATCAAAGATAAGAATACTGGTTCACCAGTATGAGCTATTCAAGATGAGTGAACATGAAACAATAGATCAAATGTTTGGTAGATTCCAAACTATCACCAAGAGACTCAGATCTCTCGGTAAAGTCTATGAAAATAGAGACCATGTCAGGAAAATTCCGAGAAGCTTATCCAAGCAATGGAGACCCAAAGTTACTGCTATTCAGGAAGCTAAAAACCTAAATACTTTTTCTCTAGAATAGCTCCTTGGACCACTCAAAGTTCATGAACTTGAACTAAATGAAGAAGAAAGTTCCAGAAAATGGAAGTCTATTGCCATAAAGGCAAAGAAAGCAAGTCCATCAAAAGTCCTCAAAGCTGCCGAATCATCAGATGATAGTGGACCTTCAGACAGTGATGAAGTGTCAGATAAGGATGAACTATCTTTCATCTTCAGAAAGATTCAATATATGTGGAGAAAGAAAGGTGGTTTCAGAAGGAAGTAGTTTAACATAAAGTTTTCCAAGGAGAGGTCATACTCCAAGGAAAAAGGTCCACCCTTGTGTTTTGAATGCAAGAAGCCTGATCATTTCAAAGCTGATTGTCTTAAGCTGAAGGATAAAAAGAAATTCTTCAAAAAGAAGAAAGGTTTAATGGCTACGTGGGAGTATCCGGATCACTATCTTCATCAGATGAAGAAGATAATGATGAGGAAGATATTTGTCTCATGGCAGACACTGCATCAGAAAGTGAATATACTGATGCTGAGGTAATGGACTCTGACCCGTCCACTCTTCGAAATGATTTTGATGAATTGTTGCATAAGTCGTCCATACCGTCTCGAGACTATAGTAGTCTCAAAAAGAAAATTTCTATATTGTCTAGAGAATATGATAGGGTTTGCATTGAGAAACAAAACCTTAAAGATGAAAATGACATACTAAAATCAGTGAATGTCAGTCTAGCTAACTAAATGGAGTGTGAGCTTGATGTTTCTTGTGAAGTTGCAAACCTGAAACAAGATGTAACTTATCTGACAGACTCTCTGTCAAAGCTTGTGGGTGGCTCAAATAAACTTAGTCTCATTTTAAGGTACTCTAGGTCACCACATGATAAATCTGGCATTGGTTATGACAAAGAGAAACAAGAAGCATCTCACCAAAAGTCAACACCACATACACAACACAGAGCTTCAAAAGCTCAAGCTAAACATGCTAAAACCAAGTCTGGCCCGTCCAACACCTTTTGCAAAGTGTGTTGAAAGAATGGGCATACTACTTCTAGATGCATACATAATAAGCATAGAAAACATTCTCGTCCAGTGACTATTAACAAGAAAGGACCCAAGTCAGTTTGGGTACCTAAAGATAAGATAATACCTGTTGCAGATTGGCTTAACAACAGGAAAGAAACAAACATCTTGGTACTTGGATAGTGGGTGCTCACGACATATGACATGAGAAAGGTGTATGTTCCAAGAACTTAGAGCCAAAGATG
This sequence comes from Sophora flavescens, assembly GCA_030762895.1. Classification (NCBI taxonomy): domain Eukaryota; kingdom Viridiplantae; phylum Streptophyta; class Magnoliopsida; order Fabales; family Fabaceae; genus Sophora; species Sophora flavescens. Next base: position 52,670,223 of record CM061067.1, on the reverse strand, counting down.
GTGGCTGAGTCACATTTGGAGGAAACCAGAAAGGGAAGATCACTGGTATAGGTAAATATGGTAAACATCATTTTCCCTCCATTGACAATGTTCTCTTGGTTAATGGTCTTAAACATAATCTGCCAAGTATAAGTCAATTATGTGATAGTGGATATGTTGTTTCTTTTGATAAGAACATGTGTAATGTCAAGAAAAATGATGGATCACTTCTATTCACTGCTAAGAGGCAAAACAATCTGTATAAGATTGACCTGGAGGACCTCTCAAATCATAGTGTCTCATGTCTAGTGTCCATTGAAGATGAATGATCGATTTGGCACAAAAGGCTAGGTCATGCAAGCTTGAAATTAATTTCAAAGCTAAATAAGCATAACCTCGTGAGAGGGCTACCAAACCTTAAGTACGACTCTGATGCTCTCTGTGATGCATGTCAAAAGGGAAAACAAGTGAAGGGTTCTTTTGAGTCTAAAACTGTTGTTAGTACCAATAGACTGCTAGAGTTGCTACAGCTTGATCTTTTTGGTCCAACAAGGACTGCTTCTGTCAGTGGTAAGAAATATGGTCTTGTTATTGTAGATGACTACACAAGATGGACATGGGTTATGTTCTTAACTCACAAGGATGAGTCCTTCAAGGTCTTTTCTATATTCTGTAAACGTGTACAGAATGAAAAATGCATGTGTATCACTTCTATCAGAAGTGACCATGGGGGAGAGTTTGAGAATGAGCTATTTCATAAATTCTGTGAAGAAAGTGATATTCTTCACAACTTCTCAATACCAAGAACACCACAGCAAAATGGTGTAGTAGAGAGAAAGAACAGATCTCTTTAAGAGATGGCTAGGACTATGCTCAATGATCACTCTGTCCTTAGACACTTCTGGGCTAAAGCTGTTAACATTGCCTGCTACATTCAGAACATAATATACATTAGACCTATCCTGAACAAGGCTCCTTACGAACTGTGGAAAGGAAAAAAACCCAACATTTCATATTTTCATCCCTTTGGTTGTAAATGCTATATACTGAATACAAAAGATCAACTTAGTAAATTTGATGCAAAAGTAGATAATGGAATTCTATTAGGATATTCTGAAACTTCAAAAGGTTTTAAAGTTTATAATTCTTGAACTTTAGTTGTAGAAGAATATATTCATGTCAAGTTTGATGACAAGCAACCTGATAAGAAATTATCAGAGCTTGATGAAGCTTTTGCAGATCTTGATCCAAATATTTCATGAGATACAACACAGATTAAAGTTGATGATCAAGTAGACGACCCTCCTCAACAACCAGAACCAGAAACATCCACTTCTCAACAAGAAAATGTTCAAAGATCTTGGTACTTCATGAATTATCATCCACAAGATCAGATCATTGGAAATCCCAATGATAGGCTAAGAACCAGATCAACCTTCAAAGAGCAAGATGATTCTACCATTGTCTCTGAGTTGGAACCAAAGACAGTGGACAAGGCTCTGCTGGATGATGGCCGGATTCTGGCAATGCAAGAAGAACTGAATCAATTTGAAAGAAGTAATGTTTGGACTATGGTACCCTTGCCTAAAGATAAGTCAGTTATTGGAACAAAATGGGTTTACAGAAACAAACTTGATGAAAATGGTAAAGTGGTAAGAAATAAAGCAAGACTTGTTGCACAAGGATACTCTCAAGAAGAAGGTATAGATTACACTGAAACTTTTGCACCTGTTGCTAGATTAGAAGCAATTAGGATTTTACTTTCTTTTGATGCACATCATAGCATTATGCTTTTTCAAATGGATGTTAAAAGTGCTTTTCTAAATGGCTTTATTATTGAAGAGGTATATGTTATGCAACCTCCGGATTTTGAAAGTTAAACCAAACCTGAACATGTATATAAGCTTAAGAAAGCCTTATACGGCCTCAAGCAAGCTCCTAGAGCTTGGAATGATAGACTAAGTTCATTTCTAATGGAAAACAGCTTTAATAGAGGAAATATTGATACAACCTTGTTTAGAAAATCCATAAAATATAATTTGTTAGTTGTGCAAATATATGTTGATGATATTATATTTGGTGCTACTAATGAATCTCTATGCAAATAGTTTTCTAAGCTCATGCAGAAATAGTTTGAAATGAGCATGATAGGAGAACTCAAATTCTTCCTTGGACTTCAAGTTAAACAAACTATGGACGAGGTGTACATCCATCAAACTAAATATACAAAGGAACTACTAAATAAGTTTAAGATGGATGATTGCAAGCCAATGAATACCCCTATGCACCCCACGTCCATACTGAGCAAAGATGATAAAGTGAAAAAGGTAGACCAAAAGGTATATAGAGATATGTTAGGATCTCTCTTATATCTTACTGCGTCTAGGCCTGATATTATGTTCAGTGTATGCTTATGTGCTCGATTTCAATCTGATCATAGAGAATTTCACTTATCAGCAGTTAAAAGAATATTTAGATATTTAAAAGGTACTACTAATCTGGGTTTGTGCTTTAAGAAAAATGAAGATTATAGATTAGTTGGTTTTTCTGATGCTGACTATGCTGGAGATTGAATTGAAAGAAAGAGTACCAGTGGAGGATGTCACTTCATTGGAGCTAATCTCGTTTCATGGTCAAGCAAAAGACAAAGTACCGTTGCCTTATCAACTGTCGAAGCTGAGTATATTTCAGCTGCAAGTTGCTGCTCTCAATTTCTATGGATCAAACATCAATTGGAGGATTACAATATGTTTTTAAGTAGTATTCCACTTATGTGTGATAATACTGCCGCAATAAATATATCTAAGAATCCAATACTGCATTCAAGAGCTAAGCATTCAGAGATTAAACATCATTTTATAAGGGATTATGTGTAAAAAGGTGTGAGTGACATATAATTTGTAGATACTGACCATCAATAGGTAGATATCTTTACTAAACCTCTTGCTGAGGACATATTCATTTATATTATGAAGCATCTTAATATGTTATGTGTGGATTAATTGTGAAGTCTAGTTTTGAATATGATGTTTCCGATTTATGTGCGTCAAATGCATTTCACGTCTATTGCATAATTATATGTGCGTCTATTGCATGTCACGTCTATTGCACTTGTTTTCTGCATCCACTGCATGCCGCGTCCATACATGTTTGTGTGTTGCTTGGACTCGTCCATAGACATATTTGGTAATTACTTTTTGCCTGGACCTATCTGTGCATATATTTATTAAAAACATTTATGTTGTCTCAAAGACATATTTATTTAATATATTCTCTTGTTGAGTCAGTAATTCCCATCAATACCTTTTTTTTATAGTTTCAAAATACCATCGCCGTTTTATCTTTAATGACTTGTCTTGTCAAAATTTTTAATTCTAAAATAAAAACCTTTGAAATTCAAAAACCTTTTTAAAATCAACCCTCTTCCCTCTGAGAAACCTTTCACTACCCTTTCATCTCTAAGATTACTCGAGCTCTCTATCTCTTTGCTTTCAAACCATAACTCTCAGATCACCAAAAATGGCTTCTTCTTCAACCTTCAACGTGGACAAGCTTAATATGGCTATTGAGCATCACTTCAACTTCGGAGGAATCACTCACCAGGAATGACACAGTAAGGAATCACTCATGGAAATCTATAGAAATGAAGGACATCATTCGCATCCTTCATCAACTGCTGAACAAAGTGGTTCTTCACAGAGCTGGGTCCAAGGACAACTTGTCTACCTTGCACAAGTTCTGCCTTTGCCATCTCTTTATTGTGACAAAGATGAACCTTCCTAGAATTTTGTATGGAAGATTAAGGGATACTGTGATTAACAGGAAGAAACTATCTGCAATTCCATATTGTCATCACCTTTCTAAGATCTTCAAAGCTCAAGGAATCCATGAATTCATTGCTGCTAGGTCATCTGAAGAGCAAGCACGGATTTTAACTGAAAAATCAATGTCAGTTGTTGATTTTGGCAAGATGAACATTGCAAATATGAATCTCAGCACCTATACTGTTGCTGCCATGGCCAAGGCTGAGGAATTGATGAAAGTCAAGGAAGAAATGGTTGAACAAAACAATGTTGATGTTATGGGGCTAAAGAGAAATGTTAAGAAGAAAACCACTGCTGCAAGGAAGCCAATGCCTACAAGGCCTACTGGTGCAATTGTCTTCAGAGAACTCACTGCTACTGCTCCTAATCCTGCTCCTGCGACACCCTACTCTAGGGTCATCACACTACTACCTAAGAACGGAAATTAAATTATTAACGCTGGTTACTTTCGGAAAATATACTTGTAAGAGATTTTTTCTTTACAAAAATAGTGCTGAGTTTTTTTTTTAACAAAACATAGAACCATTGCACACATACATAATATATATATATATATATATATATATATATATATATATGTATATATATCACCTTTTTACATACATGAAACCTATAATAGGAGATAACAAAAGAGCCCTCATGAGTATAGGCTATTCTCCATCAAACTAAGCAAAGAAAATAAAGACATATATACACATCGGCAACAAGTAGTTCAGGATCACATTCAAAAACTTATGGCTCTCTGAAGCCAGATCAAAACCGTCAAGACTCACTACCCCAAAAACTCTACCTAAAGCTGGTCAAGCTACTGAAACCCAATGGGAAGATCATGATGATCAATCACGCATACAACCGATTGAATCGACGATGATGCCTCCGCTAGTCGTATCCTCGGAAGAATCCTCATCATCAACCGTAGGAGGTTGAAACTCGTGGATCGTCCTCAATGTATTCCTCCCGGATCTTCCTCTTCCTCATTTAACTCCACTTCAACAGGAGGTTCCGCAGTCCTAATATCCCGAAGAGGATGTGGTTGAGGCGGATCCATCAATCCGTGCTCTTCTAAGTACTGTAGGTAAAGCCAAACTGGAGGTAGAGATACCTCGACCGTCTCCACTACGTGAATTATATGTTGTGGTCCTTCCTCTATTGTTCCGATCACCTCTCTACTCGGTCCATGGTAGGTGGCGCTGAGTGCCCCAAGGTTAATCTCCCAGGCACCACCATATTGTGCACGATCAAAAGTGATCGTTCGAACCCTCGATTGTACCAAAGGTATGTTTGGGTCCATCTGAATATGTGTAAGAGTGAGAAACCAATACATGGATCTTACTCAATAACTACATACTAGCCACCACATAAACATATCAGCATTTACCAAATACCAGAAGTTATAAACAAATAGTTTATCAGTGGGTTCAACACCCTAAACATCATCAATTTAAAAATTATGCATGACACTTCATATTCATCATCTAATTTTCGTCCTAATATCATGAGATATCCCAACATATAATGAGTTGATCAGGCTCCATAGCCACACTGACTAACTTGGCACTCTGCCAATAGGTGCGCAACCTCTTCCCATCCACACAGGCACACAAGGCCAGGTACACAAGACCATTACACATTGCTAATGTCCACACTCAGGGCACCAATAGCAAGTAAGATGGGGTCTCCATGTCCTCACTAGGCACATGAGATAAATGCATATCGGAATTACCTTTCGCCGCTGGTAATTAATGCATCAAACCACAAACCGCAGGCACGTCTGTCAAATGCATGTGAAATACTTTTGTTTTGTTCTTTTCTTTGTGTTCAATCTTTCTTTGCCGAAGCTCAAAATGGCTTACAACTCACATAGTCTTAAAACACTTGTTAAAACTTTTATTACAACACAGGACCTCACTGTCCGAGTGCTCAATCACGACACCTTTCGACCGATGCACCAGTCTTAGGTTCGTGGTACTAGAAAACACCTTCAATGTTTCAACACAGTATACCTCACGTATACGGTATAGGCCCTCAAAGTCCAAATGACTGAGTCCATCACAACACAGAACATTAGTACCCCGACGTCTCGGTTACTAAGTCCAACTGTACTTTCAACATGGTTGAATCAACTTTTGATTTTTGGAAATTCTTTTCCAAAGTAGAAATTCATTATAAAATCCTTAAATAATAAAAACTTAGTTTTTCACAAACCAATGAGTCACTTGAGGTTTAATTTTCTCAAAATATGCACTGCTGTTTCAAAAATACTTGCCGTATACACTTTTCCAAACTTGCCGTCAAATATTATTTTTAAGGCTTTTAAGCCAAACCTTAACTTTTTCCACTTAATTAATTTTATAAAATCATGATTAACTTATTTTCACCAATTAATTTCATAAAAGAATATTTTGTAATATTCTGGAATTTCTTACGTAAAATTAGCAGTGCTAAAATATTTTCACGGTTTCGCGCTCGTTGTGACTCATAATTCACCTTTTCAGAAATAAATTATTAAAATAATAATATTTTCCAAAACTCCTTATTTTTCTCAAAATAAACTCCCTTTAATATTATATATATCAATATTTTAACGTTAAAACATTGAATATAATTTACGAAGCTTCTTAAAGCTTTTATCCGACTTACTTAATTGTGCACTGACCACTGTCAGACTTCTCACACATCAACCAACAATTACATCACAGATATTTCCCAGGCAGATCATGCATCACAGTAGCATAATATAATTGCAGATAAACAATTAACGCAATTAAAACCACACAGATACAAATAACACAACAATAAACAACATAAATAAATACTAACAAACAAATAATTACAAACAACCACGGGATATCATATAGCCATTGAATAAATCCTCCGGTGTTCCCCTCTTACCTCTTGAAGACTTCTTGATGAACTTACAGATTCCTTCGGAATTTCGGTTACCTCGTAAACGTCGTACTCAACTAACCTTCAACCGTTACAACCAAATAGTTACAAATCAAGAAACTAAAACATTCTAAACCCTAATACATAGTCACGGCCTCTAGGGTTTTTGAATGACTAAAACTTCTAATCATGATTAAGTCATGGATTAATGATCCTTGATTAACCTAAATCATAGATTAGTGACTAAATAACTAAGTTTAAAACTCAAAACTTCCTAACTCTTTTATACATGGATTCGACCTCAATAGGTTCATAGGGCTAGGGTTCTTAGTTTAATAAACCAACTTGGATTTAGTAAGCATACATACTAATAGCTTGATTAACAAGATCATTAATTAAGTCTATGAACAAAACTCAACAAATCTAACCCACCTAGGGTTTCGGCCAACATAGAGATTTTTGAGTAAGATATTCATTTTAAGAAACTAACATGGATTAGAGTGTATAGACATACATGCCATATGGAATACATGATCATATATGACAACACATGAACAAAACTCTACCAACCCTAATTAGCTAGATTCGGCCAAAGCTAGATTTTTAGGAAAGAAATTTTTGATTACATCATGCTCTTGGATTTAGATAATATGCATGATATCAAGAAGATAGAAAGTAGTTTCATCATCATTAGATTTTTCTAGAATTTATTATGACCTTTCAAAGTTCTAGGGTTAGAAACCTTAAAGTGATGAACAACTATGATATAAGCCTTGAATCAAGAAACTTGCTAAAGAACATAGGTATGATTAAGAATGAAGATTTGAATTTACCTCTTGAAGATCAATAACAAAGGAAATTCAAGAAACTTGCTTCACAAACTTATCACTAAGAGACTTATGAACTTTAGGGTTTTGGAAACAAATGGCAAAAGAAACTAAGTGAAAAGTGAGAGTATGGTATTTATAGAGATAGTGGCGCCATCTTGGGAAGGATCTAGATGATGATGAGTTGTCTTGCTAAAGGATTCAAATGCAATTAAGTTCTAAGGACCAATTTGCAAAGATTCCAAAAGTTGAAGGACTAGTTTGCAAATTGTCAATAAAGTGTCATGATGATGATTTTTCCACATTTAATGCAAGCTTATCTTGACTTTGTTGGCTGAATTTATGTGTCAAAGATATTTTAGAACAATTCATGAAGGTTTGAGAAGAATCAAGAATGATATAGAATAATCAAGAATGATGTATAAAATTGTGGAACACTCTAGAAAAATCTTGATTCATCCAACAAATGAGGCAGCCATCAATCCTCATGGGCTTACGCATGGGCTGGGTTAGTTTGGGCTTGGGTTCATTTTTGTGGGGCCCACTTGAAGATTTAAACATTAAGCTTGACATAGGAACTTGTATAGTTTCAAATAGGCTTTATGGAATCAATCCATGAACTAGAAAATTTTGGGCTTCTAAGCCACGACCATTTGAGATTGGAAACAATAATTCTAGCCCAATCCACTTGAAAAAACTTAGAAACTAATTTAGGGACAAAGGGGTAATTTACAGAAAGTTCAGGGCTTAAACGTAAAATTCCTAAATTTTCACTTTAACCCTGAAAAACCTTCTAGACTTAAAAATATGATTCATCCCCTAGAATCATCTCAAAATCCTAAGATAAACCCTCTATCGACTCTTAGAAACTCCGAAATCCCTTCCGTCGTCTACCCGATTACGCGTTTCGCCCGTAATACGTAAATTATTTTATTTTTTTCTGAAAAAAATTATAAAAATACAGAATTGTAGAAAATAAAATACTAAACTTAATTCTTTCGTTCACGAGTTAAAATTAGGTATTTTGAGCAGTATTATTATACTGTTAATGGAATTCGCGGGCCGGGTTTCACCTGACTTTCCAACCTAAATTTTAATCGTAACTTCCTACGGTCAAGTAGGATTGAGTGGTAAACTCCGTTTATTTAAAATAATTTTCTAAAACTAAAATAAATTTATAAACATATTTATATGTATTACTATTATTTAAAACAGTAAAATACAGGGTGTTACATTACTACCCCACTAAAAAAAAATTTTGTCCTCGAAATTACGTACCTGTAAATAAATCAGGATACTGTAACTTCATTTTGTCTTCTACTTCCCATGTTGCTTCTCCAGTCACGTCATCCCAAATAACTTTGACCAACGAGATTTGTTTACCTGAGCTGCTTAGTCATCTTATCCGCGATTCTCACAGGTAATGTCTCATAAGACATGTTTTATTTTAGTTGTACTAGATCAGGTTCAATTACGTGAGATGGATCAGGAATATACTTCCTTAATTGTGAAACATGAAAGACATCATGAAGATTGGATAGAAACGGCGGTAAAGAAATTTTATAAGCTACAGGACCTATCCGATGAAGAATTTGATATGGTCCAATGAATTTAGGAGTAAGTTTCCTGGATTTAATTACCCTACCAACCCCAGTCGTTGGCGTGACTCTCAAAAACACATGCTCACCTTCCTCAAATTCAAGAGGTCGTCGTCTCTTGTCAGCATAACTTTTCTGTCGACTCTGAGTTGTCCGCATTTTCTCTTGGATCATTTTCACCTTTTCCGTCGTTTGTTGCACGATATCTCGTCCAACCATAAAACTCGCACCATCCTGGTACCAACATAAAGGCGTTCTGCACCGTCGACCATACAACGCTTCATAGAGTGCCATTCCTATGCTCGAGTGAAAACTGTTATTGTAAGTGAATTCTATCAATGATAGATATTCATCCCACTTCCAAAGATTTTCCAAAGACACAGGCTCTCAATAAATCTTCAAGAGACTGAATAGTCCTCACTGATTGTCCATCCGTTTGAGGATGATACGCAGAACTCAATCTAAGTTTCGTTCCCAATGACTCTTGCAGACTTTGCCAAAATCTTGATGTAAATCTCGGATCACGATCTGAAACAATACTCAAAGGTACTCCATGTAACCTAACAATTTCATCGATGTACAATCAAGTTAATCTTTCCAATGAGTATTTCACATTAACTGGTAAAAAGTGGGCTGACTTTGTCAATCGATCGACTATTACCCATATGGAGTCATACCCTTTTCGAGTCTTTGGCAAACCTGACACAAAATCCATCGCAATACCATCCCATTTCCATTCTGGAATGTCTAAAGATTGTAGCATTCCTGCTGGTCTTTGATGTTCTACTTTAACCTTTTGGCAAGTTAAACACACAACTACAAATTCCAATACATCTTTCTTCATACCGTGCCACCAATACAATTTCTTTAAATCCTGATACATCTTAGTAGCTCCGGGATGCAAACTCAACTTACTCCTATGAGCCTCTTCAAGAATCAACTTCCTCATTTCAACATCATTTGGTACGCAAATCCTCTCACCAAATCTTAAGATTCCATCATTTCCTTCTTTAAATTCTGACACAGCTCCCTGCCGCACTAATTCTTGTTCTCTTTGTAGGTACTGATCACTTTCTTGTTTTTCCTTAATTTGTTCCATTAGTCCACTTGAAATAGTAATCATACCCAAACACAATTTTCCTGGAAATGTCTCAATCGTCAATCGCATATCTCGGAATTGTTCTAACAATTGTTGCTTTTTAACCATCATTACCGATATATGCATTGATTTCCTACTCAAAGCATCTGCTACAACATTTGCTTTTCCAGGATGATACTGTAGTTGGAAATCATAATCCTTTAGAAATTCCAACCAACGCCTCTGTCTCATATTCAGCTCCTTCTGATCAAACAGGTATTTCAAACTTTTATGATCACTGAAAACATTAAAAGTCGCTCCATACAAATAATGTCTCCAGATTTTTAAAGCGAATACCACTGCTGCTAGCTCCAAATCATGTGTAGGATAATTCCTTTCATGAATCTTCAATTGCCTTGAAGCATATGCCACGACTTTCCAGTTTTGCATCAATACACATCCTAACCCTTGATGTGAAGCATCACAATACACTTCAAAAGGTTCGTGGGGATCAGGTAGTATCAATACCGGTGAAGTAGTCAACCTTCGCTTTAACTCTTGAAAACTTTCTTCACAAGTTTCAGTCCATACAAACGCTTGCTCCTTTCGAGTTAATAGGGTAAGAGGTCCTACTATTTTAGAAAATCCCTCAATGAATCTTCTATATTATCCCGCTATACCCACAAAACTACGAATTTCGGTCACCGTCTTAGGCCTTTCCCATTGCAAAACAGTCTCAACTTTCGACGGATCAACAACAATTCCTTCACTCGAAACTATGTGTCCTAAGAATTGAACTTGGTCTAACCAAAATTCACACTTTTCAGGTTTCTCTTAAAGTTGTTTCTCCTTTAAAATTTGGAGAACCACACTGAGATGTTCATCATGTTTTTCTTTACTGGCAGAATAGATTAGAATATCGTCGATGAAAACAGCGACAAACTGATCTAAGTAAGGACGAAAAATCCTATTCATGTAATCCATGAATATTGCTGGAGCATTCGTAACTCCGAACGGCATCACAAGATACTCGTAATGTCCGTAACGTGTCGTAAACGCAGTTTTAAGAACGTCCTCCGCCTTCACACGAATCTGATGATAACCCGAACGTAAGTCTATCTTTGAGAAAACAGCTGCTCCACGTAACTGATGCATTAAATCATCTATCCTTGGAAGTGGATACTTGTTCTTAATCGTCACCTTATTCAACTGACGAAAATCTACGCATAACCGAGAAGTTCCGGCTTTCTTATTCACTAATAAAACTGGAGCTCCCCAAGGTGATACACTAGGTCTAATGAATTCCTTCCGCATCAGTTCCACTAACTGTCCTTTTAATTCCTCAAGTTCGGATGGCGACATTCGATATGGTGCTATAGATATTGGTCCAGTGCCTGGAACCAGATCAATCGCGAACTCAACCTCCCGAACAGGTGGTAATCCCGGTACATCTTCGGGAAAAACTTCCAGAAACTCATTGACAACTGGTATACACTGCAAGTCTAACTCACTCTTAACGTCTAAGGAAAATAATAGCATGTATCCTTGCGCTCCCTCTTTTAAAGAAGCTTTTACTTGATTAGCAGTGAACAATCCAGAAATCTCATCCGTAGGAAAAACTAGGGTTTTACGAGCACAATCAATCAAAATATGGTTAGAAGACAACCAATCCATGCCTAAAATTACATATAACTGTATTAAAGGCAAACATATCAGGTTAACAAGAAAACACTTATCCTGAATAATGATAGGACAATTCAAGTAAACAGAAGTGACTACCACTGGTTTAGCAGTAGGGGTTGAAACAATAAGATCACACAACAAGGAAGAAACAGGCAATTTCAGCAGTTTCATACAATCCATAGAGATAAAAGAATGCGTTGCACCTGAATCAAATAGTACAGTTCAAAGATTACCGTTTATGTCGCACTTACCCTGTACGAGATCGTCAGAATTTGAAGCTTCAGTCCCACTCATCGTATAAACTCTCCCTTTGGCTGTCGGTTTATTTGTTTCGACGTGATTGACAGTCGACTCCCGCTTTGGTACCTTGCAGTCCTTCATCGCGTGTCCCAATTGATTACAGTTATAACATCTAAATTCCCTCCTAGGGCAAACATTTGACATATGCCCCGGATCTCCACAGTTAAAACATCTCCTAATCTGACCTTGATTCTGATTTCTTTGACCTCCACTCCCTGATGCAATAAAATTCGAACGGTTTTGTTGTCGATTCTGATTATTTCCTTGTGGACGGAAATAAGGCTTCCTCTGATTCTGTTTTCCTCTCCAACTCTGATTCTGGTTCTTGAATTGAGAAGGTCCACCAACATTCCCTCTATTATCCTTTCCCTTCCTCATTTGCTCGATCTTTCGACTCATTTCCACTAAACGTTGGAAATTACGAAGTTGCAAAGGTAAAACAGACTCCTTAATCTCAAATCGCAGTCCTGCTTCAAATTGTTCACACTTCCAACTTTCATTTGGTTGTGCTTGAAAGAAATGGAAGTATTTAGCCAGCGATTCAAACTTCGCCGCATACTCCCCTACAGATAACTCTCTCTGTTGTAATACCAGAAATTGTCGTTCCTTCTCGATCCTTATGCTCTCTGGAAAATATTTGTCCATAAATGCAGTTCGAAAAACATCCCAAGTAATGTCTTGATGCTCAGCCTCCAACAGTAGCCTATCACCTTTCCACCAATACTCCGCATCTCCCACCAATAGAAAAGTAGCATAAGTAACCCGAACATCTGCCGGCGTAACAACCAATTCGAAGATTTTCTCCAACTCCTGGATCCACAGATCAGCCTTCTCAGGATCAGCATCCGGACCAAACGCGTGAAGGATTTTGACTTCGAAACGCAATCAAATCCTTGCCTTCCGCAGCTTGCAGATTCTGGATATTCATTGCTGCAGTTTGATTTGCAATTGCCGCTGCCATATTCTCCATTGCTTGAGCCGCATAGTCCACTCCTTCTTCATACTCCTCATTCATATTACCACGACCTCCTACACGACCCCCTCTACGGCCTCGCCCCGACCGCGCGTCCACGCCAAGTCCACGTCCAGCTTCTGGTTCCATAACTGACCGACAATTAAAAATCAGTTAAACCAAAACCAGAAACTGAAACGCAAACTTACTCACTACCACACATTACATCTAATAAGTAATTAAAAACAAGTCTAAGTCAGAGATCACACAACAAAGACACAACAGACCTATTTCCCGACATTCCCGAAAGACTCGACCAGCTCTGATACCACAAATTGCGACACCCTACTCTAGGGTCATCACACTACTACCTAAGAACGGAAATTAAATTATTAACGCTGGTTACTTTCGGAAAATATACTTATAAGAGACTTTTTATTTACAAAAATAGTGCTGATTTTTTTTTTTAACAAAACATAGAACCATTGCACACATACATAATATATATATATATATATATATATATATATATATATATATATATATATATATATTTATATCACCTTTTTACATACATGAAACCTAAAATAGGAGATAACAAAAGAGCCCTCATGAGTATAGGCTATTCTCCATCAAACTAAGCAAAGAAAATAAAGACATATATACACATCGGCAACAAGTAGTTCAGAACCACATTCAAAAACTTATGGCTCTCTGAAGCCAGATCAAAACCGTCATGACTCACTATCCCAAAAACTCTACCTAAAGCTGGTCAAGCTACTGAAACCCATTGGGAAGATCATGATGATCAATCCCGCATACAACTGACGAATCTGACGATGATGCCTCCGCTACAGCCGTATCCTCAGAAGAATCCTCATCATCAACCGCAGGAGGTTGAAACTCAGGATCGTCCTCAATATATTCCTCCGGATCTTCCTCTTCCTCATTTAACTCCACTTCAACAGGAGGTTCCGCAGGTCCTAATATCTGAAGAGGATGTGGTTGAGGCGGATCCATCAATCCGTGCTCTTCTAAGTACTGTAGGTAAAGCCAAAATGGAGGTAGAGATACCTCGACCGTCTCCACTACGTGAATTATCTGTTGTGGTCCTTCCTTTATTGTTTCGATCACCTCTCTACTCGGTCCATGGTAGGTGGCGCTGAGTGCCCCAAGGTTAATCTCCCAGGCACCACCATATTGTGCACGATCAAAAGTGATCGTTCGAACCCTCGATTGTACCAAAGGTATGTTTGGGTCCATCTGAATATGTGTAAGAGTGAGAAACCAATACATGGATCTTACTCAATAACTACATACTAGCCACCACATAAACATATCAGCATTTACCAAATACCAGAAGTTATAAACAAATAGTTTATCAGTGGGTTCAACACCCCAAACATCATCAATTTAAAAATTATGCATGACACTTCATATTCATCATCTAATTTTCGTCCTAATATCATGAGATATCCCAACATATAATGAGTTGATCAGGATCCATAGCCATACTGACTAACTTGGCACTCTGCCAATAGGTGCGCAACCTCTTCCCATCCACACAGGCACACAAGGCCAGGTACACAAGACCATTACACATTGCTAATGTCCACACTCAGGGCACCAATAGCAAGTAAGATGGGGTCTCCATGTCCTCACTAGGAACATGAGATAAATGCATATCGGAATTACCTTTCGCAACTGGTAATTAATGCGTCAAACCACAAACCGCAGGCACGTCTGTCAAATGCATGTGAAATACTTTTGTTTTGTTCTTTTCTTTGTGTTCAATCTTTCTTTGCCGAAGCTCAAAATGGATTACGACTCACATAGTCTTAAAACACTTGTTAAAACTTTTATTACAACACAGGACCTCACTGTCCGAGTGCTCAATCACGACACCTCTCGATCGATGCACCAGTCTTAGGTTCGTGGTACTAGAAAACATCTTCAATGTTTCAAAACAGTATACCTCACGTATACGGTATAGGCCCTCAAAGTCCAAATGACTGAGTCCATCACAACACAGAACATTAGTACCCCGACGTCTCGGTTACTAAGTCCAACTGTACTTTCAACACGATTGAATTAACTTTTGATTTTTGGAAATTCTTTTCCAAAGTAGAAATTCATTATAAAATCCTTAAATAATAAAAACTTAGTTTTTCACAAACCAATGAGTCACTTGAGGTTTAATTTTCTCAAAATATGCACTGCCGTTTCAAAAATACTTGCCGTCTACACTTTTCCAAACTTGCTGTCAAATATTATTTTAAAGGCTTTTAAGCCAAAACTTAACTTTTTCCACTTAATTAATTTTATAAAATCATGATTAACTTATTTTCACCAATTAATTTCATAAAAGAATATTTTGTAATATTCCGGAATTTCTTACGTAAAAATTAACAGTGCTAAAATATTTTCACGGTTTCGCGCTAGTTGTGACTCATTATTCACTTTTTCAGAAATAAATTATTAAAATAATAATATTTTCCAAAACTCCTTATTTTTCTCAAAATAAACTCCCTTTAATATTATATATATCAATATTTTACCGTTAAAATATTGAATATAATTTGCGAAGCTTCTTAAAGCTTTTATCCGACTTACTTAATTGTGCACTGACCACTATCAGGCTTCTCACACATCAACCAACAATTACATCACATATATTTCCCAGACAGATCATGCATCACAGTAGCATAATATAATTGCAGATAAACAATTAACGCAATTAAAACCACACAGATACAAATAACATAACAATAAACAACATAAATAAATACTAACAAACAAATAATTACAAACAACCACGGGATAGCATATAGCCATTGAATAAATCTTCCGGTGTTCCCCTCTTACCTCTTGAAGACTTCTTGATGAACTTACAGATTCCTTCGGAATTTCGGTTACCTTGTAAACGTCGTACTCAACTAACCTTCAACCATTACAACCAAATAGTTACAAATCAAGAAACTAAAACATTCTAAACCCTAATACATAGTCACGGCCTCTAGGGTTTTTTAATGACTAAAACTTCTAATCATGATTAAGTCATGGATTAATGATCCTTGATTAACCTAAATAATAGATTAGTGACTAAATAACTAAGTTTAAAACTCAAAACTTCCTAACACTTTTATACATGGATTAGACCTCAATAGGTTCATAGGGCTAGGGTTCTTAGTTTAATAAACCAACTTGGATTTAGTAAGCATACATACTAATAGCTTGATTAACAAGATCATTAATGAAGTCTATGAACAAAACTCAACAAATCTAACCCACCTAGGGTTTCGTCCAACATAGAGATTTTTGAGTAAGATATTCATTTTAAGAAACTAACATGGATTAGAGTGTATAGACATACATGCCATATGGAATACATGATCATATACGACAACACATGAACAAAACTCTACCAACCCTAATTAGCTAGATTCGGCCAAAGCTAGATTTTTAGGAAAGAAATTTTTTATTACATCATGATCTTGGATTTAGATAATATGCATGATATCAAGAAGATAGAAAGTAGTTTCATCATCATTAGATTTTTCTAGAATTTATTATGACTTTTCAAAGTTCTAGGGTTAGAAACTTTAAAGTGATGAACAACTATGATATAAGCCTTGAATCAAGAAACTTGCTAAAGAACATAGGTATGATTAAGAATGAAGGTTTGAATTTACCTCTTGAAGATCAATAACAAAGGAAATTCAAGAAACTTGCTTCACAAACTTATCACTAAGAGACTTATGAACTTTAGGGTTTTGGAAACAAATGGCAAAAGAAACTAAGTGAAAAGTGAGAGTATGGTATTTATAGAGATAGTGGCGCCATCTTGGGAAGGATCTAGATGATGATGAGTTGTCTTGCTAAAGGATTCAAATGCAATTAAGTTCTAAGGACCAATTTGCAAAGATTCCAAAAGTTGAAGGACTAGTTTGCAAATTGTCAATAAAGTGTCATGATGATGATTTTTCCACATTTAATGCAAGCTTATCTTGACTTTGTTGGCTGAATTTATGTGTCAAAGATATTTTAGAACAATTCATGAAGGTTTGAGAAGAATCAAGAATGATATAGAATAATCAAGAATGATGTAGAAAATTGTGGAACACTCTAGAAAATTCTTGATTCATCAAACAAATGAGGCAGCCATCAATCCTCATGGGCTTACGCATGGGCTGGGTTAGTTTGGGCTTGGGTTCATTTTTGTGGGGCCCACTTGAAGATTTAAACATTAAGCTTGACATAGGAACTTGTATAGTTTCAAATAGGCTTTATGGAATCAATCCATGAACTAGAAAATTTTGGGCTTCTAAGCCACGACCATTTGAGATTGGAAACAATAATTCTAGTCCAATCCACTTGAAAAAACTTAGAAACTAATTTAGGGACCAAGGGGTAATTTACAGAAAGTTCAGGGCTTAATCGTAAAATTCCTAAATTTTCACTTTAACCCTGAAAAACCTTCTAGACTTAAAAATATGATTCATCCCCTTGAATCATCTCAAAATCCTAAGATAAACCCTC
The DNA here is from genome assembly GCA_030762895.1 of Sophora flavescens. Lineage (NCBI taxonomy): Eukaryota > Viridiplantae > Streptophyta > Magnoliopsida > Fabales > Fabaceae > Sophora > Sophora flavescens. Next base: position 52,652,557 of record CM061067.1, on the reverse strand, counting down.
TATCGGCTCTTAGAAACTCCGAAATCCCTTCCGTCGTCTACCCGATTACGCGTTTCGCTCGTAATACGTAAATTATTTTATTTTTTTCCCAAAAAAATTCTAAAAATACAGAGTTGTAGAAAATAAAATACTAAACTTAAGTCTTTCGTTCACGAGTTAAAATTAGGTATTTTGAGCCAGATTATTATATCATCAATGGAATTCATGGTAGGGTTTCGCCTGACTTTCCAACCTAAATTTTAATCGCAGCTTCCTACGGTCAAGTAGGATTGAGTGGTAAACTCCGTTTATTTAAAATAATTTTCTAAAACTCAAATAAATTTATAAACATATTTATATGTATTACTGTTATTTAAAACAGTAAAATACAGGGTGTTACATTACTACCCCACTAAAAAAAAAATTCGTCCTCGAAATTACGTACCTGTAAATAAATCAGGATACTGTAACTTCATTTTTTCTTCTACTTCCCACGTTGCTTCTCCAGTCACGTCATCCCAAATAACTTTGACCAACGAGATTTGTTTACCTCTGAGCTGTTTAGTCATCTTATCCGCGATTCTCACAGGTAATGTCTCATAAGACATGTTTTATTTTAGTTGTACTAGATCAGGTTCAATTACGTGAGATGGATCAGGAATATACTTCCTTAATTGTGAAACATGAAAGACATCATGAAGATTGGATAGAAACGGCGGTAAAGAAATTTTATAAGCTACAGGACCTATTCGATGAAGAATTTGATATGGTCCAATGAATTTAAGAGTGAGTTTCCTGGATTTAATTACCCTACCAACCCCAGTCATTGGCGTGACTCTCAAAAACACATGCTCACCTTCCTCAAATTCAAGAGGTCGTCGTCTCTTGTCAACATAACTTTCTGTCGACTCTGAGTTGTCCGCATTTTTTCTTGGATCATTTTCACCTTTTCCGTCGTTTGTTGCACGATATCTGGTCTAACCATAAAACTCGCACCATCCTGGTACCAACATAAAGGCGTTCTGCACCGTCGACCATACAACGCTTCATAGAGTGCCATTCCTATGCTCGAGTGAAAACTGTTATTGTAAGTGAATTCTATCAATGATAGATATTCATCCCAGCTTCCAGCATTTTCCAGCACACAGGCTCTCAATAAATCTTCAAGAGACTGAATAGTCCTCACTGATTGTCCATCCGTTTGAGGATGATACGCAGAACTCAATCTAAGTTTCGTTCCCAATGACTCTTGCAGACTTTGCCAAAATCTTGATGTAAATCTCGGATCACGATCTGAAACAATACTCAAAGGTACTCCATGTAACCTAACAATTTCATCGATGTACAACTGGGTTAATCTTTCCAATGAGTATTTCACATTAACTGGTAAAAAGTGGGCTGACTTTGTCAATCGATCGACTATTACCCATATGGAGTCATACCCTTTTCGAGTCTTTGGCAAACCTGACACAAAATCCATCGCAATACCATCCCATTTCCATTCTGGAATGTCTAAAGATTGTAGCATTCCTGCTGGTCTTTGATGTTCTACTTTAACCTTTTGGCAAGTTAAACACACAGCTACAAATTCCAATACATCTTTCTTCATACCGTGCCACCAATACAATTTCTTTAAATCCTGATACATCTTAGTAGCTCCGGGATGCAAACTCAACTTACTCCTATGAGCCTCTTCAAGAATCAACCTCCTCATTTCAACATCATTTGGTACACAAATCCTCTCACCAAATCTTAATATTCCATCATTTCCTTCTTTAAATTCTGACACAGCTCCCTGCCGCACTAATTCTTGTTCTCTTTGTAGGTACTGATCACTTTCTTGTTTTTCCTTAATTTGTTCCATTAGTCCACTTGAAATTGTAATCATACCCAAACACAATTTTCCTGGAAATGTCTCAATCGTCAATCGCATATCTCGGAATTGTTCTAACAATTGTTGCTCTTTAACCATCATTACCGATATATGCATTGATTTCCTACTCAAAGCATCTGCTACAACATTTGCTTTTCCAGGATGATACTGTAGTTGGAAATCATAATCCTTTAGAAATTCCAACCAACGCCTCTGTCTCATATTCAGCTCCTTCTGATCAAACAGGTATTTCAAACTTTTATGGTCACTGAAAACATTAAAAGTCGCTCCATACAAATAATGTCTCCAGATTTTCAAAGCGAATACCACTGCTGCTAGCTCCAAATCATGTGTAGGATAATTCCTTTCATGAATCTTCAATTGCCTTGAAGCATATGCCACGACTTTCCGGTTTTGCATCAATACACATCCTAACCCTTGATGTGAAGCATCACAATACACTTCAAAAGGTTCGTGGGGATCAGGTAGTATCAATACCGGTGAAGTAGTCAACCTTCGCTTTAACTCTTGAAAACTTTCTTCACAAGTTTCAGTCCATACAAACGCTTGCTCCTTTCGAGTTAATTAGGTAAAAGGTCCTACTATTTTAGAAAATCCCTCAATGAATCTTCTATAGTATCCCGCTAAACCCACAAAACTACGAATTTCGGTCACCGTCTTAGGCCTTTCCCATTGCAAAACAGTCTCAACTTTCGACTGATCAACAACAATTCCTTCACTCGAAACTATGTGTCCTAAGAATTGAACTTGGTGTAACCAAAATTCACACTTTTCAGGTTTCGCTTAAAGTTGTTTCTCCTTTAAAATTTGGAGAACCCTTTCCCAAAAATAGAAAAACTAGATTCCCCTACACTCATCCTTCTGTTCTTTATTATGGCAAAGCTGAAAGCTTAGCCAAGGTAAAGAGAGACTGGAGAATCATATTTCACACACACCGAACTGAACCTGAACCTATTATAACCAGATGGTATCCTCTACCAGAAAATGATTATGAACTTGAAAACATCTACTCATATTGGATTAACCCTGAACCACATACACCTACTGGACCATCTCCATAGGAGTTATTCAATTCTTTTAGACCTCTTCTCGCCCATCTACCACAGAAGAGATCCCCTCCTAAGAAGATCTACCCAAACCTCATCAAATCCTCACCCTTTAAACCTTTCACTGACGGTGTAGAAAGGCACATCATATCTGACTGGACTCAGGATCCAAGAAAGAAAAATCTTAAAAATGTTCTTGAAATGAGATCAAGATCATTCAGACATGTTCCATTCATCATGGATGCCAACACCAAATGGAAGTCCTTTGTTCATCCCAGTGAATATGGCAGAGCTGTTGACTTCATTGATCAACTCCTATATGATTTTTGGAAAATGGAGTTGGAAATGCCAAGATATGTCAGGGCTACAAATTTTGTGCCTCCAACATGGCAGCATCATTCTCTGGAGAAAACAAGAATAGGATTTAGACCCTACATGATATGTCACAGGCTACCAATGATTGACATGAATAAAGACAAAGATCTGGAGAAGCAGAGAAACACCGACAAGATGCATTTTCCTGATAGCTGCATAATCAATCTAGCAACAATCAATCTCATTGATCAAAATGTGATTGACTACTGGTTGGCTCAACCAACTGAAGATGTTTAAGAGGATGTTGCTGTGGACATCTGGAGGACTCACATCTGGAGGATGTTGAATGTGTATAGGAAGCTTCCTCCTCTGGACTGACTATTGAAAAGAAGAAATATATTCCTAAAGTCAGAGGGAAGTGTGGCCTTGCTTACTGCATATTCCTCATCTATAAGGACATCATTGGCATTCTTGTCAGAAGTCCTGTCTTTGAAGATGACTCTATTCATTGGGCCAAAGAGCTACCTGAACCTATGCTGCAATATGCTACCTCACCTCCTCCATCACCACCATCAGAGCACTCAGATGAAGAGATCATCATTGAGTACAAGGAAGTTAAACAAGTGCAGTTTGTACCTCAAGTGGAAGTGGTTCAACCTGTTGCTAAGGTTGAAGGAATTACTGAGTCTGTTCCTAGGCAAAGCACGCATGAGAAACACTCTTCTCAACCACTGGCTCTTACTGTCATCCACCCTCAAGAGCAACCTCAACAGTCTAGAGCAGTAAGCACCTTTCAAGCTCAAGAGAATGTTCATGACTGCTGAAAGCTCAAGACCCCCAGCTTTGCCCCAGAACATTGAAGAAATTCTTGAAAAACTTGTTGATGACAAAGTGGAAAAGATGACCGTGACTATCAAAGAAGAAGTTCAACAACAAATTCAAGAATCAATGGCCCCCACCTTAGATGTGGTGAACAAGATGTTGGAGTTCTTAACAGACTTCAAGAAAAGCCAAACTCAAAACCCTCCTCCTCCACCACCTCCTCCAGCCTAATCTTTTTTTTTCTTATTGACAATGATGGTCCACTCCTTTTTGCCTTTTTGTCTGATGAAAAAAAAAGGGAGAAAGGAAGAGAAATTAAATTTTAAATGAAAATTCAGTTTTTGAAAAGTATATACTTATTTGCATATGCATGTCTCTTTCTGTTTACACTTTGACATGATTTGCTATGCTAATATAAATATTGCTCTGATATATCTATTTTGATTGCTTTGATACTGTTTGATATGATATATTTTATTTGCTCTGAAACTTGTTTAAGTTTGATAAAGACTTTAAAGCTCTGATATTATATTTAACTGATAAGTAGTTGCACTGATATGATAAGTTATATATACATGTGCTGCTGAATTTCTGTCTTATGCTTTTCCTGCTAAAGCTTGTATGATTTGTCTTAGGGGGAGCTTTGTAAGCTCTCTTAGACTTTGCTACTCAAATTTAATTAGTTTTTGTCATCATCAAAAAGGGGAAGATTGTTAGAACCAAAGTGATTTGGATTTAATTAATCTCTAAGTTTTGATGTTAACAAAAGGATTAAATTTGATGTTAACAAAAGGATTTAATTAATCTCTAGTTTTGCAGGATCACTTGAATCTTCTAAGTTATGGAAACTTGGAAAAAGTTTGCATATATCTGTTTGGAATTTAAATAAGAAATCCACGTTCACCCGTGTAGACAGGCTGCTCAAAAGCTTGGTAAAGTTATTTATTTATTTATTTATTTGAGTAGTCTGAAACTTAAGTAGCCGAGGCATGAGAATTTCTAAGTAGACGAAATATTAAAATATTTCTACTAGACGGAATCTAAGTTTCAAATTGAATAGACGAGCTTAACTTGCCACGTCATCAGACGAGATCTTTTTAAGTGAGTAGACGAGAGGATATGCCAGTCAGTGGACGAGTAAAATGAAAGAGTGAATAGACTTAGTTTCACATATAACTAAGTAGACGCAGTTTTTAAGTAGACGAGCTCATCTTTATGATAAGCCTTCATAAATAATTTCAATCAGGTCCACAATGAATTATATTTATTTCAAATGATTGATATTTATTTCAAGAGAATTTTTGTTCTTCTCATTTGTTTTATATGCTTAATGCTTTGTTTCCTTGGGAGAAAACCATAGTACCATCGAGGAAATACAAAAAGCAATACAGTACATTGGGAAATGTAAAACGATCTGTACGATAGCACCTTTATGACTGGAAAAGCTGCAAGTTACATAAAGGAGGAAAAAACAGTTTTCAAGCTGCAAATGCTTTGAGCAGTGAGCCTCCATTTTGTACTACCTTGATAACCAAGAATATATTTCAGCATGGCCACGATCAAGCTATCAGTCACAACGGATATTGTGCATTCAATGCCATCTCTAAACGGGAAATTCAAAATGATTGTTGAAACTTTTCAAGAGTATAAGAAGGTCACACTATAAATAGAGGACCTCGAGCGATGAAGACCAACTTTTGCCAATCCAATATTTGCGAGAACAAGCTCTTATTTCTTTCATTCTTTCAGAAGCAAAAGTCTGTATTCTTTAGTTTGAATATTGTGAAAATATTCAACAGATCTTAAACTTTCATATCCTCACATATAGTGAGTTAATAAGATCTTAAATTAAAATCTCCTTGTTAGAGTTAGAGCCTGAAGAGGCTTGGTAAGAAAGGAACACTTGTAGTCTGGAGAGATGTTGAATACTTGGTTGTAATCTATTTGGATAAATAGTGGATAAAACCTTCAAGTCGAAGGGTCTGGACGTAGCTCTTGGTTGGAAGAGAGTGACCATGATAAAATCATGTGCGTGAATCTTCTATCCTTAAACTCTTACAGCTTTATTTGTTTATACTGACTGTGGGGTTTTGATATTATTTTTGTTAAGCCTCAAAAGTTGTTTTTCAGTTTCGCATCTGCTTTATATATCCTCGTACGAGAAAAATAGTTTTAAAAGGTTGTTTTAAAAAATTTATTAACAAACACAATTCAACCCCCTTCTTGTGTTTGTCGTGTCAACTTTGATTGAGTTCTTCTATTTATAGTGACCTTATTCTTCACTTGAAAATCTTCAACGGTTGTTTTGAATATTCCCGTTTAGAGATGGCATTAAATGCTTAATATCCGTTGTGACTGATATCTTGATCGTGACCATTGTGAAGTGTACTCTTGGTTATTGCTTTTGCACAAAAATGGAGGGTCACAGTTCTGAGCAATTGCAACTTGAAAAATTGTCTTTTCTCCTTTGTGAAAATTCCAGCTATTCTAACAGTAAAGGTGACCGGGTACACAGTGTTTTGTATTTCCTCATTGTACTATGTTGCTTTTTACATTTCCTCGATGGTACTATGTTTCTCTCACAAAGAAACAAGGCATTAAAACAGATAAAACAAATAGGAAGGACCAATATTCGTTTGAAATAAATATCAATCATTTGAAATAAATATTTCTTTGTGGTTAGGGTAGAATTTACTTAGCTAGACGGGTCATATGCAAACTTATAACAAAAAGAGCTCGTCTACTTAAAATCTACGTCTACACGCTCATGGGTAAAACCAAGTCTATGGACTTGCAGTTTTCTTTTCGCTCGTCTACTGACGTGGCATATCCTCTCGTCTATCATCAAGTCTTTGGACTTGCTATATTTCAGTGAGTTATTTTTTATCTCCGTCTACTGACGTGGCATTTAAGTTCGTCTACTCATTGAAACTAAAATTCCCGTCTACTGAGAGTATTTTATTAACCGTCTACTCAAATATATTAAACAAAAATATATACCAAACGTTTTGAGCAGCTCGTCAACATGAATGGACGCGGATTCACAATCTAAGTCCAAACAGATATAAGGAAACTTGTTTATGGTTTCCATAACATATATTTTGAACATTCCTGCAAGAGTAGATAAAGCATGTTAGCTCTCAACCAAAACTTTGTCATGCAAATTTAATCCTTTTTGTTAACATCAAAACTCGGAGATTACTAATGAAAAACACTTTGGTTCCAACAGACCATGCTGGGTTGAGCACGCCCGTGCTCCCCTTGTTGGTCAGAATCTGAGACTAAAGGAATAAAGGGGTGTTTCACCCCAGTTCTCCCCAATAATGCAATAATACATCAATCAAATGAAGAAGAGTTAGATAACTTAATTAAATGATTAATTAACATAACGAAGAATAATAAGTTGGTTAAGTCGGTACCATTGGGTTACCGCACGTTGATATACTTTGGTTCTTTTTGGCTAAAGTGCCCTCGATGCTTTTTCGTCGAGCCGTTGATGAGTTGAACCTTGGTGCTTTTTGGCCAAGGCGTTGATGTTGATGTTGTTGATGATGGTGATAAGTCTTGTTTTGTATGTCGTTTGCTCATGCATTCATACGTTGAAGTTGATTAGTGGGGGATGTTCAACATAGGGGAGGTCGTCCAAGTTATGATGATCTGGCCTAAGTCTCGGGTGGTTCACCCAAGGTTTGGTGAACCGTGCACCCCTGAGGTGATGTATCCAATTATGATACGTCGGCTATCCACGGGTTCACCCATGGTTTGGTGAATTGCCGGCGTTGGTGCTTTCATGGCCAATATGGATATGTAACTATAAAGTTGACTTCCTGAGGTAGTTGGATCCACATGCATAACGGAGTAGGGGAGTAGTGTTGTACCGCATAGTATATGTTGATTGAGATGATATGTTGTTATGTTATTTAAGATTGATGTTATGTTGTATTGTTATACCATGCTATGATGTATGTTCATCTTGCTTAACTATTTCCATGCCAATGTGTTTACATGATTTCTTACTCCCTGTTTTTCCTGTTTCTGTTGTTGCATGTATCTCATATGCAGAGGACGGTGAGCAGCCAGTGGAGGAGTGACTCGGAGGAGCCGCGACTCTAGTTAGGATGCTTAGTTATAGTTGTTAGTTTTGTTTAGTTGTTTCAGTTGTATTTCGAGGATTTTATCTCGGAACGGTTATACCAGCTCTGTATGTGACATCGCGGTTGGGTCATGTTTATGCTATACGTTGTTTATGTTTTATTGTTTTAAAACTAAGTTCTATCAAGTTTTATTTGTATCAAACAAATGCATGTTTTTATATTACATCTTTTAAGTAAATATTTTATATTAATGTGCCGGCTAGAAGGGTGTCACACTTACTTCATTTATTTTTTTTCCGGTTATGAAAAAATATATGCAGAAGTTGTTTTCTTTTAGTTTTGCTTCTCTCTTTGTTTTGAAATCAAACGGGTCCATCCCTTAATTTTAAACCTTGCCTATGTCTTCGTTTTAAGTTGTTAATCTGGCTTCGATTTTAAAATTGCAGACTATTTATTTTGTCATCGTCTCTGTTTCATTTTTTCAAGACATTTGCTGTGTTTTAATTTTTTTAGGACCTTCAAAATATTTTTTATGCAAGTCAACCCTAACTTTTGGTATTTCTAATCTTATGCTTCTGTTGGCTTAATGCGTCGAGTACATAAAGATTTAAATTTCATTTTTGGCTTTCGTTCAGTTTGAAATGCATGTTCTTTTTTGAAGCTTATTACATTTTGAATGCTGTAAATATTCTTATAGATGTTCCTTTTAAAAGGTTCCATGTTCTCTGTCGGATCATGAACATTGCTGCCATAAGCATTCTGGTATTATAGGTTTTCTGGTGGTCGATATGCATGAAACTAACTCAGCAAAAGGTAAACTTTTGATTCTGTTCTGTTTTCCTCAGGTAGAATAATTATGGTTTGTTTGTTTTCATAAAATCATGTACCAATGTGTGTAAATGCTGATTATAAAAAAAGGTGTGTAAATGCTTAGTTTTAAAGTTATGGTTTGTACAAAAATTTTATTGTTATGATTTTATGGAAAACCATTGAAATGATTAACTAACATCAGTAACATGAACTATTTATTTATATTTATGTTAAGGGAATACAGAATGATGCCATTTATGACTGATGGGCAGTGTTATGGTAAAATACCAAATAAAGTTAAGCTCTGTGATTGTGCTACACCAATACCTGCACCATATCAAAATAAAATGTTCACTGTTCCTTTTTTCCTCTTGCTGATCATGGGTATTATATGTTGTTCAATGTAACCATACAATAGCAATATATGCCATTGATTTATATCATGTCTTTTTGTTGCTATGAAAGTGAAGGATGGGAAAGATGTTATATTGGAGGTTGGGGAATTAGTGAGATCTCTGATCTTTGCTAAAAAAATCTTCTTTGGGTGAATTGGGTTAATGTACATAAAATCTTATTTGTACTAGAATGATATCTGACTCGAAACAAGCTTTGGTTGTATTTTGCAGGAATCTGATTAGAGAGAGGTAGATACAAAGCCTGAGGAGGGGAATAGATGCAGTGGTCTTGAATATGGTTTAATGGACTGTTCTTGAGCTTCAAGGGCTCGAATCATGCTTGGTGACATTGGTCAAGAGTGCTGAATGTGCTCTAAATGTTTAATGGTCAATATATGCTATTAGAGATGATCACCAGAAAGTGTCAATATATGCTAAACTTTCTGGTGATCATCACCAGAAAATGTTTAATGGTCATGTCAATATATGCCAACAACAAAAATGTTTAGCATATATTGACACTTTCTGGTGATCATCTCCAATGGATGAACTTTGGATTTTGTTCGGGTACAAATGATATGATTTCTCATTTAGCACCATTTATAGTTTCCAAAAATTATTTAAGATTTTGATGGGGACTGTGATTGCAGAAACATATCAACACAAATGTTGATATCACAATTTCATGTGTACCAGCTTGCAAATATTGTTGTTGCCATTATAATCTTTTGTTGTATTTTTGGCTTGAATGCCATTATTAGTGGGTAGCTATAAACCATTAATATTTAATGGTTTAGTTAATAAAAGCCATTCATGATAAATGGTTTAGGCTTAGAATGCTTTATAGCCAATCTTTCTTTAGCTTGCATGTTAGTATAAATACATGCAATGTAAATGGAGAATTCATTCAAGCAAAAGCAAGAGAGAATTCATTCCTTTTGAGAGTAGAGTTGTGAGAGATAAGAATTCTTGAAGAATTCTTCTTTGTAGTTTTGTTCTTTTCTCATATATAAGAGATTCTTCTTTGTGCTAGTTATCTTTTGTTGTTAAAGTTTTCTTCGTCAAGACGGTGTGTCATAACAATTGGCATCAGAGCTATGTCGTCTACGAAGTTTGACGTTGAGAAATTTCTTTGGAAAAAATAACTTCAACCTGTGGCGGGTGAAGATGCTCGCTCTCCTCACGCAACAAGAATGTGAGTTGGTGTTGGAAGGGGAAGAAAAACTGCCAGCCGATCTGACAGCTGCACAGAAAAAGGTGATAATGAAAAAGGCGTATAGTGCAATCTTGTTATCGCTAGGTGATGAAGTTTTAGGAGAAGTCTCTGGAGAAAAGACTGCCGACAAGCTTTGGGCAAAGCTTGAAAGTAGATACATGACAAAGTCTCTTCATAATCGTCTCTACTTGAAGAAACAATTATATACTATGCAAATGCATGAAGGTGAGTCCATTCACAAACATATCGATAATTTCAACCAGGTTGTTCTTAGTTTAAAAAATATTGATGTTGTGGTTGATGACGAAGACCAAGCTGTTCTTCTTCTTAGTTCTTTGCCGAGGGATTATGACAATTTTGTAGACACAATAATTTTCGGTAGGAACTCACTGTCCATGGAGGAGGTAAAAACGGCTTTACAGTCTTGGGAATTGAAAAGGCGAATCACAGATTCATATGGCGGTACTAGCTCTGGCGAAGGTCTAGTCATAAGAGGAAGAATGGAGGAAAGGAAGAAAAGTTTCCAACGAAGACGGTCTAAATCACACGACAGGAATAAGAACAACAATAAATGTTATAACTGTCAAAGAGAGGGGCATTGGAAGAGAAATTGTCCGGAGCTAAAGAAAGACAAAGTGAGTATTTCGGAGTTTGGTGGAGCAGTTGTTGCCTCAGAAGAATCAGATGGTGGAAATGTTATGTTTGTCTCATCTAATGTTAATGATGATGACTGGATTCTTGATTCAGCATGTACTTTCCACATGACGCCTAACAGAAACTGGTTTGCCACATTCCAAAATGTTGATGGTGGCAAAGTTCTGATGGGGAATGATGGTGCTTGCAGTATAGCTGGCAAAGGTACGTGCAAATCAAGATGATTGATGGTATTGTGAGAACATTAACCGATGTGAGGTATGTGCCCGAACTCAAGAAGAACTTAATTTCTTTGAGCACTTTAGACTCTCTTGGTTGTACATATCGAGCTGAAGGTGGAGACTTAAGAGTTTCTAGAGGTGCCTTGATGGTTATGAGGGGAAAGTTGAAGAATGGACTGTACATCTTGCAAGGTAGCACAGTGGTAGGTGCAGCTGCAGTTTCTTCTATTTCAGATATTGACCAGACCCGTTTGTGGCATATGAGGTTAGGTCATATGAGTGAGCGTGGAATGGATGAGCTTAGCAAGAGAGGCTTGCTTGGTGGACGTCGAACTGGAAAACTGGACTTTTACGAACATTGTGTTTATGGAAAACAAAGTAGAGTAAAGTTCAGCATCGGGTGTTCGCGTAACAGCGAGGGACTCTTGATTATATCCATTCAGATCTGTGGGGCCCGTCAAGTGTTCCTTCTCATGGTGGAGCAAGGTACATGTTAACTTTCATTGATGATTATTGATAGTGTGATTTTACATGATGTTTTTTGTACTCTTTTGCATGCATTTTGCATATAGATTAGGCATTCTTTATTTGGTTTTTATTAGATTTTCCCTTGGAACGGGTGAAGCGGTGTCTTGGTGTTGTTTTGCAGGAATTCAATGTAAAAATGATCAAAATCAGCCATGGTGGAGCTTGGATGAAATAGAGCTTGAAAAGTGAAGAATATGAGCCAAATAGAGCCCATCACGGCCTGGCCGTGATGACCATCACGGCCGTGATCAAGCAGAGCAGAAGGCAAAAGTCAGAGACTGTCACGGCCTGCCCGTAATAGACATCACGGCCGTGACCAACTAGAAAATTAGGGTTTCGCGTCGCGAAACTCCGCTCGCCCCGCGAGAGCTCAAAAGTTGAAAACACGCCTTGGACAGAACGCGTCACGGCCAGCCCGTGATGGCCATCACGGCCGTGACGCGCAACAGACCTATAAATAAGAACGCAGCAGACAGTCCAGGGGGAGTTTTTGGGGTCCATTTGAAGGCATTTGGAGGCTGCAGCTGGGCTAGGGTTTCAACCCTAGAAGGGAGCCAAGAGGGGTTGATTTGAAGAAGAAGGAAAGCTCACATGGAGCCTCTCCTCTTCCTTCCTATTTCTCTGGTTTGGTTTTCTTTGTTTTATGAGTAGATAAATCCCTGTGTTGGGATTAGATGTAATCAAACCTATGTTTATGTATTTATCTTGACTGATTAATCTATGTTTATGCTTCATATTAGTGATTAATTTTCTGTGCTTAATGCTTGTTGTGGCTAGCACCCCCATGACTTGATTTGTGTTTTGGTATGCAATGGGAACGTTCGTATCATAACCGGAATTGAATTTAATCACCTAGTAAGCCTTGTATCTAGGAATGGAACTAGGTTTATTAGTAATCGCGTAATCCCTAATCTTAATGCAAATTCATTAATCTAGGCCACCTAAGGAATTAGGGTCTATTAGTGGATTTAGGCTCTTGCCATCCGAGGAATCGGGGTTTGAGTAATTTAGTGGATTGATTTTAATATCTGAAGCATGAATGGGAGGTATCTAGTCCTGATAGTGCATGAGTTAGAGGTTTGGTGAAGTCTAGTCCCAACATATCATTTCTGCACTCCAAGTGTTTGTCAAAAGTCCCCAAAAAGACAAAAAGATTTTATTTATTTTCTTTTGTTTGTTTTACTTTCTCTTGATTAATAGTTTAGTCTAGATAGTTGCTGAGTTTGCGAATTGGTACTTGACATCCAATCCCCGTGGATACGATAAACCGGTCTTACTACCGTATTACTTGCACGACTGGGTATACTTGCCCAGATTCGTCCAACAATTATTCACGGAAAGTTTGGATTTATGCCTTGAAACAGAAGAGTGATGTGTTCCTTAAGTTCAAGCAATGGAAATCTCTAGTGGAGAAGCAAACGGAGAAAAAGGTCAAACGACTCAGGATAGACAACGGGTTGGAATTTTGCAACAATGAGTTCAATGAGTTCTGCGCAAATGAAGGAATAGCACGTCATAGAACTGTGAGACATACACCACAGCAAAATGGTGTGGCAGAACGGATGAACAGGACATTGCTTGAGAGAGCTCGATGCATGCTCTCAAATGCAGGCTTGCCTAAGCAGTTTTGGGCAGAGGCAGTTAACACTGCATGTTATTTGGTGAACAGATCTCCTTCTACAGCTATTGATTGCAAGACTCCGGAAGAGATGTGGTCAGGCTATACAGCAAATTACTCAATTCTGCGTGTATTTGGGTGTCCAGCTTATGCTCATATTAATGAAGGAAAGTTGGAGCCAAGAGCCAAGAAATGTATATTATTGGGTTATCAAGATGGTGTAAAAGGGTACAGGCTGTGGGACCCTAAGGAATCAAAGTTCCTAATTAGTAGAGACGTGACCTTTGATGAGACAGCTATACTTAACCTAAGACCACATGAGGACCATGATAATAAAGTTGAAGTTCATGGTGATAGCAAGAAGGTGGAGCTTGAAGTTGAAGCCCTTAAACAAAAACCAGAGGAGACATATGAAGAGGTTACATCAACAGAGTCTGAATATACATTGGCTAGAGACAGGCCAAAAAGACAGACCAGACCACCTCAAAGGTATGAGGATTTTGTTGCTTTTGCACTCAGTATGGCCGAAAGCATTGATGAACAAGAACCGAGTTCATTCGATGAGGCGATTACTTGTGATGAAGCATCACAATGGATTGGTGCCATGAAAGAAGAGCTTGAATCCCTCCACAAAAATCAGACTTGGAATCTTGTTGAGAAACCAGTTGATCAGAAAATTGTTGGTTGTAAGTGGATATTCAAGAAGAAAGAAGGAATAAGGTTCAAAGCAAGACTTGTAGCAAAAGGCTTTACACAAAGGAAAGGTATTGACTTTAATGAAGTTTTTTCCCCTGTTGTAAAGCATAGTTCCATTAGAGTGCTTCTTGCTTTGGTGTCTCTGCTTGACTTGCAGTTAGAGCAACTAGATGTGAAGACAGCCTTTCTCCATGGTGATCTGGAGGAAAGGATTTATATGCAACAACCAGAAGGGTTTGTTGTACCAGGAAAGGAAGACCATGTGTGTCTACTGAAGAAGTCATTGTATGGGTTGAAGCAGTCACCCAGGCAATGGTATAAGCATTTCGACTCATTCATGATTGATATTGGGTATATGAGAAGTGAATATGATAGTTGTGTTTATCATAAGAAATTATCTGATGACTCATATATTTACTTGCTTCTTTATGTTGATGACATGCTAATTGCATGTAAGTATCCAACTGAGATCAACAAGGTGAAGGCACAATTAAGTGGTGAATTTGAGATGAAGGATTTGGGTCCTGCAAAGAAAATTCTTGGCATGGAGATCATATGAGATCAGAAAGCCGGAAGGTTGTGTTTATCTCAAAAGAACTATATTGAGAAAATTCTAGAAAAATTTGGAATACAAAATACAAAGACAGTTAGTACTCCTTTTGCAGCTCATTTCAAGTTATCTGCAAAATTGTCACCACAAACAGAAGAGGAAGAGGAGTTCATGTCCCGAGTGCCTTATTCTAATGCAGTTGGAAGTTTGATGTATGCCATGGTTTGTACTAGACCAGATATTGCACATGCAGTGAGTGTTGTTAGTCGGTATATGGCTAATCCAGGGAAGGCTCACCGGCAAGGTGAAATGGATTCTCGGATATTTGAGGGGTTCAACTGATGTGGGTCTAGTGTTTTGACAGAGGAACAAATGAAGTTATTGGTCATGTCACTGGATATTGTGACTCGGATTATGCTTTGGTGATCTTGATCGTAGGAGGTCCTTGACTGGTTATATTTTCACGCTTGGAGGTAGTGCTATCGGTTGGTCGCAACTTTACAGTCTACTATTGCCTTGTCAACTACAGAGGCATAGTATATGGTCGCTCTTGTAAGTCGAAAAAGAATCTTTATGGCTTAAAGGTCTAGTAGGTGATCTTGGTGTAAGTCAAAAGGACTTTACTGTGCATTGTGATAGTCAAAGCGCAATTCACTTAACCAAGAACCAGATGTACCATGAAAGGACAAAGCACATCGATGTTAGGATGCATTTCATTCGTGATGTCATAACACGAGGTGATGTGTTGGTAAAGAAGATTGCCACCTCTGATAACCCGGCAGACATGATGACAAAAGCTCTTCCGTCAGTGAAGTTCAAACATTGTTTGGGCTTAGTTGGCATTGCAAGTGCTGGTTGACACTAGAATCAAGTGGAGCAACACTAATAGAAGATGGATGCTGGATGGCTCGAGGAATTCAAGCAAAGGTGGAGATTTGTTGTATTTTTGGCTTGAATGCCATTATTAGTGGGTAGCTATAAACCATTAATATTTAATGGTTTAGTTAATAAAAGCCATTCATGATAAATGGTTTAGGCTTAAAATGCTTTATAGCCAATCTTTCTTTAGCTTGCATGTTAGCATAAATACATGCAATGTAAATGGAGAATTCATTCAAGCAAAAGCAAGAGAGAATTCATTCCTTTTGAGAGTAGAGTCGTGAGAGATAAGAATTCTTGAAGAATTCTTCTTTGTAGTTTTGTTCTTTTCTCATATATAAGAGATTCTTCTTTGTGCTAGTTATCTTTTGTTGTGAAAGTTTTCTTCATCAAGACGGTGTGTCATAACTTCTTTACTAGTATAAATGCATGCTATGTGGAATGAATTGATTCTATTATGAAGTGTCAGGGTCTACATCATTAGGACACATTGTATTGCTCTTTCTTCTCTATGTTTTTTTTTTTCCGCTTTGTTTTGGTTTTGAACTTATTGTGGTTGTTCTATGTTTGTTAGGTTGTCGGTATGGAACGGGGAAACTTTTGGTCATCTTACTTATCAATAATGTATGACATTAATTTAGACTAAGACATGCTAGCAATTGAAAAAGACTGTATTTACTATTCAATATAGTCTCTGAAACATATGAGTTGTCAATGCTGAGTAATTTTTTTTATATATTCTTCTTTTGTCAAACTTATTATAATTTCAGTTATTCATATTTTTCTTCTCTTTGGTTGTCATTGATATTAGTTTCTGGATATTTGTTGAGATACAAAGGATGATCACCGTTCAATATTTCATTCCTTGGTAAACAAAATATCAAGAAATGTATAATCTATAATATATATATATATATATATATATATATATATATATATATATATATATATATATATATATATATATATATATATCCCCATTTGGATGAAAGTTTTACAGGTATCACTTCTATAAGAAAAGTTTCTTCAAGAAGCCTTCTACAAACTTTCTATTATTAGAAATTTAAAAATCAATTAAAATTATGAAAAAAATAATAAAAGAATAAAACATATGTAGAAAATTTATTGCTAGCTACAACTTCAAAAAAATTGTTGGCTGTACCTCTTCTATTGGTATTTAAAAAACCAATTAAATTTTGAAAGTTGGCCTGCATTCAAAATAAACGTGTTTATAAATAATTATGTTGTTACCAATGCTTTTTGGTAAACGAAAAGCCATTACTCTTTGATACCTTTCTCCATTCAGATTTCAAATTCAATTTAAATTAAAAAATATATCAGAAATTTTAAAAACAATTAAAATTGTGGGAAAAAAATTAAAAGAAAAAAGGTGCAGGGAATTTCAAAAAAAAGATTAGCTTCCCAATGGTTTGCAATCAAAGCTCTCATTGCATGTATCCACTGTGCATCTGGTGTACTTGCCAGCTATCATTTAATTTAATTTCCTTCCAATTTGAAATTCAAATATTAAATAGAATGTTTATGGTAATGTTAAAGTGCATTTAAAACAATGGCACAAGAAACCAAAACAGGTGAGGGTGCATTGATGCAAAGCTTTGATCCATAGCTGTTGGTTTTTTTTTTTTTAAATCTATCTAATTGTCAACTTATATCTTATTATGTATAATTTATAATTTGTTTTGTAATGTGCAATCTATTTAAAAGTTATACTTTGGTAGCTTAAAAGTAAGTAAATATTTTCCGAATTTTTTGTTTGGATTACCTAGAACATATTGTTGAGATTAGTTATACGAATTGAGAATTAATGAGTTTTGTCGGAGGTTGAGACCTCAATCTAACATTCAAATTGAATTCAAACTTATTATATTAAAGAAGAGAAAAGTAAAATATCAAGTTTTTGGAAGAAACGACACGTTTTTTAAAAATATATCATACATAAATGGGGGGACTAAATGTTCATAAAAATATTATGAAATTATGTTGCGTGTGATTACAAAGATCATTAACAAATTTCTATTATCAAAGGGGTGGGAACTTGGGTAGTGCTACAACTTTATAAATGAGACATGTTTTAAATAAATAATAAATAAAAAGAAAATAACATGTTTTTAAAAAATATATATGATAGATGACGGGGGACCAATGAAGAAGATATGATAGATAAAGAGTGGTGGGGAACCAAATGTTTATAAAAATATGAAGAAATTATGTTGTGTATGATTATTAAGATCATTGACAAATTTCTATTATTACAGGGGTGAAAACTTGGGTGATCCTACTATGTGCAGCTTTATAAATGAAACATATTTTAAATAAATAAAAAAGAAATAACATGTTTTTAAAAATATATGATAGATGAAGGGGGGACCAATGAATAAAATATGATAGATAAAGGCCGTGGTGGGGGAACCAAATGTTTATAAAAATATGAATAAAATATGTTGTGCGTGATTACTAAGATCATTGACAAATTTCTATTATTAAATAAGTGGAAACTTGGGTGGTGCTACTATGTGCAACTTTGGAAATGAGACATGTTTTAAATAAATAAAAAAAGAAATAACACGTTTTTAAAAAATATATGATAGATGAAGGGGGAACCAATGAAAAAAATACGATAGATAATGGTCGGTGGTGTGGGAATCCAATGTTTATAAAATATGAAGAAATTATATTATGTATGATTACTAAGATCATTGACAAATTTCTATTATTAAAAGGGTGGAAACTTGATTAAATGGTTGTAAATTTATCTCTGGGTGTCATGTCTTTGCTGAATTTTGTGTTTGTCCTTTCAAATATCTTCATTACAGTTGTTGGAGTTAATTGAATTCATATCTTTCATCTCGCCAGAATGCTGCAAGTAAATTGTTGGAAAAGGTTTTCAAGGTTCAACTGGGTAGAGGATTTAATGGGGAGTACATGCTAATATTTTAGAATATAATCATGTTCATTTCTATTGTTATTCATCTGTTATAATTTTTTATTCTTTTTTTAATTCGTCGTGCTTTAACATATCAACTTATGAATGAAAATCAAATTTGTATCGTGTTGGCAGATAGATTGGGTTTCATTTAATTGTTGGTTTGACAAATAAGGTAGTATAAAAGCAATGTTTGCAGGCTCTGTTGTTACTTACATTACATAGCCTTAGCCACTTCACACAAACAATACCATTATAAAAGGATACGAAATTTATGTTACTCACTGCATATGTCTACCTGTATAATTTATTGTAATAAAATTGATTGACAATATATTTAAAATAATTTTTATCTATATACAATTATGTAATATTTGAGTATGTTTATAATTATATAATTTGAATATGCTTAAATTTTTAAAAATTTTCATCATGAGGTTTAATCCTTTCCAACAATCTTCTTAAATGAATTTCTAAAAATGAAAATATTCTGTTTCAAAAAAAAAATTGAAAATATTCATTGAAGACTGCTTCAAAAAAAAAATTCATTGAAGACATTGAAGATAAGGTAAAAAGGTTGAGTTATTGAATTAAAACATTGTTCTAAAGCATTGAAACAAGCATAAAAGTAAATACATAATGGAAAGTACAATAATCTTGATCGGAAGAATATTAAGTGAGCTTGAGAAAAGAAGCACAAAAATAAATACATAATGGAAAGGATAAGATTTGTGAAAGGATTTTTCAGTTATTGCATGTTTATGTCTAGCTGTAAAATTTATTGTAATAAAAATAATTGGTCAGTTTTTCAATTTTTTTTTATCTATGTACAATTATTCAATATTTGCATGTTTTATATTTGTATCTATAAAAATTATACGGGATCGAAAATCTTACACGAATATACTTAAATTTTCAATAAGTATCATCACAAGGTTTAATTCTTTTATAATAATATTCTTAATTGAATTTCCAAAAGGTTGAGATATTGAATTAGAACGTTGTTCAATGCATTGAAAACCTAAAAAGTGAAGATATATAATGGAAATGACACAAATCTTGATTGGAAAAGCATTAAATGATATTAGGAAAATGATAACATTTAGAAAATGGTTTTGCTGTCATTTCAAGTATATGTTTACCTATATAATTTATTGTAATAAAATTAATCGATCATATGTATATGAAAGATAAAGGTGGGGAATCAATAAATAAAATATGATAGATAAAAGGTGGTGTGGGAACCAAATGTTTATAAAAATATGAAGAAAATGTGTTGTGTATGATTATTAAAATCATCGATAAATTTCTATTATTAAAAAGATGAAAACTTTGATGGTACTACTATGTGCAACTTTAGAAATGAGACATATTTTAAATAAATGAAAAGAAAATGACATGGTTTAAAAAAATATATGATAGATGAAGAGGGAATAAATGAAGAAATATGATAGATAAAGGGTGGTGGGGAACCAAACGTTTATAAAAATATGAACAAATTATGTTGTGCACGATTACTAAGATCATTGACAAATTTCAATTATTAAAGGGGGCGCTACTATGTGCGGCTTTAGAAACGAGACATGTTTTAAATAAATAAAAAATAAATGACATGTTTTTAAAAAATGTGATAGATGAAGGGGAACCCAATAAAGAAAATATGATAGGTAAAAGGTGGTGGAGAGAACCAAATGTTTATAAAAATATGAAGAAATATATGTTGTTTATAATTACTGAGATCATTAACAAATTTCTATTATTAAATGGATGAAACCTTGAGTGATGCTAATACGTGCGCATTTAGAAATGAGACATTTTCAATAAAATAAAAAGATTGGTTGTAAATATAATTTTTATTAGAAGTAGGATGATTATAAAATTAATTAATACTGTAATATTGATGATGTAGTCTAAGTTTTAGATATTGAATATTCTTATATGATTATGAACAAGATTTTTAATTAGTAATTATTTATATTTATCATTTTATCATTTTTTATTTTCAATATACAAATTAAATAAACTTAACCCCTTGCCAGGTACCGGTACACATACCGGTATCGAATCATTTTGAGGCAATTTTTTGCCGCAAAAGTAGTGCTAGAGCAAAAATGGCGTTTTGGGGTAAGATTTTCACAAGTATATGTTTACTGTGATTTGTATATTAAAAAAATTATATATTTTAAAAAAGTAAATAACTACATATATTCCATAGATTGAAGAAATAAAGAGTTATACAAATTATATTTCTTTTTACAAGATATTTAAATTATATATTTTATTTTTTAAATTAAAAAATTATATCTAAGAAAGTCTAAAATTAATCTTTAAATTCCATCCCTTTTTAATGGTATATATATCAAATAATTAATCATAATCATTTTATTTTTTTTTAATTACTGAACGATATTTCGATATTCAAACTTTAGTAACAGGTAAGAATAACAAGAGCTGTCACTATTTTCCAAAGTTGTCATGTGTTCTCAGCAATGGGTTATGGGTTAGCAAGTATATCTACTTAGCAATGGATTTAAACAAAATCCAGATAGCAATACGCAGTTGCAGGCACTTTCAAGCAATCAAATATGCCAAATCACTCCATTCTTATATAATCAAACACGGCCTTCTCAATCACGTTTTCCTCCTAAACAACATGATCTCTGTTTATGAAAAGTGTTCCCACTTCGACGATGCACGAACCCTTTTCGACGAAATGCCTCACCCAAACATCATTTCATGGACAACTATGGTCTCCGCATTCACCAATTCTGGGAGGCCTCACGAGGCTCTTACACTCTACAATCACATGTTGGAATCCAAAACAGGACAACCCAATCAGTTCTTGTACTCCGCGGTTCTCAAGGCATGTGGTCTCGTGGGAAACCTTGAATTGGGCAAGTTGGTTCACAGACATTTATCTGAAGCTAAGTTAGAGTTTGACACTGTTCTGATGAATGCTCTGTTGGACATGTATGTTAAATGTGGGAACTTGATGGATGCCCAACAAGTTTTTGATGAAATGCCGTGTAAAAATTCGACTTCATGGAACACCCTCATTCTGGGGCATGCTAAACAAGGCTTGATGGGTGATGCGCTGAAATTGTTCGATCAAATGCCGAAACCGGATATTGTTTCTTGGAACAGCATCATTGCTGGTCTTGCAAATAGTAGTAGCCCCCGTGCACTGAAACTTGTTTCTATGATGCACGTGAAGGGTCTTAAACCAGATGAATTTACATTCCCGTGTGCTCTCAAAACTTGCAGTCATCTTGGTGAATTAACCATGGGTATACAGATTCATTGTTATGTTATCAAGTCGGGTTTTGAATCTAGCCGTTATTGTATATCGGCGTTGATTGATATGTATTCGAATTGCAAGCTTTTGGATGAAGCAATGAAGATATTTGATCAATTCTTCAGAAACTCTCCTGTTGCTGAAAGCTTGGCACTTTGGAATTCTATGATTTCAGGGTACGTTGCCTATGGAGATTATGCTGAGGCTCTCAATTTGATTGCAAATATGCATCTTTCTGGTGCATGTTTTGATTCATATACCTTTAGCCTTGCCTTGAAGGCCTGCATTTACTTCCATAACTTGAGATTGGCATCTCAAGTGCATGGTTTGGTCGTGACCAGTGGCTATGAGTTAGATTTTGTTGTCGGAAGCATTCTTATTGATCTATATGCAAAACTGGGCAATATTAACAATGCATTAAGATTGTTTGAAAGGTTGCCAGGTAAAGATGTTGTGGCTTGGTCTAGTTTGATTGCTGGTTGTGCTAGATTTGGTTTAGGTACATTAGCTTTTTCCCTCTTTGCAGATATGGTTCATTTTGATCTTAAGATTGACCATTTTGTCCTTTCAATTGTTCTGAAAGTTTCTTCAATTTTGGCATCTCTTCGAAGTGGCAAGCAACTTCATGCTTTCTGTCTTAAGAAGGGGTTTGAATCAGAGACGGTTATTAAAACTTCTCTTATTGATATGTATGCAAAATGTGGTGAGATTGAGAATGCTTTAGCTTTGTTTCATTGTCTTTCAGAAATAGATACAATGTGTTGGACAGGGATTATTGTGGGATGTGCACAAAATGGAAGAGCATATGAGGCAATTAGTCTTCTACATAAGATGATAGAATCTGGTACAAAGCCAAACGAAATCACCATTCTCGGTGTTCTTACTGCATGTAGACATGCTGGCCTAGTTGAAGAGGCACGGGGCATATTTAAGTCTATTGAAACAGAGCATGGATTGAAGCCGCTGCCAGAACATTACAATTGTATGGTTGATATACTTGGTCAAGCAGGACATTTGGAAGAAGCAACAAAATTGATTAGTGACATGCCCTTTAAGCCTGACAAAACCATATGGTGCTCCTTGCTTGGTGCTTGTGGAACTCACAATAACCGATATCTTGCAAATATTGTTGCTATGCATCTTCTTGCCTCCTTTCCAGAAGACTCTTCTGTATATGTAATGCTCTCAAATGTTTATGCAGCTCTCGGAATGTGGGATAATTTAAGCGAAGTAAGAGAAGGTGTCAAAAAAGTAAGCATAAAAGAAGCTGGAAAAAGCTGGATAGAGATCTTGAGCTGAGAGTGCTGGTTTTGTGGATGGCTTAGTTCAGCTAGCTTAGCCCTCATACAATTACATAATGTACGGATTTTTCACAGATTAGGCACTGACTGTTCTAGCTTATAAGGAATGGCATCTGTCTGAAGTCTGAACTGTGAAAAACGATCTTTATGTTTTGGTGACCGTGTCAGTTCAATGAGAAGGTAAAAGCATACTGCTCCATGAAATACAAAGATGAGGCACACTGAATGCAGCAGCTCAATCTGATACGCTTTCATACTTGCTATTGCTATGAGGTTTCACACATCAGATGTTTGCCTCCCCCAACCAAAAGGTAAAATATAAAAAGGTAAATACAATTTGTAGTTTGTATAGTATTTTTGCCGAGAGTGAGTCTTGGCATAATGGTAAGGTTGTTGCCTTGTGACCTGGAGGTCACGGGTTCAAATTCTAGAAATAGTCTCTCCGCTTACGGGGTAAGCCTGCGTACATTTAATTTCCCCAAGCCCCACTAGGTAAGTGTCTCGTGCACTGGGTCGCCCTACAGTATTTA
This sequence comes from Sophora flavescens, assembly GCA_030762895.1. Taxonomy (NCBI): domain Eukaryota; kingdom Viridiplantae; phylum Streptophyta; class Magnoliopsida; order Fabales; family Fabaceae; genus Sophora; species Sophora flavescens. Next base: position 52,628,770 of record CM061067.1, on the reverse strand, counting down.
TGCCACTTGTAATGTTAACAACATCTAGTTTTAATCAATCGATTTCAGCTTCATGTTAACCGCATCAGCTTTATGTTAAGCACTCAGTTTAAGAGGTTAACATGAACTCAAATTTGGTTAAAATTAGAGGTGGCACCCAGAACACTTTAACGTGCAAGTGCACCTTAGAACGTCATAGTTTTAATAGTTATATTAATGTCTTATTTTTCTAATTTTTTCAATTTACTTGGAGATTTTGTAAACTAGTTTTGTAATTAAACAAACTTACCCTTCGGAATTTCTTGATGCTGCATTGCATTCATTGCTATTTGCAGAAGTAATCAGGCCTCAGCTCATCTTTTAGCAGGGCTGAGGAGCTCGACATTTTCAGTATTTCTTTGAAAAGCTTCCAACTGATGAGCATGTGGTAAGATTGGCCTCTCTTTTTCATGTAAGTGTTATAATTCTTTTCTTATTATGATGGAGTCTCTTAATAAATAGGTTTAGAAGGGCTATAACAAGGTTATTGCCTAGTTCTTTAATGCCAAATATTTTAAATTATGCTTTACAAATTTGCAATGATTAAACATGAATAGTTTGACTGATCTTGCAATAATCGCTTGGTAATTTGGAAATGCCACCATGGACTAACATCATCACCTTCTTTTTGTCTTGTTCTGTCCTAATTGCAAACAGATTGAGACAGCACTAGGCAGCATTGGAAATTTGTTGGGGTGGACGGGAACCTCTCTTGAGCCATGTCTTTCACTTTTTGATTATTTGATCAGATGGGATTTTGACTACCTGGTCAGAGAGAAACAAGGATAAAACATTGCCCATCCTTTAATTTGCAATTATTTTTTTATAACACCAAAAGCTTCTCTGTTTTTTTTTTTTTTTTGGAAATGTACGAACTTTTGGTTAACAATGTGTATATTCGTGTGATAACCGATTACTAACCTATACATTGATAACAAAACAAAATTGTAGATCATTAACCATTTGTAAAAATTGTGAGTGAACTCTGCTGTGCAGATGTCAACGTTGTGCTTTATATTATGTCATATGAACAATGAACCTGACCCATTGGTCCCAATTAAATGGTGAACCCCACCCTCCACGCTATCATCACCGTTGCATGCTAGTGGCAGTGTCTTCCATGGAATTTACTTTTTGGTGAATTCTTCCGTGGAAATTATCCTCATGCTGTTACATTGATTTCCTTCTTCTCAATCATTGCACCCACTTTGTCTCCCTACTCAGTCTTCTTTCTGACTTCCTATGAGCTTTTCTTTTTGTTTCGATCTTCACAAGCATGGCATGTCAAGTCGTGATTCCTTCACAGTTTCCCATAACTAGAAGCACACTGCTAAAAGTTACCGCCAAATTCCCACGCCAGAATTCTTCTTGTCCACTCATTTCGCGCCATATTTAGTTAGCTATGAACAAAAGCTCAGTCACTATGCAGTAACCATCTCAAGCAGACCTATATATATATATATATATATATATATATATATGATAATAAGCAGACGTATTTTTTACTCCAAGCATTACATGGGCCAGTTATCAGGTAGCTACATCCTAACATGGCTTCTAATTGGTGCCAAAGCTTGGTGTGACAAAGAAAATAGGAGCAATTTTTAAGTGTTGATGGAGTAATAAAGAAGTGTTAGTAAAAAGTAATGTATTTAATATATCAAAAAGTGGTGGATTCAATATTTTTGTAAAAACTTAACTCTTTTTTCTTTTACTCATTAATCAATATTTTTAAGACATTGGTTAGTAATTTTTTAATGTTATAGGTTAGATGACACGCATTAAATGATGCAAAATAAGTTGTGACCACCTAGCAATTTCTTAGGAAGTAGTAATTCTTAGTATTTTGTGTTCTTTTGATGTTGTGGATTTGGGGAAACTTATGGTTTTTTTTTTAATCAATGGTATCATTTTGCCGATAACTAGAGACTAATCCTTTTCGAAGAGCATAGAGATCGTCGAAGTGAGTTTTGTCTCTCTCAACAAAGTTTATTTCATATACATAGTAGAGTAGAACCCTTGATATCATGTTTAAGAAATACCGCCATTTACCAATTGTGCTGACGTTATTGGTGGGGGAAACTTATGTTTTAATATTCATAATTATCTGAATATTGGTTGTGATCCCATGCTGAGTTGCTTAACTCTGAGTGGCAAAGGTTAAGAAGATGTTAATCATAATACAATGAGTACAAAACAAGAGTCAACCAGCGGTACAACTAGTTCCGGATTCGAGGGAAATTTGAAACGCACCACACAAATCTATATCCCACGCACCACACTGTGAATATGAAATGAACCACTTCAATTCCATTAATAATATTATAATTGCTTACTGAAAAAAGTTGCTACATATATTGGGCTATTATAACAACTAGTAAATTAGGTTGGTTTATAACCTTCTTGAGGATAGTTACTATATCTGGCTTTGGAGAGCCATTCTTTTGAAGTAAGAATTTTATGTTTTAAGTAATGTATAATTATATCTTTTGTTATGTATGTATTTCTGAATGAAATCAACTCGTATGTTGTGATAAGTATTTTGTATATGAAGTTGTTATATGTTAAGGTTAGTGTGTTGAAACTTGTTTACCTTGCCAGAAGAGAAAAAAATTTATAACCGTTTTCGAACGTAGTTATATATTTAAATCATTTTTCTCGAAATCAACCATCTTTCATTTTCGTTATATTTTTTGCAACGAGTTAACCATGTAACACCCAAAAGGGGGTGTTGCAACAAGACTTCGTTAGACGTGTGAAGATCAAAATCTTTAGATGCATGAGAATTCCTCAATCAGACACTTGCTGCAAAAACTCATTAAACAAATGAGGCAACTTCAATAGACGAGTCATAATATGTCATTTGATGCGTGGTCCAGATTTAACCTTTTAATACTTAGAGCAGACATGTGATTTTTAAACACGATTAGTCACCAAAGAATGGAGCACTCTCTAGATATTGTCCTCATGTGTACATTTTTTTGCCCGACTATAAAAGAGAGACATCAATGTTCTGATAATTACTAACCTCTTCTGGACATTATACCTTGTGAACTATATTGTGACTCATAAGTCACCAGATAGCTCCATAAATGAAGAACACAGAGAAGACGATGTGTTTATAAACTTTGTAGTGTGAATGGTAAGAACACAGATGATTAGTGTTATTTATAGGAGAGTTTGATTCAATAGAGTTAATGCAAAATTGTTATGGACAAATTTCTATGCTTAAAGGTTGAATATTTGTGTAGAGGTTTATTGTACATTCATGAATTGTTTCAACTAATGTGCAAAGAATTGGTCACCCAGAGAATTTTGTTTTGTTTTAATACAAGGTAAGATAATGTTTCTTCTAGCAAGCACTAATATTATAATTACTCATTTAATTCATTTGTTTGAAGAAACACTATAAATAGTATATCTTAGGATAACGCTTCTCCAGAAAAGTACTATTAATATTTGAGCTTGTTTTTTTCTTCTAAAAATATGTTCGTAGTATTAAAAGTCTATCTTTTAATAGTGTTTCCTTTATGAATGGTTATTTAAAATTATACTTATCATAAAAACTGAATTTCAACTTCTTATATCAATCTTTTCAATAAAAGCACAAAAAACATATGAATATAAAAATATTATATATTTTTTTGGAAAAAAACAAATCATAATTAATTATCAATAATTTTTCTTTTGAAGTTAAGCAGTGTGACCCCTTTTGTGGGGTCCATGTTAAACGCAGCCTCATAGATTATGGAGTTTTTTTTTTTTAGAAACATAGATTACATAGAGTTTGATTCATGGAAATGGAAATTGATTTCTTTTCTTGCAGTGTGGTGATTTATCGATCGAGTAGTGTTATTTTGATATTAAAATTGGATATTCATGAGGGACGTCTTACTCTTTAATAGACTATGAACCAATCAAATAAAGAGAGAGAAAGAGTAAAGTAATTCATAGCCTACTAAAGAGTATTGTATCTAATTTTAGTGTCAAAATAACACTATTCTCGTCAACTCTTTACCCTCTTCAATCACGATTGGCATTGTTTGGCCTTGGGGCTGCCAAGTATATTCTCGAACCCTATTTAACATTTAACATAAACTAGCACAGAAACCCATGGTAAGCACGGCTAAGATAAAGTTAAATATTTTATATCGATATAATTTATTTCTTTTAGTATCTAAAACTAAAAGCGCAAACAATAATGTTGTGATGAATATTCGAGCATAGATCATAATGATAATTTATATAAAATTAATGATAATATATATAAGTGTTTTCTTTATTAATAACAAGATTGTACGTTTAATTTAAGCAATTATTACATTCAGGAAAAGATTTTGATTCGTTTTCTTTCACTGATTTTGTAATAGAAAAGAAACATAATTTAGCTAATGTAAAACTTGGATGGTTTGTTTTGGAAAGCAAGAAAGAAGACTTAATCAAATAATTATTAAGATTAAGACAAGGGATCTATATATCATAAAATTAACTTGATTGTACATCACCATAAAAGTTATGTGCCTCTATAATAGATGATATATTTGATTTTACATCCTCGTATACTTATTGAAGAGCTTGATATTTTAGTGACATTTTTAATTGAAAATGTCACAATCAACATATTTAGTACCAAACATGGATGTCACAGTCCACAAAAGAAACATACCTTCACATAGAAATAACATTTTGGCAAAGGCTACATGCGAGATTAGTAACTAAAATCTTAGGTGAGACTATATAAACTCACATAAATCAACCGAAATTATTGTAATTGCAAATTTTATAAATAACTTTCACCTTAAAAGATAGGATCATTGACACTTTAACCAATCTTAAGCTTCTAATTTGGAGCAAACGTCATAGACTTATAGCATGTCATCTCTCAAACAAAACAATATATAAAAGTTTATAAAATATTTTAAAGGATAAAATAAATAAAAGTGTATTTTTACTGAATGTGAGAAAGTTTGCCTATGTGAAAAAAAAAGAGATATTAAAATAAAGGAAGAAAATCCATGATTTTATTGATTATAAAATAAACAAAAATTAATGGAAGGTATATATATATATATATATATATATATATATATATATATATATATATATATATATATATCACGATCCAAAAGTATAGAGGACTTTTTTAAAAGAAAAGTTATTGTAGTGTGTTACTGTTGCACAAAGACCAGTTGTTTGAAGCAGCAGTCCCTGTAAAACAAGAAAACCGAAAAAGACATATGTCTTGTGAATGCGATGAATGCGAACAAGACAGAAACCAAATTAAAGAAAAAGATCACAAAAGCATATAACAAGGAAAGAACACACCAAGAGTTTGATGACGGAGTTCGGTCAAGAACAGCCTACGTCTCCGGGACTAAGCAATGCTTGAGTCCAATCTATTCAGTGTCAATGTCCTTCTCTGTGCAGGATACAAACTGATTTCCCTTGATCCCTAATTACAACCAAGAAACCTCTTGTAAGTAATTCACTCAATCAAGCATATACACTTGTATTCTCTCTACTCAAAATCTCTCTCTCTTTTCTAATCCTACTGCTCCTTATATAGTGCTTTATATTTCAGCAAGTAGAAGGAGCTTACAACAAACTAGTAACTGAAATTAGTTACATCAGCTAAAGGATAGAAACAAAAAAAAACTGAAATATAACTAAATGTGCCACATGATCAACAATCTCCACCTTGGCACATTGAACATTGACTATGACAGATTGAAGATCAAGCTTGCTATCCTTGTCCAAAGTCTCCATTAACCTTTTCCAATCTTCAGCAAGTTCTGGCAATGCTTGAACTTGCTTAGGGTGACTACCTTAGTGATATAGTCAGCCGGATTATCTGAAGTGTGGATTTTTAGAACCTGAACTTTCCCATCAGAGATGATATCCTTTATCCAGTATAGTCTTATATCAATATGTTTTGTTCTTTCGTGAAACAGATGATTTTTGCACAAGTGTATTGCACTTTGATTATCACAAAACACATTGATAGCTTCCTGTGGGATTCCTAGTTCATTTATCAAACCCTTCAGCCATAGTGCTTCCTTAACAGCTTCTGTAATGCCTATATACTCTGCTTCTGTGCTGGATAAAGCAACAACATGTTGCAGGGATGCCTTCCAACTCACAGTATTCCCAAACAAAGTAAAAACATATCATGTTAGGGACCTTCTTCTATCACGATCACCAGCAAAGTCTGTATCAACAAACCCCTGAGCTCCACCTGAGTCTTTAGTGTCTCTGCCATACCTCAAACCTGTATCAATTGTACCAATCAAATACCTCAGGATCTGTTTCACAGCCATCCAGTGTTGCTTTCATGGGCTTCTCATGAACCTGCTGACTAAGCTCACTGCATAGGCTAAATCAGGGCGGCTGCAAACCATTGCATACATGAGGCTCCCCACAACACTAGCATATGGAACCTTTTCCATTTCCTGAAGTTCCTGATGTTTGAGGGCAATCTTCTGATGACAGTTTAATATGAGATACAATTGGAATATTTGCTTGCTTTGCATCTTTCATGTTAAACCTGTCTAGGACCCTTTCAATGTATCCCTTTTGTGTGACTTTGAGCTATCCAGTTCCTTGTTTCCTATCAATTTCCATGCCTAGAATCCTTCTAGCTTGGCCTAAATCCTTCATCTCAAATTCAGTTCTCAGCAGCTCCTTAAGTTTATCAATTTCTTCCATGTTTTTACATGCTATCAGCATGTCATCAACATATAGAAGTAGATAAATCTGTTCACCCGTGTCTAGAGACTTGAAATAGACACAACTATCATAGTTGCTTCTATTGAACTTATGTTTGATCATAAAGTTATCAAAGCGTTTGTACCATTGGCGTGGAGATTGCTTTAAACCATATAAGGATTTATGAAGAAGACATACTAGATTCTATTTTTCAATGTCTTCAAACCCCTCTGGATGCTGCATAAAAATCTTATCTTCCAATTCTCCATGTAGAAATGCGGTTTTGACATCCATTTGCTCTAAATGAAGATCAAATTGTGCTACCATGGCTAAAAGCACTCTAATGGATGAGTGCTTTACAACCGGAGAGAAAATCTCATTAAAATCCACTCATTCCCTTTGAGTAAATCCCTTAGCTACCAATATTGCTTTGAAACGTGGAGGTTCAGTTTCTGCAATTCCTTCCTTATGCTTATAGATCCATTTGCTGCCCACCAGTCTTGCTCCTGATTGCTTTTCAACCAATGTCCAAGTCTTATTTTTGTACAGTGATTCCATTTCCTCTTCCATTGCCAGGCGCCATTTGGTATGATCATTGCTCCTCATTGCTTCCTTGTAAGATTTAGGCTCTTTATTGTTCACCAAAACAGCTGCAATCAGGGCATATGTTGTCAAGTCAGCATATCCATACCTTTGAGGAGGTTTGGAGTTCCTTCTTTCTCTGTCTCTAACCAGAGAGTATTCATGCAGTGAATCAACTTCAGTGACAGCTTCAATATGATCCTCTTCTTGTTGCTCTTGATCTTCAACATGTTTGGGATCATTTCCTGTCAGCTCCTTGGTTTGTAGCTCCACCTCAAGCTGATGATCACTTGAGCTTTCTGCATCCTTAGCACATGTACTTGTATGTTGGTCTTTGAACATCTCAGCTTCATGGAAAATAACATCTCGGCTTATGATACATTTTCTGCTGTCATTGCACCAAATCCTCGAAACCCTTCACTCCTTCAGGGTATCCCATTAATGACCCCTTCCTTGCTCTTGGTTCCAAATTTACCTTCATTGATGTGATAGTAATTTGGACAACCAAAGATCTTGAGAACACTATGTCTGCAAGGCTGCCATTCCAGATTTCTTGAGGAGTTTTGTACTCAAGAGTCTTTGATGGGCTTCGTTGATAAGGTAGCAGTCGTGTGTGTGCAGCTTCTCCCCAAAACTGCTTGGTCGGGCCTGGCTTGTGACAANATGCACCTCACTCTTTCAAGGATGGTTCTGTTCATTCTCTCAGCAAGTCCATTCTGTTGAGGTGTCTTCCTCACTGTATTGTTTCTGTAAATGCCATGCCTTTTACAAAACTTGTTAAATTCATCACCACAATATTCAAGTCCATTGTCAGTTCTTAGAACTTTTATCCTTTTATCACATTGATTCTCAACTCTAGTTTTCCATTGAACAAAGGTATTGAAAGCTTCATCTTTTGTTTTTAACAGATATATCCATACCTTTCTACTAAAGTCATCAATGAATGTGATAAAATATCTATTACCTCCATGGCTAGGGACCTTTGATGGCCCCCACAGATCTGAATGAATATAGTCAAGCTTCCCTTTAGTTTTATGAATGCTTGTGTTGAACTTGACCCTTGTTTGCTTCCCATAGATGCAGTGCTCACAGAATTCAAGACCTTCAACTTTATCTCCACACAACAGTCCTTGCTTTTCCAATTCTTGTAAGCCTCTTTCACTGATGTGCCCAAGTCTTTGATGCCATAAGGAACTCTTGCTGACATTAGTCTTGGAAACAGATAATGAAATGCCTGTTACAGCACATCCCTTCAAGACATAAAGGCCATTCTTTCTGTTTCCTTTCATCACCTTCAGCATGGAGCTTTCTGCTTTGAAGCTGAAACCAGCCTCTTCCAAGGTGCCAAGAGAAATTAAGTTTCTCTTCAAATCTGGGACATGTCTTACTTTTGTCAAGATTTTTTCTGTTCCATCATTCAACTTTAGCTTGATAGAACCAATTCCAACCACAGTGCAGGTTGCATTGTTACCCATCACTACTTGACCTCCATCAAACAGTTGGTATTCATAGAACCAATGTTTGTTTGGACACATGTGGAATGAGCACCCTGAGTCCATAACCCACTCAGTTTCATCTCGGTAATTTGCAGCAACAAGAACATCTGAGCCTTCGTATGAGTCTGTTGCTACTGACACATCCCCCTTTTCTTCATTCTTGTTCTTGTTTTTTCGATTAGGACAATCCTTCTTGAAGTGTCCTTCTTTATGACATAAGAAGCACTTCAATTTTGATTTGGATTTTGACCTTGACCTCTTCTTGCCTTTGTAGTCGTGCTTATCTTGTCTCCCTCTTACATTAAGACCTTCACTTGCTCCTTCATCTTTGCTTTCTGATTTCTTGGTCAATTCTTTTGAGATCAATGCTGCTTGCACTTCCTCTAAGGTCAGTGTTTCTCTTCCATAGACCAGAGTATCCGCAAGATGCTCGTATGAGCTGGGCAATGATCGAATCAAGAGTAATGCTTGATCTTCATCATCGATTTTGACTTCGATATTTTCTAGGTCAAGAATCAACCTGTTGAACTCGTCCATGTGGTCTTCAATTGAGGTCCCAGGCTGCATCTTCAAGGTGTAGAGTCTTTGTTTTAGATAAAGACGGTTGGCCAATGACTTTGTCATGTAAAGATGTTCCAGTTTCAGCGATATTGTTGCAGCTGATTTCTCCTTCGATACTTCTCTGAGAACCCTATCGCCCAGGCACAAGATTATGGCACTGTGAGCTTTATTCATAAGCTCCTTCTTCTGTGTTTCGGTCAGAGTGTTTGGCAGCTTCCTTTCTCCCTCCAAGGCTTCATCCAGTCCCTCTTGAACAAGGAGTGCTCGCATCTTCAATCTCCAGAGGGCAAAGTCATTCTTCCCATTGAACTTATCAATGTCGTATTTCGTCATAGCCATATATCTTCTTGCTCTAGATACCAGTTGTTGCACAAAGACCAGTTGTTTAAAGCAGCAGTCCCTGTAAAACAAGAAAACCAGAAACAACAATATGCTGTGAATGCAGTGAATGCAACAAGACGGAAACCAAATTAAAGAAAAAGATCACAAAAGCAGATAACAAGGAAAGAACACACCAAGAGTTTGATGACGGAGTTCGGTCAAGAACAGCCTACGTCTCCGGGACTAAGCAATGCTTGAGTCCAATCTATTCAGTGTCAATGTCCTTCTCTGTGCAGGATACAAACTGATTTCCCTTGATCCCTAATTACAACCAAGAAACCTCTTGTAAGTAATTCACTCAATCAAGCATATACACTCGTATTCTCTCTACTCAAAATCTCTCTCTCTTTTCTAATCCTACTGCTCCTTATATAGTGCTTTATATTTCAGCAAGTAGAAGGAGCTTACAACAAACTAGTAACTGAAATTAGTTACATCAGCTAAAGGATAGAAACAAAAAAAAAACTGAAATATAACTAAATGTGCCACATGATCAACAGTTACTGTAGCGGCATTACATGGGTTTTAATTATAGTATAGATTATGAAGTTGTTCCTGTTTCATAGAATTTCACCTTCAATTAAAAGAAAACAAGTACCTTGTAAGTAATTTTTCAAAATAATAAAATGATAGACAGAGAACAAAATGTGGTTTTTTTAGGTAAGATAAAGTAAACAAAACTTAAACAAAAGAATGTGGTTTAAAACAATAAGAAGCAAATAAAACAATAAACGCCCACACCTTTACAAGGCTGACAGTCATTGACTCGTCTTTGTTTTCTGCACTAATGGATTAGATTATAAAAATACTTTCTGCCCGATCACTTTCTACTTTTTTTTTTTTTTTAAGCAACACTTTCTGCTTTCTCCCTTTCAATATTGAGTTTAATGATAGTGTAAAAATTTTTTACATAAACATTCAATCATATATATTTTATCAGTATACAATTTTATTATATTAATTTCTAAAATATTTTCATAAATATTCATGTGATGAGATATAGTTGGATAACTGTATAAAACTTTTTTATAATTTCAATGCATATATATTAAATCCTTTCAATATTTCAGATTGTTAGTTTCTGCTCGTTGGAGAAACTTTGAGCATTGAGTGTGTAGAAGATTATTTCAATAAGTAATGAAATTTTAAAAACTTGAAGTCAAACTTTAAAATCTCCTTGGGATATATATCTACTTAAATTTGCCTTTGATTGTTTTAGAAAACATATATCTAAATCGTGTTTAATGGAGTCACAATAGTAATTAAAGAAAGGGTCTTGATATCGATTGTCTTAAGGATATTATTTAAGAATTCCAAAAAAGATAATGATTCATTAAAAACCTAAGTATATCTCCTCATATATGTATACAAAACTATAAGGTAAATTAAATGCTGTAATATACAACAAAGCGCCAAAATGATCATTTAAGTAGATGATGCTAAAGCTTAATACAGCTAATGAAGCAAAGAAAGTGATAGTAAAGAAAGTTCACCCTCACAACCCAACAAAAACCAACCCACATGATCAAAACCCTCTATAGATTACAACAAAGCAAGGCAATATAGCTCTATGATTGAACACATATAACTCATCCAAATTTGAATAGGCCCCAACAACCCCTGGAACTGAAACCGAATCATACTCCTCAATACCAGCTTCTGCATTCTTCTTCAGTACCCTTCCTGCTATCACCCGGCAAACCAGCATTGCCCTCTTGTCATTACTCTCATCTACTGAGACACCAGCTTTGTCATGTGCCTTCCCACTTGTGGCAGTTGTCAAGATACCATTTCCACCACTCACCTTGAATCCATGCTTGATTATGCTACATACATTGCATTGAGGTGTTGAGTTGCATAGGTTGGAGGATCCGTTTAGGCCTAGCGAGCACATAAAACTGGTGCAGTGGAACCTCAGTAGCTCATTGCCATCTGCTATGCAACGTGGGTGTTTCTTGGATAGCTTTGTGGCTTTGGCTTTTATGGAGTCTCTATACTCTTCAAATTTGGTTATGGTTTTTTGAGTGTTGTGGACTTTAAGGATGCGGTCTATTTTGCACACTGGTGATTGCTTCTTTAGCCAGCTTGAGTGGAATATGATTTCAACTATGTTCTTGCTTGTATCTTCTGGACCCAGTTCAGAAACTGAAATTGGTAATATGGGAAACATAATAAAACATATATTCAGTTATGGTACCCTAACAAAGAATAACTAAGTGTATGGTTTTGATTAATTTTCAAGGAAAAATAGTTATTTCTTTTTTTTTTTTTTAACAAAAGACTATGTGTGCATGTTTGATTTACAGTTCAGAAGCTACAAATGCACATTTTAGAGAAAGTATCTATACAATTTCTTTGAACAAACATCCTTATGGACCCAAAAATACATTTGCAGCAATAAACCAAACATGGCCTCTTTTAATAAGTTTTTTATTATCAACTATTTACAATACAAAATAAGTAAATCCAAACACACTTTATTCTGAGTTTGACATAAGAATAGTCTAGTTGCTTAAGAATATCATTCACAACTCACATGCTAAAAATGAGAATATTTCCTTCTTCAAAATAATTAATTGATGAACAAGTGCATGTTTTTCTAAATTTAAACTGTTCTGAATGCAAAATAAGTAAATCTAAATTTTCTATAAGAGAGCACATATCAAACATGAATACCTGCATGTTTGACAGCTTGGTGATGCTCCAAAGTCTCAGTTTTCATGATTTCACCACAGTCAGGACAAGAACAAATGGTACTCCTCAGAGAAGGGTCTCTAGTGAAACCAAGAACTGGGTCAACCACCATTCGACACTCATAACAACCAGAGAGTCTCCTGAATGGCATTCCCCTAAAAGACCCTCCAGCAGAAGAAGTAGAAGATGCTGCTGACAGTGAAGAAGAAGAGGCTGAAACAGCTCCATTGAGTTCATTCAGAGGTGCTTTCATGGATCTGCTGGAACCATCACCACCCAGTGACACCCTTTTCTTGTGGATATCAGGGGTTCCTGTTTCAGGCCTTGCTGCCATGACCTTGGTGTTGTTACAAAGAGAGCCTGAACATTTCATCTTCTTGCTGTTTTCTTCTGCCGGGACTCTTTCCTCTTGCAGCTTTCTCTGTTCCTGTTTCTTCTTTGGTTGTTTTGCTTCAGGTAACGATTGCAGTTGCTGTTTCTTCTGCTGCTGTTGCTGAATTTGGACATTTCTACAAGCCAAAAGGCCTCTTACCACTGACCATGAGGGTTGTTTCTCTGTCTTCTGGGGCTGCTGGTTTTGGTTCTGGCTGACATGCTTGGTAATGGTCGTTGGTTTTCTATTGGTTTTGGGTTTACTCATTGTAAAAAGGAAGTTGCTTCAGCCTAATGGCTTTTGGGTTTAGTTCACAAGACTCCAACTGAGTGTTTTGTAGTCTATGATTCTGAACTTTGGAGAGTGAGTGGGACTTTTATATGTAGTATTACATAGCTCTTTTGGAATGTATGAACTATGAAGCTTTGAGGAAGCTACAGTTGTTGTTGTTGTAGGGGAGATATATGAGTTATTGAAGAGTATCTCACCATTGATTTCTTTTTAATTCGTGGGAAAGTAAAGAGATATGACCCACGGGTCCCCCCCGCCTTTTTATGTTGTTCTTGTCATATGCATTAAACATTTCATAAATATCATACCATACTGACCATCTTTTATTGCCTTGGTAGGTTCCCGATTCCCACGATGAGTTAAGTACTTGAATTTTATGATAAATGATGCCTCTCTTTCAAAGTCTAATAACATTTCTTATAACTTATTTTATCAGCTTATAAGTTTGTTTTGGGTGCGGGGTGGGGGTGGGGGGACTGAAATATATATGTTTGGTAAACAATCTTATTTTATTAGCTTATAACTTTTTTTCAATTTATTTAGCTTATAGCTTATGACTTATAACTTATTGATTTTTCTCTCAACCCTCATTCATTTAATGAAATTCTTACTTTACCTTTTATGTAATTTTACATTTATAAATTAATTCAACCGTTAATTTTATCAAATACTTCAAATTCAATCAGATAATTTTTCAACTATCAACTACCAGCTATAGGCTAGCTTATCAGTTATTTTTTTCCAAAAAGAGCCATGAAAGTTTAACATTCATTTGATGATAAATGATATTGTTTATGGAATTAAGTTATAAAGTTTAGGATAAGGTACATTTGAAGTGACTTTATCTTCTTCTCCTTTTTTTATTTATATTGAAGTGACTTTATCTTTGAAGTAAGCAAGTAAGTATATATTGATATATGGATTTTTTTTAACCTATACAATTTTACATATGTTAAGGAATCCTAAAATAGAAATATTGTATTGAAAAGAGTAACTTTTAGGTTTTCAAGAAATTGATTACACAACTTTCAACACTACATTTTTTTTATTTAACATGTGCAAAGTTGCACAAGATAGAAAAATCGTTGATATATTTATCTTTGATTAAATAAAGTGTGATATCAATCTACTGAATTATTTATAAATAGATTTTTTTTGACATATTATTTGTTTATAAATAGATATACTCTTATTTGTTTATTTTAGAGATAAAGTCACTTTAAAAGAGTTTTTCATAAATTTTGGTTGAAAAATAATATATTTATTGCGAAGAGAATCTACTTATCACATTACTTCATTCCGTAAGTTCTTATGAACATTGTATTTCATTAAATATAGATATAGATTTAGCATAATTATTTTGGATGTACTAGGTTGGTAAAGCATCAGCACATCATTATTTTTAAATAAATAATATATTCTCTATTTCATTAATAAAGTGTCCATATGTAAATTGATATATATTCAAATAAATAATATTTTCAAATGAATCAAAAAGTAATGTATACTGATATATTTAATATATTAGAATTTTAAAAAATTTACTTTCCAATAAGAACTTTATAATTTTTATTGCTTAAAGCAAAATCCTTAACTAAACAAAATAATAATAATAACACATAAAACCAAGGGAAAATTCTATTTTCATTTGATTTTTTATCCAGAACATCACCTTTCAATTAAAAAAATGGATAATGTATTCACGTTGATGCTCAAATTTCGATGATAAAAATGTTCTTCCTGTTCATCAATGCACTATATTTATTGTAACAACTAGCTATCCAACTACCTCTAGAACTTGCAGGTTTAATTGTACTGAAAAATTTTATGCAATCCTGGCATGGCAAAATGCTAACCAAGATAAAAGTTTGTATTTAAAAGTATTCAGGTAGTAAATGTTAACCAGTGTCTTCATATTGATAAATGATATATTTAAATTTTCAACATAGTCTTACTATTTTTTTTTATTTTTAAGTCAGTATTCTAAAGATATTTTGATTACAAGATCTGAAAACACTGCATTAAAAATTAGAAGTTGTGTTTTTAATAAATTTTTAGGTCCTATTGATATAATGGAATGCATCACTCTGGTTGGTGCAGGGTTGTCGGTGCCCTGTACTGAACCATATTTCTTGTCAATTTTACAACTTACTGAGGCATTTGTTCCTTTCTCATGTCTACACAATTCTTGGATTACCATTATTATGAGCTTCAGAAGCCGTTTCTTAACACTATTTTTGGAGACGAATTGGATGAACCTTTCTACTAAGTACCTCGGAAAATGTTAGTTTAGGCTTTAACACAAAGACTTTGGCTATATCAACCTTCCATAATCACTGACCTGCACCATATCTTAAACAGATTTAATAGTATAGATTAATTGATTAATATTACTCGATTGAACAAAACATGTACACGTTGCAGCTAGAAAATGAGTTCTAGTGTACTCCCAAACCCAACACGAATTTATGGTGGAAATATTTGAAGAATTAATTAGGGTTGTCGTTATGTTAAGCCCAAGGTGGACTTTTTTGGGCTAAGAGCGTTGCACCATTTGCAAGGCACTCCACTAATTACCCCATAATGGTGCCTCCTATAGGGAAAAGCTGCTTACTTGATTCCTTTTGCCTCAAAATCATGCGAGCCATATGCTATGGAATAAAGCCCTGTAGGAGTACTTTAATTAACATAAAAATCAGTCATTTCCCTCAAAAGTTTTGAAAGTTTGTATTAACCGCTAACCTATACTATTCCAAAACTCGAGTATGAATGTGTGTAAGCACAATCCATTGTTTAGCAAAAGCATTAGCACAGAACCAACAAGGTCCAATATAGATTAGGGTCTTGCTAACCAGTGACCTAAAGATGTTGGTTAAGAAATCTAAAGATAGAAAAGATTTATTGGGAATTATATCTTTTAAATTTTTAAAGTGTTGAATACACCACTTTTCACGACAAAGTTTTTATTTCTAATTTCTTAACCAATGTCATAAGGACACTACATTTGCCTATAGTTTATAGATAATTGAGTTTCTTAAGCATGTTGTCAGGGGCTTGACTCATTTCATATGTATGGAAAATGCTTTGGTGGAAGATACAAAACTCATTTCGATGATTTCTACATCTCGAAAGAGATTCATCTTCGGTTATCGAGAGGAAGAGACTCTCGATGAAAAAAATAAAATATTAGCACATAACATAGCCGTTGCTGTGTAAAGTTTGTGTGTGATCTAAATCTTGATCACATTGTTCGCGGTTATAAGAGGTGTAAGGATTATTCTAACTTTGAACCTATAATCCTTTTTGGCTTTAGAGTGTGGTTATTATTCACTAAGCTTGTAATTTACACTTCCTCCTGGGGAAATGAAAATCTCTTTTACTCTGGAAAACTCATGGTAGCCAGTCACATATTTTTAACTTTTACTTCTTTCAGTGGGACAGTATGATAAGAACTTTATCACTTGCTTGCTTGAGTTAATTAAGAACATTAATTAAACAAATTGCAGCACCAGCACAAGTACTAGGCATGTTTTGAATTTTAAACTAGCTTGTAATGTGAGTATGGTAAGTTAAAGGGCATTACAAAACTGTGAATACGTTAGTACTGGAAATGTTTCATTAAATAAAAAGGACCAGTTTTGTTGTTGTAAATGCAGGGTCCTCGTGGTGATTAGAGAAAGTATCAGTTACTGCCTACATAGGAGGCTTAAGTGAATCTTTCTCATAGGACGTGCTCATATGGCTGAATTTTGTCAATTAAGTGGGCTTGTTGGTTGTTTAGTGCTGTTATAATATAGGGAGCTATATTTTCTACGGGTTGTTTTTTCCTGAATGTACAAGTTATTTCTTTCTCAAAGGGTAGGTTTGGGTAGGTCTATGTAATATAAATGTTGGGTTATTTTAGCTCTAGTATTTTAGTTATATTGATCCTTGTGCTGATTCTATGTTCCTTTGTATTTGGGTTGGGGTACCCATTTACCTTTTAATCAATATATTTTTTGACTTATTAAAAAAAAAAAAAAAAGGTTGTTAACAGAACTACTGAAGAGAAACCACGAAAAGTGATGTGAGAAACAGTGGAAGACAATAAAAGAATCTTGAACACAAGACAGATCATAGATCTGGGAGAAGCAACAATTTGATTGCTATTGTGAATCGTCCTCTTTACGGACAAATTCACATTAAAGATAACAAACTTATAATACTATATTAATTAGGATATTGGAAGCCACCAAAGTGGTTCAAAATTATGTAAGCTACTAGCAGTGTATAAAACGTGCCTGCTAGTTTTAACTACGCAAGTCGCCAGGCCAATATTAATTTATTTGATTATTCGCCTAATATAAAGTTACACATGTTCCACTTCAAAAAAAATAAAAAATACACATGTACAATTAAAAAGATGTTCACACTACTTCCATAATATTAAATCTATCTTTTAGATATGTGCGTTTCTATATAAATCAAATGTAATTCGACCTAATCAAATCCCTTACGCATATGATTTGGGGTTCGATTCCTGACTCATGTGTATGAAAGAACATCTGTTTAAAGAGGTTAACCCCTTAAATGGATCTCAGTACATCGAGGAATTAGTCTCCGGCTTCCGACAAGAAGGATACCTGGGTTCACCCAAAAATATGTAATTCAACTATGATTTGGATCTTCTCCTTTTTTTTTCTTAATGTTTTCTCTCATGTGAGATCACAAAAGCAAATTATTTGAAACAGACCCCACAAACAAAAGTAACATGGGAGAAAATTAACATGATAAAATAAAGAGAGGATCCCAAATCAACAAGGCCCGACACATTTTATTAGAAGAGACAAAATTCACTTTAATAATTTCTAGTCTAAAAGAAATAATTTTCGACTACCAGCTTTAAATACCCATAATGCACTCCGAAAAAGGGGGTGAATCTCAAACCCTTCAATTATACCAACAAGGGCAAACCTCAATCAAATACAAAAGAAAAAAAAAATATAAATTTGATTGTGGCTTTTAAGATAGTTATTTTACAAGTCAAATATTTTTTAATGATGTGATAATACACTATTAGTTGTCAGTATAAAAACTTATCATTGTAATTAAATCCAAAAAGAAAAAAAATATATGATTTTATACATTCGTTATTTTCTTTTTCTAAAACGTATTATTCTAACACTACTTAATGGGAAAATGCGTAGTTTGCTCCTCAAACAATATAAAGTATAAATCCTCATTCCATTGTATTTTCATACTATCAACAAAAAATATGCATGCAAAAACAATTTTAGAAAAAACAGTAAAAAAAATTATTATATAACCTTCAAAGTTCAAACAGGCAGATGAAAGATATATTGAAATACACAGTCCCAGGGGCCCTGAAAGGTATAGCTGGGAAAGCAAACCATCCATCTCTTTCACAACTTCACACGCTTCACTTCTTGTGAAGACTGAGCAAACTACTTGCCTGAACAAGTGCAAGCATTAAAAACACATAAAAATCCTTTGTGTGATCCAGCTCCAATGACTTGCTTATACCAACAGCAGCAGCAATTATAACAATCAACTTGTCATTCTACCACTACTATTTAGAGGACTGTTTGTAAGAGGCTTCAGCACTGGCTTCTTCTAACATCATCAAGAGGTCCTTCATGAAAGGTGTATTTGTGCCATGAGTAATCCGTAGTATATCCACTGCCTTGGTCAGTGATTTAACAGCTTCCTCGGTGTCTCCCAGATACCTGTATCAAGATTCAAGACCATAACCATTAAACTCAACAAGAACATCAATAACCAAAGCCTTTTACAACTAGATGAGATCAGCTATATGGACCAAAAAACACATTAAACTCAAGTTACAAAGTAATTTTAATTACTTTTAAAATTCTTGGTACAAATATTTTCAGTTTAGAAACAAGTAAAGTACTTAAATAGTTAATTAAGTTAATAAGCAGTTAATCATTAAGCAAGTCTTTAAACATCATTAACTAGTTGAGTAACTAAAATAGCTTTGAAACTGAAAGCAAATTTACAAAAAAATCATTTTATTTAAGTCCCCCATTTTTAAGTGGGTGGAGATGAGGTTACTTTTGCTGTCAACTGGAGGGCCACATACCTAACAAGGTGACTGGCTTTAATGTAATACTATAACCAAAGCTAAAATACAAGCAATTGAAATTATAGTTCAACAGAAGCAATTTCTTGTTTTATATTATAATACTATAGTAACTATACTAACTCGCGAGCATCTGAATTTTTATCCTCGGCTATGGAGCTCACATCCCTTTGAAATGAGACCCTAGCAGTTGCCAATGGAGTGAATGGACCAATACACATCAGATTAAGAACCCAACCCAACATCAAAACTCAAGGAAGCCTTCGCCAGACAGACTAAAGACAATAACATTTTTGGACGAACATTCTAATCCAAAATCTCTCAAAATGGAGAATTAAATTCACACCCCAAATGATGGAGTATTATTGTAGGATTAGATTCAGGTCAAATCTGCATTTTTTGGCATTCATGTTGATTACTAATTTTGCTAGCATCAGTGCAGTAAATTTTTAGAATACATTGTTTCTCACTCAGAGGTATCTTTTCCTACATCATTAGATTGTAATCTGCCTATATTAAAAGTACTACAGTCTCCGTGTACAATTACTAATAAGTGAGTTTCTTCAACTTTTTGTTGGAATGCGATGTATATACAGACAAACATTTTCGTAATATTTACAAAAGAAAAGCATATTGTTAAATAAAAGAATTTAACAAAAACCTTGGTCCATTTAAGACTAAATGGACAAAAGCTTCAGTTCACAGATGCTAACCATTCGAGTTTTCCACAAGTATAATATTGCAAACCAAGGAGAGGGTGAACTGCTGGATACACTCCTGCAGTGAAGTAAAATGTCCAGCACGGATATCAGCAACATACTTGTGAACATTTTTCTCAAATGGAACACGAGTGGCAAGTTTTAACACACAAAGTAATTCAGGCAGCAGATGATCAGTAAACTACATGACGATGAATAAGATGGGTTTAGCTTTAGCACCTTTATATTTGAAAACATAACTTTTTGTCACATACATTAAACTGATATAAAACAGTAAAAGCATACGTTTCTGCCACATTGAATCTGATATAAAATTCAGTAACCAATTAAATAAAATTCTATATCACTGAAAACGTGTGTTTGTGATAGGAACCAACTCTTATTATTGTAGAAATTAGGGAAATTCCCTTACAAAATGTGTAATCCTAGAGTATTTGAGAGAGTCTAGACTCTCCCAATGCCCAAAGGGCCCAACTATTCCCAAAATACAAGATATCTTCCTCTCTCAATCCATCCTCTTATTTATAGACAACATGCCTTATCTCCCTTAACTAACTCCCTAACTCACCTACTAACCAATTCATTAATTAACTAACTACTTAGCTAACAATATCTAACAATACTCCCCCCCTAAACTTTCACCTTGTCCTCAAGGTGTAGGACTTGTTTTTAGCTGAAAAAAATGTCCCACCAGGGTCCCATGGAACTAGTGCAGACAGAGGTGGTTCTCTTTTGAAGGGCCGTTGCCATGTTAGTGTCATGATGATTCTGGTTGCTACAAGTCCTTGAATACTCTCCAATCCTTGCTTTGCACTGTTGCCCCCTGGGTCAAATAACAACAAGGTCTTTTTGAACAGCCCCTCATGCATATGCCCTCTCTATCCGCAAACTGTAGATTCAGCATCTATTAAACATTTGGGCTGTGACCCAATATCAAAAGAATTCTGGCAAATGGGCTCGATAATGAATGAATTTGCATCAACCAATACACACCAAACCTTTCTTTTATTAACACACTTATCTTCCTTCTGAACCAATTCAGTTTTGGGTTATAGCCCAACAATGACGGAATTTTCATTAATGGAACTATTAGTTAATGCCAGCTGATGAACTATAGCACCCCCAACAGTACATCCAATAACCCATTGCTGCATCACAAATAATTGGGCTTCCCCCATTAAGTCAAACCGGTCCAATTTCTGGAGTGCCAGTCTTACCCTAATGCCCTTCAGTCTCTCATGTGCGCTGCTGCCTCCCTCTTCATCACCCGTCCCTGCCCCGACGACCCACCAATGAGTGCCACGGTCCGGAGGTTTCGACGGCGACGGCGACGGCGGCGGCCTGATCGGGCCTAAGTACCTCGGCGTCCTTGTTCCCTTCTCAACGACGATGCTACTGATTAGGCGTTGAGATGCGCGCGTGTTCTCCGCCATCATCGTGACTGCGAGTGCGCCACCCCACTCTACGACCCCCTCCGCACGGACATCACAGTCCCTCAGTTCCGGTGGCGGCGGTGGCCTGACCGGTCGTTTATCCTCATCGGAAGTTTCTCTCTTCTGGCGGATGCCGCTACTGAATGGGTTTTTCCTTGCTGCCATCATCGATTTTCCCTGCGCTTCCTTTTTCGCAGCCGCTAGCACCTCACCCGCCGCCGTATGACGATCCCGGCTCGGCGGGTCAGGTTCTCATTTTTTGACCGGACCACTTGCGACCCCGCCGAGTTCTATGCTCACGGCGGACCAACAATTCTCAGTCCTCCCTTGCTCCGATGACTCGTTCTCTCCCGCTACTGTGAGATCGTGACCCACTGATGACAAAGTAAACCAACCTGTGCTAACCCTCTCATTACCTCTAGCAACCTTGATGCCTTCCCTTTCTCCTTCATTGAATGTTTCCCTCTCTGGTTTCGCTTCCCTTTTCTTTGTTTCTTTTTCCTTCCCTTGTTCTGTTTCTTTCTCACCCCTAAGATTCTGATTCTTGATTCTTGAATATTTCCCTAACAGAGTTTCGAGCTTCCACCATTTGTTTCCTCTTCGACTCGACTTCTCTCCACCCACCGTACGACCATCGTCTGAGAATAGCGGAATCTCGAGTTTCCTCCATTTGTCTTCGTTCTGATTACCTTCGCCCCCTGCTATCGTTTCTTCTTCATTACTCCTATGGCTATCGCTGCCATTGTTACCGTGGCTGTTCGAATTTCTTTGGAGCATCGCTACAATTGTGTCAAATCGCTTCTGATTCTCCGTCTTTTCTTCTTCCACGATCCGTCTCAGTTCTTGGCGTTCTCGCCGATCTTCGTCACGACTCCTCCTCAAGTCATCGAAACCGTGCTCAAGAGCCTCAATTCTTGCATCCATCCTTCGCGTATGGACCATGTACCACTCCCAGAAAAGAGAGCTTTGATACCAGTTGATAGGAACCAACTCTTATTACTGTAGAAATTAGGGAAATTCCCTTACAAAATGTGTAATCCTAGAGTATTTGAGAGACTCTAGACTCTCCCAATGCCCAAAGGGCCCAACTATTCCCAAAATACAAGATATCCTCCTCTTTCAATCCATCCTCTTATTTATAGACAACATGCCTTGTCTCCCTTAACTAACTCCCTAACTCACCTACTAACCAATTCATTAATTAACTAACTACTTAGCTAACAATATCTAACAGTTTGTTTCAAGTTATGAAAGGTGATTCCTAAGAATAAAGAGTTGGGAATGATATATAATTTATTAATATTATAAGTTATAAAACCAGATTCCTGGGTATTAAACATTCTCAGGTAAAAGATATTCCTACATTTTGACAAGTTTTCATTCCCACAAGATGGGGGAATATATTATTTCCATGTAGTGGGAATAGAGATCAATATA
This sequence comes from Sophora flavescens, assembly GCA_030762895.1. Taxonomy (NCBI): domain Eukaryota; kingdom Viridiplantae; phylum Streptophyta; class Magnoliopsida; order Fabales; family Fabaceae; genus Sophora; species Sophora flavescens. The sequence goes on along the minus strand of CM061067.1, from coordinate 52,605,980 downwards.
AAAAAAAAAAATAGTAAAATACCCATTTAACCATCCTATCACCCCACTTCCCACCCCATGATGTTTCTAACTTTCTCATCTCACTTTTTAGCCAAATTGCAAACATTGTTGTGCCTAAACCAATTTTAATCAACGTGCATAAAAAAATACAATATGTATGAAACTATAATAAATATACGAAAAAATATAATAGGAATAACAAATGTATGAAAGTATCATTAAAAATATAAAAAAAATATTTATTTTATATAATAGGTATGATGATCACCTTGATTTTTATATTTTTATTCAACTTTCTGTCAATTGCATCAAGAAATTGATATTTAAATAACATTCTATATAGCAGGAGTATTTTGATAATTATGATATATTTTAAAAAATATACATCATGAAACAAGTAAACTTCTAAGTTGTTCCCAAGAATTCTTAAAAAAGATTACCAGGAACTTTAAATACTAACCGAACATTTTTTTATAAAAATACTCGGCAGTAACATTCCAGGGGATGTAACTATGTAATTCCAAACCTTGAAACAAACGCCTCCTAATTTTTTATCATAGATACTAAGAGTTAAAGCCAATTTGATAGTCAGTTAAAGCCATTGTTGGTTGGTTGAACCCAAAGGATTCGAGATTCCATTCATTCAACCAGGAATTAATGTTCATAGCAAATATTTAAGTAAAGAGCAACATAGACAACTTTGAAATGTCAGAAACAATTGAAACTATCAACAAAATGGATGCTAAGGTAGCTCCTTATAAAGTCATCTACTGAGATTGAAGTTCCAGTAAAACATACTTTGATAGACTGGTATGGTCAATTTGCAGTATGCTAAAGCTTCACTCCAATGTTCAATCTCCATTAATGACTGCATAGGACAAAATGCCATAGTTTAGAACCCTTATTCCAGAATTGAAACGTTAATAATTGCAGAATTTGACTATAGTCTTCATTGTTTCATGTGGCACAACAAAGAACAAGCCCTTTGATGCAACATGAGACAGAAGAATATAAGTCAAGAGGATTTTAATTGATGAATGACTAAATGATTTTTCTCATTAAAAGAAAAAGAAATAAGAGTTGTTATGCAAACTTTGGATACATATAAAGGAGACAAATTCTTTTGCCAGTAAGAACTAAGACCTGTGATGTTCCCACTGCAGGGCCATCCAAAGCCAAATGTAACCAATCCATATTAATTAACTAGTATCTAATATATTAAACTGACCAGTCAACAGAAAAAATTTTGTTAAAAGGCCTGCACTGCACCGAACAAATCTCCACAGGCGTTGTACTAAGTAAAGCATGCATGGTAAGGTTAAGGAATGATATTATATTATTATTAGAGTGGTTTACATCCTGTTAACATTCTGTCTGTTAGTGGGATAGAATATTCTGTTATAGATATTCCATTATATCCTAGCTGAGCTTCTATGAGAAGCTTCTGGTGCAAGTGTGTAGGTGTAGCACTGTTGAGATCAAGTTCAGAATAATAGAATTTAGTTACAACAGAGGGATAGAATATTCTGTTATAGATATTCCATTATATCCTAGCTGAGCTTCTATGAGAAGCTTCTGGTGCAAGTGTGTAGGTGTAGCACTGTTGAGATCAAGTTCAGAATAATAGAATTTAGTTGCAACAGAGCTCTCTCTCTCTCTCTGTGTTCACTTCCCATAACATGGTATCACGAGCTCGTAATTTTTCCTCCATGGCTGATCCTCAATCACTTCCTAAAAGAACTGAATGTGGCTGTTTCAGTACCTAGCATCTACTGTGACAACCTAAGTACGGTTTCAAGCAAGATAAATTAATAAGGGAACAGTGTAGCAGAAAAAAAAAAGGGAATAATAGCATGATAGACAGAGAACTACAAGGAGAAGCTTACCTTCAAAATCTTCTCTCGAGTTTGCATCAAGATGATTGAGAAAGGATGATATAGTTTTATTTGCAGTTTCTCAATCATTTTATATACAGAAATAGCTTCTTGATAATCTAAAATTAGTCAAGGATTTGACTTCACGGTCATAAACTGAAAATCAATTTAGATTGTACATGGATCGAGCAATCATCAGAGAGAGAGAGGGTTGGGATGCAAAGTAAAATAGTTCAGGTGATAGCTATTGCTGTTATAAGTTCTTATCAGAAACACTAAAGGATACATCGAGTTGAAGAAAGCTTAGAAGCTTCTTCGTCTGATAACGATTTTATGTCAGTTACAATTTTCTTTATCTCTTCCTTGTCCCTAGCTAGTCCACATTGTTGGCATTGAAATCCTTTCCCATCTTCAATTTAGCAGATAAAATAAATAAATAAATAACATTATTAATAGGAAAGACATAAAAGCACCTGGCAGGTTGTCTATCTTTGATCTCACTCTTGTTCATAAAGGGAAGGATGTACCATCATACTACAAAATCAGTAGCCAGTAGAAGATGATAATGATCCTCTTACAGCTACTTGACATCTATTATAGCCATAGGCAGTCACATACCGGTTGTACGAAGCAAGAAACCATCACATTTTTCATTTTTGCATCTGTATCCTTCTAGAATTGCACTTTCTCGGATATCATCATCATATTGGCCCTTCAAAACTAACTAAACTAAATTAGCCAATGACAGCATGACAACTTTACTGAAATATACCATTCTTTGAAGCCAACAAAAAGATATCCTAGAGTAAGTAATGAGTAATCTAGTGCGTACCACTTTAGAACAAAGGGGACATGTACAGATGAATAGGTACTGCTCATTGAGAGCTTTCTGCCGTGTCATAGTGCTTCCAGCAGTCTCTATATAACTTATAAGTACCTTAAAAAAAATAAAGAAATTGTAACTCTTAAACTTGATATGGAAAAGAAAAAAAGAGATATAATGCACCATCCTCCAAAATAATTTTAAATTGACAAGTATCATCACCTATTCGAATTGAGATGTGCCCCAAACCAAAAACTTTTTAAATACAAAAGTAAAAGTACAAACTGCTAATCAATTTAATTAGACAAATGTATTTCGTGCCATCAGAGGGCTTCTTTCTAGCCCAAAAACCCTCTCATCAGTATCTCCACTGGCTTTCCTTAATACAGTTCTTAAATTTTTGGGTTTTGGACCTAACTCAACCCCACAAAACCGGCTTGTAAGGTGAGGATTGCCCAAGCCTTATAAGCACTAATTAGGCCATATCTCTAGTCGATGTGGGACTTTCAACACACCCCCTCACGCTCAGGACTGGACATACCCTCATGCCCGGGATTGGATATCTGGAGCGTGGACAAATGCAGGTGGAATAACAGAGATCTTGACCCAATAACAAATCTAGGATAGGCTCTGATACCATCTTAAATTTTTTGGCTTTGGACCTTTTGAATTTGGGCTTTAGGCCTAACTCAACCCCAAAAGCTAGCTTGTAAGGTGAGGATTGCCCAAGCTTTATAAGCACTAGTTAGGCCATCTCTCTAGACGATGTGGGACTAAACACACCCTCTCAACCAGCACAATGAAGGTGCTGGAGGCTGCAATGAAGGCAGCTCAAAGTTGCCGCAATTAAGGCGACTAGGGGCGGACCGCAATTAAGGCGGCTTTCTAACACACCCTCTCACGCCCAGGGCAATAGGCCTGGAGCATGGACAATATGGGTGGCCCAACAACGGATCGAGGATAGGCTCTGATACCATTTTGAATTTGGGCTTTAGGCCTAACTCAACCCCAAAAGCTAGCTTGTAAGGTGAGGATTGCCCAAGCTTTATAAGCACTAGTTAGGCCATCTCTCTAGACGATGTGGGACAATAAACAACGTCTCAACCATCACTATGATGGTGCTGGAGGCTGCAATGAAGGCATCTCAAAGTTGTCGTAATTAAGACGGCTAGGGGCAAACCGCAATTAAGGCGGCTTTCCAACAGGACCTAACTCAACCCCACAAAACCGGCTTGTAAGGTGAGGATTGCCCAAGCCTTATAAGCACTAATTAGGCCATATCTCTAGTCGATGTGGGACTTTCAACACACCCCCTCACGCTCAGGACTGGACATACCCTCATGCCCGGGATTGGATATCCGGAGCGTGGACAAATGCGGGTGGAATAACAGAGATCTTGGCCCAATAACAAATCTATGATAGGCTTTGATACCATCTTAAATTTTTGGGCTTTGGACATAACTCAACCCCACAAAACCGGCTTGTAAGGTGAGGATTGTCCAAGTCTTATAAGCACCATTTAGGCCATATCTCTAGTCGATGTGGGACTTTCAACAGAGATCAAAAAATAAACGCAGTTAAGTGTGGCATTATAAAGAATGCCGTAGCATGATTACATGTTTAATAGCATAGTGCATGAGCAAAGCACATCATGACGACGAAGATGAGAATGGCTTAGGTTCTGATTATCTATAAGGTTAGAATGATAGTAGACGAGAAGAAAACATGTTACAAAAGTAACATTGATGTGACGGTAAGAACAGACTTTGGTTGCGACATATAAGGCAGTTGAAACTTGAAACATACAAGGCAATACTATGTCAACTCGATAGCTGAGCTAATAGCCAGAAAAAATAGCGCAAAGTTATAGAGTATACAGTAGTAAACAAGGTTGAGATGGTGCAGGATCTGTACAGGATAAAACAGTGGTAGATGTAGCCAATCAAAACAAGGCAGCAATGATGAGGCAACGTAGGCTTGTGTCTAAGAAAGCAAAAGAATGAAGTTGCCTTGTAATGCATATATCATCATATTGAAGGGTGACTCTACAATACAATTGGGTCAAAAGTAGTATTGACACCACTTTGACTTTACCCATATTTAAGTTGAAATAACCAAATTTGGTTTTACATCACCAAATCAAAACAGACCACTTATCATTTGAATCAACAATTCATCATTTATAAATAAAAGCAACCACGTGTTATTTAAATGTGGATACTCATTTGTATCTCGAACTGGCCATCATATTGATACATGTTCCATCAGAAAATTCGCAAGGAATTACCATTGATGCCATACATACAAGGAAAACTCGAAATATTAAATTCGTTAGAGAAGGCATCTACTTTTTGTCAGAAAAATGCTGCCCTGACTTTTAATTTATGGCATAAATTTGCACTGATCTCTGCTCCAAATTGATTAGAAAAGCCATATATGCTAAATATTCTACAGACTTGTAGAAGCACCAATTGCACCCCTGGTAGTTTGACTTCTATGTATATCCTAAGGTCAAAATGGAAGTTCTTGAAAAAGGTTCCGGCTGGAAATGGAGATGGATAAGTTGATAAGAGTACAATGAGATGGGAAGTATACAAATATATGAAGCTAATCAAGAGCATTTATCTTTACACAGAACAAGCTGTAACACAAGACATGACTATTGTGGAACGAAAAGGTTAAATCCTAACTTTATGCCCAAGTTTTTGTCAAGTTTGCATAAATAATCTTCGAATTAAATTTCTTCCTCTATAAACCAGTGAACTAAATATTGCAAACTCTTATTTCTACTTGGCAAGAAAAGAAATACATACCTCAGTACCTTTGGGCACATATTGCACAGCACGTACTGATGCTGACCTTCCCTCAAAAACCAACACAGAGTTGGGCATGCAGCTATACGGTACAATCGATATTAGATGGCTAACAAGAAATAGGATGACAGTACATATTTTCTTGGGGGGAACAAAATTTAAGTGGTTACCTGTGATTGATAATGGAAATAACAGGATACAATCCTGTTCCCAGAGGTCTCAACTCACTGTCACAAATGGTATGTGCATTGCATGCAAACTGCAGGATTGGAAGGATCTGACCTTAGAATGGCTTCATCAGAAGAGAAAATTCTGCATAAGCATGCCCTTATCTAAAAGAAAAATGTGTAAATCCACATAAACGTAACCTTTTCACAAATGGAGAGTGCTGTGTGTGATTTCACAAGAGAACAATTTATGACAGTTATATTAGATAATCTAGGTTTTGAAGTATAAGACCTTAGAAAAAATTTCTGCAATCTCTTTTATATTGGTTTCAGGCCATTGAAGTATTGAGTTTACAAGATTAGCCATCTGTGCGTACAGCACCAGCAGCTCCTCATTGATGTCAGAGATGTCTTCACGGAAGTGAATGTTAAAAAGAACAATCATCATGGAAATGTAAGAAAATAGACAAAAATCTAAGTTAATAACAGTAAACCTTCAGACAAAAATAGTAAAAAGGATACGAGAAACTAATGCCTGCACCAAGTTGTAGTTGTCCATAGCAGTGCTTGGGATGATCTGGTAATAAAATGAATAATACAGTCAATAGTCCAGGAAGAATACAACAGTATCAAACATGTTCCCAGAATCCAAGTTATTAAATGTAACATGTAAACAAACATGAGTCAGTAACTAACAGAGGTTACCTTTTTCAAGTAGTGACAATAAATAAAGAAAATAGAATGCTCCTACTTACATTTCAAATGCAAATAGGTTTTACAAAATTGATCTTTCAGTATTTATATTGAAAATTCCTTCCCACTTGCAATTGATGATGAGGTTTGTAAATTGACCGAAAACAATGAGATTTGCATTGTTGCAACTTGTAACATCATTTTAACAAACGTTTGCATTGACTTTACAGGAATATTTACCAAACAAGAAAAGGAAGTACATTATATAAAACAGTTCTTACTTATTACTTATTAGAACTAATACATCACTCAAAATTTAACTTTCTTCACAATTACCTTCTCATTTTGCAACTTCCTTCGAAGATAAAGTTTCACCATGAGTCGTAAGGATGGTGTGACAGATTTTCTCTTGTCCTTGTCCAGTCTCGAGAGGGCTTCACATTCAAGACGATGCAACTTCCACTCCGATTTCTGAGCATCATTAAGAAACATGCAACAGTTATACTCAGAGAGTAAATAAATAAAGAGTAATGCAACACAGTCAAATTTGATCGAATCTAGCTAGAATTTGCCAAGATTCAAGGGTGGTTGTTGGATAGGTCATATCCAAGAGTCAATAAAAATGGCAACACATTCTTTAGTAATTTTCATATAATACATTGGCTGTATTTGGAAGAGCTTATAGAGAGTTTATTTGAGCTTATGAAAATAAACTTATACAAATAGTTTATGTTCTTCATATAAGCTCATTTTAGTTTATTGCAATAAGCTTGCAGAGAAGCTTATGAAAATAAGTCGTTTTTAGCTTATTTGAAAAAAATTATCAAATATGCATTTACTTAAGTTGTTTATCCAAACACACGCTAAGCCGATTACTAGCTATCCTTTTTCATTCAAAGCTCTATAAGTAAAAAGGGCAGCGCAATACAGGGAGGGTAGGCAGTAGGCTCCCACCTAGTGGGGTCTAGGAAGGATAAATGTATGCACCCTTGTCCCCGCAAGGGAGAAGGCTGTTTCCGGGACTTTGAACATCGTGATGTGACCTCGAAGTCACAAGGCAACAACCTTACACTTGCATCAAGGCTCACCCTCTCAGCCATTTCAGTGTTTGTGCGAAAACTAAGCTATCAGTTAACTAAAATGGAAGCGGGTGATAAAGAAAAGGACACCTGACACGTGGTTCCACAATACCATACAACATGGCAACGCGCGCACTTCTTAAGGTTGCTTGTTGTGAAACATCCATCACACCTTACTTGGGCAGAGGAGTTATTTGGTACACAAACATAAGGCTCTTGACTTATAATTACATCACCTGCAACAAACGCATGACCAAACCCACATTTGACTACAAAAGCAATCAAGCACGTAAAACAAAACCAGCAACTACAATTAACAACTCGGTTGAAATAGACACACAAACACATACCTGGATAGAAATCCCTGGTAACAAAGAGAGAACGACCTTTTTCTGGGATGGTGGAAACTGTTAAATTACGATCCTCCAGAGCACTCTGCAATTCCTCCATTGCTATTCCACCCTTCAGCTTCACCTCTAGAACCTGCTACTCTACTTTTTTTTTTTCCTTCATTACTGAGCTGCAAAGCTCAAGAGTCAAGATAAACAAATGGGCTTATGTAAGCACCGGCCCAGAAAATATGGCCCACCAAAGCTCCTTTTTCGTTTTTGTGCTTCGTTCTGTTCTGCGCCGTCATGTTTTACTGTTAAATACTTGTTTTCAGTTTTCATTTTTCATTTCGTTAATTTTTGAAATAATTACAAAACTGTCATCTCATTTTCGTTCTATTTCAAAAAATTTGTTTTCAATGTTTATGTGTAAATTTTTGAAAACAGAAAACAGGATAAGATGATGGTTTTATAATTATTTTTGAAAACAAAAACAGAATAAAAACAAATAAAATGATAATTACAAATAAAATGATAATTTTATAATTATTTTTGAAAACAGAAAATAGAACTTTAGATACTGCACAACATCATTTCCATTCACAACCCACTGAAACTGACCCGAACCAAACCGCTTCGGATAACGGGTTAGGCTAACACCGATCCAACCCGACCTAATAGTGGGCGGGTTGAAGCCTGAAGGGTAGAGGTGTTCATCAACCGATCCAAATCGATTCAAATCGTAAAAATTGAACCGAAAAACCAAGAACCGAACAAATCGAAAACTGAAAAAATCGAAAACCGAAAAAACCGAAATTTTTTATTGGATTGGATTGGATTTCGGATCCTCTAGTGAAATCCAATCAAAACCGATTATTATATACATATACTATTAATTTTGAAATTATAGTATTACTCATACTTAAACATTATTCTTCATACTTATATATCCCTCATTCTCTTTAATATTTTTTGTTGGAATAACATATATGAGACTATTTAGAATATATATTAATGTCTTGAAGTTATATTTTGCTAAAAGTTTTGATATATATATATATATATATATATATATATATATATATATATATTTGATTGAGTAAACATGAAAAATAGGAAATCAATTATGTAAATTAGAAAAATAATTAGCTACAATTTATTTGTAGTCGATTCAAGGAAAAAAATAGGATAAGTGAAAGTAGATATAGATAATTAATATAAAAGAACGTGTTAAAAATATCAATAATTTTTTTCTTCTCAAACTCCTAAATTAAAACGAAGATTATCTTTCATTCACTATTAAATAAGTAGTACACTTGATATTCAAAAAAAAAAGTATGACAAAAACCGAGTTATACAATCCAATCCAAACCGCATTTGATTGCATTGGATTGGATCGGATTTTTTTAAGGAAACAGATTGATCCAATCCAAAGTCCAAACCAATGTTTTCATTATGGGATCCATGGAATTTTTAATTTAAAATCAATCCAATCCAATACGGGAACACCCGTGAACGGAGTGTGACGCGTTCCTTGCCTGGGAAATGTTGTTTCTTCCGACCTGGTGAAACGTTTCAAACAGAAGCAGGTGAAGTTGGAAACCGAACGAAACGACGGAGATTGATGGTATTGAGGCTTTGCCACTCTGCGATTACAAGGAGCCTCTGCAACTACAATCTCTCTTCATCAACATTCATGGCGTCTTCAGGTTTTGCCGCCACCTGTTGTGTTGTTTCTATGCTTGCTTGTTGCTACTGCTATCTCTCACATGTCATCATAAACTGTTAGCCGAACAACTGGGTAGTTAAAGTTTAAAGCTTTACTATTAATTAAAGCTTGAATCTTGAAAATGAAATGGATGTTCCTGCATTATTTTTTTGATCAGCTATGGACTGCAATTCAACTTGCACGCTGATTTTGAGCGGCAAATCACACACAGAGAATGAAGCTGCTAAAGCTATTAAGACCAATAACACTCTCAAGCTCCCTCACGATGGAGATTTTTCTATTTTTTTGCATTCTGAATTGGATAAAACTGTTATACGACAGTCCTTTCAAGTCGATTCCTTTATGGAATCTCTTTCCACTGTCACATTTGGAAGGCTTCTCATCTGGTCTCCACGGTTAACTACAACCCACGATGTCGTTTCACAGTATGTTTTACTCAAATTACTTTTTTTTGTTTTGTTATTATTATGTTCTGTTTTTAGACTATGCTTTGATTGTTGATTGGACTCAGAATCAGAAGCTGAAAAAATAATCATGTATCTACACTTTATTGTGTCTGAGTTAGTATCTTACCAATTAGAAATCCAGTTACCCATTTTCACTCCCATCATATTTAAAAGATCATATTGTTCTAAATTTCTTATTTTTTGTGCAGTAACTTTTGTGAGCTTCCCATTGGTACAGTTTGTGTTGCTGATGTTCAGACCAAGGGACGAGGTTTGATTTGATATTTACTAATACTGTGATCGTGTACTTTTTATCTTATATTTTAGTTTATGTCAAAGTTGCTCTGAGTGCATAAACTCTCAGGCCGGTCAAAGAATGTCTGGGAGTCTCCATTAGGTTGCCTCATGTTTTCTTTTACTCTGCAAATGGAGGATGGGCGAGTCGTTCCTTTAGTGCAGTATGTGGTTTCCCTGGCTATTACAGAGGCAGTGAAGGATATCTGTGAAAAAAATGTAAGTGCTTGGTTTTCAAGTACTGGTTTGATACAGTCTGCCAGTGAATTTGATAAGGGAATGTAGTATTGAAGTGAAGTATTTTTCAAATTTAATGATATATGTTTTCTAAGTAAACAATGCAAGCATGCACAAGCTATTGTAAAATTTAATACTTTTGTGAAAACAAATGTTGCTTTATGTGATTCTGGGAAAAACTGTGAAGTTGTATATAGTAGTATGAACAATGTTATCAGAAAGAATTCTGTTTTGATTTGCCACAAGGCAAACTTGGTTGGTCATTCATACTGCTAAGCTTAAGATATTAAAAATGAGAGTATGAACATATTAAGCATCAAGGAAATATTGCAGAAAATTTTCTGAAACGAAGAGGAATATCAACTTCCATCATGATAAAGTTACAAACACTGAATGGTTTTTGGTTTTGTTGGTTAGCATTGTTAACAAAACAAACTGTTTATTTTGTGTTTGGGCAGTTTCATAAGTCAACATGCATTATTTGTTGCAGTATTAATTTGTTTTCTGATTGGTTGAGCTCTTGAATACTTTTTTATCCCATCACTTTCTTTTCAGGGATTACCTTGCATTGATGTTAAAATCAAGTGGCCAAATGATCTTTACTTAAATGGCTTTAAAGTTGGAGGCATTCTATGCACCTCAACATATAAATCAAAGAAGTTCAATGTCAGTGCAGGTAATAAAACATTCTTGGGTAACAAATGCTATTCAATGGTGATTGATTGCACTTCCATGTACTAAATTAGCTAAATTTGTATATTAAATCCCTTTCTCTGTAGAGAATTTAATTTTCCTTAATGTCATTTTGGTAAGAGTAAAATGGTTTTAAATATTATTTTCATAATGGAGGTCATAACGCTTCCCGTGCTTTCGCAGGAATAGGCTTGAATGTTAATAATGAGAAGCCCACAACATCTTTAAATACAGTTATAAGAGAATTGTCTGTGGAAGCTTACCACTTTCGAAGAGAAGATGTTCTGGCAGCCTTTTTTAACAAATTTGAGAAATTTTATGGCCTATTGGTGAATCAAGGTACACTGCTAATTAACTCATTAGACTGCTGTTATCATCTCCGACATCATACCCCAATTCTGATTATCATCTGATCATATTGCACCTATGTTCTTCTCTCTATCTCTCTCTCTGCAAAACCTCATGGATAGATAAAATCTTCTAATGATCTGAATTAGCATGTGGAGTGTCTGCATCTCATCCTTGTGTATTAATAACATGGGAAGATTACATTGGTCTTACTAAAAAACAGTCTAGTTTGGTTATGGATTGGTACATGTAAACCCATCTTTTTTACATTTTAAATTGTTCAAACCAGTTGTCATATGTAGAGATGATAATTTTTGGAATTTAATCAATTTATATTTGCTAACTCATCATGCTTATAATTTGTCTATCAACACATGCCTTGGGGAAGGAGAGAGGGATACAAGGATACAAAGTATGCACTAGTGCAGTATATAACTGACAATTTCTTGCTTGTTTACCCTTGCAAGTGCCAAATTCATTGGCCCTATTTTCTCTTTGTTTGGATGGTTCTTTTTTTTTTTTTAAAAGGTTTTAATATTTCTTGGTGCAACAATAAGGTTGCTGTCTTTAGATCTTATGGTCACATGTCTTAGTCATAGAAATAACCTTAAGCCCTTAACACTTGCAACGCAAGGTTGCGTATGCCCAGCATTGAGTGTCCAATAGCTCCTTCATGCTTTTCTTCTTCTCATTTCTTCAAATCTTCATGTCCCAACTCCAACTTTATTTGCTTCCTAGAATGCAAACATAAATGGTGCGATTGGATTAGACCTAAATAGCATTATATTGAACTAAAATAAACACAACTACTAATTGAAAATAAAGGCTCTAAACTAACAACACTTATGGATAAACATCATCAAAAGGTTAGATTAGGAATAATGAACTATCCATTATGACCTCAAAAAGAAATAATGTAGCAGGATATCACTTGTAAGATCAAATCACATGCTGTCTTCTCATGCCTCCTATTCTTTTCTTGATCTCTGTTTTTCAACTTTAAGCCTATGCTTTGCCAGTTAGGAACTTAAAAAAGAAGAGTAAATATCCATTTTGGTCCTCCAAAGATATACATCTCTTAGGTTGGTACTCCATTTATAAATACATCAATTTGTTCCTTCAATGTCAATTTATGTCATCAAATTGATCCTTAAAGTGGCATCAAATTAGCCCCTAAAAGAACTATTGTTAGGACAAAAGGGTAAAAGGTATTTGCCTAGAAGAATAAAGGAAAGGCTAAGTAGTTTGGATAGTTGAGGCAATTAGTTAGTTAGTTAGAAGGGGTTCAGTTAGATAAATGGGGGGAAATATGGGTAGAAGGGATTCATTTTGGGAATTACAGTTGTGTTAACCAACCAAGTGTTTGGTTGTGAAAGGGGAAACCCTTTGTGAAGGGAAACCCTTGAAGGAGAATTTTTTTCCTCTCTTCTATTTAGATTCAGGCATTCAATAAAATTGTTCTTTCCATTTCTCTGTTTTTCATCAATTTCACATTCCTCTGTATTGTGTTCCTAACAACTTCTAGTTATCATTGAAGGAGATGGAAGACTAGTGTGACGTCACATACATCTTTGGAGGGCCAAAATAGACACTTGAAATAAATAAATAAACAAACAAAGAAAATGGTATTTTTCCAGTTTAAGTTCTAGCAATAAGTTGTTTCCAGAATCCAGACTTCAGAGTTTTCTTAAACTTGCTGTATATTGTGTTGATTACCAATGACACCCAATACTTTACATCACTTGTATGCCATTTGAAGTCGGTCATTTTGAACCTTGCTTGTTCTGTTGAATGCAGGATTTCAAACCTTGGAGGAGCTATATTATAAGACATGGTTGCACAGGTGACTTGAATCCTAATTACTCTTGTCTGTAGTTTATATTGAACAATTTTCCCCCTTTTGTGGCAAGGACATTCATATTATGAGAATTGAGTCAATTGACAGGCATCTATTGTCAACAGGATGAAGAAAAGCCTAGTCTGGCTACAGTTGCCTTTTAATTTTAGATATGCATTCCGCATGCTCAAAGGGTGTGTTTTGTAATTATTAATTGTATCTATGGATGACACTTGAAATTGGGATTCAGTTGGAATTTGGGAAAGATAAGGAAGTATTGATATGATTGCTTGTTAGCATGGATTGAGATGAAGCAGAAGTGATGGATGATGAGGTTGCGAACTTGTAGTATATTAACAAAAGCTGATTGAATTTCCTGTTAATTTGCCTACCTCAAATCAGAGAATCATTAAACTGGAGTGTAGTTTTCCTTGACTTTACTGGGTTTCCAACCTAGCATTCAATGAATAAATTACAATCTTGTGTGGCTGCATACTATGTTAAAAATCATTAATATTTCTACAGAGAGGAAACCCTTGATTCTACCACACCCTAGCTTTAAATGAAAGTTTTGTTGATTCTTTGTGGCAAGAGGACTATTTTTACATGATTGAATTATGTCGACCCCTCGGCCATTTATGCTATTTCCTGCTGTTTATCATTTTTTGGTCTCCAACTTGCATTTTTTACCTGTCCCAGAATAACAAAGACAAGAAAAACATATGCCTCTGTTTATCCTCTCCTCTTTCGTTTTCTTCATATCCTTTCACTTTAAATGCTAAATCACCAAAACCAGCAAATAATCGCTATCTTAAAGTTCTAAACTTTACTTCCTTTCACCCTTTATACGTGGTAATTTTAATCACAAAGGAGTTGAGTCTGAATTCCTAGACATATTGCCAGATGTAAGGCTTTCCTGCTCAAGGCCTTAGTTTTAGTTAGCAGTTGAACCGAAGTTTTAAACATTATGTTGTATTCATTGTCCTGTTTATACTTTTATTTCTCGACCATAAAAAAAACCTGGTTATACATAGATATGGAATGGTTTAGCTGTACAGTCATATATGTGTAAAATGTTGTGCAGTGGACAGAGAATTATTGTACAGGAAAAGAACGAGGACAAAGTGGTAGAACATGTGGTAACTATACAGGTATGGCATATTAAAATTGTTTCTCCTGACTTGCTGTAAATTTCGATAGAGCAGATCAAGTTTGCTTATAATTTGTAAAGAATTAAAGATGGGCAATTTATGCTATTGATTATTAGTGATGAGGCTGGGAATTTTCAAAAATGAAGTTTACATTAAGTGAAAGAATATAACATATCAATATGTATATTATCTGCCAGCCATTTCCAATGGTAATATTGATGTTTTAAATTTGGTTTCACCATTGCTGGAAAGTGACATGAGTTTTTTATCATTTTAATTTTTTTTATAGGGTTTGACATCCTCAGGATATTTGTTGGCTGTTGATGATGACAACCTAATGTGTGAGCTCCACCCAGATGGCAATAGGTAATGGACAAGATATCTTTTTCTTCTAACTGCATGATTAAGTTGTGGACAAATGTCTTATGTCTATAATTGATTATTAAGAGAGTCTATGAAATGGTCCATTTGTTCATTATTGGATCCCACTAAGTTTTCAAAAAATTACTGCTGAAACTAAACAGTGCACAGTTTAGGCCTTTGAACTTTTGAGTTTGGAACACAGCTATCAGAAACAGTGATCTTGGCACAATTATAAGTGAAATGAATATGTCAAATATGTTATTACATATGATCTGATTATAATAATACCAGTTGAAATTAAAAATAATTTTCTACTGTGGTGACACAGCTTTGACTTCTTCAAAGGATTGGTCAGAAGGAAACTCGACTGAATAAGATTCCTTGGCACATTTCACTCGAGGCAACAACTCTTATGCACTCTGTATATATTACCAAGGTCTTTCTTGGCTTTAAAGCTAAAGTTTTCCAATAAATCAAATTTTACATATTTATTTTCATTAAAGTTTTTGAGCTTTTGTATTCCATTTGAGACTTCCCGTCAAAGTTGTAATGCGCTTCCATCCTTTGGTCAAGCAAGATCTTGTACATAATGGCATGTAAAAAACATCATGCAGTTGCAACAAAATAAATGATATTTTTTTTCTCCCCAACGTAGTTCATGATTGCTTTAGTCAATCATTGGCGAGTTGTGTGGTGGTCCTTCTTCGCCAGCTATGAAATTATTTGAAAAAATACGTTTCGATCTATGATTCATTGTTGTTCTCAATAATCACCTTTGCTTCCAAATAAAGTGTGCTCTTAGATGCTTAATCAGATTGTGTTGATTTTCTGTCTTCCATCTACCACCCCATCATGACCAATGTTGTCATATATTCTGTAATTTCGAGTGGCTGTCGCTTTTGTAATTGGACTCATCTTCGCCATTATCACAAATTGGATTTTGTATGTTTTAAACATGCAGTGCTCTTGGTCTTGGCATTTGGCTTTGAATAATAATAGTTACACGTTTATATTCATATATTTCTCAAATATGTCTTAAGTTATACAAGATAATAGTTGCATTTATCATACTCTAAACTTCACTGTATTTTTTTTTTTTTTTTTGGTACAAGAAAAGTTTAGGCGAGTTGGGTTCCGGGGGTTTACTAGGGTCAGGGCAGACCACACGGCTCAAAGAGCGCTTATAGAGGTACTTACAGATTACCCACCAACGAGGTCATCACATCGGCATTGGGATTTGAACTCACGATCATGTGGGTTTTGAGCCTTATCTTTATCAACTGAATCAATTTTCGTAAGTCATTATATTTTTTTCCTGTTAGTTAAGAAATTGTATATAGGCTCGTACATAGTTGGCAACTTGGCACTTTCGAATTAAGTGCAGCACCAACAATACGTCCAAGTTGACACTTTAGAAAATGCAATCCGCAAATTGAAGAATAGTAAGATCAAATAGAACTTGGGAAGTGGCATGTTCTCTTGTTGAGGGGTCCTTTCTCTTTTTCTGGATGAGTGTCTCTATTTGCTTGTATTTGTATGGAACCAAAGACACTATACCATCCCTCACACATGGACACCGTTCCTTATAAAGCACGAAGCATGTCAATGTAACACCCTATGTCTCCATCATATTGTTTAATCATAGAGTTTGAGTCATTCTCGAAGATCAGCAACACTGTTTTCACCGATCTCTTGGTTAATGGTGAAAGCCTAGTGAAAGCATATAGGCTTTTTCTTTATTATCCTTTTGATAACTTGATCTGCCAGCTGGACACAAATTTGTTGTCCCAAAAAATAGTGTATCGGTATCCCCTACCAATAAAATGTTAGGATTGTACTTAAGTGTTAATGAGTTATAATTTTATTTTATTATGTGGTAAATTGTCATTGATAGGAGACAGAGAATGTGACAGGAAAATGAAACAGATGATCTTGATCCCTGCCAGCACACCTAATTGACAAAGCTGCATTAATCTTCCGCTAATTTTGGTTTATTTAACATTTAGGTGAAATGGGGTGTTGATCTCTACATGAGACAATGCCCTTGTGACTTGTGATCACTGCTAATCTATTACTTGTCATCACGTCTCGAGCCCCATGGAGTTCTTTTAGCACTAGTGATTTGGTATACGTCACGATCATACACCAATCTGTAATATACTGAACGAGCTTATAACAAAAATATTAATATTAATAATGTAGAAGGTCCAAAATTAGTCTAGCTGTCCAGAGAATAAGGTTTCTTGGCACTACTATACGAAGGTTTGGGATTGAGAACTTTAATTGTGTCACTATACAAGAGGCTTCAGGGAAATGAATATTCTGTATGTGTATGAGAAACACTACATATATATATTTATACAGTAAGTCTTCAATGTGTGGACAAAAGAAAATTAATGTATGAAAAATGTGAAGATGGTGTTGTGCTTTCCCGGTTGGTGTTATTGCCACGTGTTGAGTCTATAAAAACTCCTATGCCGTTGTTGATGATGTCTTCCACAATCATTTTATGAATTTTATGAATGAAAGGGTTAAGAAACAGTTGTGAAAGTGAAAATCACAGTATTGAAAACTGCCTACGTACTCTTTGTGTAATAAGCGTTGGGTACTACCAACGCATCATCTAATACTCTTTTTCTAACACATTCTATTCTATTAGTTAAAATTCAAATGAGTTTCATGATTTTGAAAATGGGTCCCACTTGAATTCTGAATGATCTACATGAATTTCAACCAATATGAGAGAGATTGTTGGATGAAGAATGTTAGAGAGTGTGTTCTTAGCATTTCTCTTAATATTATAATATATATTTTATGTAAATGTTTTTATTTTATTTTCCACAAATTTATTTGTGACAGATGATAGATAATAACTAATTTCACTTAATTTTTTTAAAATAAATTAAATTCTAATACAAATTCTTACAAGGTTGTGCAAATATAATTCTTCAGCCTTATCCTTACAATGCATGAATTCCAAGTAGTACAACTATTTTTTTTTTATAATAGTACAACTATTTTTCTACCTCCAATATTGGATGATTAGAAGTAATGGACGAAAAAAAGTTAAAGGCTTAAGAAGCAGCTGACTCGAAGACAAACAAAAGGTATGGGATAATGCCTGAGATCATAAGCAGGGCCTGCAGTATGTATGTATGTAAATTCGTGAGTCATAATTACATATGATTAATGGAAAAAGTAACCAAAAGAAGATTAGTCAAAGATCCTTTGTATGATCACATGGGGTAGCAGGCTTGGTGGGCCAACGTAGTTGTGACTCCAACAGAGAAAAGCTTATTATGGTAACAAAGTTGGGGGCCGAATAAGACACTCCTCATCACTGAGCTTTATATAAGATGCCATTTTAATTCTCATTTACGCTTTAGCTTTATTAAGATCTTAAGCATGGTTTCAATTCATGATTAATGTTCTTTCCATATATATCCTACATAATCTACAATGTAAGCCAATGTCTTGCTATTATCGAAGTAGATATATATGATTAACTGAATCATTAAAGTGAAATAGGGGGTGTCACAATTGGATGAGGCCTAGGGCCAAAAGAACATTAGCTAAATAAAATACTATATATTTTCTACGCATGAAATGTGGAAATGACTATTTTGTCAACCACTTTGCGTTTAACATTGACATGATCCCAAGCAAACTTTATAGGGTAGCTGGGTGGTAGAAAATTGGCTTGGTATATAATGAGATTGAAGATTCGGGCAATATGATTATCAACATTACTTACCCAATCATAAGGTGGTTGGTGGGTCCATTATTATTATATAATAGGAAGAAAAAAAAATCAAATGTGCAGTTATATTTGGAAGAGATTGTGACAGCTTTTTGCTCCTTGCGTCATTTTGGACCATTCCAACACATGCAACTATTGTTTCTGGGTACAAGCGGGGCTTCTTGTGAGGGATATTGGAAGAAGACAGAAAACCACTCTCTGTATATCGTGGCTTCTTTTACACCTATGCTTTGCTTCATATATATCCTTGGTAAAATTAGTCATGTATTAGATATTAGTTTGGGTGAGGAAATATCATCCTATCTTGAAAATGATATAAGACAGGTGTGTTATGGTACTTAGGCTAAACGGCAAAACCCATTATTTTAACCAGTTTAATTAACATGTTAAGGTTTGTGTTCCCCCTTTTGAACCTACAATCTATTCCAAGAAAAAAAATATAATTCTTCTTTTAAATAATAATTAAAGAATAATTTCAAAAACTAAATTACTAATTTATTTTTAAAATATTTATTATATTATTTTAAATTTACTATATTATCTTTTATTTGAAAAGAAGTACAGTTAGAGAGTTTAAAATCAAGGTTAAAATGCAGTTTCAGTCCCTCAAGTTTTTTACTTTAGTGAATTTGGTCCCTCAACTTTTTTTTGGCTAATTTAGTCCTTCTAATTTTTCAATGTTGCAAAAATCATCCCTCGATCATCTTCTCATCCAAAATATAACAGAAGTAGGTGATGTGGCAAACATGTAATACCCGACAATTTTTAGTATTTTAAAACTATAAGCCCAATTGAAATTATTATCAATAATTCAAATTATTCTTTGTATGAGGTTTTACATGGTAAATTTTTTTTAGTTATGAATATGTTTGTAAATAATAAATTACAATATAGTTTAAAAATACTTTTGGACAATCTTTAGAAATTAATTTATGATTTTAAGACCTAGTTATCTTAGTGCACATTTCACTCACCCTTAGTAGTCAAATAGCTTTATTTATGACATTAGTGCTTTAATGAATTTATCGGTTTTACCCACCCTTAGGCCCAATGATCCGTTAAAAGGCGGTGTCACCCACTTTCTCCTTCATTCATCTTCTTGTATTGAAACCCTAGAGAGATAATTTAGAGTGAGAAAGTGAGAGAGCTTGAACAAGGAGAAGCCATTGGAGAGCTAGAAGCTTGGTGAGCTCATCTTTTCTCATTTTTGTTTTGCTTCAAGACAACAAGTTCATGCTTACTTTAAGGTGAGGGATTCTTATTTGGTATGAAATGTTTGTTTGATTGTTGATTTTGGGGATTTAGATATCTTCCCGTGGGTTTTTAGATGTGGGTACTTGGAGATGAAATTGGTATTTAAACCTTGTGCTTTATAATGTTTACATGTGAGTTCTCTATGTTGTTCAAGATTATGGATAAGATTCATGTTTAGATCTGAATTTATGGAGGTGAATAAACATTAGATAAGTGATATTTGAGTCAACCAAGCTTGTACGTGGATTTGAATGTCTTAGAACATGTTGAAGGTGAAAGCTTGTAAATTTCAGGAATTTTTTTGTGAAGAACATGGTTATGTTCGAATTTACTGGGAACTTTTGAGACATCTATGATGTGTAGATTGAAAGTCATTGTCTATTTGTTTGATCTAATGCTTGCCGGAGTGTGTGACTTTATTTCACCCTGGATTTTGTGTGATTGCATGTGTTTGGGGGGAAACTCCCTCACTGAGCCAGTGGACTCACCCCATGTTTAACATTTCAGATGCAGGTATTTGTGAGGTTGCGGAAGCCTTGGATGCCATGTGGACAACTTTTAATGGGTCGATACCCATAGTTTAAGTATATATAGTTTTTTAATAGGACTTTGTAATTTATGCTATTTAGTTACTTTGATGAAATATATTCATTATGTTTTAATTAATGAAAGTAATCTTTTCTTTGTATGAAACAAATATTTGTAGGCTTATGAGGCTGCGAAGAGGAAAGAGAGACTTTCCTTTTCGGCCGCTCATGGCTGTGAAATTCGAGTCATGACAAAACATGTGCCAACATGGTATCCAAGTGTCAGTTCCATGTGTCACCATATAATAAAATAAAAAAATAAAAATAAAAATTAAGTTTAAAAACCTTTTTTTATCGTATCATGTGACGTACACATGACTGAATACCATCTTCTTTCGGAATGCTTCTATTCCTCTGAATCATTTGAGATAGCAAAACCCAAACCTTCAATCCTTAGAAAATCAAATTGATATGCGATTCTCATTCTCGGTCTCGATCTTCTCCTTTTTATTCTCGGTCTCGCTCCTTCTCAATCAAGATCCTTCTCTTCATCGACTGGTGGTGGTATGCAAAGAGCAGGGAAGGCGAGGCAACGACTCAAAGGCAGCGCGCATGATGAGACCAACTGGAGCTGTTCTGATGCGGTGGTAGGGTAGCGACTCACGATTGTCATGGGCACGGGCAAGGAGCACGCGACTGTACTCGGGATGGTAGCGTGCGACTGTGATGGCGGGGCAGGACGATGGTGGTATGCATGTCTGAATGGCCGAGTCTAAGTAGAAGTTGTCTTAGCATGTCAATTGTCTCATCAGTCTTGTCATTTAGTTATGACCGAGTATGAGTAGAAGTTGGTCTATAATTTGCCCTGAAGATGATGGAGAAGTTGGTCTATAATAATGGATGTAGTTGGCCCTTCAAATATGAAGATGATGGAGAAGATACTCTCAGGAAAGTATATATAACTACAAAGAAAAGGAAGACGACACAAGTTTTCTAAAGAGAAAACTAAATAAATATATTATTAAATAATTATTTTATTAATATTTTATTAATTTATGATATGATATCGTGTGGCACTGAACACTTGAATGCTAGCGGGCCCACACTTGCCATGTCACCTACTTCTGTTAGATTTTGGATGGAAAGATGACAGAGGGATAATTTTTACAATATTGGAAAAGTAGGAGGACTAAATTTGCCAAAAATAAAGTTGAGGGACCAATTTCACCAAAGTAAAAAACCCGAGGGACTAAAACTGCATTTTAGCCTGAAATAAAATAAAAATGGAATACAATGTAACACATTTTCATGTCCAAGAGAGGCACAGTGTTTTTTTTTTTTTGGACTCACAGTAAACCTTACATAGAAGGAGATGAAAAGGAAATCAGAAAGAGATGTATCACATTACACGAATTTGAACTCGTACATTCACTATTCACATCACGCAACTTAATCAATTAGGTGAGCTGGGTTGATGTGATAGAAATGTACTCTATTCAATATAATATAAGTTAATCTAGTGGGTTGTATTTAATGATGAAATTATATAATCTTTTTCCTTCGATAAAATACAAATACTTTACCCACGAGGTATGGTTTAGGTTGCTAGTAGTTTGAACCCTTTAAGCATGTGTATAGAATTCGAATCATGGTGATGAGAATAGAACTGTATCTGTAAGTAGAGGAGTTGTTCCTTAACTTATACTCTACATCCTCAAGAGATCAATCCTACAATTATCGACTGTAGAGATATCCCGGATAATAATACAAATACTTTTGGGTTATACTTGTGCCAAAATTACCTAAGGGTCTCTCACCTCAAGTAGGCGACATTGGGTAAGCGAATCTGCAATCAACACAAAAAATGAGGAAACAATTCAAGCTTGGTGGCCCTGCCCTTTAACAGTATACAAGTACGTTATTTAAATGACATATCATGTAATCGTTTTATCCGATAAATTTATTTTACTTTTATATAAGATACAATAATATTTAAATTTATTCATATAAATTTAAGTGTGCCATGAATGAAGTGTCTCAAAATGTGATTAAAAAACATTTATTCATATTTATTTATCTAAAAAGTACGTCTTCAGAGGAAGGTACGCATCTGCAGCAACGTAGCCCCACCCCCACTCTCACTCAGGCTGAGCCAAACGCAAAAGGTGAGAGAGAATGAACTTATGTGGTGCTTACTGCTTGGGTTCAGTAAAAACTAAAAGGAAGTTGCTCTACATCATCTTACTTTGTGGGACTGGCAGCAACGATGGCCTACGACCACCACGTGTCATCCATGTCAGCCGTTCAGAGTTTTTGAGTTTGACTAAGTTTATGGTCAAACTCTTCCAAAAAGAAAACGGTTTGTCCGTGATTGTTCTGTGTCTGGGTACACGTTAACATGTACTTTTCGTTTAATAGAGCCGTCAAAGTTGATATTGAGGGTGTGTTACTATGAATTATAAAATACTACATTAATTATTTCAATAATCAATTACATGAATATTTATTTATTTTTATAATTATAATTATTACAGAAGCAAATTTTAATATGTTTGTTAAAAAATATCTTAAGATATAAATTTTAACTATTTGTTTCTTCTTACAAATCTTCAATATTGCTCGTTCCAATTAACTAGTCACCTGGTCTCGAGATTTATTTCATTTCTTCTAAAATGGTGTAATACCATTTTTGTTGCAGAATAGACCCACATGAAGAGCGAACGTGAAAGATCCAAGGTATATTTGATTTGTAAAAGAAAAAATAAGAGATTGAATAATATAAAAATAATTATCTCACATTTGATTTATAAAATGATTGAAAAAAAAATAAGACGATAGACAACACAAAAATCCAAATTCTCGTTACTTACCAAATTATACTACATTTTTTTCTTAATTTGACAACCTGTCCAAAAGATAAAAATACTATTTAATAACTATGGTCTCTCTCTCCCTCTCCCGCTGTTACGTTAATATATATTATATAATATATATATATATATATATATATATATATATATGCAATATTATATATTGTTACATTAATATATATATATATATATTAAATAATATGATATATATTATATCAACATATAATAATATATGTTACAAAGGATATTGTAACATCTAATGGATGCATCCTCTCTCTCACTTAAATTCATTGATGTTCCATCGATCTGAATCCACAGTCACTTGATGCCAAAGCGGAGTGAAAGGGATGAAATAAAGTGAGGGAATCGCATAATGTGATTCACTCAACCTTACCATCCATGTAATGTGATTTACTCAACCTCAGAAGTTTATTGACCATTAAGACAGAAACCTTTAAGTCTAGGTATAGGAAGAAATAA
The DNA here is from genome assembly GCA_030762895.1 of Sophora flavescens. Classification (NCBI taxonomy): domain Eukaryota; kingdom Viridiplantae; phylum Streptophyta; class Magnoliopsida; order Fabales; family Fabaceae; genus Sophora; species Sophora flavescens. The sequence continues at coordinate 52,582,213 of CM061067.1, read as the reverse complement.
CAAAAGTCTCAAATATGATAGAGTCATATTGTGAAGGAATAGAAAACGCAGTAAATATAGAGGAAAAGAAGAGGGTGTATTATAGACTGATACAGAAGAATGGTACTTTATATAGAGAAGAGAGACTACCTGATTTTCTTCAAAACTGATCTATAAACTTAATGCTCATTAAGAGGATTAAGTTACAATGTGCATGAGTAAGTAGCACAGTAGTCAAAGGAATGAATGTTTATGCAGAAACTTATACACTTTTAACGTCAGTTGTCTTCAACAACTGACGTTAAAAGTGTTTTTAAAATAAAAATTATTTATTTTTAACGTCAGTTGTTTAATACAACTGACGTTAAATAAATGTCTTTTAAAGTCAGTTTTTACAAACAACTGACGTAAAATGTTTTTTTAAAGATGGTTTTTGATTATAACGTTTACACCTGCTCGTCTTCTTCACTTCGCTCTGTACGTCTCTGTTCTTCTCTTTTCATCACGCTCACTCTCACTTTGCCCTGATCGCGAGCTCCTCTCCACCGCAACCACCGCGAGGGATTCTTCGCCACCACCGTGAGGTACACTCTTAACCCTAAATCTGTCTTTCCCGCTCATTCTTTGCAATAACTTGACATCTCTCTTTCCCCTTCCCGCGCACTAACTCTCCTTGTCCCCCTCTGCTCTCTCAGTAACCACATCGAACGTTGGCCACCACTCGAGCTCCCCTCCCCACCACCACGCGAGCACCTATTTCTGGTGAGTCTTTAGGGCATATTTTTTTTATTTTTAGTTTTGAGTGTATGTTGAAACTGTAGTCTCTGTAGTTAAAACTTGAAACTGTGAGTTTGAGTTGTTTGGAATGTCTCTATTTCTGGTCGTGGGTTTTGTGTTTTCTCTTGTTTTTCTTCTGCTATCATGACCTATTTTTAAATGGGAAGAAATTTAGAGTTGCTTGTAGCATGTGACATCAACAATATATTGCTCATTGGAATTCTGTTTTGTTAATTTATCTTCATCTGCTTATTTCTTTTCTGTCTTAAGAAACCTGAAAATGGTGTAAATTTGAAATGATTTTTAAACGTCTTGCTTGTATATATCATGCTCTCTTGATCGATTCATATGGCTGAGTGGTTATAGTACTAGATATAGCAATAGTCCTAATATGTGTTGTTGTCTGCTTGATGAGAAGAATGACGTGAGATTACCGTGGAAATTTTGTTTTAGGCAGTTAGTCAAATAAGATATACATGGTTGACGGGATTTCAAAAACTAGTTTTCAATTAGGATTTCAAAAACTAATTTTCAATCTCCCGTATTGTCCTTATATTGGATATATGTTTTGTATATCTACAGAACCTATCTAGTTATGGATCGTAGTTGGATGGTTTGTAAGCGCACTAGTGCTGAGTAATGAAGGGGGTGGGAGAATTTATAGAATTTGCTCAAAGGAATGTTCCTAATAGTAATGGAATGTTCTATTGTCCTTGTGTCAAGTGTTTGAATACGAGGAAATGTACGGTGAAGGATATACGTACTCATTTGATTTGTGAAGGGATTTACTTGAGTTATACAAGATGGATATGGCATGGTGATGTGTTGTTGAGTAGTACGACAAGTGTCTCCCAAAGTGAGGACATTGACGTAGATATGGAGGATGATCGAGTAGAGGACATGATCCGTGATATTGGACAAGAATCTTTTCATCGAGCTCATGTGTATGATAGGTTGTGCGGTGATGCGGATAAGCCTTTATATCCAGGGTGTACTACTCATACACGGTTGTCGGCGGTGCTAAAATTGGTTTCTGTGAAGGCGAGAAATGGTTGGACCGATAAAAGCTTCACGGAATTGCTTGAAGTGTTGAAAGACTTGCTTCCGGAGAACAACACATTGCCTGACCGTAACTATGAGACCAAGAAGGTATTGTGTCCGATGGGTATGGAGTATAAGAAGATACACGCATGCCCCAATGATTGCATATTGTACACCGGTGTTCATGAAGACAATCACGATTGCCCCAAATGTGGGTTATCACGATACAAAGTGAAGGGTGGTGGTGATGATGATGATCTTGATGATGTGAGAAAAAATGGTCCTCCTACGAAGGTGTTGTGGTATGTAACGCCCTTCGTTACATTAGTAACCCAAATTAATTTCAATAAAAATCCTTCAAAAGATTTAATTAAAAAAAAACACAAGTCAATAAATTTTTCTCAAATAACTAAGTAGGAAAATACCTCATATTAAATAAAATAGTAAAAAAAAAAAAACATCCATGTAATGAATATAAATATAAATGAAAACCACAAGCCTCGATATCGGGCGTCTACTAACAAACCCAACGATAAATAAATAAATGTGTCTAGCCACATATGGCTCCTTATTTAAGAAAATACTAACCAAACTAGAAAGAATAACTAATGGAATCCACTAAGTCTTCACGCCTCTTCAGTTTCAATGACGTCCTCCTCGTGCTCTGAAAATAATACTTATAATGAGATATAAAATCCTAGTGATCAACAATACAGCTTTAAAAAAATATTTTCGAAAATAGCATTGTTCTCAGCCGGCGCGGTAACCGAAAAAACTGTCCATGTCACCCGCTAATTTTCCAAAATAATAAATATATAAAAAAATACTTTTAATATCAATAATAATCTCATCTCAATACATCACATTCCAGATACCAGATAAATTCTAGTTTAATCCAAGCGGTCCGAAGACCTCCTAATTAAATTGGCCTCTTGCCAGCATGCCATATATTCACACATCACACAACAATGGCGTCCCATTAATGCCCACCCCTACTCACGAGGAGTGTTTCGATGTCACCCTCCTGTCGGGGACATTTCCATTTCGATACCTCCCGTGTGCACATGGTGGTATTTCTCCTTTTTCGACACCCCAACCTGTGGCGGTGTTACTTTCGATACTCCTTTTTAGGTAGTATTGCTCATTTTCGACATCCCAACCACATGGCGATGTTACTTTCGATACCCCCTTAAGGCGGTATTTCTCTTCGATGCCCCTATCATAGGTGGTATTGCGGCAAACGTCATACAAATCATCATAAGGCACAATTTCATGTCTCATACGTGTAACAATTCATTTACCAAAAATTAAAGGTTTGATCTTATCATGCATGTCAAATAAACTCACATGGCATAGCATACACCAATAAGCACGTCATTCAACTAATACAAATACCAATAATGTATTTCATACCATCAGTAACAAGAATAAATACCCAATTTATAATCTTTTTTATTTTAATTCAAACCCCTAAAAAATTAGTTTATTAATAACATGCATCATTCAATTAAAATCCCTCAAAATCATAGGTAAATCGCTCAACACAACAAACACATGTACCATGGAAAGGGTTATTAAAAGATACCGTTGCTCACCTCTCGAAGACCTCCAATGTGCTCTAAAAATTATGTATGATAAAAATTAGTGCCTCCTTAAGAATTATTCTTCCCTTCACCGGCGTTCTTGGATCTGTGTATTATAAAAGTTGTACTGCCAAGGAAGGAAACGCATAAACCTCCTCCTTTCCACACTGTGTTGCAGCGCTACTAACTTGCACAGTAACCAATTTATATATACATGGCAGCAGGCACGGTCACTAGCGTTTTTAGATTTTTAATTTTTTTTTTCTTTAGCCAAAAGCATGGTTGCTTGGGCTTAACGCCCAAGTATCCTTCTTTTTTTTCCCATATATATATATATAATTTTGCATTCTTTATATTAGTTAATAAATTTCAATAAATCCTTATACCATCACTTCTTTACACTAAATCTCCCATTTATATTTTATTTGCACTAGACTTTTTAATAACTTAATATTATTATTATTATTATTATTATTATTTATTTATTTTTTTCAAATTAATTATGTTTGAATTTTAGGATGTTACATGGTATCTTCCAATAATTCCAAGGTTCAAGCGATTGTTTTCCAATGCGAAAGATGCGAAGAATCTTTAGATGGCATAATGATGAGAGGAAACGTGATGGAAATGTTCGTCATCCTGTTGATTCTATGCAATGGAAGAATATTGATACTATGTTTCCGGATTTTGCCGATGAGCCAAGAAACCTAAGGCTTGGACTTGCTACGGATGGAATGAATCCTTATGGTAACATGAGTAGTATTCATAGTTCATGACCTGTTCTGTTGATAATTTACAACCTCCCCCCTTGGTTGTGCATGAAGCGCAAATACATGATGTTGTCTATGATGATTTCGGGCCCAAAGCATCCGGGAAATGACTTAGATGTTTATCTAAGTCCCTTGATTGAAGACTTGAAAACGCTGTGGGTGGAAGGTGTTGATGTAGTTGATGGGTATTCTCATGAGACTTTCAAGCTTCGTGCATTGTTATTTTGCACCATCAACGACTTTCCAGCATATGGTAACTTGTCCAGGTACAGTGTCAAGGGGCATAAAGCATGCCCTATATGTGAAGAAGGCACATGCTACACTCAGTTGCATCATGGAAAGAAGACGGTTTACCTTGGGCATCGGAGATTTCTTAGACGTGATCACCCATATCGTAAGATGAAAAAAGCTTTTAATGGATGCCAAGAGACAGAAGAAGCTCCGGCGGCCTTAATTGGAGAGCAGTTTTATCAGAGGGTAAAGAGCATCGATGTTATATTCGGCAAGTCCAAAAAGAAAGGTAAAGCTGCTGAGAAAAACATATGGAAGAAGAGGTCGATATTCTTTGATCTTCCATACTGGAGCAAGCTTGATGTCAAACACTGCATTGATGTGATGCATGTGGAGAAAAATGTGTGTGATAGTGTGATCGGGACGCTTCTCAACATTCAGGGCAAGACAAAGGATGGTGTGAATGCTCGTCTCGACCTCGTTGCTATGGGTATATGAGAGCAGTTAGCTCCAGTTGTTGAGGATGGTAAGCAGACTTATTTGCCGCCAGCATGTCATACTTTGTCAAAAAAACAGAGACAAAGTTTATGCGGGTGTCTTCAGGGCATTAAAGTTCCACATGGTTACTCTTCAAATATGAAGAGGCCTGTCTCTAGTGATCTTAAATTGGTTGGCTTAAAGTCTCATGATTGTCATATCTTGATGCAACAACTTCTGCCCGTTGCTGTTCGTGGTATTGCTCCAAAAAATGTGAGACATGCCATTACTCGGTTGTGCTCATTCTTCAATTCTATATGTAGCAAAGTCATTGACCCTCGTATGTTGGATGACTTGGAAGTTGAGACTGCTACAATCTTGTGCCAATTGGAGATGTATTTTCCTCCTTCCTTTTTCGACATAATGGTTCACTTAATTGTTCATTTGGTGAGGGAGATTAGATTATGTGGGCCGGTTTTTCTAAGATGGATGTACCCAGTTGAGCGCTACATGAAGATCTTGAAAGGGTACGTGAAGAATCCTCATCGTCCGGAAGCATCTATTATTCAAAGGTATGTTGCAAAAGAAGCTATTAAGTTTTGTTCGGACTACCTTCATAACAGGGATCCTATAGGGGTTCCTAAGCCTCGCCATGATGAGATAAGATGTCAAGGTAAGGGTACACATGGCTTAAGAATTAATAGCAAGGGTCGGGAGGAAGTGCTTCAAGCACATTTATATGTATTGAATAATATCGATTTTGTTCAACCTTTCTTATCTGAACATAAAATAAAAGTCAATCAAGAAAACCCTCGAATGAGTGAAAAGTGGTTGTTGAACAAGCATAACAACACTTTCTTACCGTGGTTCAAGGAAGAAATGCTTAAGGATGGTAGTACTGCTTCTGATGACGTAAGATGGCTAGCACGTGGGCCTAGCTTCAACGTCATATGTTGGAGCGGATACGACATCAATAACTTTTCCTTTTATATAAAGGAACAAGATAACAAGAGTACCATGCAAAATAGTGGGGTTATGATCATTGCCGAAGCAATGCATTTCTCTAGTGCAAAGGACACAAAACCCGTTAAAGCACCGACACCTTACTTTGGATATATTGAAGATATTTGGGTGCTCAATTACACTAATCTTACGGTCTTTGGTTTTTAAATGTAAGTGGGTTGATAGTAACGGTGGTGTACAAACCGACGAATTGGGGTTCACATTGGTAGACCTCAACAAGTTAGGTCATATAAATGAGCCTTTCATAATGGCTTCCCAAGCAAAACAAATATTCTACATCACTGATCCTTCTAACAAAAGGTTGTCCGTGGTTCTCTAAGGAAAAAGCCTGTATAATGGTAGTGATGAAAATCAAGATTCAAATCTTGATATTCTTGAGACTCCTTCTTTTTCAACAAACATGCCTACTATAATCGAGGAGACACAGGTGGACGATATACATGCCACTCGTGATGATCATCACGAAGGGATATTGATACAGGTAGTTTAAACTTAGTATACATTTATTTTTATTTATACTTCTGTATTTATTTTTAGTTATAACCTATTTTAATAAATATATATTATTTCTGAACAGGCATACATATGGATCAGTCGGATGGTCCACATGCACGGGAGGACACTGTGGGACCCACGCAGGACCCGATCGTGCCTATGCCTGATTCTAGTGTAAGTTTACATGTTATATAGTATCTTTAGTCCTTCTTTTTAATGTAAGTTTATAATGTTACAACCCTCTGTTTTATCATTTTTTTTGTCCATACAAACATCACAGTCTCAGAGGAAACGGGGTAGAGGAGCCACGACTTTGAAGAAATTAGAGAAGGTCAGGCAAAGCGGACAGAATCTTGAGATGTGCTTTGATGCTAATCTAAATCACCAGGGACCCCATGCTAAAGAATTTAAAAAGTGGGTGTTTCTACAAGCGGAACAGCAAGTTAGCATCAACTACAACCATTGGAATGACGTTCCACAGAACGTTAAGGATCAGATTTGGGAGGCTATCACGGTATTTTACCTTTACATTCTTTTGATTTACATTATTAGATAATTATCCGAGTTATAATCCATCCAGTTGTTATGTATTTAATGTGTAGGTAGCTTGGACTGTGCCAAATGAAGAGGATCGTCGTACGAAATGTATGAAAATGACATCAAAGCGTTGGAATGGGTTCAAGCATGATCTTACCAGGTACTATGTATCTGGGAAGAAGCGGCTTGATAAGATGTTCTTGGATTATCCTTGGATTGATAAGGATACGTGGGATATGTTTGCTAGGAGTCGACATGATGAAGAGTTTCAGGTTGGTTGATTAAGTTAATTTTGTATGCTTCTTATAGATCATTTAACTGTATTTAATTTTGTGTTTTTGTTTAAATAGGCTAAGGCAAAGAAGGGTAGGCAGAATCAGGCGAAGAACGTCCACCGCCACACCATGTCTCAGGGTGGGTACGAGACTCGGATCGAGGAGATGATGGCGGATAGGCTGGGGGTGAAGCAGGAAGAGCACGCTGCTAGGGTAGAAAGAGGAGACGTGCCTGAGGGCACACCATTAAATCCTCCGTCGGACATCGACCGCGAGGATGTCTGGTTAGTCGTCCGCATGATAAAGACAGGATCTTTTAAAGTTGATGCCACTCGCGAAGTGGCAGATAAGATTGTAAGTAAATAATTAACTTCATTTCAATTGATATTTGTATAGATATTTTTAACACTTTTCACTTGCACGTTTTTTCATTTCTTCATTGTAGATAGATCTTAAAGCACAATGCTCCTAGGGCTCATTCGTCCCTTCTGGACGGCGGGACGTCCTGATGACTGCTCTAGGCAAGAAAGACCATCCTGGTCGGGTTATCGGTGTTCCTGGGAATGTGACCATCAGAGAATATTATGGCAAGTCTGCTTCACGAAAGCGGGTCGTCGATGAGGCATCAATTTTGGAATCCATGACTCAGCAGCTCATCTCCAACCCTGCTATTACAACGCATCTGATGAAAAGCTTACTATCCAACCCAGAATTCAAGCAGGCGCTTGCTAGAGAGCTTTCCTCTGTCGGTTCATCCCAGGACACCGCAGGACATGCCAACCCTTCACATGTGAGCACAAAAGAGAGTTATAGTATGACACATGTGGAGCACGATGTGTTGGCAGCTAGGGAGCGGGAGTTGGAAGTCCAACGCCGTAAGCTTGAGTTGGAAATGCAAATGCGTGAGCTTGAGTTGGACTTCAAACGTCGTGAGCTCGAAATGGTAACAAAGTTATGTATTCATTATTAATGTCCAAATTAGTCAAATAATTACTTGTGTTTTTTTCAATTATCAACAACTTGTTTATTTTATTTTTTCTAAATTGAAGGCCAAGTCGACGTCGGTGTCGCTGTCACCTGTCACTCGTTTGTTCTCACTTGGTGAGGATTATGCCTTTGAGATTTTTGAATGTCCATTGGAGCACGATGGATGGGTGGCACGCCCAAATCAACAGAGGATATTTTCCTTCTGTGGTGAAGATCTCGGGCACGCCTGTAGAGATAACGTGTGGATGGCCAGCACGGTTTTGAGTCTCTGGTGCACGTAAGTTACTTTTAATTTTATAACCTATTTATTTTTGGTATTTTTCCATTTAATAATTTATTTTAATTTCAATGTATATATATATATATTATGTAATTAACATCCACACCTTTTCATATCTTAGGTATCTCCATCGTCTTCAGCTTGATAAGGGCGTTGCATCAGTTTACGGCTTCTTAGATCCGTCAATCCTTATGCCTCAATTCTTTGCCGGCGATGCATTTAGTAAATACATAGGGAACTTGATGGGAGACAATCGGAAATAATTATATATGGCTCCCTACTGTATGAATAACCATTGGCAGTTGTTCGTACTTCACCCGTCTAGGCATACTGTCGTATTCTTCTGCTCTCTCCACCAAAACCCGCCACAGGAGGCGGTGGAAGCTGTAAATACGTAAGTAACTAATCTTCAATTTAATTTAGGTTTTAATATCAGTTGTTTTTAGTTTATTACACACATGATATATGAATTTATTAATTGACATGATTATTTGTTTATGATAGCGCACTAAAGGCGAGTAGCATAAGTTGCGCCAACGGGAGAAGTAGGACTTCTAAGGCTAGAGGAAATCCTGAATGGATCATCCTCAAGGTTTGGTAGTTTATTTATCAAATAATTAATATTATAATTACTAATTTATATGTATATTTAACTGACATTGAAATTAATTTTGTTTGTAGTCTCGATTTCAACCTGACGGGTGGTCGTACGGCTATTATGTGATGCTTTATATGCTGAACATAGTCTCCGCATCTATTACGGATAGATGGAATAAGGTAATATTTAAACAACTTGTTAAATTATATATTATAGTTTTGGTGATGACTTGCGTTAATGTTATTGTTATTATTTGAATGTGTAGGCATTTAATAACCAATTGCCTCTTCAAAAATATGAGTTTAGAGACTTGAGGATACGCTTGACAGAATTCTTCTTCAAGTATGTGACTGAAAAAGGAATTGATAAGATACCTCCGCAATACTTAGATGAATAGTTTTTTTGTTAGACTTTGGAAACTAATTAATAACATTTATATATATACTTAGATTGATAGTTTTGTTTTTAGACATTAGAGACTAATATATATATATATATATATATATATATATATATATATATATGTATGTATATATATATATATATATATATGTATATATGTATATATATATATACACACACACACATACTTGTAGATAGTTATGTTTTTTCCTATACATGGGTTTTGGTTTTAAGTCCCCCATTGTTCCTTTGTATATTTCTTTTCTTTTTGTTAATATTGAAATTTAAGGGTAGTGTTTGCAATTCTGTAATGTGTGTGATATTCTGTGTTACAGGGATATTTACTGAATGCAGGGATAGCTGAGGGGAGTGATACTTTAAAACTGAATTTGAAAAAGAAAAAATCTATTAACGTCAGTTGTATCAAACAACTGATGTTAATAGTATTTTATAAAATATACTGTACACTATTAACGTCGGTTGTATTAGGAAACTGACGTTAAGAATAAAACCTATAACGTCAATTCTTTAACATAACTGATGTTAGTTTGAACAACATTAACGCCAGTTGTGTTAAAGAACCGACGTTAATAGATTTATATTTAATGTCAGTTGTGTTAAAGAACTGACGTTAATAGTTTTACTATTAACGTCAGTTGTATTTACGTCAGACAATATTCTGACGTATAAAATCAATTTTAACTAACATAAAAAGTACTTGTTGTAGTAGTGCATCGACAAAAAGCTTGACTAAACATTCCAACCCCCGTTGTTGTCTATAGTTTTATCTAAACGTTCTTACACTTCGTTAAAATCAATTTCATGTTACAAATTACATTATGGTAAAAAATTATAATATGCTTAGTACTCTCAAGACGTTTCATTTTCTAATTATATTTTCTAATTACTGTTATAATTATATTTTCCATGTTAATAAAAAAAATGAGTTTTTATTATTTTAGTTTTTAAACATTTTCTTTCTTTTCTGAGCTGGCAGTTCAAAAACCTTTTCATAAATTATTTTGAAATTATTTTTATCAGAACTTTAGAATAAAAATAATAATAATATTTTGCTTTCATCTTAAAACAAAAACTGTTATGCTTTATTATGCAAAATGCCACTGGTGAACTCACAATGTATGACCCGAGTGACTAGTAGCTCGGACCCTTTAATCATATGTTTAGGATTGGAATCCTGGTGATGATAATAACTACATATGTGGGTAAAGAAATTACCTCTTAATCGATACTCTGCATCATCGGGATTAATCTTACGACTTTCAGTGTTGTGGGATATCCTTAGTTCTGTCTCGGACTAAAAAATGTCACCAGTGATAATTATGGAATTAATTAATGGCATAGAAGTGATAATTATGGAATTAATTAATGGCATAGAAGTACGAATATACTGAATCAAAGATTTCAAAATTCTGTCTTTTCTTCATATTATACACACACACAAATTGTATTGCCCTTGTCTTGCTGACGCGGTTGGGTATATTTCTTTTTCTTTTTTTTTTTAACATGCGGTTTGGTATTTCTTGGTATTGGTAAATAGGGAAAGATGGGAAAGCACGTAACAAAACATAAAGAGGATTAGAGAAAGAGAAGAGAGGACCAAAAAGTTGGCTTAGCTATCACTCTAGCTAATGCACACGTAACATGGAAAATTATATTTGGTTGAGACTTTGGAATGAATCGAATGATACTAAGATTCCACTAAAACTATTAACTATCTAATTAATTTCCGTCGTCTTCGGTCTCCAGTATGTGGTTGCAGATGAATATAATCTTGTCAGGCTTGGACCCTTTGTTACTCAAGTCTATGTCCCATCACCTCGTATATCATAAGATGTGAACTTTCAGGAGATGAATTAAAGATGAGATGAGCGATCACCTTTTTATTATTATTTTTTATCAAAATCACCTTTTTATGATGCAATATGACCTGTTATGTTAGATATATTTAAATTAATTTTTTTTTTAAACATCTGGTTAATATAATTTCAGTTAAAATTTATTTTAAATATAAAAGTAATGATCTTGCTTCAAAATAACTATCGTACCAACGAGGTGTGATCCAAGACAGGGTTTTTTTTTATATCAAAATGATTCCTTTTAAAAAGTATTTATCAATTTATGATTATTCTGAAACTATTTATTAATGGGGTCCTTTTGGATACGTGACATATTTTTTTCCACTCTGACGGATCAAATGTACCAATCAGACTGACATCTTCCACGGTCAAAGGCATCAGTCAGACTGATAGACTGGCACCTTTGAAGGTGCTAGTCAGACTGACGCCTTTAAAGACGCTAGTCAGACTGACGCCTGCCATTATTAAAAAAATAAAAAAAATACAATTAATAGCAATAACAAGATGCATAAAAAATAAGAGCAATAACAATTTACACCAATAAATATTCATCAATTATTACAGTAGTAAAAAAAAATTTACGTTGTAAGAATTAAAAGAAAGTTACCTGCAATTTTGAAGGAACACTGCTACAAAAAAAAATATACTATAAGTATAGGGAGTAACGATGACATTAATGCTATTATTTTTTTTTATGCCTCTTGTGATATTATTTGCTACTTGTTATTAAGGGTTTTTTTATCGCCTCTTGTTGTTTTAAATAGATAATTTATCATTAATGTCATCTTTACTCCCTATACTTACAATATAATTTTTTCTGTAGCAGCGTTCCTTTAAAATTGCTGGTAACTTTATTTTAATTCTTACAAGGTAAAATTTTGTTTTACTACTATAATAATTGATGAATATTTATTGGTGTAAATTGTTATTGCTATTATTTTTTTATGCCTCTTGTGATATTATTTGCTACTTGTTATTAGGGGATTTTTTTTATTGTCTCTTGTTGTTTTAAATAGATATTTTATCATTAATGTCATCGTTACTCCCTATACTTATAGTATAATTTTTTTGTAGCAGTGTTCCTTTTAAATTACACGTAGCCTTCTTTTAATTCTTAGAAGGTAAATTTTTTTTTACTGTTGTAATAATTGATGAATATTTATTGGTGTAAATTGTTATTGCTATTATTTTTTTTATGCCTCTTGTGATATTATTTTCTACTTGTTATTAGGGGATTTTTTTTATTGCCTCTTGTTGTTTTAAATAGATACTTTATCATTAATGTCATCGTTACTCCCTATACTTATAATATAATTTTTTTGTAGCAGTGTTCCTTTAAAATTGCTGGTAACTTTATTTTAATTCTTACAAGGTAAAAATTTATTTTACTGCTGTAATAATTAATGAATATTTATTGGTATAAATTGTTATTGCTATTATTTTTTTATGGCTTTTGTTATTGTTATTAATTGTTTTTTTTTAATAATGGTAGGCTGACTGGCGTCTTTGATCCGTCAGAATAAAAAAAATAAAATATGACACGTGTCCAAAAGGACCCTTCATTGATAAATAGTTTCAAAATAACCCTAAACTGATGAATAATTTCTAAAAGAAACTCATTTTGATCAAAAAGAACAAGATGGGGCAAAGGGAAGAGGGACGAAGGGTTGCCATGGCCTCCACCCCAAGTTCTCATAGTGATATATATATATATATATATATATATATATATATATATATATATATATATATATATATATATATAACAAATCACTTATAGATACAAAAAAAAAAAACAATTGACTCAAATTTAATTACAATAGGTGTAATTTCAAACATTTCTAATATTTTTTGTTTCGGAATAACATTATAAATAAGGTTGTTTACATTAAAATAAAAATTGATAAAAAAATATACCATATATGATAATAGATGATTTTTAATTCATGAAATTTTGTTATGCACAATCGAAGAAGTGAAGCATTTAGGTATATACTAAAATTGACTATAAATTTATTTGAGTAAACTAAAAATAAAAAACACCATAATTTTTGAATTAATTTGTGTAAAATTTTAACTATTTATAAAATATGTTCAATGTATTTCATATTTTCATTCATTCGTAGAATTTAATCAACCAAAAAAGGTTACATGGAGACGGCTCCTATCGAAACCAAAAATGGAATAAATGAATGGATAGGAATAAATAAGTTAAGAAGATTAGGATTGACCCCGTGGACGCTGACAAGACGTTTTCCACGGCGTGGTACATATGCTCGATACTGTACGGCGCGTGATACTACTGCTCCTTTGCTTATATTAAACAGGCCGACTCAACATACGTTCAGTTCTAAAACAATGTTTTTGGTGAGATCTTTTTAAAATTAATAAAAATATTTTTATAAAAATAATATTGTATTTAAAATTTATTTTTATTATAATTTTTTATATTTTTAAAGTGAAATTATCATTGATTGATGTAAACAGGAGAATTGGGTAGTTCAAGTGGTTTGAGCTAATATTATAAGGAGTTGAAGGAGTAGGAGGTCCAATATTCTATCTTTGGCAATTGAGAAAAAATTAACATAACAACTAACTACTAATATTTATCAATCAAAAAAAATTATGATTGATATAAATATTTGTTGTGCGTGTACATACAATCACAATTAAGAAAGGAACAAAAATATGTTATAAATAACAAAATAAATACAAACAAAATATATTTTAAGTTTATTATTTTTTGAGGCCTAAAACCCTTGTAAAATTAGGAAATTTTTTTGGAACCTGGCTAAAACTGCTGTTTTCCCCCGGGCCGCCCTGCTTATATAGCCCATAGCCCCAACCTTAGCCTATATATAGAGTTGTATTATTTTTACAACTATCGTGGATACTTAAATGACACACATATTCACAATTACATATAATATTTCTACTTTATTTTGGAATATAATACATGTTCATCAGACTTATACTCATATCAATCTATGGTGTCTATACGGATGTCCAAATTCAAGTATTCAAAAAACATAATTGTATATACACCCCCTCCTTTGTGTGGTTGTGAGAAGAAATTGAGAAGAGTGAAAGATGTGAGAAAGAGTATGAGAAAAGAGAAATATGATTAAATAATTTTTTTTATTATCAATTAAGTTTCTAAAACGAATAATGTAATGATATTTTAAATCTTGTAAAAATTTAATTAATGATAAAAAATTTCAATAACCTATATATATTTTTTGACGGTATTCAATAATCTATCTTTTTAAGGATTGAACTCATGATCACTTGAACCAATCACATGTTGGTATTCAATAACCTATCTAATAACATCATAATCTTTTTTCATCAAAAAACATCAAAATATTTTCTTGTAAAAAAAAACATCTGTTATTAAAAAAAAAAATCCGTAATAAAAAAAACATCATAATATTTTGATGATTTCACTTGAGGTTAACTCATTCAATTTTTCAATTGGTACAAAAACACTCCCATCATGCCACAATTATCTTACACAAAATAGAAAGTTTTTATTTTCATCATCATTTGATTAAATTAGATTAGATGTTGTCATTGTCATTTCGATTAATTTTCTAATAGAATGTGTGTTTATAAATTCAATAGGCAGTATGTCAGTATCCCAATACTAATATTCTTAGAGAGAGAAAGCCTCCAGAAAATGTCGGCATTCACCTGTGGCAGTTGGACTTGGGCAAGGTATTTTTGTTATTGAAATTTTCCAACGGATTATATTTTTTTTGACAAATAATAACATAAAATAAAATAAAATCGTGAAAAATCAAATTTCATTTGGTATATAAAATATTCCAAATAATGAGGTTAGATTTTGTTTGCCTTGATCAAAGGCAGGCAGCAATAGTACCCTTCAATTTTGGGATATCATAAAAATCTGAATCCGATTCCCTCCAAAACGTGAAAGCCATCATCCTCAATTCCCGTCAAGCACATTTTGCCACTCAGCAATTTCCACATGTCCTACGTCAGCCATAACACGTGTCATGCTCTTATTGATCCGGCGGCCTCTTTCTCACTGGATTCTCTGCACCCTCGTCGCACGGAATCATACCGCAGAGAGTAAAAAGCGTGTGAAGACGAGTCAATCATGATCACAAATCATAATTCTCAACCAACCCTCTTCATATTTAAAATCTTCACTCACACACTTTCTCTTTTACCTTTCTTTTAGTTCTTTCTTCCCTTATTCCACGACTGCCACCTCATCTCACCGGAAAAAAACTTCCTCCGATTCCTTTTCCTCCCCAACACTCCATAAACATAAACACAAACACTGTCATTATTTTTATATTTAATTTAATAAACCACTCATTTAGTAATATTCTAAATTCAAAATTAGACAGTGCCCCTTCCATTCACCCTATATTTTATTCTATTCCACTTAGTTCTAATCTTCTGCTTTGACGGAACCGTTTTTTATCTCACGCGATTTCCGCTTCGATAAAATCCCCTCAGTGATCACCGAGATAGCATGAAGTTTCTTCTTCCAATCGCCGCCGCTATCCACGGCTGCACCGCCGTCGAAAAATTCAACGATTCTCCAATTCGTTTTCCCTCGCATTAAACATGCATCCATTCTGCTGCGTCTCCGCGATTTCCGACCAGTCTTCTCCAGTCAAACCCTCGCACACTCATTTCCCGGACTTTACCACCACCGCCACCATGCCGCCTCCTCCCGCCGCCGCCGTCGCCATTAGATCCGATTCGATTCCTCGCCACAGCCATAGCAGCAACCTCTCCGTGGAGTACGGGCGGCTGATGAGTCAGCGAGAGCAGCCGCCGGCGCCGGTGGTGGTAATGGACGTGAAGATCAACGACCTCGTCGGAAACGGAATCTCTGGAATACTCTACAAGTGGGTGAATTACGGTAAAGGATGGAGGCCTAGATGGTTCGTGCTTCAAGACGGTGTTCTCTCTTACTACAAGATTCACGGTCCCGATAAGATCATCGTCAATCCCGAAACGGAAAAAGGCTCCAAGGTCATCGGCGATGAATCCATGCGCAGAATCTCTCGTAACCGCAATTCCTATTCCTATCAACAACGTCGCAAACCCTTCGGTGAAATCCACCTAAAGGTTCTTCTATTCAATTTCACTTTTCTACTGTAATTCAATCGTGTAGATTTTCATATATGTTAATTAATTAATTTGGTTTATTTATACCTTTTTTTTTTATATTTAGGTTTCGAGTATTCGGGAGAGTAAATCTGATGATAAGCGATTTTCGGTATTCACTGGAACGAAGAGGATGCATTTGAGGGCGGAGACGCGTGAAGATCGAGTGGCGTGGATGGAGGCATTGCAAGCAGTGAAAGATATGTTCCCTCGAATGTCCAACAGTGAGTTGATGGCTCCTGTGGACAATGTAACCGTTTCGACTGAGAAGCTCAGGGTTCGGCTTCTAGAAGATGGGGTGAGTGAGTCAGCCATTCAGGACAGTGAGCAAATTATGAGGACTGAGTTTGCTTCGCTGCAAAACCAGCTTGTGCTGCTTAAGCAGAAGCATTCCATCTTAATTGACACTTTGCGGCAATTAGAGGTACAACTAATGAGAAAGTAGATTATTTGATGCTGATAAAAAATCTTAAAGATATTGGTTTAGTGCATGTTTGGTTAACAGTTGAGAAACTGCAAATGTTTGCGGCAAAGTATCTATCAACGTACCTTTGGATTCAAACTTATCTTTGGAACAATAAACCAAATATAGCCTTAATTTCTAGTTTGTAGACTTCATTTGAGTGAAGTGCAAATGTAATCAGTAAACTATTGTATTATTCCGTCAATTTCTGCCCCACTTGCGTTCTGTGAAAATAATTAGTTCCATGTCTTGTATTCACAATCCGAATGTACAGGCATACGACTTTGGTATCAATATCATAGTCTCTACAAAATATGAATGTTAATCTTTAAAGTAGGAAGTCATGGTTAATGGGTAGTTAATATAAAGTTTTGAAGTTCCTATATTTTCTCTTTATTATTGTGAGTTGTGACTTTTATTGACCGTATTAGTAGTACAATCCTGGCAGAAATTATACCTTCAACTTGTTAATTTATCTGTTCAACTGGATGCTCTTTATATTAATTTGCATAACCTGAAGTGAGATATTGTCATCAGACACATTTGTTGTGTTCCTTTATTTTGCTCTAAAATTTTTGTACACAGTCAAACGACATGCTGGTGATCAACTAATGCTAAAACACTATGTGTAATTTTGAGTTTTCTTAAGTAACTAGTGTGCAAACTACATATTAATAGATCAATGTTTTATTTTTTTTCCCATTCTTTCAAGTATGCCTTCCTGTGTGAAAAATATAATTTCTTTAACCTTGGAAGACATGGAATCACCTTGCCTCATAGATGAAGACCTAGACGGGGTCTACATAGGATGAATATTTTTACTAATCATTTTTCCAATTAGATCTATTAAATCCTGCATTGATGATAAGGATGTGGCCGTCAACATTAAAATCCATTTAATTGTCCACACTTTCATGGTTTTCCCCCTTGTTTAAAAAAAAAATAGTTTCCTTTGTCCATAGAGAGTTTATTGTTTGATCATTTTTAACGCCTCCTCCTTTTATCTGTTTGACTTATTGATTAAGGATGCTTTTTTTATCTTCATGTGTATTAATAAACTTGTATTTATTTTATATTATTGTAGACAGAAAAGGTTGATCTAGAGAATACAGTTGTTGATGAGAGCCAAAGACAGTGGAATGATCAGGAGGCTTCCTCTACATTAAGGAAGGAAAAATCCAGCGGTAAGTTTTTGTATAGTGGCATGTTTATTAGTCATTAGTGCTCCCATATGATTTGCAGTCAGTCTAGTCATAGCTCAGTTTTTATGTCCTCCCCGTATGTTGACAATGGTTATGGCTTGAGACATTTCTGCATCAGCAGCAAGGTCGATGTGCATGTGTCATTGGTTTGGTGATGCATTTTCTTCAAACTTGAAGTTGTTAGATGCCATTATCTCTATGCGCTGACACCCTCTCCTTTCCACTGCTTTTTCTGAAATCTTCCCATTTCTTCTTTCTCTTTTTAAAATGTTATATTCAAATAGTTTGTTATGCCTGCTTACAATTCTTTATTTCATTTTCAAATCTTTAATTCAGAAGGAAGTGCAAGTGAATCTGAGGATGATAATGAGAGAAATGATGCTGCAGAGGAGGAAACAGATGATGATGACAATGCCTTTTTTGATACTCGCGATTTTCTATCATCCAGTTCTTTTAAAAGTAATGGGTCTGATTATAGAGTGTCGTCTTTCTCTTCAGATAATGAAGGACTCTATGCATTTGAATCCGAGGAGGATATAGATCCTTCAATTAGATCTGTTGGAACCAACTATCCTCATGTTAAGCGGCGTAAGAAATTGCCTGACCCTATAGAAAAAGAGAAGGGTGTCAGTCTTTGGTCAATGATTAAGGATAATATAGGGAAGGATCTAACAAAAGTTTGCCTTCCTGTTTATTTTAATGAGCCTCTCTCCTCACTTCAAAAGTGTTGTGAAGAAATGGAGTATTCATATCTGCTGGACCGAGCATATGAATGGGGAAGAAGGGTAAGTCTGGATTTGGCTGGCAGGTCTATATTACTCTGCCATTTTTGTGATAGCATTATTATATTTTGGATGCCTATATTAAGGCAAAATCGTGTGCTTTAGTAGAATTGTTTCATTTTATTATATGAGAAAAATGTCACACTTTGTTGAGTTTTTCTTGCTGTCAGTTCTTTCAATGCAATATCGGGTGCATTCTTCCCATTTTTAACTTATTAGAGATGCCATGCAGGGTAATAGCCTCATGAGGATTCTTTATGTTGCTGCTTTTGCTGTATCTGGCTATGCTTCAACTGAAGGAAGAATTTGTAAACCATTTAATCCATTACTTGGGGAAACATATGAGGCCAACTTTCCAGATAAAGGCCTTCGTTTTTTCTCAGAGAAGGTCTGGTCAAACCATGAGAACCTTTTCTTCTTCCTTTAACTTTCCTCTCTGGTTTCACCCTAAATCATATATCCATGAAAGGGGTTGAGCTATTTGTTTCTTTGAAAAATATTTTCTTTACTTTTTTTGTTGGGATGGGGGTTATTCAAGGTCATAACTCATAATGAGAGCTATTTGAATATTTTATTTGATGAAAAGTGTATGTATTAATACTCACATTTCCAGATATGGAGGATCATAATTTGAGGGAAGATGTGAAGTAATAAAATCTTAGAAACTACATCACTTATTTGATGGATAAAAGTTGTCATTGAGTGCATAAGTTCTTTAGAACCCTATGAACACAATACAATTTAGATTTTGGTGTCAACAAGGGATATGAATCTGCTTTTTTCAATCTACTTTTTCTATTTGAAATTTGAAATTATTTATATTTCTGCTTCCTCTCAGGTCAGTCATCACCCTATGATAGTTGCATGTCACTGTGAGGGTACAGGTTGGAAATTTTGGGGGGATAGCAACTTAAAGAGCAAATTTTGGGGCCGATCAATTCAGCTTGACCCTGTTGGTACTTTGACTTTGGAATTTGATGATGGGGAGGTCTTCCAGTGGAGCAAGGTATATTTTAAATGCTTCCATTTTTATGTCTCCCTGATTTGGTTCTAAACTGAAATAGACTTGTTCTTTCAGGTTACTACATCAATATACAATCTTATATTGGGAAAGCTGTATTGTGATCACTATGGTACAATGCGTATTCAAGGAAACCGAGAATACTCGTGTAAACTGAAATTCAAGGAACAATCTATAATTGATCGAAATCCTCACCAGGTGCTTCATATCTGTTGCATGGATATTATTTCAGATAAAATATAGCCTTTGCCCTTTAGCTATTATGTTGCATTGCTGTTGCTGTTCGCTTAGTTTCCTCACAATATATACATGTACAATTCATTTACCATCGTACCATAGTTTTTGAATATGTGAAATTTTGTTGCAGAGGATTGTCTCATCTTATCCTGGTTTGTCTGCTTTTTTAGGTTCATGGTATCGTTCAAGATGAGAATGGAAAAACAGTGTCAACTTTGTTTGGGAAGTGGGATGAAAGCATGCACTATGTTAATGGAGAGTACAGTGGAAAGGGGAAAGGTCATGAATCTTTGTCAGAAGCCCATTTACTCTGGAAGCGAAGCAAGCCTCCCATAGATCCCACTAGATATAACTTCACTCGCTTTGCCATTACATTAAATGAACTTACCCCTGGATTGAAGGTCTGTTGTGTTAACTGATACTGCATTTTGTGTTGCCGCTCTACTTGAATATCATGTTTTTAAGAAAAAAGTAATCCAGAAAAGGCAAATATTTTCTGTATTTTCTACTTTAATTCTGTGCCTGTATAGATCTTTTTTTTTGCAATAGCAAAGGGAACATTATAACCTTTTTTGTAACAAAGATGAAGTATAGAACTATAGATCATTTGAATTGTAACTAGAAAATCCAAGGAAAGAACATAATTGAATTATCATACTGTGCATATTGTGTGTGTATTTGCCGTGTTTTGCTTGACAGTGATTATCAATTTAATTTGTTGAATATATAGGAAAAGTTACCACCAACAGACTCCAGGTTAAGACCAGACCAAAGGTATTTGGAAAATGGGGAGTATGAGATGGGAAATTCAGAAAAGTTACGGCTAGAGCAACGGCAACGCCAGGTGCCTATGCATTTTATGTTTTCCTTTTCATATCTTGTTTTGTTGGTTTCATTTGTAGGCTGTAGCTTAGTGCTTAGAGAGATATGAGTAGGGTTTTTGGCGCTTCAATGCTTCATATCCTGCTAGAATTCAGGAAATCTGATAGCTCAATGTCCAGTTCTTGTAAAAGTCAGGACTCAAGAAACAGAGAAACGTTGATATAGTAGACAAACTTGTGACAAGGTTGAGAGAGGAGATTGTCAAGGCATATGCCACAAGTTTAGAAATAAAATCGAAGCCTTTTTTTTACACAGTTTTATCCTTCCACTAAAAGTTATAGCCAACTCTGGTTGGCAGTCTACATTTTTATAAACTTAATAAATAGTAAATATCCTGTGATGTTTTTGACTGGATAGGATTTTTAACTGTTGACATTTTTATATTACTTTCTCCAAATCCTCTATTTTTATACTTAAAGCCTTATTTTTTAAAAAATTCTATTTGATAGTTAATTGACTTAATTCCACTTTTATTGGTGGAATTATTATATCTGGTGTGAGTATTAAAAATCCACTTGATTATGCTTTACTAAAGCAACTAAACATAGCACAAATACTGTACTGCATGCAAACGAGTTTCTATCTTTGATTCTAGTCATTAATTTTTTCCTTTCTAGTTTAGGAAATAACTCCTAAAGGGGAAAGTATAAGATTTACAGGGATATTGTACCGTGTGTCAGCTTTAACTGAGCGACCTTGATCTGTGTATTGCATATACTCTTCATGATCAATACTCTTTAGGAGCAATAGATGGCTCATTGTGGGGGATTAGTTCATTGTATACATATTAGATAAGGCTAAAAGAATTCCAAGGCGCCTCAATGTCGTGGAAGGAAATTGTAGTGATTGATATGCTAGTGAATTTCATGTAATATCCTTATTTCAGTCATTGATAAGTAAGCTTCATTAGTTCCTGGTTGTAATTGATCTTTGAATGGAATTCAGGCTCGGAAGATGCAAGAGAGGGGTTGGCAACCACGGTGGTTTGCTAAGGAAAAAGCGAGCGGGACATACCGCTATGTAGGAGGGTATTGGGAGGCCCGAGAACAAGGAAACTGGGACTCCTGTCCTGACATCTTCGGCCAAATTCCTTCTGATCATCTTCCTGACGAAGTTCAAATTACATCTTAGTTTTTCAATATTTTTTCCCTCCAATTTTTTTACTGATGGGCGTCAAATGACTGCTAGTTGGCAGTTGGTACTCCCATGTAATTCATGTTAGCTAATCAGATGGAAATATGAGCAAATAATAATGTAATTCTTTTTCTGTTATTCCAAGTCTAGTAGCAGAATTATCACTATTTGGTACATACACAATCATTATTGTTATTATTATCATCAAAAGTGACTACGTGCCTCTTATGAACCAAAATAATAATAATCAGAACATAACAGCACGTAAGGAAGCAAAAGCAAAGTTCCCCTAGTACATGAACACAGTACGGCCCAAGTGAACCTACGTGTGAGGTGGAATTTCTCCACAAGCACCAACATGTTTCAAGAACAACTTAATGTGCGTGATAATCACATAATAAGGTTGCTGAAAAACAGAAAAATGCGGCCACTTGTGACCCACCTCCATTGCTGGCTTCCGTGCATGATGTTTCAAAGCTACTACGGTTACCCCAATTTCAAATCTCAAATAAGTATCGATGACGTTTTATCAGCAACAAAGTGTGAATGACGTTTAAGCCTCTCCCTCGGCCCTGTGCTTCGTAATGAACTAGTATGATGGAAAAGAGTAATAATATTGTTCCGTGCTCCTTATTTGGTGCGGTTTAAATCGGCAAATTGTGATTAACTGCTTTTTAATAACCAGTAATAGTACTCAAAACAAAGGAAAAGGAAGATGCTTAAACAAGTGCAAACTCTTAACTGTGGGACCAAGTGTCTGGTGAAACCTCAACTTTGACAAATTTTATGGACAGTGTTGGATATCTTTTAAACAGATAAATTAGATAGCGACTTATGCGGAAATGAAATTGTTTCTGATGGTATATGGAGTTGTCAGAGTTTCTGTCGTAGTCAATTTACACTGACAGGACAAAGGCCCTCTGCTTGAAAATAGTTGAAGTTTAAGATTCAATTTCAAAAAAACAAACTCCAAAAAAGAAAAAGAAAAAACATTAATCTTTAAATGTGTGAGAAAGTAATTATTCATTTCAACCAATTTATATTTTAATTAATATTTTCCTCATTATACAATTTTATATACCATATTCTCACTTATCCCTCCCCACCAATCTTTTTCTCCCTGATATTTTGTGGGAAAATATCCAGACTTATCCCAGAAACCTTGGAAATGGTATTTTTTTTTAATGGAGTTGTGAGATATAAATATGTGAATATGGTTTGGTCTAGAGGACAGTGTTGGTAAAAAGTGCAGCATAGAGACGTATCAATTAACACCTTTTGTCGTCTTAGCTTTTGTTTTCTTTTTCCAGTTGATTTGAAATGTTGGTTATATACAAACCACGAAAAATATATTGGTTCGCGGTTATAGATAGAATAGATGATAATATTCTTTTCTTATGAAGGTGTTCTGTATCACTGATACGAGGCAGTTTTGCATATGCTACAGTTTGGGGTTTAAGCCTTACGATAAGCCTTACTGATAATATTAGACACGGACATTTTATTGATCAATTCCATGTGTATGGGTGAGTGGGTAACAGGCAGGCCCCAAATCATATATCATGCTAATGCTAGCAACTGTTGAAAATCAATTCCAAAAATGCTACATATGTGATAATTTGGTGTATACCTAAATTTTGGCAGAATAAGATCATATGGATGTGGTACTTTCGACATTTCGTGGACTCACATTATTGATGTCATTTGTCGTTTATGACCGGAGAATAACAATTATAACTTAGGTATTGTAATGTAATTACCTACTAACGTCATCAATGGAGCCATCGTAGGCCAAATTGGCCATATGGTTACGGGTTTAATGTGTATCTGTCACATCAATCAAAAGAAATGGAAAAAAATTTTAAAAAAATATTATTCCATTCTCTGTGATATAAACTCTTCGACTTTTTTTCTTTCTTTCTCGGAGCTTCGACTATTTGCTCTTAGTTTCAATCAATACAATTGACTCTATAATCTATTTGTAAATATTGTTCTGCCCTAGGCTTTGAAAGTCGGCATCCGAATTGAACATTGGTCAATGGATCTCGTTGCGGGAAAGCGGTGTCCGATATTGTTAAGGATGAAATTTTTAATTATTGACGAATGTATTTCGACAGGTTGATAAAAGAATCAGAATAATGATTAATATTTTTTAAGTATTGAAAATATTTAGTTGATAAGAAAATATTGGTCGGTGGAAATGATAAATTGACAACTAAATTTTTTGACAAAGTATCAAGAAGAGTTATCAAACGTACAGAGAATAGTGAAAATGGCTAAGTCCTCAAGACTGACAAGGCATTAACAAGATAAGCTATCAAGCAGTCAGACTGTCGAAGACAATCAAGTTGATGCGAAGCGGTTCAAGAAATTGAGCAGTTATCAGAGTTGTTTGACAAACAGTTTAAATTTGAAATTTAGAGAACTGCCAAGATACGTGACAATCATTTAGATAGGAAGTTACTACTAGATAGTTATTTTATTTGCCTATAAATACTAGTTATTACAATGTAATAAGGGTTGGAACTTGAAACATCATACACGTCTCGATTACACAACAGACTGACGGATTAACTCAAGTACTCCTTCCATCCTGTTATCATCAATACAATGTTCAATTTCAATACAATATTGGTTCATTTCCTTCAAGTTCTTCATATACTTTTCAGTTTATTCATCATGTTCTTCATAGTGTTCTTACACTTCTTTATTTTTCTGCCATCAATATTGTGATGATGGATTCATCTTATTTCTTTGTTAATTTTTATTAACTTTTAATATTTCTTCAATAGTTCTTCATGCATTTTTCAGTTTATTTATAATCATCTTCAAGTTATTTCTTTAAACTTCATTATTTTTCTACAAATTAATACTTGTTTAATCCAGTTTTCCTTTACTATAATCATTACTATTATGCATTTAGTATTTGTTTAATCAAGTTTCCCTTTACTTTAGCATTTTTAAGTAGTTTCTTGTTTAGTATCTTTTCATCCAAACCAACATTTTTCACTCGTTCTCTAGTTAATTTTCCATAAAATATTTCTTTAATAAATAACCACTTTTTACATTGTTCTTGCTTTTTAAGTCTAAATTCTACTTCTTGTCAAGTATTTCATAGTCAATTATTTCAATTCCAGAAACTGTTTTTATCATCTTCACTGAATAACTATACTTTCTACATATAATCATATGTTTTTTTTATTTTAAAGTTAGATAGCATTATATGTCTAATATTCGTATCCAATTAATTACCTGTTAATGTACATTGTCAATTTTCTCACTTGTCAAATCCAGACTATTAGTCTTTGCCAGTATATTACCAAATTTGACTAAGTTGTCAAACGTGTACTTGGCAGACATTATCATCAAATAACATATTCTTGACGAGATTACCGCATAACTCGTAGACCTCACACTCGTCTGATCTCTAATTATTTGTCACGAAGGAATTTTAGTCAGAAACCAAAAACCAACGTTAATAAATTGGCACACCCGGTGGGACAAGTTTAGAGCAACTCGTATAATGTCACGAACTCTGACATACAAATTTACTGTATGCATCTACGAACTGGGAGAGTGATTCAAACGTCTTCTAATTCTCAAAACTCTGTGAATATGAGTAATGCAAGTAATGCAGGCGTAGTCAGCACTAACGTCGCTGTGTCAATGGTGGATGCTAATCCTATAACCACTGTTGCAACAGTTGATAATATTCCTGCAACCATGGCTAACGCTACTAATGCAGGAAGTAATAGCATTAATAGTTTGGCGGCGAGAAGAGGCGTTTCCTATGCTCAAGTTGTCAATAGGTTTGACAAAGTTGGCCAAGGAACACTCCCGTCACCAACTTCCCCAATTGTACAACAAATAAGTCTGCCAACTACTGGATTGTCTCCACGAAGTGTTGTGAATTCAAACCCAAGAGGGACCACGCAACCTCTGCCACAACCTTTGTATGGAATGCCTCACGACTCGACCACGGTCGACCCAAATACCCCATTTGTATACATACCATATCCAAATGGAATAACGACGACCGCCCATGCATCTGGACGGGCAGGACCGTCGACAGGAGGGCAAATCTCTAGTCGAGAGAATGGGATAACCGGGTCGGTGGTGACGACCCATACTCGACAAGAGCACCCAGTAGTAAGATCACAAGTATCACCACTTAGACAACCCCCGCAAAGTATTGTTGGTCTGTCGGAGGCTACACTAGCCAATGTTCGACAACAGATCGACTCTAGTAACTTTGACACGGTGAATGCATTTACTCAACAAATGGGTACAATGATTACGCCGTTAATGGAGAACACAAATAATGCATGTATGACATTGGCGAACAAGATTCGTAGGTTAAATAGAGTCTTGGGAGTGTTAGCCCCAGATGATAACCAAAATGTCAATAGAAATACCAACAGAAATGTCAATAGGAATGTCAACTAGGGTCATAATAACCAACCACGGGTTGAACGACCACAAGTTATCCAACTTGACGGATCCGAACAAGATGATGAGCGGCCACAGCCCCATCGTTGAATCCCTTTGAGACGTGGAAATGTACATATTCTACAGCCAGAGGAAGACGAAGACTTTGTTATAAACCAGGATGCTCTTGGAGCGCTTCGTCAGAATGTTCTAAACCAAAATGTTAACCAAGTTGTCGAACAAGCATTGAATATGTTTGGTTTTAACATAGGTTATGCCAATCAGCCATTTTTTGCATCGGCATTTCCTGACTGGGTCCAACAGGCAGAAATGCCTCGAGGATACAAAATACCCAAATTGTCAAAATTCTCGGGGGAAAGTGGAGAATCAACCGTCGAGCACATTGTTCGATATACAATCGAATTAGGAAATTTGTCTTTAGAGGAGGGACTAAAAATGAAGTTCTTTCCTAGTTCATTAACTAATAGTGCTTTTTCTTGGTTTTCAACTCTAATACCTAATTCCATACATTCCTGGAATCAATTAGAAAGGAGCTTTCATGATCAATTCTTTAGGGGTGATTTAAAAATTGGGTTGACAAACTTATTCGGTATTAAAAGAATGAATAACGAGTCTGTCGAAGATTATCTTGCCCGATTCCGTCAAATGAGGAGTCGTTGCTTCACCCCTATCCCTGAGGCAGAGATAGTGAAGATCGTTGCCGGGGGATTAGATTACTATATTAGGAAGAAATTGGTCAACCAACACTTAATTGATCTTGCCCAGTTGGATGACAAGGTCCAACAAATCGAACAACTGAAAGCCGAAAAGGTTTTCAAGCAGAGGAAATTCATCAAAAGAGAAAAGATTAATTTTGTCGGATGTAGCGATTCCGACGAAGAGGGTAATAATTCTGAAGAATATGAGGTAGACTATGTTGAATTAAAAACTGGTCCCCCTAATACATGTCAAGCCTTGAGGCCTGCAAGGACCAGAGAAGGGGTTCCTTTCATCAATACGAAAGTGTATACATTTGACGTGACCAAAGCCGACCAAATATTTGATATAATGCTCAAAGATAAACAGTTAAATTTGTCAGAGGATCATAGGCTATTGAAAGACCATGAAATAAAAGATCGGAAATATTGTAAGTTTCATAATACTTTTGGTCATGTAACTAACGACTGTATGCATTTCAGGGACATCATTCAGAAAGGTTTGACAGAGGGAAGATTAAAGTTTTCAGACAAGAAACCAGATATGAAGATTGACACAGAACCGTTCGGCCCTGAAGTTAATCAAAATGACCGCTAAGTATCTATGGGAATATGCATGGTCAATATAAGAGCTGGACATAATATCCGGATGGACCTGACGGATTCATGTGATATCTATCCGAAGCCAGGGGAGCCACTTGTCGAATTCATGACACGCAAGAAATCTGGTGGTGTTATCAAAGTTTACCCAAAATGTGAAGGATTTTATGACGATGCTGCTGCCAAGACGGCTAGGGCACAAAAAACGCCATCATATCACTCACAAAACAGAACTGAGTCTCGTGATGGTAAGATTCAGGGCAGGTTCACACACTCGAACAGCCATGCTGGGTCTAACAGTGTGTACAGAAGTGATATGCATACTGTCAACAGGCAGATAGGTAGTCACCAGCAACATACATATCAGACAGGACCTAGACAAAATAACACTGGAGGTTGGCTTGAAGAGCCGGTCAGAGAGTCAGTAGGAGGTAATAGGCCTGTCGGTGGAGGGTTCAATTCTGTCAGGACCAGGAAACCCCCGTCCAAGGTAACAGTGGATCGATGGGTAAGAAATTCTGCTATGGCCTGCTTCCCCGAATCACGAAGGCAGAAATGGGTCAGGGAAAATAAGTTTAATAATTATAATCCACCCTTCTGGAATGAGGATTACCGAAGGGGGCAGCTATTTCAAAATAATCAAATGACAAGACCTAGTTTGTCAGGACCGTCAAGTCAGTCGGCTATGTCTAAAAGTCAAAAGAGGAGGCTATAAAGGCTCCGACAGGCACAAAAGAGGAAGCTTACCAAGAAAGAAGGCGTCACCATAAAGGAAATGCCTTCACAGGATACTGGTTGCAGTGGCTGACAACAAATCTGGCAAGGGTGGAGGTGCCAAAATGAAAAGCATGATAGTGACTCATCCCATGAAAGTTGAGGTGATGGGGCCTATTAATCAAGCTGGCAGAGTAAGCCTACATCGCAGAGATGGAAAAGGTTGCAGGACTCGAAAAAGAGTTTGAGGCGAAAATGGGAAGACAACAATTGGCAACGTTCAGACCTGAGTGTGATTTAACCAAAGAAGAATTGTCATTTGATGCTATCATCGAAGCACTGAATGATCCAAATGATGACATAAACATCAGCAAAGACATGGACATGGATAGCCAGAATGAAGATCTAGCTGATATCATCGAGGCACTGGATAACTGTGGTGCAGGAATAGCCCGACCTTTGTCAGATAGGTCAAGATCAGATGATGAGAATGATTTAAAAAGAAATCATGGTGGAATGGTTGGAGGTGCTTTTTTGGATGAGGATCCAGAGAATGAAGTTATATTGGAACCAGGGATGGAAATGAAGATAGGATTGATTTCATTCATTCCAGCAGAATATGAAGGATATCTCGAAGTTGATTTCTCTGACGGCGAGGATGATGTCGTTAACAATGGTAGAGACCCAATGATTTTTGTATGTACGTTCAAGAGAACTTGGTTACCGCATTCGACATTGAAGCCCAGTTGGAGAAGCCCGCCGATGAGAAAAAAACCATTTGAGGCCTTTACATGTAAAGGCCATAATAGATGGAAGACCTAGCAACAGGGTTTTAATTGACGGGGGAGCTGCTGTAAACCTGATACCAAAAGCAATGTTCAAAAGGCTAGGGAAGGATCAGTCGGATTTAATTCCGACAGATATGGTTGTCACTGACTTCAGTGGCAAAACTTCTCCGTCAGATGGCGTCATTTTGTTAAATATACAAGTTGGCACCGTCGAAAGGATGACATTGTTTGTAATAATTCCAGCCAAGTCAAGCTACAACATATTACTCGACAGGGATTGGATTCACGCTGTAGGAGCAGTTCCATCAATAGTGCATCATAAAGCAATCTTAGGGAATGCGCAAGATCATGTAGAAATCGTGGAGGCAGATGACAGTGCTTGCTATGCTCAGTAATTACTTGTTGATTTCAAGGTATATTCACCAAACATCAGACCTATAACTGCCAATGAAGGGGTCATTGACAAGGATGCATTGGAAGCAAGCCTTCTCAGCCAATTCGGTGTTAAAGTAAAGGACGAGGCCGACAAAACTCGACCAAATTCCTGCAATGAGTCTTGAAATACAACTGAGAACATTGTCGGCCTATCTGGCCGACAAAGAAGTACACACTTCAGAAAGGGTGTTACAGGATCGTATCATTGACGACGGCCCTTTGAGTTTTGAAAAGGGAGCCGAAGTTAAGCAAAGTGTGGAAGTGGAAGATCCCCTGGAAGAAATAAACTTAGGGAGAGAAGAAAAGAAAAGCCCGATCTTTGTGAGTACTTTTCTCCTAGAGGATTATAAACGAAAACTTGTCAGACTAATTGCAGAGTATAAAGATTGCTTCGCATGGGACTACGATGAAATGCCTGGTTTAAGCAGGGATCTTGTCGAACACCGGTTACCACTCAGGGAGGATTGCAAACCTGTCAAACAGGCGAGCAGAAGATTTACTCTAGAGGTGGTGCATAAAATCAAAGAGGAAGTAGAGAGATTGCTTAAAGCAAAGTTCATTCGAACAACCAGGTATGTCGATTGGATTTCTAACGTAGTTCCTGTTATTAAAATGAATGGCAAAATGAGGGTATGCTTAGATTTTAGAAATCTAAATACTGCTACCCCTAAAGATGAATATCCGATGTTAATAGCCGACGTGCTTGTCGATTCAGCATCAAGAAATGAAATTTTAAGTTGTATGGATGGCCATGCAGCTTATAATCAAATCTTTATAGCCGAAGAAGATGTGTCAAAGGCAGCCTTCAAGTGTCCAGGAGCAATTGGGACATATGAATGAATTGTCATGCCTTTCGGTTTAAAGAATGCAGGATCCACCTATCAGTGAGCAATGAATACTATTTTCCACGATGTGATTGGGAAATTTATAGAAGTATATATTGATGATGTGGTTGTCAAATCAAAAAATAAAGATGGTCACTTAGAGCACTTGAAGCAAGGGTTTGAAAGGATGACGAAACACAATCTCAAAATGAATCCAGAGAAATGCAGCTTCGGAGTATCGGCTGCCAAATTCTTGGGCTTTTTAGTTCATAAGAAAGGAATCGAGGTGGACAAAAATAAAACCAAAGCAGTTATGGAAGCCGCAACACCGACAAATAAGACGGAATTACAGTCCTTCCTAGGAAAGGTTAACTTTCTGCGGAGGTTTATATCGAATTTTTCGAAAAGAACAAGAGTATTTGCACCATTGGTCAAGTTAAAAGCATAACAAAGTTTCGTATGGGAATCTTGTCACCAAGAAGCTTTTGACCAGATCAAGCAATACTTAGTCAATCCACTGGTCATGATGCCTGCTATGCCTCGTCGACCGTTGAAGTTGTACATATAAGCATCTAAAGATACTATAGGATGTCTCTTGGCCCAGGATGACTGTGACAATGTCAAAAGGGCCATGTATTATCTAAGCAGAGTTCTCAATGATGCTGAGAAAAGATATAGTTCTATTGAGAAATTATGTCTAGCATTGTATTTTTCATGTACCAAACTCAAATATTATATGATGCCTTGTAATGTATTAGTAATTTCTAAGACTGATCTAATAAAGTATATGTTGTCAAAACCAGTCCTTAATAGGCGTATTGGTAGATGGACCATTGCTTTGTCGGAATATTCTTTACAATACATGCCAGCCAAAGCTGTCAAAGGTCGGGCAGTTGCCGACTTCTTGGTAGAACATCTAGGATTGGATGTGTCGGAAATAAACTT
Organism: Sophora flavescens; assembly: GCA_030762895.1. Classification (NCBI taxonomy): domain Eukaryota; kingdom Viridiplantae; phylum Streptophyta; class Magnoliopsida; order Fabales; family Fabaceae; genus Sophora; species Sophora flavescens. The sequence continues at coordinate 52,550,559 of CM061067.1, read as the reverse complement.
TGTCAGTTTACAACCTTGGAAACTTTACTTTGATGGATCAAGGTATCAAGGAGGTAGTGGAGTAGGAATCTTAATCGTGACTCCACAAGGAACTCCTACTAAGTTCATGTTTCAGCTTAAGTATCCATGTTCTAACAATGAAGCTGAGTATGAAGCTTTGATTGTCGGATTAGAGATACTAATGGAGATGAAAGCACGAGATGTGCATATCTTTGGGGATTCTCAGTTGATTATTAAACAACTTACCCAAGAATACAAGTGTGTCAGTTATAACTTGACCAAATATTGCATTATAGCAAGTAAGTTAATGAGAAAATTCGATGACGTAGTTGTTAAGCATATCCCCAGGGAATTGAATCAAGAAGCTAATGAGTTAGCCCAAATGGTGTCAGGGTACAAGATATCTCAAAAGACCTTGTCAGGATTAATGGAGATTAGAGAATTATTATATCCACTGGAAGAAAGAGATGTCTTAGTCAATAATGTAATCCTGTCGAATGACTGGAGGTTGCCAATAATTTATTATTTGGAAAATCCAAGTCAAAATGCAGATAGAAGGATAAAATTTACGGCATTGAATTATACTATGCAAGGTGGACTACTACATAGAAGATATGTTGACAGAACTTTACACAAATGCTTAAGTGAGCAAGATGCTTATTTAGCTTTGTCAGAGGTTCACGGAGGTATATGCGGAGCCCACCAAGCAGGTGAAAAAATGAAATGGGTACTTCGACGAAGTTTGTATTATTGGCCAATTATGGTGAAAGATTGCATTCTGTTTGCCAAGTTTTGTGAGCAATGCCAGAAACATGGCCACAAACAAAATGTCCCGGCCAGCGAATTACATTCTATTGTTAAGCCTTGGCCATTCAGAGGATGGGCCTTGGATTTAATTGGCAAATACATCCTTCTTCGACGAAAGGACATCAGTTCATTTTAGTTGGTGTCGATTATTTTACCAAGTGGGTGGAAGCAGTTTGCTTTAAAGCAGTCACTCAACAAGATGTAATTAACTTTATTGAAAATCACATTGTTTGTCAGTTTGGAATACCACAAACCTTGGCAACCGACCAAGGGTCAGTTTTTACTGGTAATAAAATTGTAGAATATGATAGTTCTAGGCATATAAAGATGCTCACATCTACTCCGTACTATGCACAGGCTAATGGCCAAGTCGAGGCTGTAAATAAAATTATTATTGGCCTTATTAAAAAGCATGTGGGTCGACAGCCTAGAAATTGGCGTAACACTCTTCGACCAAATACTATAGGCATATAGGACTTCACCTAGACAGTCGACAGGGACGTCACCGTATAGGTTAGTATACGGGCATGATCCTGTATTACCTGTGGAAATCAATCTTCAATCAACTCGCATTCAAATGCAAGATGATTTACCTGTCGACCAATATTCGAATGCAATGTTGGACGAATTAGATGAGTTAAATGATGAATGGTTGGTTGCTTTAGAAAACTTGATTCGATAGAAAGAAAGAATTGCCAAATTCTATGATGGACGAGTCGAGCTTGAGGCATTTAAATTTGATGATCAAGTGTGGAAAGTCATTTTGCCCATGGACAAAAGCTGTCGAGAATATGCCAAAATGGGAAGGACCATTTAAAATTACGTACTAAAGTTTTTACTGGGAATGCTTATGCATCCGTCGACATTAATACTGGCTTAAGAATAAAGTCAATTAATGGCAAGTATTTGAAAAAGTATAAGTCGATGATGCTAGAAGTAAAAATTGACAGTAAATGAGATAGAACATAAGTTTTATTCATTGATTTGGCAATACAATTTTACATTGTCAAAAGTACATCCTATTAGTTTAAGCTAACTTATTCCAAAGAGAGCGGGCTGGAAATCGACGGTTGGCATACACAGATATATGTCGAATTATGAGCATTCTGAAAGTTAAGTTAAAAAGATGTTCAGTTGACATACACATAAAAAAAATTCTAACTAAACTACGATTGAGAATTTCCGATTTCTTCCCAAGCCTTCTTCAAAGCCTCTCTGTCAGCCTTGGCTGCCAGATATTCAGATTGCATGGCTATTAGAATGTTGACAATAGTCCTGGCAGTCGCCCCTAACTTTTTAGATTCATCGTCAATTTGATTGACCTTTTCTTTGCTGGCCAACAGAGTTTGTGCAAGTTGAGGTTTTTTCTCTTTAGCTTGAGTTAAAGCAACTTCTAAGTCAGCAATCTCTTTGTCTACTGCCAAGTCAGCTTTGACGTTATCAGCAATGACATGAATCTCTTGTTCTCTTGTGGCCTTCATGGTGCGTAGAGTCCCCAACATATTGTCCCTGCTGGTTTCTTCGGCTTCAAAACGGGACATAACATCATTGATGGTTGACAATTTGTCTGTCAGGCCATCAAAGTAGTCTTGGACATAAGCCAAAGTTCCCCTGCTTGAAGTTGGCAGATTTTTCTTAATTGGATTAAGTTGTTGGAGAAGATTGGCCATGGTCGAACGAACGACTGAATCTGAATATAGGATGTCAAGTGGATGCTTGAAAAGGGATTTTAGCTCTTGTATAAACTTGACAGCTTGATAATCACTCGAATCTTGCCCTATCAAATTTGAAAAATGGGCAGATCTTGATGAATTCTGATGACCAGCCTCTGACAAAAAAAATCAATTAAGTCTTCAAGTTTAGAGGCAGGAGCTTTCACTGGTTTGACGATAGTAGACAAGGTGTCTGTCGGAAGATGTGGAAGATGTGACTGAGAATTAGAGTTTGTTGAGGAGTTGGTGAAGAATGAATTGGGTGTTCAGGAGGATTGATGGCATTAAGATTGGCGATTGTTGAAGTTTTGCCTCTCTCCCTAAGCCGTCGAAAGACAAAACTTGGGGGGCATCTGTTAGGGGTGAAATTTCTGATTATTGACGGATGCATTTCGACAGGCTGGCGAAGGAATCAGAGTAATGACTAATATTTTCTAAGTATTGAAAATATTTAGTTGACAAGAAAATACCGGTCGACGGAAAGGATAAATTGATAACCAAGCTTTTTGACAAAGTACTAAGAAGAGTTGTCAAACATACAGAGAAGTATGAAAATGACTAAGTCCTCAAGACTGACAAGGCATTAGCAAGATAAGCTGTCAAGCAGCCAGACTATCAAAGACAATCAAGTTGACGCGGACCGGTTCAAGAAATTGTGCAGTTATCAGAGTTGTTTGACAAGCAGTTTAAATTTGAAATTTAGAGAACTGCCAAGATACGCGGCAGTCATTTAGATAGGAAGTTACTACTAGGTGGTTATTTTATTTACCTATAAATACTAGTTATTACAATGTAATAAGGGTTGGAACTTGAAACATCCTACACGTCTCGATCACACAGCAGACTGACGGATTAACTCAAGTACTCCTTCCACCCTGTTATAATCAATACAATGTTCAATTTCAATACAATATTGGTTCATTTCCTTCAAGTTCTTCATATACTTTCCAGTTTATTCATCATCTTCTTCATATTGTTCTTACACTTCTTTATTTTACTGCCATCAATATTGTGATGGTGGATTCATCTTATTTCTTTGTTAATTTTTATTAACTTTTAATATTTCTTCAATAGTTCTTCATGCATTTGCCAGTTCATTTATAATCATCTTCAAGCTATTTCTTTAAACTTCATTATTTTTCTACAAATTAATACTTGTTTAATCCAGTTTTCCTTTACTATAATCATTACTATTATGCATTTAGTATTTGTTTAATCAAGTTTCCCTTTACTTTAGCATTTTTAAGTAGCTTCTCGTTTAGTGTCCTTTCATCCAAACCAACATTTTTCACTCGTTCTCTGGTTAATTTTCCAGAAAGTATTTCTTTAATAAATAATCACTTTTTACGTTGTTCTTACTTTTTAAGTCTAAATTCTACTTCTTGTCAAGTATTTCATAGTCAATTATTTCAATTCCAGAGAAATTGTTTTTATCATCTTCATTGAATAACTATACTTTCTACATATAATCATATGTTTTTTTATTTTAAAGTTAGATAGCATTATCAGTCTAATATTCGTATCCAATTAATTACCTGTCAATGTGCATTGTCAATTTTCTCACTTGTCAAATACAGACTATTAGTCTTTGCCAGTATATTACCAAATTTGACTAAGTTGTCAAACGTGTACTTGACAGACATTATCATCAAATAGCATATTCTTAACGAGATTACCGCGTAACTCGTAGACTCCACACTCGTCTGATCTCTACTTATTTGTCACGAAGGAATTTTGGTCAGAAACCAAAAACCAACGTTAACAGACGTCCAAGTCAATTCGTACTTAATATGTAAGTATAAAAAAGAGTCGTCCATACTCGTGGGCTATGCTCGATATATATAGAGCGAGTGTGGGCTGAGGTCCAACCCAGACCATGTTGTAACAAGAGTCCCCCGAGCTCCGAACTGTGTACAACAAAGGGGCTTGCTTGATCTCTTGGGCCCGAGTTTGATGATAACTTAGGAGCGAGGTTCTTCAACTCTTGCCGCAACAGTAATATACAAGTTGTCCTTCTTCAATATATAAATTAATGATAGAAAATAGAACTTGAGAGAATATATAAATTAATCAATCATAGAGCAGATAATAAGAGTGAATTGAATCTTATTAGGGGGCTATTGTTGGGTTGGAGGTTTAATCCTCCTGCATGCTATTTTCTCATTGCTTCTTTGATTCTTATTGGAATCTCCCTGTTTAAAAAAAAAAAAAGGACAAAAAGACAAAAAGAATTACAAATAAATAAATTGCATTTTTTTTCCCAAAGGATTTTAAGAGATAAATTACATCAACCAAAATTCTATATGGATAAATTGCACCAATTGAAACTTTAATAAATAAATCACAAATAAAATATTGTTTTTTTTACACTTAGTCAGGAATCGAACCCTAACTACTTAAAGGATCTGTTTATCTCCCAATCGTGTCACACCATGTTGATAATAAAATATTGTTTTTATTTTACAGTATGATATATGAAAAGGGCACTTCTCTGGTACCCTTAGTGATGGGAAGGTATGGCTACCCTTTCCATTATTATATTATTATTATTATTTTATATAATTTTTATTTTTGATAAAAAAAAAATTTATTGTTCTCTCTATGATTCTATCTTACTGATTATTACCTTTATCGGATCTATTTCTCTATCATATTCTTTACAATCATAATATTCACAGTGATATTCCATATGTTTATTACACATCTGTAGCGGTAGTTTTTAATTCATATATTAATTCTTTTAGTGTATCTTGATTAGTTAAATCTAACATACTTAATTTGTGTACAATTTTTTTATATTTTGAGAATCCATAATTCTTTTTAGTACTTAGCTCTGATACCAAAATGGTACCATCCTATTAATTTCCTTTTTTGTTTTATTTATAATTTTATTTTTATATTCAGGATAGTATTTATACATAATTTGGGTAGTATTCATGCATAATTTGGGTTACTAATAATCCGTACCCATATTCACTTATAGATTCATCTATTTCTACTGATTCTTTGATCATCTGTTTTCGTTCTTCTTTGCAAAATGCTAACTGTACTTTTTGTTGTACTTGTTTTAGATAAAGTTTTTCTTACCAATGTTGGTGCTTTAATTTGTTAATTATTATTTGTTTACAATCTTTGGGTATTTTCATAGCTAATATACTTAATATTTCCTGATCCATTTAATCATCTAATAAGTCATATTCTTCATATATATCAAATAATGATAATCTATCATACTCAAAAGTCAATCATATTTCTTCCATGTAATTCCATTCTATATCTAATGATATATGTGCTAAATAATAGTCTTCTTGTCTATACCGAGCTTTTATTTTTTCAATTATTAATTGTTTACAATCAAAAGATAAGTTCATCCTTAAAACACTCATTATTTCTTTCTCTGTTTGGTCATCAAATTCTGAATATATTTCCATTAGTTAGTAGATCTGTATGCATTACTTTCTTGTTTTATAGTTTTTCTGATTTCCTCATAATTTTCCATATTTATTAATGCATTTTTTTTTCTATTAGTCGTCTTTCAATCCATTTTCTATATCTATTATATGGGTCTTTTTCTATATAATAATCTAAGGTTCCTGCAAGGTTTCTTATTTCATTTTTATTTTCATCTTTTCTTGATTTAACGTCAAACATCCAAAGTTCCTTTATATCTTTCATATCATATTTCTTAAATATTGAGCTAGGTCTCTTACTTGATTCGATAATTTATTAATATTTTCGTCTTCATCAGTTTGTTCTGGAAAAGTAATTGGTTTTGGTAGAGATTCCTAATTCTGTTATTTCATTCCTTTTGGGATTATAATTTTTTCCTATTTCTTCAAATAATCTTGGTACATCTATCCTGTCATTAGTTCTGAAGGTAATACTATGGTGAGAATTTGTTAATGCATAATTAACACAATAAGTTATTGAGAATATTTTGTCTCCTGATCTCATTAAATTGCTTCTTAGAAATCTATGTTCTAGAGTTAATGATTGATCTAATCTTTGGGTATCTAATGGTATTCCAATATTTGGGTGGATCTCAAATTTCAATTTGACATAATCTAATAGTATTTTATCTTTTGAATCAGTTATTATATCATCTTTTAAAACTAATTCTATTGGTGAATTTATTCCTCCCTGAAAGGTAGTTATAATTAAAACTTGTATAGCCCCAATATGAATATATCCTATCTTTCTTCTATTGTTCTTCCATTTTTTAAATTCCTTTTTAATTCTGTTAATTTTCTTTTATTTAGCAATTGTATACAAGTATTTCCTTATGCTTCTGATATATCAATAAGTGTTTCATTAATTATCTTTCCATAGTATATAATATTTTCTTTCTGATTAAATCTTTTCATTATTCCTAAAATTTCTTCATATTTGCATCTTTTGCTAAGTTTAAATCCTCTTTTTGTATTTTCTGAAATAATTTTGGATCTATTAAGATACTCCCTTCATAAATCCCATCTTCTTCGGTAATTTGTAAATGTTCTATATCATTACAATCAATTTTTTCTCTTTCAATTTCAGACATTATTATTAGTAAAATAACTGGGAAGGTTGATAAATCATACCTGACTGGGATTTCTTCAAGACTAGCTTTAAATTCTTCTGCCTACTACTGCTTCCGCTTAGTCAAGTTGAACGAGGTTCAATAGTAAAGTAATTTGGGAATTTTAGTAATAAAAAGTAGTTTTTATTGATAATAAGTAGAGGGAAATTCATAGGAACATAATTGGTTCACTCTCAAGAATTCGATCAACACTCCTAAGGAGGCTAGCACAATTCTCTATTAAAGAGAACTTTTCAGACATGAGAGGTTTTTCTGAATGAAAACTCTGCCTTGCCTTAGCATAAGAGGACTTATTTATACACCTAAGGGTGCTAGGTAATTTATATAAAAGTCCTTACTATCTACGTCAGTTCTTCAATAAGACGTTCAATAATTCACATGTTGACGTATGCACTTACGTCGTTCTTCTATTATTGCATCGTCTGAGTCCTTATCCTCCTGCCGACAGTCATTATCGTCCTTTTTTGCCACACATCTTTCACATGCATGATTTCCATTTTGGGTTATCATCGAACAAAGTTGATCGAGGACAGCTGGATGGTAATTCATTGATAGTCCTTGAAGTCTGTAGAAAGATATTTCAAAATTCGTCAGTAATGCTAAGTCTTTTTCTTTAATTATTTTACCACTTGTCTTGCTTAGAAGCAAAGTATGTGGTCCCTTGTATAATGCTTTGATGAGGGAATCTTTTCCAATTATTTGACATTGGGTGAAAATGCTTGCTAGCTGGTTGGCCAGAATTATAGTAATTTGGTCTTCATTATAGTCTTCTCTAGTTGGTTCATCTCTCAAGGAGAAGCTATTGTTGCTAACTCCAATAAAGATTAAGTGCTTTGCAGGTTGCTTAGTGATGAAGTCAGGATAGGCTGAGTAAAATTTCAAGAAGATATTCCTTTCTTTTGCAACATAATCTTTTGTAATTTTGAACAGCTTCCTTCAGGTTATATGGGAACAAACTGATTTCTTCTGAATCTTTATTTAAATAAAGACATTCAATAAGTCTAAACTGGAACATATTAAACTCCAGTATTGATGATGCTCCTGGAGTAATTATAGCTTTAACTCCAAATATAATTCGGTTTATCATGTAAAAACAATTAATTTTTTCTTTTTTCAGACCAGTTGGTCAGTCTTTTTAGGTTTTCAGGGAATTTTTCTTTTGAAAACTGGACTTGAAGTTCATGGTCTTTTCTGGAAGTAATTTGGTAGTCATCAATGGAAGAATGAATTCTTCCAAGTATTCTCATAGAAGTCTTTGGTTCTGGTGGATTCTTTATAGTTTCAGAAAAAGTTCTTGGACCAAAATAAATTTCTTTTCCCTTATTTTGTTTTTCCTGGTGATCTTTCAAAGTCTTTTCCTGGTGATCTTTCAAAGCCTTTTCCGCTTTTTCTTGTGTTCGAAATCCTTTGTAATATACTCCAGAAATCCTTATACAATGAGGGGCTGCTTTGTGCCAATCATCATAGATTCCTGGAAATGGTCCATTGAAAATAGTATACCATTTTTCCTTAGTGCTTTCCTGTACCTGTTGTTTGACTTCTTTCAAGACATCTTATTCCGAAAATTCTCCTTTGACCTGTAGTTGAAATTCTAGTACTTCAATATTTGTTTTGATCAGATCTAACTCCTTCAATTTCTGCTTCTCTAGTACTTTTTGAAGTTGTGGCTGCTTCTTTATTGCTTCAACTGTTTGTTGCTCCATTCTCTTGATAGTATATATGCTAGAACATTTTTATCTCCTTTAATATGGGAAATTGAGTAATTATATTCAGCAAGTTTCATTTGCCATCCAATCAATCTTCCTTGCTTGTAAGTTTCTTTATGGTTTAAGTTCTTAAAACCTGCGACATAAGTCGAATCTGTTCGTACAATAAATTCTTTATCTAGTATATAAATCCGATGTTTTTCTAACATTCGGATTAGTGCTAGTGTTTCCTTTTCATTAGTAGGATAATTAATTTCACTGTCTGAAAAAGTTCCCGATATATATCGGCATAGTAATTCATTTTTGTATCCAGGGGTTTTTGCCATCATAACACCTCCCCAACAGTCATTTGAGGCATTAGTCTCAATAATAATTAAATCATCATCCGATGGATGATATAGCTTAGGAAGATCCTGGCATAAGTATTTCAATTTAATAATAAGTCTTTCATCTTCCTCGGTCCATGACCAGAGGGCATCCTTCTTTAGTTTTTGTTGAAGTATTTTTCTCTCCGCTGCAAGATTCTTGATAAAACCTTCATTGGAAACATATGTTAGTAATCCAAGAAATCTTTGAAAATCCTTTTTATCTTTTAATTTTGTTGGAAAATCTTGAAGCTTCCTTAATACATGTTGCTGCATAACAATTTTTCCTTTTTCAATTTCTAATCCTAAGTAATTAATTTTATTTTGAGTTAGAACAACTTTCTTTCTACTTAAAACTACTCCATGCTCAAGACATTTATTGAGTACTAACTCTATCTTTTTGAAGTGATCATTTATATCTTTATTGGTGAAGACTAATATATCATCAATATAAATAAGACAAAAGTATTTAAATTCTTTGAGTATGAAATCCATTCTTCGTTGGAAGATTCCTGGTGATTGCTTCATTCCCATTGGTAATACGTTCCATTCATATTGACCTTGAGGACAACTGAATGTTTATTTACAATCAAAAGTAATAAACCAATTCATATTTCTAATTCTTTCAATGATCAAGTCTTTTCTTGGAAGAAAATAAGCATCTCCCTCCATGGCATCATCTATTTGTTTATAATTAATTACCATCCTTCTTTTTCCTCTTTTAATTTCATTATGATTTTCTATATAAAATGCTGGTGTTGAATGCTTACTTTCTGAAGGTCTAATTAGTCCTTTTTTACACATTTCTTCAATATCGTTTGCAAATTAATCTCTATCTTGTTTTGTGTAAATCATGGGTTTACATATTACTTCTTTTGTTGAATCTTTTAATTTTAACTCGATTAATTCATTATTTTTATTATTAATTTTTGGATGTAAAGGATTTTCACTACATACTTTATCTAAAAGTTCTTCTATATGAGCTGAAAAAGTTCTATTTGGTTCTAAATTCATTAATACATGGCGAATTTTTGTACAAATTTCACTAATTATCTCACCACGGTTCAGTCTATGAGACTGATATTTGAGAATAAGTACATTTATAAAAATGAGTAATTGGAATTTTTATAATTTCTCGGTGTTGCTTTTGGTTCATATATGGTGTTTTTAAAGTTATATATTCCAAAGATTGACAAAACGGTGCGTATAGTCTTAAGAAATTATTTTCAATAATCATATCTAGTCATGTTTCTTGTTTGTAAATTGTAGGTACAATAAATAATTTTTCCTGTATAACTAAAGCAATTCTTTTTGCTATCCAGTATAGCGGATGTATAGATCCATCTGCAATTTGTATTTTTAGTGGTTTTTCTAGTTTTTCTCATTCATCAAAAAGTGCTTCTATCGCTAGACAAAGACTTGCTCCAGTATCTATATTGGCTTATGTTTCTCTATTACTTTTTTCTACTAGTATTTTTATGTAAGTATTATTCAGATTCTATTTCTTCTGAAGATAATTCATCTTTTGTATATAATATAGCGGATGTATAGATCCATCTGCAATTTGTATTTTTAGTGATTTTCTAGTTTTTCTCATTCATCAAAAAGTGCTTCTATCGCTAGGCAAAGACTTGCTCCAGTATCTATATAGGCTTATGTTTCTCTATTACTTTTTTCTACTAGTATTTTTATGTAAGTATTATTCAGATTCTATTTCTTGCGAAGATAATTCATCTTCTGTATATTCATATATACTTTCTTCTATATCGCTTAGTTCTTCTTCTAAAGGCTCAAGTTCATATATTTGAAACACTTGTTTTATTAATTTTGATTTTTCTTTAAAATATTTTTCTTTTCTTTGAGGATATTCATTGGCGTAGTGTCCTTCAACATTACATATCCAACATACACATTTCTTTTTTCCTTTCGGACAATATTTTTTTGGTGTTGATTTCTTTCTTAAATATTTTTTCGTATTATTTTTATAGTAGTTTTTCTTTCTATGATAAGTTCTTCGTAATTTTGGTTTCTTATAATACCTTCTTTTTCTTTGTACTTTCTTACAACCATATTTTCTTGGTTTCTCTTTTTCTGGAATGTCACAACAAATGACAGTACTTCCTCTGTTTAATTGCCTTATTGTTTCTCTAGCTAAACATTGTTCTCTTAATTCTTGGTATAAGAGTTGGATAACTCCTCCTAAAGTATTTGTTGTTTCATCTGGTCTTGATTCTTATAATCTATTAATTTTTGAATTAAGTGGATATGGTAGTTTGTCTATAAAAATATATTTATATATTTCTTTAGTCGCTTCACTCAATTGATAATAGTATTTTTGATATTCACATATAAAACTTTCAATTTGACACATATCGCAAATTTGCATTCTATTTAAACGTGATTTAGCATTTTCAAGTAAAGTTTTATTTGCTTTTTCTTTTTGTTCCATCATATTATATCCTAAATTTTTTTGATGAATTAATGTTATTACCAGTTTAACATAGTCCATGTTGCTATTTACCATTTTTCCATATCGAATCCAATCTTCATCTTTAATTCCTTACGCAATCAAGATTTAATATATTTCCTGTATTATTATTATTATATCGAGGTTTAAATTCTTCTTGAACTTTCGTCCATTTATTCTTTCTTGCATATCCCTTATCATACATAGTTTCTTCTTCATACTTATCCAAAGCCCCGCTAGGTGTGTTTTTATATTCTTTCCATTTTCTTTTAGGACTTTTTCCACTACATTCACATTTTTCCATTCTTATATAGTTTTCTTCATAATCTGAAGAAGCACTATAATTTAATATTATTCATTCATTTTCTTTTTCTTTATTTACCTGATTAATATGTTCTATTTTATGCATTTGGTTATTTTCTTCCTCAACTATCTTGAGTTGTTATTATAATTATTGAATTTCTTCTAAATCATTTGATTTTCTTAATGTTTCCATGTATTCTTCTTTTATCCTCTCCATGCAGACACTGGTGTAGACATTCTTGATGGTTCATCATTTAGTTCTTGCTTTACTATTATTTTATCTAAATATTATATCTTTAATACATCTTCCAGTTCTTGTCTTGTTATACATTTATTATTTTCTTCATTTTCTAAAAGATTTTCTAATTGTTCGAGGACTATCTTTATTCTTTTAATATCTTTATTTTCATCCGTTTTCCTTTCCTTTACTTATATTATTTAATGGATCTCTTATATTGTTTTTTTTTGTATTCTATTGTAAGTATAATTTATAATTTTATTGGCATTTTCTATTAGTTGGATAATAATTTTATTAGTTTCTTCCATATTATTTTCTATTACTTCGAATTTTATTGATATTTCTTCGGATAAATCTATTATTTTATCGTTTTTTATTTATTAATATTCTATTGAAGGGATACGCTGTCTACCTGTGTGTAAGAAACCTCCATATGAAAAACGAATCTCCTAAAATGCAGTGACACGTTTAAGGAGAGAGAATCCATATCATACGTGGAAGGAACACATGATTAATTCATGTTTCTGTACATAGGACACAATGCCGTGCAATTTCTCCAAGTTTTGCCACCGAGAGACGACAAGGAACTATAGCTAGCTGGTGAATTATGTTGCCCCAGCAAGCATTACTTGTCCTATTTTTATTATTCTTGTATTTATGTTGATTACCCATTTAGCAGGGAACACGCAGGTCTAGTCTGTAGTGGGAAAGGTCCATGACTCTATGTCGTGTTGTTTTCAGGTTCTTCATATTTTTGACTTGTGAACCACTGCAGTGCTGATGGTGATTGCAGCAGCATGGAATTGAACCAGCTACTACATATCCTGCCACCTTTTGCGGACTTAATTTACGCCTTCAAACAAAGTGTCCTTGTTTCTGAAAATTAAAGCTTCAGATATTTTAAAACGTAGACACACAAAAAGTATACTCCTCTTTTTTTTACTCCCTTCTATATTGCCATAAATAGGAATACATTTTAAAAAAAGCTTCTATGTTTACTATTAGTGTTTATAAAACTTTGATCATTACTTAGTTTTTTTTATAGGCAAATTCTAGTAGTTAGTTGTTATCTTTGCCAGAGTTTGAATCCTGAACCTCCTACTCCTCCGACTCATTTTATCTTTTATCTCAGACCAATTGAGCTATCCAACCCCCAATTAGTAGAAACTTAACGTGTGTTTTTTTATAAGCGAAATAAATAAGGGTACTCGAAACCCGTTTACATCTATTATATATACAATTTAGAATGTACCTCAAAGTATTTTTGCTTAGGTGTCGTTCTCTGACCAATGACACATCAACAAGGCTTACGTGTCAACTCAAGAGAGATTTAAGGGTTTGCTCATTAATGCACGATTTATTCGAATTTGATTTGCACTATAAAATTTCAAATATTTCATGAACAAGTAGATTCAACATTTTATTCCAAAAAATTCCATGCCATATTCTGTCCCTCCTCTCATCTCTTCCGTCGTGCGGTACCACTCTCATCAATCTCTCTCAGTTACTCGGGCGAGCTGCTATAAGGTAAACAATCTTCTTTCCTTTTTTTTTTCTATTATGCTTTCTTTTCCATTTTCCTCTCTTAGCGTTTTATTTCCGTTTTCTCCCTCTCAGGTAAACTCTCTTTGTCTTTTTTTCCTTCTCTTTTCTGTTCAACCTCTATATTGTTCTGCTCTCTTTTTTCATTTCAATGTTGCCAAATGCTAACCCGCTCTGTTTTTTTCATTTCCATGTTGCTAAATGCTAACCTTTGATGTGTGTTGATATTACATGTCGTGAGAGAAGCACCACTATCACTAGAAGGTAAACAATAGTCTTCTTCCCTTTTTGTTTCTATTCCGTTTTCTTTTTCATAACCCCCAATTAGTTTTCTTTTCGTTTTCTCCCCCTCAAGCGAACTCTCTTTCTCTTTCTTTTCTCTTTTTTGTTCAACCTCTATACTGTGTTGGTGATAATGTTATCTATTTCTTCATTTCCATGTTGCTAAATGCTAACCCTCTATGTGTGTTCATGTTGCATGTCGTGAGAAGCACCGTCATCACAAGCCCAGAGAGGAGAAGCCTCTTGTCCTAGAATTTCGGTGAAGTCAGCAAGAACAATATTTCCATCTGATATGTATTTTTTAAAGTATTGTTACCTTTCGTGAATATTTTTATAAAAGGGGAAATTTCTTATGATTTGTTTCCTATAATATACTTTCATTTCTTCCTTTTATTGGTTATAAAAATAACTCGAGTATTATTGTTTTTGATTTTCTTCTCGTCCATTTTTATTTATTAACATTGTCATTATTATTTTATTTTTTATTTTTTGCAAGTGAAGACATAACATGATTCATGTATTCAGAATTGGGGCCATATGTTGGCCATATGTTTTCAGAATTGGTTTTCTTATTTGTATTTTTTAATGTTTCTTTTTTTAATTTTAATTTTTATCCGAGGACTAAATTTTGAATTTGAACCGTGTATGGTACCATTCGAAGTCCTACCTAAATCAATTTCATAACATTTTAAATTAATTGTGATTATTCCATATAATTGAGTTAAATATATGTTGATTCCATATCTTTTAAATTTAAACATAAATAGCACCATTCGAATTCGATTATGAATTATTTCCATATCGATTTGAATTTATTCCATATCATTAAACGCATGCCTTTAATGTAGTCATTAAATGCGGGAGAAAATTTCTCATTTGATGTATTTGGTTTATCACTTAATGATTTCAATATTCGATATTAATTGTGATTGATTTCATATAATTGAGTTCAATATTATTAAACGCATGCCTTTAATATAGTCATTAAATGCGGGAGAAAATTTCTGATTTGATATATTTGGTTTATCACTTAATGATTTCAATATTCGATATTAATTGTGACCGATTCCATATAATTAAGTTCATTATTGAGTTCAATATATGATGATTCCACATCTTTTGAATTTAAGCCTCAATAGTATCATTCGAAATAATTTTCTGAATTATTTCCATATCATGTTGAACTAATTTGATATCATTAAATGCAAGCCTTTAACGTAGTCATTAAACGTGGGAGAAAATTTCTGATTTGATAAAATTGATTTATCACTTAATGGAGTCAATATTCGATATTAATTGTGACTGATTTCATATAATCGAATTCAATATATGTTGATTCCATAAATTTTAAATTTAAACTTGAATAGTAGTAATCAAAATATATTCAATCAAGTTTGCGGGCTTTTTTTCGATTACAGAGGCGGCCAAATGTATATCATTAGAAAAACAATTTATTTGATTAACGTCGTTGATTACAAAAATAAATATCATTAACTTCTTTTTTTTTTGTAAAGAATGAATAGCATTAACTTAATGGATATTAAAATTTGACATTTAATTTTAACAAAAAAACGTATAGCAAATATCATGAATGACAGTACATATCACATATTTAAAATTTATAGAATTAATATTCATGAAACAGATCCTCTCTCTCGCAATTTTCCCTCTATTCCTCTTTTCCTTCTTCCTCATCCACCGGAAGGGAGTGGTTTTGAGTATTTTTTGACCTGGAATCACCACCATACATCGTTTTTTCTCTCATTTTATCTAAATAAGTGGTTTTTCCACATAGATATGGTTTTTATTTCGTGTTTTTGTCATCTGCGTGCGGCGGTATTTTGTTCGTCGTCTTGTTGCGGGTTCATTTGGTTCATGTTGGAAGATCAGCTTCAATCAATTACAGATTCAATCAATACTTGGCCGTCAACGTTACAGATCCGAAGACATGGGTATTTCGGTCACTTTGATTTTATCACATTTGCAGGCATTTTAGCGTGTTATGCTGTTAACCTGTGTGTTGTGAGTTTGTTCACAGACTCGTCATTTTCGATTTTTAGCGATGTTGAATTTGTGTTGTTTTCGATGTATTTTACCAATTTGAATTAATGAATATCTTTTTTAGTAAAAAAATATATTCATAAAACAAATTTTGCACGTTGACAAATTTAAAATATTGTAAAGTAAATAAATAAATTTGCTCATTCACGTTTTGATAAATGAATTTATGCATATTAATATGCAAATTCAATAATGGAGGGAGCAATTATTTTTAGAAAGAATGAAATACAAATCTTATATTAAATTTTCCAACATTAACACATATTATCAATTTGATTTGGTATTCTTTTTAATGCAATTAATATTCAAAAACGTAGAGAAAACTTTTTAGAGCAATTTTAAAATGAAAATAAATGTATCTTTGATAAAACTGATACTATGTCAGTAATGATTAAATATATTGATTGTTAATTAAATATATTCAAACTTGATACAAACTGTTATTTTGAAGTAAAAATTGATATGAGAATAAATCATATCAGGAATGCTGATATCAGGGGATATTAATAAAGGGGTACCTTTTTCAAAACCAAAAGTGAATTAAAATAATAAATTTTAAAGGATGATATGAAAAATAAATTAATATATCTTTAATAATCATATTTCCCCTTCTACTGAGCGTAATCACAACAATTTGACTGTCATATTCTCTTCAACTTCAATTTCCCGCGTCTCAAAATCCGTTAAAGTAATTTATCCATAAATCATACTATCTAATTTAATTAAAGCAATTTTAACAAATAAATATATTATAATAATTAATATGAATAAATAAAATCATACGTAATAAATATGAATTCGTAGTTGAATAAAGAAGTAAAAAAATAAATCATATCATTTTATATTAATTTATATAATAATTAATTTTAAATACAAAATTTAATAATTTTTTTATATTTAATCAATTGATTATATACATGCTTTAACTTTTTAATTGTCCGTAGAAATATACTCCAAATGAATTATCTTTGATCTTATGTAAATTAATTTCCCCTATCATTTATCTTTAACTGTGAAAATTAATTATTCAATTAAATATCCTTCAAATTAATTGTCTTCAATGGTGTAAATTAACTTATAAGATTAATTTTCTTTAAATCTGAAATTGTGGATTACTTGATTTTTTTCGTTTATGCTTAAGAGCTTTGCTATGAATGTGGGGATCTTTATTATCGACCGAACCAAACTTAAAGAATATTATAGTGAGGTGATAAATATGATTAATTATTAAATAACACAATAAAATATTCTCAAAAAAACACAATAAAAAAATACGATATCATACAATTTTTTTGTGAAGAAATCATACAATTTCGATTAGTCATATAATTTTTAAATTTAAATACGAAATTAATAATTATTTTTTATATTTAATATATTAACATATAATACATAATTTATACATACAAAAATGTATGCATGAACATTTCTAGCACGTGTCGCTCCATTACACATCCATCTCATCAGAATTCCATGTGTCGATCAAAGCACATACTAAGTGATAACTAGGTAAATATTTAATTGGATCTCAAAAGAAAATATTCTATTGCATTAAAAATGGAAATTAAAAAATGAAAATAGTCAACAATCAATATTAACATTCAATAAATATTAAGACTTAATATTTTTTAAATTTTGAAAGCAATAAAAAGGCATCACTCTTTGATAATAAAATCGCAAAGATAAATTTTTGCCTCCAATTTTTGGGATTTTAACTTATCATTCTCTCTAAGTCAATATGAATCCAAGCACAATATGCATGGTATGAATTATAATTCGATAGCACGTCCATTATTTAACATTAAGAATAAAAAAAATAAAAAAAATAAGACTTACCGAATATTATATGAAACTTGAATTCGAAATAGTTTGAATCCGAAAATCCTATATTAATTGTACAAGGGTTGACACAACCCAAATGACAAGTATAAAAGTGATTAATGGTGATAACAATTTTGATTTCAAATACTATTACGATTTGAAGCATGTTTCTAAATACGGGAATATTACATGTAGATACGAGAATATTTAGTAGTGATTTCCCATTAATAAGGGGTAGGTTGAGATACAAATAAATAAAGGTATTATTAAAATATGTGATTAATACTCTCTTCGATATTATAAGGAAATGGATTCCCTGTAGTTACTTCGTGAATGCAGAGAAATCTTGACCATTAATTGAATTTTGAATAGGATAAATATATTAATATAAGGATGTGTGTATAAAATCTTGATCATTGATTAAAGTAAATACGTGAATGCGTGAAATTTGTAAATGCAGGGAGTCCAGATCCACGTTATAAAGTGACAATTAATTTCAAGGCAAACTAATAATCCAAATATGACATATAAAATGAGATGGAGGGAATAATATTTAAATTTTATTATTTATTACTCCATCTTATATTAATTATTTAAAATATATATATTTTTGATCAATTTATCTTTTGTTGGTTTTATGATATTTTAAAGCTTTTAATTTCTATGCACCGTCGGTGTAAAGTTTTTTACACTGACAGTCCATAGAATTCATGATATGGGTGATTTTTAAGGTAGTTAATTAGGATAAGAGTCAAACATTTTAATTTATATGGTAATTTCTGATTGATTGACTTATGTAAAAATTATTTACACTAACAGTGCATACAAATCAAATCTTATTTTAAATAGCAAGTCTCACGTTATATGATATGTTTGTATTTATTTATTTATTCTAAAATTAGATTCAACTATAATCTTAATTTATTTTTTCAATTTATTATTTATATACTTATTTATATAGAATCAATATAATTATTTTAATTTAAAAATTAACAATGAGATAAACTAAAGGTTATATTTATTTGGATGCAATTGATTTAATAATTAATTTTAGAATGTTCAACTAATAATTTAGTCAAATAATATAATATAATACCAGGGTTGGCCCAAGAGTGAGTAAGGCCTAAAACAAATTTTTAGTGAGATCTTTTTATTTGAAGTGAGATAATCCTTTGGATCTGGTTGGGCCTTTTATTAGCATATGTGACCTTTTTGCTTTATAAAAGTAAGAGTAAAAAATTTGTTTTGCTGGTGTGCCTAAAGCTAGGGCAAAGTAGCTTCACCCTTGCGCCGACCCACAATTAATAGCAGGACTGACCCAAGAACGAGTGAGGCCTAAAGCAAATTTTTAGCGAGATTTTTTATTTTAAGTGAGATAATCTTCTATATCAGGTTGGCCTTTTTGTTAGCTTATGTAACATTTTTGTTACAATTAGTAATACAATTAATAAGTTTATTTAAAAATAACGTCTCATCATTCAAAAAAATTAATTCTATCTACATTCTAATTCTAATATAATTAGATTTCAAACATTAAAATTAAATATTTCTTCTTTTAATTTATTGATTAGTTAATTGAACTTAATAATATTTGATATGTCGTATAAGAAATTTATTACACCAAAAAATATATAAATACAAAAAAAAATTAATTTAAGGATATTAAAATCTGTACTATTAAATTAATATGTATATATGTCGTGTGCAATGGGTTTTATTTTCAATTTCACGTGAGAAATAAATCAATTTTATTATAATTGTTCGTAGATGATTCCTAATACAAATTATTAAAAACTCTTATGTATTTAAAACCTAAATATTTTAAATAAATGTTCGGAAACAATATATACCCCGTGAATGGCACGAGTCATTTTGTTAGGGCTTAACTGTTTGTACGAGAACAATTGTAGGGATATATTTTTTGATTTCCCCTTAAATAGAAAGTGATATACCTAGAAAAAGAAAGAACAAAAGAAATGATCAAATTACGTTTTTTCAGGTGATTATAGAATTAGACTTATGGTAATTACACGAACAAGGTCATGACAAATACAAACATTTCATTGTAATTTGTATATTTTCAAACCGCTTCAATTTTGAGTTTAGTGTCTTTTTTAATTCTAATGATATGTTCTTCAAATTAAAATTGTATATGATGTTTTCTCTGATAATCAAGATAGACTTGCTTTTGGTTTGTGTATCTTCAATGGAAAATTTCTCCATATATATAGTAACAAAGAAACTTGGCTTGCAAACTCTTAATCGAGGAGACACTAACATTTTATGACTAGTTTCAACATATGTTATTATTTTACTTTCCTGTGGATCATTTCCTTTAAAATTTATGCATTTTTAATCTTTTAAGTTTTTTCGATTTTTATTCGATAAATTATCGAATGACTTATGACTTCTTAAAGGTTACGTTAATATGTTATTCAATGACGTATATCTTAGGTATGCCGCTAACTTTTTAACCAAAATAAAGAACAAAGGCATATCAAAATATTTGAATGGTGAAAATGAGTTCTATAATATCTTGCATCGCATGGTGTGCATGAACAAAAGATCGTAGGAGTGTAGAAAATAAAGTGATGGAAAATTGAATTTTTTTTAAGAATAAATAATAGTTGACATAATTAACTCGAATGATATATATGTTGTATACAAGTCATTTTTATATAAAAAAAAATGAATATAGATAACATAAATTTGTATATAAAATTTTTAAATCAAATATAAATAATTAAATATAAAAGAATATTTTAATTCTAAATTATATAAATATTATATTAAAATTGTTTTAACCCGTGCAGGTCAAAAATACTAGTTGGGTATTAAAGGAAGATCTACTGATCACACCAACCAGAAGAAACATAAAGAAAGCCCCCTGCGTACAAGAACAACCCCAGGATACAAAGTTTTATAATGGATATATGCAAATGCTAACATATCCAAACAAAAGATAATAAAACTAAGCTCCCTTGATTATGTTGAAACAAAAGAAGAGCAGGACCGCAAGCAAATTAATGATGCACCAATCTGAGAAGGAAAAGCAACATTTCTTAACAAGACTCCTATTCCATGTCCACGCCATCAGTTCAACAACCTTTCTTAACGTGTGCTTTTTCTGGGTGTTTGACCAAACTGGGTTCCTTTTAGAAACTATTTACTAGTTTAGGGTTGTTCTGAAACTATTTACCAATGGGAGGTCGTTTTGAATATTTTATTATTTTTCGGTCTGATGGGTCAAAGGCGCCACTGCAAATGACGCATTTGAAGGCGCCACTGCAGTTGGCGCCACACTTTTTATCAAAAAAAAAAAATTAAAAGGGGAGGCGCCAAATGCAGTGGCGCCTCTGTCCCTGCTAGCTACAGTAGCATACTGTAGCGCTACTGTAGCAGCCTTTTTTTTTTAATTTTTGATTTTTTTAAAAAAATAAAAATTTTATTTATAAAAAAACCCATTCACCAGATAATGAACTGAATTCACCAGATATTTGTACATGATTCACCAGATATTTGCACATACTTAACCAAAAAAATTATTTCTCAAAAAAACCTATTCACCAGATAATGAACTGAATTCACCAGATATTTATACCCGATTCACCAGATATTTGCACATACTTAACCAAAAAAATTATTTCTAAAAAAAACCATTCACCAGATAATGAGTTGACCATGTCTAATCCTCTGATCCTAATAAATGAATCCCTTCCTGATCAAGCAACCAACAAACAAAATAAATAAAATAATAGAAAATAATAAAATAACCAATAAAACAGACAAAATAATAAAATAATTGAAATAAAAAATCCCAAATATTTGTGAGGCCGCCACCTCAGCACTACAGGAGGCATAAAAAAATAATAGCAATAACAATTTACACCAAAAAGCATTCGCTGCCTTCTTCCCACAGAGAGAGGAAGCTTTTTACTGAACTGGACAAAATACAAAAAGAAAAATGTTCGCGGAAGAGAACGGTCTGAAGGGAGACCCAAGGCTCCCAGCCATCTCCCAAGCAAGGAACTGATCTCGATTTTTTGACCAAACTGGGTTCCTTTTTGATAAAGTATCTATATAAAAAAACAAGAAGTGATAAAAAAAATCCCGTAATAATGAGTAGCAAATAATATCGTAGTAGGCATAAAAAAAATAATAGCAATAACAATTTACACTAATAAATATTCATCAATTATTACAGTAGTAAAAAAAAATTTATTTGGTGAGAACATTGCAGAAAATCTCCGGAGTGAAATTAAGAAGATGGGTTTACTTGAGATGAATATTCCTTGATCTTGTCGCTGATGGTTCCGTCTAAAAAAACTAATTCACCAGATAATGAACTGAATTCACCAGATATTTGTACATGATTCACCAGATATTTGTACATACTTAAATAAAAAATTTATTTCTCAAAAAAACTTATTCACCAGATAATGAACTGAATTCACCGGATATTTATACCCGATTCACCAGATATTTGCACATACTTATACCAGTTTAGATATCTGGTGAATGAGTTTTTTTGAGAAATAAATTTTTTTGGTTAAGTGTGTGTAAATATCTGGTGAATCGGGTACAAATATCTGGTGAATTCAGTTCATTATCTGGTGAATGGTTTTTTTGAGAAATATTTTTTTTGGTTAAGTATGTGCAAATATCTGATAAATCGGGTATAAATATCTGGTGAATTCAGTTCATTATCTGGTGAATAGGTTTTTTTGAGAAATAAATTTTTTGGTTAAGTATGTGCAAATATCTGGTGAATCATGTACAAATATCTGGTGAATTCAGTTCATTATCTGGTGAATGGGTTTTTTATAAATAAAATTTTTATTTTTTTAAAAAAGTCAAAATTTTAAAAAAGAAAAAAAAGAAAAAAAGGGGGCTGCTACAGTAGCGCTACAGTGCGCTACTGTAGCTAGCAGGGGCAGAGGCGCCACTGCATTTGGCGCCTCCCCTTTTATTTTTTATTTTTTTATAAAAAGTGTGGCGCCAACTGCAGTGGCGCCTTCAAAGGCGCCATCTGCAGTGGCACCTTTGACCCGTCCGACCGAAAAATAATAAAATATTCAAAACGATCCCCCATTGGTAAATAGTTTCAGAACAACCCTAAACTGGTAAATAGTTTCTAAAAGGAACCTAGTTTGGTCAAAAACCTGCTTTTTCTTAACGAATGAGGTTCGATTCGTTTGAGCAAAAGTAACTTCCTTGTTAAAAAATATCTCATCTTAAATTTTGTTTTAGGCTTAAAAATATGTTGGTCCGACCTATTTGCACAGCACCAACAACAACCACTCGATCCTAAAAAAATTAAAAATAATAACCAAGTATATTATTAGCAAAATACACATTAGAAATAAGAGTATTGTTAACGAGTGTTCTTAGGGCACATGTTAAGAAATACAAAAGAAGCAAGTTCTTTTTTTCTCACTTTTTCGAATATCAAATACATCAATTTTCAATAAATTTATACTATTTTTAGCATTCTCCTAAAAATAATAACCTCATCAAATGCTTATAATTTGAACTGCACATCAACTGAAATTTATTTTGATACTCATTTCGAACTGGAATTATTCTTACCTCAACATTTCTCAAACAGTGGTGATCCTGAGCACGGTTGAGGTGGTCAACCGTTAAGGGACCCCATTTTTTTGGGACACCAAATAGTAAGTAAGATATTATATAGTATATATAGATATTAAATAAAAAATTATAAAATTAATTTTTTTACCAATAAAAGTATAATTATTCCAAAAAATTAAAAAATAGAGTGATAGAATAAATATGACAAATGTATATGTATATATTATAATATCTTTTTAATTTGATATATTTTAAAATTTGATATACTCCTAATTTATTTACTATTTAAACTTTTCTTTTTCCCTCTTTCTCACTCTATCTCAATCTTTCGAAATCAAGAAACGAGATATTTGCTTGTAGGAGAAAAACTTATTCTCTTTCTTTTTACCTACTTCTATTGGTACCAAATTAGAAGAAAAGCTTGCGACCCTTTTGGATTTAGCGACCCTTATTTCCTGTTATTGTTTGGTAGTACTACAGTGGACATTGTT
The DNA here is from genome assembly GCA_030762895.1 of Sophora flavescens. NCBI lineage: Eukaryota > Viridiplantae > Streptophyta > Magnoliopsida > Fabales > Fabaceae > Sophora > Sophora flavescens. The sequence continues at coordinate 52,526,593 of CM061067.1, read as the reverse complement.
CTTCTCTATGAAAGAGAAAGACACGGTGTGTTATGTTTCATAAACAAATTTCAATTGATTATGAAGACACCATGCTTTTAGTTCACCAAGGACACCAAAATTCTTAGGACCAACTCTGTTCTCAAATAATAATCGAAGCCATTGCTTCCTTGACTAAGGAACCACTCTCTTATCTTCGTGTGAATGCTCTATTTACTGTTTAGTGAGAGGATAGCGTCCGACAACGCAACATTAACCAAGCAGAAATCAGCAAAAGGACTGTTTACGAAGAAGATTGAACAGTTTTTAGGCCCAAAGACGTGCAACTACTTGTATCCTCAAAAAAAAGGAACAAAATTCAAATTCGAATTGTCCTACATAGTATGAAACTATTCTTGTTCAAATCTAATTGGATATATATCCAGCTTGTTTTCTGTTTTATCATGTCTGCAAAGCTTATTTATGAGCACTTTCCTTGGTAGAATTCTCCTCTTACTGAAAGGCGTTGAGGATGTGATGTTTGCTAAGCTTATCTTATGGATAAATAAAATCCCATAAATCATAATAGGTCGGCTACATGACTCTCCATTTTGTCTGGGGTTTGGTTTCTTTCATTTATATGTTCCCCAACACCAACACCCACACCATATTTCATGTCCATCTTTTTCTCCATCGATCAATTCCTAAGTTTACACGCGGAATGTATTGAAATATAATATAATTTTGCATTTAAATTTTAGCAAGTATTAGTTTTTTCTATAATATTTGTTATTAACAATTTACATTGATAATGAATAAAAAAAAATATAACGACAGAATATTATCCCTTTTTCTACAATTTATGTGCAAATTAAACATGAATCTCTCATGCTAGTATACTTTAGAAGATAAATCTCAATGCATCTCCGTAAATTTCGTCTAATTTATGTGAAAACTGATAAATTTGTTTGTGAATAGTGAAGGAATTTTGTGTGCTTTGTTAACCAGATAAAAAAAAAGATTTAAAATCTAAACAATAAAGTTCATTTGAGTAAGAATTTCAAAAAAAAAGTGTCAATAACTTTGGATATTTTTTTTATTGAACAAAAAACTAATATTAATAATAGTATACGGGATCCTCCAACCCACACATCAATATCAACACCTATAGCATTGGTCTAGACAACCCAATGAGTTCATACTGCACTCTGAGAATGAAAAATACAAATACCCGCAACTTTCGCTATAATCCAAGAGGAGCAAGACCATGACCTCACCTTAATTATTTTCATTAGATGTTCAAAATTCAAGTCATCTTGCCTAAAAACAACATTATTACTGTGTAATTGAATATCTATTTCATATAGTGATTACAAATTTATTTTTAACTTCCAAGAGATGACACAAATTATAAGAAGGTTCTTTTTGTGTGCATAGTGTCCCCCAAGCGACCAGACAATCAAAGATGGATCCCTTTCAAGGTGGTGATATTGTTGAAATGGACGTAACCTCTTTCACCAAAACATTTTTCATATACACACAATCATGAATCAAATCTCGAACAATATGCTTAACAAACTCAACTAATATATTAGACCTTGTTGGTTATAAGCAAGTTTAGTAGTTGTTGATAAATTTTTATCACATCACCGATTCAAACCTATTAAAAACACTTTTGAGAAGCGGTAATTTCAATACTTTAAATATACATTAATTAGTCTTCCACCCAACCAAACCTCATAAAAACTCAAAAGAAAGCAGGAGGACTATTTTTTTATGAGAGTGAAAGAAGTAAATATGGACCATTAAACTATACACGGGTAATCAGATTAAAAGTTAGTGGTTATGTGATCATTTAAAAAAATCATATTACTTTGTGTTTCAATCTTAACCCATTCATGTGTAATCCAACGATCTAAATTTACTATTCTTGTCCCATATAAAAATAGTTCTCTCACTTTATTTATATTTATATAGACCTACGTGATAAATTATTCCATTCAATTGCAGCTAGCTAGGTCAAGAGAGTGACCGAAAGAGAGAAAGATTATATATGCTAGTAATTAACTATATGCATATATGTGACCGTCTAAAATTAGCTTTCAACGTGCATGCGTGTCGTGTTTGTTACTACATGTATTTCTTTTACCAATTTTAAGGGAAGGCAAGATACATAGGAATCCATGGATCAACTTGCTACTGCTATCTGTGTACGTAACAATTAACAAATTAGGACCACTTTAAAATGAAACACTGCTAGAACTTGGGCTATTGATCAGTTGAAGATGCATGCGTCGATGGTATCTCCGTGTGTGGTTATTATTGGAGAATAAAAGGACAAAATTTGTGGGACTTTTATTCTCCAATAGATAATTTAGGCTCAAGCTTCCCAACTTATAGATATTACAATCTTCTTTATTTTATCCCACGTGAGACTTTTATTCTCCAATAGTTATTTTAATTTTGTATATGGAGACTGGATTTAGGTGGAAAGTTGTAATTGCAATTGGGACTGTAATAGCCAAGATTTAGCAGTGCCAGAGAATATTCAGTTATTCACCACCTTGATTTGCTGCCTGCCTTCTACACCTAGCGCATGCAATGTAATATATTGTATTAAACTTTACGGGTATATATATATATAGAGGTGTTGTCTAAGCTGCACTGTCCATCAAAATGGTGTATCACTCAAGTAGCAAAATTTGACCCATTCATTTTGTCAATTGGGTTAGTTTTTTTGTTTTTGCTAAGCAAAGAATTATTATGTATATTGATATAAAGAGCACAAGTTGTGCCCAATTTTTACAATCACAACCACTTGGGTTAGATGGCAAAATGAATGTATTAGATTGTACACTTGAGTGGTATATCATTACACAACTTTGGTGAGGGTGCACCACAACCTTCACTGTACAGGTATACTATACAACCTATGAGAGTGACTTTCATGAGTTGTCAAACCATGGTCCTGCTAATTTTGTTACTGAGTGGGGAAGGCTGTCGTGCATACACGCACATGGATTACACTTGAAAGAGAAATCACTTTCTAGTCTTCTTATTCTTGGTTCAAACTTCAACTTGCCTTTATATATTGATTAAAAATAGATTACCAACCAATTAGCATTTTCAATCATAGACCAACTCATCTTTATCAAATTTTTAGTATCAATTTGGTTGGGTCAATATAGTATTAATTTAATTGGCTGCACTAAGATCGCTCCTACTTCTCAAAATGCAATGGCGGAGAATCTAAAGGGACAGTTCCAGGACAAGATGTAAAGGAGGCAGGACAACAATAGTGGGATTATTGTGAATATGAGAAGGTAGAGAATAGCTGAAACAAGTAAACAACATTCTAATTCACAATAATTTTGTGTTATGATGTAATTTTGGAGGATAAGCACTTCAGTTCCGATTTACAAGAACAATGATGATATATAAAATTGTGCAAATTATAGGAGGATTAAGCTTATGAGTCATACTATGAAGTTATGGGAAAAGGTGCTTGAACGGAGACTAAGAAAAAAAACCAAAATCACCGACAACCAATTTGGTTTTATGCCCGGGAGGTCGACCATGGAAGCAATTTCCTTGCTACGACGAGTGATGGAACAATATCGAAGGGATCAAAAAGACTTACAAATGGCCTTCGTTGATTTGGAGAAAGCGTATGATAGGGTGCCAAGAGAAGTTTTGTGGAAAGCCCTAGAAAAGAAAGGTGTTCAGATTTCCTATATTCGAGCTATCAAGGATATGTATAAGGAGGCCGTGACTAGTGTGAGAACGCAGGGTGGAGCCACAGAAGATTTCTCAATAACCATAGGTCTCCACCAAGGGTCAGCTTTAAGCCCCTATCTTTTTACCTTGGTCTTGGATGTACTTACGGAGCACATTCAAGAGCCAGCACCGCGATGCATGCTTTTCGTAAATGATATAATTCTAGTTGGAGAGTCGAGAGATGATATAAATGGAAGGTTGGAGACTTGGAAACAAGCTTTAATTAGAAGCACATGGCTTTCGTTTCAGTAGAAGCAAGACGAAGTATATGGAATGTAAGTTTAGCAAAAGGTGAAACACCTCTAGCTTAGAGGTGAAAGTTGGAGACCACAACATACCACAAGTCATACGGTTTAAATATCTTGGGTCTATTATACAAAATGACGGAGAAATTGAGGGGATGTAAACCATCGGATTCAATCAGGGTGGTCGAAATGGAGGAAGGGTTCGGATTTTTTGTGTGATAAAAAGGTACCTCTTAAGCTAAAGGGAAAATTTTATCGTACAGCTACTAGACCGACGATGTTGTATGGGACGGAGTGTTGGGCAGTAAAAAATCAACACGAGAGTAAAATCAATGTAGCATAGATGAGAATGCTGTGCTGGATGAGCGAAAAAACTAGTCGTGATAGGATTAGGAATGATAGCATTAGAGAGAGTTGTGATAGCACCTATTGTAGAAAAGATATGGTTGAATCTCGACTTAGGTAGTTTAAACATGTATGGAGGAGACCTTTAGATTCTGTAGTAAGGAGAGTGGACCAGGTGGAGGGCAATCCAATAGCTAGAGGCAGAGGTAGGTCATGAAAAACTATAGGAGAAACTATTAAGAAAAATTTGTAGGCCAATAATTTAACTATTAACATGATTCATGATAGAACATTATGGCACCGTATGATCCATGTAGTCGACCCCACCTAGTGGGATAAGGCTTGGTTGTTATTGTTGTAATGTAATTTTGGAAACATAACCAGTAATTTCGATGCAAATTTCAACCATAAATCTTATTTTTATAAAAATCGACGGTGCAGCTTCAAGGTGCATCGCTGCACCTTGTTTTAGGTGATGCATTCTAGAATTCACTTGTATATTGGATCTTTGAAGAATCGGTCATGTATGTATTGACCTCAGACAGATATTTGAAACTACAAGGGGGCTTTTTGCAGTTTAACATTTGTAATCAATTGTTATTATACATATGCCCCTATCTATCTTCACATATTTTTGTACCGTTTATCAGAGAATCTAACCAGAGAAAGAGGGAGACTCTTGGGGAGGGAAGAGTACTCCCCAGAAAACATAGTCACATGCACACGTCAGCACATGCACAGGAGGGCATTGGGCACCGACGAATTGCCCTCTACCATATACCAGTGTAATGACCTGTACGAGACATACGGACATCCGTTAGATGATTATTTTTGTAATAATTTATTATAAATAAATTCAACATGAACAATATTAAATGTATTATTTTTTTAAAATATAAAATAATATTATTGTGTACAACAGTTGGATTCGTATATTCAATAGTTAATCAATAACATGCTACATGACATATTTGTATGATAAAAATTTTAGTAGTTTTATAAAAGCTTTACTTTTCATTACAGATATGAGTTCACGATATGCAATATGTTAATCTTTTATGTTTATGAAAAAATACACGTTTCCATGATATTACATGTTATTATATTGAACATTTCTATAAAAACAACAATAAAAGGTACTTTGATTAAAAAAAAAAGCAATCATACTTTGATATTCGATAGTATTTTAAATATGTATGATCCTGTTATTCAGTGTAAGTTATAATCTTGGATTGTTATGTTCAATTTAAGTATCATAAAACTATTGTAAAAGCAATAAATATTACGAATCAAAGGTAAAAAAATGAAAATAAAAAAACAAGAGTGTGGCACAATAATTTTATTTTTTCATAAGAAAGTGACATGTGTCGTCCTTTTATTCGTCCACAATAAACTCATGCTACAGTTTAAATTTAAGAAAGGGCGAATAACACAATAATTAAAATAATTAAATAATTAGCTTTTAATAAAATGTCAGATGACTAAAATATATGTGGACACAGTCGATGACACGTGTTGCCCGTTTATTCGTCCACTAAAAATCAAGCAACCATTTGTTTCAAATAAATTATCTAATATTTAACACTATAAAATAAATATTTTTTAATTAAAAAAGTTTTTTTAAAAAAAATTAATTAAAATATTTATTGTTTTTTAGAAAATGCTAAAAAAATTTAATAAAAAAATGTTTTTGTTAATTAAAAAAAGTTTCAGTAAAAAAAATAATTTTTTTAATTAAAAAAAGTTAAAAGAAATTTTTTTAAATTTTAGAAAAATTTAATAAAAAATTTATTATTTAATAAAAAATTGTAAAAAATGAGTACGAAAAAAAAATTAAAATACAAAAAAATCGAAATTTTTGTTGTCAATAAAAAAATATTTTTAATAAACAAAATTAAATAAGAAAAGTTTAAAAAAAAAAATAATTTTTGTTAAATTTTCATAAAAAAAAGTTAACAAAAATGGAAAATAAATAAATATAAATAAACAAATAAATATTTTTTTAAAAAAATGTTAAATTTAAAAAAAAACGCATCTGTTGCGTTAGAGTGCCACGTGTCGGTCACTCATCAACCTGTTATGAATAGTGAAAAGTGGATCTACCTATATTATGTAAAATCTTGACAAATTTGTATGATAAAATTTTTAATAGGTTTTATAAAAGCTTGACTTTTCATTACGGATATGTGTTCATGATATGCAATATGTTAATCTTTTATATTTATAAAAAGAATACACATTTTCATGATATTATATGTTATTGTATTAAACATTTCTATAACAACACCAATAGAAGATATTTTGATTAAAAAAAAAAGTAAACATATTTTGATATTCAACATTATTATAAATCTGTATGATCCTGTTACTCAGGGTAAGTTATAATCTTGGATTGTTATGTTCAATTTAAGTATTATAAAGCTATTGTAAAAACAATAAATACTACAAATCAAAGGTAAAGAAAATGAAAATAAAAAACAAGAGGCGTGTCACACTGATTTTATTTTTTCATAAGAAAGTGACATGTGTCGCCCGTTTATTCGACCACAATAAAATCATGCTACACTTTAAATTTAATAAAATGCTTTAGTATGAATAACACAATAATTAAAATAATTAAATAATTATTTTTTAAGAAAATATCAGATGACTAAAATATATGTCACTGGTGCAGAAAAGGGATTCCACATTGGTTATTTTTGGCTTTTCACATCGGTTTTCAAACTGATGTTGAAAAGACCGATGTGGTTTATTGCCACTTAACACATCGATTTTAAAACCGATGTGTAAAGTACATTTTTAACAACGGTTTTCTCTCTAATCGATGTGGAAAATTAATTTGTCAACTGGTAACCTAATGGAAATTTCACTTTCCACATCGCTTTTTTGTAAAACTGATGTGTAAAGTGAAATTTCCACATCGGTTGTTACAAAAACCGATGTGGAAAGTGAAATTTTCACATCGGTTTTGGCAAAACCGATGTGTAAAGTCTCTTTTTTTTATTCTTTTATTTACATTTCTGTCATTCATTTCCCCAGTTTCAGTAATGCAGATCAATACCAGAATAACATACTGTAAATATTCTAAACACAATCACTTTTGTACGACAAAAACACAACTAATATATACTGAATTTATTACGAACAATACATATGTACGATCAATTACATTGAGACAACAAAGATAATTAGAAACCAAAAAGCTACATGATATATTATAGATTTCATATCAAAATACATATGATCAGTCAAAAGTACATTATAGCTAGAACATGATAAGTTTTTAAACTAACTACATATATACAAACTATGGTTGGTACACTTCAAGAAAGAAAGTTGTCCAACGCCTCTTTATGTTAATGATGTCGGAATCAGATAATGGAGTTGGATTGTTGAATATCTGCAAGTTTAATTGGACAAAAGATTATATCTTTTAAGTAATAAACTAACGTAAAACATATAACGAATCTATAACTATTACTTCTAATTGTGTCAATTAACATTTACCTCGTGCCATCTTTCAGTGATCCTGGAGGAGATAATTTCCAACATCCACTGCATCACATAGTAGCCACATTCCCATGATCCACGTTGTATACGTGACTACGTACAAATGAAACCCAATTAGAATATGAGAAATTAAATAGAAATCAATAATTATACCTACTGCATTTGATGCATTTGAACTAATAAATATCTTACGCTAGGAATAATCCATCTGATAGCCTGAGTATGCCTTTCACCACGCAACATGTGGTTTGCAGTAATAGACCTATCATGACAAAAACATTAATTAAAGTATATCTACTAGATTTCAAATAATTAAAACAACTGCATTACTGATTATAAAGTATTTTAATGCTTACGTTTCGATTATCGTCTTCAGTGCATTCGCCGGCTTATTTCGCAATGAGCAGAAGAAGACCACGACGTTCATCCTAGGGTACAAGATCAACAGTTGCCAATGCTTGCTGTATTTGCGGAACAGTTAGTGACTAAGTCATATATAGTTATGCTTAAATAACCGGTACTTACTTATTGAGATAAGGCGCAAGGTAGATTTGATGATCGTCTCGGGCAAGCATTTCCCTTCGGTCTCCGACGTACACTACTTGAATGCGATGACATCCACCACGACAAAGTATGCACCCGGAGAACGAAAGGAAATGTATCAATCCGAACTTTCATCAAGTATATAACATTAGAATCAATGAATACCTATTTTAACTGAATTAAGAAAAAGTTTTTTCCCAAACTGTCCAACTTTGGACAATTCAAGATCCAACACAATGAGTGGTACATTAAGCACATACACGTGTGCTCATTAGTATTGCATCTCAAACGGGAAACTAAGGCTTTACTAATTATGTAGCTTGCATGAAGTTGGGGCTTGAAAAGTGAAGAAAATTAGCCAAACAGAGCCCATCACGGCCTAGCCTTGAAAGCCATCACGGCCGTGATCGAGCAGAGCTTAAAAGAAAGAATGGAAAAGTCAGAATTGGTCACGGTCAGCCCGTGATGCCCATCACGGTTGTGACATGTCAGCTGAACCAGACCCTCACAGGCAGAACTGATCACGGCCTAGCCTTGATGGTGGTCACGGCCGTGACAGACCAACCAGTGAAGCAACCTCCAAGGCAGAACCTGTCACGGCCTGACCGTGATGGCCATCACGGCCGTGAGATTCCAACTGAACCATACCCTCACAGGCAGAACTGATCACGGCCTAGCCGTGATGGTGGTCACGGCCGTGACAGGCCAACCAGTGAAGCAACCTCCAAGGCAAAACCTGTCACGGCCTGGCCGTGATGGCCATCACGGTCGTGACATGCCAACCGAACCAGACCCTCACAGGAATAACTGATCACGACCTAGCCGTGATGGTGGTTACGGCCGTGACAGACCAACCAGTGAAACAACCTCCAAGGCAGAATCCGTCACGGCCTAGCGGATAAGAGTGTCTTGGATTCATCCGTCGGGAGCCGCGAAAAAGAAGGTAAAAAAACAGAGGAGTCGCCACTAAGATTTTTATTGGGAAAATCTTAGAAAACCCAATTATTTAAATGTTAACTGGTCTTTTAAAAAGAAAGAGATAAGTCCGGGAATCGGTTACGAGTAGGAAATGTATTAGCACCCCACATCGCCCGTTAAAAACGGTACCTCAAGTTGATTGTGCAAAAACATTTTAATGACCTTTTAAATATTTATTTTACCCCAAAAATTATTTACAAGAAAGAATTATATTTTTTAATTTTTAATTAATTTTTTTATATTTTTTTTGATTTTTAATAATTTTTATTTTTTTGAATTTATTGTTAAAAGGAAAAGTTTAATTTTTTGATTAATTATTTTAACATAAAAAGAGACACAAAAAAAGGAAAATTTAATTTTGGCCCGACAAGATGATTTATCTTGCTCCTACGTATTCCCTGGTGCGATGGGAAACTCAAAGCCACGTAGTTCTCTTGAAAAAGTTTGATTGATTGATTGGTTTTTATTTTTGGTAAAGATTTGATTTATTTATTTTATTATATTGAAAAAAAAAAGGATTTTATTTTTTTGAAATAATTTGCTCTTGCACAAGGTTCAAGATAGCGATGTTATACGGTAAACCCTTACAATTCACATGACACTTGAGGATGAAAATCCATATATCAACGTCATAGATTGTTGCATGAACTCAAATAAATTTTTATTTTAAAATATTGGATAAAATTTGTTAAAAAGAGTAAATTGAAACATTTATTATTTCTTATAAAAGATATTTCACTTTTGCACAGGGTTAAAGATAGTCAAGCTATACGGTGAACCCTTACAATTCATATGACACTTGAGGATGAAGAATCATACATCAACGTCATAGATTGTTGCGTGAATTAATAGAGGCTTTTATTTATTAAAATTTATTAGAGATACTTAAAAGTATTTATTCATTTATTTTTTTATTTTTTTAAAAAAAGAAAACTTTGTCAAAATAGAACCTAAAAATCATTTTTATTTCTAAAATGAGAGAACTCACTCTTGCACGGGGTTAAAGATAGTGAAACTATACGATAAACCCTTACAATTTTTACAACACTCGAGGACGAAAAAAACGTACATCAACGTTGTAAATTGTTGCGTGAATTCAAACAAGCCAATTTAGTTTCAAAATATTTTTAGGAGATTTTTATTTGGAACAAGGAATCAACAAAAACATCTTAAGCCCAAAACACAAATAAAATTTAGATTCAGGCCTGACTGAAAAGAAGCCCAACATATTTATTTTTTTTTGACACAGACCACTCATTTTAAAGCTTGGCCCAAACCATGAGAAACCCATTAACATAGTAATAACAATATACATAATAAAGGCAAAATAAAAGGTACAACACACAGAGGAAACTTCAAGCTTGCTAACGTTACCAAAAATGGAGGCAAGAGAGGAGGTTTGAACGCAGAGGACGGACGGCGGTGGAGATGGCAGATCGACGACAATGGGATCGGCGAGCGTCTGTGGCGGGCGTGGTCTGGACAGGCAAGCCGTTCGCGCGGTGGTCGCGCAGAGGGGTGGTGCTCGCGGTGAAGGCGGCGTCCGCGGTAGAAGACTGACCAGAAGCACGGGTCTGCACGCGGTGGGGCCGTGGTGGCTGGAGCAGCTCCGTTCGCGGTGGCGTGGCGAACCAGAAACGCGGCGGAGGTCGCGGTGGTCTTCGCGGATCTGGAGGTGGCTCGGTTGTTATGGGAGGAGGAAGAAGGAGATGGGATGAGTTGTGGGGAGAGGAAGGAGGAAGGTGAGTGTGTGTGACTTTTCTGTTTTTTTCTTGTTTGTTGTTGTTGGGTAGTTGAAGAAGAAGAAGAACGAGAGGAGGAAGATGAAGGTGATGGGTTTATGGTGAAGGAGGAAGAAGGGTTGAAGAAGGAAGAAGGAGATGGGTTTATGGTGAAGGAGGAAGAAGGGTCTGGGTTTAAGTTGAAAGAAGAAGAAAGAAAAAGAGAAAAAACACAGAGCCTGGAACGTGAGAAAGGGAGGAAAAAAGAGAAAGAGGAAAAGAAAAAAAGGTACAGGGAGGAGGGTGTCACGCAGGAAAAAGCAAGAGAGAGTTTTTTTTTTGATTTTTTTCTTTTGTTGGTTCCTCCTCCCTTTTTACAATGCAGCAGCATCGTATATATACAGTGGAACCAAGGGAGATGATGACAAAAAAATTTATGTTGCCAGCTGTGTGGAGGGGGACAACACTGTTGGGATGTTGCTGCAAAACAACTTTATGCTTTGGGTGGTACAAAGAATAGGGACCACTCATTCTGCTTTTAATTTTTTTTTTTACCTGGGCTTGAATGGTTGGGCTCAAACCTTGTAACAAAAGTGGATTAGGTCTGGTCATCTAATTGGGCCTAGAGAATTAACAAATTATTTTATTTTTGATTTTTTTTCAATCTTTTATTTTATTTTAATTTTTTTTTAATATTAATTAAAAAGAAGTTACCCGGACAAAATTAGGTGTTCACAGCTGCCCCTCTTTACTTGTTTCTTATTAGATAGTAGGTGTAACCGCAGTTAACCTATTATCGTTATAAGAAACGGGTAAAGACATGAACTCCAATTTTGGCCTGAGTTCACTGACAAGTAAACAGATGTATAATTAAAACCTTACGGGACGGACCGCCTGCAGAAGCTCGAGCAGAAAGATAAAAGCTTGCGGAGTCGTTTGTTCGCTGAAGCTTGAACAAGCAGAGCTTACGGGGTACGGTACCCGTCGAAGCTTGACAAAAAGTTTAAAAGCTTGTGGAGTTGGTCATCCGCTGAAACTTGAAAGCAAAATGCGACAAGCTTGCGGAGTCGGGTATCCGCTGAAGCTTGAAAACAAAATGATTAAAAGCTTGCGGAGTTGGTTATCCACTGAAGCTTGAGAAGAAAAGTTGAAAGCTTGCGGAGTCGGTTGTCGGCTGAAGCTTGACAGAAAAGGTAAAAAACTCGTGGAGTCGGTTATCCACTGAAGCTTGAAAGCAAAATGCGAAAAACTTGCGGAGTCGAGTATCTGCCGAAGCTTTGGAAAGAAATGTTGAAAGCTTACGGAGCCGGTTGTCCGCTGAAGCTTGAAAGCAAAAGAATTAAAAGCTTGCGGAGTCGGTTATCCACTGAAGCTTGGAAAGAAATGTTGAAAGCTTACGGAGTCGGTTGTCCGCTGAAGCTTGAAAGCAAAAGAATTAAAAGCTTGCGGAGTCGGTTATCCACTGAAGCTTGGAAAGAATTGTTGAAAGCTTACGGAATCGGCTGTCCGCTGAAGCTTGAAAGCAAAAGAATTAAAAGCTTGCGGAGTCGGTTATCCACTGAAGCAAAAGAATTAAAAGCTTGCGGAGTCGGTTATCCACTGAAGCTTGAAAGCAAAAGGATAAAAAGCTTGTGGAGTCGGTTATCCACTGAAGCTTGACAAAAAAATGTAAAAAGCTTGTGGAGTCGGTTATCCACTGAAGCTTGAAAGAAAAGTTGAAAGCTTGTGGAGTCGGTTGTCCGCTGAAGCTTGAAGGGAAGGATCAAAAGCTTGCGGAGTCGGTTATCCACTGAAGCTTGAAAGCAAAAGGATAAAAAGCTTGTGGAGTCGGTTATCCACTGAAGCTTGAAAAAAAAAATGTAAAAAGCTTGTGGAGTCGGTTATCCACTGAAGCTTGAAAGAAAAGTTGAAAGCTTGCGGAGTCGGTTGTCCGCTGAAGCTTGAAGGGAAGGATCAAAAGCTTGCGGAGTCGGTTATCCGCTGAAGCTTGAAAGCAAAAGGATAAAAAGCTTGTGGAGTCGGTTATCCACTGAAGCTTGACAGCAAAATGTAAAAAGCTTATGTGGTCCTATGCCTATAGGAGCCAATAAAGGTATAGCTTATGAGCCCTCTGCCCGTTAAAGCTAAACAAAACGAAGCTTACGAGGCCCTATGCCTGCTAAAGCTAACAAGACATGACTTTTAGGGCCCTGCGCCCGGTAAAGTCAAACTACAACAAAACAAAACTTAAGAGGCCCCATGCCTGCTAAAGCTGACAAGACATGACTTTTGGGGCCCTGTGCCCACTAAAGTCAAACTACAACAAAACAAAACTTAAGAGGCCCTATGCCTGCTAAAGCTGACAAGATATGACTTTTGGGGCCCTGTGCCCACTAAAGCCAAACTACAACAAAACAAAACTTAAGAGGCCCTATGCCTGCTAAAGCTGACAAGACATGACTTTTGGGGCCCTGTGCCACTAAAGCCAAACTACAACAAAACAAAACTTAAGAGGCCCTATGCCTGCTAAAGCTGACAAGACATGACTTTTGGGGCCCTGTTCCCACTAAAGCCAAACTACAACAAAACAAAACTTAAGAGGTCATATGCCTGCTAAAGCTAATAAGACATGACTTTTGGGGCCTTGTGCCAGCGAAAGCCGAACAAATGCACTGCAAAGATGTTGACTTTGTTGATGAAATGATAAGACAATGTATGATATGAGAGATGATTTTTTTATGATTGGTGAAAACTGTGATTTTTTTTTTTAATGATGCATGAGATGCTTTTTATGATCCTGATTATTTTTCATGCATGATGCATGAGATGTTTTTATCATTTTTGAAAACTCTGATTTTATGTTTTTTTTATTTTATTATTTTTTTTTGCGAAAAACTCTTTGATCATTGGCTCCTTAGAGTCCTGATTGCAGCCGAGATTGTGGATGAGCTAGAGGAAGACACCTTGATCTTAATTATCACTAACTTGCTCAACTGATGTTTAGCTTCTTGGCTGAGATATGCTTCTTCGTAATGATTACCCAATTGGATGAGATCGCCTGATCAATCTTTCAAGGATGTGACTTGCCCCAGCCTTCATGTATTGGGAGCTTTTCATGGCTCGTCCTCTTAAACTGCCCCAGTTTATCAGTTTGAGGAGACTTCTTGTACTTTGTTTGTATTTGACCCTAATTTTTGCGTAGGTCGCTCTTTGCAAGTTTTCAACCTACCGGGTCGCTCTAACTTTTGCCCAGACTGCCTTTTCAGGTTTTCAGTCTAGCGAGCCTTTTTGTTTACTTTTTATTTTATTTTTATTTTTGATTTTTCTCTTTTTTTTTTTCATTTTTTCTTTTTTTTGGGATGTGGATAATTTTGCCACCCTTATTTGTGAAGATCAAAGCTTCTTGCTTGATTGCCAACTGAGATGCCACTTTTCCCTTGTATTAAGAATTCTTCTGGCCAGAGTTGTTCATCAAAGATTTATCATTAGATGGTTAAACTGTACTGTTGAACTCATGTTTACCTTACCTGAAGCATCATGTAACAAACTTGCATGGATTCAAAAGAACAATATGGCCCGAACAACTTCTCGGTTAGTGTGAGAAGTTTGACAACGGAAATGGTATTCAAGAGAACAGAAATGAAGCCAGGTGCACAAGAGGTGATATGAAGATCAGAAGGGTGCTGCCCCACTTTGGATTTATTTGATCATGGCGATTGACTCGACATATGTTGCTTGGGAACAAATTTGCCTCAGAACAATTCCCTTGAGAATTGAGTGGCCCTAATGTGGGGTTCCCATAATGAAGTTGCCCCAGTGTAGGGCACTTGATGAGGAAAACTTGAGAGTAGTGTTGCCCCAGTGTAGGGTATCCAATAATGGATATGCTCTTGGATAATACCCTTGAAAGCACAGCTTTGCCCCATGAAGATCTTGCTCTAACTTTGGTTAGACTGCCCCTGAGGGTTTTTAGTCTAGCAAGCTTTCCCTTTTTTCATTCTTTTATCTTTTTTTTGATTTTTTTAGAGGAGCAATTAGTTAAAATCTCAGAAGAGGACAAACTTTTTTTGTCTCAAAAATAAGGTTGATGAAAAAGTAGCAATCATTCATTGATCAGAATGGACTTTTTGAAGCTTGTAACGTGACCAATGGTAGAGGGTCATGAAAGGAATGATATAAGGCTCAAACAAATGTGTTAAGGTTGAATAGGACCAAGGATCCATGATCTTTTCGATTTCCAAGAACATTTGTTTTTCTCTAACTTTCCCACTTTTCTTCCTCTTTTTTGTATGAGGTTTTTCATCATTTTCCTTTCTCCATCTTTATTTTTCTTCTTCCTTTTTCTTCTCTTTTCTTTTCTATTTATTTTTTCACTTTCTCACTTTATGCTTCATAATCACCATTTCTTTCATAATTACCCCTTATTTAGGGGTGATCCTTGTCCAAGGTTCTTTGAAGAAAAGTTTCAAGCTCAAAAGGGGTAACAAGGGATATTTTGCTAAGGATAGAGAAAGACGGCCAATCTTCATTTCAAATCACGATTGCTTATTTTTTAAAAAACTTTATTTTAGAGACAAAGGTGGCACTCACCAAGTTTTAATTATTTGCGCCTATTTTATTTTATTTTCCTTTTTCTTTTCATTTTTTTTTGAAAGGGCGTGGGCACAGGTGGGTTGATCAATGCCCCACGAAGAACTTCAAATAACGCGAGCTTAATGAACAAAACCAAGGATAATACTGGGGGAAGGAAAAGAGAATCTGAGATATGAGAATGGTGAGAGAAATATTATGATGTGGAAGATGATGTAAAGAATGGATGAGACAAGGTATGGATGCAAATCCATTAAATTAATGCTTCAAGAAAGTGATCATGGTTCAAGTATTCCATGATAAAATACAATGTAACCAACGTTTCATGGTAAACCATTAATGAACCAATCTAGCTTGGGTTGCTTAGAAATTCCTAAGACGGGGACCGCAAGGTGTTGGCACTTCTCACAACCATTAGAATGCTAATCTTTGGTGATGTCGTTGTAGCTTTCTTCTTGAAGTCTTAGTAGTCCACTAGAAGATAACCTTTTCAGAGAGGTCTCAAAATTGACATGCCCTACTTGACTTCCGATAAATGACTGTGAAAGCGTGCTCCTCAGCTTCATTGGCATCCGAACCTGCATGGTCGGGTACGATGTTGTGATCCGTATCTTCAGAGCACCTGAGCAAGTATTATTTCTAGCTTCACCTCATGATCCCTGGTTTAATTGGCATTCTTTTCATTGAAAGCGCGGTGGTTCCATTTTCTCTAAGGAGCACAATGCATGGAATGATTTTTTTTTTTAATAAACTTTTAACTTAAAAAGGAATGAGTATATGAAATGCATGAAAAAAGATTTTTTTTTTTTACTCAAAAGGTATTATTGCATGATATGTATGAAAAAGAAATATCTATATTGACTCAAAAAAAAAAAAATTAATGCGTGTGATGCATGAAGGCACTTTTTATTCACAAAAACGACAATGCATGAGATGAGCTTCTTATTTTTTAGATGAATCAATTTTTTTATGAATGCTTGAGATAAATGATTTTTTTTTAATGAACGGCTGATATGAATTTTTTTTATGATGAGATTGACATAAAAAGTAATTGATGCATGAAATGTATGAATTTTTAATTTATTGGTCCGAAAAGTTTTTAGTGATGCATGCATAAAATGAAGGAGATGCATGACTCCTTATTTTTTCCTTTTTTCTTCTTATGAATGTTTGAGATAAATGATTTTTTTTGTAATGAACGCATGAGAGGAATGCATGAAAATGATTTTATTTTTTATTTTTATGAACCTAACAAAATATTTAATGAATAAGATACAACATATACAAAGAATATGAATGAGTTACATAAAGATGATTTACACAAATCCCTTTTTACTATTTATGGAAATGCATGAGATACAAAATGTGAAAATGGATTTTCTTTTTTCTTTTTTTTTCTTTTTTTTTTCAAGCAAAAGAACTTGCGTAAATCATTTTTCTTCCACAAAAATTGAGAAATGCAAATTTTCTCTTTAAAGAAAAAACATGAACATGAGTGAAGAAAAAAATGCTCCCTTTTGTCCTACATAGGTCATATCCTAAAGTTGGGACTTCTGAAGTCAAGACCCTATTTTGGTAGGCTGCTAATGGCATTTTATGTGCATGACTTTCAGGATAGATCTAGACCCCTAAACATATGATCCCCGGATTACCCTCATCTAAAAGATAAGGATCCGAATCAATGAACCTCACCACAGGGACAAATAAGTCACAATGTGGCAGCCCATGTACCGGTAGCAATCCGAGCGGGAGAATCAATGACTGTCAGGGACACAAAAGCATCACAATAACATCACTGAAGCCCCTTCTAATCTTATGGCGTTCCAAGACTCGGGTATAGAGCCCAAAAGTGTGTGCAATATATGATAGTGATGTGTGTGATGGGAGCATACAAACCTTCACAAAACCTACTAAAACAAAACTACCCCAAACCTGCAAAAAGGAACAAACAAATACCAACACAAAAAAAAATTCTCTACCCTAAGGATGCAAGAATATACAAGAGCAGTTATGAAAAAGAAATAAAATAAAAAGGGTAAAACAGATATTTTCAAAGTTAAAAAAAAAAAATTTAAATTTGCACAACCAACTATGATAGGCCTGACTCTCAAAAGTCCCCAGTGGAGTCGCCAGCTGTCGCGACCGTCCCGTCCGGGAGCCGCGAAAAAGAAGGTAAAAAAACAGAGGAGTCGCCACTAAGATTTTTATTGGGAAAATCTTAGAAAACCCAATTATTTAAATGTTAACTGGTCTTTTAAAAAGAAAGAGATAAGTCCGGGAATCGGTTACGAGTAGGGAATGTATTAGCACCCCACATCGCCCGTTAAAAACGGTACCTCAAGTTGATTCTGCAAAAACATTTTAATGACCTTTTAAATATTTATTTTACCCCAAAAATTATTTACAAGAAAGAATTATATTTTTTAATTTTTAATTAATTTTTTTATATTTTTTTTGATTTTTAATAATTTTTATTTTTTTGAATTTATTGTTAAAAGGAAAAGTTTAATTTTTTGATTAATTATTTTAACATAAAAAGAGACACAAAAAAAGGAAAATTTAATTTTGGCCCGACAAGATGATTTATCTTGCTCCTACGTATTCCCTGGTGCGATGGGAAACTCAAAGCCACGTAGTTCTCTTGAAAAAGTTTGATTGATTGATTGGTTTTTATTTTTGGTAAAGATTTGATTTATTTATTTTATTATATTGAAAAAAAAAAGGATTTTATTTTTTTGAAATAATTCGCTCTTGCACAAGGTTCAAGATAGCGATGCTATACGGTAAACCCTTACAATTCACATGACACTTGAGGATGAAAATCCATATATCAACGTCATAGATTGTTGCATGAACTCAAATAAATTTTTATTTTAAAATATTGGATAAAATTTGTTAAAAAAAGTAAATTGAAACATTTATTATTTCTTATAAAAGATATTTCACTTTTGCACAGGGTTAAAGATAGTCAAGCTATACGGTGAACCCTTACAATTCATATGACACTTGAGGATGAAGAATCATACATCAACGTCATAGATTGTTGCGTGAATTAATAGAGGCTTTTATTTATTAAAATTTATTAGAGATACTTAAAAGTATTTATTCATTTATTTTTTTATTTTTTTTAAAAAAGAAAACTTTGTCAAAATAGAACCTAAAAATCATTTTTATTTCTAAAATGAGAGAACTCACTCTTGCACGGGGTTAAAGATAGTGAAACTATACGATAAACCCTTACAATTTTTACAACACTCGAGGACGAAAAAAACGTACATCAACGTTGTAAATTGTTGCGTGAATTCAAACAAGCCAATTTAGTTTCAAAATATTTTTAGGAGATTTTTATTTGGAACAAGGAATCAACAAAAACATCTTAAGCCCAAAACACAAATAAAATTTAGATTCAGGCCTGACTGAAAAGAAGCCCAACATATTTATTTTTTTTTGACACAGACCACTCATTTTAAAGCTTGGCCCAAACCATGAGAAACCCATTAACATAGTAATAACAATATACATAATAAAGGCAAAATAAAAGGTACAACACACAGAGGAAACTTCAAGCTTGCTAACGTTACCAAAAATGGAGGCAAGAGAGGAGGTTTGAACGCAGAGGACGGACGGCGGTGGAGATGGCAGATCGACGACAGCGGGACTGGCGATGCGCGACGGGGCGTGGTCTGGACAGGCGAGCCGTTCGCGCGGTGGTCGCGCAGAGGGGTGGTGCTCGCAGTGAAGGCGGCGTCCGCGGTAGAAGACTGACCAGAAGCACGGGTCTGCACGCGGTGGGGCCGTGGTGGCTGGAGCAGCTCCGTTCACGGTGGCGTGGCGAACCAGAAACGCGGCGGAGGTCGCGGTGGTCTTCGCGGATCTGGAGGTGGCTCGGTTGTTATGGGAGGAGGAAGAAGGAGATGGGATGAGTTGTGGGGAGAGGAAGGAGGAAGGTGAGTGTGTGTGACTTTTCTGTTTTTTTCTTGTTTGTTGTTGTTGGGTAGTTGAAGAAGAAGAAGAACGAGAGGAGGAAGATGAAGGTGATGGGTTTATGGTGAAGGAGGAAGAAGGGTTGAAGAAGGAAGAAGGAGATGGGTTTATGGTGAAGGAGGAAGAAGGGTCTGGGTTTAAGTTGAAAGAAGAAGAAAGAAAAAGAGAAAAAACACAGAGCCTGGAACGTGAGAAAGGGAGGAAAAAAGAGAAAGAGGAAAAGAAAAAAAGGTCCAGGGAGGAGGGTGTCACGCAGGAAAAAGCAAGAGAGAGTTTTTTTTTTTGATTTTTTTCTTTTGTTGGTTCCTCCTCCCTTTTTACAATGCATCAGCATCGTATATATACAGTGGAACCAAGGGAGATGATGACAAAAAAATTTATGTTGCCAGCTGTGTGGAGGGGGACAACACTGTTGGGATGTTGCTGCAAAACAACTTTATGCTTTGGGTGGTACAAAGAATAGGGACCACTCATTCTGCTTTTAATTTTTTTTTTTTTACCTGGGCTTGGATGGTTGGGCTCAAACCTTGTAACAAAAGTGGATTAGGTCTGGTCATGTAATTGGGCCTAGAGAATTAACAAATTATTTTATTTTTGATTTTTTTCAATCTTTTATTTTATTTTAATTTTTTTTAATATTAATTAAAAAGAAGATACCCGGACAAAATTAGGTGTTCACAACAGGCATCACGGCCGTGACACGTGATACCCCCACTGGAAAAATCCAGTCTTGGTGCCATTTCCAGGTGGATTAGACATAGATTCCCTCTTTATAACACTTCACACACAGAACAACACAAGTATACACAGAACAAGGACTCAAGACACAAACTTCATCAAAGGGGTCACAACAAGGCACTAACACACTCATGACAGAGCCTAGACAATATTTTCAGCAAAGAGAACATACCAGAGTTGTGAGATGCTAAGAGACTGGAGTGGTGGTTCTTGAGTAACGGTCCTCTTCGCGGAAGCACGAACGGAGTGATGGGTCTCCTTAAGTTGCAGGCGCAACAACCAGTATAAGCCAGGGTTAGAGGTCAGCACTTTCACGGTCGCCGCTGTTGGTGTAAGCTAGGGTTGAAGAACAGATGAAAAGGAAATCAAAACGAAAAGGAGGGAGAGTGAGCTCACAGGCATGCAGATGAAAAGGACAGATGAAAAGGTCTCAGCGCGAAAATGAAAAGGGGGAAGAGGGAATTAAAAATGTAGATAACAATACACATCGGTTATTAGAAAACCGATGTTATAACGTTTTACACATCGGTTTTTCTATAACCGATGTTAAAAATTATATTATTTATTTCCTTAATTTTTTTATTCATTTTTCCACATCGGTTTTAAAAAAAACCGATGTTAAAACATACACATTTCCACATCGGTTATAACAAAACCGATGTGTTAAAGTATGCATTTTTTAATTTTTTATTTTTGGTTCAATTTTCAACATCGGTTTAAAAAAACCGATGTTAAAACCTTTATAACATCGGTTAAATATAAAACCGATGTTAAAAATTTTCGATTTAATTTCAAAAATGCCACCGCCTCCTTTTTCACATCGGTTTTCTTAAAACCGATGTTAACACCCCGATGTAAAAAGTATATTTTGCACTAGTGTGTGGACCCCGTCGGTGACACGTGTTGGCCGTTTATTCGTCAACGAAAAATCAAGCCACCATTTGTTTCAAACAAATTATCTAGTATTCAATAATTTAAAAGATATTTTTTTTTATTTTAACATTTTTTTAATTAAAAAAGTTTTTTTTTAAAAAAAACTTAATTAAAAAAATACTATTTTTTAGAAAATGCTAAACAAAAATTAATAAAAAAATATTCTTGTTAATTAAAAAAAATTCAGTTAAACAAATAATTTTTTTAATTAAAATAGTTAAAAGAAATTTTGTTTAATTTAAAAAAATTCATAAAAAAAATTATTTTTTTAATAAAAAAATAATGCGAAAAAGATTAAATAATTTTTTTTTTGTAAATAACAGGTTGGCTTAATAATTGACACGTGGCATGGTAGCGCTAAATTTTTTGTAAATAAAAAT
This sequence comes from Sophora flavescens, assembly GCA_030762895.1. Classification (NCBI taxonomy): domain Eukaryota; kingdom Viridiplantae; phylum Streptophyta; class Magnoliopsida; order Fabales; family Fabaceae; genus Sophora; species Sophora flavescens. The sequence continues at coordinate 52,504,912 of CM061067.1, read as the reverse complement.
ATATTTTAAATAGAAAATGTAAATAAGAAAGGTTTTTTTAAAAAAAAAGTATTTTAAAAAAATAATTTTTGTTAAATTTTCATTAAAAAAAGTTTAAAAAATTTGAAAATAAATAAAGAAATAAATTTTTTTTGAAAAAAGGTTAAATTAAAAAAAAAACAAAAACGCTACAGTAGCACTACAGTGCCACGTGTCAGTCACTTAACCAACTTGTTATGAATAGTAAAAAGTGGATCCACCTATATTATATATAAAAAAAATCAAGAGGCGTGACACAATGATTTTATTTTTTCATAAGAAAGTGACATGTGTCGCCCGTTTATTGTCCACAATAAAATCATGTTACACTTTAAATTTAAGAAAATGCCCTAGTATGAATAACACAATAATTAAAATAATTAAATAATTATTTTTTAAGAAAATGTCAGATGACTAAAATATGTGTGGATCCCGTTGGTGACACGTGTTGCCTGTTTATTGGTCCAAAAAAAATCAAGCTATCATTTCTTTCAAACAAGTTATCTAATATTTAACAATTTAAAATAAATTTTTTTACTTTATTTTTTTAATTTAAAATTTGTTTTAATTAATTTTTTTAAAAAAAAACTTAATTAAAAAAATTAATATTTTTTAAAAAATGCTAAAAAAATTTAATAAAAAAATGTTTTTGTTAATTAAAAAAATAAGGCGTCATGCATATCCATGTGTATCAGGAGATGTGCTGAAGTTGGCGACCGATTTATATATATAGGTGAACTTATATGTATTGCTTGGTTTGAAACTTGGAAAATCCTATTTATTTATTTTATTAAGGAAATTTTTTATTAAGAAATTATTTTCCCGAAATAATATTAACAATGTTTTCTTTTTCATCGGACGCGTACCGCTATTTGGTATGAAGAAATTCAGTACAAATTCACGAATCACTACAGTACGATAATCATAATCAACGTTTCATAAATATATATATATATATATATATATATATATATATATATATATCATTTTCATTTCTCAACTTGCATGATTATCGTTTGACTTGTTTTTCTAATGATAGAACCCATTAGTATTTATTTTGTTACGTTCTATTTTGTATGAAACAACATATTTCTGGTTTAAAAACATTGTGGCCAAGGTTAAAAACCTTGTGATATTTTTTTTTAATAAAAAGGGATGACAATGGGTATATTACCCATCAGGTACCACATAAATTAATCATGATGGATATGATAATTATCCACTTAATGGATACGAGTACGGGTAATGGATGTGAGTATGGATACTTAGATATATGGATGAGGTCACGAACAATTAAGTTTCTACCAACACGGGTATGAGTTTGGGTATGGGTATTTTTTTAAGGCGCTGGTATGGGTATGGAGACGGATACTATAATACACTATCCATACCTCACCCATCGCCATCTCTATTTCAAATATAGGCTATGTTATATGCATAGAATATTGTTCAATCCATAGAAACAATTAAATTATAAAAGCTAACTTAAATTATAGTTTGTATTCAATTATTGAGAGATTTTAACTAAGGTGATATTATATTATAAAAGTTATGTACTATAAGTGTAAAAAATTTTTATAGTGACATCCAATAATAATATCTTAATAAATCAGTATTATTTTTTTCTTTTTCAGTTATTAAAATAAAAAGATACATGTCAAGATCTTAATGGATGTAAATATAAAACTTTTTATACTGACAGAATGTACTACTTTAATTCATTTTATAAAAGATCAGTCTTTTTCCCCTATTATTTTAAAACTTTTAATATGAACTTAAATTATTTTTTATAAGTCAACTCAATAGATAAAATTAAATGAGGAGTACTCCAACCCTTAACATATAGAGTTTCAAATACAGCTCAAGAACATGCCTCAATATATTATATATGAGCATCACACCGACTCGAAAAAGAAGAAAAAATCCACTGTAAGTAGGGCTTTTGGGTTCTCGGAGGGTCAATGGAGTATTCTTACAAGTTTAAATCCTTTGGCCCTGTCATGGAACTAATCTTCGTTAAGATGCTTAATCACAATTAAGATTGTCTTTTTCCAAAAATGTGTTATGTGGTATTCAAATTCAGGTCCTTCTCCACAAACTTAACCTGCACAACCAACTGAGTCACACACGTTAGGTAAAACCTTAATATGGTTAAACAGCTATTAAAAATCATGGAGAAATACCAAAACTAAAAATAACACCATTCCTACGTAACCCAATTGACCACAAAGTCGTACATGCCATATGATGGTTCCCGCGATTTTGGCGTTCTTTCCTAGAAAGCATCCCCTAACTAAACTTGACGTATGGTGCCATAGAGTAAGGCAAAACATAATCAAATCCATGCCATCTTAAAGCATTATTCCAAACCAACTAGGCAAAGCTGCATCTAATTAAGAATAAGTGTTCAGTGCATTCAGGCTGGGCCAAACACAAGCAACAAGAGGACACACTTTGAACAGGTAAAATATTCCTCTAGAGGAGGTTATCATTGGTTGGGATCCTACTTAGCAAAGCCTGCAAAAGAGGCCAAAACTTTGAAAGGCATCACTAGTACAATAAGTGGTTTTTACGTTAGTTAAAATTGATTTTATACGTCAGAATATTGTCTGACGTAAATACAGTTGACATTAATAGAACAACTGACGTTAAAAATAAAACTATTAACGTCAGTTTTTTAACATAACTGACGTTAATTTTATTAAAACTAATGTCAGTTGTGTTAAAGAACTGACGTTAAAGGTTTTAATTTTAACGTCAGTTGTTTATTTCAACTGACGTTAATAGTTTACTGTATATTTTATAAAATGCTATTAACGTCAGTTGTTTGATGCAACTGACGTTAATTTTTTTTTTTTAAATTCAGTTTTAAAATATCACTCCCCTCAGCTATCCCTGCATTCAGTAAATATTCCAGTAACACAGAATATCACACACATTACAGAATTGCAAACACTACCCTTAAATTTCAATATTAACAAACAGAAAAGAAATATACAAAGGAACAATGGGGGACTTAAAACCAAAACCCATATATAGGAAAAATATAACTATCTACAAGTATATATATATATATATATATATATATATATATATATATATATATATTTTAATCTCTAATGTCTAAAAACAAAACTACCAATCTAAGGATATATATATACATGTTATTAATTAGTTTCTAAAGTCTAACAAAAAAACTATTCATTTAAGTAATGCGAATGTATCTTGTCAATTCCTTTTTCAGCCGCATACTTGAAGAAGAATTCAGCTAAGCGCATCCTCAAGTCTCTAAACTCATCTTCTTGAAGAGACGATTGGTCGTTAAATGCCTACATACGTTCAAATAATAACAATAACATTAACGCAAGTCATCTTCAAAACTATAATATATAATCTAACAAGTTGTTTAAATATTACCTTAGTCCATCCATCCTTAATAGATGCGGAGACTATGTTCAGCATATGATGTAACGCCCTTCGTTACATTAGTAACCCAAAACAAAATCGATGAAAATCCTTTGAAGAATTTAAAATTAAAAACATACATGTCATAAAAAAATTTCTCAACTTAATCGGGTCTGAAAATACCTCATATTAATTAAAATAGTGATAAAGTATCCAACGTGATAATATATTAGTAAATCCATAAATCCAAATAAAAACCAAAAGCCTCAAAAAAACGGGCGTCTACTAATAAACCCAACGATAAATAAAAAAAAACGTCCAGCCACATACGACTCCTTATTTAATAAGGTACTAACCAAGCTAATGATAATAACTAAGAAAATCCGCTAAGTCTTCAGTCCTCTTCAGTTTTAGTGACGTCGTACTCGTGCTCTGAAAACAACACTTTTAATGAGACATAATCCCAGTGAATAAAAATCATTTAATGAAAAGGTTCGCAAATAGTGTTGTTCTCAGCCGGCGCGTTAACCGGAAAAACATTCATGGTACCCGCTAATTTTTAAAATATTGAGTATAATAAACCTCCAAAATAATGATATATATAAATAAAATTAATGTCAAGCATTTAAAGCACAAACTCATAAACTCAGCAACGGTCACATCTCATTGCATTTAATCACATTCACCATGCAAACTCTACACAATGCAACTCCACTAACATGACTCGGTGATTCCCAGAATCACTTAACTTGACTCTTTGGTTCCCAGAACCGGTGTGAATCCCAGATCCACTAAGGTCTATGAGCTCATATCCATGCAATGGCGTCCCATTGCCTTCCCCATCCCAGATGGAGGTATCTAATATTTCATCCCAGATGTGAATATTTTTAATAATTTGATATCCCATCCCAGATGGTGATATCTCTCATCCTATTCCCATAATAGAATGTACACCGTCATCCCTTCCCGGAAGGTGATGACCAACTCATGCATAATGCAATATGTCATCCCAGATGACTCTCAAGGTTTTCTAGCTTTATCCGTAAATAACAATGTTACAATGTCATGCCAAACCAACACTATAACGTCATATTATACACATTAAAGATTGTTAATCAACAATAATTCATACTGTAATTAAACAAATTTTAATTTAGAAACAATTGAACAAAACATGCTTAAAATGACTTGTTACCGGAACGGGTTCACAAAACATGAACTTACATTCCAATTTCTAATTTAAATTGGCCTTCATCAGCGGAATAAAGTTTCACGTAACAGGGAAAGAATTAATCACACTACAAATAATGAATTTGACTTTGACAATTGTTTTACCAGCAAACAATCAAAATAAAGAATGTACAACAATTCCACAAAATTAATATAAAGCTATTTATTTATAGATTCCAGGAAAATATATTTAATAATTCGATTCATCTAACAACATCTCAAAATAATTTAAGAGTCTCGAATCAAGAACCAAGAACCCTAAAATATTTTACTATTTCCAAAAGACAAAGTTATATGTAAAAGCATCAAATTATCTGTACCATGAAAGTGTGAGAAAAGTTATTTTTACTCACCTTTTGAAGACCTCCACTGTGCTCTAGAAATTACGTATGATAGGGATTTGTGCTTCCCTAAAAATTCCTCTCCCGTTTGGTGACGTTCTTAGATTTGTGTTGTTAGGATTGTACTGGCAGGATGAACAGGAACCGACGAAAAGTGTTGTTAGGATTGTACTGACAGGATGAACAGGAACCGACGAAAAACGCGAAACCCTCCCCCTTGCGGGGCTCCTATATATATATATATATACTAATTCCCATTTTCTCTTTTTTTTTCCATATATTTATTTTAATTTAATATTTCTTTTCTATTCACTAACCAATTCTAATAAATTTTATACTAATAAATTCTCACAACTAAACCTCTTAATCATATTTTATTTTCATTATATCATTATTATTTACTTATTTTATTATTATTATTTTTTTCTCAAATTAATTATATTAGAATTTTAGGATGTTGCATTTTTTCCCCTCCTTAGAGAATTTCGTCCCCGAAATTTGCCTCACACTCACGCACTTATTTTAACATGTGACATATTCAAGCGTAAAGGTTATCGTACCTTAGATAATAAAATCTGGGTATTGGCGAACGATGTCCTCCTCCATCTCCCAAGTGGGTTTTTTTTTTCAGGAGTCAATCCTCCCCTTAACACCTTCACCAATGGAATCGTCTTGTTCCTCAGAGTCTGCTCTTGTCCATGATTTGACTAGGCTTCGGCTTATAGATTCAAATTATCCTTCAATTGTACAGACTCAGGAGCTATCACATGAGATTCATCGGGCACACACTTTCTGAGCTGCGACACATGGAAAACATCAAGAGGGTTTGCCAATTGTGGCGGAAGAGCCAATTGATAAGCAACAGGCCCGACTCTTTTAAGGATTTGGAAAGGTCCCATGAAACGAGGATTTAGCTTGCGGACTTTCATCGACCTCCCTACCCCAATCTTAGGAGTGACTCTCAACCACATGTTCCTCTTCCTAAAATTCCAAAGGCTTTCTTTTCTTCTCGGCAAAACACTTTACCAATTCCACACACTACGCATCTTTCCCTTAATTATTAGGAACCTAATTGTGGTCTATTGGATTAAATCTAGTCCTAACAAGATCTCCCCACCTACTTTACACTAACATAAAAGGGGACCTACACTCCCTCCCATATAGGGCCTCATAGGGTGCCCTGCCTATACTTAGCGTGATAACTATTGTCATACGCAAACTCAATGAGAGGTAGGAATCTATCCCAACTCCCTCCTTCATCCAGGACACACGCTCTAAGCATGTCCTCAAGGGTCTGAATGGTTCGCTCTGACTGACCGTCCGTTTGGGGATGATAGGCTGTGCTAAAACTCAACTTAGAACCAAAAGCCTGTTGGAAAGCCCTCCAGAATCTAGAGGTAAACCGTGGGTCCCTATCTGACACTATAGAGGTAGGTATGCCATGAAGCTTCACTATCTCCTTAATGTATAAGTCTGCTAGCTTATTCAAACTATAGGTTGCTTTAATTGGAAAGAAGTGAGCAAACTTGGTCAACCTATCCACAATTACCCATATGGCATCTAAACCCAAACGAGTCCTAGGTAGCCCCATCACAAAATCCATAGAAATCCTTTCCCACTTCCATTGAGGAATTTCATTAGGCTGCAACAAACCCGAAGGTTTCTGATGTTCTATCTTAACCTTTTGACATACTAAACACTTGGCTACAAATCTATCCACATCCCGTTTCATTCCTGGCCACCAATACATCTTCTCTAGATCTTGGTACATCTTGGTTATCCCTGGATGTATGGTGGACTCCCCCTTATGCGCTTCCTCTAAAACTTTCTCTCTAAGGCTCCCCTCCTTAGGAACAACGATTTTATTCTTAAACAACACTAGACCATCAGTAGACAACACATAATTCTCTTGATCAAAAAGAGACTGTAACTCCTGGTCTAAAAGTTGTTCTCGCCTAATCATTTCTCTAAGGTCACTGCAAATTTCCAGTCTATTCAACTTCAAGCTTAGAGTACTAAGAGATACATCTAGATTCATGTCTCTGAACTCCTCTAACATATTCATCTCTTGGACCATTAAACTAGACACATGCAAGGTTTTCCTACTGAGTGCATCAGCCACCACATTGGCTTCCCCTGGATGGTACTTCAACTCAAAATCACAGTCCTTAAGAAATTTCATCCACCTACTTTGCCTCATATTCAATTCCTTTTGGTCAAACAAATACTTAAGGCTCTTATGATCACTAAAAACCTCAAACTTTGAACCTACAAATAGTGCCTCCAAATCTTAAGAGCAAAAACTACTGCCGCTAACTCGAGGTCATGAGTAGGATAATTCACCTCATGTGTCCTAAGCTATCTAGATGCATAAGCCACTACCTTGCCTTCCTGCATCAACACACAACCTAAACCATTCTTAGAAGCGTCACAATATACCACAAAACTCACTGAGGGATCTGGAATGGTTAAGACCGGTGATGACACCAATCTCCTCTTAAGCTCCTCAAAATTTTCTTCGCATTCCGTATCCCACTCGAAAGATTTTCCTTCCCTAGTCAACTTGGTAAGAGGTAAAGCTAACCTATAGAACCCTTCTATGAATTTCCTATAGTAACCTGCCAATCCTAGGAAACTCCTCACTTCCGTCACTGACTTAGGTTGCTCCCATCCAAGCACTGCATCAACCTTACTAGAGTCGACCGCTACACCACTCCTGGATATGGTATGTCCTAAAAACTTCACCTCGTCAAGCCAAAATTCACACTTTTCTGGCTTTGCATACAGTTGCTCTTCCCTTAGAATCTGCAACACTAACCTCAAATGCTACTCATGATCCTCTGGTGTCCTAGAGTATATCAAAATATCATCTATGAACACCACCACAAAGATGTCCAATAATGGCCTAAAGATCCGATTCATGTAGTCCATGAAAACGGCTGGGGCATTGGTCACACCAAAGGGCATCACTACATACGCATAGTGCCCATACCTTGTCCTAAAGGTTGTCTTAGGAATGTCCTCGCTTCTATCTCTAATTTGATGGTATCCCGATCTTAGACCTATTTTGGAAAACACCCACGATCCCCCTTAACTGATCTAAGAGATCATCTATCCTAGGCAAGGGATATTTGTTCTTGATGGTTACCTTATTCAGTTGCCTATAATCAACACACAACCTCATACTCCCATCCTTTTTCCTTCACTAAAAGCACTGGTGCTCCCCAAAGTGACATACTAGGCCTAATAAACCCCTTCCCTAGCATCTCCTCTAACAGTTTCTTAAGCTCGCTAAACTCTAAAGGTGCCATTCTATAAGGCACTACCGATATTGGTCCACTCCTTGGCACTAGATCTATGTTAAACTCAACTTCTCTATTCGGAGGCAAACTAGCAACATCCTTAGGGAAAACATCCTGGAACTCACACACCACAGGTATAGCCGTCACATCACTGTCAGCCTCTATCTTAGCAGAGAATAAGAGTACATATCCTTGAGCTCCCTCAACTAAGCACTTATGACAAGTAACGACAGAAACAATAGGACTGGGTACGGGAAAATCATTAGACATTGGTTGTATAGGAACGGAGATAGTTCTATCAGGGCAATTTATGACAGCATGATTTGTAGACAACCAATCCATACCAAAAATGACATCTAACCCAGACATGGGCAAGCACATAAGATCAACAAAATAAGGTACACCTTGGTACACTAAAGGACAGCTCAAGCAAGCAATAGAGGTAACAAGTTTATCATTTGCAGGAGTAGTGACACTCAAATCATATGGCAACTTAGAAACAGACAAAGATAGATTTTTCACATAATCTAAAGATATAAATGAATGAGTTGCTCCCGAATCGAACAATAGAGTGACTTTTCTCCTGTACGAGTTGAAGGAATTCAGCCTCCTTCGGATCTAAGCTCCCTCGGAATGATGGCGGGTTGTCCTTCTTGAATTCGGAAGGTCCCCACGTACTAAGGGTCCTAGGTTGCCACCATTCTATGGGTGATTGGCCTCCATTCCCATTTAGTTGACGGAGAGTCTCCGCCCGCGCTTGCATGACTCTGGCTATACAATCCAAGGCTGGTGCAAGTGCAACGTTCGTCCCTCGCCTATTAATCGCCATAAATCTGCTCACTACCAATGAAATACTGGGTTGATCAGGTCCAATATCCCAAAGAATAGCATGCAGCATTTATAACTCTAACAAGCATCCTATGCGCCCAAGTTTTGTTTTTGAAAAAGCCCCACTACCACAGTCCGATTTAGAATGGAACTGCTCTGATACCATATGTGACATCCCTGGCTGCTCTATATATGGATTGACGACTGTCCCCACAGACCAACACGGGTCTTTTCAGCGTGCTTTGTCCTCACTCACACGCTTCTTGGGAAAACTTCCCGGGAGGTCACCCATCCCAGAATTGCTCCAAGTCAAGCACGCTTAACTATGGAGTTCTTAAGTGATGGGCTACCGAAAAGAAGATGCATCTTGTTAGTATAGGTAGTACCAATCAATTCATATAAGCCTTCCTCAACTGTATAGTCCCATACCTACACAGTCTCAGGATCCCTCTCATTCGGGTGTGTTATCGGTTCATTCATGTGTCCCTCCGCCTAGAAGCCTGCCAGGAGCCGCTCCTTGTCCATACCTTCTTGCACCGGCGACCACTCCCCGCCCTCGTCGGCACCCGGGTGTTACATATGAAGCATCACATAATAGCCGCACGACCACCCGTCAATTTGAAATCGAGACTACAAACAAAATTAATTTCAATGTCAGTTGAATATACATATAAATTTGTAATTATAATATTAATTATTTGATAAATAAACTACCAAACCTTGAGGAAGGTCCATTCAGGATTTGCTTTAGTCATAGAAGTCCTACTTCTCCCGTTGGCGCAACTTATGCTACCCGCCTTCAGCGCGCTATCATAAACAAATAATCATGTCAATTAACAAATTCATATATCATGTGTGTAATAAACTAAAAACAACTGATATTAAAACTTAAATTAAATTTAAGATTAGTTACTTACGTATTTACAGCTTCCACCACTTCCTGTGGCGGGTTTTGGTGGAAAGAGCGGAAGAATATGACAGTATGCCTAGACGGGTGAAGTACGAGCAACTGCCAATGGTTTTTCATACAGTAGGGAGCCAGATATAATTCTTTCCGATTGTCTCCCAACAAGTTCCCTGTGTATTTACTAAATGCATCACCAGCGAAGAATTGGGGCAGAAGGACTGACGGATCTAAGAAGCTGTAAACTGATGCAACGCCCTTATCAACTTGAAGACGATGGCGATACCTAAGATATGAAAAGGTGTGGATGTTAATTACATAATATATATATTGTAATTAAAATAAATTATTAAATGGAAAAATACCAAAAATAAATAAGTTATAAAATTAAAATTAACTTACGTGCACCAGAGACTCAAAACCGTGCTGGCCATCCAGACGTTATTTCTGCAGGCGTTCCCAAGATCTTCACCACAGAAGGAAAATATCCTCTGTTGATCTGGGCGTGCCACCCATCCATCGTGCTCCAATGGACATTCAAAAATCTCAAACGCATAATCCTCACCAAGTGAGAACAAACGAGTGACAGGTGACAGTGACACCGACGTCGACTTGGCCTTCAATTTAGGAAAAATAAAATAGATAAGTTGTTGATAATTAAAAAAAACACAAGTAATTATTTGACTAATTTGGACATTAATAATGAATACATACCTTTGTTAACATTTCGAGCTCACGTCGTTTGAAGTCCAACTCAAGCTCACGCCTTTTCATTTCCAACTCATGCTCATGGCGTTGGACTTCCAACTCCCACTCCCTAGCTGCCAACTCATCATCCTCCACATGTTCCCTACTATAACTCTCTTTTGTGCTCACATGTGAAGGGTTGGCATGCCCTGCGGTGTCCTGGGATGAACCGACGGAGGAAATCTCTCTGGCAAGCGCCTGCTTGAAATCTGGGTTGGATATTAAGCTTTGCATCAGATGTGTTGTAATAGCAGGGTTGGACATGAGGTGCTGAGTAATGTCATCCAAAATTGATGCTTCATCGACCACCCGCTTTCGTGAAGCAGACTTGCCATAATATTCTTTGATGGTCACGTTCCCAGGAATACCGATAACCAGACCAGGATGGTCTTTCTTGCCTAGAGCAGTCATCAAGATGTCCCGCCGTCTAGAAGGGACGAATGAGCCTTGGGAGGATTGTGCTTTAAGATCCATCTACAATGAAAAAATGAAATAACGTGCAAGTGGAAAGTGTTAAAAATATCTATACAAATATCAATTGAAATCAAGTTAATTATTTACTTACAATCTTATCTGCCACTTCGCGAGTGGCATCAACTTTAAAAGATCTCGTCTTTGTCATGCGGCCGGCTAACCAGACATCCTCACGGTCGATGTCCGAAAGAGGACTTAATGGTGTGCCCTCAGGCACCTCTCCTCTTTCAATCCTAGCAGAGTGCTCTTCCCGCTTTGCCCTCAGCCTATCTGCCATCATCTGCTCGATCCGAGTCTGGTACCCACCCTGAGACATGGTGTGGCGGTGGACGTTCTTCGCCTGATTCCGCTGACCCTTATCCGCCTTAGTCTATTCAAACAAAAACACATAATTAAATACAGTTAAATGATCTATAAGAAGCATACAAAATTAACTTAATCAACACCTGAAATTCTCCATCCTGTCGACTCCTAGCAAACATATCCCAAGTATCCTGATCAATCCAGGGATAATCCGAGAACATTTTATCAAGCCGCTTCTTCCCAGATACATAGTACCTGGTAAGATCATGCTTGAACCCATTCCAACGCTTTGATGTCATTTTCATACATTTTTGACGATGATCCTCGTCATTTGGCACAGTCCAAGCTACCTACACATTAAATACATAACAACTGGATGGATTATAACTCGGATAATTATCTAATAATGTAAATCAAATGAATGTAAAGGTAAAATACCACGATAGCCTCCCAAATCTGATCCTTAACGTTCTGTGGAACGTCATTCCAGTGGTTGTAGTTGATGCTTACGTGTCGCTTTGCTTGTAGAAACACCCACTTAATAAATTCTTTAGCACGGGGTCCCTGGGCATTTAGATTAGCATCGAAGGACACCTCAAACTTCTGTCCGCTTTGCCTGTCCTTCTCTAGTTTCTTCAACGACGTGGCTCCTCTACCCCGTTTCCTGTGAGCCTGTGATGTCTGTATGGATAAAAAAAATGATAAAATAAAGGGTTGTAACATTATAAACTTACATTAAAAAGAAGGACTAAAGATAGTATATAACATGTAAACTTACACTAGAATCAGGCGTAGGCGCGATCGGGTCTTGCGTAGGCCCCACAGTGTCCTCCCGTGCATGTGGGCTATCCGACTGCTCCATATGTATGCCTGTTCAGAAACAATATATATTTATTAACATAGGTTATAACTCAAAATAAATACAGAAGTATAAATAAAAATAAATGTATCACTCAAAAACACATCACCATGCCATATCCATCTTGTATAACTCAAGCAAATCCCTTCACAAATCAAATGAGTACGTATATCCCTCACCATACATTTCCTCGTATTCAAACACTTGACACAAGGACAATAGAACATTCCATTACTATTAGGAACATTCCTTTGAGCAAATTATATAAATTCTCCCCCCCCCCTTCAAATACTCAGCACTAGTGCGCTTACAAACCATCCAACTACGATCCATAACTAGATAGGTTCTGTAGATATACAAAACATATATCCAATATAAGGACAATACGGGAGATTGAAAACTAGTTTTTGAAGATTGCCAAGAACTGGTCACGGCCTGGCAGTGATGTCCATCACGGTCGTAACGTGCCAACTGAACCAGACCCTCACAGGCAGAACTGATCACGGCCTAACCATGATGAGCATCACGGCCGTGACAGACCAACCAGCAGAGCAACATACACTCAAAACAAAAAATAGAGACATTCCAAACAACTCAAACTCACAGTTTCAAGTTTCAAGTTTCAACTACTGAGACTACAGTTTCAACATACACTGAAAACCAAAAATTAAAAAATGTGCCCTAAAGACTCACCAGAAATAGGTGCTCGCGTGGTGATGGGGAAGGGAGCTCGAGTGGTGGCCAACGTTCGATGTGGTTACTGAGAGCAGAGGGACAAGGAGAGTTAGTGCGCGGGAAGGGGTAAAAGAGAGATGTCAAGTTATTGCAAAGAATGAGCGAGAAAGACAGAGTTAGGGGTTAAGAGTGTACCTCACGGTGGTGGCGAAGAAGCCCTCGCGGTGGTTGCGGTGGAGATGAGCTCGCGATTAGGGTAGAGTGAGAGTGAGAGTGAGCGTGATGAAAAGAGAAGAACAGAGACGTACAGAGCGAAGTGCAGAAGGCACGCAGGTGTAAACGTTATAATCAAAAACCAAAAATAAAACAACATTTTACGTCAGTTGTTTGTAACAACTGACGTTAAAGGTCATTTATTTAACGCCAGTTCTCTTAAGCAACTGACGTTAAAAGTCATTGTTTAACGTGAGTTGTATTAAACAACTGACGTTAAAAATAAATATTTTTTATTTAAAAACAATTTTAACGTCAGTTGTTGAAGACAACCGATGTTAAAAGTGTATAAGTTTCTGTAAAAACATTCATCCCTTTGACTACTGTGCTACTTACCCATGAGCATTAAGTTTATAGATCAGTTTTCAAGAAAATCAGCTAGTCTCTCTTCTCTATATAAAGTACCATTCTTCTTTATCAGTCTGTAATACAACCTCTTCTTTTCCTCAATATATATTTCGTGCGTTTTCTATTCCTTCACAAAATGGCTCTAAGACTTTTGTTATTTCTTCCTATACATAGACTTAAAGGTCTCTGTCCTAATGGTCAAAAAACTTCTGAGGTTGAGTAAATCACGTAACATGGATGGTAAGGTTGTGTAAATCAAGTAATGTGATTTACTCACTTTATTTCATCCCAACCATCCCTTTCACTCTGCTTTGGCCCCAAGTGACTGTGGATTCAAGACGATGCATCAAGGAATTCCAGTGAAGGAGGTGATGCAAAGATCCCTTTCACTTTGCTTTCGCTGCTAGTGACTGTGGATTCACGATGCATCATGGAATTCAAGTGAGAGAGGAGATGCATCGATCCATCCATTGGAGTTTCTGAGAACAGGACTGAGAAGAAAATGATGTTGAAGCAGAAACTTTTTTATATTTTAGGGCTATGTTGCAGAAATTTTTTATCTTTTAATCATGTAATTGTAACTTATGAATCGCTTCAATGAGATACGATTTGATTATATATATATAACTTGTTTTATGTTAAGTGTTTATTTATTTTAATTTGCACAAGAATTTGTTTACTAATTCAAGCTAATTAATTAAGATTAAAAATAAACTTGTTTAAAAAAAAAGTTTAGAAATAAACTGCACTATATATATGGATTGACCTGTGTTAAGAGTGACAACAGGGCATTTCAGATAGGGATATAGGATTATTTACGTCAGCTATTTATTTAACTGAAGTAAAAATCACACTTTTAACGTCAGTTGTATAAAAAACTGACGTTAAAAATAAATATTTTTTATTTTAAAAACACTTTTAACGTTAGTTGTATTAAACAACTGACGTTAAAAATGTATAAGTTTCTGCAAAAACATTCATTCCTTTGACTACTTTGCTACTTACCCATGACTGTTGTGCTACTTACCCATGCACATTGTAACCTATAATCCTCTTAATGAGCATTAAGTTTATAGATCAGTTTTCTAGAAAATCAGCTAGTCTCTCTTCTCTATATAAAGTGTCATTCTTTTCGTATCGATCACATGTCTGACCTCTTCTTTTCCTCTATATTTCGTGTGTTTTCTATTCCTTCACAAAATGGCTCTGAGACTTTTGTTATTTCTTCCTATACCTAGACTTAAAGGTCTCTGTCTTAATGGTCAAAAAACTTCTTAGGTTGAGTAAATCACGTAACATGGATGGTAAGGTTGGGTGAATCACATAATGTGATTCCCCCACCTTATTTCATCCCATTCCTTCACTCTGCTTTGGCTCCAAAGTGACAGTGGTTTCAGATGGAGTATCAAGCTGGAATTCAAGTAAGCGAGGAGATGCATCCATTGGAGTTTCTGAGGACAGGACTGAGAAGAAAATGATGTTGAAGCAGAAACTTTTTTATATTTTAGTGCTATGTTGCAGATTTTTTTTATCTTTTAATCATGTAATTGTAACTTATGAATCGCTTCAATGAGATACGATTTGATTATACATATATAACTTGTTTTATGTTAAGTGTTTATTTATTTTAATTTGCACAAGAATTTGTTTACTAATTCAATCTAATTAATTAACATTAAAAATAAACTTGCTTAAAAAAAAGGTTTAGAAATAAACTGCACTATATGGAGTGATCTGCGTTAAGAGTGACAACAGGGAGATGACAACAAAAGAAATGAGTTTCATAATTATTTACGTCAGTTATTTATTTAACTGCCGTAAAAATCACACATTTAACGTCAGTTGTATAAACAACTAACGTTAAAAGTGTTAAAATCAGTTTTAACGTCAGTTCTTTACACAACTGACACAAATAGTGATTTAATATTTACAAAACTGTCACCGCCTCATTTTTAACGTCAAACATATGGTCAACTGACGTAAAACGTCCCCGTATATTACATTATTTCCACTAGTGCATATAGGCGAATTCCAAATTTTTTTAAACACAACCGAATCTATCTCCAATTAAAAATGAGGCAAAGAAACTATGCTTTGAAGATGTACATACACTACTATAGAAGATGGCTTTAATAGCACACCTTCAGTAGGGTTTTATTAAGAAACGCTGTTGAAAAGGAGGTGGAATATTTTTAATAGCGCTTCCTAAAGGAAGCGCTATCTATAATTTACCCTAAGGTAGCGCTTTCCCAAGAAAGCGCTATTGAATGTTGATGGGTAGAAATAGATAGCGCTTTCTCAAGCAAACGCTATCTATTCCTTACCCTAAAATAAAATTGTTCCCTTCCACGCAAGTGTTTGTGTGTTGCCTTACCTTCCCTGCCTTGCGATAGAAGTAGAACCTTACTCTCCCTTTTCCAGATTCAACCACCACACTCACAAACCCTAAAATTCGACACTTTCTTAATTGATTTCTCTTCTCTCGCTCAAGCCTCAACGAGGAACCAGGTGATTGATTATCTTTCTACTAGGTTTAGCTTCTCATTCTGTATTTATTATCTTACTACATGCCTCAAATGTGAACACAACCTAACCTCTAACTATGTATGTATCTATTGCAACTGCTTATGATGGATTTTGATGAATATGAGTATTTAGAGAAAACAGTTGAAAATCAAGAACCTACGAAGGAGAAGGAACCTTCTGATGCCAATAGCGGCAACGACACTGAAATCTGAAGACAGAGGCCATAGTCGGAGTTCCAAGCATTCGAAATCTGGATATGCTTCTCGGGATCATGACATGATGAAACAAAGAGGCTCATCTCGTCATCATTCGCGGTCCAGAGACGGTGGAGACAAGTAGAAGGAGCGGCACAGAAGCGATAGAGATTGGAAGAGAGACGGCGAGGACATGCATGGAAGGGAAAAGGGGAGAGACAGAAGAGAACGTGGAAGTGAGAGTGAAATGGAAAGGGAAAGGGAGAAAGAGCGGTTGCGACGAAGCGGAAGCAAATCTGAAAGGCATCCAAGTGATGTGGATGGCAGAGACAGAGAGATGGGTCGTGACAGGGACTATAGAGATATAGAAAGGGTGAGGGATAAGGATTACAGAGACAAAGAAAGGGTGAGGGAATCAAGGGAACGGGATAGAGAAACCAACATGTATTCATTTCTCATGTAGTCTTTATAAGTTTCATCATGTTTAGATTGTTGCATTACATTATACCCTAGATTTTTGTTTGTTCTTCACTTACTGCATCCATTGTGATTTCTGAATGGAAAGAACACCATTTGTTCAACGACTGAAATTCCTTTGATAGCATAAGCTCCTTTATTTTAGGCAGCTTTATTATCATGAAACTCCTTTTGGATTGTTGACCTTTGTCGTATTTGTTGTCAAAATGTGACTCATGAATTTCTAGTCTGTGTACTTGTGAGTTGAAAATGAAGTCTTAGCCAAAATGCGGCCTAATGGAATCCAAGGACTTGTATGTGTTAGGATTTTATTTAATGGATTCTGAGAGCAGTTGCGAATTCATTGATACAATCGTTTAGCTTTTCCACATTCTCTGTTTGCAATCTATCAAATTTCCAAATGCATTTGTGATATAACACGATCAAGTTCACCCATGAAGTACTGTTGTCTAGGACACATGACACAAGCCCTTCTTTAATAGCTTAAGCTTTTAGGTAGAGTGGTAATTCAGCATAGGATTAGAACCCAGTTGACCAGTGATGAGTGTGATTTCACATCATCTTTGTCTATCATTTTGCATGCATTTTCATGTAGTTTAGGCATATTTTCATTTGATTTTTGGTTATTTTTCCTTTGGAACGGGTAAGGCGGTTTTCGTGTGTTGTTTTGCAGAATTCAAGGGTAAAATGCTCAAGATCAACCATGATGGAGTTTGGATGAAGATGGAACTTTAAAAGTGAAGAAAATGAGCCAAACAGAGCCCATCACGGCCATGATCGAGCAAAATTGAAAAGGAACAAAGGCTGAAGTCAGAGTCTGTCACGGATCACGGCCGTGACCCAAAACCACCACAAGTCAGAGCACATCACGGCCTAGCCGTGATGAAGATCACGGCCATGAAATGGAGGCTCGCGACGCGAAGGGTAGCTCGCCACGCGAGAGATTGAAATTTCCAGAACTGCCAGAAACAGAGACCGTCACGGCCTGCCCGTGATGGCCATCACGGCCGTGATGCGCATTACTTGGATCATAAGAAACCGAATTGGATCAGAATTTGAGTTAGATTGGGATTCTAACTTCCCACATCTATAAATAAGGACCAGGCAGAGGCAGAAGGGCATCATCATACACATCCATAACATCTAGGACACCTTTTGGCTACATTTTAGGATCATCTTCTCCTCTCCTCCTCTCTTCTCTGATTTTTTTGTATTTTCATTATGTTGTCAACCCAGTTTGTCATCTCCATGGCAAGACTGGAGTAGTAGCATAGTTTCTAGGGATTGGGACTCTGCCCGAGTTTTGTAAATGTTGTTGATTTGATGTAAAATCGTTGTTGATTTCGTTATTGTTTTAGATCTGATTTCTAGTGTGTTAATCTCTCGTAAATTCGGTGACCGCTTATTTGCGTGACATAGACGTTCTAAGGAGGAACCTAGCGGTGAACTTAGGATTTCTAGTGCGTTTCACTCGTAAAGTCCGGCGGCCGCTTATCTGCGAGTTGCGGATATTCTAAGGAGGAACCTAGCGGTGAACTTAGGTTATTTGCATGACTTAGACATTCTAAGGAGGAACCTAGCGGTGAACTTAGGTGTCGGACCTATAGAAGTCAGACTTGGGACTGAAATCACGAGAGTTAGAAGTCGTCCCTCGAGGAGCAACGAGTTGTCACGAAGCACAAAGGGTCCAATCTGGGATCGACTACCACGAGAGTAGGGGTCGGGTCAATTGGGCACGGCTTTTGTAACCCGAGAGGGAGCTTAAGCTATCAGAGGATAAACTCGCCTTCAAGGCAATTTCGTTAATCAACAAAGGTAAATCATATTAGTAACATAAACAGCCTCAAAGGTAACCCAAATCCCTAGGAATCCATTTAAATCTAAAACCCCATAAACAATTGCTTTCTGTTTGTTTATCTTTTAAATTCAAATTCAAAACCCCTTTTCAAAATAAAGATATCCTTTAAAACTGTCCAGATCTAATCGATTCGAAAACCGATTGCGATTCGAGAACACAGTCACTGTGGGTTCGATATCTTTTATTACTTGGCGGCAATCCGGTACACTTGCCGGAATCGCAGAGCGCGTCGTGCAACACACGCGCGTCGCGACGACATCCTATCAAGTTTTTGGCGTCGTTGCCGGGGACTGTGCCTTTTCGAATCTCAATTCAATTTTTGAATAGATTTTTCTGGACCTTTTCTTTTTATTTAATTTTTATATCTGGAAAAAAAAAAAAAAAAACAAAAACAAAAAAATATTTTCCTTCTATTGTATCCATCTCTCTGTGTGTTATATGCAAAGATCCCTAAGTCTTAGGAGCCTTGGTGAAGTTGATCCAGAAATCGAGAGAACCTTCCATAGACGTAGAAGACTACAAAGAGAGGGAGAAAGGTCGATTCCCATTCCACTCATGGCGAATCAACCGGATACAAAACCTTTGAAGGACTACATAGCCCCAAATGCGAGAGGCTTGCGAACTGGGATTGCAAGGCCAGAGATTGAGGCGGAGAACTATACCATACCGCCCATGCTAATCAACATGATTAGGCAACATCAATTCGGAGGATTGCCTTCAGAGGACCCGACCGATCACATAGAGACATTCTTAGAGCTCACCGATGCAATCAGGATTAATGGAGCCTCGGTCGATGTTGTGCGTTTGAGACTGTTCCCCTCATCTCTCACTGGAAAGGCGAAGGCCTGGCTTAAGCAAATTCCCGCTAATACCTTGACTACTTGGGACCAACTGGAGCAGGCGTTCTTGGAGAAATTCTTCCCTCCATCCAAGACGGCCTACATAAGAACCCAGATCACCGGCTTCTTCCAGAAAGACGGAGAATCCTTATCGGAAGCTTGGGATCGCTACAAGGGACTGCTGGAGTCTTGCCCGCACCATGGACTCGAGAGGTGGTTAATAGTGCACACCTTCTATAACGGATTGGACTACTCTTCGAAGGTGTCACTTGATTCTGCAGCCGGTGGAGCATTTATGAATAGGCCTCTAACTGAGGCATTCAACATCATCGAGAATGTCGCCACCAACTACCACCAATGGGGATCCGAAAGAGGTAATAACCCGAACAAGATTTCGGGGGGTAAGTTTGAAGTAAGTAGCATTGATCTGATTATGTCTAAATTTGACTCACTAAATAAATGATTAGATAAGATTGAAAGAGCTAATGTGAGTGCAATAGGTGCTACTAACACTATTTGTGAGATTTGTGGAATGCAGGGACATGACATGATGGAATGCCCTCGTGGTATCGCTCATGGATCCGGCGCTTCGGGTGAGCAAGTGAACTCTTGTCACAACTTCTACGACACGAACCCGAAGCTGCCCAACTATGCTCCCCCAAATCCCTACAACCAAAGGAAGAACAACCCTTACCTCTCCTACGGCAACTACAGCAACACGCTCAACCATGAGTTCCAAGAAGGCCAAGGTAATAAGAGAGTCGCACCGGGGTATCCTCAGGTTCAAAAATCTAAGCTCGAGTCTCTCATGGAAAACTTTGTTGCCACCCAAACTCAACAGAATGAGGCAATAAAGGAGCTAGCATCTAAGGTAGACAACTTAGCCACTCATAGCAAGATGCTAGAAACCCAAATTGCCGAACAAGCCAGCACGTACTCGAGACCTAAGGGTACATTCCCGGGGCAACCCGAAGTAAATCCCATTGAGCATTGCAATGCCATACACTTAAGGGATGATAAGCTTGGGGTGGGGGTAGCTGAAATGGACGTGGAACCGGAGGAGGACACGAGCGAAAAGGAAGAGCCAGAACCGAAGTATGTCCCTCCACCACCATACCAACCCCCGATACCTTTCCCACAAAGGTTGGTAAGGAAAAAGCAAGTAGATGTGGAGACTAAAATGCCTACTAAACTGAAAAACCTAGGTAGTTTCTCCATCTCTTGCTCGATTGAACAAGTGCAAATTGACCAAGCCTTATGTGACCTAGGGGCTAGTGCGAGCTTGATGCCCCTCACTATCATGGAAAGGTTGGAAAGCAAAGAGTTGAGACCGTTCAAATTCTCCTTACAATTTGCGGACGGCTCAACTAGGACTCCTCTAGGCATACTAGAGAATGTTCCTGTAAAGGTAGGGAAATTCTTCATCCCTACCGACTTCCTGGTATTGGACATGAAAGGGAATTCTGAATTCCCCATCATTTTAGAAAGGCCATTCTTGGCAACCGCTGGGGCAGTAATAGACGTAAGGAATGGTAAACTCTCTCTAAATGTAGAGGAAGGTAGGGTAGATTTTCAATTGACTAACTCTTATAACAACCCTCCTTTTGAGAGCCATGTGTGCAGAATTGATGTAACGTCTCCAGCGGTAGAGAAATAACTTAGCATGGAAGCAACCCCAAAGATATGCATGGTTGATGATGCACCCAGCAGTGGTGAAGTTGGAATCGCTGTCCATGCGAAAACAAAACTTCCGCCGGAAGGAAGGAAGGCTAGGAAGCTCCGATAGAAAAGAGCGAAGCGGAAGCATTATTGGCCGTATGAGCAGAATCGGCTTTTTGAAGGAGTTCCGTGGAAGAGAAGTGTTCCGGCACATCTACGCCCAGCCGACCCCGGTTAACTGAAGGAAGTATGGTCAAGCTTAAGACCATAAATAAGCGCTTCTTGGGAGGCAACCCAAGTTTTCTTTCCCTTTTTCCTTTTGTTTTGATTTAACCTCTTGAATAATTTGAGAAGATCAAGAGGCAAAAATATCATTAATAGGTTTGTCTAGTGTTTTCAGGTTGAGAAAGGGAAGAAGAGCAAAGAAAAATAAAGTCAGAAGCCATCACGCCCTGGCCGTGACAGTGGTCACGGCCGTGATGAACTAAACAAGAGCACCAGAAAGGATCACGGCCCAGCCGTGACAACCATCACGAGCGTGATGAGTAGGATGCCAAGATCAGAGAGCATCACGGCCTGCCGTGATAAGCCTCACGGCCGTGATGCAATTTCCACCCAAGTTTTGACCGGAATGTGAGCCAACACCCGCTACCGACTCGGTAAGTTGTTGCATTTTTCTCCTCTCTCCGACTTGATTATTTACATTGGAGATAATGTAAGTAATCAAGCTTGGGGTGGGGGTATTTTTGCATTTGCATTGTTGCATTCATATTGCATTCACATAGGCATAGATTGGTATGATCACATTCTCTAGATTGCCCCTCACTTAGAACATGCATCCGATTGTGAGAACTTGGAGCCAAATGAATTGAGATAGTGGATTTTTGAACCCAATTTTTCATTATTCTTGTGATATGGCTAAAAATAAAAATTCTTGAGATAGTCATTTGATAGTTGATAATTAGCATGTGGTTCCTTGAACTTGTGTTTCTCACTGATTTTTGAACTACTAAATGTAAGATTTTGAGCCAAATAGGGGTACTCACTAAATCTACCCCATTTCTTGTGATAAAGTGTTGTAATTCTTCTTGGACTGTATTTTCTAGAACTTGACTTGAAATCATTTTGAAACTTAAAAAATTTTTGAAAACATTTTTGAAAATGATTGAGGCACTAGGTATTTTTCCGGCCTCCCGAGCTTTGAATGTTTAAATGCTACCCCTTAGTTGCCCAATTTTGAGCCTAAAAGAAAAAAAAATACTTTTCTTGGTACCTTGAATTACTTTGATAAATAATGCTTGGTATAGCACCTTTTAAAGTATTACAAAAAGGGCAAAATGGTAGTTGGAAACAGTATGGGATGAAAAGGCTAGAAAGTAATTTCTCTTGAGCTATAAATCTCCCCTTCTCCAAACAAATAAAATGAAATAAACAAAAAAAATGGAGAAGGGGATGACAAAAGAAAGTGAGAAATGAAAATTAAAAAAAAAAGGAGGTGGAGAAGTGAATCAAAGCCGCTAAAAGGTATTTTAGAAGGTGTCATGCTTTGCAATGTTTGATGATTTGTCTAGCCTTCTTGAAATTCACTTTCCTTGATTTTCCCACCTAACAATAAATCCCATGGCCACATTACAACCAAAGGAAAATACCTCTTGATTCTTAAGTGTTTTCATAAATAAAGTAGAGATTTGGTTAATAGTCAAGCCTATGGTAGAATACTTTCCTTGAGGAAATTGAGTGAATTGTCATAAACCCTAAGACACTTGAGTGAGGTGAGACGAGTGCCTGAGTCAGTGAGAATATGAATTTGATGAACCTAAGCTTCTAATTGGACTAGAAATTGATTGTCTCTTAAGTGCTTATTGAATATGCCTATCACTTGGATTAGCTTCTAGGGTTCTTGGTTCACTATCCATGCTTTGATTGATTTATCTTATGGCCTGAGTAATTGCTTGAGGACAAGCAAAGTTTTAAGCTTGGGGTGATTTGATGAGTGTGATTTCACATCATCTTTGTCTATCATTTTGCATGCATTTTCAAGTAGTTTAGGCATATTTTCATTTGATTTTTGGTTATTTTTCCTTTGGAACGGGTAAGGCGGTTTTCGTGTGTTGTTTTGCAGAATTCAAGGGTAAAATGCTCAAGATCAACCATGATGGAGTTTGGATGAAGATGGAGCTTTAAAAGTGAAGAAAATGAGCCAAACAGAGCCTATCACGGCCATGATCGAGCAAAACTGAAAAGGAACAAAGACTGAAGTCAGAGTCTGTCACGACCTGGCCGTGATAGCCATCACGGTCGTGACCCAAAACCGCCACAAGTCAGAGCACATCACGGCCTAGCCATGATGAAGATCACGGCCATGAAATGGAGGCTCGCGACGCGAAGGGTAGCTCGCCACACGAGAGACTGAAAATTTCCAGAACTGCCAGAAACAGAGACCGTCACGGCCTGCCCGTGATGACCATCATGGCCGTGACGCGCATTACTTGGATCAGAAGAAACCGAATTGGATCAGAATTTGAGTTAGATTGGGATTCTAACTTCCCACATCTATAAATAAGGACCAGGCAGAGGCAGAAGGGCATCATCATACACATCCATAACATCTAGGACACCTTTTGGCTACATTTTAGGATCATCTTCTCCTCTCCTCCTCTCTTATCTGATTTTTTGTATTTTCATTATGTTGTCAACCCAGCTTGTCATCTCCATGGCAAGACTGGAATAGTAGCATAGTTTCTAGGGATTGGGACTCTGCCCGAGTTTTGTAAATGTTGTTGATTTGATGTAAAATCGTTGTTGATTTCGTTATTGTTTTAGATCTGATTTCTAGTGTGTTAATCTCTCGTAAATTCGGTGACCGCTTATTTGCGTGACGTAGACGTTCTAAGGAGGAACCTAGCGGTGAACTTAGGATTTCTAGTGTGTTTCACTCGTAAAGTCCGGCGGTCGCTTATCTGCGAGATGCGGATATTCTAAGGAGGAACCTAGCGGTGAACTTAGGTTATTTGCATGACTTAGACATTCTAAGGAGGAACCTAGCGGTGAACTTAGGTGTCGGACCTATAGAAGTCAGACTTGGGACTGAAATCACGAGAGTTAGAAGCCGTCCCTCGAGGAGCAACGAGTTGTCACGAAGCACAAAGGGTCCAATCTGGGATCGACTACCACGAGAGTAGGGGTCGGGTCAATTGGGCACGGCTTTTGTAACCCGAGAGGGAGCTTAAGCTATCAGAGGATAAACTCGCCTTCAAGGCAATTTCGTTAATCAACAAAGGTAAATCATATTAGTAACATAAACAGCCTCAAAGGTAACCCAAATCCCTAGGAATCCATTTAAATCTAAAACCCCATAAACAATTGTTTTCTGTTTGTTTAACTTTTAAATTCAAATTCAAAACCCCTTTTCAAAATAAAGATATCCTTTAAAACTATCCAGATCTAATCGATTCGAAAACCGATTGCGATTCGAGAACACAGTCTCTGTGGGTTCGATATCTTTTATTACTTGGCGGCAATCCGGTACACTTGCCGAAATCGCAGAGCGCGTCGCGCAACACACGCGCGTCGCGACGACATCCTATCAACCAGGTTATCTGGAATTTGATCCATGTGGTCATAGTCTTATAATTGACATTTTGACACACAGTTGTGTACATTTGCAATTCAAGGTAATTGTGATTTTCTGGTCCTTGAAGCTCCTTGACCCTATTGTTGAAGTTGTGATTTTCTGCTTTGCACTTGTGAGTTATTTCTTTGGTGAATTTTCCCTCTCCAATGCAGTTTTCCCCAATCAATTTGATACCCATTCAGTTTTTTTTTTTTTTGAGTTACTTCTTGATGGTAGATGTTGTGGCCCAAGGCGCTGACTGTATCCTCCCAATTGGAGGCATTCAGAGCAACCATTTGAACTCATACTCAACGGATTTCCTTTCAATGTGAGTCTTGGAATCAAGTACACGCCATACGGTAAAACCAGTCTGATACAAATATAACCGTTTGTTTCATCATCATAATTATTACTATAATTATAACCATTACATTTGTTTTTTGATGTGTTTATTGTTGTTAATTTGTTTATTGCCAGAGACCCTTGAAGAGAAACAACCAGCTTAGGGCTTTGTCAACCAAGGTATGTCAATTGTGATTATGACATTTGATTTCCCTTTATGCACCCTTCATATCCTGACATTACAGATTATGGGACCTCATTTGTTTTCAGAAGTTGTGCTTGCAAGAGTTGCAACTGAAAAGAGGATGTCACTAATCAAAGCATGGGAAGAAAGTGAGAAGTCAAAAGCAGAAAACAAGTAAGAGCCCTTCACCACTTCAAATGTTATGTGGATTTACTATTGTCAAATAATTGTTAGTCTTTCATTCACTCAGCTTAATTGTACTGATTAATCAAAATAACATCAAATTGATAGCATGAAGTTGCAAATCTACCTTTTATTGATTTTTTTATACCGGAAAACTGCTTCAAATGGTATGATCTCTGATTTTATTTTAATAAAGAGATCCTAATTGGTTTCAGTATAGATTGAGATGTAGCTGGAAATTTATTATCGCAATTGAATGGTGTGAATTATGTGGTCCCTACACATGACAATACCTTTCATGCATGCATATATGATATAATATATAATCATATGTGACACAAGCTGACAAGTATTCATCATTGCTTTCCTTGTTCATACAGGGGTTGCAACACCTAGTAATTGCCATCGAAAACAATTCTTTGCCATGGAAAAATGGACACTTACAATTTTGAGGTTATACTGGTTACATTTCAGATATTTACTCTCAATTTTAAGGTTTTTTGTTTTTTAACTGCAACAGATTATTCTCTTTCAACAGATTATGCCAGCAGTTAAATGCCTATTCTCATTCTCACTGCTTAAGTAGCTTCATTTGGTACATAACACATAAAAAAGAGGAATCATATCAGTTGAATATGATGTTCACTTGTTCTAGTTCCTTGAATGAATAATTTATGGTTCTAAAGATGCTTCATGGATAATTCCTCAAATCAGCTTAGGCTAAAAACAAAAACATCCAACTTTTGTTGCATGTGATTAGGTTAATCGGATTAAGACCTATTTCTTTCCTTGTCATTCATTTGATTCTTTCAGGTCCGGTAGTGTTTCCTTTCCCGCTTCACGGTTGGAAATCCATTCTTTTAATTTAGTATTGCAAAAAATGTAATTTTTCAGACCTCTCACATTTTGAGTACTGTGTTGCCAAATCAGGTCATGATGCAAATTATAGTGATACTTCTAATTTGTGAGGATATTATTAATTTTTAATTGACTTGTTTGTGCATGAGGGTATTTGAAGTTTGCTGATGGATTGGTAAAAATTCACCACCTTATAAATTTAAGTAAAACTATACATACAAACTAATGAAAGCTTAGAGTTTGTTTTAATTTGGTTATTCATGAATATAGGAACAAAAGACTTGGTGTATAGCAAGGTTTTCAGCAAATGATTATGAACTAATGTCTAACATTGATTTTGCTTATAATCATGTGAATTGCACTATGATCCAACAAGGTGGTCCCTGCTTCAACCCTGACAATCTCTTAGGCCATGCCTCTGCTGCCATGAATGAGTACTATGGAGAGAATGGAAGAAACAACTGGAACTGCTATTTTGCTGGCACTGGCCTCATTGTTAGGGGTGTTCATCAACCGATCCAAACCAATTCAAACCACCAAAACCGAAAACCGAAAAAACCGAAAACCGAAAAAACCGCTTTTTTTCATTGGATTGGATCGGATTTTGGATCCCCAAGTGAAATCCAATCCAATCCAATCCAAACCGAACTACTATATACATATACTATTATTTTTGAAATTATAGTATTAGTCATACTTTTTTTTTGACAAGATAGTATTACTCATACTTAATCATCATTTTCATACTTTTATGTCCCTCATTCTCTTTAATATTTTTGTTGGAATGAAATATATGACTATTTCGAATAAATATTAATGTCTTGAAGTTATATTTTGCTAAAAGTTTTGACGCATAACATATATATACTTGATTAAGTAAACATGAAAAATAGGAAACCAATTAAATAAATTTGAAAAATACTTAGCTACATTTTTTGTAGCCGATTCAAGGGAAAAATAGGATAAGTAAGAGTAGATATATATATTAACATAAAAGAATATTTAACTTAAAAGAACGTGTTAAAAATATCAATAATTTTTTTTTTCTGAAACTCCCAAATTAAAATTTGTCAAGAATTCTCTAGAATTTTCCTCACTCGTCGTGAAATCAAATAATGGTCAATAATAAATAAATAGGTGATGCCTTTCATAAAGGTTCTACTGTTCTAACATATAGAGAGATTAAAATAAGTATTGACACCCTAAACTAGCTCCCTTAAATGAAGATTATCTTTTGTTCACTATTAAATAGTAGAAAGGACACTTGACATAAAAAAAACATGACAAAAACCGAATTATCCAATCCAATCCAAACCGCATTTGATTGGATTGGATCGGATCGGATTTTTTCAAGGAAGCAAACCGATCCAATCCAAACCGTATGTTGTTTTCATCATTGGATTGGATGACTTTTTAGCTCAAAACCGATCCAATCCAATCCGCGAACACCCCCACTCATTGTTGTCACTGACCTAAGTAAGCCATTTATTATGCTCTATAAATAAGGCCTCGTTCACTTTTGATGTAAATTTTTACATGGAACTTAAGTTAATTTTTGATACTATCTATCTGGCAATATGGTTGGAACCATATTTTACACAACTTAGATCTTAGTAATAATCTAATGCAAGGGTGATAAGGTAATCGGTTTGTTATAGTGACTTACTGCCAATTTAAGTTTTTGTTATGTACATTTTTTGTATGATCAATTGAATGTCTAGAAGTGTGACACAAGTTTGTATAAGGTTTCATGTCCATTTACCCAGCTTTTAAAATATGACGCTGTACTTTCATGCATAATATCTCCAGTAATGTCATTTTGCCTTAAATTCTGTCTTTGTCTGCATCCCCTAAATGTTGGGGTAATAAGCGCATATTTACTTATAAACAATATGGGGCAGAGAAGGAAATGTGAAAGTTGACTATTTATTTTTGGCTTATTTGTAGGTTTACAGAGATTCAGAATAAACCCAAATGGTTTTGTGATATTTGCTAGAGCTGGGTGCATTGCTGTGGTATTTATGAAAATTCTTACGCAATTCTTAATAAGGATTTCGTGCGATCAAGCAGAAGATGGAAGTCACATGCACAAATTGTTTAGAATTCCTAATGTGTTGATTAGCTTGTATACATTGTTAGTAGTGCATGGTTATTGTCTAGTATAGGTTAGCGACCTTTTGGTTTATGAACTTAAATATTAGAATTGATTATGTGTAAGCCTTACTGTGAATTATGTTAAAGTATATTAGTTAATTGGTTATATGTATTATTTTGATATTTGGTTTGGTTTATATATACTTACCAATATTGTATGTAAGCTTTGTACATTATATATGTGTGATTGTTTTTGAGTACTTCTAGTACTCTTTCAATACAAACTTGATTTATCAACAACTAAAAAAAACCTAAGTGCATGTGGGAAATGTAGGAAAACAAAGTGAATAATAATAATAATAATAAATGGGGAATAGGTAGCGCTTCCTTGAGAAAGCGCTATTTATTGCATACTTTATACAGCGTTTTCTCAAGGAAACGTTGTCTAAAGTATATGCAATAGATAATGCTTTCTTAAGGAAGCGCTGTCTATTTTTAACTTTAGACCGCGTTTTCTCAAGGAAGCGCTACTTATTCTCACTTTCAATAACGTTTTTTTAAGCGCTGCCAATTATTTTCACCTTCAGTAGCGGGTGAATAGATAGTGCTTGTAAGCGCTATTAAAGACAAAAAAAAAACGCTATTAAAACCCTTTTCTGTGGTAGTGATAACTAAATTTTGAGGAATAAATTCCGGAGCTATCAAGACACACCATTTCCGCTCGTGCTCTTTTGAATTGATCAGTTTTGTATTAGCCTTAACACATTATAAAGTTCTTCCTATAAGACTTTCCTCCCAAATGAAAAACTCACTCCACCAATTAAGCCTCCAAACCAAACTCTGCCCAAAGACCCACCTCTCTCTTTTTTATTTTATTTTTTTATAAGCCAAAGTCCGATTAAGGAGTATAAACATAAAAGGTTATAATATAAATCAAATGTAATTAACATATTGATCCAAAAAGAATCAGACACACCTCCTTAATGAACTTATTCTTGTCATTTGAGATGTTATACAGCCTTGTACACATTCTTCCACCAATTAGAAGAGCTTGAAGGAATGATCGACCCTTCTACATCATTTACACACGAGAGGGCAAAATAAAAATTTATTTGTGTAGTCTCTTATTTTAAAAGAATTTCCAAATTATCACTATTACATTTTGGGATTTAATAATTAAATCAACATTCAATTTATAGTTTAAATTAAAATTTTGCATAATTTGCGAGTTGCAACCATCTAAACATGATAAAGGATGAACATGCATACCATTACCACGTCGTAGTAACCATCTACATGATAAACCATGAACTCTCAATTCTCAACTCAATAGTCAATGTTGTACTTACAATCAATTTCGTGGAATTGGATATACATGTTATTTCTTAATTATTATAAGATCTTAAGTTGATTGTCATCATCCTTGTTTAAAAAAAAAAAAAAGAGAGTTAAATGTCATCATCCCAAGAAGTTGTTATCACGTATGGAAATATACTTATTCTTTAAGAACAGATATAAATTTCAGTCATTGGACACTTGGCGATTCCAGTTTTGCAGGATTAGGTTGTATGACGACGAGTCGATGAGCGTAAAATATATGGTAGCGTTTCATATAAGTTCTATAAAAACATTCTCGATAATATGAGAACGAGAATAAAAGTTTCTCATGTTTAATATAAGTTTTCAAAAGTTATCTTCAGACATAAAAGATTCTCAAGAATAAAATTAGTAAATAATAGTTATAAATTTGATAAAACTCTATTCTCATGTGTGAATGTAAGAAAACTTTATTCCCGAAAATGTGATTCCTGAAAAATATAGTTTGTCTGTAAATAAAACATTCCAGATATCAAACACATGTATTTTTAAGATATAAATATAATTGTCACCTTCGAAATAAATATTCATTTTTCTTAGCATAAAAGTAATAAATAAATATTATAACTAAGCGATGACTATGAAACTATAAAAAACAACTATTAAATTTGGTTGATTAATGTAGACCGTTATGATTAGGTGACTACCAAACGAAAGAGTAACTGAAGAGAAGGGACACGTGGCGACGACGTTGTCCCCTGAAACGGCGGGAAGAGAGTTGCAGTTTGTAGCATTGCACGTCTGCGTGTCTGTGTTCGAAAGCGACGATGACGTTAATGTCCATAAAGACAGCTAAAACGCCAGGTTGCGTGGGTCCTTCATGCGTACTAGTCTTTGCCTTTTGGTCTAAACCTTCTTCTCTCCTTCTGTTTTTGGAAGACAATAAATAATAATAATAATTCAATCAAATATACATCAAGGGTATTTCTCTGCTACCCATTAAAATTGAAGGGTATCGATACCCATGATACGTCGGCCATTTAAAAATTGACTCGTGTTTAAACTTAAACAATAAAAGAATCATGATTTATTATTTAGGTAGCAAACTTTCTTTTATTACAATATAGTTCTTACTGATTAATTTTTTTATTCATTTAAATCTAATTTTTTTATAAGCACATGTTAGTATGTTAATCATTAATTTTTCTCCTTTTGTCAAGATTTGAACCTTGGATCTCCAATAACTTAAACCCTTAGCTCTTACCACTTGAGCTACCCCATCCCCTAAATAACCAATTGTTGTAACCCTGACTCTTTTCTCCAATTAAAAACGTTGACCCTTGTGTATGTTTTGTAAGCATTATAGAAGACGGCAGCCAAAAGCTTCAAAAACTCCATGATTAAGCTTTGCTCCTTTTCATGCCAAGATCCGTTTTGTCAGAATCTCGCCATAGAACGTGAAATCAAGGGTGTTATTTTATGATTTGGGCTTGACAGAATTCAGTGATTCCGGTCCTACGTATCCCAGTGGGAATCAAAGCCAGACGTAGTTCTAGGTTCATCCCTTGGCGGGGCGGTGATCTCAATCCCTTAATTTTGTATCGGACGAGTACTAGGGAGCAATGACTGTTTGATAGTCTCTTGGTCGACGCTAGTTCCTCTACACGCTTAAGGGAGAGTCCTCGGTGTTCAGTGAAAAGTGTCCCCTTCTTATGAGGGGAAGTCGCCCCTTTATAATTTACGGGGTAGTCGGTACTTGGGCTCGGTGGCCGGGTTAATAACCTCGGCCAGTACACAAGCCCCCCAAGCTTTGAGCTTAAACAAGCGAAAGAGCTGACAAGTATTAAACCGAGCTGATACTTCGGTCATGTGGACTTTCTTCCTTCCTTATTTCAAGCTGTTACTTCAACCGAACCTGCCTTCCTTTTTGTATTTTAAGGCTTTGAACTCGGCCTCATTTTTACTTTCGGCATTGTGCTCGGTTCCTTTAATAATTTCAATGGCTCGAACTCGGCCTTCAGGTTCAGACTTGGCCTTAAACAATTTAATGGCTCGTACTCGGCCTTGAGGTGGCCTTGAGGCTCAGACTTGGCCTTAAACAATTTGACTGGCTCGAACTCGGCCACCAAAATAAGATGTCTGCCGAGTAAATACTTCGGCAAGATAAGAGAAAATAAAGCAATATTCACAATAAATTCTTTTATTGGATGGAGTCCGCGGTGTGCCTCGTTAAAACCTCCCCGGTCAAAACCCTTTTTGGGATAAAATACCGAGGTAGGAAAAAGAGTACAGCACCCGACTATATACATCAACTGCAGCTTAGTGCAATGATCGGGCTGTGATCCAAGCTGGAACTTCTCCAACTCCTGAATGAGCTATGTCAATTCTCGGGTCTAGTTCAACAGAGCTGACAGAATTTTCAGACTTGTCTTTTCCCCTGTCTATTCATAATTAGTGCTAGTTGTCTTCAATGTACGAAGTGAATATTGACTTGCTGACACTGCATCATCCAATGTTAGATAAAATGACTCCTTCTTGTTCCTGCCAAGATCCGTTTTGTCAGAATCTCGCCATAGAACGTGAAACCAAGGGTGTTATTTTATGATTTGGGCTTGACAGAATTCAGTGATTCCGGTCCTACGTATCCCAGTGGGAATCAAAGCCAGACGTAGTTCTAGGTTCATCCCTTGGCGGGGCGGTGATCTCAATCCCTTAATTTTGTATCGGACGAGTACTAGGGAGCAAGGACTGTTTGATAGTCTCTTGGTCGACGCTAGTTCCTCTACACGCTTAAGGGAGAGTCCCCGGTGTTCAGTGAAAAGTGTCCCCTTCTTATGAGGGGTACTGCCCCTTTTATAATTTCTGGACTGGGTCGGGTACTTGGGCTCGGTGGCCGGGTTAATAACCTCGGCCAGTATACAGGCCCCCCAAGCTCTGAGCTTAAACAAGCGAAAGAGCTGACAAGCAATTAGCAAATGAACTAGAAATTAGCAAATGAACATAGCAATTAGCAATTTAGCATAAATCAGCTAACAACAGAGCTAGAAACTAAAGCAAGTGTTGTACCATGCAAAAAAACGAACGATGTTTCATGTAGGAGACTAAAAAAGTATATAGAGCAACAAAGAATAAAAACTTGAAAATTTTAACGTGTAAATTTTTTATACCATCAGTTTTTTGTTGTTGTTTGTATCAGTAAGAAGATTGATAAATGATACTAATCGGATTGATAGACGAAGGTTCAAAGCCACAACTGAAATAAGGATAGGTATTTGTTATCAACAAAAATTATCGATTTTTTTTTTTTGTCATCAACTAAGTGTCTGGGTAGGAAGGGTATCGGAACCCTCTATTCATTAATGGTACCGGAGCAATCCCCATATATCAAACAAAATCGAAATAATTGCATTTTTATATAAAATAAAAAAAATCTTCTAGGTAGATTCATGAATTATGATAAAATTGTGTCAAAAAAAATGATGATGATAAAATGATTGTTCTTATAAAATTTGTTTTTGGTACGTTTATGATACATGAGAAATTAGAGTTGACTAAGGAGGAAATGCTTAACGTTTCTATAATTCTATCTAAATATCGTATGTACATTTTACAGTGTTCTGTATGGCTAGACGGATGCAATGCCTGCCTCTAATAATATTACATGGATGAATTGTTAATTAGGAAACAAAGTTGACTCACTATTGTTAGTTTTTATACATATTCATAATGTTTTGATCTACCCAAATCCAATATAATAATTTATTTTACATTATCATGTATTTTTTTTTTTTAAAAGAATGAACACAAAACAAAGATTAGTTAGGCCCCTGAGAAAAGACTGTCTGCAAGAAGACATACAGAAGCATAATATCTGAAGACGGTGAGAAAGAACTGCATGAAAATAATAAACATATGAGGCAGGACACGTATTTAGCCATGCATGAAGTCCATTTCGCTAATTTGAGGTTGAATACCTCTCAACCAAGCTTTGGTCTCTATAGCCAAGAGCTCGCTAGTGTAAATCAGGATTAGTCAAGTAGCTAACAAAGCCATGAAAGACACTCACCCAAGTATCAAAGCAGCCACAACTTGAAGCATGACTTACCTTATACTGTATAGAAACATAGCCAATTAATGTAAAGCCCTCTAGTTTAAAAAATGACTAGTCCATACTGTAGAGCGTCGTTTTTAAGTGAGAAAGTAATTATACATAATTAATCATAAGAAAAAAAGAGAGATACGTTACTTACTTTGTGCCCAACAAAAAAATATATATGTAAGACTAAGATGATCGTCACAATTCACACGCTCTAACTTTACATACATAAAAATCATTATCAACACAATTATTGCAACCCACAATCTCACCCTTTCATATCCAGCTTCAGTGTACTTTTACTCCCCTCTTTTAGTGCTTGTGTAATTTTGATCACCTAAATTTTTTCTTCTCGATTTTAGTACACATATTTTTAAAATGTGTAATTTTAATCTATTCGTTAAGTTAACATCCAATAATTAACAATATATGTCACATGGCCGATGGTGCCTTTAAGTTGAGTTAATTTTTTGTTAATTAAATTAAATTTTAAATAAATTTTTAAAAAAAATTACAATAAAAGTAAAATAACAAAAAAAATAAGACAGTCCTAGAATTCACCCATTGTTCCTTCTTAAAACTTCGTATAGGTGACAATCGTATCCTTTACTCCTTAGAAAGTGACGCTCGTCTTTCTCTTTAGCAAATACAACGCTCGTGTTAAATTTTTAGCCCAACCCATTGAATCAAGAAATTATAAGCTATCCGTTAGCGTATAACGGATAGCTTATAACGGATGGAAGCACTGCTATCACACTACCAGAAAACATGATATTATCGACGGAAAATTACCGGCGGACTTCGTATCCGCCGGAAGGGATGACGGGAATGGCAAATTGTTGGCAGGAGAGTGTACTAACGGAATAGTCCGTTGGTAATTCTGAAATATAGGTACCAACGGATACAATCATTGGAAATGTACCGACGGATTATTCCGTCGGAAATCTTTTT
This sequence comes from Sophora flavescens, assembly GCA_030762895.1. Taxonomy (NCBI): domain Eukaryota; kingdom Viridiplantae; phylum Streptophyta; class Magnoliopsida; order Fabales; family Fabaceae; genus Sophora; species Sophora flavescens. The sequence goes on along the minus strand of CM061067.1, from coordinate 52,470,014 downwards.
TTGAATTTCCGACAGAAAAAGCCGTCAGAAACCTTTTAAATAACCTGACCGGAACCCTTCTTCCCCCTCACTTCTCCTTCTCTGCTTTCCCTCACTGCTTTCTCTCTTTGCCCTCACTGCGCACCACCATCGCCGCCATTGAACACCACCGTCGTCGCCTTCGTTTGTGACTCGTGAACATTGCCACTGCCTCCACCCCTTTCTCCTCTCATTTCCTCCTCTCCTTTTCGCTTCTCCTCCCTCTCTGGTTCCGTCTCGACTGCGCCAACCACCGCAGCAACCATCACGAACCACCACCTTCAACCTCCACTCGAAACCCACCTTCTCCTTCTCCTCACCTCCATTCCCACCAGCAACCCACATTCCCTCGGAAAACCACCACCACCACCACCACCACCAGCAGCAGCAGCAGAACCACCACCACACTGTTTAGGTATCCTCCTAATTTTGTTCCTATTTAATTTTATTCCAATTTATTTATTAATAAAATGGGTTTATTGATTAATTATAATTAATGTTGATTAAGGTTATTTTTTTGTGTTTTGTTGGCTTTGTGATGTCTGAAATTTGGTGAATCTAATTTATTTTGTTGTTGTTGTGCTCTTTGTTTTGAGGGCTACCACCGTTGCATAGAGCAATTTCCGGTCGTCGGAGGTACTGGGGTTTTTCTATTTTGGGATATTAATTATAACTGTTCAATGCATGCTAAAGAAATTGTATAAATTTGATTTGTCTAATTTGTTGTAGTATATATCTGTTTAATTTGTATGGTGTACATACATATATATATATATACATATATATATATATATATATATATATATATATATATATATATATATTTGTCTAGTTGTAACAAAATTGTGGTTGTTAGTTTTAAATTTAGTAAGCTGTTGTTTTTGCTAATTACATAAATTAATTAATGAATATATAATTAATTAATTTACTCTAGTATAAAATCATAATGACAAGTACTGCTGATAGGATGAGACCTAGCTAGGATTAGTTAGCTGGTAAAATCGTTTTCCTCCCACATATACTTGCATCAGTAGTGATGAAGCTAGCTAGCTGATTCGACGTAGCGATGATGATCCATTATAAGCGTGATCGGGATTATTTGTACGCAAATAACGGAGTGATTAAATAATACTTAAGAAGTTAATTAAATCAGATTCGGTAGTAATGAGCAGATTTGGCAGTAGCTCATAGTGATCAGTTAAGCACGATCGGGATTTTTGTACGTAGTTATTGTTGAATTGATCAATAAAATAGTTACATATTATTGAGTAATTAGTTATTTGTTATGTAATAATCGATATTAGTGAAGAAGTTAATTATTAAAATCATTAATTTAAAATAAAGTAATTAATTATTATTTTAAAATGTCATATTTGAATAAATCAGTCTTATGGGAAGAATGACTAATTATTATTTAAGTAATTAACATAATAGGATTTTAAATAGTAAAGTAACGTAATAAGTGGGATACTCCAACTCACAAGCTGAAGTGTGAACAGACGAAGAGAAATCGGGCTTCCGAGAAGGGTGGGAGCATGCACACTGGTGGTTCTATTAGCCACATGTAGCATGCCATTTACATGGTATGCATATATAAATAACTTTATTTATAAACTGTATATTTCTATTAAAAATTTGTTTTATAACTAATTGATTTTATTGATGTGCCGGTTGCAGGCAGGAGAGCTAGCTCGGTCCGTTGATGTCCCTACGGTCTTTGAGCAGACACATATTCGCTCGTACACCGACGAGTTTGTTGATGAGAGGTCGAGGCAGATAGTGGTGAGCTAAAGTGTTTTTTTATATTTAAACTATTGGTTATTATTATTATTATTATTATTATATATATATATATATTGTTTAATAAATATTGATTGTAATGTACTGATCGCGGGCGGAGTACAACGCCAGGTTTAGTCAGGTAGCATCCGGGGTTGCCTCCTACTCTGGTGCCTCAGATCCTTCTCAGCCGGACCCTGCCGAGGTTGAGCGACTACAAACCCAGGTCTGGATGGATGTGGCGAGAGGGAAGAACAAGAGACGGATTTACGGTACTGCGTCCCTAGCCAGGTCAATCCGTCGGGGGTCGACACCGAGCTTGACCATTAGGGAGCCTACATCCTCCGGCTCACAGGACAAGGATGAGGTGCAACGGCTGAAGCAGGAGGTGCAGCAGCAGAGGGAGACGAACGAGCGCATCATGCAGCAGATGGAGACATTCTCTACGGTCATGACCGCTGTGCTCGATTTCCTCCCACCAGACAGGCACAACGCTCTGTAGGGGGTCCTCCATGCCACCCAGCTCCAGCCCTCCACTACTACTACTGATCCACCACCGCAGCCGCATGATGACGGTCTGCCTACTTAGCCGTAGCTTGATGGTCCTGTGACGGCGGTAGACTCCCCGCGACAAGACAACAATGACGGATATTATGGTAATGGGTATTAGGATAGTTATAGGTGTAGTAGAGTTTTGTAGATAGACGGATATTTTATTTATGGATTATATGTTGAGTTTGTTTTTATTTTAAATTGATTTTAATTTAATTGATTTTTAAATTTTAATTTCAATTTTGTTTTGTGTGATAATATAATAATATTTAACTAAAATAAAATATAATAGTTAAATTATAATTAATTATAATAAAATATAAATTAATAAATAAATTATAATAATAATTAATAAATAAAATATAATTAATTATAATAAATTATAATAATAATAAATAAATAAAATAAAATATTTAATATTGAATATATAAATTTTAATAAAAATAATTAATTATTAATATAAAACAAAATAAATAAAAAATAATTTAAAAAATAGAAAAAACCTTGTTTCTGACGGATATTTCCGTCGATAATTGTTGGTTACATTTTCCGATGGAAAATTCCATCGGTAACTCCCACAGAGAGTTACCAACAGAATTTTTGTCGGTAATTAGGGGTTCTGTGTGGCAAGTTTTCTCACGGTTAAAGCTGTCGGAAATTTCCAACGGACGAACAATATTCGTTGGAAAGGCTTTCACTACAAAAAATCAACTCTTTAGCGACCGACATATTCGGTCGCTAAACTTTCCAAATTGATCGCTATTTAATTTAGCGACCGAATTAGCGACCGATCTATGGTGGTGGCTAATAGCTTGGGCGCTAAGCTTTTAGAGACCGAAATAATAATTCGGTCGCTAAATGACGAAGTAATGTCGGTCCATGGTTGGTCGCGTTGTTTTGGGTAACCATTTTTAGCGACCGACAAATCGGTTGTTAGTTCGGTCGCCAATGTTGGTTACTGTTAACCTAAATTAGCGACGGATTTTCGGTCGCTAAACCACAATATGTTAATGTTAACTAAAATTTAGCGACCGAATTATTGGTTTCTAATTCGGTCGCTAAACTGGTTTTTATTAAATTTTTTAAAATTTAATTTTTAAAATAATAAATTTTTCTGTTTTTCTTTAAAGTTTAGCAAAATTACTAATAAAACACACCAAATTACTAATGGAATATACAATCATAGGAAATAATGAATATATATATAAAAAATAATCCAAAGTGTCGTACAAGAATTGTTTAAAGTCAAAAAAATGAGAAAAAAAAACAGTCATAATGAGGGGGAGGTGGAGGAATCCAATCATCCCGTCCGTACCACCGACGTCTGCTATCTGATCGTCCTCTGCAGTAGCAGCATCAGTAGCTGGCGGCGGAACTGGAGGAGCGGCAGCTGGCGGCACAACCGTCGGAGCATCACCCTGAGCAACTGGAGTCTGGATCCTCATCTGCTCCAACACCAGCCGCAGTGTCTGGCCCTTCTCGATGCTCGTCTGCATCAGCTGTTGGTGTGCCTGAGTCAACTGTGCAATCTGGTTCGCCATCTGCTGCTCTCTCTCGCTCTTCTCCCGAAGCTTTGCGTTCAGCTGCGTGATGGTGTCCTGTATTTGGTTGAACTGCTCCTGAGGGACGGTATCGGCGTAGGAAGGAGCAGGCGTGCCGGATGATGAAGTGATAAACTCGCCTCGCGGGTGTCCGAGGCCATACATGCATGTGCTCCTTCTTGTTCCTGCCCCCGACGACCTCCAAATAAATGGCATTATCGTCGACGAAGATAGGAGAGCTGGGCCCATCACCAGTCAAGGCCTCATCTTGTGACTGTGAGGCACGTGATATGGCATCGTCCTTCTTCTCGTTGAAGCCCACCTACAAAATATAGTTGAAGAGATTTAGTTAAAATTATAATCAATATTAACAAATCATTTATAATAAATTACAAGTAAACACTAAATTGTTTTTTTGCTTACAGCATAGTTACGGGCCTTGTCGTTGACCCATGTCCCCGACTTCAACTTCTTCGTCCTCTCCACCAACTCCATAGCAGTGGGGGCCCGCTGTTTCTGTGCTTTCTGCACATAAAAATATAATCTTAAATTCATAAGAATAATTAAAAATGAAAACTCATTAAATAGTATAATAAGTCAAAAGTTTAATGTATTACCAGCTCGTCGTAGTATGCGGCGGCTGATTTAGACCCGCCGGTCCAAGCACATGCGCCACCAACAGAAGCTCGATTACGCCTAGCTGTGGCCTGGATCTCCTAGAACTTCTCAGTAGCCCAATACTGGTCCAGCTGCCTCCTGATCTCAGGATCCACCCACTTCCCCTTATTCTTACCCTTCCTCAGCTTGTTCGTCAGATTCTTCATGACCAGTGAGCCTTTATGCTCAAATATATCCCTGACGAGACCCTCTAAATCTACGTCCCATCTATACTCTTTCTACAACTTACAGTTGTTAGGAAATTCGTGTGTGTGTGTGTATATATATATAATGTAAATTTAATTTAAATAACTTAATAAATTGTTACTTTAAACTCTTGAAATAACTGATCCCTATGGCCCCCTGGGATGGCCTTCCATGTAGGCCATGGACCATCAAACTTGCGTCGCAGCATCTTCGATATCGAATCAGAAGGGCCCTTCACGGGCAGAAAGCTGCAGCAAAATTAGAACATTAATAAATGTTATAAATAAATAAATAAAAAACAAGTAAATAGAAAGTAACGATACTTTATATATATTAAAAAAATTAAATTAGCTTACTCGTTATCCCCCCTGGGGATAAGAAGAATCCTCCTGTCGGATGGACCACGACTCTCCTGTCCCGATGATGATGATGGTCCTGTCATAGGTGTGGATGATGACGGTGCAGCTTGTGTCCCGACCACATGAGGCTGGGTAGGGGGTGCAACTCCATCACCCTGAGGTGTCTCGTCCACAGAGGTGCTAGTAGGGTGGTCTCGATCTGAAGGCTGTGGGTCGACCGGCGAAGGGACTCTCACAACACGACCTCTGCCATGACCTCCACGACGACCCCTACCTCTTTTGGAATCAGCCATCTGTGTAAAAAATGAAAAGATGATTACACAACAGTGTAAATAATACAAAAATAAATTACCTAAGTAGAATGACATTTACACAATGAATTATGACATAAATAAATTACCTAAGTAGAATCTCCGTCACTAAATTCACCCTCACTCTCATCAGTCTCACTTGATCGGAATGTGCCTTCGCTAGACAAGTCCAACTCGGATTGATCCATTAACTCTGTTTCAACTTCTTCCCCATTTCCGGAAATGTCCGGCGTAATTTGCAACGGTACGTGGGGTCTTGAAAACTCATCATCTTGGTACGGAGCATCTTCTTCAGGCTGGTTGATTACATTATCAGTAAGTATACTGCGAGACTTTATCTTGATAATACCTAACCAGCCTTGATGTCCTTCGGGATATGGCGAGTAATAAACTTGATCTGCCTGTTGTGAAAAAATGAATGGGTCGTACGCCTTATTATACCTACGAGACAGCCTAACTTGAACAATACCATATTTTTTATCGATTTTTGTCCCTACGTCAAGAGTAGGATCAAACCAATCACACTTGAAGATAACTAACTTCATCACGGGGAAACCGATATAATCGAGTTCAAGGATGTCAGTTAGAACCCCATAGAAATCATCCTCTACATTGCCATCAGTGGCTTGCACACAAACACCATAGTTACACGACTGCATTCCTTCATTCCATGTTTTTGTGTTAAATTTATATCCATTTACAATGTAAGTATTCCATGATGTAACCCATCTGTTAGGCACCCATGCCAAATTTGTCAACAATGGATTTTGAACATTGTTTCCTGAATCTAGTACCTAAAAAATCAAATATTATATTATTCTTATACATGCTATATATTTAAGGAGATAAAATGTATTGCAACAAATGAAGATGCTTAACCTACATATTTACTAAACCACGTAGCAAAGTGAGAAGTAATTTCTTGATTAACCTGATTGTTTGAAATGTCAGGTTGGAGATCCCTTAGAAAATTGTCGTACATCCTACATATGGGAGATTAACAGCAGGACGATTAATAATCATAAATGTCAATTGAACTTATAAAAGACATTGTAGAAACTTATTCTAAATATGGCGCCACCTCTTAACTATTTTGATGGATATACAGATGAGCAGCATTAATGTCACACTGCTCCAAGAAATATCCTTTTGATTTGCCACTAAATATGCCCGGATAGTTGAATATTGATATAGGAGACTAGTTGAACTTCCTTCGCCCGAATCAACGTTTCTAGGCATCCTTGTCCTTCTCGTGTTAACTTCGTCCGGATAGTAATAAGAGGCAAAAGTGGAAGTCTCCTCTACTAAGTATGCTTCACAAATGGAACCCTCCACCCGTGCCTTGTTCTTGACTTTGTGTTTAAGGGAGTGCATGAACCTATTAAAGAGGGACACATACAAATAATTACTAGTTCTAGGGAAAGCTAAACTATGATATCGTGTTCGTGAATTTCATATGTATTAAGTAAAATAGTTGATGTTGTTTACCTCTCAAATGGATACATCCAGCGGTATTGGACTGGGCCACCAACTCTTGCTTCGTAAGGTAGATGAACTGGCAGGTGTTCCATGGAATCAAAGAAACTAGGCGGGAAGATTTGCTCCAGCTTACATAACAAACGGGTATCTTGACTTCCATATCCTTTAATTGATTCACATTTAGTGTTGTCGATGTAAGCTCCCTGAAAAAGTGGCTAAGCTCAACAAGTGGGTTCCAAATTTGCTTCGGTAATGCGTCGAACGCAATTGGAAGCAACCGTTGCATGAACACGTGGCAATCATGACTCTTCATTCCATGTAACTTTGCTTCCTTAATGTCAACACATCTACCCAGATTGGAAGCATACCCATTTGATAAGTCTGTCACGACCACCATCCTGCAACTCAAGCTCCTTCCGATTACAAATTTCAGCCAGATCCAATCGGGCTTTATTTGTATCCTTTGTCCTCCCTTGATGTCCATCATAGTGTCAAACACATTCAAAAACACATTCCTCTCAGTATGCATGACGTCAATGTTGTGATGGAGTAGCTGCGTCTTCCAATACGGCAACCTCCAAAATATACTTTGTTTTATCCAATTATGGTTGATGCCATAATCAGGAATATGTTCTCCTTGGGATTCATGGACGAGCGGTAAGTACTGTACTATCCGCCATACATTAGGACCAGTCAAACGTGGTGGAGGCGGTGTTGTCTCTGCACAACGCTTCTTGAATGCATTCTTGTTCCGCCTATAAGGATGATCTTCTGGAAGGAATTGACGATGACAATCAAAATATGAGATCTTTCGACTGTTTTTAAGCATGAATGCCTTCGATCGCTCCATACATATTGGGCATCCAAGCTTCCCCGCGGTCATCCAACCCGACATCATCCCACAGGCGGGAAAGTCGTCGATCGTCCACATCAAAGCTGCTTTCATCATGAAATCATGCCTCAAAGATACGTCATATGTCAAGACACCATCATTCCACAGCATCGTCAACTCATCTATCAACACCTGCAAGTACACATCAATCTTACCTTTTGGATTATACGGACCCCGAATTATGACTGTTAGGAACATAAACTCCCGCTTCATGCACATCCCCGGGGGAAGATTATACGGAGTCGGGATAACCGGCCAACAAGAGTATGCTTTTCCAGACTGCCCAAAAAGATTAAATCCATCAGTAGATAACCCCAATCAGACGTTCCGAGGGTCCTGCGAAAATGCCATATGAACCCTATCAAAATGCTTCCAAGCTTCTCCATCAGATGGATGACACAAGACATCTTGCTCCCTCTCGTGCTCACTATGCCACCTCATGTGAGCTGCAGTGGCCATCGAAGAGTACAATCTTGTAAGTCTAGGCACGAGCGAAAAGTACCACATCTTTTTTAGCGATCTCTTCTTCTCAATGCCCATCCTAGTGGTTGTCTTATACTGATCCGCACCACAAAATCGATAACATGTTATGCTCCCCGCTGAATCATCCTTATAGTACAACATACATCCATTCGGGCAACAATCAATTTTCAAACACCACAGACCCAAATTTTCCACAGACTTCTTAGCATGATAAAAACTAGTAGGCATCCGATTTTCTTCTGGCAACGCCTTGGACACTGACCTGGTGAGGCGATTAAAACAACCTTCTTGCATATTGTAGTTAGATTTGATACTCAACCATTCCATGCACATCGACAACTCCGTGTACTCCCGACATCCTTCCCACAATGGAGATCGTGTAACACTCAGCATATCATAGAATCTTTGACCTTCGGGATTCGGATTCTTCTCTATGTATTGGGAACCCATTCCACCATCTTCTCCCCCATCTTCTTCTAGTACAACACCAACCGATGGTCCAGCATGATCAATTATCATCTTCTCGTATGGATTCAATTCTTCCGTCCGGTCACCACTTCCATAGTACGAACCTTCAAACACAATCGGTTTTAAATCAGGCAACGTCTCACCATGGTTACTCCACCAATAGTAATCAGGCATGAAGCCCTTCTCATAAGGATCGGCTACAACTCCATCCACTCTTTTGAAAGATTGACACTTGCATCTTTTGCAAGGACACCTCAAATGATCACCGCCCAGCCGTATAAATCTCTCCTGGCTAACAACAAACTTTATAAACTCACCCACTCCAACTCTATACCCTTCTCTAAGACGTTTATTCTGATCCAACCTACGATACATCCATTTCCGATTCTCCGGAATATCCATTTCTGGCAATTAAATATCCTGACCAATCCTACAATAACACTTATATATTACGGTGCATTCCAATAACTCCATCAATCTCGTTCTTATGACAAGGTATGAACCTATCCGATTCGAGAAGAAACCTTTACCACACTCGGCTAATAATAGTTATTCCCATATTCAAATACCTTATACTTGACAAAATTTGGCAGCATTTCCCATCTGTCTCCAAGTACACGACTGGAGCACGGTGAGAATCACCGCGATCAAGTATGCACCAGGAGAACAAAAGGAAATGCATCAGACCGAGATTTCAACAAGTATATAAGGCATTTGAACATTGAAATGACTATTGTACGAGTGTGAAAAAGGTTTTTTCTCAAACTGTCCCACTTGGACAATTCAAGATTCAATACAATGAGCATGTGTACCCTGAGAAGGTACGCATGCTCATTAATATTGAATCTCAAACAGGAAACTAAGGCTTTCGTAAATTAATAATTAACTCTAGAAGAAAATAAAACCATTGACTTGTAATGATTGCAACATACTTCAACAAATATATATTGAAGCATAATTCAATACAAACTTAGATAAAATATAGTAGCAAACATCCTATTGAGCTCCGCTCTCCACTAACAAGTAACACATAATTGTCAAACACATGCATAACTTCTAAATTAGCAACACACAACAAGCATCCCGCCTTTTTTACAGGATCACTTCCTATTGAGCTCTGCTCTCCACTAACAAACAACACATAATTGTAAATACATGCATAAATATTAAATTATCAGCACACAATCAGCATCTTGCCTTTTAGGCAGGATACCTTCCTATTGAGCTCCGCTCTCCATTAACAAGTAACACATAATTGTCAAACACGTGCATAACTTCTAAATTAGCAACACACAACAAGCATCCCGCCTTTTTGACAGGATCACATCCTATTGAGCTCTGCACTCCACTAACAAACAACACATAATTGCAAATACATGCATAAATATTAAATTATCAGTACACAATCAGCATCTTGCCTTTAAGACAAAGCAGAACCTTAAAAGAGAGTATTGAGAGAACTTACCTATGCGACAAAATGCAAAAACAAGTAAGGATAAGGGGAGGAGCCGCGGACAAGAAGATTAGGAACTGATAAATATAATAAGACAATATGAAAGCAAATTAATATCCTTAGAGCCAACGTAATTGTATTCAAGTTAGTAATATAAACGTTCAACAAATTGCCATTACGACCAATTGATTACCTGTGGAGATGGAGAGGGGATGAAGGGACTCGGTTTCAACTCATAAGAAATAGAGCAATGATCTATAATGGATACAAAAAATTAATCCTGTCAAATACTAACATTTAAGAAACTAACATTTAAGGCTCTCATATATTGTCACTTTGCAACTAATTCGATGTACTCATGAATCTTGCACCACTCAACTCACTCTCTTAATTATCGGTTTTGTTTGCGATGTTTTTCAAAATCACGAATAAACTCTCTCAAAACTTAAACTATATAGGTGAAGGAACGTGAGTAACTTCATGTAGCATTCATAATGTACAAGTCCATTTTTCAGATATTTGGCATTGTTTCATTAATTATTAGATGTTGAATTAAAACCTTAACCAATAAAATAGATGTACAAAATGGAAACCATAATAAAGATCAAACACAAGGGATGGTTCAAAAGCATGAGCTTTACATTGCCTATGAGAATCTAGAAAGTTGGCAAATCTATTTTTCAAGTCACCGCACACAAGGGATTAAGTTTGGTTTTCTATTGGTTCTATCCAAGATTCCATGTGATTACTACCCCCTCCAGCTCTCATATAAAAATATCAGTTTCACCATGCTTTGTGCTAAAGAGAAGTGTGTAACAAAGAAACAACACAAACACAAGCATAACAAGTTTTAACAAGTTCTCTAATTTGTTAGTATCAAGACCAGTATAATAATACTTAAAAATTGAGAATTTTTTTGTCAATAATGAATACAGTTATATTGCATAAAAAGCATATATAGCTAAATAGGTCAGGTCTGAGGCTTTAAAGAAAGCCTGCCAGGCCTACCAAACCGGCCTATTTAACACATACATACACATAAATATATATGTATAATATGATATGTTATAATACTATAATATATTATTTATACTATTCATAATATTTTAAGATAAAGGCATATTGGTCATGTAGTGACTTACTTGCCTATTTATTTGTGAATGCCTGATAATCCGCTGGCTTATGATATTTTATCTATTATTTTTGAGCGAATTTCATCAATTAAATTTTGTTAAATGCTTGACTTAGCCCAAATTAGACTTTGTTTTCCTATTTTGGTTATTTTAGAGTCAATGAGTGCATTTGATCAGATTTTTATTAATTTTATGATATTTTCTTATTCTTATTTTTAGGAGAGGACAAAGAAGAAGGATTGAAATTAAATTGAAGATTTCCAAGCAAATTGCAAGGGCCCATATGACAGATTTGAATCCAAATCAATTTGGATTTGGATTATTATGATTAAAAGATAATTCTATTGGCATTGAGATAAAAGATTGGATCCAAATTAATCAATTTGGATTTGGATAATAATTGCCTATCACAACAATAAGGATGTGATAAGATTTGGCAATTAATTTGGAGATATTGATTTGGATATGAAGATTTAAAATGCTCATGACCAATTATGATGGAGCTTGCATGAAGATGGAGTTTGAAAAAGTAAGGAAACTGAGCCAAACAGATCCCATCACGGCCTAGCCGTGATGACCATCACGGCCTAGCCGTGATGACCATCACGGCCGTGATCGAGTAGAGCTTAAAAAAAAGAAAATGGAAAAGTCAGAACTCGTCACGGCCTGACCGTGATGTCCATCACGACCGTGACGTGCCAACTGAACCAGACCCTCACAGGCAGAACTGATCACGGCCTAGCCGTGATGAGCATCACGGCCTAGCCGTGATAAGCATCACGGCCGTGACAGACCAACCAGCGGAGCAACATCCAAATCAGAATCCATCACAGCCTAGCCGTGACAGGCATCACGGGCGTGACGCGCAATATTTGGATCTGAACAAACTGATTTCATCTGAATTTGTATTTGATTGGGATTCAAATTACCCTAATCTATAAATAGGGCAATTAGGCAGAGACTAAAGGGACACTTTTGGCTGCTACACTTAGCAAATTTTTAGGATCTTCTTCTTCTTCTTCTTCTTCTTCTTCTTCTCCTCCTCCTCCTCCTCCTCCTCCTCGATCCTAGGCATTATTTTATGTTGTTGTTAATCAAGCTTGTTATCACCATGGCAATGCTTGAGTAATAGCTTTATTTCTAGGGATTGGGGCTATGCCCAAGATCTGATTTATGTTGTGAATTGATGTTTTACCTTCGTTAATTTTGATTTTGCTTTAGATCTGATTCCTATTGTTGTAATTACTTGTAAATCTGGTGCGCACTTATTTGCATGTCATAGATACTCTAAGGAGGAACCTAGCGGTGAACTTAGGTATCAGATCTATAGAATCGGACTTAGGACTTAAATCACGAGAGTTAGAAGTGGTCCTTCGAGGATTAACGAATTTTCACAAAACTTAAAGGGTTCAATCTAAATTCAACTACCACGAGAGTAGGGGTTGGTTTAATTGGGCACGGTTTTTGTAACCTGAGAGGGAGCATTAACTTGTTTAGGATAAATTCGCCTTCAAAGCAATTTTGATAATTAACAAGGGGTAGTCAATTTAGTAACATGAACAATCTTGTGGTAACCCAATTCCTAGGAATCTCTTTTAATTTGAAAATCCCAAAAATATTTGATTTTATTTTATTGTTTATTTTATTTTCTTTGAAATCTTCCCACACTTATTTCTTAATCTAAAATAGTCGTTTAATTTGTAAAGTGGTACTTGGTTTCTCAATCCCTGAGTTCGATACTCGGTTTCTCACCGTTTTAATATTACTTGCTTCGATCCGGTTCGCTTGCCGGAGCCCATCAAGTTTTTGGCACCGTTGCCGGGGATTGGCAATACCAATATCATTAGTAACAAAGAAAACAACTACTTTGGACATTTTTTTATTTTGTATATATTTGATATTTTCTTTTGAGTTGTGTTTGTGTTAGGTGGATGCCACACATGGACTATTGTTTCTATCTAAACAGGGAATCTCAAATTGATTGGATCGTGTTTGATTGTATAGTTGGTAAGCATGTGAAGATATACTCCAAGGAGGAATGGAGGTTTTATTTGTCATCCTTACAACCACCACCAGACATTAAGCTGGATCCCGAGGTGCTGGAATCACTTTGGGATATAGATGCTCAACATTTGATCCAGAGCATAGAGCGTTGCAAGGAGGAATTTAGTGGCATGATTCAAAGGCATAAAATGCGTAAGAAACGTTCTCAACTGGTAACGGAGATGCTAAGTAACAACTTTCAAAGGTTAGAAGAACATGCTAGTGAATTTTCTAAATTTCTAGCAGAAAAGCAACATGGAATTCAAATTGAAGGGAATCTATTTGCTGGCATGGACGTGAATGAAGACGAAGTGGTGGTGGAAGATGATTCAAGAGGAGAGGATCATGAAGAGGAGTGCAAGGAGGAAATATCTCCTATTGTTCCTTAGCAAGGGACAAAAGAAATCAATCATGTAGAAAATACTTCTCTCACCATTCCTATTGAGGAGCCTAGAAATCCTGAGTTAGATAAGTATGTTGGTTTGCATGCATGTGTGGATGTAACAAAGTTGGTGCCTTCAATTTGTTTATCACATTACTTAGTAAGAATACCAACTTTGGAGTTCAAGTCATTGCCTGAGAATTGGGAGTTTTCATCAATAGCGGCAAAGGCTCTAAGATCGCCACAAGAAGTTATGGTCCTAGTACTTCATGGAGAAACTAATTACATAAAGGCCATTCTTGGAGGAGGTGACTTACCATTTGACCCCGGAGGAAGTGAGCTCATCGTATCACTTAAAGAAATCAATGAAATCTCATCACACTTGCCTCTTCCATCTCCACTTCACAAGCCATGGGATCCAGGTGGAAGGTCTTACATCTTGGGCATCTCTTGGTCTTTTTACCATAGGCTATGGGATCCGGGTGGAAGCATCTTGAATGAGTTTTTCTAAACCTTCTCTTTTTAATTATTTTACTTTTCTTTACTTGAGTCATATGTGTGTGAGTCTTGTGTTGGTAAGCTTGAATGGATTTTATTAAATTTAGAATAAATGGATTGCATGAAATATGTTGATTTTTGATGATTTCCCCTAATGATTTGAAAATTGAAAATTGATCCCTATGTGAAAAATTGAAAATTTAACTTTGAGAATTTTTGTTTGGAATGCATGATTTATGACAAGTTTGGGGTGAAGGGGTGCATACACTAGGGATTGTATCTCGGTCAAACAATTTGCGAAAAATGTCCAGGTCAGGAATTTGAGCCTCCAACAATGTTTTTAAATTGTGTGAATCACTTTTAAGTTGCACTTTCCTGGATTTGCTTGAATCTCTTCATAGTTTGCATGTTTATATGTTTGCATCAAATGATTGAGGCAATTTTCTTTGAAATAACTACTTGGCCTAAAAAGAACCATCTCTAATGCATGTTCCTTAGTTAGCCACATTCAGCCTAATAGCCTATTGTTTCTTGATGACCTTATGCTATAAGCCAAAAATCCGGAAAAACCATGTTAACCCAATCTTAGGATTTAGGAGAGCATGGATGCTTAGCAAGACAAGGGTTGAAGGAAACTAAGTTTGGGGTGGCTACAAGGATATGATATGTTGTTTTGGATTGAGAAAAAGAAAAAAAAAATATAGGTTGAAGCCAAAGGAAAAGGGAAAAAGAAAAAGAAGAAAAAGAAAAAAAAATACCAAAAATGGGCAAAATAAAAGGGTGTCAAAGGAAATAGGTTGTAGCCACAAAAAAAAAAAGATTGAAAAAGGAATTAGAGTGAAAATAAAAGTGTAAAAAGTTTCATGATCTCTTAGTTCCTATGGACTTAAGCCTAGTACCTTTGAAAGACCTTTTGATGATGCATGCATGTTTTTGTGGGAACTTTGTTTGAGATGAAAATCAAATTCATGGAAAGTGCTCTTCAAATGTGAAATCGAGTGAAAGTTGATATCCTAGACAAATTGAGTGAATGAGTGAATTATTAAATGCCCTTGTGAGGAAGGCAAATGTTTGAAATTGGTGATCTCCCTTTTGTGTGTAACTCGAACCCTTTGCTTAGATTAATAATTTCATGAATGATGGAATTCTCTTTGTTTGAAGTAAATGAATGTGGGGATTACTATACTGAAATAGGGGGAAACATTGATTGGAATTGTTTTGATAAAATTGCATGAAGATTATGTGAAGTTTGATTGAGTCCATTGAGCTTGCTAAGTTTCGAGTCTTTTTGAGCTTTAGTTTGCTTGAGGACAAGCAAAGTTTAAGTTTGGGGTGTTTGATAATCCGCTGGCTTATGATATTTTATCTATTATTTTTGAGCGGATTTCATCAATTAAATTTTGTTAAATGCTTGATTTGGCCCAAATTAGACTTTGTTTTCCTATTTTGGTTATTTTAGAGTCAATGAGTGCATTTGATCAGATTTTTATTAATTTTATGATATTTTCTTATTCTTATTTTTAGGAGAGGACAAAGAAGAATGATTAAAATTAAATTGAAGATTGCCAAGCAAATTGCAAGGGCCCACATGACAGATTTGAATCCAAATCAATTTCGATTTGGATTATTATGATTAAAAGATAATTCAATTGGCATTGAGATAAAAGATTGGATCCAAATTAATCAATTTGGATTTGGATAATAATTGTCTATCACAACAATAATGATATGATAAGATTTGGCAATTAATTTGGAGATATTGATTTGGATATGAAGATTTAAAATGTTCATGACCAATTATGATGGAGCTTGCATGAAGATGGAGTTTGAAAAAGTAAGGAAACTAAGCCAAACAGAGCCCATCACGGTCGTGATCGAGTAGAGCTTAAAAGAAAAAAAATGGAAAAGTCATAACTGGTCACGGCCTAACCGTGATGTCCATCACGACCGTGACGTGCCAACTGAACCAGAACCTCACAGGCAGAACTGATCACGGCCTAGCCGTGATGAGCATCACGGCCGTGACAGACCAACCAGCAGAGCAACATCCAAGGCAGAATCCATCACGGCCGTGACGCGTGATATTTGGATCTGAACAAACTGATTTCATCTGAATTTGTATTTGATTGGGATTCAAATTACCCTAATCTATAAATAGGGCAATTAGGCAGAGACTAAAGGGACACTTTTGGCTGCTACACTTAGGCAAATTTTTAGGATCTTCTTCTTCTTCTCTTCTCTTCTCTTAGGCTTTATTTTATGTTGTTGTTAATCAAGCTTGTCATCACCATGGCAATGCTTGAGTAGTAGCTTTATTTCTAGGGATTGGGGCTATGGCCAAGATCTAATTTATGTTGTGAATTGATATTTTACCTTCGTTAATTTCGATTTTCCTTTAGTTCTGATTTCTATTGTTTTAATTACTTGTAAATCTGGTGCGCACTTATTTGCATGTCATAGATACTCTAAGGAGGAACCTAGCGGTGAACTTAGGTATCGGATCTATAGAATCAGACTTAGGACTTAAATCACGAGAGTTAGAAGCGGTCCTTCGAGGATTAACGAATTGTCACAAAACTTAAAGGGTTCAATCTAAATTCAACTACCACGAGAGTAGGGGTTGGTTTAATTGGGCATGGTTTTTGTAACCCGAGAGGGAGCATTAACTTATTTAGGATAAATTCGCCTTCAAAGCAATTTTGATAATTAACAAGGGGTAGTCAATTTAGTAACATGAACAATCTTGTGGTAACCCAATTCCTAGGAATCTCTCTTAATTTGAAAATCCCAAAAATATTTGATTTTATTTTATTGTTTCTTTTATTTTCTTTGAAATCTTCCCACACTTATTTCTTAATCTAAAATAGTCGTTTAATTTGTGAAGTGGTACTTGGTTTCCCGATCCCCGAGTTCGATACTCGGTTTCTCATCGTTTTAATATTACTTGCTTCGATCCGGTTCGCTTGCCGGAACCCATCAATGCCTAGTAACCTAAACCTATTTATTAGTATACGTCTACAACTTCTTTGTCATTAGAGACCTACGAGCCTATTTACAAGTGAATGATTGTGACCTATTTATAGATTTAAGCATATTTAAAGGTCTTGTTGATAAGTAGGATTTTAAGTAGGGTTTCAGGCCATGTCAGACTTTAAAGCAGGCCAGACTCAGACCATAGAAATTGGCCTATATCTGGCTATAGGCCAGGCTCAGGCCTCGTGATTGGAACACAAGTCAGGCCCAGGCTTACCAGGGCCTAGCTTGGGGATAATTGAAGGTGAGAGTTTGAAAAGGCATAAATGGGAGAATTTGTCTTTTTTTTTCCTATGCGGGTGATGATGAAAAGTTAAAACAATGGAGTTGAAAGGTGAGAGAGGAAGAGACTGAAAGAGGAACATGGTAATGTGGAAAAGGAGAATTGAGTTTTGTCTTCTTTTTTTTTTTTTTGAAAATAAATGTTTTAAATTGTAATTTGTTGTCACCTTATTATTGGTTGTGCTTAATAATGGGTTGCTGCGTTTATGTTTACCCAAGACTTTCTCTCCATAAAAGTTGTTTAACTTCCTTTTTATGGACTCCATCATGCTACATCACAAGTTTTTATTTTATAGTACTTTAAGCAGTTTTCTACTTTGACGATGCAACTCTAAAAAGTTATAATTCTTCTATAAGAACTGATTGCTTCTATGAGCAATGGTGCTTATAACTGGATGACATGTTACTGGTGCTACTTATGAGAACCGATTCCTGTTTCTTACACAACTCCTTTGGTGATTCTTACACCAACATTTTAGTTTTCTATTCCTTTTTAGAAGATGAGTTAAGAGTGTAAATGACTAAAAAAGATTGAATTACTTAAAAGAAACTTTAAAGGTTTTTTGGTCCAAAAGTTTTTGATTTGGGTTGTTAACTTACACCTACACAAAATGAAGTGGAAGTATATTCGAAATCCGAAGAATAAATATTAAAATTTTTCTTATGAAAGCAAAGTTCACGCCGGATCAGGAGCTGAACTTATATGAACTGAAATAGAACACTTATTCTCAAACATCATCTATGCATAATTTTTCCTTCCGTCATTTAGCAGGAACAGGATGGGATGCCAACAGCCTGAGCAGAGTTCAGGGGCAAAGCAGTCTAGAATAGATCATTCTCAAAGTCTTGCAAATTAAAACGGAATTCTATATCCGTTTTTCATGCTTGTGCTTTTACAGTCTTTCCAAAGTAAGCGTAAAGAAACATGACGCAGTAGCACTTTTCATACAGAAAACATATTAAACTGAAGCAATACAGGTTAAAGAATAAACTAAAGTAACAAAACTATAGCATTATGCACTACAAAATTGATTGGTCCGTCTTTGAATAATCTACTGAGAGTCAATAAATCTTTAGATGAAGGACATAGTTTAGCAGTAAACAATTATGTATAAAGACTACTTATTTACAAATTTTTAAGGGTGGAGCTTGTCTTGCTTTTAAACTGTTCACTTAAACATGACAGAGAGAGATAGAGGAGTGAAGAAGAGAGCTTACCTATGGAAGAGGAGGATGGTGGCGGTGGTGGTGGTCGGAGGAGAGGATGAAAGAGAACCTGAGAAATGGAATGAGATAGAGAGAGGGGGGGATGGAGAGAGACGGAGAAGATGAGAGCTTACCGGAGGAGAGGGGACGGCGGTGGTGGCTCGAGGTGTCCTGTGGTGGCCGGAGCTCGCGAGACGAAGAGAGAAATGGTGAGAGAATGAGAGATTCGGGAGAGTGAGGAAGAAAGGGGGCTGCACTGGTTTTAGGGATTTTATTTTTAGCGACCGAATTATTCGGTCGCTAAATCGGTTGCTAAATGGGTTGATTTGAAATTTGAATTCATAAATTTAGCGACCGATTTAAATTTCGGTCGCTAAAACGCTCTATTTTAATTTTTTTACGCGCTGTTTAGCGACCGATTTAATATCGGTCGCAAAGATAAATAAAATTTAACCGTTGCATTTAACTCGGTCGTCAATCGGTCGCAAAGATAAATAAAATTTAACCGTTGCATTTAACTCGATCGTCATTTCGATCGTTAAAAAGTCAGCAATTTTGACTTTTACTTTCCTTTATTTTGCGACCGAAATAGAGACCGAAAACTCTACTACGCTATATTTTGGTCGTTATTTCGGTCGCAGTATCAACTCTAATCAGTGTTTGATTTAGATCCTACAATTGGTCGTCATTTCGGTCGCAAACAGCAACCAACAAATTCGGTCACGATTTTCGGTCGCTAAATAACCTTTTTTTTGTAGTGTTTCCTATGCACCTATTACCGACAGAACCGTGTCCGTCGGAAATTCCGTCGGTAATATAGTTTTCCGACGAAATTTCTTCATTTCCGATTAATTTTTTCCATCCATAAATCGTATTTTTTTTGTAGTGTCACGAATGAAAGAAGAGTTAATCACTCCGATCCATTTTGTATAATAAAGTTACGTCAAACAAAATACCAATTGATTTAGTAACCAGTTTATCCAATTAATCTGGTTTTTTTGGTACCGACTTTTTTAAAAATTGATTATTTATGTGAATCACGTATATATCATATTCCTATGCTCTCTTAAATGATCCCGTCACTGCCCTACATTTCCTCTATTTCCTAAAGTTAATTATATAATTTTTGTCGTCAGGTTTGAAAATCATCATGACACAAGTCTATATCATTAACTTATTATAAAATCAGCATTTCATTTTTTAAAAAAAAATTATTATAAAATCAATGTTCAACTGTTTGAGTGCAGCATAATAAGCGGTTGACATAATTCGATCTATGAGAATAAATTCTTCTTAAGTGGGATTGTATTGGTAAAATGATTTATTTGATTAAGCACAATTAAGAATGAGTTATAAAAGATTGATTTTTAACCTATGCAAATTTTCACATATTAATATATTAAAAAATCGAAATCTTTTATTAGAAATATAAATTTTTAAACTTTTAAGGAATTAAATACACAACTTTTAATACAACATTTCTATTTTTGTATGCAATGGGGAAAGAAGGCATATTATAACATTTCTACTATTTTTATTTCTTCTTTTTTTTTTATAAAAGAAGGGTTAAGCAATTTCATTAATAATGGAGAACTCAATACATCCGTTAACATCATCACAAATTTGGAGAATAGTAATATACTAATATAAGTAATCACCACTAACAAAGAGTGAACAACTACATGGATTTTTCTCCTATAAATTCTACCAAAGTGTTGGAAACATAAAAAGATAATTAAAAGACTTCTGTAATTTGAAATAACAACCTTAAAATTAGCTTAATTGTTTAATATGTATAAGATTGTATAAGATAGAAAAATTATTTACTATATAGTTTATTTTTTGTTTTATATAATCATTTTCAGCTTCAGAATTTGCTCGATTGCACAAAATAACTACGGCTATGGAAGCACCGCTTCCTTTGTTTGGTACTGCATAATAGGGAAGGATTGGCGAGGATCCCACATCCGTCGACCCCACTTATTGCACTCCGTCCACTAATATCCCATATTATAGGTTTAATTATTTAGTTGGTCCTCGAAATCTTTGACACTTTTCGGATGAGTCTAAGAATTAATTTTTTTTAATTGGATCATTAAAGTTAGATAAGATTTTCAATAGGATCTTTGAAGTAGAAAATTTGTTAATGATTCGTTAAATTGGACTTAATGTTAATGATTTCAGGCTGCATACGTGTATATCAGTCACCTATGCCATGTCATCATTCAAGTAGCACTCTACCATCATCCACTATTCGAGGGAGAGGTACGCGACCATGAATCAGAAATTAGGGAAGGAATAAGTTGTTGGTTCAGGTGAAGGAGAAGTAATCACATGCCACATTTTGGTCTTTTAGGTCAATATTTTGGGCTTTTCCAACTCTCAATATTAATTTGGAGAAAAAAATTCAGGTTCACATCAACAAGCTTAATGGTTTCTTCACGGAATACTATCCTAGAGACCCAAATGAAATTTTTCATAAGTTCAAGGATCCAATAAAAAAATTTAATTCAGGGACCTACTTAAAAAGTTTCAAATATTTCGGGACCAACTAAATTAGTAAAGCTATATTTTATTATATATCTAGTTTTAGTTTTACGCCATATTTATATTCTTAATAAATACATTTATTTTAGAATTACCCATATTTTTAAGGTATGATTTCTAATAGAAGAATTATAACGAGCTTCTTTGAGATATTGTTTAAGGAATTAAAAAAATGAAATTTTGTATGGGAAAATGATAAAAAAAATTTACTGGAAAATGATGTATTTAAAATATTGAAAAGTGTGATACAATCTTCCGATACAAACTTTACTTTTGTTGATTTCTTAAACAATGTCCTTAGGATACTCGTTAACAAGACTCTTTTTAATATATCAAATTGGAGGCATTAAATATCTCACTTGGTTCAACTCTTTGCAATTGATTGCAAGATCTTAAAATTAATTTATGTTTTTCACTTCTTTATAAGCAAAGCTTGACCGGATTTGGATCTTGTTATGTTCTTTTTCCTCTCGTGTTAAAGATAAAAAGATATAAAGTCAAATTTATTTGAGGGTAAATGATCCACCAAACCTTGTTTTTGTGTCTTTCTTTGATAATATGAGAGGAAAGCTTGTCTTGGATTTCTTTTCTCCAAAATGTAGCACGTGAGTGTTGGAGTGTGAGTCAAATTTTGTAATTAAATTTTATAGGATTTTTCAATCCAGTTATCTCTAAAAAAAAAAGTGTTTTATATTAAGTTGTGGATGAAAATCCTGTATAAATAATACAATCAACAAGTTTATCGCCTCATTTTTTGAACTTTATGGAGTTAGTTATGATTCATTAATAATATAAAGATTTTGTTATTAACAATCAATCATACATTGACATATCAATAAAATCGATTGACTTAATTATCTTAAAAATTACACACGTAATGATACTTAATAATATAATTTTTTTACACTTATAATATATCAACGTTAAACTTTTTTTATTTACACCACATCAAAATTAAACTAAAACTTCAGCTCATTCTTACTTTTAACTTTCATAGTGCTCTTTATTTTATTTTCACTTTGAAAACAGCAAACACAGCATAAGGCACTAGCTAGCCAGGATCAGGAGGGAAATCTGAATGGTAAATCCACTGCTGAAAATGGGCCACAAAGTGGGCCACGGGGCCGAAGTAGGTCCACTCCTCTATAATTTCATTTGCCACCACCATTCCAGAAACTCACGTAAAGTCAAGTATCATTTTGCACTTTCTAAAGTTTTTTTTCTTCAAAATAACTTTCTAAAGTATTGTTAAATGTGTGTTTTTACTAGCGTTCGAGAAACCTGATTTTAAATTGAATTGATTTTATATAATTTATTTTAATATAATTGAGTTTGAAGTAAAATGATTTATATTTGGATGTTTTTACATTAAAAACAAGTTTGACGTAAAACTTTGTGTATTTTTTCAATCAAAAAGAAGAAATTACTCCAAGCTGCTTATGATATAATCAATTTTGGATGCAAAATTCATTCCCCAAATATGTAATCAAACACCTCTTCTTCTTCTTTTTTTTTTATCAGAATCACGTTTGACAAGGTGCATAAACACTTCTAATGTTTCAAGATGTAAAACCAAACACACACTAATTGGTAATGATATTGTTAATTGTTAATTAACCCTTAAAACTAGGCTTCATAATCATTTTCATTATGTTGCTCCCAAAATCGGTTTGTCACGGGCTTAACAAATATAAGAAGAAAAAAAAGAAGAATTCCGCAACCGAATGCCGCGTTTCTTTTAAAAACAAAAAACAAAAAGAGAAATGATAAAACCACACAGACTATCGGATTCTGTTTGAAATTCAATTAAGCCAAAATAATTTTTTTAAGTGGAAACACTGCAAAATATATAAGCTATCCAACCAACCAGTGATAATTGACACAGTTAGATTGCAAAACAAAATAAGAGATTCGTATGTGGTTGTGACCATACATTATATTTGTAGTTGTCCTTGCGAACCACAAGCCGCGAGCATAGGCGCAGCACTAGTAAAATCACTAAAATGGTGGCAGTGATTATTATTGCATCAAAATGCTATAATCAAGCCATAAGAGATATGTCTGGCTTAGTTTGAATTGTATATAGAAGGTATCCAATCATATGGATTGATCTAGTAGAACATGACATGATCTCGTATTTGTCACAGGTTCGAGTCCCACTAGTCTCCTTGTGGTGAGATAAATACAAATCCCTTTATGAGTGTTCATAGAACCTGAAGATTTTCCCTATCTTGGACTGGGGTATCATCCCCTCACCCTAAATTTTTGTAACCAATAAAAAAAAAGGTATCCCCTCTTTTCTTTTCTTTTTTAAACTAAGGTATCCCCTAGTTATTTTTTGAAGTTTTCTCCTTTTAATGAAAAATTTCCTTTCCTGAGAATAAAAAAACTAATAATGTATTTGCACATAAATTTAAGTGAAAATATATTTAACGATTCACCATAAATATATAAAATATATATTTAATTGGTATATATTATTAATGTAATTTTTTTTATACTGTCAATCAATTAAAAATCGATACACCATTATAAATATTTGATTCTTATCTTAACCTCCTTAAAAGTCACTAATTCCATTATTTTTAATTGGTTGTCAGTGTAAAATTTTTACACTAATAATACATACAAATCAAAGCCATAAAATATTGATATACCGGATTATTTTTCCACTAAACACAGGCATGTTTCTATACTTTTACATGTGTTAGCCAGCCCCAACCAACATATCATATAGTGATATAGACCTCATTATTGGCAAAAAGGAAGTATCATGTTTAATTATCCCAAAAGAAGGAAGTAATATGTGTTAAACTAAGTAAGATATCTGAATTAGCACTCGAAGTTTTAATTATACATCCTTTAAAAAAAATGTAACTTTTTTATTTTGAATTGTGTTCCTGTCGAGATGCTACTTGCCGGAATCTCGTCGTAGAATGTTAAACCAAGAGTAAACAATGGGGGTTGTTTTAGATTGTGGCTTGATAGAATATTGTATTCCGGTCCTACGTATCCCAATGGTAATCAAAGCCAGATGTAGTTCTAGGTTCAACCCTTGACCATACGGTGATCTCGATCCCCTAATCTTGTATCCGATGAATACCAACGAGCAAGGACTCTTCAATAGTCTCTTGGTCGAGCTAGTTTCTCTAATACGCTTAAGGGAGAGTTATCGGGATTCAGTGAAAAGTGAGTTTCTCTCTTAGGTTCTCATCCTTTTATAATAGGATCCCAATGGCTTTAAGAGATCTGGATTTATCTCCTTTTATCTCTTAAATCTTCTTTGAGATGTGATTTCCTTAATTTAAGGGATATTATCTCTTTTAACCGGATAAGGTTGTGTGAGATAATATCAGGATTGATTAAGAAAATATCTTAAATTGATCTCTTAATCGGATAAGGTTATTTGAGATAATATTAGGATTATTTAAGGATAATATCAATATCTTATCCCTTAATTTAAGGGATATTATCTCTTCTAACCGGATAAGGTTGTTTGAGATAATATCAGGATTAATAAAGATAATATCGATATTTTATCCTTCTTGGTTGGATCGAGTATCTAAGCTCAGTGACCGGGTTTTACTCTTCGACCAGTACACAAGCCCCCCAAGCTTTGAGCTGATAAAGCATAGAAGCTTTCATGACATTCGCCGAGCTTAGGAACTTGGTTTCTTCTTTGGTCTTTCGAGTTGGCGAGGTAATTGGCCGAGCTTCATACTTCGGTATATGTATATATCCTCCAACTCGGTGAACAATTCGGGTGGCCGAGTTTGACGCTTCAAGCTACCGAGCTCTACACCTTGACCCATACACAAGTCCCGCGAGTAGCCGGAGCAACCGAGTAGGGAGCCAGAGCTCAACCAAGTAGGGAGCCGGAGCTCCAACCAGTAGTCGGGAGCAGGAGCTCAACCGAGTGGTCGGGAGGCGGAGCTCAACCGAGTGGTCGGGAGGCGGAGCTCAACCGAGTGGTCGGGAGGCGGAGCTCAACCGAGTGGTCGGGAGGCGGAGCTCAACCGAGTGGTCGGGAGGCGGAGCTCAACCGAGCCGGAGCTCAACCTTGTAGTCGGGAGCCGGAGCTCAACCGAGTGGGGAGCCTGAGCTCGAACCAGTAGTCGGGAGCCAGAGCTCAACCGAGTAGTCGGGAGCCGGAGCTCCACCAAGTAGGGAACCGGAGCTCAACCTAGTAGTCGGGAGCCGGAGCTCAACCGAGTGGTCGGGAGCCGGAGCTCAACCGAGTGGGGAGCCGGAGCTCAACCCAGTAGGGAGCCTGAGCTCGAACCAGTAGTCGGGAGCATGAGCTCAACCACTTTGTAGTCACTAATTTTGTGACTCTGGGAGTGGTATCATCCGAACATCACTTTACTCAAATATATAAATAATATGATATGATGCTACATAACACAACATTAAAGGCGTGGAGCAAAACATATCAAATCATATTAGATTTAAACTATATTTAAAGAACAATATCACCTGAGCATTTCGCGGCCTCTGATTTAGGCATTCCCTCAAGCTATTATGGTTGAGCTCTCCTAGACCGAGCTGTGGTGGCCGAGCTCTCTAAGACATCTTCTTCACTATGAGGCCGAGCTGTGGTGACTGAGCTCTCTAAGATATCTTCTTCATCTCTCTGATAAGCGCACATTATTTCGTCTTTCTTCTGCATCAAGTGCTCCCTCCGTTACATGCATCAAAAGCTGATTTTGTAACCTTGGCAACGTTGTGTTGCCCATTAGTAAAGTTGAAAACAAGGGTGTCGAACATGCATCAAAAGCTGATTTTGTAACCTTGGCAATGTTGTGTCGCCCGTTAGCAAAGTTGAAAACAAGGGTGTCACCGGTGGTGAAGGTTTTGTTGGCTGCCCAGGTGGTGCAGTTGGCGGCACCACCGGAAGGGATGGTCCAGCCCGTGGAATCACCTACCACATGTCTGGTCCGCGCTGCTGAGCCATGGAGAAGGGTGGCTACAGAGCATAACAGCAGAGGCAAGTGAGAGACGAACAAAACCCCACAGATTCTGAAACGCTTTAAATGAGAACCCACTCCATGCCTCACCACATGTTCCGCTCAATATATACACGACCTGAGCAGCCACTATGAACCACCATGACGAGTTCAGCACCACCGCAGCACCCACCAGTCCCCACCCCATCTCCACCATAAACAACCAGCTGACCACTGTGTGCAACACCAGCGCCGACGCCGATATCCACACCATCACCACGATCTTGCTCTGCGCCTGCAGGAACTTCTAATTGGGGAAGTTCATGGCGTACGCAAATAGCTGCGGGATCATCCATACCGCGAACACCCCCGCTGCCTCCGATATTGCCGCCGTCTGTCCTATCAGCTTCAGAAATGGTTTGGCGAAGACGTAGATAAAGCTGGGGAGTAGAGCGGTGGTGTTGAGAATCACCCATGATCTCTGCATGTATATACCTAACATCTCAACTTTTCCGGCTCCAAAAGCTTGTCCACATAGCATTTCCAACGCGCTTCCCATCTCAAGCATGACACCGAAGCAGAAGCCGACGATGACAGAGTTTTCAACGGAGACAGCGGCGAGTTCGAGGATGCTGACTTGGCCGGAGAAGACTTGAGTGACTGCGCCGAGGGAGTATTGGCAGATGTTGGTGAAGATGGCGGGGCCGGCGAGGTACCAGAGCTTCTTTGACTCGACGAGAAACTCTTTGGCAAAGTCTCCGGCGCCGGTGATCGGAGAGATGTCATCGGAGTTGGCGGTGAATACTACAGGGTCGTTTGGTGGGTGGTGTTGGCTGTTTAGCAGTGTGAGAAGTGGGTGACTGTAATTGGTGTAACTCTCTTCCATGAAGGATGAGTTATTTCTTCCATGAATTCCATAGTGACGAAAATATAGAATTTGAAGAAGCTTCATCACCATAGTTTTGATAGCTCATCTAATCAATCGTTTGACAGATGCCGATGGATGTGCGGCCGGGGAAAGTTTGCCTCGGCCCCACGGTGGGCGCCAAAATGTTCCTGCCGAGATCCGACTTGCCGAAATCTCGCCGTAGAACGTCAAACCAAGAGTGAGCAATGAGGGTTGTTTTAGATTATGGCTTGACAAAATATTGGATTCTGGTCCTACGTATCCCAATGGGAATCAAAGCCAGACGTAGTTCTAGGTTCAACCCTTGGCCATACGGTGATCTCGATCCCCTAATCTTGTATCCTACGAATACCAGCGAGCAAGGACTCTTCAATAGTTTCATGGTCGAGCTATTTTCTCTAATACGCTTAAGGGAGAGTCACCGAGATTCAGTGAAAAGTGAGTTTCTCTTTTGGGTTCACCTCCTTTTATAATAGGATCCCAATGGCTTTAAGAGATATGAATTTATCTCCTTTTATCTCTTAAATATTCTTTGAGATGTGATTTCCTTAATTTAAGGGATATTATCTCTTTTAACCAGATAAGGTTGTGTGAGATAATATCAGGATTGATTAAGAAAATATCTTAAATTGATCTCTTAACCGGATAATGTTATTTGAGATAATATTAGGATTATTTAAGGATAATATCAATATCTTATCTCTTAATTTAAGGGATATTATCTCTTCTAACCGGATAAGGTTGTTTGAGATAATATCAGGATTAATAAAGATAATATCGATATTTTATCCTTCCCGTCTTGGTTGGATCGAATATCCAAGTTCGGTGGTCGGGTTTTACTCATCGACGAGTACAAATTGTAAATTTAAATATAAATAAAAAGGTATCTCGTGATAAAAATATTTAAATAATTACTAAATGATTCACTGTATAATTGATAAATATCATATAAAGTTCCATATGAATGAACGGCTTCACCAGAAAAAATGAAGAAAAGTGAAAAAGAACAGATGATAGTCCTAGGCGATTCCGTTACGTCACGATGAAACCAAGAAAGAAAGAAATACGCTGTTTTTTTTTTGGTTTACAAAAGAAATACGCTGTTGTTGTGGTAAAACAACTAAGGCTCGGCATGGGAAAAATAGTTAACTAAACTTGTTGATAATTGATAAGTTAATTTTTAGTTGGTATTTTATAGTTGATAATTGAAAAATTGATTGATTGAATTTGAAGTGTTTGATAAAATTAACAGGTAAACTAACTTATAAATATAAAATAACATATTTATGATTAACATAATAAAGTGAGAATTTCATTAAATGAATGATGATAAAAAAAGAGAAAAAACAATAAAATACTAATAATAAGCTAAATAAATTAGCTTACAAAAAAACACTATAAATTAATAAAATAAACTTATTTATTAAACACATTTATTTTAATCGAATAAATTTATAAATTAATCAAATAAACTATACACTAATTTATTCTTACACGTAAATTTGCGAAACAGAGCCTAAAGCTGCTGAGCTGGTTTCTATATTTATTTTAACTATTAATTTTATTGTACCACATTAATTACAGTAAGTAATAACAGCCAGCAACGTTCCCTAGGCAAAGCCGCCTAATTAACTACTACTATCTGACTATCTCTCTCTGTTATTTAATAAATTTTATTTAATTATTATTTTGTTTTCCATTTAAATTGAAAATAGAATTGCAACAACCCATGTTCTCTACTCTCTCTCTCTGTATATCCCTCTGGCCTGAACACAAAGAGCACTAAAACCGAAAGTGAAAGGCAACAGAAAATTCTAGAGAGAAAACCTCGCCCCCTTTCACCTAATCAACTTCTCCTCTTCTATTTCACAAGAAAAGGAGATAAGAGAGTCACAGCGTTGTTAGCAATGTGTGTATAGGAAAGGGAGCTGAGTTCACGGTACTAACACAAATCTCACTATCCGGAAAATGCATTGATTGCGTCGCGCAAACCACTAACAGTAACAGAAAATGCGCCAAGCACTTTTGTGTGACAACCCAACAACAACAACCAAGTCAGATTCAAATTCAGACAGAGAAACTCACAACAACAACAACCACAAGCCATCTCAGGTTGTCCCAGCACCCTCTCCTCCGGTTCACTTAACCGGTCGGACCGGAACCCGAAAGGTCACTCCCACGCCCACACTCACTCTCACTGACCCACCCATCGAACCGGACCTAACCGTAGAGAAGCTCTTACCCAACGGCGATTACTACATGGGCAGCTTCTCGGGCAGCGTACCGAACGGTTCGGGCAAATACCTATGGACCGACGGTTGCATGTACGAAGGAGAGTGGAAGAGAGGCAAAGCTTCGGGCAAAGGGAAATTCTCGTGGCCATCGGGCGCCACCTACGAAGGCGATTTCAAATCGGGTCGGATGGAAGGGTTCGGGACATTCACCGGATCCGACGGCGACACCTACCGCGGGTCATGGAGCTCCGACCGAAAACACGGGTACGGGCAGAAGCGTTACGCGAACGGTGATTTCTACGAAGGGTCGTGGAAGAAGAATCTGCAAGACGGGAAGGGCAGGTACGTGTGGAAGAACGGGAACGAGTATGTAGGGGAGTGGAAGAACGGCGTTATTTCGGGTAGGGGTGCCCTTATTTGGGCCAACGGGAACCGTTACGAAGGGCAGTGGGAAAATGGGGTGCCCAAAGGGCAAGGGATTTTCACTTGGCCTGATGGGAGCTGCTATGTTGGGATTTGGAATAAGGATTTGAAGTTGCAGCAGCTGAATGGGACTTACTATAGTGGGAATGGGAAGTGTTTGAAAGAGGAGAATGATTTGATGATAACGATGAGGAAGAGGTCTTCGGTGGATTTTGGAACGGAGAAGAATTTTCCTAGGATTTGTATCTGGGAATCTGATGGAGAAGCTGGTGATATAACTTGTGATATTATTGATAATGTGTCCTTGTTGTATAGAGATGGAAGCGGATTATCAGATCGGAAAGATATTAAGCAGTTTCACAGGAATCCTTGTTGTTTTTCAAATGAGGTGAAAAGACCTGGGGAGACTATATCAAAGGGGCATAAGAATTATGATTTGATGCTAAATCTGCAATTGGGTATAAGGTAAAATAAATTTTTTTTTTTGGAAATTATTATATTCATTGCTTGTGATTGATTTATTACTGTTTCTGAATTCATGGGATTTTGGTTTTTGTATTGTTGTTATGTAGGTACTCTGTTGGGAAGGAAGCTTCAATATTGAGAGAGCTTAAATCTAGTGATTTTGATCCAAATGAGAAGTTCTGGACCAGGTTTCCAGCTGAAGGATCCAAGATCACGCCAACACATCAATCAGTGGATTTTCGCTGGAAGGATTACTGCCCTATGGTTTTTAGGTATACCCATGTAGTTTTTTGTGTTTTTGGTTACCCTCACATTCCACTCATCATTACATATTCATGTTCTGTTAGAGTTTTTGTTGTTGATTGGATTCTGTTTTTTGAATTTCAGACAATTGAGGAAGCTGTTTCAGGTGGATCCTGCTGATTACATGTTAGCTATATGTGGGGATGATGCCCTCAGGGAGCTTTCCTCTCCGGGGAAAAGTGGAAGCCTCTTCTACTTGACCCAAGATGATAGATTTATGATCAAGACTGTGAAGAAATCCGAAGTCAAGGTTAGATAAAACTATGCTATAGATGTTTTGGACTTGTCTCTTGCCTAAATTTCAATGTTCATTCACAATAGCGTCGCTCAGAATAAGTTCTTTACCCTGCTTGAACAAACCAAATACACTGGCCAAATGGGCATGTCTCTATTTCAGTGAGGCCTGCTTCATGTAGTTACATTCCTTTCGGTACATGCAGAGTTTGGTTTTTATGGAGAGAGCTCAGCCATTATAGTTTAGGAACTAATGTATCACACGATTACATTAATCATTGATTCTTTTCTTTTATGATCTTCTCTGCACCTAGAAATCTCTGGCTTGGTGCTGAACATCTATATTGACAGCTGCCTTTGATGACTAACTTTTAGGTGCTTCTTCGGATGCTTCCAAGTTATTACCAACATGTCTGTCGATATGAGAATTCGCTTGTGACAAAATTCTACGGGGTACACTGTGTCAAACCAATTGGAGGCCCAAAGGTATGTCTTCCTAGATATATTATTGCCATTTTAAGGGATTGGTCTATCCATCTCTGTACCTGAAAATTCATTATTATTGGAATCCAGACCCGGTTCATTGTGATGGGCAATCTTTTCTGCTCAGAATATCCGATTCATAGACGATTTGACTTGAAAGGGTCTTCATATGGCCGTACAACAGCCAAGCCTGAGGCGGAGATTGATGAAACTACCACCCTCAAGGACCTGGATCTCAATTTTGTGTTTCGTTTACAAAGAAATTGGTTCAAGGATCTCATCAAGTAAGTTGTGTCCTATCTAACATTTTCTGTGCTGCTGCTACTTAGCAATGAAGTGTTATACATATCTGTTGAGTGTTGACTTAATCTTATCTTGATATTAATGTCCAGGCAAATTGAACGCGACTGTGAGTTCTTGGAAGCTGAGGGAATTATGGATTACAGTCTTTTGGTTGGTCTTCATTTTCGTGATGATAATACATATGACAAAATGGGATTGTCACCATTTCTTTTGCGCACTGGTATTAATCCATATTTCACTTTAAGTGTTAATAGTAGATCAAATTTATTTAGCTGCAAGATTGTTAAGAGTTGTGTTGTTATCACTTTTAGGCAAGCGGGACACTTATCAGAGTGAAAAGTTCATGCGTGGATATCGCTTCCTTGAAGCAGAGCTACAGGATAGGGATCGAGTTAAATCGGGCCGGTATGTTGAAATATGTTCTGTTTCTTTTAAAAATATTTGATTTTAAATTGATAAAATTATTGCTTTGTTTTAATACCTGCCATCCAAAGTCTTAAGTGGATAGGCACGAGGTGTTCCTTGAATCAGTTTTAATTTCCCATAAAGAACCTACGAAGAGGTACTTGTATTTAGTTCACATTGGCATGCTAGTGAAAAATTAGGATATGTATCATTGTCTCTTAAAAGCCGTAGACCTGTTAAATGCTTGCTGTGGTTGAGTTCTGATTCTTTAATAGCCTTTTAGATGCCTAATAATTCCTGTTGTTGAATTGATGGCATTCACGATAATAATTGGAAATAGTTTGAATTATCTTGACAAGTTGGTCGGCATAGTGTAGCAGGCAACAGTTGGTTGTGGGGGCACATGCAGGTTGTGGTCCTAGTTTCTGTAGTAGAATTTTAGAATTCTTAATTTATTTTTGCCACCAGAATAATTTCCTAGTGTCAATATCATTATTTCTTCTCGGATGGTTACACTTTCATACCATCTCTGCATTTATGTTCTTTTTGGAATAATCTTATACTCCAGGTTTTACACAGTTAAACAAGATCAACTTTCTTTTACTTTATTGTTTGAAAATTCCCAATGGTTGATAATTCTATAGCATTCCTAAACTTGTTTAATGTTGTTGGTTTTCAATGTAAATACATAGATGTAAACATTTTTTTTTGGGGGGACGGGGGTTAAACGAATGTGTAAGTTTTATGTGTTAAAGTAGAATTATCGTTGTTTCAGGAAATCATTGATTAGGTTAGGAGCCAATATGCCGGCAAGAGCAGAGCGAATGGCTCGAAGGAGTGATTTTGATCAATACAACCCTGTTGGAATCAGCCGTTTGGCCCCTTATCCCAGTGGGGAGACTTACGATGTTGTTCTATACTTTGGGATTATTGACATTCTGCAAGATTATGATATCACCAAGAAGCTGGAGCATGCATACAAGTCGTGGCAGGTTGATGCTTCTTCAATTTCAGCTGTTGATCCAAAGTCTTACTCCAAGAGGTTCCGCGACTTTGTGGGGAGAATATTCATGGAAGACAGGTAGCAGTGAGTGAAAAAAAAATGAGGCTCAAATTTTGTCATGATGGTTAAAGGGTACCTTATTGATCTGAATGTTCAGGGAAAATAGCTGCAGGTTGAATCTTGCAGTTGACTGTTTAACCGGCCACTCTTTGTGGCTAGTGACTGAGGGAGCTCGCCAGAATTAAGGTTGTTTTTGTGGCTGAATTTTAAAAGATACAGCCATTATGAGGTGTATTGAAGACAGGAAAATATTTGTACATGGTAGATGGAGGAAATGATCTTAGGTTTATTTCTCCTTTTTTTTTTTCTTCCTTGATGGGGCGGGGCTTGTAGAATTTTTTGTGGTCACTAAAGTAGGATATGAATATGATGATGTGAAAAAGATAGGTAGAGGAGAGACATATAGGGGAGTGTCTCCTAGAGAATGGATTCAAAATGCGTGAATAGTAGTTGGTAATAAGGAAAGTGTACAGTTCATATAGAAAGGATGGATAGTAGAAGGAAATTTGTTTTTTTTTTTTTTTAATCTCTGGTATTTTCTTGGTTAGTTTGAGATATTTTGGAGACACAAGGTTGTGAAATGGAGGGGCAATTGCTCTTTGGGATCCTCTTTCCCACACAATCCAAGTCTTTCTTTTTGAAAATAAATAAAAATAAATGTGGCTCTCTCTCAACTGTGGTGAACAACATTAAAAAATTATGGGGGGTCGTTGGCCTTGGCTGGCTTAGCTTTTGCAGTGAAAGCGAGGGCGTTGGGCTGCAAGCTATCAAAAGCAGAGAAAGCACGAGATAGAAAGATTCGCTGGCATTTGTTGTTTTTCCTCTCATTTTGCTTTCTTTCTCCCGCTTTTTACTGTTTCTAGTTGTAACCTTTTTTTAATCATGTAAATAATCCATGGTTTTGCTAAGGAGTAACCAACATTGGTTAAGGAAAGTTTATAGTGAGAAATTAAGTGTAACTTATTTTAATATATTGAATGTATCATTTTTTTTCATATAAATTTTTTATTTTAATTGCTTAATCATATTTTAAGAATATTGATTAATATTCTAATATCCTCGATTTATTAAAGATAATGCCTTGTATCAATGATAACCTAGAACCTAGTAACATACCAGTAGTCTAGTACTAGTATTATCTTCGGATTTAATTATAAATAAAAATAATTAATTTTATATTTATTAAAAAAATTAGTTAATTTATTTTAATTATTTTGATTTCCGTAAAAAAAAAATGAGTTATAAGCCGTTAATCCTGCTCGTAGCTGATTGATCTTAGATAAGGGTTGGGATTTGAGATACAATTTTGTTATGTCGTGTCAATGGACTTTGGGAGCCGTGTAAGATGTCTGAATGTAAGTTTGATATTCACAGAAGAGGTCAAAGTCACCGATAGGGACATTAATCTATAAAGTTCTGGGTTTTATTAACATGTAGTATTTGTTAAAAAAATTTCATTTTAATATAAATTCTTTAACAAATACATCCAATAAGCAAAAAAAAAAAAAAAAAAAATGAAACACATAAAAAATATTAATTAATCTCATTGAATTTTGTAAAAAGTTAGATTTGTTATTTAAATTATTTTTTATTTAAAATTTTAATATTCATTAATTGAGTTATTGGAATTCGTATTAAATAAAAGATATTTTTAAAATATGTCATTAATAAATTATTGAAAAATAAAATTTACTTATATATTGAACAAAAACTAAAAAACTTTTTTTACTTATCGAGGGAGTAATCTAACAACATGTACTAGTAAAATCCTAAAGTATATGCTTATTCATTTTTGAACCAAATCTTTGGATTTTCCTCATAAACAAAACAGTAAGAAGCTTCGTTTAGGCTGAGCATTGTTTTAATCTCTAATCTTTAATATGTACTACCTCTGGACTTAATTATAAGAAAAAAAAATTAATTTATCCTTATTAAAATTATTAGTTAAATTAATTTAATTATCTTGATTTGTATAAAAATAAGTTAATTGTCTATAAAATATACAATACTCTTGAAATAGTAAATAAAAAATTGGTTTGATTGATTAATTTTTTTAATTTTTAAAATACTTATATTAAATAGAATTGAATTAATTAAATTTTATTTATATTTAAATTTAAAAATATAAACATTTTTTTATTTATGATTGAATCCTGAAAAAGTATTATATTAGCAGGGCTAGGAATTATTATTAGCATTACCGATACGAATTAGCAGTAGCGGCAGGCACCGGTTCTCTTTTTGACCTTGTTCTCTGTTTGGGGAGATTCTGTTGTCTGCAAGCTGACACTTGAAGCAATCGGTCCACGAAACGTCATTGTACAAGTGGTGGGCCTATTGCCACTTGTTCCAAATTCTCTCCTGTTCCAGTTCCAGTTCTAGGACGGAAGCTGACGATGCTTTCAATGGTGTTTCCCACGTCCTTTCCAATTCCTCCACAAATGACAAACTTCCCTTCCACTTACAATCCGCGTTGTCTTGTAATCATATTAATGATAACAAACGCGATTTTGGTAATTGATTTTGTGATTTCATAAAATTTAGTAAAAATTTATTTTGGATGTTTTTATTTGAAAATTGATGTAAAACTTTTTTTTATCCAAAAATTAACTAGAATTTCAGGTCAAAATCCACAAACATGTAACCAAACACCCTTTTTTACCGAACCAAACACACACTTAATGAGTGTCTTTATTAAAATTGATATATTTTATATTTGAAAATCAATTTTTTTTTAATTGAAAAATTAACTATTTCATATTGTTAAACATTAAATGTATTAATTTCCCATAAAATATTTATTTGTTTGGTTTTTTAAAAATTATCTTCAGAACACTCGTTAGCATTCTTCTTCCTTTTAACATCACAGTTCCAATATGCTACACAACTAAGCCTATGTTTGGAACCACCGGTGAGTATCCTCTGAACGCACGATGAATCAAAAGCTACTAGAGATAGCTTTCACGATCAAATTGACTTGGAATGTGATTTGATCGTGAAAACAAACACATACTAACTAAAATTATCAAATATATCTTTTATTATCATGTCATTGTTGTAAGGTATCCACCATCGAAAATGAATAATTTTTATAAAGGAACTTTGGGCTCAACTAGATTTTCATATACAAAAGATAAGAGTCAAACTTCTGACTACTTGCTCAAGAGGTCTGAATGAAAAACTATTAATTTCCATAAAGAAACTTAGGCCCAACCAGATTTTTTTCATATACAATAATCAATAGTCAAACTTCTGATCGCTTGCTGAAAGGGTCCAAATCCATTACCACTCCGACAAAGCATACATTGATTATTATCAATATAATAGTAGATCAAGAAATTAAATTTGATATTTTTTTTCATAATAAAATATATCAAATTGTGAATATGAAACATGTTATTGGAAGAAGACGACCAGCATGTGTAAAGTGTTGGATTGATGCACCCTTGACCGTCCAGGACATCAAGCGTGAGTAGTACAAACAAGCATTAGGCAACAACAATACAACATTCAGATCTAAGTAAATATCCGTACATCAACAAATCCGGAATTGGTTTCTCCGTATTTTTTAGGAAATACCTTTCACTTTTGCCTCAGCAGTGCAATGCTTTTTCCATGTGCACTACAACCCCTTCCATTCCACCACCTCATTAAACAATTGCTTTACTACTAATAAAAGAAGTGTTGTTACTTATTAGACAACTAATCACTACATTCTAGTGTTGTTATTAAATTAATCTGCATTTGCATTGACTCAGACCTTTTTTTTTTGCTGCATTGGTTCAGGACTTAAAAAGAGCTCACTCATCTCGATTTATGTTCACTAGGTAATGGAGGAAATCGGTTTCTTGATATTC
Organism: Sophora flavescens; assembly: GCA_030762895.1. NCBI lineage: Eukaryota > Viridiplantae > Streptophyta > Magnoliopsida > Fabales > Fabaceae > Sophora > Sophora flavescens. The sequence goes on along the minus strand of CM061067.1, from coordinate 52,433,068 downwards.
AACAATGATGGGTGCCTTAAGCCGTTTTAGGTAACACCAACAATGTTATAATGTTCGGTTTTAACTTTCTTTTCAACCGCATTTATTTATAAAAGGAGAATACTATTTTATCCAAGTTTTCTTACTCGATTGTTAATGTTTGAACAACTTGAGGTCATGCATTTAATTACACGATGAAGAATCACCTATGCTCCTATGCGTTTAAGACCATACATTTCTATGCCCAAAAATTTATTTGGAGTAGCGTAGTGTTAGTAACTTAGTATGTTATCCTTTATAATATTCTTGTGGCTAGCAATTTGTTCAAATTATAATCATCTTATAATCTCACTATGCGTTTCTTAAGGCAACTAAATACTGATTTAATATTAGCATATAATAATGTGAGTTAAAATAGTATGTGTATCTGATTCCGTACATTTTGAGGTTTATTGAGTCAAACATAAGTCCTGCCTGTTGAGCCAAATCAAATGGAGCTGGGTGTTGGTGCGTGGAACAAAACCCAAATGTAACATAATTAATTAATTAATATGTTTTAAATATAGGTCTAGCTAACGAGTGTCCTAAGATAATTGGTTAAAGAACTCATGAAAGGAAAATTTATATTGAAAAATTAAGTGTAACATTTTTTAAAATATTAAATACATAATTTGTCATACAAATTTTTCTTTCTTAATTTTTTAAACAATACTTTAAGTACATTCGTTAGCATTCTCCTTTAAATATTAATCTCAACAGATGCAAAAGAAGTTCTTAAGTTGTTCAAATCATGATGTTGATTCGGTCTATTTGGAACTACGAAGAAGAATCGGCATTTTCTTGACAACCAAACAAAAGATGAGGGAAGGGAAATTTTATATACTCACATATACAGTTCATATTATTACCACATATGATGGTTAAGTTTGGTTAACATGGTTGATGGGTTAGCTGAGTGCGCACGAGATTCACAAGTATATCTGTTCAACTAGGAATAATAATTCGAGAAGAGTCTCAAGGAAGGGTTTTTTGTGGATATAACTTGACAAAATAGGTGTATTCAACTCTTACGTATCCCGAGTGGGAATCAAAGCAAAACGTAGTTTTATGACAATGCTGATGTACTACTCGACTTATAGTGTATGAAGAAGATGGTATCTCCCTAAGGTCTAGGTCTTATATATATAGATGGGGTGGTTGTTAATAATATTAGTGAGTCATTATGAGTGATTAAGAATGTCATCAATGTGTGTGATTACAAAACCGTTGCAAGATAAACCGGCCTCGATTTCCGTTGTCTTGTGCTTGGGCCGAGGTCTGATTCATGTGGCAACGCCATCGTTAATTCGACCATTCGGTAAAGATCTCAGCTTCATCCTTTGGAGTCGAAGTTAACTGGATCGAAAACTTATCGGTCCATGTTGGAACTATATCAATTATTACTAAAGCATTTTCAATGACGTAAATTCTTGGAGTTGTTTTGATCTCTCTTTTCATGGGTTTTACCATGTCACATTAGAGCAACTCTCAACTAGCAACTGTCTTTTTTATGGGTTCTAATTGTAAATGGATTAGAGTAACTCTTGTACTCTATCTAATAATTTTTTTTTGCTTATTAAAAAAATGCAACATATAGTAAGTGTTAAGAAAAAAATTCAATTAGCTAAGTAAAAATAAACTTAGTCATATATAGATTCATTAGTGAGTTACTCCCCTTATCATAACGACAAAAGAATTAGCCACTTGTTCTAAGAGAGTCCCAGAACGTTATCTCCAAAGGGTTGACTTCGATTTTGGGCCTGTGCCGAAGTGGCCAAATATTTGGCTTCAATGCTATGGGTGGTGTCTGACTTCGTCTCCTTCGTAGCTCTACCTGTTCGATCGACTAGGGATGTACCAGGGAAGACACTCCGATGCTTAAGTCAGCAAAAGTACTGCAGATAATATGTATATGCAATAATGAGGTTAGTTACCTTGGTTTCTGGCTTTGGACCCCCCTTTTATAGCGATGTCACTGCTGGTAAGGCTTTTCTACTGTATGGCGTGTGGTACCTAGAGGGTTTGTGTTGCTCCCATGTTATTTGATGTTTGGGTCAGCAGTGATGTAGGATGATGATGATGGTGATTAAAGGGGCAACATGTGTTAGGGGCGCTCCATACTGATGGCACAGTTGGGTTGGTAGGGTGTCTTTCCCAAGGCATAGTAGGTTAACTTCTTCCTATTGTGAGTTTTGTCCTTTTAGGGTCAAGTGATTCGCTCGATTGAGGGCGACTCATCCGATCCCTAGGTTCTTTGGATTCTTATTGGGTCGAGTCTTTATATGGGCCTAAGACCAAGATGTGGGCCGGGATAACTCGGTCCAAACACCATTCATGGTCGTGAAACCACCCATGTAAGTTATGATATTAAAAGAGAACAAGATCATGAAATTCAATATATATATATATATATATATATATATATATATATATATATATATATATATATATATAAGGGCTCTGTTTGGCAAGTCCAATAAGCTGGCTTATAGCTTATTTGACTCGCTTATAAGTTTGTTTGACTGAAATAGAAGTGTTTGGTAAATAAGTTTATTCCATTAGCATATAACTTTTCTTCATAAGCTAATTTATTTAGCTTACAGCAAATAGCTTATTTATTTTTCTCTCATTTTTACCCTCATTCATTTAATGAAATTCTTACTTTACCATATCTATCATAAATATGTCTTTTTATGTAATTTTACATTTATAAGTTAGTTCAACCGTTAATTTTATCAAACACTTCAAATTCAATGATCAGCTAGCTTATCAGCTATCAGCTATAAACTAACAGCTAAAAATTAGCTTATAAGCTATTTTTGCCAAATCAAGCAAAGTAATGCCTCACTTAGAATTCACTTCAGAGTTATGATATTTTGACACTAAAATTTAACACCATGGGAAGACACCCTAGTTTTGAGTAGGTTGTGAACCAATGAAATAAAGAGAGAGAAAGAGTAAAGTGATAAACAACCTACTCAAAACTAAGGTGTCCTACATGGTGTCAAATTTTGGTGTCAAAATATCATAATTCTTCACTTAAATCAAGACCGAATGATTAGTTTAATAAAATCTGAATCCCAACCTGTAACATCCCGATTTTTCCGTTTTCTAAGATTGATATAAATATAAATAAACGTTTATATTTTTATCTGAAACTTAGAAAATTATTTTGGGAAAACCAAAGTCATATTCATATCATACTTATTTTTATAAGTATACGGTTAAATTTTGGGTTGAAAATTCAGACGGAACTCGGTCTGCGTTTTCACTGATCGAAAAACCTAATTTTGACCCGAGAATGAAACAAATAGATTTTATATCTCATTTCCAACGATATAGGTTATTTTGAAAAAATTCAAAATAAATAGGTTTTATACTCGATTCGGCGTAAAACCCTAAATCGGATAATCGACGGAGTCGAGAACGGACGTGCAGAGACAAAACCCGACATCGGATGCTGAGACATCTTTCCACCTAAGGCAGCGAGTCACCGGGTTGAGTCATCTAACATTTATGACGCATTTATGACGATTCCTAAATATCTAGATATTTTGTGCGTGAAAAGACCAAAATACCCCTACCCTTAACCTAACCGCCGTCGAGTTAAATTTTAACCATGGTTAAGGAACCATGGTTAGTTTGTATGGACTAGGAGAAGCCACACCTTTCAAATAATGTGAGCCACCTGTTTATTAACCATGGTTGGCAACAAAACCCAAGTTAAGTTATTTATTAACCATAGTTAACTATTATATTAATTTAATATTCACAAAACCCATTAATTCAATTAATTTTAACCAAACAAGGCCTAATTCCTAGCCTATATAAGGCCCAAAACCGCAGCCCTCCCTCCCCTTTGGCTCATCTTCATTTTCTTCCTATTTACACTTTACTTCAGAAACTCGTAAGAACATAAAAACTCCACCGAAAATATGACCCTCTTAATTTCTGAAACTAGAAAAACTTTCTACATGAAAGTTGTTCCTTTTTCTTTCTTCTTTCCAACGAGTAAAATATCGTCAAAAACGGATAAGTATATTAGGAGATATGCCCAAAATACCGAAACAGCTAGAAATCCTCAGCACCATGCGAGAACAGTGGAAATAAGGCCCTTTTCGCCCCTGTTCTGATCTTAATCAAATAAAACCTTCAACATCAAAGTTTTTCCTTTTCTTATTATCTTTCCAACAAGCCAAAGTTTGAAATTTTTGGATAAGTAGATCGTGATATATACTCACAAAACCATCACATCCTCAAAGCTGTCCAGTTTTAACTAAGTGTTAGTTGATCATTTCTCTTCGTTTCTTCATCATCAAGAGGTAATATCTTCTCTCCATGATCAGTCATGTCTTATTCTTCATTAATTTCACTTGTTTTATGCCATGATCATCATTGTAAATTCCTAGATCTAAAATCTTGTGAAATCTCTAGGAAATTGTATAAAAATCATATGATCATGAAACCAATTTCTATGATCTTGTAATTATCTCTACTTTCATTATCCAAGAGCATGAATCAAAATAAAATTTCATCCCCACTTTTCTTCTCATGGCCGAAACCTTGTTTATGTGGGTGGAGGAACTTTGTTCCATGTATTTTTGTTAAAGTTATACTTGATTCAATCTTTATAGTTCATGTATATATTGAAGCCAAGTTGTTTTGTCAAAAAGAAATCCCTAGCTTCATTTTTCATTGAAGGCCGAAAGTGGGTTTATGATGGATTGTAATATTTGATTTCAATTCTTTATGTTAAATCATTAGATCTATCTCTTAAGTACTTAGGATCATTAATCCAATGACTTAAGCAATTTTAGTAATTTTTAGCCACAAAATCCATTCTTGGTCATGACCAAACCTTAGTGGTTAGGTGATTGTATTTGTTTGATTTTGATTGGTTGAGTTGTGATTTGTTGAAGGATAAATAATCGTATCGTGTACGTGCGTTGATGGTTTCCGGATTCGCGACAAAGTTTTAAAATCGGAAGCTAAGTTCTTCGAGAAGCAAGGGGAGCTTACCTGAGGGATTTTTTCCAATAACTGTATGTGATTAGTGTGTGGTCTGTATTATTTATCTGTGGTTGCGGTGCTTGTTTAATTTGGTTCAAGTTGTTTAAGTTATGTTATTTTTACCTGTGATGGTTGATTTGCTTTAGATTGTTTATCTGCAATTATATTATAATGTGTTGTGATGCATGATCTGCCTGGAAATATTTATGTGATATTGTTGTTTGAAAAGCCTGATTATAGTTAGTACCCAATCAATTAATCTGATAAAAGCTTTAAGAAGCTTTATAAATTATATTCAATGTTTTAACGGTAAAATATTGGGATATAATATTAATGGAATATTTTATTTGGGAAAAATAAGGAATGTTGGAAAATATTTCTATTTTAACGATTTAATAGCGTAAGAGTGTTTTGTGAGTCATAGTGAGGACGTAACCGTGAAAATATTTTTGTACTGCTAGTTTATACGTAGGAAAGTTCTAAATATTAGAAAATATTATTTTAAGAATATAAGTTTCAAAAATAATTTTATTGTGGTGCTGGAAAAATTATTTTACTAGAAGAGTCATGATTGGTCTTAAAACGTCAAACGTCGAATAATTCCAATAATATTTACGGTAGGATTACTAAAAATAGTAATATTAGTTAAAATAGAGAATTTGTATCAAAGCAATATTTTCAAGTTCAAAATACTGATTTTATGAAAGAAAATGAATTTCAAGTGATTTTGATGATTTTGTAAAACGAATTTCCAACGTAAACATATTTCCGTAAAATTGTTTTATATACTGGGTTATTTCCAACAACTTGGATAAGTATCGGAAGTTTTGTTTTGATTTTGTGTTTCACCGAATGAAAACAGTGTTAACGTAAACCTAGTATCCAAGACATCGTGATACTGGCGTTCTTAATTACAAGCACAAAGATCTTTGATCCGTGTTACGTTGTTACACGTTGTACCGTTGTTACACGTTGTGATGAACGTTGTTAATAGAGAATATTGTATTTTTTATTTTATCACCACGAACCTAAGACGAATTGCAAGGTCTAAGGTTTTGTGATTGAGCATTCGGACTTCGTGTCCTGTGTTAGTTTTGAGAAATCTATCACGTTAAAAATTACGAATAGTTGTAAGCCATCTTGAGCTTCGACAAAAGAAAAATGAACACAAAGAAAAATAACGAGAACAAAATGTTTTATATGCATGCATGGGCAGACATGTCACGTCCTATGTCTGATACCTTAATGATAGGGTATTCGGGCTACGTTGTTATGTCCTATGTCTGATACCTTAATGATAGGGTATTCAGGCTACGTTGTTGTCACGTCCTATGTCTGATACCTTAATGATAGGGTATTCGGGCTACATTGTTGCCATGTCCGATGTCTGATACCTTAATGATAGGGTATTTGGGCTACGTTGTGCCTAATATACCTGGAAATTGAGCGTGATCAACTCATTTATTTGGTGTTGGGGTCTCCGGAGATTAGGTACTAAATTAGAGCCTGAATATTGAAGTGTTCATGCATTTTAAAAATAAAAAAAACTGTGATCGGGTATGAAACCCAGTGATAGACTGCTTGTTTATTTATGGAAATATACATGTGTATATGTTCTCTTTTGTGTCGACCATGCGGTTATTGTGTTAAATCCATATATTGGCATCTCACCCTTACAAATATATCAGGTTTATTCTAGACTACTATAGTACTTTGGTATACAAGCATGGATGAAGCAAAGGACTTCGCTAAGTTATTCGAGGACTTAGATTCTAGATGCTTGAAGAGGTATCTGTTCGTGGGAAAGACCATAGGGGTCTTTCCAATAATGTCTTGTAGAGCTACCAACTTAGGAGTCTTGTTTTGGGTTTTATGTTCAAAAGGTCGGTAACTGTGATGTTTTAATATATTCTTGGTTTTAAGTTTTTCTTTTTGGAAATTGAACCCTTTTGAAAATAAAAACGGTATGCCGTGGGGGCTTCTTTAAGAATACGACTTTACTATCTATTATATATATTAAGGTGTTCTAGAGTTATTCGTGGAAGAAAATTTTTACACCCGAGTTTGCTGACATCAAATAAATAAATTTTTCGAAAGCAACCAACGAATTAAAGTTTTATTTTCCGTGATGAGTTAACGGGTAAACATGTGATGACCCAGGTTAGGGTGTCACACAACCCACCATATAGTGCAGCGTTTTATACAATATATATTTTGATGCTAAGTTATATACAATATTTAACTAGGCCTACTTTTACATGAGTTTGGATTGTCTCCAGCAAAATTCTCTCCAGCCTCTCTCCATCAGATAATCTCAACCATTTGTTACATCTAACGGTTCCAAAAAATCAAAATTTAAAACATTAAAAAATATCAAAACAAACATAAAAAACCCTATTTCTCTCTGAAAACCATCGTGTGCTCCCTCTCAAGTCTCACCCGTCACCGCCAATCCGTCGTCGTCGTTCAAGGTAAGTTATCACCGCCGTCTTTCACGGTAAGCCGCCGGCGCCGCCGTTCACGGTAATCTGTCTCACCCCTTTTCTTGCACAAGTCCCATTTCCTTGATCCCTTTCTCCACCTCAACCAGTGGCTGTTGTGGGCAATTATCTGAGCACATATTTTCATCTATTCAACAACACCAATGAATCAAGCAGCCACAATATGACAAGCAAGGAAATATAATGAATCAGATGGAGTGAATGACGGTGCGGCGACAGAGCGTTCTACAACAGTGATGACGACACGAAGAAGGGAGATAGACGGAGTGACGACGCGACGGAGGCTTGACGTGAATGGCGGCCGGTTGGCAGTGGTTTGTCGCAGGGCCGTGTCCAGACATTTTGGGGCCTAAGGTAGACTTTTTAAAGTTTTTTTTTCCAAATTTGATTGTATATATTAGAAAATATAAGTATTATTTTATAAATTTCAATTCATTGTTTTTTTATGCAATTTCAATTCATTGTTATTAACAAAATTACATGTGCAACTAATTTTTTTCTAAGAGTACTAAAGCTTAATCTTATTAGACGAAAGGAACAAACAGTTTCAACTGCAATAAATTTTTACTTTTATGAAATTTCACTCCTATACACTCATAAATATAAGATCGTGCCATTTAAAAAAAATTAAGATTGTTGTGTCATATAATTATAACACTTGCTGCCAGCTTGGGTTAGAAAGTCACATTGCTAAGTCTCTCACATACATGTTATTGTTGGTCCTTTGTCATGTTTTTATATATATTATTACATGTTAGTTTTTTGAGATTTTATGTATATAATATGTAAAATTACAAAGGATAAATAACTAATTGAATGTGGGCCTAAGGCAAGTGCCTTATTGACCTTGTGGCTTCCACGGCCCTAGCTTGCCGTGGTGAAGGAGGGATGAGAGTTGAGGCCAGCCATGGTTGGTTTTCAAAGAAAGGGTTACCGATTTTGGATTTTGATATTGTTTTAAGGGGACTGCTATAGTACCCTAGCAAATTCAACGGTTTTGGTACCGTTGATTTCATTACTCTATCCATGATTCTAGTTTTATAATCATTATTTTTATTAAGTCTATTTCTCTACCATATTCTCTACAATCACTGTAGATGTTGATCTTCCAAACGCGCTTCCAAAGCTACTCAACAAGGAGTTATGATGATGAGCACCAAAGACACATTTCCAACTTATGAAGACTTGTAATATTTTTAGATTTTGATGCATGATCTAAAAATTAGATGTTTTAGTAGTTGGCTCAAGAAAAATATTTTTAAAAGGTTTTAAAACATCAAAATGACTTAAAAAAATATAGAGAATGTTTAAAATTAAATGGAATATATTTTGCAAAGAGTTTTGAAGGAAAAACTTGATTTTTTTAGTAAAGTAATCGATTATTTTTGGAAGTAATCGATTATCACGTGCTTTTTTTGCAATCTTGTTTTTCTAGCAAAAAGTAATCGATTATTTTTGAAAGTAATCGACTACTTTTGGGTTGTTGCAGAAAAGTAATCGATTACCACGTGTTTCTTTGCGATCTTGCTTTTCTAGCAAAAAGTAATCCATTACTTTTGAAAGTAATCAACTACTTTTAAGTTGTTACAAAAAGTAATCGATTACTTTTGAAAGTAATCGATTACTTTTAGTGTAACAAAAACAGAATTTTCCATTTCATTCTCTATATGAAGGAAATTTTCAGAAATGCTCAAAAACGAAAATTTTGATAATTGTTGTACTGTTATGCTGTCATTTTGATCGCTTGAGCCTTCTTCTTCTACTTTCTAATTTTTTATCATTATTGCTTTTTAGAAGTGATGCATCTTTAAAGTATAATAGTTTTGATATCTTTAACTGAATTGCATTTGCTGTTTTTATAATTGGGTGGGGTATCCCAATTTGTATCTAAGGTGGGGTATCCTTAGGTGACTAGTTTCTTGAGTGGGGAATCCTTCATGTTTGTATACTAGTAAAAAAATTGTGTATTTTTTGAAGTTTAGCGGTAATACTCAAGTGTATGCTTGAGGACTGGATGTAAAACACTCAGGCTGTGTTCAAACCAGTATAATTCTTTGGTGTGATTCCTCTTTCCATTATCTCTTGAATTTTTGCTAGTAACATTGAATTTGGTTATATGCTTTATGATATTGATTATATATTGCACATTGTTCATGTTGTGTTAAATTCTTGAATTGTGGTCATATTCTTTCAAGATTCCATATTGTTCTTGTTTCTTATTATTCTCTCTTTTATTTGATCTATTTGGTGCATCATTAAAAGAGAGGCACAAAGTTTTTGTAAGAAATTAAGATTTTCTATGAGTTTTGCGAAACCTCAACCCCCCTCCCCCCCTCCCGAGGTGTCTTTTATTTCAACAATTGGTATTTAGAGCTAGGGTCTTGATTAAGGCTTAATCGCTCTCAAGATTTTTTTATCCGAAAATGGCACTTGACCCAAAAGTAGGAAACATAAACACATTTCTACCACTTCTCCTCCAATCATTGATGGTGAAGGATATCCTTATTGAAAGGTAAGGATAAAAATTTTATTGAAGGAATAGACATAGACTTACGGGAAATTATTGAAAATGGTCCCTTCGTCCCCAAACATGGTGTTGGAGATGAAGAGAAAAACAAACCCAAAAATCTATGGACTAAAGATGAAAAGCAAAAAGTTCAACTTGACTTTGAAGCTAAGAATATCTTCACCACCGCTTTGTCAATTGATGAATTCTTTCACATTTCTAATTGCAAGGGTGCAAAAGAAATTTGTGACACTTTACAAGTGACCCATGAAGGAACAAGTGAGGTGAAAAGATAAAAAATTAACACCTTGATGCATCAATATGAGTTGTTTAGAATGAAACCTGATGAATCCATAAATGATGTGCAAAATCGTTTTCAACTTACCGTTAATCAATTGCTTTCTTTTGAGAAAACTTTCACTAATGAAGATCTTGTGACTAAGGTACTTAGGTGTCTTAGTAGAGAATGGCAACCAAAGGTAACGGCCATCATGGAGTCTAGGGATCTAACAACAATGTCTCTAGCAACTTTGTTTGGAAAGCTCAAGGAGCATGAGTTGGAGCTAACAAGGCTCAAGGAGAATGAAGAAGTGGATAAAAAGGGCAAAGGAATATCACTTATGGCTTCTTCCTCCAAGAGAGATGAAAGTGACAAAGAAAGCATTGACACCAATATTGAAGACCAAGAGAATCAGTAAATCAACCTACTAGTAAGGAGATTTGGCAAGTTCCTAAAAAACAAAGGAAATTGGAAATGGTACAACAATTCCAAGAAACCTACCAAGAAAGATGCACCATCATCAACACCTCTGTGCTATGAATGTGGAAAGCCCGGGCACATCAAATTCGAATGTCCTACTCTCCAAAATAAAGATAAAGGTGACAAGAGGCCTAAGAAGGAAAAGAAAGGGAGAAGGGCATACATCGCATGGGAGGACAACGACATTAGCTCATCAAGTGGTGATATCACGGATGATGAAGTTTCAAATATTTGCTTGATGACAAGTCAAAAGGATGACGAAGAGGTAAGTGATGATGAATTTGCATTATCTTTCAATTATGATGAATTGCAATTAGCCTTTGAAGAATTGCATGAGGAATCTATAGAACTTGCTAGAAAGGTAGCCAAACAAAAGTCAATAATCTCTATGCATAAAAATGATAAAATAAAATTAGCTAAGGAAATAAATGACTTGAAATTAGAAATTAATTCTACGACCTTGATACATGACAGTTCTAGAAATGAAAAACCTAGTTCCTCGAAGTGTGATCAATGTATGCATCTTGAAAAGGAGAATAAGGACCTAAGAAATTTAAATAGCTAGGTTTACTAATGAAAAAGAAATTTAAATACCTTGCTTGATAATCAACAATCACCTTTAGTAAAAACCGGTCTAAGCTATAATTTCTATGCTAAGAAAGAAATACAATCAACAATATTTGTTCAATCTAGTCAAAATGCAAGAAATAAAGTAATATGTCATTATTATTGTAAACATGGTCATATTTCTCCTAGATGCTAGATTAAAAGAATTGGTATTGTGAAAGCCAAGATGATGTGGGTTCCTAAAAATATGGTTCCCAAGACTAATATTCAAGGACCCAAACAAGATTGGGTACCTAAGAACTAAACTTGTTTTGTAGGATTGCTTGAAGATCCAAGGAAAAGAATGGTATCTTGATAGTGGGTGCTCCAAGCATATGATGGGAGACATCTCAAAGATCATTCATCTCTCCCCAAAGCAAAGTGGTCACGTAACCTATGGTGACAATAATAAAGGTAAAATTCTTGGTATTGGTAAAATAGGAAATGAGTCTACTACTATTGAAAATGTTCTTTTAGTAGATGGTTTAAAGCATAATTTACTTAGCATAACCCAACTTTGTGATAAAGGTTATATGTTAGATTTGATAATTAATGTTTCATGATATGTTTTTCTAGGATCTAAAAATTTGTTTTTTTTTGTTTCTTGGAATAAATAGTCTTAACATCAAACTTTCAAATTAAAATTGCCTGCACATGCTTTTGGACTATTTTGGACTTTAATATGGACTTATGCATGTTTTATGGACCTATGCTTATTATCATGTTTTATCATGCTTTATTATTTGGTTTTATATGTGTATGTTCGTTATATTAAGTGGATGAAATCTTTCCCTTATATGCATTTTATATTTTTGTGGCTTTTTGATAATGCCAAAGGGGGAGAAAGGTTGGTTGTTTTGTTTATGCAGGAAATTCATATATTGAGGGGGAGAACTTTCCTCAAATCAAGCTAATCTTGATCATTCACAAATTTTACATCAAAATCCATACATGTCTTGTTCTACAAAAATTATGAAGGAAATGCTCTTTTAAAGGAATGTTTTGTCATCATAAAAAATGGGGAGATTGTAGATGTTGATCTTTCAAAGCTACTCAACAAGAAGTTTTGATGACGAGCACCAAAGACACATTACCAACTTATGAAGACTTGTAATAATTTTAGGATTTTGATGCATGATCTAAAAATTAGATGTTTTACTAGTTGGCTCAAGAAAAATATTTTTAAAAGGTTTTAAAACATCAAAATGACTTAAAAAAATATAGAGAATGTTTAAAATTAAATGAAATATGTTTTGCAAAGAGTTTTGAAGGAACACTTGATTTTTTAGTAAAGTAATCAATTACTTTTGGAAGTAATCGATTACCACGTGCTTTCTTTGCAATCTTGCTTTTCTGACAAAATGTAATCGATTACTTTTGAAAGTAATCGACTACTTTTGGGTTGTTACAGAAAAGTAATCGATTACTTTTGAAAGTAATCAATTACTTTTAGTGTAACAGAAAATCATAATTTTCCATTTCATTCTCTATATAAAGGATATTTTCATAAATGCTTAAAAACGAAAATATTTAATGTAATAGAAATGTTTAAAAATTTTCAAAAATACTTTTAGTGTAACAGAAAAATAGAATTTTCCATTTCTTTCTTCTACTTTCTAATTTTTTATCATTAATTCTTTTTAGAAGTGATGCATCTTTAAAGTGTAATAGTTTTGACTACATTAACTGAATTGTATTTGCTATTTTTATAATTGGGTGAGGTATCCCAATTTGTATCTAAGGTGGGGTATACTTAGGTAACTAGTTTCTTGAGTGGGGAATCTCAAGTTAGGATAAAGGTGGGGAATCCTTTATGTTTGAATACTTGTAAAAAAAAAATTGTATTTTTTGAAGTATAGTGGTAATACTCAAGTGTATGCTTGAGGACTGGATGTAGAACACTCAGGTCGTGTTCGAACTAGTATAAATCTTTGGTGTGATTCATCTTTCCTTTATCTCTTGAATTTTTGCTAGTAACATTGAAATTGGTTATATGCTTTATGATGATGATATATTGCACATTGTTCATGTTGTGTTAAATTCTTGAATTGTGGCCATATTCTTGCAAGATTCAATATTGTTCTTATTTCTTATTATTCTTCCTTTTATTTGATCTATTTGGTGCATCATTAAAAGAGAGGCAAAAAGTTTTTGTAAGAAATTAAGATTTTCTAAGAGTTTTGCAAAATCTCAATTCACCCCCCTCTTGAAGTGCCTTTTATTTCAACAATCACAATATTCACAGTGGTAATTCAGATGTTTTTCACATGCAAATTTTATTCCTTGGGATCAATTTTTCTGTTATCTTTTAGAACTAATTTGATTGGTGAGTTTATTCCTTCTTGGAATGTTGCTTTGATTAGAACTTGTACTGCTCCTATATGGATATATCCTAATTTCTTTCTTTGTTCTTGGTTCTTTAAATTTCCTTTTAATTCTGAAATTTGTTCTTTGCTTATTAACTGAATACATGTATTTCCTTGTGTTTCAGATATATCTATTGGTGATTCATTCATTATTTTTCCATAATATATTATATTTTCTTTTTGATTGAACTTCTTTAGTATATTCAATAATTTTTCTTTCTTTCCTACCATGCTTGCAGTTTCGACTAAATCAAGATCTTCTTTATGAATTTTTTTAAATAACTTTGGATTAATTAAAATACTTCCTTCATAATTTTCATCTTCTTCAGTAATTTGTAAGTGTTATATTTTGCTAGTTTCTATCTGATCTATTTCAGACATTATTTTGCATAGAATGAATCTAGTTCTGGAAAGATTGGTTTAGTAATCATACCCGATCTTTGATTTTTTGAAATTATTTGCTTCTGCCCACTTCTGCTTCCGGTGATTCCTTCTTTTTTAATTTTGCTTGGTATAGAGTAATTGACATGATAATTTGTAGAAAGAGACTTTATTTAGTAATTGGTATTTTACATGAGAGGGTCGGATGGATACTGAACCATCCGAGCTATACCACGAAGGTTTAGCAGATTACTCTCAGGGAGAGATTACACAAGTGAGAATGGGAAACTGGTTCTGAATTCTGCCTTTTGCCTCATCATAAGAGGACTTATTTATAGCCTATCTACACAAGTATAATTTACATAAATGACCTCAAATAAATGCATCCGGCCTTAATAATTCGACTGATGATGTCAGTGCTTACGTCATTGTTCAATAATTCTGCTTGATGACGTCAGTGCTTATATCATTCTTCAATTATTGCTTCATCTGAGTCTCTGTCTTCTTCCCGGGGCTTGCTGGTGCTTTCTATTACTATCTGTCTTTTTGTGCATCTCTCACATTCATGATTCCTCCTTTCTTTAATTAGTGCGCATAGCTTGCTTAGGACAGCTGGCCTAGAATTCATTTGTGGTCCCTCCAATGCGTAGAATGGGAATTCAAAGTTTGTCAGGATGCTTAGGTCTTTTTCTTTCATTACTTTACCAAGTATTTTGCTTAGAAGCAAAGTATTTGGAACTTTGTAATTAGTTTTGATAAAAGAATTTTGTCCTATTGCATTGCACTGTCCGTAGATGCTTGCCAACTAGTTAGCCATAATTGTTGTCATATCATCTTCATCATAGGTGATTCTCCTTGATTCGTCCATTAATGAAAAATTATTGTTTCTTATGCCTATGAAGGCGAAATGCTTGGCTGGTTGTTTTGTTTGGAAGTCTGGGTATGCTGAATAGAACTTTAAATAAATAGTTCTTTCTACAGTTACCTTCTTCTTGTATAGTTGAACTTCTTCCTTGAAGTAATGTGGGAACAGATTAATCTCATCGAGATTCTTGCTTGGATAAATACACTCAATTAGTCCAAATTGGAATATCTTGAATGCTAGAGCTGGGGTTGCTCCTGGAGTAATTATTGTCTTAAGTCTATAGACATTTCTATCAATCATATAAAAGCAGATGATTTTTTCTTTTTCGTTCCAGTTAATTAATCTTTTGAGGTGCTCATAAAATTTTTCTTCGGAGAATTGAACTAGTAACTCATGCTCTTTTTCTGGTAATTATTGGGTAATTATCTAAGGAGGATGGAATTCTCCCTAGAATCATCATTGAATTATTTGTTTCTGTTTTTGTTATTTGTGATGTTTCTGAGAAAGTTCTTGGTCTGAGATAAATCTCTTTACCTGCTTCTTGGACTTCTTTTCCTTTTCTTGATTTTTCATTTTCTTGAGAAAATTTTAGTGCTTTTTCTACTGCCTCTTTAGTTGGAAATGCTTGATGATGAACTCCTGATAATCCTTGACAATAAGGGACTGCATTGAACCAATCATCATAGATTCCTGGCATTGGGCCGTTAAACACAACGCACCATTTATTTGTTTCTTTTCAGGCTGCTTCTTTGATCTCATTTGGGATTCTTCTTTCCACAAGTCTTTCTATTTGCATTTGGAGTTCCAATACTTTTAAATCTGATTTAATTAAATCTAATTCCTTCAGCATTTGTTCTTCAAGTGTTTTTTGAGATGATACTGCTGCTTTAATAATTCTGTTGTGCATCGCTCCATTCTCTTGATAAAATATCTGCAAGAACATTCTTTTCTCCTTTAATATGAGAGATTGAATAATTGTATTCAGATAATTTCATTTGCCATCGGATTAATCTCCCTTGCTTATAGGTTCCTTTGTGATTAAGGTTTTTGAAACCCGAAACATAGGTTGAATCAGTCCAAACAATGAATTCTTTATCTAGTACATAGATCCGATGTTTTTCCAACATTCGGATTAGTGCTAGAGTTTCTTTTTCATGTGTTGGATAATTAATTTCGCTGTCTGAAAAAGTTCCAGAAGCGTATCGACATAGTAATTCATTCTTTTGCCCTGGGGGCTTTGCTTTCATGACTCATCCCCAACAGTCATTAGATGCATCAGTTTCTATAATAATTAGATCATCATCCGATGGATGATATAGCTCAAGAAAATCCTGACATATTAATTTTATTTTTTCAATAATTGCTTCGTCTTTTCGGTCCAAGACCAGAGGGCATCTTTCTTTAATTTTTGTTGAAGTGCTTTCCTTTATGCTGCAAGATCCTTGATAAAACCTTCACTGAAAATATATGTAAGAAATCCAAGAAATCTTTGCAATTCCTTTTTATCTTTTAGTTTGGTATGAAAATTTCGTAATTTTCCTAACACATGCCTTTGCATTAAAATCTTTCCTTTCTCAATCTCTAATCCTAAATAATTAATTTTGTTTTGGGCTAGTATCGCTTTTTTCTTGCTTAAGACTACTCCATGCTCTATACATTTTTTAAGTACTAATTCTACTTTGATAAAATGATCATCCAAATATTTATTGGTAAAGACCAAGATATCATCAATATATATAAGACAGAAATCCTTGAATTCTTTAAGTATTGAATCCATTCTTCTCTGAAAGACTTCTGGTGACTGCTTCATTCTCATTGGAAGTACATTCCATTCATATTGACCTTGAGGACAACTGAATGCTGTCATTGCTTTAGATTCTTCAGATAATTTAATTTGATAAGATCCTGATTTACAACCAAAGGTACTAAACCAATTCACATTTCTAATCCGTTCAATAATGAAATCTTTTCTTGGAAGAAAATAAGCATCACCTTCCATTGCATCATTTATCTGTTTATAATTAATTATCATCCTTCTTTTTCCTCTTTTTATTTCATTATGATTTTCTACATAAAAGGCTGGTGCATAATGCTTACTTTTTGATGGTCTAATTAATCATTTTTTACACATTTCTTCAATATCTTTTGCAAATTCATCTCTATCTTGTTTTGTGTAAATCATAGGTTTACATTTAACTTTTTTTGTTGGGTCTTTTAATTTTAATGCAGTTAATTCACAATTTTATTATTAATTCACAACATACTTTGTTGAGAAGTTCTTCTATATGAGCTGAAATTTTTCAATTTGGTTCTAGATTTATTAATACATAGCACATTTTTAAGCAGATTTCTTTGACTAACTCACCACGATTCAGTTTGCGAAACTCTGATTTCTTAGAGTAAATACATTCAGAAGAGTGAATAATTGGAATGTTAATTATCTCTCTTTGTTGTTTCTTGTGAATATATAGTGTTTTTTGCGATATATATTCTAAATACTAGGAAAATGATGCATATAATCTCAAAAAGTTATTCCCAATAATCATATCTACACTTGTCTCTTGTTGATATATTCTTGGTATTCTAAATAATTTTTCTTGTATGATTAATGTAATTCTTGTTGCTACCCAAAATAGTGGATGTATTGATTCATCTGCAATTTGTATTTTGACTGATTTTTCTAACTTTTCACATTTATCAAACAACGCTTTTGTTGCTAAACAAATACTTGCTCCAGTATTTATATATGCTTCTGTTTCTCCATTACTTTTTTCTATTCTTATTTTTATATAAGTATTATTCGGATTCTGTTTCTTCTAAAGATAATTCATGTTCGAGACATTCATATATACTTACGTCGGTATCAGTTAATTCTTCTTCTAATGGTTCAAGACCATATATTCGGCATACTTGTTTTATTAATTTTGATTTTTCTCTAAAATCTTTTTCTTTTCGGTGAGGACATTCATTAGCATAATGACCTTCAACATTACATATCCAACAGACACATTTCTCTTTTCTTTTGGACAATATTTTCTTGGTGTTACTTTCTTTTTCCTAAAAAACATTTTCTTGTTATTTTTATAATATGTTTTCTTTTTTGGATATCTTCTTTTTAATTTTGGTTTTCCATAATATTTTCTTTTTCTTGTTGGTTTTTCACAGTCATGATTTCTAGGTTTTTCCATTTCTGGGATATCACAGCAAATTGCAATGCTTCCTCTATTTAATTGTCTTATCGTTTCTCTTGCTATACATTGCTCTCTCAATTCTTGATATACAGTTTGAATAATTCCTCCTAAGGTGTTAGCTGTTTCATCTTGTCTGGATTCTCATAATTTCTTAATTCGAGTTTTAAAGGGATATGGTAACTTATCTATAAAGATATGTTTTTAAGTTTCTTTTGCTTCTTCATTCACTTGTTAATAATATTTTTGATATTCACAAATAAAACTTTCTATTTGACACATGTCACATATTTGCATTTTGTTTAGATGAGTTTTAGCCCTTTCATTTAAGAATTTATTTATTTTTTCTGGTTGATCAAACATAGTATATCTTAGAAATTCTTGATAGATCATTGCCATAACCATTTTGGCAAAATCTTGGTTATTTTTTTACTAATCTTGCATGTCTTTGCCAAGCTTCGTCTTTTATACTAAGTAAAAATCTTTGTACATTCCCTGTTGTTTTGAATGTTAAGAAGTTTTTTACATGCATTATATTTAATTTATTAAATCTTTCTTCGGTTACTATTAGTAATATCATTTCATTGATCCATTGTATTAATACTTCTTTATTTCTTGCACAGTAAAGATTTAATACATTTCATATTCTAGTTGATTCATAATGGGGTTTAGATTCTTCTTGGATTTTTGTTCATTTGCTATTTTTTCTTGCATATTCTTTTTTATACATCGTTTTTTCTTCGTATTTATCTCATGCTACATTGGGAGTATGTTTATATTCTCCCCATTTTATGTTGGGCTTTGTTCCACTATATTCTCCTTTTTTTCCTTTTATATAATTTTCTTCAGATTCCCGAGGTTGAGTTATAGTTTAAAATTATTTCTTTGTTTTCATTATTTTCTTTTATTACTTGATCTATGGGATCTATTTTTTGTATTTGGTCATGTTCTTCTTCAATTATTTTTAGTTATGCTAATAATTGTTGAATTTCTTTTAAATCATTTGATTTCTTTAATGTTTCCATATATTCTTCTTTTATCATCTCCATGAGGTTACTGGTTTAGATAATATTGATGGTTCTAATTATGTTTCTTGTTTTATAATTATTTTATCTAATTATCTTGATTTTAGTAATTCTTCTAAATATCTTATTGTTATATATTTATTATTTTCTTCATCTTCTAAAAGATGTTTTAATTGTTCAAGAATTTGTCTAATTCTTTCAATATCTTTATTTTCGTCTATTTTTTTACCTTTACTTATACTATTTAATGTATCTCTTATATAATTTATTTAACTTTATCCTTTTTTTATTCTATTGTAAATATAATTCACAATTTTATTGATATTTTCTATTAGTTGGATAATGTTTTTATTCATTTCTTCTATTATTTTTTCTATTACTTCAAATTTTATTATCATTTCTTTGGATAAATCCATTATTTTAGTATTTCTTAAAATTGACTGTTCCGGAACCCATCGATTCTTGTAGGGTCCAGTAGAAATTGCTTTGTTTTAATGTATTAAATGGTTGGCTTTTTTGGGACCCTTAAATCTAATGGATGGTTAAGATCTTTGCTGGAGAGAGACTGAAGATAAAACTTGCCGGAGAGAATCGGCATCCGTCTTTTACATATGGTCTAGTGGTCTACTTAACTGAAAATTACGTGAAGATATCTCCGTTCACCCCTTTACTTAGACGACCATACTGTGGGCCAAGTCAAGACTCAAGACCTTTGGTCTTGGAAAATGGAACTTGCACAGCAATGAGCAACCTCTATAAAGTAAGCTAGGTGCTTGAATCAACATTTTATCCTACGGAAGTCTACGGTTTTATATTCATTCAATGATATTCATCATTCTGTCTTTCTTCTCACAATGCCTAACAATAGCTGTGAACATTAATTAGTTCGAAGATTTGCATGGATGAAAATAAGATTTTAGAATAGAGATCCCTGTCTTATATTCTTGTCTTATTCCCCGTTCCCATCAATTATAATTTATTATTTAATAACATAAAATTATATTTCATTAATACTTTAATATATTCTTAATTATTGATTGATAGGGGATATCGAGATATTTTTTTTTTTAGGACAATAGATTTGTTATCCAAGATTTTAAGCCTACAGCAACATTAATCTACCAATCAATACTGCGAGTCTGCAACAGTGTGACTGCTATTGCTAAAGAGGCAAATGTTTAATTTTCATCAGTCACCACCGGCAACCTGTATGATGAATAATATCGATCGATACGTACACAGTGCTCAGTTTCATTATGATCGGACCTTTCTCTTTCATTAATGAACGGTGGGTACAAAGTAGATAGGAGCCATTTTTTTTGTCTACCTTCCACATTTAGCCCAACTTATAGCCTGGATCAGAGCTCATAAAGTGAGCAGCATACTAGCGCGCATTCCCAATGTACACTCACGTTTCATTGAACAACATTCGTCCCCTTGTTCACTTTCGGTTGAAAATGTCCAAACAAGAGAAAACATTCAACCCTTCTTTTTTACTGTGGATATTTTTTATGGTAATCTAATCTGTGGATTTTTCTGGTATGTAATCTGTGGATCCTGTATCACGATTATACCAGATATGCCCCTATGGAAAACGGACCGGCTTCGATGAATGAAGCAGCCTGTTACTGGGTGGGGACGTGCATGTCAGCACGGGAGCATAGATTAGGATATGAACCAACACTATTTGACAATTTAAATTGTTTATTTACTTCATTACTAGTAGTTGGGAAATATATCAAATAAGAACACCTAATATAATGTCAGTGCATAATTGATTATTTTAGGATCAGACTTTTTTCATACTATATATAATCATAATGAGACAACAAAAATATCTTCCATTGTAAATTAATGAGATTACAAAAGTTGTAATAATAATCTCATCAAAAATATTGTTGACTAAACTCTCTTTTGGAATTTTCTCTCAAAAGAATTTACCTCTCACCTACAAACAATGAGGTTCTCTCTCTCAAAACTTTCTACGTTTTGGTTTCTCTTCCAGATTTTTGAAATGAAAACAAGCATGACTTTTATAGCCAACAAAAGTAACAAATAGATGACCATAGTTTAAAGAGAGTTTTTCTCCTTCCATCCATTTCCTTCAACTTCTCCGTACCTTCCTTCTTTCTATTTACTATTTTTTTTTTCTTTTATCACTCATTCTTTATCTCTCCTCCTAAAGAGGAAAACCCATCAATCTCCCCTTTATGATTTAGGTG
This sequence comes from Sophora flavescens, assembly GCA_030762895.1. NCBI lineage: Eukaryota > Viridiplantae > Streptophyta > Magnoliopsida > Fabales > Fabaceae > Sophora > Sophora flavescens. Next base: position 52,411,620 of record CM061067.1, on the reverse strand, counting down.
GAGGGCTCCAACAGTCCAGCCGCTCTTCTGCAAAACTCATACTTGTCCTTAGGTAAAGACTTAGTCATCATATCTGAACTATTGTCATCAGTATGGATTTTCTCAAGTTTGTAATTGCTTGGATTCCAATATATCACATATCCAGTGATATCTCACATCAATGTGCTTCGACCTCGAGTGAAAACTCGAACTCTTGCTCAAATGGATAGCACTCTGAATCTCACAATGCACGGCGTACTTCCGTTGTTCTTGCCCTAACTCATGCAAGAATCGTTTCATCCATAGCATTTCTTTGCAAGCTTCTGTTATTGCAATAAACTCTGCCTCTGTGGTAGACAAAGCAACACACTTTTGTAACTTTGATCGCCACGATACTGTTCCCCCGAAAATGTAATCAGGAATCCAGAAGTAGATCTCCTTGAATCAATATCTCCTGCCATATCTGCATCTGTGTAGCCAACCAGTTCAGTTTGATCTTCTCACTATTTTGTCCTACGATTAACATATCGTCAACATACAAAAGTAGTATGATGAACTCACCGTCAACAATTCTCTTCACAAAAACACAATGATCAGAAGTAGTCGTTCGGTATCCATTCTCAATCATGAAGGAATCAAACTTCTTGTACCATTGACGCGGTGCCTGCTTAAGTCCATATAAACTCTTCTTTAGCTGACAAACTAAATCTTCTTTGCCTTTGACGTTGAACCCCTCTGGCTGCTCCATGTAAATTTCTTCTTCTAAATCGCCATGAAGAAATGCAATGTTCACATCTAGCTGCTCAACATCTAGATTCAAACTTGCAGTCAAACCAAGCACTACCCGAATTGATGACATCTTTACCACAGGTGAAAAAATCTCTTCAAAGTCAATGCCTTTTCACTGACTAAAGCCTTTCACGACTAATCTCGCCTTGTACCTGGGTCGTGAGCTATTCTCCTCATTCTTCAACTTGTACACCCATTTGTTTTTTAGTGCTCTTTTACCTTTCGTTAACTCTGCCAACTCATAAGTTTGGTTCTCGTGCAAGGATTGCATTTCTTCTTGCATGGCTTTCAACCAATCCTCCTTGTGATCATCTATCATAGCTTCTTCATAAGATTCTGGTTCTCCCCCATCAGTGAGTAACACATATTCCGTTGCAGGATATTTGGTTTGTGGTTTAGGCATCCTGACCGACCTTCTTAACTGTGGTTCTTGAATATCTTGTTCTTCGTCCTCATAGTCTTCAACCATATCATCATCGGTACCACCGTTCCTATTACCATCAGCTGCTTCTTCAGTTAGATCGTTATCAATTGGAGGTTCATTTTCTGCATCTCCAACATCTTCTATTGCATCTCCCCATAATGCTCGGAAGAGGAACTAGATCCATGTTGATTGGATGTTCTCTAGAGCTAATGAGGCTTAACTCTCTTCTGAATATCTTCAATATTCTGGTCTTCAAAGAATTAAGACGACATCCTTGCTTCTAATAATCTTTTTCTCAACAGGATCCCATAGCCTGTACCCGAATTCTTCATTTCCATATCCCAAGAAGATGCATTCCTTCGACTTGAAGTCGAGTTTTGATCTCTCATCTTTTGGAATATGAACAAATGCTCTACAACCGAACACCTTCAAATGGTTATAGGATACATCTTTACCTGTCCAAAACTTGTTTGGAACATCACCATTCAACGGAGCTGAAGAGGATAAGTTGATCAAGTCAATCGTACTCATCAGAGCTTCACCCCAAAAACTCTTGGGTAACTTGGAATGAGATAACATCGTTCTCACTCTTTCAACAATAGTTCTGTTCATCCTCTCAGTCACTCCATTGTGCTGAGGCATTTTTGGAACAGATCTTTCATGTCGGATTCCATTACTCACACAAGAATGTCCGAAAGCTCCAATAAATTCTCCTTCGTTATTAGTGCGAACACACTTTAACTTCTTACCAGTTTCTCGCTCAACACTAACATGAAACTGTTTGAATACTACAAGCACCCGGTCTTTTGTTTTGAGAGCATACGCCCAAACCTTACTGGAGTGGTCATCAATAAAGGTAACAAAATACCTTGCACCTCCATGAGTACTGCTGGTCATTGGACCACAAACATCAGAATGCACCAAATCTAAAACATTTGGTCTTCTATGTGGGGCCTTGTAGCGGAATGAAGCTCTAAGTTATTTTCCAGCCAAGAAATGTATACATGGCTTAAGTGACATTTTTGATCCTTTCACACCCGTCAGTGTATCTCTTTTGGCTAGAATTTGAAGCCCCTTCTCACTCATGTGCCCGAGCCGTTTATGCCATAGCTCGATCGAGGATTCTTCTCCGAGAGCATTAACGCACCCATTATTGACTTTGGCTTCTATATATCACATATAGAGTGCTTACTTTCTTTCCTCTGGCTATCACCAGGGAACTTTGTGTTAGCTTCCATTTGCTATCCCCAAACACACTAGTATAGCCTTCTTCGTCTAGTAGGCCTGCGGATATTAGATTGAGACGCATGTCAGGAACATGTCTCACACCAGTTAATGTTAGGCAAAAACCGGTGTTTGTTTCTAGGCAAACATCTCCTTTTCCCACAATCTTGGATCTATTATCATTCCCCATCCTCACATGACCAAAATCACCGCTTGTATAGGAAGAAAAGAAATCCCTTCGTGAGGTTACATGAAATGATGCACCGGAATCCACGACCCAACATGTATCTTGTGATGTCAAATTAACACGACCATCATTGCAAACAAAGATTTCCTCATCTCCGTGAAAAATGGTAGTGGCTACGTTACTCGCATCACCATTTTCTTGCTGCTCTCTTTTGAGCTTCCTGCATTCTCTCTTCATGTGGCCTTTCTCGTGACAGTAGTAACACTCTACGTCTCTTCTTGTCCTTGACCCTCCTCTGAACTTATCTCTTGACTTGCCCCTTGAATTCTCTCTAGTATTGAACTTCTTGTGGATGCTTCTTCCACGGTACTCTGTGACAAGCACCTCAGACTCTGTCGGCATTCCTTGCTCCTTCCTTCTTGATTCTTCATTGAACATGTTGTCTTTTACTATATCCAATGTTAGAACACCTTGTGGTACTGAGTTACTCAATGAAACTACAAGTGTGTCCCAATTGTCTGGCAAGGAATTGAGTAGTAACAATGCTTGCAATTCATCGTCAAGCACCATCTTCATATTGGTGAGTTGATTCACCAATCCTTGAAAATCGCTCAAGTGCTCGGAAACACTCCGGGTCTCTCTATACTTGAGGTTCACTAATCGTCTAATAGTAGAGGCTTTATTTTAGGCCGTCTTTCTCTCGTACAACGTTTCTAGTTTCGTCCATAACGTGAACGCAACTGTCTCTTGCGCCACGTGATGAAAGACACTTTGATCTATCCATTGCCGAATTTGTCCAACAGTTTTCCTGTTCATCAAATTTCAGTCATCATCAGACTTGTTGTCTGGCTTCGTCCCTTTATTTTACAAAGGTTGGTACAGATCTTTGCAGTAGAGGATGTCCTCCATTCTGGGCTTCCAAATGGAGTAGTTTGAAGAGGTTAACTTAATCATTGTTGCTGATGCCATTGAGGTTGACTCGTCCATTGTGAATAATACAAGCTAAACTGTGTAATGAACCGAAGCTCTTGATACTACTTGTTGGGAAAGATACCAAATAAGAACACCTAATACTAGGTCAGCGGATAATTGATTATCCCATGATCAGACTTTTCCCACACTATGTATAATCACAATGAGACAATAAAAATATCTTCCATTATAAATTAATGGGATTACAAAAGTTGTAACAATAATCTCACCAAAAATATTGGTGGCTAAACTCTCTTTTGGACGTTTCTCTCAAAAGAATTTATCTCTTACCTACAAACAATGAGGCTCTCTCTCTCAAAACTTTCTACGTTTTGGTTTCTCTCTTCGGATTTTTGAAATGAAAACAAACATGGCTTTTATAGCCAACAAAAGTAACAAATAAATGGCCATAGTTTGAGGAGAGTTTTTCTCCTTCTCTCATTCCATCCATTTCCTTCAACTTCTCCGTACCTTCCTTCTTTCTATTTACTATTTTTTTTCTTTTATCACTCATTCTTTATCTCTCCTCCTAGAGAGGAAAACTCATCACTAATAAATTATAATTATAAATATTTATTTTATAAAAATTATAATTAACTAATAAAAATAGTAGTAAATAATTATAAGTGTTAATGACCTCACGCTACAGTACTTGCCAGTTGCCATGATAACACCAAAGCTATCCGAGTGAAGATATATATAACACATATACTCCCATGCATGCTCTAAGCATACGTGCATGCATTATCCCTCGCATGATGGGTATATGCCCGCAGAAAGTAATCATGTTTTTCCCTATACACATCATCACCACTCACCCCCGTGCGTGCATGAATCTGTCTCAAATTCATGATTTTGCATTGAACATGTATACAAAAGTCCATGAATGTGTCAATATGTTATAGCATATAAAACGGATTAGATATATAATTGCTTTCCCTTTTTTTGAAACCTATCCTATATGCTTAGGAGTTGTCTTATGATGCAATATAAAGATGTGGCTAGTGTTACAACACATGCTGAGTAAGAAAAAACTACATGATATATCTATCATATCTTACATAATCAGAAATCAAAATTTAAAAGTGTCAAAAGTAGAATGAATTTAAAAAGAATTTCACTGACAGAAGAAAAAACTAACAGCAAATACTCAGATAAAAGAAGGCATCCGCATTAACATGATAAATAACTACGATTACCTTTTCATTCATCCAAACTCAAAACATGTTAATATTATTCCTAATGATAACTCAATTCTAGATAATTGATCTATACCATCTCAAATTAGAGTCTCTGCAGGGGGAAAAAAAGGAAATCGTTTTGTTTTTCCATTCATTCAAATCCAAAAATAATTTATCGTAGTGGAAGTGGATCATAGCCCCAAACAAATTTTACCTAGAAGATTAGTAGTTTGAATATGAAATCACCACTTTATGAAAAGATTTACCTAATCACTATCTTCAAAAGTTTTATAGCTTTATTCGTGGAAATACATAATGAAAAGAAAAAAAAAAACCCTCAAAGCATGCTAATACTATTCCGGGAAGATAAGTCAATTAATTATATTCTAGCCAATTGATCTACCTTCTCCGGTTTTCAATTCTTACATCACATTGCGCAACCGTGTATCGTTTATGTCCATCGAGTGATATTTCTTACTTCTATGCACGTTCTAGTGGTATTCGTTATCTTCTTAAATTGTTTATCTTATCCAACTACAATATATATATATATATATATATATATACACACACACGGGTTATAACAAAAAGACATCAATTTCTTAGTTCACATAGGACACCTAAAATCTCAGGGACGGTCCTGCTATTAGTTTTTGCTGCTCCAATAAAATTGGTGTATGAAACAACAACAATAACACTAGTGCAATAAGTGCTTTTTACGTCAGTTAAAATTTATTTTTTACGTCGAATCTTGAGCGTAAAAGAATACTTAAACTTTAACGTCAGTTGAGAACTGACGTTAAATATAACACTATTAACGTCGGTTCTTTAACACAACTGACGTTAATTTTGTCAAAATTAACGTCAGTTCTTTAACAAAACCGATGTAAATTTTGTTAAAACTAACGTCAATTGTTATCAAGAACTGACGTTAAAAGTCTTAATTTTAATGTCAGTTGTAATAAACAACTGACGTTAATAGTGTACTGTATATTTTTATAAAATACTTTTAACGTCAGTTGTATGATACAACTGACGTTAATAGTATTTTTTTTTAAATTCAGTTTTAAAATATCACTCCCTAAGCCATCCCTCGCATTCAAGTAAATATCCCAAGAATACGTAATATCACACACATTACAGAATTGCAAAGGAAAAATGGAACAATGATCCATATGTATGCCTGTTCAAAACAATATATATTTATTAACATAGGTTATAAATGTATACTAAGTTTAAATTAACTACCTATATCAATATCCCTTCGTGATGATCATCACGAGTGGCATGTACATCGTCCACCTGTGTCTCCTCGATTATAGTAGGCATGTTTGTTGAAAAAGAAGGAGTCTCAGGAATATCAAGATTTGAATCTTCATTTTCATCACTACCATTATACATGTTTTTTCCTTGGAGAACTACGGACAACCTTTTTGTTAGAAGGATTAGTGATGTAGAACACTTGTTTTGCTTGGGAAGCCATTATGAAAGGCTCATTTATATGACCTAACTTGTTGAGGTCTACCAATGTGAACCCCAATTCGTCGGTTTGTACACCACCATTACTATCAACCCACTTACATTTAAATACAGGCATCGTAAGCTTAGTGTAATCGAAGCACCCAAATATCTTCAATATATCCAAAGTAAGGTGTGTCGGTCAGAACGGGTTTTGTGTCCTTTGCACTAGAGAAGTGCATTGCTTCGCCACGATCATAACCCCACTATTTTGCATGGTACTCTTGTTATCTTGTTTCTTTGTATAAAAGGAAAAGTTATTTATGTCGTATCCGCTCCAACATATGACGTTGAAGTTAGGCCCACGTGCTAGCCATTTTACGTCATCGAAGAAGATTACTACCATCCTTAAGCATTTCTTCCTTGAACCATGGTAAGAAAGTCTTGTTATGCTTGTTCAACAACCACCTTTCGCTCATTCGAGGGTTTTCTTGATTGACTTTTCTTTTATGTTCAAATAAGAAAGGCTGAACACATTCGATGTTGTTCAATACATACAAATGTGCTTGAAGCACTTCCTCCCGATCCTTCCTATTAATTCTTAAGCCATGTGTACCCTTACCTTGACATCTCGATCTCATCATGCCGAGGCTTAGGAACCCCTATAGGATCCGTGTTATGAAGGTAGTCCGAACAAAACTCAATAGCTTCTTTCGCAACATACCTTTGAACAATAGATGCTTCCGGACGATGAGGATTCTTCACGTACCCTTTCAAGATCTTCATGTAGCGCTCAACTGGGTACATCCATCTCGGAAAAACCGGCCCACATAATCTAATCTCCTCACCAAATGAACAATTAAGTGAACCATTATGTCGAAAAAGGAAGGAGGAAAATACATCTCCAATTGGCACAAGATTGTAGCAGCCTCAACTTCCAAGTCATCCAACATACGGGGTCAACGACTTTGCTACATATAGAATTGAAGAATGAGCACAACCGAGTAATGGCATGTCTCACATTTTTTGTAGCAATACCACGAATAGCAACGGGCAGAAGTTGTTGCATCAAGATGTGACAATCATGAGACTTCAAGCCAACCAATTTAAGATCACTAGAGACAAGCCTCTTCATATTTGAAGAGTAACCATGTGGAACTTTGATGCCCTGAAGACACCCGCAGAAACTTTGTCTCTCTTTTTTTGACAAAGTATGACATGCTGGCGGCAAATAAGTCCGCTTACCCTCCTCAACACCGGGAGCTAACAGCTCTCGTATACCCATAGCACCGAGGTCGAGACGAGCATTCACACCCTCCTTTGTCTTGCCCTGAATGTTGAGAAGCGTCCCGATCACACTATCACACACATTTTTCTCCACATGCATCCCATCAATGCAAAGTTCGACATCAAGCTTGCGCCCGAAGATGGAAGATCAAAGAATATCGACCTCTTCTTCCATATGTTTTTCTCAACAGCCTTTACCTTTCTTTTTGGACTTGCCGAATATAACATCGATGTCCTTTACCCTCCCGATAAACCCGCTCTCCAATTAAGGCGCCGCGCTTTTCTTCGTCTCTTGGCATCCATTAAAAGCTTTTTTCATCTTACGATATGGGTGATCACGCCTAAGAAATCTCCGATGCCCAAGGTAAACCGTCTTCTTTCCATGATGCAACCGAGTGTAGCATGTGCCTTCTTCACATATAGGGCATGCTTTATGCCCCTTGACACTGCACCGGACAAGTTACCGTATCTTTGGAAAGTCGTTGATGGTGCAAAATAACATGGCACGAAGCTTGAAAGTCTCATGAGAATACCCATCAACTACATCAACACCTTCCACCCACAACGTTTTCAAGTCTTCAATCAAGGGACCTAGATAAACATCTAAGTCATTTCCCGGTTGCTTTGGGCCCGAAATCATCATAGACAACATCATGTATTTGCGCTTCATGCACAACCAAGGGGGCATGTTGTAAATCACCAACAGAACAGGCCATGAACTATGAATACTACTCATGTTACCATAAGGATTCATTCCATCCGTAGCAAGTCCAAGCCTTAGGTTTCTTGGCTCATCGGCGAAATCCGGAAACATAGTATCGATATTCTTCCATTGAATAGAATCAGCAGGATGACGAACCTTTCCATCACGTTTCCTCTCATCATTATGCCATCTAAGATTCTTCGCATCTTTCGCATTGGCAAACAATCGCTTGAACCTTGGAATTATTGGAAGATACCACAACACCTTCGCAGGAGGACCCTTTTTTCTCACATCATCAACATCATCATCATCACCACCACCCTTCACTTTGTATCGTGATAACCCACATTTGGGGCAATCGTGTTTGTCTTCATGAACACCAGTGAACAATATGCAATCATTGGGGCATGCGTGTATCTTCTTATACTCCATACCCATAGGACACAATACCTTCTTGGCCTCATAGTTACGGTCAGGCAATGTGTTGTCCTCCGGAAGCAAGTCTTTCAACACTTCAAGCAATTCCGTGAAGCTTTTATCGCTCCAACCATTTATCGCCTTCACACAAACCAATTTTAGCACCGCCGACAACCGTGTATGAGTAGTACACCCTGGATATAAAGGCTTATCCGCATCACCGCACAACCTATCATACACATGCGCTCGATGAAAAGATTCTTGTCCAATATCACGGATCATGTCCTCTACTCGATCATCCTCCATATCTACGTCAACGTCCTCACTTTGGGAGACACTCGCCGTATTACTACTCAACAACATATCACCATGCCATATCCATCTTGTATAACTCAAGCAAATCCCTTCACAAATCAAATGAGTACGTATATCCTTCACCGTACATTTCCTCGTATTCAAACACTTGACACAAGGACAACAGAACATTCCATTACTATTAGTAACATTCCTTTGAGCAAATTCTATAAATTCTCCCACCCCCTTCAAATACTCAAAGACTAGTACGCTTACAAACCATCCAACTACGATCCATAACTAGATAGGTCCCTGTAGATATACAAAACATATATATATATATATCCAATATAAGGACAATACGGGAGATTGAAAACTATAGTTTTTAAAGATTAATTGCCTGCTAATCGTCACGGCCTGGCAGGTGATGTCCATCACGGCCGTAAGCGTGCCAACCGAACGGACCATGCCATCACAGCAAAACCGATCACGGCCTAGCCGTGATTAGCATCACTACCGTGACAGATCAACCAGCAGAGCAACATGCACTCAAAACCAAAAACAGAGACATACATTCCAAACAACTCAAACTCACGGTTTCAAGTTTCAACTATCGAGACTACAGTTTCAACATACACTCAAAACCAAAAATACAAAAATGTGCCCTAAATACTCACCGGAAATAGGTGCTCGCGTGGTGGTGGGGAGGGAGCTCGAGTGGTGGCTAACGTTCGATGTGGTTACCGAGAGCAGAGGGACAAGGAGAGTTAGTGCGCGGGAAGGGGAAAGAGAGATGTACGTCAAGTTATTGCAAAGAATGAATGGAAAGACAGAGTTAGGGTTAATAGTGTACCTCACGGTGGTGGCGAAGAAGCCCTCGCGGTGGTTGTGGTGGAGATGAGCTCGCGATTAGGGTTGTCTTTGGGTAAGAGGTGAGAGTGAGGGTTGAGAGTGATTTAGGGTTGAGCGTGATGAAAAGAGAAAAGAGACGACGTACGTGCAGAGCGGAGTGAAGGCGCGCGGGTGTAAACGTTATATAAAACAACATTTAACGTCGGTTGTATTAAACAATCGACGTTAAAATTAATTTTTTAACGTCGGTTTTATTAACAAACTGACGTTAAATATTAATATTTTTAAAAAAAAAAACACTTTTAAAGTCCGTTGTTGAATACAACTGACGTTAAAAGTGTTGTGTCTCTGTATAAAGTAACATTCTTTCGTAATGTGATCTGTATCGCCTCTTCTTTTCCTCTATATTTCTATTCCTTCACAAAATGGCTCTGAGACCTGTGTTAATTGAGTGACAACAGGGCATTTCAGATAGCTAGGGATATAGGATTATTTACGTCAGCTATTTATTTAACTGAAGTAAAAATCACACTTTTAACGTCAATTGTATAAACAACAGACGTTAAAAATTAATATTTTTTATTTTAAAAACACTTTTAACTTCAGTTTTATTCAACAACTGACGTTAATAGACATGTGTTAAGAGTGACAACAGGGCATTTTAGATAGGGATATAGGATTATTTACGTCAGCTGTTTATTTAACTGAAGTAAAAATCACACTTTTAACGTCAGTTGTATAAACAACTGACGTTAAAAATAAATATTTTTTATTTTAAAAACACTTTTAACGTCGGTTTTATTCAACAACTGACGTTAAAAGTGTATAAGTTTCTTCCTATTCCTTCGGGCGTTTTCTTTTCTGCACGTTTATAATATATGACTGCCAACTCCCAATGCGCCTTGGAACCTAATGTTCTTAATGATCAATTTAATTTTTTAGCAACTTACGACGCCTAGTAACTTCATCCCCTACTCCTATAAATAGCTTCCTTCCTTCCTTTAATTTTTCTGCTTCACAATATGGCTCTGCCATGGAGATTAACTTCATCACTCTTTCTTCCTATACCTAGACTTAAAGGTCTCTGTCTTAATGGTCAAACAACTTCTGAGGTTGTATAAATCGCATTACATGGGTGATAAGGGTGTGTAAATCGCATTATGTGAATTGCACACACCATCATCCTTCTGGAGAATCAGCAGCTACAGTTCCAAAACCTCAGCTTTGGAACCAAGTGGCTGTTCCAAGAATATTCTTTAAAGCAGATTGAGTGCACCCTTCACTCTGCCACGGCTCCAAAGTGATTGTGGATTCAGATGGAGCATCGACTTCAAATGAGGGAGGGGATGCATTCAATGTTGGAGATTCTGAGGACAGGACTAAGAAGAAAATGATGTTGAAGCAGAAACTTTTTTATATTTTAGTGCTATCTTGCGGAAATTTTTTATCTTTTAAACATGTAATTGTAACTTATGAATCGCTTCAATGAGATACGATTTGATTATACATATATAACTTGTTTTATGTTAAGTGTTTATTTATTTTAATTTGCACAAGAATTTGTTAATTTACTAATTCAAGCTAATTAATTAAGATTAAAAATAAACTTTTTTTAAAAAAAAGATTAGAAATAAACTGCACTATATGGAGTGATGATCTGCGTTAAGAGTGACAATAGGGAGATGACAACGAAAGAAAGATAGGAATGAGTTGATTATTTACGTCAGTTATTTATTTAACTGAAGTAAAAATCACACTTCTAACGTCAGTTTTATAAACAACTGACGTTAAAAGTTTTAATAATTTCTTGCAAAACACTTTTAACGTCAGTTCATTAAACAACTGACGCAAATAGTGATTTCATATTTACAAAACTGTCACCGCCTCACTTTTAACGTCAGTCCTTAAAGCAACTGACGTTAACAGTGAATTAATGAAGTCTGATATTTATAAAACTGCCACCGCCCCCTTTTTAACGTCTAGTTTTTGGTTAACTGACGTAAACCTTTACCGTCTAATGTATATTTTCCACTAGTGTAACAATAATAATAATAATAATAATAATAATAATAATAATAATAATAATAATAATAATAATAATAATAATAAAGTTATAAACAGCTCGTTCATGCAGCAAAAATATTAGGATAGCAATTCAAATTGTCAAAAAATTAAAATTAAAATGAAAAATATATCTAAGATAATTTTGATAAGAGCAATGTTACTAACACACTCTTTTAAGCACTTTCTCCAACACAGCCTTTGTTATGATATGAATTTCATGTAGGGCCATTTATTTTATGTTGGACTCACTCTACTTAGTGAGCCCCACATGAAATTTATTCAATACCAAAGAGTGTGTTAAAATATTTGTGTTGATAGAATTTCTCTTTTGATAATATCAGAAGTATGAAAAAGTTGAAGTTTATTATCCTTTCAAAGTGACTTTAGATTTCAAGAGAATGTATATTTACATTAGGATAAATAAGACACATGTTATGACTTAAGACCGTGAGGAGAGCCCAACACAAAACACTAGTCCATTAGGTGAGAGAGTATCACTTATTTATTCAATACCAAAGAGTTGTTAAAATATTTGTGTTGATAGAATTTCTCTTTTGATAATATCAAAAGTATGAAAAAATGAAGTTCATTATCCTTTCAAAAGTGACTTCAGATTTCAAGAGATTAATTAGGTGAGAGAATATCGCTTAAGTATTAGATTGAGCTTCCATATTTACTCAATATGGGCCTGATAACATAGCCGCCCCCTTTAACATTTCGTAACCCAGATCTCAATGGAAGCACGTAAAATTTGTTATGACTTAAACCTATGAGGAAAACTCGGCCCAAAAGGCTATTCCATTATGTGAGAGAATCTCATGACTTAAATACCATATTAAGCTTCCATACTTACTCAATGTGGGTCACTCATAACAATATACATGTAGCCAACAGATTTCATAAATGTTTAGGCTACCATCATTAACTCTAGAGAGGAGTTTGAGACAATGTGGAGCATCTAAGAGGGGAGAGTGAATCAAGTATAAATGATTACTTGAGTACTAATAATATCTCTTGTGAATGAGGGTTTACCATTCCTCAAAACTCTTAGAGTGGGATACTCAGAGTTTATTGGGTGTGGTACATAACTTAGGGTGAGCTTTATGTTTTCATAAAACTTGTAATCTTATTTTAAGATAATGGATATTTTGTTGGAATGTTTCCATAAATAGATAGTATCAAACCACATAAAATTTTCGTATTTCATTATTTTCTTTTTATATATTTTGTGTGTGTTCACATCCTCAAATTCTGGTGTGCAATTTTTCAGGAAAAAAAGGGACTACCAAGCGAAGTATTCGACCCTTTGGAGTAACTCACATGGTTGGGCATATAAGTTCTCTGTAGGGAGTTGATTTAACACTGCTGATACTTGCAAACTAAACAGCTGTCAAGATGTGCAGCTGAGATTCATTTAACTCGCTGTTTTGATTTCTGAATTGCGATTTTTGTTTTTTCTTTAATTTCTAATGAGCATAAAGCTACCTTATAAATGGAGCAGTCTAAGTGAGACAGCTTCACATTAATTTCTCAACTAATTCCTAAGCCAACGAATTTTGTTCCCAAACGATGACATTACAATGAGAAACTTAGAAAGTCTAATTAAGAAGTCAATGGACATGAAAAAGTGGTTTGACGCCTCCCTGCTAAGCTGGCCGTCCCAATCTGAAAAGTTAAGAGAGGTGGCTAATGGTCTTCAAAAGTTGAATCTCACACCAAACATGAGGTTCCAATTCAGGGAACACTCTTCCCCAACTTCGTTGTTTTATTTTACCTCCTTATATTTTGGTATTGGATGCATTAGATAAAATAGAAACTAATGTGGAAGAATTGAAAGCACCTACAACTTATGCATAAACAATTCAATAATAAAAGGCTTCATTATGATGTCTAAGGTTTCCAAAAACACATATCATCTTGGAATAGGAATTACTTGTTTCGAAATGACTCATGTTTTCTATTTCATTCATTTAAATTGTATTACTTGAAAAATTAATTATAACATATATTATGAATATATCTTTTTTAAATCACATAACATAATCCAAATGGTTGAAACAAAAAATAGAATATTATTTTGAGATAAACGATCTTCATCCATCATCTAAAACATTAAAAGTAGCCAATTTTTTTTATAAATAAAAAATATATTAATAATATCTAACCTTAACATCAAAGCACCCAAACTCTCCACCTTTAGGAATGGTTGAACAATATTTGGCAAAAAAAAAAAAAAGGGTGCCTAACTCTAGACACGTGGACTTCTTATTCCCCCGAAAAATCTCATTATCATAATTCATCATATTCTTACCTAGCTAAATGGTTGGTTTGTTTCTCTCTTTTTCTTCAAGGGCTAGCCAAGTCTCCGGTACTTTTTAGAACGTAGCCCGAGACCTTAAATGGCAAATGTGTGTAACATCAATGAACAGAAAATCAAAGATTCAATATAAGGATGAGCGTTTGATAAAAGTGATTTTGGATGAAATTAATTTTGTAAAATTGATTTCAATACAATTGAGTTTGAAGTAAAGTGATTTATATTTGAATGTTTTTACTTTGAAAGTAATTTTGATGTAAAACTTAGTATAATTTTTCAATCCAAAAGCAAAAGCTACTCCAAGCTGCTTCTGGTAGAATCAATTCTGGATGCAAAATTGCTTCGACAAACATGTTCCCAAACACCTATTTTTTTACAAGAATCACGTTTGACAGGTGCAAAAGTATTTCTGGTGCTTCCAGAAGTGAAACCAAACACATACATAGTGATAATATCAGCTTTTGGCTTATGTCACCGTGACGACAAGTATAGGGTCTATGATTTAGGTATATTTTGATATTGATTCGAATTGGAGAAGCAATTTCTTACTAAAATTCCACAGCCCCATCAAAGGAATCATGCTATATATAGTGGTGGCTACTGTCAGCAAACAGTAGTAGAGAAATTGGAATAAGAAGGTGAGTGAAAGCAATAGGAAGAAGGTGCATTTTTCCTGGTTTATATGCCTTGAAAGGTAAGGCAAGTTGGACACATTTTCATAGATAATGTTCCATAAACGATTAGCCTTTGCCATTTGTTGTTGTAGGTGGAGTGGAACTCCTTTATCAAGATTTGCTATAATGTTGTTCTTTGTACCCTACCATGTGGATGTTAATATATTAGAATCTCAATACTTGAAGACAAAGCTTATATAAAACCCACATAATAGGAATCTATTATTTATGTTCTTACAAATGCTTATAAAATTCCCACACTGATCAAATCGGAAAGAAACTTTATAAAACTTTCTGTCCTTAATTTTACCAGAGGTGAAACTGAAATGATTAAATTTATATAAGTGAAATTGTGTTGAATTAGAAAATTAGAAAATGGCATTGAGAGAAATTTATGGATTAAAAATTAAAGTGTTGTTCTCAAAGCCAATCCATTTTGGAAAATATAAATTGAGCTTCTGCTTGCTCTGGTGACTTCCTATGTCCTAAACAGAGTCGAGCCTTTGGGATCTATATTTGAGTTAATTTTAATTTGAAACGAATAGGTTTAATAATAAAAGTTCTTGCTAGTATTATGTGCAATTCGTCAAATGGACTCAACTAATTAATGAATGCTCAATCCCAGGAACTTTTTTTCATTTTTTGTTAATTTATTTGTTTGGGAGGGACAGGGGTTAGGATTATTTATCTTTGGCAGACATGATTGTACCCGAAGTGAAGTATAGTTTTGTTTTTAATTACTTGAGATCCTTTATGTGGTGGTCATTATCGAACCAGAAATTGGCCCCTTCATCAATGTACACCATAGATTAAGATAACATAAGCACTTAAAAGTAAACCAGGAATGTTATGATGGATAAGGTCTCTCAATCTGAGTACAAAGGAACCCCACTTTAAGATATAATTTTATTTTATGTCAACCAAAATAATAATTGACATATTATCCACACACCGTCTCGTGGGATGTTTGGTTAATGCCCACATATTGTTGGGTCTAATATATGTCCTCAGTGTGTGATCATACTAGACTTGGCTTTTGGGACATTAAAGGGATCAAAAATCAATATCATTTTGATGATATATACCACATCACATGATTGCTACTATTGCTACATACATTTTAACACTCTAAGGTAACTTATTTGTGGTCCTTGCAGTGATTGAGAATAATGGGCTGAGACGAGTAATGAGCTACTCGAGACTAGTCAGTTTGATCAACAACGACATGTCATAAATGGGTTCATATCATGGATTGGGCCTATGTAACCTGAATTTTCAATGCGTGTTGCTTTTTTCACCACAAATATCTCTAATACACCATATATTTTTAAAATAATATTCAATATCCCTAAAATGTCCCCATTTGTCTTAGTATAGAACATTGAAAATCCTTAATATCACTACCTTTAACGTTGCCAGCAGGTGCCATTGAGCACAGGTATTGAATTTGAATTGTTCCGGTACTCAAAGGACAAAGAAACATTGAAATATAGATAATTTCCGTATGATGTTCTATAAAGTAGGTTACCGGAAGTATGTTTCCGGATTTTTAAATTCAGGCATGTAAAATACAATATACCGGAAGAAGAGGGGAGTGGATGTGCAGAAGAAAAAAAAAGGAAAAAGAGGAAGGATTGGTGCAAAGAGGAAGCTATGAAGGATAACCTATAATTCTAAACATCATACAGATACAAATCATAGCATGTGATTCATGTTAATCAAAGGAGAGGAGAAGAATTTCATACCTTGAGATTCGCAGAATCCATCACAAACAGATCAGTTGTGAGAAGGAGATGAACAATCGATCGAATGTTAGAGAAGGTGAGAGGGTTACTCCTCTCTTCCTGGTTGGTTCGCTTTCTTTGTGTTTCGTCTCATTAGAATGCCTAATGGGAGGCTATTCTTATAACCTACCAGCAGAGAGTAGGGACCTCTCAACGGGTTAACATTAGAATGACCCAACCCATCATAGGGTCACTCTTTAGTAAATACCCAACAACAATTTCACCAATTGGTTACGTAATTAAGAATTAATTTTATAACTGATATATTAATAATTTAATTATAATTTAATAACCAATTAATGCTAATCCACATATTATACACATTAAAATTTAACATTCTCCCACTTGGATAGCATTAATCAATTATTAAAGAGAAATACCAGTTACGATCAAAGCACACGTTAACCAGCAGTATAAGAAATATAAGCTTTAACAATGCAGAAATAGTATCCGATAGGGAAGTAAATCATACATGCTAAAGACTCATATCTCACATAAAGATTGATGAATATAAAATTGCATATAATTAATAAAGAGAAATATGCAATCAAAAAAATGGTCCAAGCATCTTAAAATGCTATAAGAGATATGAAAACAAGAATGACGTCAATTTACATATCTCATAAAAACGATAATGGGCAAATAATGGTTTCAGACTCCCACTAATCCAATACATCAAAAGACTTAACTAAGCCCATATGAATTACATGATTCCGGAATATTCCAACAGTTAAGCCTTTGGTTAGTGGATCAAAGAAGCATGTTTCCTGTATCAATATGCTCTATACGAGTCCGAAACTCCCCGAATCTTCTCTCTAACGAACAAATATTTCACATCAAAATGCTTAGTGCGAGAAGAGCTTCTATTGTTATGAGAGAAGTTCACAGCAGAGCAGATTGTCACAATATATCACAAGTGGCCTAGATATGCTTTCAACAATATGAAAGCTGTAAATCAAATTTTTCAGTCACATGGCTTGACAAGTAGCCTCATAGCAAGCAACATACTCTGCTTCCATGGTAGAAGTAGCTGTAAGCGCTCTGCTTGACGCTTTCCAAGAAATAGCTCCCTCCGCCATCATAAAGATAAAGCCAGAAGTAGATTTTCGGTCGTCAGGGCAACCTGCGAAATCAGAATCAGAATAACCAGTGACCTGAAGTTGATCAGACTTCTTATAGGTCAATCATATAATCTTTGGTTCCCTGCAAATATCTCATGACCTTTTTTACGGCTCTCCAATGACCCAAACCTGGGTTGCTCAAGTATCTCCCTAAAGCATTTACAGCAAAAGCAATGTCGGGACGAGTACAAACTTGAGCATACATTAAACTGCCAACAGCGGAAGCATATGGGACTTTTTCCATTTCAATTATTTCTACATCATTTTGAGGACATTGAGATTTAGAAAATTTTTCATCACCCTTTTGAACAGGTGCAGCACATGGGGAGCAAGAATGCATATTAAACCTTTGGAGGACCTTTTCAATATATCCTTTTTGAGACAATCCAAGAACGCCACGTGACCTATCACGATAAATCTGGATGCCTAAAACAACAGAAGCATCACCAAGGTCTTTCATATCAAAGTGGCTACTCAACATGAGTTTTGTCTCGGTCAGGATTTTAACACAACTGCTAGCAAGAAGTATATCATCAACATATAGAACGAGAATGATGAATTCACCCTCACAAGTCTTCAAGTAAACGCACTGATCTGAGGCATTTTCTTTGAAGCCAAGAGAAGTGACAACCTGATCAAACTTCAAATACCATTGTCTGGAGGCCTGTTTCAGTCCATAAATAGACTTATTCAGCTTGCAAACCAAGTGCTCTTTGCCAGTTTCAGAAAAACCTTCAGGCTGAACCATGTAAACATCTTCAGTAAGGTCTCCATTCAGAAAGGCCGTCTTCACATCCATCTGGTGAAGTTCTAGATCAAAATGAGCTACCAAGGCCATGACAACTCGAAATGAATCTTTTGTAGAGACTGGTGAGAAAGTCTCCTTATAGTCAATGCCTTCTCTTTGGTTATAGCCTTTAGCTACTAGTCTGGCTTTGTACCTTTCAACTTTACCATCTGGAGTACGTTTGGTTTTGAAAACCCATTTGCATCCAACAGGTTTACAACCAATTGGTAATTCCTCTAGACTCCAAACACCATTATGAGACATAGAAGACAACTCATCATGCATAGCATTCAGCCAATCAGAAGCATGAGAGCTAGAAATTGCCTCCTTAAAGGTAATAGGATCATCATCATCATTGAGGTCAAACTCATGTTCCTGAAGATATACAACATAATCATCTGGTATGGAAGGTCTGCGCACTCTTTGAGATCGTCTCAGTGGAATTTCATCAACAATAAGATCATGTTCTTGTTCATCTACAAGCGGTGCTGCCACACCATCTTCATGTTGAAGATTCTGATCAACACCATCAGCTGGAATCAAAACTTCTGTAGGAAAAGGAACAGCTGGTATAGGAACAATGGTGCGATCTTCTTTAAGAGTAACTGGTCGTGGTATATCACTCCCACTATCCAAGTCATCCTCAAAGAAAACGGCTTGATCAGATTCGACGACTCGCATAGAATGAGATGGACAATAGAATCTGCTACCTCTGGAACCCACACAATAACCAATAAAGAAGCCACTAACAGTCTTAAGATCAAGCTTCTTAGACTGAGGATTATAAGGTCTAACTTCTGCCTTACAACCCCATACATGAAAATGTTTCAAACTCGGCTTCTTTCCACTCATGAGCTCATATGGAGTTTTTGGTACAGACTTGCTGGGTACTTGATTTAGAATATAGACAGCAGTTTTTAAGGCATCTCCCCAAAGAAAGTCTGGCAATGATGAATGGCTCAACATACATCTTACCATCTCCATAAGTGTGCGATTACGCCTCTCTGCAATTCCATTTTGCTCAGGAGTACCAGGCATAGTGTATTGAGCTTCAATACCGCATTCCTCAAGAAATCTGGCAAAAGGTCCTGGGTTTCTACCCGTCTCATTATATCTACCATAGAATTCTCCACCTCTGTCGATCTTACACATTTTATCTTCCTACCTGCTTTTCAACTCAACAAAGAACCTTAAAGGATTTGAAAGCATCTAGGGAACTAGACTTTTCTTGAAGGAGATCTATCCATCCATATCTCGAGAAGTCATCTATAAAGGTAATGAAATATCCATATCCACCTATGGCAGTAGGTGTAATAGGTCCACACAAAGTCGGTGTGAATCAAATCGTAGCACATCATCACACCTATTTGCTCGCTTTATTCCTAACCTTGGCAAAGAATTTGCCCTTGATGCAATCAACACATTTATCAAAATCGGAGAAGTCTATATCATGGAGAATACCTTCCTTGACTAGCCTCTCAATACGGGGCCTAGAAATATGCCCCAAACGTCGATGCCATAACATAGAAGAATGTTCATTAATCCTACTGCGTTTGTTTCAACAAATGAGAGGTGTGATGACATGTCATGTAGATTTAACATATAAAGGCCATCATGTAAAACTCCTGAACCAACTAAATAGAATCGAATAAACAATCAATTTTCCACTGCCAAACTTAAAGGTGTAACCACATTTATCCAAAGCAGAAACAGAAATCAAGTTCCTTCTTATAGAAGGTGCATACACAGCATCTCTTAAAAGCAAATTATGTCCAGAAGGCAAAAGTAAAGAAACAATTCCAATGTCAATAACGAAACTCCAGCTCCATCTCCCATAATAATCTTAGACTCAACATCACTTGGTTCCCTCAGGCTTGTGAACCCCTGCAAGGAATTCACAACATGAATGGTTGCACCTGAATCTAACCACCAAGTATTTGGAGGAACATCAATGACATTGGATTCAAAGCATGTTAGAGCCTTCTCAAAAGTCATAAATTTCTCCCCAACGACTTTCTCGATATTCTTTAGCATTATTGGTCTCGTGATACTCTGCCCGATGGATTTCTCCATAGTATACTTCATTACTTTCAGGCACACTCTATTAGAGTGTTCCCATTCCTCATAAGCAATCTTCTCGTGCTGCAGAGATTCATTCAGAAGAGTCGCTGGCTTGTCTTCCCTTAAGGCCAGATCCAAGTCAGCAATAGTTAAGTAGAGATCTAGAAACTCTTTCCAGTCCTCATAGTTTGTCCCATTTAGAGTTTTGACAGAATTTGGGAAGGAGGCTGACATAAACAGAGAATAAGGAATCATTAAGAATTGAAGGGTAATATGATTCCATATATATATGTTCAGCCGATCTTGCCCATAATACAAATTTCTTATTCATTATAATTCCGCCTAAGGGTCCCGAATCATAATAAACAAGAAATACAATAAGAAGAATAATACAATGTACAAAACTTACATCACCAAAATTTCTAATACCGATAGGGTACTTGAAACCATAATTGACATAAGCTTAAGACAATAGTACGATGTATAATAACGAATTACATTAATAATAGTACAACCGATAGGTATAATTATTATTAATATAATACAAATATAACACATTAGAATAATCAATTATTTAACAACACAAATTTTGTATAATTATACCCACGATAGGTGAGTTCATAACTATACAAAATATCAATAGTCATGCTACAATTATACATTAGAATAATTAATTGTTTAACAACACAAATTTTGTATAATTATACCCACGATAGGTGAGTACATAACTATACAAAATATCAACAGTAATGCTACAATTATACATTAGAATAATTAATTGTTTAACAACACAAATTTTGTATAATTATACCCACGATAGGTGAGTACATAACTATACAAAATATCAACGATAATGCTACAATTATACATTAGAATAATTAAATTGTATAACAAATGCAAAGATAGAACACACAACTTAATTCACATAAGGCTCTAAAATTAATTCCATCTATATGACACATGATCAAGGAGAGTATAACATATCAAAGTGTCACAAAAAGTAGAGAACAATCACAAAATTTTAGATCAAAACCTTAGAGTACAGTATTAAAAAATACAATATTTTTTTCGGTTTTAACCATATAAAATATTCGCGAGGCGAGAGGTATCTCGCGAGGCGAATCTTGTGAAAAGTCAGCAACGTTTGGTCTTCTCGCGGGTACTCGCGAGACGAGTCAAGTGTTCGCGAGGCGACCCGTAAACCTTTCATTTTCCCGCAGCAGTCGGCCTTCGGGTCGCGAGGCGAGAAGCGTAGTCGCGGGCGACCGCAGAGGATGACAATTTCACCTGCTCTTCCGGCTTTCAGGTTCGCGAGGCGAGAATAATCTCGCGAGGCGAATCTGGAATTCCACAGATGCCGATGCCCAGAATCGCGAGGCGAGCAAAACTCGCGGGCGATCGAACCGATTCCACGCAAAAGGAAACGAAAAGGCATCGATTTCTCACATTTTATTTGATGAAATCCAACGATTTTCGAGTATGTTACTCGAATAACATGTGGGAAGAAAAGCCCTCAAACAATTTTCGAAATCATTGGTCAGAATCATAGTTTCGAATTTTGAAGAACAAGGCATGAAAAAACGAAAGTTGCTGAAGAAAAAAAAATTCTGGGCAAACAAAATTTTTACAATATTGATATAACATGATATGAAAATCCCTAAAAAGATTTTGCATCTTGATTGAAAAACATAAATTAGGGTTCATATAATTTTCAGAATAGCTATAACTTGTATCTATCCTTGGCTCTGATACCAATTGAAGGAAAACCTATAATTCTAAACATCATACAGATACAAATCATAGCATGTGATTCATGTTAATCAAAGGAGAGGAGAAGAATTTCATACCTTGGAGATTCGCAGAATCCATCACAAACAGATCGAGTTGTGAGAAGGAGATGAACAATGATCGAATGTTAGAGAAGGTGAGAGGGTTACTCCTCTCTTTCTCGGTTGGTTCAGCTTTCTTTGTGTTTTTCGTCATTAGAATGCCTAATGGGGAGGCTATTCTTATAACCTACCAGCAGAGAGTAGGGACCTCTCAACGGGTTAACATTAGAATGACCCAACCCATCATAGGGTCACTCTTTAGTAAATACCCAACAACAATTTCACCAATTGGTTACGTAATTAAGAATTAATTTTATAACTGATATATTAATAATTTAATTATAATTTAATAACCAATTAATGCTAATCCACATATTGTACACATTAAAATTTAACAAGCTATTCAAAGGGAAAGAATGTGAGGAGGGAGAAAAGAGAAAGAGGAAGAAGAGGGAAGTGATGTACTTTTTTTTTCTTTTTTTTGGTTAATGAAGTGGTGTATTTTTTTCACAATATAAGTATGGTGTATCAAGATAGTTGGGGACATTTTGGAGATTTTTTTTTTTAAAAAAATTGTGGTGTGTTAGAGATATTTGTTGTGTAAAAAGCAACACCCATTTTCAATCTTAGATCTCAAAGGCCCTAGAGGAGAATTTTCGGCCCAGTAACTAGAAAAACGACGCTCACCAAATACAAGAAAAAAATATATCTTACGAAGTTCTCGTAAGGTGATTTTGTTTCCATCATTTTTTATTTAATAAAGTATATAAAAATCACAACCTAAAAGATACTCCATTGAAGGATAAATATTTTTTACTTATTTATTTTAGAGAAATTTTAATCATTAACCCTTCGTCAAACTATTTTGAATCTAACACAAGGCCATCAATTTAGTTGTAGTAAAAAATAATTAATAAAAATAAAGATTGGCAGCAGTAAATGCAGGAATAAGCAATGAATGAAAATGAAGTGGAGTAGCAAAGTACCGAGATGGTATTGTCATCGCTCATCAATTAATAGAAAACATTAAATAATTATTCTTTTGGGTCGAATAGGTCTACTAGGATATTCTCACAGCGTATTGGGTCCTTCAGATTTGTTATGGGACTAATATTTGGTTCGATTGATTGAACAGATAACTTTACCCTTTGATTATCAGCCTTCTAATGCACGAGAGTGATTCCATAAGGTTTCGAACTCGGGTTATCCAGTTTCTCTCCCTTGTGGGAGCAAGTTGCTTCCACTTAACCGACACCCTATTGGTGGACCACCTAAGTTTTATTTTTTTTCATATATTTTCTAATAATAGCTTCTAGGTTATTTTTTATTAATTCTTTATTTGTTTTTAACAATTTTTTTTTGGATCTTACTAACGCACGCTCTTAGGACATTGGTTAAGGAATACATAAAAGAAAAATTTGTATTGGAAAACTAAGTTTAACACTTTTCGATATACTAAGTATATCATTTTCCATATAAAATTTCCATTATTAATTCATTAAACAATATTTTAAGAGTACTTGTTAGCATTTTTTTTTCTTTTATTAATCCTAGAAGATTTAGACATTTTTTTTTATCTTGTCTTTAGTCCTGTAACTTCTTGAAATGTGCTGCACTTTTTTCCATCTCTAAAAAAAATGCAACACTTTCCAACTCACATCATCATTGAATTTTGAATCCCATATCAGGGTAAATTTTCGTTTAGTAGGTTGGCATGCAGTTTGAATGTGGATTCATAACTTATTAGACTACGCATTTAAAAGTCTACATATCACAAATACAATTATTAACATAAGTTGGGAGAAAATGGAATGGAGAGGAGAGGAGGGGAGGGGAGCGAATTTTATAAACTTTTCTTGTTTGATTCAATTTTTTGGAGAGGGGTGGAGGGAAGTAAAATTCCTCCGTACTTAATTTTGGTTTCACTCCAATATTGAGGGGTTTAGAGGGGATGAGAGGGATTTTAAAATATTTTTGATATATAGACTAAAATATCTTTACCTTGTCTATTTTGAAATCCAAAATTATAAAGGTATAAAAGTAAATTAATTCTAAAATATTTCCTCTCCCCTTGTGAACCAAACATGAAAAGTGTTATTTTTCATCATCATCCATTAAAACCCATCCCCTCCCATCTTAACTGTAACATCCCAAAAATTGATTACTAGTTAATTTGATAGAAATTAAATTATTAGAATTATTATATTTCAATTTTGAAGTGCTTAAAATCTTGTAAATGGCTCAAAAAAAGGTTAAATAGAGAGTTTGAGTGTTTTAGGTCCAATTTCGCATAATAGACTTCCTATGACTCAATACCTAACTTCC
Organism: Sophora flavescens; assembly: GCA_030762895.1. Taxonomy (NCBI): domain Eukaryota; kingdom Viridiplantae; phylum Streptophyta; class Magnoliopsida; order Fabales; family Fabaceae; genus Sophora; species Sophora flavescens. Next base: position 52,386,891 of record CM061067.1, on the reverse strand, counting down.
GATGGATATTTCGTAACCAAAGAGAACTTATTTGAATTCGAGGTCTTCTTAATAAATGTAGCTCTGTCTCTTAGCTTTCCATAGACACCAAATTCATCCAAATTGGATTCTTGTAGCTCGACCAAATTCGTAAACACTATTCATGTTCCAGCGTCAGAATCGTTTTTCTAACTTCTAACCCCATTTTGACCATCTAAACGTCCGTGTCAGATTTTGTGATATTCATAAAAGTTGTAGACAATTCTTTTAACTTTCTAACGATCTAAAATTTATAATTTTTGGATGTCTATAACTCAAGATATCTGTGAAATACAACACCATATGCAGAGTAAGCGGGCTTAGCATGTTTTTACACGTTTTGGGCTATTGGGGGCTCTATAAACAGAATCTTAACACTCTTAGGGTATGTTTTTAAACCCTAATTACACCTAGAAACTCAGGAACGACTAATAATAGAAGAAATTCAAAGATTAAGAAGAGAGAGTTGTGGAAGAGGGAGTCTAGGAAGAGGAATAGGAAGATAACTTTTGGCAAACGTTAAGATTCACCGTAGGAAACACTTAGAGCTATTTGGATGTCTTCAAGTGATGAGTAAAAACAACACTTTCTCAACCTTCCATGGTGCAAACGATTTGGGGAAACCGAGTTTTTAATTTAAATTATGATTTTGGAGAGTTTTGAATGCAAGAACCAATAGTTGATCAAATCCTATTTTCTAAATTGGAGGTTTTGTATAAAAACGAAATTAAAATTAAATTAAGTTATTATTACTATAAGTTATGTGATTATATATGAAATTGGTACGAGTTTATGGTTGATGGATACGTCGTTATATGTTATATGATGTTATAGTGTTATCGTGACATGTTTTATTATGTTATATGATGTGATAATGTTACCGTGACATGCTCTGTTATGTTATATGATGTTATCGTGTTGTTGTGACATACTCTGTTGTGTTATATGATGTTATCGTGTTGTTGTGACATACTCTGTTGTGTTATATGATGTTATAGTGTTGCTGTGACATGCTCGTATATGATGTTATAGTGTTGTTGTGACATGCTCTGTTATGTTGTATGATATCATTATGTTGTTGTGACATGCTCTATTATGTTATATGAAGTTACAATGTTGCCTCGGCATGACATTATATCATTGTTAGTGATAGATGGAGTATGAGAACCCATTTAATGGTCATCTGAGATGACATATTGTATTATGCATGAGTTGGTTATCACCTTCCGGGAAGGGACGATGACATACATTCTATTCCAGGAATAGGATGAGAGATATCACCATCTGGGATGAAATATCAAATTATTGAAAATATTCATATCTGGGATGGGATATGAGATACCTCCATCTAGGATGGGGAAGGCAGTGGGACGCCATTGCATGGATATGAGCTCATATACCTTAGTGGATCTGGGATTCACACCGGTTCTGGGAACCAAAGAGTTAAGTCAAGTGATTCTGGGAATCACCGAGTCGTGTTCATGGAGTTGTATTGCATATAGTATGCATGATCGACATGATTAAAAGCTTGAGATGTGAATGTTTTGACTGCTGAGTTATCCTTTTAATTATATGTGATTTGGAGTATATAATTTTTGCGGGTACCATGGTTGATTTTTCGGTTACCGCGCCGGTTGAGAACAACATTATTTTGTGAACCATTTTATTAAATTGTTTTTATTCACTGGGATTATAAATCTCATTAAAAGTGTTGTTTTCAGAGCACGAGGACGCCGTCGGTGAGATTGAGGAGATTTGAAGACTTGGTACTTGAGTTTAACTATTTATTATATTTGGTTAGTATTATGTTCAATAAGAAGCCGTTTGTGGCTGAAACTATATTATTTTATTTTATGGTTTGGTTATTATTAGTAGACATCCGGATTTTCAGACAATTAAAATTATTTATGTATGGATTATCTTACCAATGTTTATTTTTAAATTATTGAGGTATTTTCAGACATCTATAATTTGTGAAAATTTTATTTGAGTTTTTATGTCTTATTAAATGTTTTAAAGGATTTTATTAAATTTTTTTATTGAGTTACTAATGAAACGAAGGGGGTTACATTTATGGTATCACAGCGGTTCAATCTTTAATTGGACTATGGTAGTGGGTTTTTTCTAAAATCAAAACATGGGCGCATAAGACTGCTGTTAGAGTTATAAAAACTGTATGCTATTATTTTGGATGTTGGGCCTGGCCAACCCAATATTTGATTGGTGATGTACAAATTTATGGTGAATAACAGGCAAGGGTGTGAGTTTTATTAGAGACAAAAAGATTTTTAAATTTGGTTTGTATGAGAAACTTTGAAGTTGACTGGTGCTTGAATGTTTTTTTGTTTTTGTTATTCTTGCAAAGGATAACCATGTTGCCTCCACTTCCTATTTAAATTGTTATCTGATGTATAAGACTTGTCATATGTTGTTGATTTTGATTAATTATTGATTGTGATTGAAAACTTAATTGTTTGTTGTTTTGAAAATTTATTTGTTGTCCATAATTCGTGTCTCTATAATACATGTAAATCAAAATGGGGATTAGTATAATTTTCTATTTAGCAAACAAGTTAACTGCATATGTATGTGAGATATCAGGTACATTTGTTTTATTAATAAATGCGTAATAATTTCTTTTGTGCTTGATTGTAACGTAGTTACTACACTTTGTCTTAAGTGTTTAGTTGAGGGGCACGAGGATATTTGATCTTATTGTTGGTTAAGATAGAGGCGAATGATATTTTGACAGTAGTACCTCTAGACATAAGTGAACTTAATGGACAATTAGATGAGCATAGGAATATGAACTGTAACACCCGGTTTTTCACTGTTTACTGTTTTATATCGGTAAAATAGACATAAATGTTTATATTTTTATTTTAAAACTTAGAAAATGATTTTGGATAAACCAAGATCATATTCATACTCTACTTTACCGTGGAGAGTTACGATTTAATTTTGGGTCGAAAATTCAAACAAAACCCGGTCTGCGATTTAATGACGGTAAGAATTTTACTGCTCAAATGACCTAATCTTGACTCGTGAACCAGATACTTAGGGTTTTTATGGAATTTCAAACATCTTTGGCTATTTTAAAATTTTTCACTTAAAAAGTGAAATAATATATACTATTCGGGCGTTATACGAAATTGGGTGAACGACGGAGCTGAATACGGGATTTCCAGGACCCGCTAAAGGATAAAAGGCGAGTCATTCAAAGATGACTCATTTAGATGACTCATATGCGTAATGATGAATTTTGAGGGAATTTACTATTATGTCCTTAATGTTGGTTTTAATCACAAAAATGACATTGTACAAGATTACCATTTTGTCCCTGGAATTTTATGCCTTGGACCCATTCACCCCTTAAATCCCATGGCCCAAACCCTCCAAGGAGCCCATCTTCTTGCTATAAAAGCCAAGCTTCATCTTCTTCCTTGGTCGTTCATCGTTTTCACTTAAAATTTCTAAGTTCCACAACCTTAATTTGTGAAGGAAGTGCTTGATCTTTTGCTCATTTTTCATTTCCAAGAGGTATACCACACTCTTCTCCCTTGATTATCATCATGTTCTTCAATTAGTTTTGTGTTTTGAAGCCTTGTTCACAATATGTCATCTTAGGATTTCTAACTTCAAAAATTCATAGTAAATCATAGAAAAATCCAATGAGTATGAAACCAATTTCCATGATCTTAGTATCCTCTCTATATTCAAGATCCAAGAGTATGTATCAAACTAAAACTTCTTGCCTTTTTATCTTGTTGAAGCCGAACCCTAGCTTTTGTGGGGGGAGGATTTTGTTCCTTTTTTTTAACTAATGTTGCTTGATTCAATCTTTTGGCTCATGTATGTATTGAATCTATGTTGTTTGGATCAAATGAAAATCTCTAAGCCATATTTTTATTCATGGCCGAAATTTAATTTTTTAAGGGTTGGAAGATTTGATTTCAATCCTTGTATCTAAAGTATTGTTTTAGGGTTTTGATGATTAAGAATCACTAATCCAAAAGCTTAAGATTTTTAAAAATTGTTAGCTCTAAAATCATACCAAGGCCGAAACCAACATGTAGGTAATTATGTGTTTTTAAGTTGTTTGATTGTTGATTAGTTTTTGTGTTTTTTGAAGGATAAGCTAGTTTATCGGATACGTGTGTTACCGACAATTGGATTTGCGACGAAACATTTATCCGACAGCTGTATGCAATTGTCCGTGGTCTGTATTATTTATTGGGTGTATGTAATTTTTACGTAGTTAACATTATTTGCTTTTAATTATTTAATAAATTGCATTTAATTGTGATTATATTTTTTTGCATGTCATTAATTTCTATTTGCTATATTATTGGCATGATTGTTATTGATGTTGATTGTGGACTGAAAAGCCTGACAGTGGTCAGTGCTCAATTAATTACGAGGTTAAAAGCATTAAAAAAACTTTTTATACAATAATGACTTTAATTTAGTGGAAAATAGTAACAAGTTATTACTTAATTATTGATTGGTGAAAATGTATAATAGTGAAAAATAATATTGTTTAATGATTTTACGGCAAAAGAGTGTTTAAAGAGTCATCATGAGGACGTAACCGTGAAAATATTTTTGCACTGCTAATTTATACGTAAGAAATTTCTAAATATTAGAAAATGTTATTTTAAGAAAATAAATTGCAAAAATAATTTTATTAAGGTGTTGGAAAAATTATTTTTTTAGAAAAGTCATGTTTTGACTTAAAAACGTTTTTAAGACGTCAAACGTCGGATAATTCCGACAATATTTACAGAGGTATTATTAAAAATAGAGAAAATTGTCTCAAAGCAATATTTTTAAGTTCAAAATATTGAATTTTGAAATAAAATGAGTTTTAAGTGATTTGACAATTTTATAAAACGAATTTCCAGCATAAAAGGATTTTCTGTAAACAACGGTGTTATTTCCGACAACTTGGATAAGTTGAGGAAATTTTGTTTTGTTTTGTTTTGTTTTTTGTTTAACAGAACGAAAACGATTTTAAAGGTGAAAAACGGACCTAGAAGCCGAGACGTCGGGTTCTAGTGTTAAACGATACGGACAGTGTGTCTCAACGGTGAAGTTATGGACTAGATGTCTTATAAAACGTGTATTGGTTTTTGTGCGCTAAAATCTACATATCTAAGACCGGTGCATCAGTCTAGATTTCGTGATTTGCACATTTGGACTTGGAGTCCTTTTTATTGGAATGTGGGATTAAACTTACATGTTTAAAACATTGTTTTGGTCGTGAGTCTTTGAGCTTCGACAAGGAAAGATTGAACACAAAGAAAACGACGTGAACGAAATTTTTTACATGCATTTTTGGAGAAGATGCCTATGCATAGGACTTGAATTCTTGATGGCAAGTATTCATGACGTTTGCATCACTGTACCTTGATGGACAAATAACCACGAAACCATATACTATAAATAGTAACTACTGTGCCTCGTTTTGGATAGTGATATGGTTAATTTAAAACCTGTCTTATTTGGCAACGATTAAAACCTGCCTTAATGGCAACGATTCTGCCTTATTTGGTAACGAGAGCTTGATCACCTCATTTATTTGGTGGTTGAAGATCCGGAGATTAGGTTCCAAAATTTGTTGATGAATATAGAAGTGTCAATGTTTTTAAAACGACGATGACTACCGGGTATGAAACCCTTTTGTAAATAAATTGTTTATTGTTGAATATACATTTTAAATGTTATTTGAGTGCCGTGCATATGGTTATCGTTTTAAAATCCATATATTGGTTCTCACCCTTGCATGTGTTATTGTTGGTCTCTTTTCTGTATGGCGTCTATTTCTATCTGAGTATAGATGGATCCGGCGATGCCACTGGCACACACGGGGGTTCGTTCCTTCCATTTTGAGGATGCTGAGAACATCAACGCGTGGGTTATTAACCCGGGAGCCCACAACGTGACCTATACTGGGCATATACGTACTGTAGAGGGCACCATAGCGATAGGGCCACAGCGTGAGCATCGCACTATGAAGACCATTGAGGTATCTTTACCTCCGTTGTGGTTCCTACTGCAGCACCTGGTTGATCAGGGGGAGCTTGAGGCACAACCATTAGTTGAGGCAACACCGGCCTCACCTCCAGAGGAGATGGTTATAGATCCGGAGGAGGATCTGGAGGAGTTCGTTAAGGATGTGCCCGAGTACATTCCTCTTGATGACGACGACGATTCACTAGACGAGGGTGCAGTCGTGTCTTCATCCTATACTTCTACGAGGAGTGGGATTGACCACCATGGTCTTCCCAATGGGTATTACTAGATGTTGAACAGCTGTAGATGGATTCCATTTTTGGGGTAGTGACTTCGTCAGTCTATTCTGTCTACTGAACCATGTTTTGTTATATGGTCATAGACAATTCGCTACGTGTCTGTTATGTTTTTATTTCCTTTCTTTGTTATGTTGAATGGCCTAGTATGATAAAGGCCCTGTACAGTTATATAGTTTGTACAAAACTGCTGATGCATATGATGATATATATATATATATATACATATATATATATATATATATATATATATATATATATATATATATATATATATATATATATATATAACACATATATGTTATGTTGATTACGTTGTTATATGATGTTGGATGTTAAGTTAAAAAGGAAAAAAATTATCACCATTTTTGGTATTAAGAAAGGTGTTATAAAATTTTACTTTCCAAAGTAACCAGCATAATTAAAATTTATTTTTTCTGCAACGTGTTACTATGTGATGACCCAAGAAGGGGTGTCGCATTTGTGATATCAAAGCTGGTCAAGTCTTTTGGGAATGTTTGGGGAATAGGTCTATTGTGTTGATGTTGTGTGTTCCCTGATTAAGATTTGTTTGAAATTACTTCTAAGAAGTAATGTGTTAGTAAGTAACTAAGTAAGCATTTCATTTTCTGGTGGTGGTCTAACTGATTTGGTCTTGTAGGTCAGTTATGGAACTTGCACCAGAAGGTGGACATGGATGAGGACGTGGACGTGGACATGGTCGTGGGAGGGGTAGTAGAGGTGGTCCCTTGGGTGGCCGTGGCAATGAGGACTACGATGGTGGAGTAGATTATACTGCTCAAGTAATGGATAACATTGCGGCTGCTATTGCTGTGCAGACGGCTGCTATGGCTGCTCAGACTCAGCAAGCGGCGGAAGGTAGAGGTCTGACTATGTTCCGACCTTAGAATCCTTCACAATTTCACGGGGATGCTAAACTCGAGAAAGCGGACTTATGGATCCAAGAGTTAGAAAAGATCTTTGAACTCATTCTTACCCGAGAAGGAGACAAGGTTTCTTATGCGACATTTTTACTGGTAGGAGAGGCAGAGTACTAGTGGAGAGGTGCTCGACAACTACTGGAAGCAGATATTCAGGAAATTTCTTGGGATGTGTTCAAAACCGCATTTCTGAACAAGTATTTTTCAGAGAGTGTTCAGATTGAGAAAGAACAAGAATTTCTGTGATTATACCAGCGAGATTTGACTGTGGGGGAGTATGCGGCGAAGTTCGAATCGCTCGCCAAATATTTCCATTTCTTTCAAGCACAACCAAATGAAAGCTGGAAATGTGAGAGGTTCGAAGTAGGTCTTAGGTTTGAGATTAAAGAATTTGTGCTACCACTGCAACTCAGGAATTTTCAAGCTCTAGTTGAGATGAGCAGGAAGATAGAATAGATGAGGAAGGGAACAAACAATAGAGGGAATGCTGGAGGACCTTCTCGATCCAAGAACCAGGTTCAGAGCCAAAACCAGAGTCAGAAAGGGAAACAGGATTAGAGGAAGCCTTATTTCCGACCACCAGGAAATAACCAGAATCAGCAACAATATCGTCCGAATGTTACTGCAACTGGAAGTGGAGGTCAAAGGAATCAAAATCTATGCCAAGTTAGAAAATGCTTTAAGTGCGGGGATCCAAATCATATGGCGGATAAGTGTCCAGTCAGTGTAATCAAATGTTTCAACTGCAATCGTTGGGGACATTTCGCTAGGGATTGCACTGCACCAAGGCGTGAATCCGCTGTCAACAACACCAGGACAAATAAACCGACGGCGAAGGGGAGATTTTACACTATGAGTGACGCTGAAGCTTCGAACTCCGATGATCTAGTACAAGGTGATTGCGACGTTGATGGTAATCTCTTAAATGTACATTATTATTCGGGTGCGACGCATTCATTTATTTCGATGGATTGTGTGAAACTGTTGAAATTGCCTATTTCTTCATTACCATATAATCTTATTGTTTCAACTCCAACTGCTAAGCCAGTTATTGTCAATTCTATATACTTGAGATGTCCTATTATTATTCAGGATAGACATTTTCTTGTTGATCTTATTTGCTTACCTTTAATACAGTTAGATGTAATTTTAGGCATGTATTGGTTATCTTCTAACCATATACTTATAGACTGTGCCCACAAAACCTTAATTTTTCCTAGGGATGATATTTCTTGATTTTTATCTGCTAATCAAGTAAAAGCTTCTTTGAAAGAGGGAGCTCAATGATACATGTTACTGTTTTCCTTAGATGTTAAGAATGAGTTAGACTTACAGTCCATACCTATCGTCAATGAGTTTCGTGAAGTTTTTCTTGAAGATGTACCTGGACTATCGCCTGTTCAGGACACAGAGTTCGCGATTGATTTGGTACCAGGAACTGGACCGATATCCATGGCACCATATCGTATGTCGCCATCAGAGCTAGAGGAATTGAAAGAGCAATTGGTGGAACTGATGAGGAAATAATTTATTAGACCCAGTGTGTCACCGTGGGGAGCTCCAGTTTTACTGGTACGGAAGAAAGACGAGACTTCTCGTTTATGTATGGATTTCCGTCAGTTGAACAAAGTGACGATCAAGAATAAGTATTCGCTTCCGAGGATAGACGACTTGATGGATCAGTTATGTGGAGCGGCTGTTTTCTCAAAGATAGACTTACGATCGGGATATCATAAAATTCGTGTGAAGGAAGAGGATATCCCGAAAACAGTGTTTCGATCATGCTATGGGCATTATGAGTATCTTGTGATGCCATTCAGAGTGACGAAAGCTCCTGCTATATTCAAGGATTACATGAATAGGATTTTTCATCCTTATCTAGATCAATTTGTCGTTGTCTTTATAGCCGACATTCTAATTTATTCTCCTAGTGAAGAAAAGCAAGCTGAACATCTCAGTGTGGTTCTTAAAATTTTAAAGGATAAACAGTTATACGCAAAACCCGAAAAGTGTGAGTTTTGGTTAAATCAAGTTCAATTTTTAGGACACGTCATATCGAATGAAGGAATCGTGGTGGATCCGTCAAAAGTTGAAGCTGTTTTACAATGGGAAAGATCAAAGACAGTAACAGAAATCCGTAGTTTTGTAGGTTTAGCTGGATACTATAGAAGATTCATCGAGGGATTTTTCAAAATAGCAGGACCTCTTACTCAATTAACTCGGAAGGACCAAGCATTTACATGGATCGAAGCGTGTGAAGAAAGTTTTCAGGAGTTAAAAAGAAGGTTGACTATGTCACCTGTATTAGTATTACTTGATTCTAAGGAGCCTTTCGAGGTATACTGTGATGCTTCGCATCAGGGATTAGGTTATGTACTAATGTAAAACTGGAAAGTTGTAACTTATGTTTCAAGGCAATTGAAGATTCACGAGAGGAATTACCTTACTCATGATTTGGAGTTAGCAGCGGTGGTTTTTGCTTTAAAAATATGGAGACATTATTTGTATGGAGCGGTGTTTAACGTTTTCAGTGATCATAAAAGTTTGAAATACCTTTTTGATCAAAAAGAGCTCAACATGCGGCAGAGACGCTGGTTGGAATTTTTGAAGGATTACGATTTTCAACTAAAGTATCATCATGGGAAAGCAAACGTAGTAGCGGATGCCTTCAGTAGAAAGTTTATGCATGAATCTACAATGATTGTTAAGGAACACGAATTGTTAGAACAATTCTGAGATATGAGGTTAACAATTAAGATGTCACCAGGAAAGATTTGTTTAGGTATGATTACTGTTTCTAATCAATTGATGGAACAAATACGAGTGAAACAAGAGAGTGATCAATACCTACAAGGATAAAAATAATTAGTACGAAAAGGAGTGGTATCAGAATTCAAAGAAGGATCACATGTAATTCTAAGGTTCGGTGAAAGGATTTGTGTACTTGACGATATTGAACTTAGAAAGTTAATTTTGGAGTAAGCTCACAAGAGTAAATTGAGTTCACATCCGGGAGCCACCAAGATGTATCAAGATCTCAAGCAGTTATATTGGTGCTACGGGATCAAGAGAGATGCAATGGAATATGTAGCTTCATATTTAGTGTGTCAAAAGGCTAAAATCGAACATCAAAGACCAGCAGGAATGCTACAATCATTGGACATTCCAGAATGGAAATGGGATGGTATTGCGATGGATTTTGTAACAAGTTTGCCAAGGACTCGAAAGTGGCATGATGCCATATGGGTAATAATTGATCGACTGACCAAGTAGGCTCACTTTTTTCCCATCAACATAAAATATTCAATGGAGAGATTAACTCAGTTATACCTTGGAGAAATTTTCAGATTACATGGTGTAGCTTCGAGTATTATTTTGGATCGTGATCCGAGATTTACGTCAATATTTTGGCAAAGTTTACAAGAGTCACTGGGAACGAAACTTAGATTGAGTTCGGCTTATCATCAGCAAACGGATGGACACTCAGAGAGGACAATCCAGTCACTGGAGGACTTGTTGAGAGCTTGTGTGTTGGAACATACTGGAAGTTGGGATGAATTTCTACCATTGATAGAATTCACCTACAATAACAGTTTCCACTCAAGCATAAGAATGACCCCCTAGGAAGATTTATATAGTCGATGGTGCAGAACACCTTTATGTTGGTATCAAGATGGTGAAAGTCTATTGATATCGTGCAACGGACAACAGAAAAGGTGAAAATGATTCAGGAGAAAATGCGGACAACTCAAAGTAGACAGAAAAATTATGCAGATAAAAGGTGACGACCCCTTGAGTTTGAGGAAGGCAATCATGTGTTTTTGAGAGTCACGCCTACGACTGGGGTTGGCAGGGTAATTAAATCCAGAAAACTCACACCTAAATTCATTGGACCTTACCAAATGCTTCGTCGTGTGGGTCCAGTAGCCTAAAAAATTTCTTTGCCATCATTTCTTTCCAATCTTCATGATATTTTTCATGTTTCACAACTGAGGAAATATATTCCTGATCCATCTCACGTAATTGAACCCGTTGTTGTACAATTAAAAGAAAGCTTGTCTTATGAGACCACCTGTACGAATCGCGGACAAGACGATTAAGCAGCTCAGGGGGTAAACAAATTTCCTTAGTCAAGGTTATTTGGGATAATACAACTGGAGAAGCAATGTGGGAAGTTGAGGACAAAATGAGATTTCAATTTCCTGATCTTTTTACACGTGCGTAATTTCGAGGACGAAATTTTTTTTAGTAGTGTAGTATTGTAACACCCGGTTTTTCACTGTATACTGTTTTATATCGGTAAAATAGACAGAAATGTTTATATTTTAATTTTAAAACTTAGAAAATGATTTTGGATAAACCAAGATCATATTCATACCCTACTTTACCGTAGAGAGTTACGATTTAATTTTGGGTCGAAAATTCAGACGAAACCCGATCTGCGATTTAATGACAGTAAGAATTTCACTGCTCAAGTGACCTAATTTTGACTCGTGAACGAGATACTTAGGGTTTTTATGGAATTTCCAACATCTTTGGCTATTTTAAAATTTTTCACTTAAAAAGTGAAATAATATATATTATTCGGGCGTTATACGAAATCGGGCGAACAACGGAGCTGAATGCAGGATTTCTGGAACCTGCTAAAGGATAAAAGGCTAGTCATTCAAAGATGACTCATAAATGGTGAGTCATTTAGATGACTCATGTGACACCCAACTACCCCGCATGTTGTAAAGCATAAAAGATAAGGATAAAACATAAAACATACGTCCTTTAATAAAAAGGTTTATAGGTAGGAACGTCCCACATGAACTAGTTCACAACGCAGAAATTAAAACATGTTTATAACAATTAAAACATAACAAAGATAAACAACATAACCCAACCCCGATGTCACATACAGAGCTAGTATAACCGTTCCGGAATAAAATCATCGGAATACAACTGAAACTAACAAACTATCTAAAAAGGGGAAAACCCTAACTGTGAGTGGCGGCTCCTCAGAGTCACTCCTCTCCTGACTGCTCGCCGTCCTCTGCAAGGTGCCGATCAGGCCAAACAAACAAACAACCGGGAATGCAATGCTACTCCACTACTCCAACTATGCATGTGGATCCAACTAACTCAGGATGAACGACTTCAGAGTTACATATCCGTATTGGCTATAAAAGCACCAACACTGGCAGTTGACTAAACCTTGGGTGAACCCCATGGATAGCCAATGCATCAACCCGTGGATGCCTCATCACAGGGGGGCCCCGGTCACCAAACCATCGGGTGACCTACCGTGGATGGCCGGATCACCGTACTCTCGGGCGATCTCCCCTATGTCGAACCTCCCCCTCAACTATCAACTCCAATGCTCTATGCATGGTAAACAACAACAAACAACAACCACCTCATTTGCTTGGGCCAAAAAGCTCCCAATACTTCAACATCAACTCAACGTGCTTGGGCCAATAAGCACCCAAGACTTCAACATCAACAACACCTTAGACCCAAACCGCGTGGTCAAGGTTCCCTTGGCCAAAAAGAACCAAGGTACAACTCGTCAACGTGCGATACCCCAAGGGGTACCGGCTTAATCATCCCATCATCTTTAATTATCTTTGTTATTGTCTAACATTTATCTTTGATTAGTTATGTCAACTGGCCATCATTAGGGAAAATTAGGGGTTAGAAAACCCCTTTAAGTCCTTTAATTCTATCTTTGTCTGATAGGGGAGCACGGGCGTGCTCGTCCCCTGCACGGGCGTGCTGGTCAAATAAATGAAGCACGGTCGTGCTTCCATTCATACACGGTCGTGCTCAGCAACATGGTCGTGCTTCCTCTACTTCACGGCTGTGCTTAAATGCACGACCATTGTCCAGAATTCAAATTGGGAGCACGCTGTTCAGCACGACCGTGCTCAATGCGCGACTGTGCTGTTCTGGGAAGAAACTGAAACTGAAACCTTTTAACCAATTTTAGGGTTTTTAATATTTTAAACTTAGCACGTTTTTAAACCTATTTAACCCATTAATATCTTATCAATATACTGATCATCACAGCCACAACATCAATCAACCAAAATCATGTTAATACATTGATTAACATATCATCATGCTTCTAAGGCAACTAATCATAAACATGAACATATCATGAACACGAAGCATATGAAATAATATACTAAAACAGCCAATCACATGTTATCACAATTATTCAAACCAACACATTAATCATACAATCATACATAACAAACCGGGGTCATGGGAACTCCATTACCTTACGCTACCCCCACTGCCTAATGTATACACTATCCTTCTTCCCATACCTGGATTGAAGGTAGCTCTAAATGATAGCGTGAATCCGCAAGTGTACGGTTTCGTCCTCAAGTAATAAAAAGATCGAACTCACAGACCGTGATCTAGAACAACAATTAATTATTAAATCAATTTAACTAAACAAGAAAAGATTTGATTTTCGAAATCAGAATCAAGTAGCAAATCAAATTTAAAGTTGCAATTAAAACGAAATCAAGAACAAAATAGGAAAGTAAATCAATTTGGGATTTTTCAAATTAAAGAGGAATTTCCAGGAATCGGGTTACCAACAAGACTGCTTATGCTACTAAATTGACTACCCCTATGTTAATTATCAAGATGCTTTGAAGGTGAATTTATCCTAATATAGTTAATGTTCCCTCTCGAGATACAAGAACCGTTCCCAATTAAACTAACTCATACTCTCGTGGCAATTGTATTTAAATTGGACTCATTAAGGTTTGTGACAATTCAATCAACCCTCGAATGATCGGTTCTAAGTCTCGTGATTTAAGTCCTAAGTTCAATCCATATAGATCCAATACCTAGGTTCACTTCTCAGCTCATCCCTAGAATATCTAAGACATGCAAATAAGTGCGCACCAAATTCACAAGTAATTATAACAATATGAATTAAATCAAAAGCAAATTGAAATTAACAAAGGGAAAACATCAATTCATAACATAAAACAAGTCTTGGGCATAGCCCTAATTCCTAGAAAATAAAACGACTACTCAAGCATTACCATGTTCATAGCAATTTTGAATAAAAAGAACATAAGAATCCTAAGAGAAGAGAAATCCTAATTTTTGCCAAAGTTAACAGCCAAAAAAGATCCTATTTTCGAGCCTAATTGCCCTATTTCTAGTGTAGGTTAACTTGGATTTAAAGCTATTACAAAACCAGATCAAATCAGCAAATCAAATTCCAGATTTTGTGCGTCACGACCGTGATGTCTGTCACGGTCAGGCCGTGACCAATTCTGACTTGGAGAGCTTGGACCGGTTGACCTGTCACGGCCGTGATAGGTTCTGACTTTTGCATTCTTCATTTTCTTCATCCCTACGCGATCAAGGCCATGATGCTTGTCACCCCCAGGACATGATGGTCTCTGTTTTGCTCATTTTTCTTGTTTTTCAAGCTTTGTCTTCATGCAAACTCCAAATTAACTGGTATTGAGAAATTTAATCATCAATTCCTACACACAAGCTCCACAAAACCACCTTACCCGTTCCAAGGTAAAAACTAACAAATATCAAATTAAAAATGTCTAATCTACATGAAAATGCATGCAAAATGATGAGGAGATATGAGGTGAAATTGTAACACCCTAGAATAATTATAACGCAATATACCAAACTAAATAAAATAAAATGTATTTCAATACTTAATTATCGTATCCGAAAATTCCAAAAATCACTAAAACAATAACAGAATTGATTATTCACAAAAATTCTTAATAGGACTAAGTGGACCATTTTAACAGACTCTGATCCGGCTTGACCTGACTAAAAGACTTTCCTCATTGGGATCTACCAACCATCCCAGAAATGCTATCAAGATCCCAAATGCACATTTAAAACGTGGGAATGTCAGAAATCCCAAAATGAGTAAAACTCAGTGACAATAGTGAATATATTAATACAATTTGAACTATGACATTTCCAACAATACCTGGTGTGGAAGGTATAGAAAATCTTCTCTTAAACTCAACACATAAGCAATATTTTTAAGTTCAAAATATTGATTTTTGAAAGAAAATTAGTTTTAAGTGATTTGACAATTTTATAAAACGAATTTCTAACGTAAAAGGATTTTCTGTAAACAATGATGTTATTTCCGACAAGTTGGATAAGTTGAGGATTTTTTTTTTGTGTTTCACAGAACGAAAACGATTTTAAAGGTGAAAAACGGACCTAGAAGCCGAGACGTCGGGGTTCTAGTGTTAAACGATATGGATAGTGTGTCCCAACGGTGAAGTTATGGACTAGATGTCCTATAAAACGTGTATTGATTTCTGTGCGCTAAAATCTATGTACCTAAGACTGGTGCATCGGTCTAGATTTCGTGATTTGTACATTTGGATTTGGAGTCCTTTTTATTGGAATGGGGGATTAAACTTAAATGTTTAAAACTTTGTTTTGGTCGTGAGTCTTTGAGCTCCGACAAGGAAAGATTGAACACAAAGAAAATGACGTGAACGAAACGTTTTACATGCATTTTTGGGGCAGACGTGCCTATGCATAGGACTTGAATTCTTGATGGCAAGTATGCATGACGTTTGCATCACTGTGCCTTGATGGACAAATGACCACGAAACCATATTCTATAAATAGTAACCACCGTGCCTCATGTTGGATAGTGATATGGTTAATTTAAAACCTGCCTTATTTGGCAACGATTAAAACCTGTCTTAATGACAACGATTTTACCTTATTTGGCAACGAGAGCTTGATCAGCTCATTTAGTTGGTGGTTTAAGCTCTGGAGATTAGGTTCCAAAGTTAGTTGATGAATATAGAAGTGTCATTATTTTTAAAACGATGACGACTGTCGGGTATGAAACCCTTTGATAAATAAATTGTTTATTGTTGAATACACATGTTAAATGTTATTTGAGTGTCGTGCATATGGTTACCGTTTTAAAATCCATATATTGGTTCTCACCCTTGCATGTGTTATTGTTGGTATGGTGTCTATTTCTATCTGAGTAGATGGATCCGGCGATGCCACTGGCACACACGGGGGTTCGTTCCCTCCATTTTGAGGATGTTAAGAACATCAACGCATGGGTTATTAACCCGGGAGCCCACAACGTGACCTATACCGGGCACATACATACTGTAGAGGGCACCATAGCGACAGGGCCACAACGTGAGCATTGTACGATGGAGACCATAGAGGTATCTTTACCTCCGATGTGGTTCCTACTGCAGCACCTGGTTGATCATGGGGAGCTTGAGGCACAGCCATTAGCTGAGGCAGCACCGGCAGCACCTCCAGAGGAGATGGTTATAGATCCGGAGAAGTTCGTTGAGGATGTGCCCGAGTACATTCCTCTTGATGACGACGATGATTCACCAGACGAGGGTGCAGTCGTGTCTTCATCCGATACTTCTACGGGGAGTGGGATTGACCACCATGGTCTTCCCAATGGGTATCACTAGATGTTAACCAGGTGTAGGTGGATTCCATTTTTGGGGTAGTGACTTCGTCAGTCTATTCTGGCTACTGAGAGCCATGTTTTGTTATATGGTCATAGAAAATTCGCTACGTGTCTGTTATGTTTTTATTTCTTTACTTTGTTATGTTGAATGGCCTAGTATGATAAAGGTCGTGTATAGTTATATAGTTTGTAAAAAACTACTGATGCATATGATGATATATATATACATATATGTTATATTGATTACGTTGTTATATGATGTTGGATGTTAAGTTAAAAAGAAAAAAATATTTATCACCATTTTTGGTATTAAGAAAGGTGTTATAAAATATTACTTTCTGAAAGTAACCAGCATAATTAAAGTTTATTTTTTCAGCAATGTGTTACTATGTGATGACCCAAGAAGGGGTGTCGCATGAACAACATGTGTTTCTTGTTGCTTTAGGCTTTGAATTGGATGAGTTAAAAATCAGTGATAAATTCTTTTAGAGACTGCTTAAGATATGGTAAATATAGATCAAGAGTTTCAATCTTTGGGTTAAGGGAATTATACACTATATGCTGGCAGTCTAGTGTTGTTAATAATATGACCATTATTCCTAAGGAGGGGAGTCTTAGAGAAAAGACTTTAAGAGAGCACATAATGATAGGATTATCGTATAACAAGGGGTAACTAAGATGTATCAGGTTCATAATTAACTTTTATGCTTTTGGTATTAGATCCAATGACTAGTTACTTATGTGTTGGTACTTGTACATGTCTTTTTGTGCTTCTTTGACTTTTTGGTGGTAGTAACATGATATTGTGATGTGTGTTACATGTTATTCCATGACTGATTGACTTCTTGATGACTAACTTGACTTGTGCCTTATGTTTCTTCCAATAATCATTGTTAAGTGTTTATAATCGATTATAAGTGTTTATGTATGTATGCAAAGTATGAGCCTCTTGAGCTTGATGTGTGATTCTAGATTTCTATGACTGGTTTTATGTTAGTTTTCAATATATTCTAAGTTCATCATTAGGAAAACATACAAACAATGAATCATTTAAAATTATAGAGTAATTTGGTGATTTTGAAGCACGCACTGCAAGAAGATGCTCGATAACAATATCATGTTTTTTGAAGTTGTGCTGAAATCGAATCTACTTATTTTATTTTTTAAAAAAAAGACCAACATGAGCTTTTAACACGACGCCCCTTTGGAATTGTTCATATATGTGATAGGATCTTAGATAACAAATATCAACATATTTCAATGAGTTTTGAGCTTTATAAGTCACTAATTACAATAAGTATTGCATGCTAAAATTTTATGAGCTGAGTTCAAAACTTACATGAATTTTCTATACTAATTGACAATGATTTTTTTTATTAAAATAAAATGTGGCAATAAACTTATAAGTGTAAGTGTTATGCCCATTTAATTCTGTAGCAGTTTGAATTCATTTGTATTGTTAGAAAAATCAAGACTTTACACACACAAAAAAAAACAATTTGTAAACTTTCTACAACTTCTTCAATTTTGATTATATATGAAAAAAATTGTTTTTTAATTGGTTTTTTTTTTATGTATTGATATGTAGATTGGTAGTCTAAAATGTTTTCGGGGCTTTCTAAAAAATAAAAAAAAATAAAAATATGAGGGAAGTTCACCTTGTTTAAGCTTTATTCATGATGTTAATATTTTTCTTTAAAAAAAAATTGTTAAAAAATGATTGTTGATCCTTGGTGCGAGAAAAATTCACTTAAATGAAGTCGACAATTTGTTTGCTTTCTTATTTTGAAATTTTAAATGATTTATGTAGTCGTTTTGCTTTTTAATGATTGTTTTGGTATTTACATGTCATGATGACTTGATTGTTGACGCGTCTAAATAAATTATATGAGTTACATTTTGCTAGTTGCATTGTGTGAATAAATAGTTGTAATTCAATATTATGAGAACTAAATCATAATTGTAGTCCTTCCAATGTTACACCTTACTCATTCTGGCACATTTTGATGTGATTGCATTAGATTTGATTTCGAGAAAAAAAAATGTTACCAAAATGTGTTTTGCAATAATCCTCAAGAATGAATGATATTTTTTTTAGATGAATGATATGATTATGATTGTGTATAAAAATACTATTTCCTTAGAGATTGAACATCTTTAGTTGGCAAGAATATGCACAAAATATACTAGGAAATAATATTAAAATCAAATCAAAGGAATATGTTTGCTTTATTGTGTTCACCGTTAGTACATAAAATTTCTCTATTTTATTTTGGTTGTTCAGATTTTAAATGTTACCCAGAATATTGCATTTGGTGTTGTAATTGAATTATTTGCATGTCATATTTTCCTTATTTGACTTTTATCTGTTATCGTATTTTTGAATCTTGACTTGTGCATGTCTGTTTAAATCCATCATCATTATATATACATTATCTTAGAGGTTGCGCTAGATAATTTCCAGTGTGGTTTGGGCATCAGGTCATCAGTCAGGTCGATCGTATTTTTTTTAACAAGAAAATGTGTAACAAATTTCGAGGACGAAATTTCTTGAAGGAGGGAAGAAATGTTACATCCCAAAAATTGACTACTAGTTAATTTGATAGGAATTAAATTATTAGAATTATTATATTTCAATTTTGAAGTGCTTAAAATCTCGTAAGTGACTAAAAAAAAAAGGTTAAATAGATACTTTGAGTGTTTTAGGTCCAATTTCGCATAATAGACATCCTATGACTCGATACCTAACTTCTGATGGATATTTCACAACTAAAGAGAACTTGTTTGAATTCGAGGTCTTCATAAGAAATGTAACTCTGTCTCTTAGCTTTCCATAGACATCAAATTCGTCCAAATTGGATTCGTCCACACTATTCAGGTTCCAGCGCCAGAACCGTTTTTCTAACTTCTATCCCTGTTTTACCATCTAAACGTTCGTTTCAGATTTTGTGGTATTCATAAAAGTTGTAGACAATTCTTTTATCTTTCCAACGATCTAAAACTTATAATTTTTGGATGTCTATAACTCATGATATGTGCGAAATACAGCACCATATGCTGAGTAAGCAGGCTTGATGCATTTTTACAAGTTTTGGGCTATTGGGGGCTTTATAAACAGAATCTCAACACTCTTAGGGTGCATTTTTGAACCCTGATTACACCTAGAAACTAAGACACGGCTAAGAAGAGAATAAATTCAAGGATTAAGAAGAGAGAGAGTAGTGGAAGAGGGAGTCTAGGAAGGGGAAAATGAGGATAACTCTTGGCAAACGTTAGGATTCGCCGTAGGAAATGCTTAGAGCTATTTGGATGTCTTCAAGAGGCGAGTAAAAACAAAATTTTCTCAACCTTCCATGGTGCAAACGATTTGGAGAAACTGAGTTTTTAATTTAAATTATGATTTTTGGAGAGTTTTGAATGCAAGAACCAATAGTTGATCAAATCCTATTTTCTAAATTGGAGGTTTTATATAAAAACGAAATTAATATTAAACTAAGTGATTATTACTATAAGTTATGTGATTATATATGAAATTGGTACGAGATTATGGTTGATTGATATGTCTTTATATGTTATATGATGTTATAGTGTTGTCGTGACATGTTTTATTATGTTATATGATGTGATAGTGTTACCGTGACATGCTTTGTTATGTTATATGATATTATCGTGTTGCTGTGACATGCTCTTTTACAGTACATGATGTTATAGTGTTGTCGTGACATGCTCTGTTATGTTATATGATATCATTTTGTTGCTGTGACATGCTCTATTATGTTATATGAAGTTACAATGTTGCCTCGGCATGACATTATATCATTGTTAGTGATACATGGAGTATGAGCACCCATTTAATGGTCATCTGGGATTACAAATTGCATTATGCATGAGTTGGTCATCACCTTCCTGATAGGGATGATGGTATACATTCTATTCCGAGAATAGGATGAGAGATATCACATCTGGGATGGGTGATATGAGATACCTCCATCTAGGATAGGGAAGGAAGTGGGACGCCATTGCATGGATGTGAGCTTATAGACCTTAGTGGATCTGGGATTCACACCGGTTCTGGGAACCAAAGAGTCAAGTCAAGTGATTCTGTGAATCACCGAGTCGTGTTCATGGTGTTGTATAGCATATAGTATGCATGATTGACATGATTAAAAGCTTGAGATGTGAATGTTTTGACTGCTGAGTTATCCTTTTAATTATATGTGATTTGGAGTATATAATTTTTGCGGGTACCATAGTTGATTTTTCAGTTACCGCGCCGACTGAGAACAACACTATTTTGTAATGTTTTCGGAACCGGACCGGTCATCGAACAGGTGAAGGCACCGGTTCAAGGGTCAGTTGTCTAACCGAGGTTGAACCGTGATTGGACCGGTGGTAATAAAATTATATTTTTAATTTTTAAAATAATATATAAAGCAATATTTAAAAAAAAAAAAGAAACATAATATTTATTAATAATATTTATTCAAGAGTGTCTTCCATTTTGAGAGGTCATTTAAAAATAATATTTATTGAATATTATTGAGTATCTTCCAATTAAATAATATTTATTGTATATCCATAACCAATAACAAACAGTGCCTATAGGTCAGATGTCATTACTACATGGCCCAAATAAAAATCCCATTAGTCTTTAAAACCCTAAAAACTAATAACACATCACAATCTTAAAATTTCAGCTTCAGCCACAATACTTTGACTCCCAAGTGTCATCTGCTTAAAGCTTCTTGCCTTCTAAACCCACACTCGGTGCTTCCTGTTAGCGGCGGAAACGGGAGAGGAGAGCATAGGCCTTCGTCCCTACCATATTGAAGATAGCAGCGGCGACCTTTTTGCCATCATCATCATCGACGACATTGTCGCGACGTTTCTGCCGTGGACTGGTGACTCGCGGCGATTCTGTCACCATCAACATCATCGACGACGTTTCTCTGTTTCTGTTTTCGTGACTTTTTCTTTCTCTATTCTGAGTTCTGATTTCTTTCCCTTCCCTATTCGTATCTAATGACCAGACCAGATAAGAAAATAACGAGGAATTTGCAAACCGGCCAACCGGATAAACCACCTGTTTACCCGGTTCTAGACCGGTTCTACCGGGTTTCTCCCGGTTCGATGGCAGGGCGGTTTCCAGGGTGTTCCGGATCAGGCATGGGTCCGATTGCCGGTCCAACCAGTAGTTATGACAACAATGTTATTTTGTGAACCTTTTTATGAAATATTGTTTTCGGCGTCGGTGAGATTGAGGAGACTAGTTTAACTATTTACTATATTTGGTGAGTATTATGTTCGATAAGTAATTGTTTGTAACTGAAACTATATTATTTTATTTTATGCTTTTGTTATTATTACTATAAGTCCGATTTTGAGACAATTAAAATTATTAATGGAAGAATTATCTTACCAATATTTATTTTTAAATTATTATGTTATTTTCATACATATATAATTTGTGAAAATTTTATTTGAATTTTTATGTCTTATTAAATGTTTTAAAGGATTTTATTATATTTTTTTTGTTTAGTCACAAATGAAACGAAGGAGGTTACATTACCCAAATATAATATCAAATCTGTTTATCTCCGCTCTTTTGAATTAAACATAGCCTAATTATACGAAATCTAACAACACATATTAATTGAACTTTACCCTTATTAAGCCCAAGCCACCTAATCCATTGCAATTCGGTCAAGTCATTACAACAATGAAGTCAAGAATCATTAATTTATAATTAATAAACAATAGAGTTGTAACTTATGTAGCTCTATTGACATGCTCAACCTAAAAACTAATGTGGGGTTTCATTAAAAAAGTATTAGCAATACATTCTCTTTTTCTTTTCAACACATTCTCCTGTTAGTTGAAATTCATGTGAGTCCCACTATTTTGAAAATGTGTCTCACTAAATGAGGCTTGTGATTTTTTTTTATAACAACAACCTCATATCATTTCATTGCTAATAAAGTCTGAAATGCATGTTGGGTAAAACTCAAAAATATAAAGACTAGGCTAGGAAGTAGTCACCCTAGCAAGAGATTGAACAACCACATTTGCTTGTCTCTTAGCAAACTTCACAACAAAGTTTAATAAACATTTTCTTTAATAATTTAAATCAACTCTCTAAATGTATTAAACACAATTCTCAAATGGGTATCCTTCGGCTAGGAGCGAGAGGCCAATCCCTCGAGGTACTGAGATCCATTTAAGGGGTTGACCTCTCTCAACAGATGTTCTTTCATGCGCGTGAGCCAGGAATTGAATCCCTGATCCCTGACCACATGGTGTGTTTAATAACCACACCATGCATGTTGGTTATGAAACACAATTCTATATAAAAGTTTAATTAGTTCCCTTAAACATAAGGTCATGGATTTAGTATATGTCATGATTCGTGTGTACAAAAAAACTATTAGAAGGGTCTTCACTTAGGTGTCTAATCATATCCTAGGTGATTAGTCTTTTATCTATCAAGTGAGAGAATACTCTAGAACAAAAACAAATAATTACATCTTACTCATATGTTAAAGTAGCAATATATGTTTTTTAAGTAAGGATGTTGGACCAATGTAAGTTTGTAGCTAGGCTATATAGATTATGGAAAGAATCTAGGGCCTTTAAGCATGTGGTTTGGGGCCTGTTCCCTGGATTTATATGTATGGAAAAAAATAGAATTAGGATTTAAGAGAGGTTTCTGCTTAAGTGCTTAACAGTATTTCAAGAGACCAGTTTTTCACCTATTAAGTGAAGAACACTTCAGGACACAAAAATGAAGGTCATTAGTTGATGCCTTTAATATTTTATCTATCAAGTAGTAAATACATTCTAAATTTAATTCTAAAAAATAAATTGGAGTATTTAAAATTAATTTTATTTAACGAATTTTGAATTTTATATGATATAATTTTAAAAATTATATTTAGGCTTTGTTTGGTAAAAATCGGTGGATAGCGGATAAGCTACCGGATAGCGGATACGCTAGCTGATAGCGGATAACCTAGCTGATAGCGGATTAGCTAACTGATTGGATTTGAAATGTTTGGCAAAACTAGTAGTTGGACTAGGAGATAAATGTAAAATGACATAAAAGTATAAATTTGCATATTTTTGTATATAAATTATATATATTATTTATTTAAAAATAATTATCACTTTTAACACTTTAATTTATTTTAAATTATATATCATTTAAAAACTAAAATAATAATATTTTATTTTAATATTAATTTAGTTTTAATCATTTTTAATAAATAAAATGGAATAATAAAAGTAAAATTATATACTCATATGTTTTTTATATAAATTTTACTTTTTATAGATAAAAATATATTTTCAATTTTTTATCTTAAATATAAATATAAATAGTGAAATTAATTCTTATTTATATATTATGTTGAATGATTAGTATTTTATTTTATTAGCTATGGATAAGTGAAGAACTTAATTAATATAGTAGGGATAAAAATGAAAGAAAAATGATAAGTTATACGCTATAAGCTCAAACACTAATTCAAGTAGTTATATGCTAGTGAAAAAATATTATACACTAATTTTTAAAGCGATTATCAAACGGGACTACTTTTTCATCCTATCCGCTATACGCTAGCGCATGCAAACCAAACAAACATTTACTCTTTTAAAATATATATTGCATTAAAGGTAAATAAATTAAATCTTCTTTAACATGTCTTTATAACCTTACCATATAAATTAAAGCGAGAAGAAAAACCTTATAGCTATAAAATTTTCCTTTTCTATTTTTAAAATTTGTTATTATTAGCAAAGGTAATATATATATATATATATATATATATATATCTATATATATATATATATATATATATATATATGCCTAAATAAACTATTAGGTATTAACTCAAGAACGCTTGTACGAGATGATACGGATCTCTTTCAGTTTAACTAGAGGTCTTGAGTTTGAATCCTGACCCTAAGAATGCAGCAGTGTCAAAATTCTTGAGGGACAACTTTGTCGCCCTTATGGTCCTACCCGGCTCGAGTGATTAGTCTCCGCAGTTGCACACAGAGGATACGCCGGGAAACCAAAAAAACTATTAGGTATTAAAATAATTGTCAAGTGATTTTACAACAACAACACCAACATCCAAGCTTTATCCCACTAGGTGGGGTCGGCTACATGGATCATACGGCGCCATAATGTTCTATCATGAATCATGTTAACAGTTAAATCATTGACCTCCAATATCAAGTGATTTTACATGAAAAAAATAAATAAATCGATAAATCAATGTTAAAAAAAATATTGCCATTTTTTTTTACCAACATGATGTGGCACGATTGGTAGATAATCAGGTCCCTTAAACATGTGATCATGGATTCGATTTTGGCTATGTGTATGGAAGAACATTTGTTGGGAGAAGTCAACCCCTTAAATGGATCTCAGTACCTCGAGGGATTAGTCTCCGACTCTCGACCAGAGGGTACCTGGGTTCACAAAAGCCATTGTTTTAATATTTTACCATTGGAGCTAATGAGCTAGCGGCTAGTTAAGGGTCCAAGAGTTAGATAAATCACATGGAGAAATCGGATAGGTAGTGGGCAAAACATATAACGGCTAATACCTGCCGTCCGACTATCATTATCAAGGCGGCAACGGCTATCCGAGAGTGAAAAGACCCAATTATGAGAAGTAAATACGTAATTTACTACAAGTAGAGATAGTAAGAATGAAAAGAGAGAGACAACACATTCAATTACACTGAATCGAGATAACAAATCTTTTATTTATATATATATACACGCACGCACGCCCCGGGTTGAAATGTAAGCACCATTGTTTTTTTATTAAAATAAAATAAAAATAATGATTAGTCAAAAGTTCACATTATTCTGAATTCATTCAAATACTCTGCATATTTATATACGCCATTTAATATTCTTATCTTGACCCGATTCATTCTCTAGAATTATTAGATGATAACCTGTTAACTTTTTTGACTAGAAGAAATAAATTTTTTTTTATTATAATATAAAATAATAATTTATAAATTTTATAAGAAAAATATATTAATATGTACTTAAAATATATTTATTTAAATAAAAAAGAAAGTCATTAAATCCAAATAATCTAATTAACTAATATTAAATGAATGTGGAATGATCCAATATAATTTTCATTATAATGCAGGCAAGGTTTCTTCCATCCCTTCCCCAACTAAAAAAAAATTGAAATTAGATTAATTCACTTGTATATCCTACCTCTTTCTTCTTCTTATTCTTTAGTCCCTTGCTCTTAGATCATTCACTACCCCTTTGGAAACGCTGAGGATGATGACCCAAGCACTAGCACTAGTGCCAGTATTAGTTCTGGAACCCAGACAGCTACATGCGGTGGCTGTGTTCCCTGATTACTTCACCGGCATTTGGTGTGTACAACCTATTCTAGTTTTAGCTTATCGCCCTTCCACCTTATGGTTTTGTACTACAGTACTTTTACAACCCTATCCCATTGTTCATAATTTTGCCACTAATCCTCCTATGTATCGGTTGGCGAACGAGGAAATTATAAACCATACCAATCATAATCGACCAAGAAAGAAGTATAATGAGGATTGGGCTGTTCCTCGCCCTATTTTTCCATTTCCTTTGACCTTGGAGGAAGCTGAGAGGTCTGGAATCACCACCATTATGATTAGGAATATTCCTAATAAGTATCAGTAAGCCATCTTTCTCATATTCCCATGGGTTTTGATTTTTGACTTGTTCATTTTACCACTTATTATGTGACAAGAAATTTTAAAACACTCTAGGAGCATTTTTTTTCCTATACAAATTTAGTTTAATAACATTTTATATGAGAAATGCTGAAATTAATGCCTGAAACTATTTTAATGGAATGGCATACTAAGAGGATATATTGAATGAGATTGTGTTTGAGTGTAGGAAAATATATTTTGTACAATGATGTCTATCCAGCCCTTATTGTCATCGTTTCCTCCCACTCCCCCAATCTCTGTGTTCTAGCTTGTAGTGATTTGAGATGCACTGCATGGTACAAGGATGGTGGTGGCTAGTTGTGTGGGTTAGTTGATGGTGTGGTATGTGGTGGTTGGTTTGTGTTATGAAAAATTGTGCTCTGATGATTGTTGATAACAATGATGATATTATCGATAACTTACAAATTACAATAGTTGATAACATATGTAATTAGTTGCAAACATGATATAATTAAAAAAGAAAAGATTGATGGTGGAGGTGGTGGATATGGTGGTGATCGACAAGGCGGGTAGTGAAGACATATACTAATTAATACCCTAATGGCTATATTAATTGTTAAATAATATGTGGATAATTCTGGGTAGAGATCTCACGTTATCATGTTTAAAGGCCTAAAACCATAGTAATGGAGAGACGAAATGAAGACGATCCTATCCAGATAACTCTAGTAGTAAAATTTTGTCCTTAGTTGTCTACTTTATTATTATTATTATTATTATTATTATTATTCAAACAATGATACTAGGGTGTGTAACACTTTTATCTCTCTTTACTCTTATCAGCATTCCCCACCAAAATAGTTGTTAATGATTCATAACACTTTCATGAAAACTGATTCGACCTAAACTACTTTTTCAACAAAAAAAAAAAATACGTTGTGGATTTTGTATTTAATCTAACAGTATGTATGACCATGCAAGGATACATTTTCAATAAATTTTACCACTTTGTTTATGAAAGGATCTTTTATTTGTATATAATATCCATACCTATTATTATTTCCAGAGCAAAAGTCTCTTGTTTGATTGTTATAAAGTAGGCCATAAAAAATGTGGTAACAAATCATGATTCATATATTGGCCGGCACTCCAATTAGTATATTTACACTTGTTATTAACCAATTATAATTATAATGATACTTTTTGTTTCATCATTGATTATAATAAAGAATGTTGATAGACAGTTAAGAGTGGTAATATATAACTAAGGCCTGGATTGTTTTTCTCTTATTGATGTATTAACCCGGCTCAATGTCTAAGAGAGTGTCGTGATCTCGTTTGAATAAATTTGTGCTTATTTTTATAAGAATAAAAGCTATGCCCTTGGTTTAGTGGTGTAATGCTATTTAAGTGATGGAATCTTCTAGTGAGAGTGCAATTTGAAACATGTTTGTGTGTTGGCAATTCTCAGGCCAAAAAACTTGCTAGCGATGCTTGATGACCATTGCATGGAGCTAAACAAAACTGCTGATCCCGCTGTTTGGTCTGAGTTTGATTTCATGTATTTGCTTGTGGACTTCTGGTGGGAACCTGATCTCGGTTCAAGCTTGTTTGAAACTCTATTGCTTTCCGTTTTTCTATAACTCTCTCGTGTGTGGTTGTGCTTATTCGATCCTTTATTTTTCTAGCAAATATGCCAAAAGAGGCAAAATACGGAACTTAGGATACGCGTTTGTGAATTTCACCACTGCAAGTGCCGCATTCAAGTTTTACCAGCAATGGCATGGATTTGTATGGAGTAGTGAGAGGGGTAAAACCAAAAATGCGAGATCTCCACTGCTGAGTATCAGGTTAGTTTTTATCTCGAAGCTGCTATGTTATTTTAACATATCTATATCTATGTATAAATATAATTGTATATATAAACTCCCACACTCTGGTGATTCATGATGTTCACTTCTTCTACAGGGGAAAGAGGCGATAATGAGAGAATTCCGGGAGAGGATTTTTCGATGCAAGAGCCCTGATCTTCTACCAGTTTTTTTCCAAGAAGCGCGTAACGGTTTCAATCGTGACATCGAAGGAACCACCTTGGGCACGTATTCAGATTATAAGCCTTAAAAAAAGATGCTTTTTAAATAAATATAATTATTTCCAAACCTCTTCATGTATCCCTCCTCTAGCTTTACTGGAACTTATTTGTGTGGTTTAGTTTTTCCTAAGTTGGCCTTGATGAATGAGGATGGTTAATTTTTTTAGCGACTATATAATTCTTCTCTAATAGTGCATTTGTATTTTGTAACCCTTGCTTCTCTTTCTCGTCATGGATATGCATGTGACGTTTGGGATGTGGGCTGACTTTGGTTGATTTAGACACGGGTAATGGTATTTGGCATTTAGCGCAATATAATTTATTTACATCATTTTTAACAATTTAATTTTAGATGATAAATAAAAAAATATATGTTTCAAAATCTTCTCCTTACCTTTTATCTTTCGAATAAACAAATACAAACATGATGAAGAAAATATGTAAATATTATTTTTCTTTCCACATATAGGTTGTTAAGAGAAGCAATACTGCAATAAAGGGACATAGAGAAGATGAAGAGAGAACAAAGGAAAATAAGAATGGCTACTAGGATTTCATTAGAATGCAAAATGAGTCTCTTAGGTTACAATAGATAACAAAAGAAATAAATATAAATAGGCAACAAGCAAAAGACTATATTACCCATGAGACATAAATAAATTAATAATTAAAACTATATAATCTAACATCCCCCCTCAAACTCGCGATGCATCAACAGGAAGCATCGAGAGTTTGCTAATTAAGAAACGAAAGCGTGTAGTGGAATGTGACTTGGTGAACAAGTCAGCAATCTGCATGGAGGATGATACAAAGGGCAAAGTGATGGTTCCCGGCTAAAAATGATGTCTAGTGAAATGACAATCAATCTCAATATGCTTGGTGCGTTCATGAAAGACTGAGTTGCGAGTGATTTGTATGACACTCATATTATCACAATACATAGGAGTGGGTGCTGAGGAGGAGACACCCATAGAGTCAAGTAACCAGCGCAACCAAACGATTTCTGCAGTGGTGGATGCCATGGCACGATACTCAGCTTCCGTAGAAGATCGAGAAACAACTGCTTGCTTCTTACTCTTCCAAGAAATAAGAGAATCCCCTAGGAAAATGCAAAACCCTGTAGTAGATTTACGATCGGTGGAATCACCACTCCAA
This sequence comes from Sophora flavescens, assembly GCA_030762895.1. Lineage (NCBI taxonomy): Eukaryota > Viridiplantae > Streptophyta > Magnoliopsida > Fabales > Fabaceae > Sophora > Sophora flavescens. Next base: position 52,357,195 of record CM061067.1, on the reverse strand, counting down.
TCTGCATCTGAGTAAGCACGCAATTCCAATGAAGAAGATGAAGGAAATAAGAGGCTCTGTAACTGAGTGCCCCGAAGATAATGAAGAATACGAAGAACAGCTGCCCAATGAACTGTAGTAGGAGAAGAAACAAACTGACTAACAACATGCACTGCATAAGCAATATCAGGCCTAGTAATGGTAAGATACACCAAGCTACCAACAAGAGTACGATATAAAGAAGGGTCTGGTAAGGGGACACCATCAGATGAGACATATCGAGCATTAAGCCCAAGAGGGGTGTCTGCTGCCTTTGTATCAGAGAGACGAGCTTGTTCAAGAATGTTGCCAATATACTTAGATTGAGAAAGAAGGTAGCCTTGAGGAGAGTAGGCGACCTCAATCCCCAAAAAGTAACGAAGAGTACCCAAGTCTTTCATCTAAAATTGTCGGGCTAATTGGAGTTTCAAATCTATAATCCCATCAACATCATCCCCAGTAATAATCATGTCATCAACATATAGAGAGAGTAAGATACGACCTTGAGGAGCGCACCTGATAAACAAGGCAGAATCATGGGGGCTAGAGTAGAAACCAAGGGATTCGATCACAATGGAGAACTTTTCAAACCAAGCACGAGGAGCTTGTTTAAGCCCATAGAGAGCCTTCTTCAATTTACAAACTTCACCTGGATTATGAGAAACACCCGGAGGAGGAACCATATAAATTTCTTCTTGAAGATCACCATTTAAGAAGGCATTTTTAACATCCATTTGCGAAATATGCCATTGACGGATAGATGCAACTGCAATAAGGGTACGGATAGTGGTCATTTTGGCAACAGGAGCAAAAGTTTCTTCATAATCCATGCCATATTGTTGAGAAAACCCCTTAGCAACCAGACGAGCTTTATATCTCTCAACAGACCCATCAGACTTGGTTTTGATCTTATATACCCAACGAGAGCCAATTGCAGTTTTTCCTGGTGGAAGAGAGACAAGGTCCCAAGTATCTGTCTTGTGCAAAGCAGAAAGTTCCTCTGCCATAGCCTGCTTCCAAGAGGGATCAAGAACTGCCTCTTTATAAGAAGAGGGCTCAGACAAACTGTGAATAGAGGTTAAAAAGGAAGCAAAGGAAGTGGAATAGACAGAATAAACAAAATCAGGTAATTTAGTATGTTCACGAGGAGGATGAGGATCCACAATTACAGAAGCTTCTTGGGGAGGCCTGGGGACAAAGGAGGCTTCTGGATTAGCAGAACTACTAGTGTCAACCCTGCAAAGCTCAACATTAGAGTTATTTTGACTATGAGTAAATAAAGGAGGTGTAATGTCTGAATCCGTGGAAAAAGGGTCAATACGGATGAGATCAGTTTTGGTAAGACCATGTGAACTAGAAGGAACAGAATAAAAAGGAATATGTTCAAGAAACACAACATGACGTGAGACATACAATTTTTGATTTGCAGGGTCATAACAACGATAACCTTTCTGACCACCACCATAACCAAGAAAAACACAGATCACTGACCGAGAAGACAACTTACTACGTTCTACATGCGGACAAAGAACAAAGCAAGTAGAACCAAAAACTCTCATGTTAGTATAATCAGGAGCACAACCGTATAACTTTTCAAAAGGAGACAAACCTGAAGTGACAGAAGATGGGATCCAGTTAATGACATGAACAGCAGTGAGGATAGCTTCCCCCAAAAACTCACTTGGGACAGAAGCAGACAAAAGAAGAGAACGAGCAGTTTCAACAATATGGCGGTGTTTTCTTTCAGCAACTCCATTCTGTTCAGGAGTATCAGTGCAAGAGGTTTGGTGAGAAGTCCCATCAAAGGCAAGTAATTCAGAAAATTTGTTGGAAGTATATTCACCACCTAGATCACATCTAAAGCACTTAATAACAGCATTATGCTGAGTTTTAACCAAAGCACGAAACATGTGATAAATGCTTAAAAAATCATAACGATGTTTCATAAGATAAACCCAACAATGACGAGTGCAATCATCAATGAAAGATACATAATATCTAGAACCACCTTTAGTAACAGTTGGGGATGGTCCCCATACATCAGAATGGATCAAGTCAAAAGGTGCAACCGAAGTTGAAACACTTTTACAGAAAGGCAAAGCAGAAAATTTAGCAAGTTTACAACCACAACAATCAGAAATATCATTAGTTTGTAACTTTCCTAAAGCTCCTGTAGAAGCCAGGTATTTCAATCGGGAAGAAGAAACATGACCAAGATGAGAATGCCATAAATAAAAACTAGAAGAAGAGGAGGTCAAATGAAAAGACGACAAGTCAGCACTAGCAGCTGCAACATCTGGAGCTCTTAGCTCATCCAAAACATAAAGTCCCCCCTGTCTACGGCCTGTCCTAATCAGTCTCTGGGATTGCAAATCGTGCACATAACAAGAAGTGGAAGAAAATAAAACTAAGTAACCAGAATCACATAATTGACTAACAGAAATAAGACTAACACGTAATTTAGGAATATAGTAAACATCTGGAATGGACAAATGAGACGTGGAAACAGACCCAGTTCCTGCTACTGGCAGAGGGGTTCCATCAGCAGTTATGATTGGTACATATGAAACAGGATATAAGGACACAAAAGAGTTTAAATCAGATGACATATGATGACATGCTCCAGAGTCAAGGATCCATAAGGATGGGGATATTCCTGATGAGCTAAAGGAGGATAAACCTATATTGGAATGGACAGACATAGCAGACATGGCAGATGGCTGTGTGGCAAGAAACCTCTGAAATTGCTCAGCAAGATCAACTACTGAAGGACTAGAGAGAGATGTGCTCTCATCAGACGGAGGAATAACTGCATTAGTATTAGGTGCTGGAGGCCTGAAGTGCTTGATGTTTCGTTGGTTAAACTGACTTGGAGGTCTCCATTGAGAAGGTTGCTGTGTTTGTTGTGGCTTGTTCAACAATTTTGGACATTGGGCTTTCCAATGGCCTTTATTCTTGCAGAAGCTACACTCATCATAATCAACCTTTCCATAAGATTTGCCTTTATTAGAAGGAACAGTAAAAACAGATAAATTAGGATTGGGGAGGATCCCTTTATCAGATTGAGACTTGAGGTGAATTTCTTCAGCTAACAACTCATTAACCACCGAATCAACAGTTGGGAGAGGATTGCGGTGTAGAATGGATCCACGAATCCCCTCAAAATCATCCCGAAGAACCATCAAAAATTGAACTAGGCGTTGTTCTTCTCTACGATCAGTGTATGCTTTGAAAGCTTGTAATTCTGAAGATTCAGTAAGAGCCAATTGATCCCAAATGTTGGACATAGCAGAATAGAATTCTTGGATGCTCATGTTGTTTTGTTGAAGATCCCGAATATCAATCTCCAGCTGGTATTGCTTAGCAAAATTGGACTGCACATACAACCTTTTCAAATGATCCCAGACTTCCTTGGCTGTTTCATATTTTGCTAATTGAATGCCTATTGACTGCGAGACAGAATTATTAATCCATGTAATGATCTTCGAATTATTTGCTTCCTAGGATTCCAGTTCAGTTGCATATTTTCCATCTTTGTTATCTTTTGGTTTCTCAGAGGTTCCAGAAACATAGCCCCACATTCTCTTGCCTTTCAAAAAATTCTTCAACACATAACTCCAATATGAATAATTTTGCCCATTCAATTGTACACTAATAGATTGAAGAGAATCATCTTTTTCACTGGCCATTGCTACTGTTATAAAATGCCCAATATACCAATAAACACAAACAATGAAGAAAAATAGGAAAAATCCGGTTACTGCAAATGGGTCATACTGGAAGAACAAATTTTGGATGGCAAAGAAAGGGACACTTCATATCCATGCATTACCATAAAGGTGCAATCCAAATTCATGTGCCAATTGATGGAAAGAAGACCAGATTCAATAAGTCCAGCAAGAAAAATAACGGATGGATACAATCGAACGATACCTCGGCGATAAAAAAGAATTCAAAATGCTGGAACAAGGACTTTTGGTGCAAAATGATGGCTATTAGAGCAATAGTCCAAACGGTGGAACAGTGGCTTCATGAAAAAGTGCAAAATGATGGTATTTAGTGCAATAAGTCCAAACGGTGGAAGAGGGCCCCAATCTTCTTCGATTAAAAAACATAAATCTCTTCACTCTGTTTCTTCCAGGCAGTGGATGGAATAAACCTTGCTCGTGATACCATGTTAAGAGAAGCAATACTGCAGTAAAGGGACATAGAGAAGATGAAGAGAGAACAAAGGGGAATAAGAATGGCTGCTAGGGTTTCATTAGAATGCAAAATGAGTCTCTTAGGTTACAATAGTTAACAAAAGAAATAAATATAAATAGGCAACAAGCAAAAGACTATATTATCCATGAGACATAAATAAATAAAACTATATAATCTAACATAGGTTTCTTTACAAAATATTAGGGCTGTGATTGTTGTTTGTCTCACTAATATCCTTTCACGTGAATTATGCATGAAAGATGTGAGGAGAAATAGAAACATGCAAAGAAAAATGCCAAAAATTTACTAGGCTCACTAAGTATGACCATTTTGTATAAGTCTCTTTTTTCATAGCTTTTTATATGTAGAATACACATGGGATATCAGTTGTATTGCTTATTGTCATTACCATGTCATAGCCTGTCTCTTTAGGTTCCAGAGCATTATGTCCAGAGATTTATATGAAGGATGCACACACCTTGCAGTAATTTGGTGTCTTAAGCTGATGAGTAATAAAATTGTTTCAAAGGTGCACCTTTTGATTTGAATATTGGCTTAGCTCATATTAAGGTTCTTTCATGATCTTGATAATTTATTGATAAGGGGTAGGAATTCCGGTAGATTGTTCTTTTATTAGGGTAGTAATTTGGTGGAGTGTTTGAGAAGTTTTCGCTACCCTATATACAATCTTTGACAGCTTGTAAATGAGTTAAAGTACTCATTGTATTCTTTATAATAAAGTTTTACTGATAAAAATCATTCTATGTCCAGAGATTCATGTGTTTCATTCTCTCTCTAAAATTAATGGCGTCATTGCTATTATTTCGGCGGGATTGAAAACATAACATTGGCTTTAGACTTTCTCTTGCTTAACTAGAGTCTCTCATGAATTTTAAACCCCTTGGATCGCCATCGGCTCCCATTTTCATTGTAGTAATTGTGTCAATTATTATGTGCTAGCTCCTGAATAGTAGATATCGTGTTGGTTTATGCGCTTTCATGTCATTGCCCAACTATTTATTTATCTAGGGTTTTGAGATTACTTTTGTCACGCTCTTTATGCTGATGATTTTTTTTTTTTTTTTAAGTTTTCCATTCCATATACGACTGTCTGATTATTGAAGTGTGTATCTCAATTAGATTTTGCAACTTTGAATTTGTATCAATTTAAGTATGGTATTTGAATGTCAAATGATGTTAATTAGTCTTAATATCAAATTTTGAATCTTCATTTTTTTCCTTTCATTTTTGAGACCTTTCACCTATTTCAAGAAAATTGTGGCACCACCATGCACTCATTCCTACAGCAGTGCCAATATTGCTTGCTCGCTTCAAGGCTAAAACTAGAAAAGTATAAATATGGTTCTTCCTCAAATAAACAGTGCATCAATTATCAATTTGATAGGGAAATAGGGAAACTACGTTACTCTTGTTGCTCTTTGTACTGCCAATGCACCAACAAACAACACCTGGAGTTGGATCACGGACTCTGCAAGTATAATGTATCATATGACTAATCAAATTCACAATTTGTCCATCAGCACTCGTTACACAATTTCTATGGGAAGATGTCTCGGGTTTGCAAATAAGTATTGTGATATGTTATGTGTTTTATATTCATCAGAATTTGATCTCATTTTTCAAACTTTGCAAAACAATGTGTCAGTTTAATTCATTCCAAACTATAACGAAATCAAGACAATAGCAGCCCTAATTGAAGGATCTCACCACAATGATGGTTTTATAAGCAGAATTTTTATTAACGAGAACACAATAGGTACTCAAATCCATTAACAAACACAAGAAGATCATACTAAAGGCCGTCTATGTCTTAGACATTCAACCAGATTAATACACCAATCAAAAAAAATTCTACTGGAGCCTCTACCCCTATTAATAAACCAAGACGACAATGAGAGTGTGCACCATTAACCCACCACATGTTCTCTATTCACGCCTTTATTCCTAACTACCATGGCACCACATTCATGATCACCCCTCCCTTGGGAACATGCAACACCTGAACACTGAATACTAACTCAAATAACGGAAACATTTTTTGAGCATCTGGGTGAGACACTTCGTATAGAAATCATATGTTGACATGAATCATAGGCATATCAAAATATTTTATACTTTACAATGGAATAGATGTACTGTATATACAATTGAGAATATGATATCATTTAGTGACAACTTATTTTATTAATAAAACGGGGCCTAAGCCCAAGAAATGAAAACTATTTATATAAATCACACGCGGAGTAGAAACTCTTAATATATCAGAAAGCAACACCTGATTAAGTTCCATAGGAGGATGCTCATAAGAAACTACGGTAGAGCTAAGATCACAACCCAAATTAGCTAACACATCACCACAATGGTTAGCATCCTGAAATATATGGATGATTTTTACCTCTAAACCCTCTTCCAGAAAGCTTTTAGTATGATGAACTAGACTCCAGCCCTTGTAATAATGGAATTGCAAAATAAGAGGGTGCTCGGGTAAGACTAAATTTTACCCAAATAGTTATTTTTTTATGATAAAAGCCATTTTTTAAAGTTAAAGTTGACATATTTGGATAAATTGATTAAACTACAAAACAATTGTTTTTATGAGGAAAAATGTTTTTATAGAAACTAGAAGTTTTTAAAGTTTATTTAAAATGTTTTAAGACTATTTTTAAATCAACAACATTCTTCACATTTTACCCCTACAAAATTAACTACCAAATAAATATTATTAAAGTATACAAATAACTCCATACCTTGTTTTGTAATTTATTATATAAAAATAATTTAATTTTTACACATATTAATCGAAATAGATTATCTTAAAATTGTTTTTCAACAAAACACATCCAAACATAAAACTAACTCTATTATAAATTATTATAACAATTGACTATGCATATATTGAAATAATAATTTTTTTGCAACTAATCCAAACACAAATAAAGTGCCTCAGAATAAGTAACTACACTTCACTCTCATATCACTGAGCCCTCAATCCTCCAACTTGTATGAGTAATGGGCGATTCTGCGGTGAAGTAGGAAAATAATTTCCCCATGGATGGGGAAACTACACTAGTGGAAATAATGTAATATACGGGAACGTTTTACGTCAGTTGACCATATGTTTGACGTTAAAAATGAGGCGGTGGCAGTTTTGTAAATATTAAATCACTATTAGCGTCAGTTTTTTAATGAACTGACGTTAAAAGTGATTATTAACACTTTTAACGTCAGTTGTTTATACAACTGACGTTAAAAGTGTGATTTTTACTTCAGTTAAATAAATAACTGACGTAAATAATCAAGTCATTCCTATCTTTCTTTCGTTGTCATCTCCCTGTTGTCACTCTTAACGCAGATCACTCCATATATAGTGCAGTTTATTTCTAATCTTTTTTTTTAAAAAAGTTTATTTTTAATCTTAATTAATTAGCTTGAATTAGTAAACAAATTCTTGTGCAAATTAAAATAAATAAACACTTAACATAAAACAAGTTATATGTATAATCAAATCGTATCTCATTGAAGCGATTCATAAGTTACAATTACATGATTAAAAGATAAAAAAATTCCGCAACATAGCACTAAAATATAAAAAAGTTTCTGCTTCAACATCATTTTCTTCTCAGTCCTGTCGTCAGAAACTCCAATGGATGCATCTCCTCCCTTACTTGAAGTCCTTGATGCTCCATCTGAATCCACAGTCACTTTGGAGCCAAAGCAGGGTGAATGGTGCACTCGATCTGTTTCAGCAATGGTCTTGGAACAGTCACTTGGTTCCAAAGCTGAGGTTTTGGAACTGTAACTGCTGATTCTCCGGAAGGATGATAATGTGAGCAACTCACAGAATGTGATTTACACACCCTTATCACCCATGTAATGTGATTTATACAACCTCAAAAGTTGTTTGACCATTAAGACACAGATCTTTGAGTCTAGGAATAGGAAGAAAGAGTGATGAAGTTAATATCTATGGCAGAGCCATATTGTGAAGCAGAAAAATAAAAGGAAGGAAGGAAGCTATTTATAGGAGCAGGGGATGAAGTTACTAGGCGTCGTAAGTTGCTAAAAAATTAAATTGATCATTAAGAGCATTAGGTTCCAAGGCGCATTGGGAGTTGGCAGTCATATATTATAAACGTGCAGAAAAGAAAACGCCCGAAGGAATAGGAAGAAATAGGCCTTTAAGTCTAGGTATAAACTTAATGCTCATAAAGAGGATTATAGGTTACAATGTACATGGGTAAGTAGCACAGCAGTAATGGGTAAGTAGCAGAGCAGTCAAAGGAATGAATGCTTTTGCAGAAACTTATAACTTTTAACGTCAGTTGTTGAATAAAACTGACGTTAAAAGTGTTTTTAAAATAAAAGATATTTATTTTTAACGTCAGTTGTTTATACAACTGACGTTAAAAGTGTGATTTTTACTTCAGTTAAATAAATAGCTGACGTAAATAATTCTATATCCCTATCTGAAATGCCCTGTTGTCACTCTTAACACAGGTCAATGGGTAAGTAGCAGAGTAGTCAACGGAATGAATGTTTTTGCAGAAACTTATACAATTTTAACGTCAGTTGTTGAATAAAACTGAAGTTAAAAGTGTTTTTAAAATAAAAAATATTTATTTTTAACGTCAGTTGTTTATACAATTGACGTTAAAAGTGTGATTTTTACTTGATTAAATAAATAGCTGACGTAAATAATTCTATATCCCTATCTGAAATGCCCTGTTGTCACTCTTAACACAGGTCAATCCACATATATAGTGCAGTTTATTTCTAAACTTTTTTGTTTAAACAAGTTTATTTTTAATCTTAATTAATTAGCTTGAATTAGTAAACAAATTCTTGTGCGAATTAAGATAAATAAACACTTAACATAAAACAAGTTATATATGTATCTCATTGAAGCGATTCATAAGTTACAGTTAATTACATGATTAAAAGATAAAAAAATTCTGCAACATAGCCCTAAAATATAAAAAAGTTTCTGCTTCAACATCATTTTCTTCTCAGTCCTGTCCTCAGAAATTCAAATGGATGCATCTCCTCCCTCACTTGAATTCCATGATGCATCGTGATTAATCCACAGTCACTAGCTGCGAAAGCAAAGTGAAAGGGATCTTTGCATCACCTCCTTCACTGGAATTCCTTGATGCATCATCTCGAATCCACAGTCACTTGCAGCCAAAGCAGAGTGAAAGGGATGACTGGGATGAAATAAAGTGAGGGAATCATATTATGTGATTTACTCAACTTTACCATCTATGTAATGTGATTTACACAACCTCAGAAGATTTTTGACCATTAAGACAGAGACCTTTAAGTCTAGGTGTAGGAAGAAATAACAAAAGTCTCAGAGCCATTTTGTGAAGGAATAGAATACGCACGAAATATAGAGGAAAAGAAGAGGCTGTATTACAGACTGATACAGAAGAGTGGTACTTTATATAGAGAAGAGAAACTAGCTGATTTTATTGAAAACTGATATATAAACTTAATGCTCATTAAGAGGATTAGGTTACAATGTGCACGGGTAAGGCACAGTAGTCATGGGTAAGTAGCATATCAGTCAAAGGAATGATTTTTGCACAACACTTTTAACGTCAGTTGTATTCAACAACTGACGTTAAAAGTGTTTTTAAATAAAAAAATATTAATATTTAACGTCAGTTTTTTAATACAACTGATGTTAAACAATTACTTTTAACGTCAGTTGTTTAAGACAACTGACTTTAAATGTTGTTTTATTTTTGGTTTTTGATTATAACGTTTACACCCGGGCGCCTTCTGCACTTCGCTCTGTACGTCTCTTTTCTCTTTTCATCACGCTCAACCCTCGATCACTCTCAACCCTCACTCTCACTCTTACTCTGCCCTAATCGCGAGCTCATCTCCACCACAACCACCGCGAGGGCTTCTTCGCCACTACCGTGAGGTACACTATTAACCCTAACTCTCTTTCCATTCATTCTTTGCAATAACTTGACATCTCTCTTTCCCCTTCCCGCGCACTATCTCTCCTTGTCCCTCTGCTCTCAGTAACCACATCGAACGTTGGCCACCACTCGAGCTCCCCTCCCCACCACCACGTGAGCACCTATTTCTGGTGAGTCTTTAGGGCACATTTTTTTATTTTTGGTTTTTAGTGTATGTTGAAACTGTAGTCTCAGTAGTTGAAACTTGAAACCGTGAGTTTGAGTTGTTTGCAATGTACGTCTATATTTTTGGTTTTGAGTGCATGTTGCTCTGCTGGTTGATGTGTCACGACCGTGATGCTCATCACGGCTAGGCCGTGATCAGTTATGCCTGTGATGGTCTGGTTCAGTTGGCATGTTACGGTCGTGATGGACATCACTGCCAGGCCGTGACCAGTGCTTGGCAATCTTCAAAAACTATAGTTTTCAATCTCCCGTATTGTCCTTATATTGGATATATGTTTTGTATATCTACAGGACCTATCTAGTTATGGATCGTAGTTAGATGGTTTGTAAGCGCCCTAGTGCTGAGTATTTGAAGGGGGTGGGAGAATTTATAGAATTTGCTCAAAGGAATGTTCCTAATAGTAATGGAATGTTCTATTGTCCTTGTGTCAAGTGTTTGAATACGAGGAAATGTACGGTGAAGGATATACGTACTCATTTGATTTGTGAAGGGATTTGCTTGAGTTATACAAGATGGATATGGCATGGTGATGTGTTGTTGAGTAGTACGGCAAGTGTCTCCCAAAGTGAGGACGTTGACGTAGATATGGAGGATGATCGAGTAGAGGACATGATCCGTGATATTGGACAAGAATCTTTTCATCGAGCTCATGTGTATGATAGGCTGTGCGGTGATGCGGATAAGCCTTTATATCCAGGGTGTACTACTCATACACGGTTGTCGACGGTGCTAAAATTGGTTTGTGTGAAGGCGAGAAATGGTTGGACCGATAAAAGCTTCACGGAATTGCTTGAAGTGTTGAAAGACTTGCTTCCGGAGGACAACACATTGCCTGACCATAACTATGAGGCCAAGAAGGTATTGTGTCCTATGGGTATGGAGTATAAGAAGATACACGCATGCCCCAATGATTGCATATTGTACACTGGTGTTCATGAAGACAATCACGATTGCCCCAACTGTGGGTTATCACGATACAAAGTGAAGGGTGGTGATGATGATGATCTTGATGATGTGAGAAAAAAGGGTCCTCCTGCGAAGGTGTTGTGGTATCTTCCAATAATTCCAAGGTTCAAGCGATTGTTTGCCAATGCGAAAGATGCGAAGAATCTTAGATGGCATAATGATGAGAGGAAACGTGATGGAAAGGTTCGTCATCCTGCTGATTCTATTCAATGGAAGAATATCGATACTATGTTTTTGGATTTCACCGATGAGCCAAGAAACCTAATGCTTGGACTTGCTATGGATGGAATGAATCCTTATGGTAACATGAGTAGTATTCATAGTTCATGGCCTGTTCTGTTGGTAATTTACAACATGCCCCCTTGGTTGTGCATGAAGCGCAAATACATGATGTTGTCTATGATGATTTCGGGCCCAAAGCAACCAGGAAATGACTTAGATGTTTATCTAGGTCCCTTGATTGAAGACTTGAAAACGCTGTGGGTGGAAGGTGTTGATGTAGTTGATGGGTATTCTCATGAGACTTTCAAGCTTCGTTCCATGTTATTTTGCACCATCAACGACTTTCCAGCATACGGTAACTTGTCCGGGTACAGTGTCAATGGGCATAAAGCATGCCTTATATGTGAAGAAGGCACATGCTACACTCAGTTGCATCATGAAAAGAAGACGGTTTACCTTGGGCATCGGAGATTTCTTAGACGTGATCACCCATATCGTAAGATGAGAAAAGCTTTTAATGGATGCCAAGAGACAGAAGAAGCGCCGACGGCCTTAATTGGAGAGCAGATTTATCAGAGGGTAAAGGGCATCGATGTTATATTCGGCAAGTCCAAAAAGAAAGGTAAAGTTGCTGAGAAAAACATATGGAAGAAGAGGTTGATATTCTTTGATCTTCCATACTGGCGCAAGCTTGATGTCGATTCTTCGCATTGATGTGATGCATGTGGAGAAAAATGTGTGTGATAGTGTGATCGGGACGCTTCTCAACATTCAGGGCAAGACAAAGGATAGTGTGAATGCTCGTCTCAACCTCGTTTCTATGGGTATACGAAAGCAGTTAGCTCCAGTTGTTGAGGATGGTAAGCGGACTTATTTGCCGCCAGCATGTCATACTTTGTCAAAAAAAGAGAGACAAAGTTTCTGCGGGTGTCTTCAGGGCATCAAATTTCCACATGGTTACTCTTCAAATATGAAGAGGCTTGTCTCTAGTGATCTTAAATTGGTTGGCTTAAAGTCTCATGATTGTCACATCTTGATGCAACAACTTATGCCCGTTGCTATTCGTGGTATTGCTCCAAAAAATGTGAGACATGCCATTACTCGGTTGTGCTCATTCTTCAATTCTATATGTAGCAAAGTCGTTGACCCCCGTATGTTGGATGCTTGGAAGTTGAGGCTGCTACAATCTTGTGCCAATTAGAGATGTATTTTCCTCCTTCATTTTTCGACATAATGGTTCACTTAATTGTTCATTTGGTGAGGGAGATTAGATTATGTGGGCCGGTTTTTCTGAGATGGATGTACCCAATTGAGCGCTACATGAAGATCTTGAAAGGGTACGTGAAGAATCCTCATCGTCCGGGAGCATCTATTGTTCAAAGGTATGTTGCAGAAGAAGCTATTGAGTTTTGTTCGGACAACCTTCATAACACGGATCCTATAAGGTTCCTAAGCCTCGGCATGATGAGATCAGATGTCAAGGTAAGGGTACACATGGCTTAAGAATTAATAGGAAGGATCGGGAGGAAGTGCTTCAAGCACATTTGTATGTATTGAACAACATCGAATGTGTTCAGCCTTTCTTATTTGAACATAAAAGAAAAGTCAATCAAGAAAACCCTCGAATGAGCGAAAGGTGGTTGTTGAACAAGCATAACAAGACTTTCTTACCATGGTTCAAGGAAAAAAAGCTTAAGGATGGTAATACTGCTTCTGATTACGTAAGATGGCTAGCACGTGGGCCTAGCTTCAACGTCATATGTTGGAGCGGATACGACATAAATAACTTTTCCTTTTATACAAAGGAACAAGATAACAAGAGTACCATGCAAAATAGTGGGGTTATGATCGTGGCCGAAGCAATACACTTCTCTAGTGCAAAGGACACAAAACCCGTTAAAGCACCGAGACCTTACTTTGGATATATTGAAGATATTTGGGTGCTCGATTACACTAAGATTACAGTGTCGGTATTTAAATGTAAGTGGGTTGATAGTAACGGTGGTGTACAAACCGACGAATTGGGGTTCACATTGGTAGACCTCAACAAGTTAGGTCATATAAATGAGCCTTTCATAATGGCTTCCCAAGCTAAACAAGTGTTCTACATCATTGATCCTTCTAACAAAAGGTTATCCGTGGTTCTCTCCAAGGAAAAAACATGTATAATGGTAGTGATGAAAATGAAGATTCAAATCTTGATATTCCTGAGACTCCTTCTTTTTCAACAAACATGCCTACTATAATCGAGGAGACACAGGTGGACGATGTACATGCCACTCGTGATGATCATCACAGAGGGATATTGATATAGGTAGTTTAAACTTAGTATACATTTATTTTTATTTATATTTCTGTATTTATTTTGAGTTATAACCTATGTTAATAAATATATATTGTTTCTGAACAGGCATACATATGAATCATTTTTCCTTTGCAATTCTGTAATGTGTGTGATATTGTGTTACTGGGATATTTACTGAATGCAGGGATAGCTGAGGGGAGTGATATTTTAAAACTGAATTTAAAAAAAAAATACTATTAACGTCAGTTGTATCAAACAACTAACGTTAATAGTATTCTATAAAATATACAGTACACTATTAACGTCAGTTGTTTATTACAACTGACGTTAAAATTAAGACCTTTAACGTCAGTTCTTTATAAAAACTGACGTTAGTTTTAACAAAATTAACGTCCGTTCTTAAAGAACCGACGTTAATTTTTACAAAATTAACGTCAGTTGTGTTAAAGAACTAACGTTAATTTTGACAAAATTAACGTCAGTTGTGTTAAAGAACCGACGTTAATAGTTTTATATTTAACGTCAGTTCTCAACTGACGTTAAAATTTTAACTTTTAACGTCAGCTGTATTTACGTCAGTCAGTATTCTGACGTAAAAAGCACTTATTGCGCTAGTGCTACTTTGACATGTAATATAACATGGGATATATATATATATATATATATATATATATATATATATATATATATATATATATATATTGTAAATCTCAATCCTAACCATGTTCCTTCTCCCACCGGTAGAAGGACCTCCACCTCTGTAGCCACCGCCACTAGCATAGCCTCCCTCGCCAAAGCCACCTCCATCGCCATAGCCTTTCCCCGCCAAGTATCGGATTTCCCATCTTCTTCTTCATGTTCCTATTCCTGTCCATGTTCCCCGGATTTGTCGAATTGTTGGGTCCCGATGAAAGAGTAAGAAGTGAGTTTGTCTTCTTCTTCCTTTTCTTGCACCTCCTTCGCTGCCAATGGCTCATTCTTCCTTTGTTTGTCAAACCATCGAATCTGTTGGATCTGGGTTCATACGGGTTGCAAGCCTCCGGTGGGAGTCTACCACCAGCAGGGTTGTTGACGACGAAGAAGGTGCGTAAAGGATGGAGGGAGACGTGGAGGAGGTTGTGGAGATCGGCGGAGGAGCTGAAGCTTAGGGTTATGGGGAGCATTCACGTCGGGTATGTTGCGTCGATTATAGAAGTTCCCTAGGATCGTGAGGCTTTCTCTTATAATGGAATGGTTTCTGTGAGGACTCGTCTGATTCTCTTATGTTCATCTCATAAGTACTGTGTCTGGAAGACCTGTAGAGGAGTTGATGCCGGAGAAAATGGTAGCTCACGAACGGACATTGACCAGAGATGGCGGGCAACAAGTTGACAGAACGAAGAAAACCGACCATAGCGGTATGTGGCCCTAAACAGAGGGGTGGTTGGCGATGGAGCTGACTTCGGAGAGATAACGGTGTAGAGGAGCTGACATCAGAGAAAATGGGCATAGTTGTCATTGGAACTTTTTTGGTTTACTTGTTCAAAAGACAGTTACCCGATTTCAATCTCAATCATTCATTATTTTTTTAAATATTAATATATCTAATAATTGTGAAGAGTGCACCATGGGAAAGTTTTTTCCTACTTCACCATAGAATTTGTCTTAAGTAATGTTATTTATACACTTAATTGGGATAACTTTTTCAATAATTTTACTTGTTATTATACTTTCCGTTATAAAAATCAAAGTTGCCCAAAAAATCAAAAAAAAAAAAAATTCACATAATATTTTCAATCATTTTTAATTGTACATCTATTTTCAACAATTTCAGGACAACTTTGCTATTTACACAAAGCACTGTACTTTCAGTTATAAATAATAAATTTGTTTTAAAAATTATTGGGAATAGATATTTAAAATATTTTTGTTCACTTATATGTTGACTTTTGCGGTGCTGCCCTCTTATACATTGTTTGTGGTGGGTAAGAAATTGGGAAAAAAAAAAAGTAGGGCAAAATAAATTATGAGAGAATCGATAATGAATAGAAAATAGGTCCATTTTTAGGTTTTTTGGATTGAAATAAATATGTGAAAATTTAAATTTTCTTGTAAAAATATATTTATCCCTAATAACATATTTGTACGATATCAATGGAGGTTGATATAAATGGTGGTGGATCGTCACTTGTGTCTCTTAACCAAGTGATTGGGGTTCGAATCCTAATTCTTGTGTTTGGAGCGAATTTCCATTGGGAGGGGGTTTCCCGCCTTCAAGTATCATTCAGTCTTCCACAGGAGATTAGTCCCCGATTCTGATGAGGTATACTCTTGATCAAGGACAAAAAAAATATTTGTATAGTAAAAAAAAATAAAATGGTGGTGTTGACATTTCAAATTTCCCCCTTCTTTTCATGATCTCTTGGGAAGAAATTTTTTTTATAGTGAGTCCCACTCAAAGTTTTCTCTCTATTCTCTTTTCGCTCCTTGCCAGACAAAGGAAGTGGCATTTTTCTCTCCAACGTCCCTCTCTCCAAAATCTATTCAAACGTCGATTATTTCTCCAAATATCCAGTTGGGATAGAAAATGTTTGTCTCAGGTCTCTTTCCCACCTTTTATCTCACGTAAATTTTTGGCAAATAAGACAAAAATTTGGAGTTTTATTATTTGAATATTCGATATAATGCAAACAAAACTCGGCTCATATATAATATACATAGTTTTTCATACAGTGTATAATAATTAACGCATACAACCTAATAGTAAATAAACCTAATATTACCCTCTGTATATAAAACTATGTAAACATGAGTAAATTGCTGTCTAGATATAATATACTAGGTGTTCAAAATAATGGAACTCCAAACACCTCACCTTTTTTTTTTTTTTTGCTTTTTAAATGTTTGATTACAAGTGGGCTTAGCCCAAACTAATACAAGGCGATACCCAACCCGATGGCATTATGGATAGGATCATCGTTAAATTAGGGCCATTGTGGAAATCCATGAAGCAGCAATTTCAGAGGCAAGGCTTGGGCCAGAATGGAAGGAAATGCGGTGGTTCATGAGTTAGTAGCAAGATGCCGAAGGAGTGCTTTCTAAAGGATCGGTGACTTCGTTTCTTCATCTGTTGCTATTGCCCTGGAGAAAAATGTGTTAGGTAATTTCCTGAATATATGCTTAGGTGCTGTTTGATACCGTGGTAAGCATGCTTGGATTCTATACTGTGTTTTAAGTGGACATCCAATCTCCACTACATAGGCTTGGTGCATTTGTCCTTTGGGTCTCCTTTTATATCAGTAGTATATGACATAGATTTTCAAGAAAAATATTAAAATTATATTATTATTATTATTATTACTAGCGGCAAGACAGGCACTCACGTGCCTGTCTGGTCGCATTTCTATTTCTTTTATTCATTTTTATGCATGTTGTTGGCACATAATTTTTTATTCATCACTTATGTAAGGTTGGTAATTTTAATCGGTTTTTGCGATTTTATAAAGTGACTTCTTAATGTAAACAAATATGCAACATGTGACCGTCTGTCTGTATTTCTAATTTTCCCGTCATTTTTAGTAAGAAAGCATACCAGTGGATTTGTATTGTTGTTTACGTCGTGTGCATATTCTTTTGAATATCTTATTTTTTATTTTAGCGATTTGAATAAGATGTGTATATTTTAATAAAAATAGTCTAAAAGAAATGTGGGATTGTATAGTATCTACAATTTTATAGCTTCAATAGCAACTCCCTGTCACGGTTTCATTATGCACATTGTTCTAACAATCACCTTTTATTCCTGGAGATGTATCCCTATGTTACTATTTTGTAAACCAATGTTTAATAAGTGAATTGAACAAAGCATCAACTTAATTGGTATGTGATAATCACAAATGTCATCAATTGACACATGGAACTGATCTTTAAGCTGGTATTCCAGCTCGATAATCTACTTAGAAGAATTTATTTAACATATTTTTAACAATATTAATTTATGGATAATTGAAAGAAAAAGAAAAAGAAAAAAAATAGTAATTCATTATCTGCTAAATCACGTGTGTATTCAACTGGGAGCTCATAATGAGGTTGCGGCAAGATAAAGAATAAGGAATTGAATAATAGATGAGTCAGAAATCAAATATATATCTCAAATACAATACAACATTTGTTGGAGAGTATTACATGTGTTTTTTTCCCCTACAATTTGTACAAAAACTTTGACTTGTGCTATGCTTTTTATATATAAAGTACTAAGTTCTTGTCATGTTTGTTAAGTATGGCATATATATACATATTAATTCCTCATGTACGCAAAAAATTTTTCCCCTAACATAAAGAATACAGAATTACAGAATAAAACACTTT
This sequence comes from Sophora flavescens, assembly GCA_030762895.1. Lineage (NCBI taxonomy): Eukaryota > Viridiplantae > Streptophyta > Magnoliopsida > Fabales > Fabaceae > Sophora > Sophora flavescens. Next base: position 52,338,954 of record CM061067.1, on the reverse strand, counting down.
CATTCAACTTTGCTTCTCAATTCATGAGGCCAAATAAAGAAAGAATGACATCTCAATGATTTTGTTGTGTTCAAAGAGATATTCATAAAATATAAAAAAATTGAGGCATATCACTGAACTTAGGCATGTGCGTCCAGATTTCTACATCGATACTATTTTTTACACGAAATCTCATTCGCAATTGATGAATTGTCAGATTCAAATTTGGAGGTTCATCATGAAGCTCTTGTTTCTCTTGTTTCTTCACATCTCAACATTATCGACCGACGACTTGCTTGCTCCCTTTCCTATTCATCAGTACAACATGCAACGATGTTCATCAATATAAAAAATAAACCAATTGTAAGTTTGAAACAACAATTTTCATCTTAAAAAAAAAGAAACATGCAAGAAAATTTTCAATATTGATTATTTCAATCTTGATAACATAGGTCAATCTAATCCCATTTAGTACCAAACCGAACTTAATTTGTATGTAACACAATTCTAGAAGAAAATATATTATCATGCTTAGAAATGCTCTATAAATTTTATATTATCGTGTAATACCTTATGAGTATCTCACTACTGTAGTAAAGGATAAGCCATAGCCATTATCTAGTTATTTTTTATACAATGTATTCTCACAGATAAACTTTTTATAAACAAACTATTCCCTTGAAATTCTATACCTCTACTCTCTGCCCTAATTCTTAAATTAAACTAAGCAATTCTATTTGTTTCATTTGGTAATTTACTTTTGAGTAATTTATAATTTTACTTTACGACTTGATAAGCTTCTGATATAGGTATGCCTAAACTCACCTGGCTTGATGGATCCTTATGAAGCATTCTCCAACATGCCTCAGTAATCATATATGGATTTACCTTTGCACCCCATGTTTGCATCATCAATCTCCAATATTGTTTTTGTCATAACTCATAAGCATGTACTTGCCACACCTGCACAAATTATTTAAGTAAATTTCACATAGTTTCCTATCTTTTGTAACTGTAGAGCTAAAATAAAATCATATGGTGTATATCCCTGTTTGGAAAATAAATAATGTAAAATACACTTATAATTAAAATTTATAATTAAAATCATATGATGTATATCCCCATTACTGGATTATAATTTGCCCAGTCATCAACATTTAATTTTGGCATCAAAAGAGTGAATCAGAGGTATTAACATAAAAGAGAAAAGGGTGAAGGGAAGATGAACTGAAATGTGAGGGAGAGTGTGAATGAATTATACATCATAAACAGAAGTACGTAGTAGCAAATAACATGTAAATTCTAAAATGCAATTATCTATGCATTGTTGTGAACCAATTGCATATAAAACTGTGGCCAAGCAAGCCTTGAAGACAACTTTTGTTAACAACTAAGACTGAAATATTCCTACACGATTGGAAAAAAAAATGAAGGATTGAAAAATTCAAACAAATTAATTCCCAGGATCATATGTGGATGATTGAGTACCTTTGACCTCAGAGGATTCTTCAAATCATTTTTGTTGTAAAAAACACCCTCTCAACCTTTCTCTTTGTCACCGTCTCTTGTCATTTCAAAGCCATTTATATCGTGTACCCAGTGTAATCTGGATTTGAAAAGAAACACAAATTGATCAACCTTGAAAGTAAAAGATTGTGTCACCGAAGTCTCGACTAATCAATTAACAACAAAAGGACTTATTAAACCTATGGGCAATTACAAAGTTTTCACAGCAAAAGTGGTCAAACAATTCTGGGAGTATGTCTCTTAGAGCAACAATCAAGTGCTTATGTATGTGTAAATATATATGTTGAGTATGAGAGTAATAGAATATTGGTATAGTGTCATATTAACACAGTTTAATTAATTCGTTCGTTGCTTTAACATCATGCGCCTACTGTTTTCCCTTTTTTTTTAATTACCTTCTTTGAACTTAGCAGCCAACTAACCCGCCAAATCCTTTGTCTTCTCCTTTGAATCCACTGTTTACTATTTGGTTCTAATTTCATTCATTTATTGTGCTCCCTCTTTGGTCCCATGATCCACGCCGTTCCTCACTGTTTCTTTGGTTCTCTCCGCCATTTCAGAGTCTATTGTTTCTTACTCACTTCTTGCACTTGTAAAATCATAAACCCAATTATATGCTCTTGAATGTGTCCTTCATTCACCCGCATTTCTCCACTGCCCAGGAAAAAATAAGACAGAGACAAATTGTAAGTGATTGAACATGTAATACCACTAAACCACAGAGACCCTTATTCCAAAATCAGTCGTAAGAACCACAAATCATAAGGTTTCTTTAATCAAATTTTCAAATTAGATTGACTTACCCCTTCCATTGCCGCCTCCCTTCTGCCGATGTCCGCTCTGATGGTTCTCCACCGTACAGACACACGTCCATTGCACAACATATGCGAACCAGTAAGCTTCAAATCGACGCCCAAATGTCGTCGTAACGCCGCCTCACCGCCCTCTGCGACACAGTCATCCGCTTCCTCTTTGCACGTTCCACTCTCTTAATTTCTTCAGATACCAAATTTGAAGAGATGGAAACAATAAAATCTTTTTGGTTCTATGGGAATGTAGATTGTTTTCGATCAAAGGATTAGTTTTATTATAAATAAGAAAAAAGAAAATACCACTAATGAAAAGGGAAAATAGCTAACGGATCAAATTAAATAAACAATGTGTTTGGTGTTCCCACAGCAAAGTGTATATATAGTAGATCATAAAAATGCAGAAGATTAAATCTTGAAATTGGAAACAACAGAAAGCTAGAGAGAGAGATTAATACAGAATGGAGGGAAGAATTAAGAGGGTGAGAACCAACGACGTGGCTCTCGAGTCTTGACTCCATGAGGATAAACAATTTATTTCATTGTCTCCTTAAAATCTTGTTCTGTTTCTTCTTTTCCCTGCAACTCTCTCTCTCCATGATATCCATAATCCCATGGCATATTTATCTACTTCATTCCTTTCTAACAATTCTACATTTTAACCGATATTGTTTCGCAAGCAAAGTTAAGGCTGTAACTTCTGTTAACCTCTGTAGATGATTTGCAAGATAGATGCGGTTTACTCATACCTATCTTATTATGTTCTTAACCGCTGATACAAAAATTATTCTTCAGTTGAGATGATAATGCTTCACGGAAGACACTCAAATATTGCAAAATTGTGACCACAATACACTGCTGTGAAGTTATGAAGGATTAAAAAGAAATACAAAATTGATGAAAGTATCTCCAAATTACGTGAGATTGCCAAGCTGCTTGAGATTTGTCAATAAGCAATGCCAAAAACTAAATTGTACACGTGAGATTGCCAAGTTTGCTTGAGATTGGTCAATAAGCAATGCCAAAAACTAAATTGTACATGTAACACTGCTCCGAAACGTGGGATTTTTTCTTCAAAGATAATAACAAAATTTATTGATGTAGTAGTTAGCATCAAATTGGCCTTCCAATCATTCAATTATAGTTCTGCGTGAAAAACATGCACCTATCTTTCATAATTCTTTATCCTACTTAGTACTTATATAAGTTACAGTTAGTAGTTGTAAAGACATTAGTCCACAATTTACTTATGTCTCTTTGGTTGCTTCAAAGCATGGGCCATCGACAAAGAAGCAAAGTTCCCACTTGTCATTAATTGCCTATTCAGAAGAAGGATGAGACCAAATGCTAAATCTCCATTTCCAAAATGTCTTTGACAGTGGTGAGATTGGGGCTTGGATTAATCCATGAGAAACACGGTCAATACCTCAAGGCACATTTGACAGTTTCTTCATCATCTTAATCAACTGTGCAAGACTGAAACTTCCTATTTAATGTGTAGTACAAAAGAGCAGTTGCACTTGCTGCAGTAGCCCTGATTGCAATTGCCATGATTTTAATATCCCTATAACAACAATCCCATTTTATTAAATATCAATTCTGTCCATCTATCTCCTCCTTTCTTTTTTATTTATGTTTTTTCCAATTTCAAATTTTCTGATTAAAACGCACATACACACATTGTTAATACAATTCAAAGTGCCTTGATAAAATCCAATCAAATCAAATGTAAAATGATCATTGTAAATTGAAATACTATTGTTAAAGTATAATAATAGGGGTCTATCCATTAACAAAGAAAACAATACATTCACAATGTTATCACAGAGGGAGGGACTCTTGCGTTTATCTGATTGGGAGAAGAGAGTGAACTTGAGGGAAAAATAAAAAGAAGGAAATAGAGAAATCCAATCAGAGACTCACATTTTTTTCCTTTCTATTTCTTTTGTTCAGTGATCATTTTGGTCATAAAAAAATGTAATCAGACTCACATACAGAGAAGGACGGTGATCATAAAAAAATTCAGAATCTTAGTTCAGAAAAACAAAATCAGAAATATAAATTGAAAAACTTGCAAAGCTTGTTTGCAAAAAGAGGAAAAGAAATCTATATGAAAACAAAATGGTAGAAAGTGGTGTGTAAGAAAAATTATGATGAAGAAGTATTAGAAGAAGAAATGAGAACGAATTTTGGAATGTATGTGAACGGTGAGAGAGAAGAAAATGAAACAGGAGAGTGGGATGGGAAGAGAATGAAAAAAAAATGCAGCTTTTTAAGTTTGAAAAAAGTATATGTAGGCAGTTTTTTTTTTTTTACTTATTTGATTGTTTTGTTAACTGTTGTTGAAGTTGTTAGTGTAGATGTTAACTAAGATATAAGGGGTAAATTTGTAATATAAAAAAATTGACACCAAAAAACTGATTTTTTTTTTTGAATTTTGTCATTATTGTTAGTATAGATTTTGAATAATATTATATTCAATTTTATAATAGAAAAAATGAAGACATTATAAAAAAATCATTTCAACAAATTTATTAAATAAAGCATCAAATATTATTAATACAAACAAGTAACTCCATACCATTTTTCATAATTTATCATGAAAAAGACTAAAAAGTGATTTTTTTTTACCACCCAAACGAAATAAGTTATCTTAAAATCGCTTTTTAGCAACTTTTACTCGAATAAAAACAGATTCTTGTTATAATCAATTATCACAATAATTGATTATACATATAATCAATTATCAGCATAATTTATTTTTTCTAACTTTTCCAAGCACAATGATAATCTATATTTTGTATCCCTGCTGTTGGCTCAATCAAAGAAAAATACTTCATTCTCTGCATCTTCACACCCCACCACGGAAGACTAGAGCCCTCGGTATCATTGTTTGATGAAATGGATCACAAGCTAGTTTCTTGTAACGGATACCATCAATTTGGTTTGTACTTTGTAGGTTCGGTATCGAAAGACATCGTATTGATTTGATTCATTTTAGAGCTGTTGCTTCCATGCGTTATAAACTTAGGAAGAAATGCTTATGTTGACCCAGAAACGGCCCTTTTAATATATTTTATTTTAAAGAATGACACACGATCCGAACACCATGTTGCAACCATGCAACAGGGATGCCGACAGTATACCTCAGCCAATTATCCAATTAGATAGCAAAAGAGTCTGTATTGGTGAAATCACCAGTTCATCACTAGCTATAATTCTCACCTACAAACAATTTTACAAGTTCTCTACTAGTTTAACTGTTTTTTTTTGTTGGTCCGGAGCCCCAATGTCCGGTCTTTAACTGTTTAAGCATAAGATTGAACACAATTGAAAGCAATTTAATAAGAATTCAGCATGAAAACAGACGAATCTGACAAGTTTGTCGTTGAAGAATAATCTCTAACAGCACTAGGTTTATGTTAACTTTTTTGGGAGTAAAGCATGAAATGTCAAAGTGCAGCTAGTCACAAAATGATGCTATTAGGTGTAGAAACTACACAAAAACATGACACCTAAGCAGGAATTGTGAAATTATAGGACTCCTTTTGGAGAATTCTTAGATTTTGGGCATAACCCCAAAAGCTAGCTTATAAGATAAGGGTTGCCCTTTACTTATAAACACTCGTTAGGCCACACCCCCCTCACACCCATGTCTGGACATCTGGAGCGTGAAGTTTGCAGGACTGAACATCTGCGGGTGGCCCAACGGATCTAGGATAGGCTTTGATACCATCTTAGATTTTGGACCTAACTCAACCCCAAAAGCTAGCTTGTAAGGTGAGGGTTGCCCCTTACTTATAAACACTCATCAGACCATATCTCTATCCAATGTGGGAATTCAGAAGTGAACTAAAAACATTATGAGAATGGAATCGATGGATTTACCTAATATAGCATCATAGTTTATTACTGACAAAAAACATTTTGAACAAGTTAGTGGCAAAAGACTAAAAATTTGACAAACTTTAACGTAATGTTTGGTGGGGGGAAAATAGAGGGAAAGGGAGAGGAGGCAAGGAATTTTTATATTATTTTTTTTGTTTGGTTCAACATTTTAGAAGGCATGGGAGGAGAATGGACAGAACCAAAACCCTTCGATGGGTTTAAAACCTCTTAATAAATTGACTAAAATATGCTTACTTATCTTTTGATAATCAAAATACTAAGGTATATAAGAAAATTAGTTTTAAAATTCTTCCCCTCCTCTTGTAAATAACCAAATGGGGAGAGGGTTATTTCTCCTCCCCTTCATTAAAATCCCTACCCTCCCTCCTAACAACCAAATAGAGTATCTAATTAAAATCCTTCCTCTCCCTTACTCTGTCATTCTTTGAACCATACAGAGCCTAAAGCTACTTAATTTGAATACTTACTGCATATTAGTCAACCACAATAATAATCAGTAAAAAATCATTATACAACGAAGCATACCCACAATCTCTCCCTATCTATCTCTTTTGTACACCACCAGTTACTTAAAACAGGACATATTGCATAAGAAAAAAAAATCTAGGAACTAAGCAATACATCAAACCCAATGAACCTGATGTTAAAACAATAATGGATCTGATGTTACAGTTATCCAGAGGATCATATGACTTTATCAACGTCAGGGTGCCCAGATTAAAAACTCAACAAGGCAAAGCAGATGTTGATAGGATGCATTACTAAGAAAATTCAGTTGAAGTTCCACAGAGAAGAAATTACAACTGAATTAATTAAAACAAATTGTAGTACAGCTACAGGTTGATTTTTACACGCATGATAACAAAAACCATCATAAGAAACCATTAATTACTCAAAAGGGAAAAAGCAATTTACTTTTTCTTCTTGCCAGGAATGGCAACCCTCTTACCCTTCAAGGTTCTGCAATTGTTCTTGGTGCGCTGTCCTCTGCAAGGAAGCCCCTGAATATGCCTTATTCCTCTGTAGCACTGGATCTCCTTCAGTCTCCTTATATTAAGCGCATTAAACCGTTTCTGAAAGCTCCAAAGAGATTAAATTGTTACAAAGAGACCAATAGAAAATAACAGGATCTAATTCTTTGGTTCTCAAGGACCAAGATAAAACTCTTTCAACGAGGGTCATTATTATCTTGATATAGTTAAGGTGGCAGACAGCCAGACATTGAATCTCAATGATAGAGAGAAATATCTTACATTCTTACTCCTGAAGCATCTATGTTAGAATAATTGGGCCTAAATTCACTCCAAAAAGTAACTAGCTCATAGAAAGAGTGTTACCCAAGTTGTTATAAATGGTCATCTGCTAACATACTCAACCGTTCATAAACTCAACCGATGCGGGACTTTGATACTTAACAAGAGAATTTATCAAATAATAACTGAGAGAAGGTAGGAGGTACCAGGTCGCCTTCAATCATGTATTTGGAGACTTCATCCCTGAGAGTAATGAGTTCCTCCTCAGAGAGGTCCTTGGTAACTTTGTTGTCCATGCTGATATCAGTGAGAATTTGGCGAGCTCTACTCCTCCCAACTCCATGAATATACTGCAGTGAGTACTCGATTCGCTTGTTGTTCGGAATCTCCACACCCCCAACACGAACACATTGGATGCTCAAACTCTGAACCTGCATACCCCTCAAACTCAGTTCCCAAAATTCGATACAAATCATAAAAATTACACCAACACTTGCTCGTCCAAGTGGCAAGGAGCTTGGATTCCCTTAAGCAAAGTCTGAGGTTCGAGTATCGTGAATGAAAAAAATAGACGCCGGAAGAGCTTGGCCCCCTTAAATTGGTCTTTTGACATGGATTACTCGGAATCCAATGTGATTTTCAGATACCAATCATCTCAAACCAACAAAATCATAAAAATTACATCTTTATTAATAAAACTCAAAACCCTGCCCTGATCATTTGAACTGATATGAGTACTAGTTAACCATTTTTAATTTAAATTTCAAGCAGGTAAAAAGGGCTTCCTAGACAGCCAAACAGAGTATAAATGGAAATTCAAACAAAAATGCATTTGAAGGAGAAAGAGAGGAATTGAAAGAAGTGAGTATGTGAAATGATAGAATTACCTTGGGAGGGTTGAGAACAGGAAAAGAGACTATGCTAGAAAGTGGTTTGGAGATGAGAACGAGTGAAGGCGCCACAGGCATTGCTAATGCTACCGTATGTGCCATCTTCTTCTTCTTCTTCTGTTCTGTTCTTACTCTCCCAACTGCGAGTCCTCCCCATAAAAGCCATATCCTTATCCTTTCTAGACCCACTTGTATCAATCTCAAAGCCCGTTTGGACTTGGGCTTCCTATGACAAGAATCCATGATACTACTTTTTAATGGCTGGGCCTGGGCTTTTACCTATTAAAGATTCAGTTTATTTTTAATGGTTGTCTGAACTTTTTTATCGGATTATATGTAGGTATTATTGTTAAAGTTAAATATTTTTAATGAAGTATGTCAGTATAATGATATATATTAAAATTAAATAATTAATTATTTGTATAACCAACACATTGTTAATGAGAAAAGAATCGTTGCTCATCTGATCGTAGTCACATAACGCAATGCAATTTTAGCAAATACTGGTATTGATATTGATATTGATATTAAATACAACTTTTATTTTACCTACAAATGTTTTTTTTGAGTTTTTTTTTAATAGTAAATAGTAATCATTCTCACTACCCTAAATATTATTAGACAATCGTTTGTTACCAAAAAAATATTATTAGACAATGGTTTAAGGAGGGGGAAAATCAAAGCATGAGCACCCAAAAAAAAAAAAAAAACAAGCATGAACACATATGCCCATTCCTTCACCGTAGTTAAAGTAACATAATCACATTTCTCTTCAAAATCCATGGAAACAAACAAAGGCTTAGTCTCTTTCATGTTAAAGTATGAAGGCTGCAACGGGAGGGTTTTTTTCTCTATATAGACTTGTAGACTTCATACTTCCAATCAATAGTTTATTTTCCTTCATTTTTAAAGTTTTGTTAAAAATTTAGATGAGTTTACTGGCTTAACCTTTAATAATCCATTAAAGTTGAGTTAAATGGCCTTAAATTTAACTTGTTACTTAAGTAGGGGAACTTGCTCAGATTCAAACTATGAGTAATATATTTGAGCCAACCCACTTTTAACAGCCATGCTTCTTATGCGAGTTATGAATCTTATGAGCAATATATAAGCATTTCCCATCCTAAAATATCACTTTGCAGTGTTCGATGATTTGTGAATTTCAGATCAGTGTCTATGAAAATGATTAACTAATATAGTCAACCACAAGTAGTATTCATTTTTCCAGCTATTGCCATATATATATTAGTAGTGTATATTATACATTATATGATTTATGAGATTACAACCATTCATAATAATCAAATCAAAATGGACCACATATACGCGCATGCAAAGTTTTCAACGGTGTACGATTCTTAACTCCTGATATGATATCACCCCTTAGGTTTGTGATGCCACAAATCACATGTCGCAATCCATAAAGGGACCTACATCGAGGATGTGCCCATCTTAGGCCTAATTAAGCAAGAAACGTGCTTGAAGAAATGCTGCCAAACGCTGATCATGAGAAGAGGTATCCGCCTCATTAAAAATAAAACATTAAAATGTTTTCAGCAGTTTCGAATTGACATGCAACAAATATTTCTGGAACACAAAAGATGCCTGGTTTGTTCTGTTTGCTAGACAAGGTATAACAATAGTAGTATATAGGAAATATAAATATAACTTTATAAATTGAATTAATCAGTTTCTTCTGGTAAAGAATTACTTCATATTTTATAGCTCCATCGTGTGAAGATCATTGAATGATATTAGATTATATATTAGAATATCAAATTTGTAAAATGTTATTTTCAAATTTTCTAATTATTGTATCTTCAAGTCACTACTAGAAATTTTCTGATTAGTTGTGGATTTTGCTTCAAATTCAGGTTTCCTCACTACAAAAAAAAGGTTATTTAGCGATCGAAAATAGTGACCGAATTTGTTAATTGTTGTTTGCGACCGAAATGGCGACCGATTGTAGGATCTAAATCAAACACTGATTAGAGTTGATACTGCGACCGAAATAGAGCGTAGCAGAGTTATCGGTCTCTATTTCGGTCGCAAAATAAAGGAAAGTAAAAGCCAAAAATTGCTGACTTTTTAGCGACCGAAAAGGCGACCGAGTTAAATGCAACGGTTAAATTTTATCTATCTTTGCGATCGATATTAAATCGGTCGCTAAACGGCGCGCAAAAAAATTTAAAATAGAGCGTGTTAGCGATCAGATTTTAAATCGGTCGCTAAATTTATGAATTCAAATTTCAAATTAACAGATTTAGCGATCGATTTAGCGACCGAATAATTCGGTCGCTAAAAATAAAATCCCTAAATCCAACAGAACCCCCTTTCTTCCTCACTTTCGCCCGAATCTCCTTCTCTCTCACCGTTTCTCTCCTTCTTCCTCACTCGCAAGCTCCGGCCACCACCTCCTCCAGCTCCTCTCCGACCACTACCTCCTCCACACGGTAAGCATACGTCTCTCTCTCCCTCTCCTTCTCTCTCTCACTCGCGTCTCTCTCTCCTTCTCTTTTCTCTCTCTCACCCGCGTCTCTCTCTCCCTCTCCTTCTCTCTTTCTCTCCTTCTCTCTCTCACTCACATCTCTCTCTCCCTCTGTCTCTCTCTCTTTGCAGGTTTGATTCGGTTTGCAGGCTCTATTTGCAGGTTTTGCAGGTTTTCTGTTATGATGAGTCACTACACTAGTCACCAATTCTGTTTTGCATTTGTTATTAGATTCAGTTGCATATATGAACTTCTTGATTAAGCTTGTTTTTTGTTATGCTCAGGGTGCTATATATATGTAGATATCTGATGAATGAATAATAGAGAAGAAAGATGATGAATGAAATTAATATTTTTCAATAATAGCTTAACTCTTACATTTTCCTAAGCTTAGCTAGTAGATATTACTTCCCATTACATTAGCATGTACAGCCACGAGTAGATATCTGATATGTAATGAAAATGTTTTGTTTATACTTTCATGAGTGGCAAGTGTGCAAGTAGGTTAATGATTTCCAAGTTTATACTTTTATCACAAGAGCCTTTGATGATGTTATTATTTTTTCTTACAGTTTTCTTTGTCGATTGACAACCGCTCTAGTCGTCACCCGTTTTCACTATTTGCATGGACACTACAAAAAAAAGCTCATTTAGCGACCGAAAATAGTGACCGAATTTGGTGGTTGCTGTTTGCGACCGAAATGGCGACCGATTATAGGATCTAAATCAGACACTGATTAGAGTTGATATTGCGACCGAAATAGCGACCGAAATATAGCGTAGCAGAGGTATCGGTCTCTATTTCGGTCGCAAAATGAAGGAAAATAAAAGGCAAAAATTTATGATTTTTTAGCGACCGAAATGGCTACCGAATTAAATGCAACGGTTTAAATATACTTTATAGTTGCGTCCGATATTAAATCGATCGCTAAATGGCGCGTAAAAAATTTAAGATAGAGCGTGTTAGCGACTGAATTTTAAATCGGTCGCTGAATTTATGAATTCAAAATTGAAAGTAACCCATTTAGTGACCGATATAGCGACCGAATTATTCGGTCGCTTAAACTAAAATCCCTAAATCGCGAGCCCTTCCCCTTTCTTCCCCATTTCTCTCGTTCCTTCTCTTTTCTTCTCTCTCTCTCTTGCACGCTCTGCTCCTCCCTGCCACCACGCGGCGTCTGTGCACCGGTCACCGCCAGGCCACCTCCGGTGAGTGATTCCATTTTCCCTCTCTCTCTCTCTCTTTCTGATGTCTCTCTGTCTCTGTCTCTGTAGCGCACCTGAGCCGCCTCCCTTGAGCCACCACTATCCGCAGCTCCGATGACACCACCACCACCAAGGGTAAGCTACCTTGTCTTCTCTCCTCTTCTCTCATCCTCTCTTTCTCTAACAGAATGGATATTTGGTAGCAAGGGTAAGGGAGATTCGGCTAAGGAGATTCTGGGGGGAATGGCCATGTAAACTCAGAATCAGTGCTGAGTTAATTAGAGATTGGACATTCAGCTAATTAGGAGGTTGTTTTCAAAGTAGAATGACAGTAAGTTTCATAGGGACAGTGTGTTTATAAGTAGTTTGGAGCAGTCTGATGTGAAAGTATTAGGTGCATCTACCATGGAGGTTTTAGCTGCTTCATATCTTTATTTGTTATATTTCCGTAATATCATGTAGCATTGTGATAAATTTTCAATCAGGCCCATTGTGTATTATGATAGACTTGGCTTGATTTGTTCCTCTTGTCTTTTCTTTTTCTTCTGACAGGGGGGCTTATTATTACTCGGTTTGTGGTTTCTAGAGCACAGTAGTGGATAGTATGTGCAGTTTTAGGTTTAAGTTGGATTCCCGTGTTCCTTTACTATTATCATACAAAGGCATGAGATTGGTTGTCCAGACTCCATATCTACCTTTATAGGTAAAACACGTCCAAATTGAAGTAGCATTGTGGGGTGCACCAATTTAACCCGTCGACAAGGTGGCATGCATGACAAGCTTTTCTGAACAGTAGATGGATGGCATGCCTAAGTTTTAAACCTTGTTTCACGGTGTTATGATTTTAGTTTCTTCTTCTGACTGTTCCCTTGGTGTAGTTTTGTATCATCTCTTGTTTCTCATTTGATTGAACTGTGGGTTTATTTTTCTTGTCTCCACGTTGGGTTGTCTTGATTTTCATGTTTAGCTCCTATGATTTTGGCTTGTTGCTGTTGCACTTGCTAACAATATATTGAATTTTGTGTCATTAAAATAAAGCAAATGTAATTTTGATAACTTTATGGTCGGTTTTCTCAATCGTGTTTGATTGCTGGACTTAAATGGTTCATGGATTTGGTTGCCAAACCATGATAACTGTGCAAGGCTTGTCTCCTCCTGGGTCTCGTTGTCAATCTTTTATTGCATCTGCTGAAGCTTGTTCGAGAAAATGAACTACTATTTCAATGATATTGTATATGTCACATGTATATATTTATGTACGCTTTGATCATTTTTAAGCTGTGAAGTTTCTGAATCTTTTAGACTTGATCCATCGGCATGTGCTTGGTAGCAATGACTTGGGTGTGCTTTTGAGTTATAGTTTTGGTGTTTTTTTCATAATTTTCTTAGATGGTTTATGATATATGTTCTATTTAATGTATATTAGTCTTGGCTTTGTTTTGTAAGTCGTGTGGAGTTTCTCCTGCTGGTCCTAGTTTGCTGCTATATGTTGTGTGTGGCTAGCAGATATTTGGTAATTGTGGCCTTGCTGTGTTCACGGGCACTACAACTTGATAGAAAAGCTGATTTTCTAATGTCTTTGCCCTTTTTTTTGTGCTTCTCTACCTGGGTGTTTGTTGGGTATAAGATTTGGTAATGCGCGTCACGGCCGTGATGGCCATCACGGCCTGACGGATTCTGTCTTGGAACTTCTTCACTGGTTGGTTTGTCCGTGATGGCCATCACGGTCAGGCCGTGACGGATTCTGCCTTGGAACTTCTTCACTGGTTGGTCTGTCACGGCCGCGATGGCCATCACGGCCAGGCCGTGACGGATTCTGCATTGGAAATTCTTCACTGGTTGGTCTCCCAACTCTGCGTGGATCCAAAAGTAAATTATAACTCTTTTAAGTGAAAATCTCAAAATGATATTTGGTTTATAAAAATATATATCAAATTAGTATAAGGTTAAAGTAATATTATCAAATGTTGTCATTTCAGCTCTGACACGATTATTTTTATTTATGCATTATAGGTCCTTGTCTGATCTTCGTTGTCCGCGGCTCCTCCCTTATCCTTACTTGGTATTGCTTTGTCGAATAGGTAAGTTCTCTCAATACTCTCTTTTAAGGTTTTGCTTTGTCTAATAGGTACTGATATGTGTGGTGCTTCTAATGTATTATGTGAATTATCGTGTTGTTTGGTAGTGGAGAGCTGAGCTCAATAGGATGTGATCTTGTCTAATTGTATGCTGATAATTTAATGTTTATGCACGTGTTTGTCAATATGTGTTGTTTGTTAGTGGAGAGCGGAGCTCAATAGGATGTGATCCTGTCCGAAAGGCGGGATGTTGGTTGTGTGCTGATAATTTAGAAATTATGCATGTGTTTGACAATTAACTGCTACTTGTTAGTGGAGAGCGGAGCTCAATAGGATGTTTGCTACAATATTTAATCTAAGTTTGTATTGATTTACGTTGCAATTTATATAAGCTCAACAATGTTGCAATGTTTATAGGTTAATGGTTTTATTTTCTGTTAGAGTTAATAATTAATTTACGAAAGCCTTAGTTTCCTATTTGAGATTCAATATTAATGAGCATGTGTAACTTATCAAGGTATGCATGCTCATTATATTGAATCTTGAATTGTCCAAGTGGGACAGTTTGGGAAAAAACCTTTTTCACACTCGTACAATAGTCATTTCAATGTTCAAATGCCTGATATACTTGTTGAAATCTCGGTCTGATGCATTTCCTTTTGTTCTCCTGGTGCATACTTGATCGCGGTGATTCTGACCGTGCTTGAGTCGTGTAACTTGGAGTCCGATGGGAAATGCTGCCAAAATTTTGTCAAGTATAAGGTATTTGAATATGGGAATAACTATTAGTAGCCGAGTGTGGCAAAGGTTTCTTCTCGAATGGGATAGGTTCATACCTTGTCATAAGAACGAGATTGATGGAGTTATTAGAATGCACCGTAATATATAAGTGTTATTGTAGGATTGGTCAGGCTATTTAATTGCCAGCAATGGATATTCCGGAGAATCGGAAATGGATGTATCGTAGGTTGGATCGGAATAAACGTCTTAGGGAAGAGTATAGAGTTGGAGTGGGTGAGTTTATAGAGTTTGTTGTTAGCCAGGAGAGATTTATACGACTGGGCAGTGATCAATTGAGGTGTCCTTTCAAAAGATGCAATTGTCAATCTTTCAAAAGCGTGGATGGAGTTGTAGCCTATCTTTATGAGAAGGGTTTCATGCTTGATTACTATTGGTGGAGTAACCATGGTGAGACGTTGCCTGACTTAAACCCGACTGTGGTTGAAGGTTTGTACTATGGAAGTGGTGACCCGAGGTAAGAATTGAATCCATATGATCAGATGATAATGGATCATGCTGGACCATCGGTTGGTGTTGTACTAGAAGAAGATGGGGGGAGAAGATGGTGGAATGGGTTCCCAATACATAGAGGAGAATCCGAATCCCGAAGTTCAAAGATTCTATGATATCTTTGAGTCTTTGCACGATCTCCATTGTGGGAAGGATGTCGGGAGTACACGGAGTTGTCGATGTGCATGGAATGGTTGAGTATCAAATCTGACTACAATATGCAAGAAGGTTGTTTTAATCGCCTCACCAGGTCAGTGTCCAAGGCGTTGCCAGAAGACAATCGGATGCCTACTAGTTTTTATCATGCTAAGAAGTCTGTGGAAAATTTGGGTCTAGGGTGTTTGAAAATTGATTGTTGTCCGAATGGATGTATGTTGTACTATAAGGATGATTCAGCGAAAAGCATAACATGCTGTTGATTTTGTGGCGCGGATCGGTATAAGACAACCACTAGGATGGGCATTGAGAAGAAGAGGTCGCTAAAAAAGATGTGGTACTTTCCGGTCGTACCAAGACTTACAAGATTGTACTCTTCGATGGCCATTGCAGCTCACATGAGGTGGCATAGTGAGCATGAGAGGGAGCAAGATATCTTGTGTCATCCATCTGATGGAGAAGCCTGGAAGCATTTTGATAGGGTTCATATGGCATTTTCGCAGGACCCTCGCAATGTCCGATTGGGGTTATCTACTGATGGATTTAATCCTTTTGGGCAGTCTGGAAAAGCATACTCTTGTTGGCCGGTTATCCTGACTCCGTACAATCTTCCCCCGGGGATGTGCATGAAGCTGGAGTTTATGTTCCTAACAATCATAATTCCGAGTCCGTCTAATCCAAAAGGTAAGATTGATGTGTACTTGCAGCCGCTGATAGATGAGTTGACAATGCTGTGGAATGATGGTGTGTTGACATATGACGTATCTTTGAGGCAGAATTTCATCAGGAAAGCAGCTTTAATGTGGACGATCAACGACTTTCCTGCTTATGGGATGATGTCGGGTTGGATGACCGCGGGGAAGCTTGGATGCCCAAGAGGTATGGAGCGATCGCAGGCTTTCTCGCTTAAAAACAATCGGAAGCTCTCATATTTTGATTGTCATCGTCAATTCCTTCCAGAAGATCATCCTTATATGCGGAACAAGAATGCATTCAAGAAGCGTTGTGCGGAGACAACACCGCCTCCACCACGTTTGACTGGTCCTAATGTATGGCGCAGAGTACAGTACTTACTGCTCGTCCATGAAACCCAAGGAGAACATATTCCTGATTATGGCGTCAACCATAATTGGACAAAACAAAGTATATTTTGGAGATTGCCGTATTGGAGGACGCAGCTACTCCGTCACAACATTGATGTCATGCATACTGAGAGGAATGTGTTTTTGAATGTGTTTGACACTGTGATGGACATCAAGGGGAGGACAAAGGATACAAATAAAGACCGATTGGACCTGGCTGACATTTGTAATCGGAAGGAGCTTGAGTTGCAGGACGGTGGTCATGGCAGACTTATCAAACCGAAGGCAAGTTATACACTAAGCAAAGCACAGAAAGTGGCCGTCTGTAAGTGGGTTAAAGAACTAAAGTTACCAGATGGGCATGCTTCCAATCTGGGTAGATGTGTTGACATTAAGGAAGCAAAGTTACATGGAATGAAGAGTCATGATTGCCACGTGTTCATGCAACGGTTGCTTCCAATTGCGTTCGACGCATTACCGAAGCAAGTTTGGAACCCACTTGTTGAGCTTAGCCACTTTTTCAGGGAGCTTACATCGACAACACTAAATGTGAATCAATTAAAGGATATGGAAGTCAAGATACCCATTTTGTTATGTAAGCTGGAGCAAATCTTCCCGCCGAGTTTCTTTGATTCCATGGAACACCTGCCAGTTCATCTACCGTACGAAGCAAGAGTTGGTGGCTCAGTCCAATACCGCTGGATGTATCCATTTGAGAGGTAAACAACATCAACTATTTTACTTAATACATATGAAATTCACGAACACGAGAGCGTAGTTTAGCTTTCCCTAAAACTAGTAATTATTTGTATGTATCCCTCTGTAATAGGTTCCTGCACTCCCTTAAACACAAAGTCAAGAACAAGGCACGAGTGGAGGGTTCCATTTGTGAAGCATACTTAGTAGAGGAGACTTCCACTTTTGCCTCTTATTTCTATCCGGACGAAGTTAACACGAGAAGGACAAGGATGCCTAGAAACGTTGATTCGGGCGAAGGAATTTCAACTAGTCCTCCTATATCAATATTCAACTATCCGGACAGATTTAGTGGCAAATAAAAAGGATATTTCTTGGAGCAGTGTGACATTAATGCTGCTCATCTGTATATCCTTCAAAATTGTGAAGAGGTCGCGCCATATTTAGAGTAAGTTTCTACAATGTCTTTTATAAGTTCAATTGACATTTATGATTATTAATCGTCCCTTGTTAATCTCCCATATGTAGGATGTACGACAATTTTCTAAGGGATCTCCAACCTGACATTTCAAACGATCAGGTTGATCGAGAAATTACTTCTCACTTTGCTACGTGGTTTAGTAAATATGTAGGTTAAGCACCTTCATTTGTTGAAATACATTTTATCTCCTTAAATATATAGCATGTATAAGAATAATATAATATTTGATTTTTTAGGTACTAGATCCAGAAAACA
Source organism: Sophora flavescens (assembly GCA_030762895.1). Lineage (NCBI taxonomy): Eukaryota > Viridiplantae > Streptophyta > Magnoliopsida > Fabales > Fabaceae > Sophora > Sophora flavescens. The sequence continues at coordinate 52,320,855 of CM061067.1, read as the reverse complement.
ATGTTCAAAATCCATTGTTGGCAAATTTGGCATGGGGGCCTAACAGATGGGTTACATCATGGAATACTTATTTTGTAAATGGATATAAATTTAACACAAAAACATGGAATGAAGGAATGCAGACGTGTAACTATGGTGTTTGTGTGTGAGCCACTGATGGCAATGTAGAGGATGATTTCTATGGGGTTCTAACTGACATCCTTGAACTCGATTATACCGGTTTCCCCGTGATGAAGTTAGTTATCTTCAAGTGTGATTGGTTTGATCCTACTCTTGACGTAGGGACAAAAATAGATAAAAATTATGGTATTGTTCAAGTTAGGCTGTCTCGAAGGTATAACAAGGCGTACGACCCATTCATTTTTTCACAACAGACTGAGCAGGTTTATTACTCGCCATATCCCGAAGGACATCATGGCTGGTTGGGTGCTATTAAGATAAAGGCTCGTAGTATAATTACTGATAATGTAATCAACCAGCCTGAAAAAGATGCTCCGTACCAAGATGATGAGTTTTCAAGACCCCACGCATCGTTGCAAATTACGCTAGGACATTATTGTTAATTCTCTGGCGGACATTTCCGGAAATGGGGAAGAAGTTGAAAGAGAGTTAATGGATCAATCTGAGTTGGACGCATCTAGCGAAGGCACATTCCAATCAAGTGAGACTGATGAGAGTGAGGGTGAATTTAGTGACGGAGATTCTACTTAGGCAATTTATTTATGTCATAATTCATTGTGTAAATGTCATTCTACTTATTAGGTAATTTATTTTTGTATTATTTACACTGTTGTGTAATCATCTTTTCATTTTTTTCACAGATGGCAGATTCCTCTAGAGGTAGGGGTCGTCGTGGGGGTCGTCGTGGAGGTCGTGCTGCGAGAGTCCCCTCCCCGGCCGACCCACAGCCTTCAGATCGAGACCACCCTACCAAAGCACCTCCGTGGGCCGGGACACCTCAGGGTGATGGAGTTGCACCCCCCACCCAGCCTCATGTGGTCGGGACACAGGCTGCACCCTCATCATCCACACCTACGACGACAGGACCATCATCATCATCGGGACAGGAGAGTCGTGGTCCATCCGAAAGGAGGATTCTTCTTATCCCCGGGGGGGATAACGAGTATGCTAATTTAATTTTTTAATATATATACAGTATCGTTAATTTCTATTTACTTATTTTTTTAATTTATTTAGAAAATTTATTAATTCTCTAATTTTGCTGCAGCTTCCTGCCCGCGAAGGGCCCTTCTGATTCGATATCGAAGATCCTGCGACGCAAGTTTGATGGTCCATGGCCTACATGGAAGGCCATCCCACTGGGCCATAGGGATCAGTTGTTTCTAGAGTTTAACGTAACAATTTATTAAGTTATTTAAATTAAATTTACATTATATATATGTACACACGAATTTCCTAACAACTGTAAGTTGCAGAAAGAGTATAGGTGGGACATAGCTTTAGAGGCTCTCGTCAGGGACATATTTGAGTATAAAGGCTCACTGGTCATGAAGAATCTGACGAACAAGCTGAGGAAGGGTCAGAATAAGGGGAGGTGGGTGGATCCTGAGATCAGGAGGCAACTGAACCAGTACTGGGCTACTGAGAAGTTCCAGGAGATCCAGGCCACAGCTCGGCGTAATCGAGCTTCTGATGGTGGCGCATGTGCTTGGACCGGTGGGTCTAAATCAGCCGTCGCCCACTACGACGAGTTGGTAATACATTAAACTTTTGACTTAATATACTATTTAATTAATTAGTTTTCATTTTTAATTATTCTTATGAATTTAATATTATATTTTTATGTGCAGAAAGCACAAACAGCGGCCCCCGACTGCTATGGAGTTGGTGGAGAGGACGAAGAAGTTGAAGTCGGGGACATGGGTCAACGACAAGGCCCGTAACTATGTTGTAAGCAAAAAAATAATTTAGTGTTTACTTGTAATTTATTATAAATGATTTGTTAATATTAGATATAATTTTAACTAAATCTCTTCAACTATACTTTGTAGGTGGGCTTCAACGAGAAGAAGGACGATGCCATATCACGTGCCTCACAGTCACAAGATGAGGCTTTGACTGGTGATGGGCCCTGCTCTCCTGTCTCCGTCGACGATAATGCCATTTATTTGGAGGTCGTCGGGGGCAGGAACAAGAAGGGGCACGTGTATGGCCTCGGACACCTGGGAGGCGAGTTTATCGCTTCATCGTCCGGCACGCCTGCACCGATACCTTCCCTCAGGAGCAGTTCCACCAAATGCAGGACACCATCACGCAGCTGAACGCGGAGCTTCGGGAGAAGAGCGAGAGAGAGCAGCAGATGGCGAACCAGATTGCACAGTTGACTCAGGCACACCAGCAGCTGATGCAGGCGAGCATCGAGCAGGGCCAGACACTGCGGCTGGTGTTGGAGCAGATGAGGATCCAGACTCCAGTTGCTCAGGATGATGCTCTGACGGTTGTGCCGCCTGCTGCCGCTCCTCCAGTTCCGCCGCCAGCTACTGATGCTGCTACTGCAGAGGACGATCAGCTAGCAGACGTCGGTGGTACGGACGCTGAGGATGATTGGATTCCTCCATCTCCCCCTCATCATGACTGATTTTTTTTTCCATATTTTTGACTTTAAACGATTCTTGTACGACATTTTGGATTATTCTTTTTATATATATTTATTATTTTTTATGATTGTATATTTCATAAGTTATTTGGTGTGTTTTATTAGTAATTTTTCTAACGTTTAAAGAAAATCAGAAAAAAAAATTTATTTTAAAAATTAAAATTAAAAAAAATTTAATAATAACCAGTTTAGCGATCGAATTAGAAACCAATAATTCGGTCGCTAAACTTTATTTAACATTTACAGATGAGGTATAGCGACCGAAAATCCGTCGCTAATATAGGTTAACAGTAACCAAAATATTAATTCGGTCGCTAAAACCTTAGCGACCAGGTATTCAGCCACCACCTTTAATCGGTCGCTAATTCGGTCGCTAAATTAAATAGCGACCGATTTACATTGTTTAGCGATCGAATATTACGATCACTAAACAGTTGTTTTTTTGTAGTGGGAGTTGAGGTAGGTCAGATACTCTATCTTTTTCTTTGTTGCTAGTGGTGCTTGAAGACTTTGAATTGATTTGTTGATTGTTAGTGAAGAGCCGAGCTCAATAGGATTCTGGTCGTGTGCTGGTAGATTAGAAATGATGCATGTGGTTGCAATTGAATATGTTGTTTGTTAGTGGAGAGCTGAGCTCAATAGGATACTGGTTGTGTGCTAGTAGATTAAAATTGATGCATGTGGTTGTAAACTTTATATGTTGTTTGTTAGTGGGGAGCAGAGCTCAATAGGATGGATGTGTCAATTCTATGTCTTGATTGCCATTAGTGGAGAGCAGAGCTCAATAGGATGTGATCCTGTCAAAAAGGCGGGATGCTTGTTGTGTGTTGCTAATTTAGAAGTTATGCATGTGTTTGACAATTATGTGTTACTTGTTAGTGGAGAGTGGAGCTCAATAGGATGTTTGCTACTATATTTTATTTAAGTTTGTATTGAAATATGCTTCAATATATATTTGTTGAAGTATGCCGTAATCCTTATAAGTCAATGGTTTTATTTTCTGCTAGAGTTAATTATTAAGCTACGAAAGCCTTAGTTTCCTATTTGAGATTCAATTTTAATGAGCATGCGTACCTTCTCAGGGCACGCATGCTCATTCAATATTTTGGATGTGCTTGAAGGATTCTTGAAGTTTGAGGTTTTTCTTTAATTCTGCCTTAAGGCCAAGGTCTTAGATAATGAAGGATTAAGTATAGGGTTAAATAAAATGAAGGGTGGGGCATAATTTGCCAGGCACATGACGTGCCGTCATCATTCAAACATTATTCACATTAGAAAGCAGCTCTGTACACAATATTATGAAAGCAACTCTGGTTTTCTACTCATTTGTTTCACTAGGCAATGGAGCTTTCCAGAAATAGTTGTTGATGACCATCCTTACTAGGTTATCTAAGCATTTCCAGTAGGAAAAGTCCTCTCTATGACCATCTTTCAAAACGACGTAAAAGCGTCTGCTTTACTGAAAACTAATATGTTTGCTAATCTGTAAAGTTGCATGTGAAGTTGCATTTCTTTGTTATATTTTAACATGCTAGTATGCTACATGGATCTTTCCATCTTTTCTTATTATCACTTGATGAAGTTTAGACATATGACTTGTTTTCCTTATCGTTTTATCAGAAAATGGATCTAACTAAATGTTTTGAGACAGCCATCCATTTAGACCAGGTACAGTATCTCATCAACTTAGGAATAACGATCGGATTCACGTAATGATGGTTAAGGCATAAATTAATCATTACTAAATTGTTCTTGTGTATTTGCAGGATTTAATTTCAATCCCGCGATCATTCTACCGTCGTTGTGGAAATGGAATACCGCGTGTTGTGACTATTGAAGACAAATGCGGAAATCTGTTCAATGGGAATATAGTAATCCATGAGGATCGCCCATATTTTGCAACAGACACAAATGGTATCAGGGAGTTGTATTTGTTGTCTACTGGTGTATTGGCAAAGTTTAAGTACCTTGGGGGTTCTGGCTTCTACATGTTCATCCCTTTGGAAGATTGATGAGTTTTGTTATTTTGATTAATACTTATTGACTGTGGTGTGTTTTTATGTTTTGATCGTTAATTAGTACATTATTAAACTTTTTTTTATAAACAATTAAACTTGCGTTAATTAATGTATGTGTTTTCTTGATCATATTGATTGTGGTGTTTTGGATCGTTAGTACATCATATTTACGTTTTCTATTTATTCAAAAAAAATATTGGTGTATTTTGTTTATATCCAAAATTAAAAATCAATGGAGTAATAGTTGAAAAACAAAATTTGGTCGGTAGGATTAAGTTACAGGAAATTTTTTATAAAAAAAAATTTCAAAATTTGCGACCGAAATAGTGACCGAATATCAGTCACCAAATTCGGTTATCTGAGCATGCGACCAACTATACGGCGACCGAAATATATAATTTTGTGACCGAAATATCGGTCGCAAATTTGCGACCGAAATACAAATTCGATCGCTAAACATTTAGCAACTAGGGTTTCTGCTACCCCTTAATTTGGTCGCTAATTCGGTCGCTAAACAATATAGAAACCGAATTATCATGTTTAGCGACCGAAATCTTCGATCACTAAATATGTTTTTTTTTGTAGTGGGCCTATGGATTTTCCTACGAATTTGTCCCCAGGTAATCTCTTTGTGGGTAATTTTTTCCTACGAATTTTAAAATCCGCAAGAAATTTCTTACAGATTTTCTCGAAAAAAAATTAAATTTGTAGAAAAGTTAACAAGAAATGTCAAAATTTCCTACAAAATTTCCCTCGAATTTAAATCAACAAGAAAAACCTTATTTCTGGGGAAAAAAAAACTGCAATAAATTCATGAATTTCTAATAGTAAGTCATGGTCGTGACATATATATACTCTCTCGAATAAATCAACTTAAATCTTATTAAAACTTACAAGCAAACATACCTACATCAGTTAATGTCCAAAAGTTTATTGCTACTGGCTTATAGTCTACCACCATCTTTGTCCAAATCAAAAATAACTTGTCTAGAAAAGTTCATTCTTTCGTCTTCCTTTCCCTTCTTCAAACCGCTAAACACTGTCTCAGGAACATGAATGATAATATAACTACCCAAGGATTGATAGCAGCAAATTATTAGCACTAAAATGTAATGTTGTCGTGCGTCCCCTTCGTTTGGATGAAGTGATTTTAAAGAGAGAGAGCTGCATGAGAGAAAGAAGAAAACAATGACTTCACAGGTTTGCTTGAGGAAGGAAGTGAGGGAGGCGAGAAGTTTTTTTGTAGTACCCATAGGCAAAATAAATCTATCCCCAAGAGGCGAGAGAATAGGAGAGACAAAGGAGAAAGTCTAAAAATGACCGATCAGTGTTTTTATTTTTTTACTGTTAACATAAATTTGTAGGAACAATTATGCCTTTATAATAAAATTTAAATACTTTTCTTTTACTTCTTTTCATCCAAACAACATAAAATTTAATCATTATCAGATTTTCTACTCATTATCTCTTCTCTCTCACTTATTATTATTTTTTTTTGGAACACTCTCTCCCACTTCTTTCCTTCCTATAAACTTCTTTTCCTATCCAAACAAAGTGTTAGAGTTGAAACTAGCCGCCTAATACAACAAATCATAGTTGATTTACAATGTTTCTTTGAAATTAAATATCTGCTTTGGTGAGGCATCACAAAAGGACAAAATGATCATTGGCTTTTTCCTCCCAACGTCTTTGGAGCTCATTTCCAATTTGCATGACATTTATCATTTATGTTACGAGCTTTCAGGTAATCGATTGTAGATCAATTTCCATGCACTAATAAAAAGTATATAGTGTGGAGGACATAGTTTGTTAATATAAGTAACGATAGGAATTATTTTTTATCTATTTCTTAATTCACATGACATTAAACAAGTTTTGTGGAGTACGTATAAATATATTATATAAAAATATAAGTAAAATGTAATAACATGACTATCGATTATGAGTGTTCATAAATTGTAAATTATAATATACATACATATACATGGAGTCATGGAGAGTAAATCCTGAATTCAGTTTTTAAAAGATTATGACGTTGTAACTTATGTTCTTAAAATTTGTTGTCATTAATTAAACTCTTAAAAGATTAAAGGACTTAATTGGTGGCTTAAATCATTAAAAGGATCACCGTATAAAAAAAATCATTAAAAGGACCAATATGGGATGTTTTTATTTTTTTTAAGAATTTAATTAGTTACAAAATAACAGTAAAAAACCTAAGTTAGGATACACTAATGTTTAGACTAATGAATTCATGGTTTTTTCTGTACCTGCGTTTCATAATACGACAGAGAGAGGTAACAGTGGTGTGCGTGGAAACTCGTATATCTACATAGTAAGGTCATACATTCATATATAGTAAGGTGACCTTTCAATGCACCAAACAACACCCAATGCTAATGTGAAGGGTGGCTTGTGCGTGCATGAAGTCGCGCATCTCTTCTAACCTCTCATCAAATGTATCGGTCCTTGAAGACTGCAACACCACACGTGTGCCCTGACCTGATAATTAATAACAAATAAGTTATAAGCAAGATAGGTATTTTGATTTTATTTTTTTAAAAAAATTTAGGAATTAATTTTTATGTTATTTTTATTATTTTAGTCTGTTATTTTATAAAAAGCCATTTATTGTGGTTATTTGTTATAGTTTTATCACCTTAATTAATTAACAAAAATCATGAAATAGTGTTCAGTAGGCATGCTTATTTAACGTTCAAGAAGAGATGGTTCGCAGCAGGGGTTTAACGGTTCTGCAGCTTCTGCTACTGTGCTGATTTCATATCATTGGAGTGTTGTATTTTGTGGCTTCTATTTTTCTGCTGCAATCGTTATGCGGGTTCAGTTTTGGATTGTTTTTTGTCCTATTTTTTGTTATTTTTGGTGGTTCTGTTTTTGGGAGAATGTTTCTTGGTTATAGGGGTGGTTTTTTATGTATGGTATGGGTGTAGTCTGATTTTATTTTTTGATGGTGGGAGCTAATTTATGCTCTTTTATCCTTTGTTTTGTTTATGGGTTTAGGTACACGTTGTATCCCTTGAAAAAAAAATTGCTTATAAAAGAAAATGTTGTACCATAGACCCATGGAATGTTAAAAATTTAAAAACAACATCATATCCTAATGTATGTGTATGTGTGGTCTTATATACATGGTGTGTTGTATTCGTACAGCTACAATATATTTGATTTTGTTGTATATGGATTAAAGTGTTCTCTGTTTTTTTAAGGCTAAATTACTCTTTTGGTCTCCAAATTGTTTTAAAATGTTCAATCTGGTCCTCAAGTTTTTAAAATGTTCATTTTAGTCCTCATATTGTTTTAAAATGTTCATTTAAGTATTTCTGTAAAGTTGACTAATAATGACGTCGTACCTAATACCACGTGGTATTGAAATTTAATATTTTAATGCCACTTGACATTAAATTTAATATTTTAATGCCACGTTTCAATTTCGGGAATTGTTTTTTTTTTAAATTTTAATATTGTTTTGGCTAAATTACTCTTTTGGTCCCCAAATTATTTTAAAATGCTCAATTTGGTCCTCAAGTTTTTTAAATGTTCATTTTGGTCCCTTAGTCAACTTGACGTCGTCGTTAGTCAACTTGATGGAATGACCTATTTGAATAAGTTTTAGGAATTAGAGTGTGTTTGGGAAAGCTGGAAAAAAAAAGATTATCCTGATAATCAATTTTTGTATAATCGATTATTGTGATAATTGATTATAATCAGAATTTGTTTTTGTTTGAGTCTGTTTGCTGAAAAGTGGTTTTAAGATTATCTATTTCGTTTGGGTGATATAAAAAATACTTTTATATAATAAATTATGAAAAAGTGTATAAAATTATTTGTATAATTTAATAATATTTGTTTAGAAGTTAGTTTTATAGGGGTAAACAAGGAAGAGAGTTTTAAGAATGAAAAATAATCAAATCACAACGATCTTAAGCTAGAAAAAATAGATGGCATAAAACAAATTTATTTTCCTAAAAAAAACTTTTTTATAAATTTAAGCAAAATGTCAAACATGATAGATTATCTATGAAACAATTTTTAAGCTAAAAAACATCTGAAATGGGGGAAAATAATATTTCACAAACATACTCTTAAGGGACCAAAATGAATATTTTAAAAATTTGAGTACCAAATTGAACATCTTAAAATAATTTGGGGGCCAAAAGAATAATTTAATTTTTATTTTTTTTATTTATTTTTTATTTATAAAAACAATTGAATTGTCAAAATATAAAAAGTGAATAATTTAATAAACGTAAAAAGCAGTCAAAATCTTGACATACCTGTCTACATCAAACCCGAAGAGTTGGAAAAGTAAACCTACACAGCTGTCCAAATACAACCTTTTGTTTTCTGAATCATGGAAACATGAAAAAATTGAAATAAAGAAATACCAACTTTCAAAATTATTATTTAACACGTAACAGAATATGTACATTATACAACCAAGTACTAAACCAGTCCCCTAAAAGAGGAGCAAGTTGTTGTTGATGTCATAGCCTAACTTCACCAAATTCGGCTGCACTGCAAACTGAATCATGGGTGGTGGCCCACAAGTCAATGCCAACGTATCATGGGACGCCTGTGGAACATGCTCCCTCAGGATACTCTCCGTGATGAACCCTACACTGTATTCCCACCCTTCTCTTATGCTCACTTGTACCACGTACCACACCTTAAACCTATCATGTTTCTTAGCCCACGCATCCAATTCTTCCCTCAGCAATATATCATCCTCGGTTCGGTTCGCATATACCACATGCATTTCAGTGTGGTCTTCTGGGTCCTTCAGAATCGCTTGTGCCACTTGGAAAATGGGTGTGATCCCTGTCCCACCAGCCAACATGGCTAACCTCTTCGCAAACCTGTGTTGTCCATGAACAAGAAAGTTCCCTTTACCATTGTACTCTATGTGACCTAGTGGACCTTTCACGTCTAAGACAGAACCAATAGAGAGAGAGTCCAAGTGTTGAGACATGAGGCCGCCAGTTGGGAACTTTGGGTGCACCCCTTTGAAGTAAACCTTGACCACTAGATCCAAGTAACCCACTTCGTCAACACTGCTCGTTGGAGTGTAAGCACGCATGCAAAGCTTCTCGTTGATGGTGGCACATAAGAATATGTGTTTCCCTACTGGCAAACCTAAGAGTTGGTCGGAAGAGGGCAATGCAAAACGAAAGAGCCTAACGTCGTGGGAGATGGAGGTTTTGGAAACGAGCTTGCATGGGATTTTCTCACGTGGGTTAAGAGCCACGCTATGTAGTGGTAGTGTAACTTCCTTAATGGGGGCCAAATGGGTTGTGTCAGAATTGCCATGCATGGTGTTATTGGGTGAAGAGGAATCGGGGGAGGTGTAGCCAGTATTGACAAGCTCGCCGATTCTGTAATCTTGGAGCATTTCCTTGGCTTTGTTGGAGTGGATGGCTTCGAACTCTTCCGTGCAGTCGGTGCCGGCGTTGATGAGGATGCTGTCGGCGCCACCAGGGTGGTCTTTGAGGAAGCGAGTGCAATCGTAGACTTGGCCGTGGACGATGATCCAAGATGAATCGGTGGTGTTGTGCTTTTTGACTTCAGAGACAGAGTACATTTTGGAGGTGGTGTTCATCAAGGGTGTGGACAGACTTTTTTTGAGGGTTGGATTGGATTCTGATGATTTTTCAAGGTGTCCTTCTTTGGCCATCCAGCCACCAGATTGGCTTCCTGGTTGGGTTGGGTGTTCGAACACTATGCCAATCTCGCCCCTGTGAGGCTTGCAGACGTTGGTTTTCACCCTGAACCAGCAGTTGTTCATCATGCCCTGCCACATAGTTGCAAAGCCCAAATTAGACACAAGAAGTTTATTTAGAGACTTACTTTTTTACAGCAAGGTTTTGTTTTATCATTATTTTACTCATTTACAGTGATCGAGTATTATTTATACAACCCTCGTTAGCCTTCTTCTTTAATAGAGTTGGGTATGGGTAAGCCGGCGGCCGGTTGAATTGGACCGGATGAAGAGCCTTGCTTTTTAAGTCACGAGAATCAATTAGTTCCAAAAAATTTAATGGGGCCAGCGGTGTGCGCACAACAGTGTACTAATTTCCAAGTTGGTGGGTCTCCAAGGAGACCATTCGATCCAATGATATATTTAAACTCAAATTTATACACTCTCTTATATCAAAAAATAACTTTTAACACCCGCTATGGACACTTTTTCATGACACGCGGTTTCTGATAAAGCATAGCTCGGTGTTGTAGTATACCATGTTGTACTGAAATAACTGATATAAGTGTATTAAATATTTTAAAAATATGTTATTATATTTTAGAATATTTTTGTGACGGTGCAAACAGTCTTAACATTGATCTTAATGGTAGGGACTGATTTAAAAAAATCTTCAAGGACCACTCTTTTTATGAACCCATAAAATTAGTTAAACCATATATGAGATAAAAGAAATTCAAAAAGAAAAAAAATTTATAGATGTGTAGTTACCATAACATTCCAAATGAGCTTCTCAGGCTGAGTGTTTAGGGCCTCGTCCCAAGCGCGCACCGCAATCTCCTTGGCTCCAAGCAGGTCCAACACCTCCACCTCCAACGACCAGAAGCACCAGCACCAGTACTTACCGTATTTGTTGGGTTTCTCTGGATGGTCCAACGTGCTCACTTGCCACGTTTCGCCACCGTCCAATGTCACCTCAACACGTGTCACCTTTCTCCCGCCCCCTGCACGTACAACAAGAGGGTAAATCTCTTTCCCTCTCACCTTCCAAGTTCCAAGTACCATAACAGTGCAGGTGTATAACACATTTTACACACAAAAATGGTATCCAAGACACTCAAAAATCCTATGTTACTATCTATATAATCTTTACAAATTGTGTATTCAAATATCTTTACTAATTACTCCCTCGGGTCTTTATTATAAGAGGCAAATTGTTATTTTTTTTTTTGTCCAAAATATAAGAGACGTGCATGTATTTTGATAAATATTAAATGCTCATTTTCAATTTTATTCTTATTTAATACACTGTTTATAAGTTTCAAACAATACATTAATTATAGGATATTAGAACATTTATTAAGATTACAATGGATAGCTTTATAAATTTATACAAATATTAATTACAAGTAGTTTATTTCAATAAATTTACTTAATCTATATATTTTAGTGTTTTGCTCCTTAAGATAAGGACAGGAAGGAGTACTTAATAAACAAGTTTCAACCCACTGCCTACCATTCATCTTGCAAGTTGCAACCATATTAATTCCGCAACCTCCAATCAAGGTCTAGCTTTTATCTTATTTTAATACTTTTGGTTGAATCCTAGGAACTTATAACTTTCCAAAAACAAAACAATTTTGTTTTCTAGCTCTGTTGCTCGTTTCGGTAAATAAGACAGTTTTATCTCTATCTTATTTGCAGTAAAAATTAAAATGATTTTATCCGATTAACTGCACATAAAAATTAATTTATGAAACGTATTTTCTATAAATAATTTTACATTGAATTGAAAAAAAAATTAACTAATTAATTTTTTGGCTAATAGTTGTGCAACCAATAGCTGTTTTTTTAAAAAAATATACAGTATTATATAGTTACAGGAGAGAAAAAAAAAACTCGCGTCTTTGTTCATATATACCATACATGGGTTAGTGATTGGAATTAGATGAAACTCACCGGAATAAGCATAGCCTCTAAGTGCATAAGGCCTTTGAGTGGTCCATGAGTTAATGGGCAAGATCTCATTGTGGCACGGCGTCGTTATGACCGAATTTATGTTCAGCTCGTTGATAATATACTCCGGCTTGTACCACCAAGCTAAAAAATTTCCACCAATTAAAAAAGCAAATATCTCAATTACCCTTAATCAGAAAGAAGAGAACTTAAAGAAAAGAAAGTAAACACTAAATACTAGAATAGAGTACCTTCTGCATTGGCAAGCTCTGCATCAACATGGGATGGAAGTACTCTATTGTCCTTGTAATGGTAATAATTATCAGATTGCTGTGTAGTTACGACGATGCGTTTCAACCATTTTACCATTCGTCCTCCAATAAAACCCGGTATGATAATCCGTACGGGGAACCCATGATCCGGCGCCAAACGCTCGCCGTTTTGCATGTAAGCCAATATGATATCACGGGAGGGATCCAGTGCAACCTCTCTTAGAATACTTGTCCCGTACTTGGACCCACCGCCACCTGGCAAATCCTCAGCGCCTTCAAAGCACACGTGTAACGCCCCTTGCGTGCGCTTATAGATCCCACACCGCTTGAGCACGCAACGCAACGGTACACCCTTCCACACCGAAGTGGATACCGCAGCAGCGCCCCAATTGAACCCGATGCTCTGTTTAACCATGTTCTGTTCCTTGCGGCGGTTACCAGCGCAGACGAGCGTGACGGGGAATTCCCGGCACGGGAACTCGCGGACCAGCTGGTCCATGGTGAACCGGGCGGGCCGGTTCACGAGGCCGGTCACCTCGATGGTCCAGTCGTCCCAGGTGGCTCTCGGGACGGGTCCGTGGTTGCGGACGTAGTGGAGTGGGACCGGGGTGATGAAGCCGTGGTGCATGAGGCGGGGAAGGGGTGGTTCGGAATTGAAGGGGTGTTTTCCGGTGAGGCGGAGGAGGGTGGCGTTGCGTTGGATCCAGTGGTCGGAGGTGCCGTCGTCGCGTGGGTCGAAGATGGACGATTCCACTTCGGTGATTCCCTTTGTAATGAGGGCTTTCAAACTGGCAACGTCGTCGTTTTCGTCGTCGGTTGAAGAATCGTTATCCATGTCGAATAATAACGGTACTGGCTTGTTGTTGGGATTTGACGACGGGAAGTTATTACGAGCGCGGATTGGGGAGTCGGGGGAAGGGTTGAAGGTAAGAACGACGCCGTTTATGGGGGGTTTGAGGGCAGTGTATTGACGGTTGTCGACGGAAGCCGCCATCGAGTATAATATTGTGGTTGATTTTGTGTGAAGTATGAAGAAAGAAAATGATTGTTGAGCGAGGGAAAGAGTGGAGATTGAGGGATTTATATAGAGGGGTGAGAGTGGGGTCATGGATCGATCGAGACAAACACGTAGTGAATCAAAACCAGAAACTGGTTTTACTATGTCCCACTCCACGCATTGTTTATTTTCGGCTTTTGGTCCCAATAGTTGACATCGATTTTCAATTTGATTCTTATACGTAAAAAGTTAATAATTTGGTCTCTATACGTGACGCTAATTTTCAATTTGGTCATCACCGCTAATTGGTCCCTATATAAGAGGACCAAATTGTAAATTATTGTCACATGTAGGGACCAATTCAACAAAAAAAATTTGAAATCGATCCCTACATGTGATAATTATTTTCAATTTGGTCCCTACATGTGATAATAATTTACAATTTGGTCATCTTATATAGGGACCAATTAGCGGTGAGGACCAAATTAAAAATCAGTATCACGTATAGGGACCAAATTGATAACTTTTTACGTATAGGGACCAAATTGAAAATCGATATCACATGTAAACATTACTTTAACCTTTCTTATTTGCGTATCAATCAATATTTACATATGAAAAATGGTAACAAGTGTTCCGACGGAGTAGAAATAATAAAGTCCGGCAAGGCGGAGACGATGGAGGATTAGTTGACTAAGCCTTACGGAGTGAAAAGTATTTGAATACACAATCATATAAAAGTATTTTTTGTTATAATTTACAATAAGGGACATAAAAAAAATCATTTTCAAGAGTGCAGATTGTAGGCCTTTTGAAATAGGACTGTTCAAACAAAAATTTAAATGGATTGTCTAACTTTAATTAGACATAATTGATGCCGAATAAACTTCCGAATCATTATATATCAGTACGATTGAAGTATATATATCGTCGTGACTAAAAGTGTAAATGAATTGAGCTATTTATAAATTATTTGAACCTGATTTATTACATAATTTTGGCTACACTTGTTTGCCTAGCTAAATAAACAAATCCAAATTTTAAGTTAGGCTTGATTATTTAAACGATGCAGACTCAAACTTTATAGGAGTGACATTAATAATTTAATTTGCAAATATCTCGTGTATGTTTGCACTATCTTGAGAGTATCAAAATTGTTATAATGTTTTTTTATAACGGCCAAAAGTCATGAATTATTTATGTAATGGATTATTAATACAAATTTATATTTGTTTTTCTATTTTTATTTCAACTTATAACATTAATATATTTGTTAAATATTAAGTTAATAAACAGAGAAATATTTCAATAAGAATCTTGATAAAGAAAAAAATTAATTAAGCAATAAAAATGAGTTAAACGAGAGTTGAACTCAATCTTCATATTTTTAAAAAATTCAAGCTCAAGCTTTAAATTTGGTTCGTTTAAATAAATGAGCCGAGTTTAAACATCCCTTTTATATAAGCGAAATCTTAGCTTTAAGTGCTTAATTTTACTCCAATCGTTTATGTTGAACCAAAGTGATTTTGGATTAAATAATCTCTTAAGTTTTGATGTTAACAAAAATGTTAAATTTGTATGGCAAAGTATTATCAAATATCTAACTCGTTTATTATAAGAATGCAGGGACTGCTTGATTTATAACAGTCGGAGGAAATTAAAATAAAGTATGGAATCTATCAGATTCTATTTTGATCCTCTAGACAAGTCTACAACTTTTGGTAAAATTATGAGTCTATTATCTTTATGGTAGATGAGATCTTAATATTAACTGAGGTAGACGAGATACTAAGTCTAAGGAAAAATCAAGTAGACGAGACATTGAAATATAACAAGTCCAAAGACTTGATAGACGAGTAGTCTCACTAGACGCCGCGTCAGTAGACGAGCTCTTAAGCATAGCACGTCCAACTCTTGGAATTCGACTAAATGTCTGTAGATGCATTATCAGTAGACGAGCCCGTCTCACTGATAAGTTAATCTTGCACGTCCAAAGGCCTGCGCGTCCACTAGTTTTAAAACGTGAACATGTCTAAGCTTAAGTATATTTATTTCAAATGATTGCTTATTTAATTCAAAGAATATATGTCTTTTTACCCTTGCTGCTTCTATTGTTAAAATCTTTATCTTTTGGATAAAAGAACTTCGTTCCATCGAAACCATAAAGCTTTGTACTCTGTCAAATACATTGTTGTAAAAATCAAGTCAAGTACAAAGATGGGAAGTCAGAAAGTAACCTTTGGTACAACAGAGAAGTGACAACTCTACTTTGAGCACTCCTCTTATAATCAAAAGCACCTCTCCAAGAAGCATATCAAGTTATTTGTCTCAATGGATCCAAGCATTTAATGCTATGTCTAAACAGATATAATTTGAAGACCGTTGATGAAGATCAAGATAGAGAAGCACTTCAGCTATATATACTTGAAGAATTTCAAGAAGATACACATAAGATATACAACAGATACAAGACACACACAAAGATCTGATATCATAGTGCAAAAACTCTGTTGAATTTTTAAAACAAGTTTACGTGTAAATCTTGTTGATCTTAAACTTTCAAATCTTCACACATAGTGAGTTCTTGGATCAAATCAGTTAATCTCTTTGTTAGAGTTAGAGCCTGAAGAGGTTTGGTAGAGAAAGAATACTTGTAGCCTAGCCTGAAGAGGTGCTGGATACTTGTAACCTTTTTGGAGAATAGTGGATAAAACCTTCGGGTAGAAGGGACTGGACGTAGCTCTTGGTTGGAAAAGAGTGAACCAGGATAAAACACTCATGTGATTTTTATAACCCTTATCTTTTACAGTTTTTTGTTATACTAACTGTGGGGTTTTGAATCTGAGTTTGTTAACTCTTCAAAAACCTTTTCCTGTTTGTGTGTTGTTTCTATTGTTTTGCTTGTAAAAGATTTGAGAAAAGTCTTTTTCGAAAAACTGTTAAGAAACACAATTCAACCCCCTTCTTGTGTTTCCCTGTGTCAACTTCAGTTGGTATCAAAGCTCAGCCTCGAAAGGGTTGAGCATCTAACGAGTGCTGAGGGAGTACGATCCAACAAGCATGGATACAAAAGGACAAACAATCAACAGACCTCCTCTCTTTGATGGTAGTGATTATGACTACTGGAAAAAGATAATGATGCTTTTCTTGATGCACAAAATGTGGACATCTGGGAGCTGATTGAAGGTGGCTACACTGAGCCAAGAGGTAATGCAGGAGCTGCTATTCCTAGAGCTCAATGGACTCAAGAGCAGAAAACTCAACATCAACTCAATCTGAAAGCTAAGCACTATTTGATGTGTGCTATCACTAGATCTGAGCATGATAAAGTCCATAGGTGTAACCTTTGCTAAGGAAATATGGGATATTTTTGCCCTAGCTCATGAAGGTGTTGGGTTTTCATGAGATTATCCTCTTTTAAAATCAAATCTCAAGGCGGAAGGAAATCATCCCATGGATCGCGTATTACAAACATGAATCACAAATGACAAATAGTGTTTACCTCTTGAAGGGTGCTTTACTTTTCGATCACCAGTGCCACGAAGGAGAAGCACCTCTACTCAGTCCACGCGAGCAAATGGGCGTCGGAGCTATGTGTCTTGTGCTAGCTGACGGCTACGGGGAGGCACGGCAAGCAAACCTAGGTTAGAGGGGAGAGCACTTCTATTTATAAGTTGGCAGCTCCCTTTAACCTAACTGCTTACCCTATTGAGCTATGTACACTACAATCCCAATTGTCCTTATATTAATTAAATCATATTTCATTAATATAACTGCTCCGTATTTGCTCTATGCGTGTGACCCTATAGGCTCCCACTAAGTTGGCAATAATATTAAATATTATAAAAATATCAAATATTAATTATAATATTAAATATTATAAATAATGAGCGGCATCTAACATTGCATCATTACTACCCAATTAGCGAGAGTATCGGTGATCCGATTTTAGCTTTACCGCGACCAAAATCTACAGTGTAGTAAATGTCCCTTCGTCCATATGTCTTAATCGAACCCAAGGCACAATAGTGTCACCCTTGTTATGTTCAATCATTTGTTCCTCGATCCCCGAGTAGACATGTAATCACAAACGGACCCAATATCAAATATTGGCCCACTTCTGCGTGGCCACGCATATTTTACGTCTCACTTTATCGAGGGGCCCAAGACATTACCCATGTTATGTAGGAGGGACGAATCTTGTCTAGATCACTCACACTCCTCCACATGATTTATTGCAGGCCCAATAACTACCTTTATGATCACCCTGTTACGCGTGACGTTTGATAGCATTAAAGCCTACAACTCCTCATGTAGGAATCGTAGTGACTTCAAGTCGAAGGACTACTTTACTATGGTCGCCATGGGAATACTTATGACACTTACATAACTATTATGAAGTATTCTCATAGTGGGTCATCCGGTATAAATATTACTCCTAATATTTATACCCGTGTGCCGACTTGATATCAAATATCCATGACCCGTGAGATGTGGTCATCAGTCTACTCACACAACAGTCTCTATGTATTATTGTTGTCCTAGTTAACAATAATACTTGACTTCGGATATTTAAGAATAGCGTTCGATTATTCAATGATGTCTCATGATTAAGTCACCTACTTAATATCTCATTGAATGAACTGCATATTCTAAGGACTTTATTATGCTATAAAATAATAACATAATAAATGAATGCCTTATTCATATATCAAATATAAGATTAAATTCATTATACAAATAATGATCTATTCTAAAATATATTGGCCATTATGACTTACACCAACAATCTCCCACTAACACTAGAGTCAATCAGGCATCAATCTGACACTCATTGATCTAGTGTGAGTGTCATGCTACCACCGAGTAAAAGACTCCATTAGCCGATTATTTAGTGTTGTCATTCGGCTTATCTTTACATCTCTCCTCTATCGACCATCTATCGAATGAGATGGAAGCCCCAAAGTATATGTTCGGATCACTGGTGAGATCAAGTTTCCTTAACTTATGCGATTACTCCATCATCATCGCAATGACATCAATGGAATTCGCAAAGTTAGGTATTATTCCTAGTTCATAAATGAACTCGCCGATCCAAATGACCTTTAAATCTGTATTTAAGGCGACTATATACTTGACCTTTGTAATAAATTCTGCAATGTCTCACTCTTGGAAGCTTTTCAAGCATACAATGTCACCATTAAGACAAAACACAAATCTAGACTGCGATCTGGAATAAGCTTTATCGGTTTGGAAACAACGTCGATGTAACACCTTACAACGACTTCTTCCTTACCTTCATTTGTCAAGAATGTATCCTCAGTTCTTCTCAAATACTCAAGGATGTTTCTTGACTACAGATCAGTGACCTTCAGTGATATCAACTGATACTCTATTGTCATGCTCAAAGCATACAAGACAACCGTTGTAGTACATAATGTACTCCGACTAAGGCCCAAAAACTTTAGCGATCTATCTCTATAGATCCTGATTCCTAACACGTAGGAAGCCTCGCCTAAGTCCTTCGTCGAGAAACACAAGGTTCATATTCGTTCTTGATGAATCCAAACTGTCTCACAGCTTCATCAAAATGAATATTCCAGCTTCTGGAAGCTTGCTTTAACCCATAAATGGATCTCTGCAACTTACATATCTTTCCACCATTCTTTGGATCGACAAAACCCTCGGGTTGTGTCATGTACACATCCTCGAGAAAATTCCCATTAAGGAATACATTCTTGACATCCATGTATCAGATTTCATAGTCATAGTATGCAGCAATAGCAAACAGAATCCGAATAGATTTAAGCATCGCTACCGGGGAGAAAGTTTCATCATGGTCTACACCATGAATTTACTTGAAACCTTTCCCAACTAGTAGCGTCTTAAAGGTACCCACTTTACCATCCATTTGCACCCTATGGGTTTTACCCATTCGGGTGGCTCAACCAAGGTCCATACCTGGTTTTTGTACATGTATTCCATATCGGATCCTATGGCCTCAAGCCACTTCTAGATTCTGGGTCAATTACGGCCTCTTGGTAGGTTACAGGCTCATCTTGATCCATGAGCAGCATGTCACCTTCCTAAGTTAGGAGAAGTCCATATCTCTCAGGTTGGTGATATGGCCTGTTAGACCTACGCAATCCTTGTGTTACTTGAACTGGCGGTTCAACCACAACATCTTGTGGAATCAGTTCTTGTTCCATTGCAGGCGGTTCAGTATTTTGTGGTACTTGGATTTCTCCAAGTTCTACATTTCTCTCATTGTTTCCTTTGGAGATGTATTCCTTCTCAAGGAACACTCCAGTCCTAGCGACAAACACTTTGTCCTCGAAGGGATCATAGAAAAAATATCCTTTGGCTTCCTTAGGATATCCCACAAATATACACTTATCTGATTTGGGTCCAAGTTTACCATCATGAGACGTTTCACATAAACTTGACACCCGCAAATCCTCATAAATGACAAACTGGGCCTTCAGCCAATCCATATCTCATATGGAATCTTTTCAATCGCCTTAAATGGAACACGATTAAGAGTGGATACAACTGTAAGTAGAACAAAATCCCAGAAAAAGTCAGACAGGTCTAAATGACTAATAATGGATCGTACCATGTCTAACAAGGTACGATTACTCCTTTCGGACACGCTACTCCATTGTGGTGTTCCAGGAGGAGTGAGTTGGGAAACTATCCCACACTCTCTCAGATAGTCATCAAACTCTTCGTTTAAGTATTCATCATCACGATCTGATCGTATGACCTTAATACTTTTGCCAAGTTGGTTCTCTACTTCATTTTTAAACTCTTTGAACTTTTCAAAAGTTTCTAACTTGTGTCATACACAAATCCATGTCAACTGAAGTCATCGGTAAATGTGATGAAGTAAGGAAAACCAACTCTAGTAGAGTTGTTTAGGAGCCCACATACGTCGCTATGTATCAAGCAAAAAAGATCACTGACCCTTTCGCCTTACCCGGTGAATGGGGTCTTAGTTATCTTCCCCAATAAGCAAGATTTACATACATCAAATGATTCATAATCGAATGAGTCAAAGAGTCCATCCTTATGGAGCTTGGAGATGCGTTTCTCACCTATATGGCCTAAACGACAATGCCAAAGGTTTTCACATTTATATTATAGATGGGCATATGAGGATTAAGGACACAAAGTCCATTATCCAAAAACTTGCTAGCATAGAAAATATCATGTGACTGATGTTTCTACCAATAGCCGGAACATAATAACACTTATTTAGTTCCAAAACAAGCCCCGAAGGCAAAGTCAAAACTTCTATAGTTAATGCAGCAACTTTTGCTCCATTTCCTATTCATAGGTTGACTTCGTCTTTAGTCAACGTCCTACTCCCTCTGATCCTTCACATTAATGTGAGATCTACATGCGCTGTCAAATACCCATGATTTTGATGTAGGTTGACTTCTACAACACAATGTTCGAAGAGGAAGTCATACTTAGGGGTGGAAGTAGGCCAGGCCGCCCGACAGGGGCCTATGGCCTGACCTGTTTATGGCCTGACCTGACCTATTTAATAAAAAGGCCGGGTAAAGGCTTTTTCAAAAGCCTTTTTAGATAAATAGGCCAGGCTTGAGCTTTAGAAAAAGCCTACGAAGCCTGATAGGCCGGCCTGATTAGCATTACTTTTAAATAAATATTAAATATATATAATATAATATATAATAATATATAATATATATTAAAATTAGACTAAACATATAGTAGAAAGATAGAAAAAACCTAGTCAGATTTAACCCTAAGTTAGAAAGTCTGACTTCACTAGTTCACCCGTTCTTCTTCACTCCTCACTCCTGACGGCACTGACCGCCGAGCTCTACCTCACCAGTCGTCGGTCGCACTCTGCCTCACCAGTCGCTGGCCACCACACTCCTCGTTCGGTCGTCGCTTCGTTTGGTCGCTTCGTTCGCCTCGTTTGTTGCTTCCTCCTCGTTCAGTCATCGCTTCGCTGTCGCTTTGCCTTCCCTCGTCAAGTAAACCTCTGTACCTTTGATCTTAATGAAGTTGGTTCTGATGATATGAATGTTTATGTAAATGCTATGTCTACTAAACCAATATCTGTTGTCTCTATTTCAAAGCCTGCATAGACTTCTGGGTTGCCAACGACCCCTTTGCAGTTTGAGGGGACACTTGGATGGAAAGGATCGGCCGCCACCAGTGCCTTTCACCCAGCATCACCTCGTAAAAATTTTGATACTAAGAAGAATGTTTGTTTTTTTGGGAGCTCGATAAATCCAAGAGAGAGCAGGGTTGCCTTGATATTGATCTGAATGGGGATGATGGATTTATTGGAGGTGTGGAAAAGAGCATGCTAGATACATTCTCTTTTAATATCATTTGTTTCTTTAGTCCAATGGCTTACTCAGACATGTTTAATCTGTAGTTTATAAGCATCTTATTTAAGCATACACCCGTTAATCTTCAATTACCATGACCGTCATTCATACATAAAAATGTGGTGCAAATTTTATAACTGTTAACTGAGGTGGTTTGATGTTGCCTTTTGCTAAATATTTCAAGAGTAAATGCTACTTTCTGATTACTTGAGGTTAAAGAATACATTGGTATGGAATATGCTTAATGTCGATGGTATGCATTATTATTTTTTAGGCCAATGGTAAAATCTGATGTCTGCATTTTGTTTTACAAGTCCACAAAATGTCTTCTCCATTTGGGGGCAGCAATGAAACAATTTCATCTACTCCTGCTTGACCTAATGAGGTAAGTGAACGTGCACCAACAAATTCAAGTCAACCAGAAGATAACACACAAGGAAATGAAAAGGACAAAGATCAAGTAGCTGAAGAGGTTGTCATTAAGAGGAAGAGGCAGAAAACGTCAATTGTATGGAAAGATTTTGATGAGGTTGAAATTACTGGAGGTGCAAGGAAAGCTGTTTGCAAATTTTGTAAAGATAAATTCGCTACTGGTGGGAAATGGTCTAGAACTAGCCATCTTAAGAGACACTCCGAGAATTTCTTGCAAAGGAGGTTGCAAATGGCTCAAGAAAAAAAGCAGACAGTCATTCCATTTCAGCCTTCTAATCCTGGTAATCCATTTGTGAGTTCTAGTGTTAGATACTCTAATCAGAAGGTGAGAGAAATAATTGCCACTGCTATTATGGTTCATGAACATCCTTTTAGTATTGTTGAGGATGAGGTTTGGATGTGGGCTTTCCAATATGCAAACCCTGATTTTCAAAAAGTTGGTCGTAAAACTGCTAGAAATGATTGTTTAGCAATATATGAGGCAGAGAAGAAAAATTTGAAGACGTTGTTGAAAAGTGTGAGTAAGATTAGTTTAACAACAGATATGTGGAAATCAAGCCATCAAGTAGCAAAATATATGGTTATCACTGGCCATTTCATTGACGCAATGTGGAAACTTCAAAAGAGAGTATTGAGTTTTGTGGAAGTGCCTGCTCCAAGGCGTGGAAGTGATGTATCTAATGCAATTTTTAAATGTTTAAAAGCTTGGGGAATTGAAAATAAAGTTTTTTCGGTATTTGTTGATAATGCTGCTTATAACGATTCATGCCTGAGAAATCTTAAGGAGAACTTGTCTCTTAGTAATAAGTTATTCCTTGGTGGTGCCTTGTTTCATGTTAGATGTTGTGCACACATACTAAATTTGCTAGTGCAAGATGGACTTGGTAAAATCAAGGATATCATTTTCAACATTCGTGAAAGTGTGAAGTATATTAACTATAATGATGCAAGGCTAAAGTCTTTTTGTGATGTTATTGAGCAGAAAGGGTTGAAAGATAGGAAGCTTATCATTGATTGTCCAACAAGATGGAATTCAACATTTCATATGTTATCAACTGCTTTAAAATTTAAGATTGTTTTTGCTTCTTATAAGGAAAGAGAGTCGCACTATGATTATGCACCTTCACTTGAAAATTGGGATAAAGTTGAGAAAGTTTGTAAACTTCTTGAGGTGTTTGATCTAGCTACTCATGTGATCTCAGGTAATGAGTATCCTACTGCTAATTTGTATCTTGCTGGTGATTGACATTGAGGCTGAGGATCGAGATCTCTTCATGAGAGAATTGGCATCTCCAATGAAAATAAAGTTTGACAAGTATTGGGGGAATGTAATTTGCTTATGGCGATTGCTAGTGTTTTGGATCCCAGGTGCAAATTTCACATTGTTGACATGTGTTTTCCCTTGATATATAAGCCTGAAGAAGTAGCAAAAGAGAATATAAATAAGGTACGAAGTTCATTGGAAGAGTTATATGATGAGTATGCGTGTCTAAGTCTGGAAGAGTCATCCTCAACAGAATGAAATAATGGTGGCAACAATCCAACATCTTCCACTGAGCCTAAATCTTCAGTCATAACTGGATTTGACCAAATTATGAGCATTGTGCGTGAGAAGGAAGTAGTTCCTCCAATGAAATCAGAATTACAAGCTTACTTTGATGAAGGCGTTTATATCCCTGATGGTAATAACCCTTTTAGTGCCTTGGAGTGGTGGAGGAGTAACAGCCTAAAATACAAGATTTTGTCAAAGATGGCTGCTGATATACTAGTCATTCCAATCTTAACCGTGGCTTTGGAGTCTGCATTTAGTGCTGGAGGTAGAATTATTGATGAATATCGCTCTAAATTAAATGAGGAATCTATTGAGGCACTCAATTGTTGTGGGGATTGGCTTCATCATAAGTTTAATTTGAATAGAAAGTTAAAGGTTATAATTTTTGCACTGTGACATGTGTTATTTCTTATATTTGTTAACATAATTAATTTTAAAGTATTTTTTAGTCTAATGACATCAATTGTTTTATTATTTTGAAGGTGAATGAAGGACGTGAAGAGATTACCTTGAAGATTTGATGTGTTTGCTACTTGTTGCATTTGTTATTGTTTTGTATTTTTGTTATAGACCTTGAATGTCTATTGGTTGTATTTTGTATTTTATGGCCTGGGGCCTATTTGACTGTGGTTGTATTTTGATTTTATGGCCTGAGACCTATTTGTTATGGTAGTATTTTGTATTTTATGGCCTGAGGCCTATTTGCTACTATTTTGTGTTTTTGTCATAGACCTTGAATATCTAGTGGTTGAATTTTGTATTTTATGGCCGGAGGCCTATTTAATCATTGCCCTATTTGCTTCGGCCTATTTAGCAGTAGGCCTGTGGCCTATTTAGCACCAGGTTTGTGGCCTTATTAAGGCCTTAACAATAAATAGGCTTTTAAAAAGGCTTTCAGGCCAGGCCAAGCTTTTAAAAAGGTTAGGCCATGCCTTAAAAAAAGCCTATGTCAGGTAATAGGTCAGGCTTAGGCTTGATATTTTTGAAACAGGCCAGGCCTATTTAGCTAAAGCATGGCCTGGCCTAGCCTACTTCCACCCCTAGTCATACTTCCTTTCCCTTCATATGCTCTTTCTGATATCTCTAGCAGTTTTCAAATGTCTGGTCAAACCGTAATGAAATCAACTACCTTCCTTTGCAACCCTGCCTATTAGCTTCAAGACATAAGTACTGGGCTTGAACTTGTTCTTGCCCTTGTTCTTCTCCTTGTTTAGAAGACTTAAGGCTTTCCCTTTCAAGACTATCACAATAGTCTACCCTTTTCTACTGTAGAGACTCTGCTTGGTAGTTTTTCAACTTCCTTTGCACTCTCTAGTAGAGGTGTGTCAGAATCATTCATAACGAATTGACTATAACTATCTGACAACAATTGCAAGATCATTTCACTAGCCAACATTTGGCCTAAAAGAAAGCCCAATTTATTGGGTTCTCAATGTACTCAATAGTATGAAGCACATGATAAATGTATGGATTTCCTTCTGCCAATTCGTAACTGAAAAAGGGTTGGGAATTCACTTGTGGTTGTTATGCATTGCCTACTCTCAATAGATCATCATGAGGTGCATGATCTTATCATACACTTTCATTGTTGCAAGCATGAGGAATCCTACACTCATGATATCGACTTGATGCTTCTCATAAGCATCTTTTCGATCCTAGAACTGGTTGCTCAAGAATCATTTGCTCAAGAACATACACCACTTTCTTGTACATGAGGACAATCCTCAAATTATTGTACCAATCCAAAAAATTAATTCTGGATATCTTGCCCTTCTTAAGGACAAATCGTATTAATTAATTATTGTCGCGACCGTCCCGTCCGGGTGCAACGAAAAGAGGTAAAAAAAAGAGGAGTCGTCACTAAAATTTTTATTGGGAAAATCTTTAGAAAACCCAATTATTTAAAGGTAAACTGGTCTAAAAAAAGAGAGAGAGATGAGTCCAGGAATCAGTTACGAATAGGGAAGGTGTCAGCACCCCACATCGCCCGTTTAAAAAACGGTACCTCAAGTTAATTGTGCAAAAATATTTTAATAACATTTTAAATATTTATTTTACCCAAAAATTATTTACAAGAAAGAATTATTTTTAATTTTTAATATTTTAAATTTTATTAATTTTTATATTTTTAAATTTATTGTTTATAAAAACTAAATGAGGTTGAACATGGCACATGAGTCCACAGGACAACCTCAAATCTAAGGGGCTGAACATGGCACCGTGTCCATAAAGCATCCCTAAAAATAGAGAAGTTTAATTGTTTTGATTAATTATTTTAACATAAAAAGAGACACACAAAAAAAGGAAAATTTAGTTTTGTCTTGACAAGATGTTTCTCTTGCTCCTACGTATTCCCGGGTACGATGGGAAACTCAAAGCCATGTAGTTCTTTAGAAAAGATTTGGTTGTTAGGTTCATTTTCGTTTTTGAAAAGGATTTGATTTTTTTTATTATTATTTTTTTAAAGGGATTTTTAGATTTAGAAAAGATTTTTCGATTGAGAAACAAAAAAAAGCACGAAACTTTCCTTTTTAAAGAAGGAAACGGTTTTCTTTTGATTTTTTTTTTGAAAAGGATTTATGAAAAAGAATTCAAAAATAATTTTTTTTTAAAAAAGAGACTTTTATCATTTTTTACCTTTGGTCCAAAACCAATTTCTCTTTTTGATTTTTTCCATTTGTTTTAAAAGATAAATTCTTTTTTTGATTTTTTTTGTGTGGCCAAACTCTAATAATATAATAAGGTAACACAACCATTAAAAAAACACTGGACCACAAGCCGCACTCACAAACCCAAAACCATTAAAATCTAATAACCTAATAAAAAGTAACAAGTATAAGTAATAACATAACATAAGAATAAAAGTAAAACAATAACAAAGAAAAAAGGAGATTGAGTCTCCGTCATTACCAATGTAAACACCCCATTTTGACCTGGTCTCTTAGTCTTCACTAAAAAAAATTTCAAAAAATAAAATAAAATAAAAATCTGAAAAGAAAATAAAAACTCCATTTCATCCCCTTCCAACAAACCTAGTAACCACTTTATTTTGAATTTGAATCTATGGGCAAATCTCTTAGTTTTGGCAGATAAGGTTTAGCAATTTCGGTTCCATTTTAAATCTAAGATAAAATTTTTAATCTCTAGCGGACTTTTAGGATCAAAACCATAACAATTTAGCTTATAAAAATCACAACAGGGGATCAGAAAAGGGGGGAGAATTCAGATTCAATACACCCAAGCTTTCTAATTTTTCTGGCTTTTACCGTCCTCCCCCTTTCTGTTACATTACTACGTTACTGCCTTCTCTATTGTGAAGAGAACAAGAACCAGTAGGCGCAGCCCTTTCCCTCACGCCGGACCACGAAGCCAACGGAGAACGGCGACCCAAGCACCGCATCGCCGCCGCTACCGCCTTTGCCCTGCCTCCGCGACCTCCCACTGTGCTGCAGCTGCCTATTGTTACAACCATGACATCGCCGCCGCTGCCCCCTGTCTCCGCCGCCTCCCACTGCGCTGCCGCTGCCCATTGTTCCGTGCACGGCCATCATCCGCGCACCGCAAACCGGCCGCCGTCCCGGACTACCACCGCATCCACCCCCTAGGTGACCTACAAACCAGAAGTGCCAAGTTCTTTTTTTTCTCTGCAACTTTTGCGTTAGAAAACAGAAGGTTCCGGTCCTTATTTCCTTGTTTGATCCGATCATTTTTTTTATATATTCATTTATTTTCTTTCCTTGTTTTATTTGTTAAAATAAATAAAAACATATATATAAAAAAGGGAATCACTTAATAATGAGATTGTTTTGTGAGATGTATCACATTCAATTCGTAAGTTTGAGATAGCTCTGTGGATGTACATGCCATGCTCTATCTTGTTTAGAATTTTTTTTAAAAAAAAAGAAATTATTAAAAATTAGGAAATGAAAAAAAATGAAAAAAAAAATAAAATCCTTTTAAGTAAATATTTTTCATAAAAATTAAGATTAATCAATAAACTAAACATTTTTCTACAAGAACTACGTGGCTTTGAGTTTCCCTATCAAAGCAGGGAATACGTAGGAGCGGGATCAATCATCTCGTCAAGCCAAAATTAATTTTTCCATTATTTTTGTGTTCTTTTAATTTATTTAATGCGGATAATTAATTAATAATTTATTTAATGTTTTTTGGGGTTGCTCTATGACAAGCGTCATGCTCAATCCCCTAACTTTGAAGTTGCCCTATGGACTTACGTGCCATGTTCAATCCCGTTTAGGATTTATCAATAATATTTATTTTTGTGTTCTTTTTTAATTTATTTATTTAATGCGGACAACTAATTAATAATTTATTTAATGTTTTTTGGATTTCTCTATGACAAGTGTCATGCTCAATCCCCTAGTTTTGAGGCGGCCCTATGGACTTATGTGTTATGTTCAACCTCATTTAGGATTTATCGATAATATTTTTTTTAAATTTTTTTTAAATGCAAAAAAAAAACCAATAAAGAAACATAAAAATAAAAAAAATATTAATAAATAAAAAAATTCTTCCTTGTAATTATTTTCGGGGTAAAATAAATAATTTAATTTCGCGCAATTCATTTAAGGTATTATTCTTAGAATGAGCGATGTAGGGTGCTTAACACCTTCCCTACTCGTAACCGACACCCGAACTCAACTTGGTTTCAAAGACCAATTTTTTTTAAAGGTTTTCCAATTTTTCCTAAATTAAATAAAATTGGTGGCGACTCTACTTTTCATAAAATTTATTTTTATCGCCGTCCTCGTTGTAATCTTTGGTTGCGACAGATGACGACTCCACTGGGGAGGCTTTCGAGAGTCAAGCCTAAGTAATGAGTTGTACATTTTGGTATTTATTGTTTACCCCTTTTTATTGTTTTCTTTTATTTTATTTTTTTGTATATATTTGATTCCTTTTTTCTTTAATAATTATTTACATTAGGATAGAAGACCATTATATTTTTATTTTTATTTTGTTTGCTTGTCAAGCAGGTTCAAGTAGTTCTATATTAGGATTGTACAGGTTTGTATGCCTCCAGCACACACAACACTGACACTCATTTTCACACACTTTCAGCTCTATACCCGAGCTTGTGGGACCTTAAGGATTAGGCGGTGACTCGGCATTGTCATTGAAGGCCTAGTGCCTCTTTGATATTTGTTGACTCACCACTCGGATTGTTACTAGTGTCATGGACTAGTCATCCCGGAGGTTTATCCCTACTTGTGATTAGGTTCATGAACTAGGTCCTTGACAAGGGCAATCTGGGGACCTTGACCTTTAGAAGTCTAGACACATCCTAAAGTTTACACTCCTAAATTGACTTAGTGGTCGCTCGACTTAGAAGTTGTCATCATAGGTACCCTTGATTAGGCCCTACCTCTTAAGACACTTGGAGGCGTACCATATCTCCCTTGTGTTTTTCTATCCATTTACTTATTTATTTATTTTTACTTCATTTCCCTTTGTGTTTTAACAAATGGTTAATGGACCGTGACACAGTGCTGCTAATCTCTTCTCTTCGATGAGGTTCAATTGGTCGAGTCGATTTTGGACCCATTCAGCTTCTTCCAATTCTGCCTCTCTCAATACCCTTAATGAGGGGATATCTACTTCAATCGGGAGTACTGCCTCCATCCCATAAACTAAAGAATACGGAGTTGCCCCTGTCGGGGTGCGAATAGAGGTATGGTAGCCGTACAAAACAAAAGGTAACATCTCGTGCCAATCCTTATACGTCACCACCATCTTTTGGACAATCTTCTTGATATTTTTATTAGTGGCCTCAACTGCCCCGTTCATCTTTGGGAGGTACGGGGAGGAATTGTGATGCTTTATCTTGAAGTTTTTGCACATCTCCTTCATCATCTTATTGTTCAGGTTGGTCGCATTATCAGTGATAATCTCACTCGGCAACCCATAACGACAAATTAATTCTCTTTTTACAAATTTGATCATGACATTCCTGGTCACATTGGCATATGATGTAGCCTCAACCCACTTTGTGAAATAATCAATGGCAACAAGGATGAAGCGATGCCCATTTGAGGCTTTTGGTTCGATTAGCCCAATCACATCCATTCCCCACATTGAGAACAACCAGGGTGCCGACATGTCATTCAAGGGAGCTGGCGGCGCATGAACCTTATCAGCATATATTTGACACTTATGGCACTTCTTCGCATAATTAAAGCAATCAGCCTCCATTGTCAACCAGTATTGGCCAGCCCTCAAGATTTTCCTGGCCATTGCATGACCGCTCGTGTGTATTCCAAAAGATACTTCATGTACCTCCTCAATTATCCGTTTAGCTTCTTTTGTGTCAACGCACCTCAATAACACCATGTCATGATTTCATTTATAGAGAATACCTCCATCTAAATAGAAACCCATTGCAAGTCTTTATAGAGTTCTTTTGTCATTTTATGAAGTGCCCGGAGGGTATTCCCTTCTTTGGTTGAAGCATTTTATGTCATGGTACCACTGTTTTTGACCAGACTCTTCCTCTATCACTTGACAATATGCAGGATGATCACGACTTTCCATTTTGATGAGTTGTAGGTTCCTCTCGTCACTTACTTTGAACACCGAGGACAAGGTAGACAGCGCGTCAGCTAATTGGTTATCTTCTCGGGGAATATGATGAAATGTGACTTCATCAAACT
Organism: Sophora flavescens; assembly: GCA_030762895.1. Taxonomy (NCBI): domain Eukaryota; kingdom Viridiplantae; phylum Streptophyta; class Magnoliopsida; order Fabales; family Fabaceae; genus Sophora; species Sophora flavescens. Next base: position 52,290,252 of record CM061067.1, on the reverse strand, counting down.
GTTCAATCAAACCTTTGATGTAATCATGGTACGGGATTAACTTGGCATCTCGAGTTTCCCATTCCCCTCTTAGCTGGTGGATGACTAATGCAGAGTCCCCATATACCTCCAGTATCCTTGTCTTTGATTCTATCATTGTCCGGGATCCGAGCGCACAAGCTTCATATTCGGCTATATTGTTTGTACAATCAAAGCAAAGCCTTGTAGTGACAGGGAAATAATCATTTTCCAGTGAGATTAGTATTGCCCCAATTCCATGTCCCAATGCATTAGATGCTCCATCAAATAACAAAGTCCACTTTCCTTTTTCTATTGATTGCTCGCGATCAAACAAAGCCATTATATCTTCATCTGGGAAATCACATTGCATCGATCCATAATCTTCTACTGGCTGATTGGCTAGATATTCTGCAAGAGCACTCCCTTTTATTGCTTTTTGGGTGACATAGACAATGTCATATTCTGATAGCAGGACTTGCCAGCGAGCATTTATTCCAGTCAGAGCAGGCTTATCAAAGATATACTTGATTGGATCCATTTTGGACACCAACCAGGTAGTGTAACAACATGTAATGCCTCAAACGGCGAGCCGCCCAAGCCAAAGCACAGCAAGTGCGTTCTAGTAGTGAGTAGTTAGCTTTGCAACTGGTGAATTTCTTACTTAGATAATAGATGGCATGTTCCTTCCTTCCTGACTCATCGTGTTGCCTAAGTACGCAACCCATAGATTCATCTAGCACAGTCAAATACATGATGAGAGGTCTTCCCGACACTGGGGGAACCAAGACTAGAGGCTCCTGGAGGTATTGTTTGATCTTCTCAAAGACTTTTTGACAATCTTCATTCCATGTTACAGCCTGATTTTTGCGCAGAAATTTAAAGATTGGTTCACATGTCGCGGTTAGTTGGGAGATGAACCGAGCAATGTAGTTCAATCTTCCTAAAAACCCACGAACTTCCTTCTCCGTTCGAGGTGCTGGCATATCGATGATTGCTCGAACCTTTTCATTATCAACCTCTATTCCTCTTTGACTAACAATGAACCCCAGAAGCTTGCCTGATTTAACTCCAAAAGTGCATTTGGCTGGATTCAGTCGGAGCTTAAACTTTCTTAACCACTCAAAGAGTTTCTGCAGATTATCAACATGGTCATCTTCGGATCTGGACTTGGCGATCATGTCATCTACATAAAATTCTATCTACTTATGCATCATGTCATGGAATAAAGCCACCATAGCCCGCTGATATGTTGCTCTAGCATTTTTCAAGCCAAAGGGCATAACCTTGTAGCAAAAGGTTCCCCATAAAGTGACAAATGTAGTTTTCTCCATTTCTTCAGGTGCCATCTTGATCTGATTATATCCCGAGAATCCATCCATTAAAGAGAATAATGCATGTTGAGCAGTATTATCTACAAGAACATCAATGTGAGGCAGAGGAAAGTCATCTTTTGGGCTAGCTCTGTTCAGATCTCGATAGTCAATACACATTCGAACCTTTCCATCTTTCTTGGGAACAAGAACGATGTTAGCAACCCATTGAGGGTACTTTACAACTTCTAGGAAACCTGCATCATGTTGTTTCTTGACCTCCTCATTGATCTTTAAAGACATTTCTGCTTTCATCCTTCGTAGCTTCTGCTTTACTGGAGGACACTCCGACTTTAACGGCAATTTGTGTTCTGCTACACTGGGGTCTAACCATGGCATGTCTTGGTAAGACCATGCGAAAACATATTTATAATCCATCAACAACCTGATCAACCTGCTTCGCTCCTTTTCTTTTAGGGAAAGGCCAATCTTGACCTCTTTTTTATCATCTTTGGTTCCTAAATTGATTAGTTCACTCAGCTCTTCATGGGGCCGAATTTCCCTGACTTCTTGTTCTACCAACCTCAATAGTTCAGGAGGGACTTCCCCGTCATCATCAACAACCTCGTCAGTATGATCAATGTGATAGACAAAATTGTACGTTGAGTTACTAACACTGTCATTTTCAAGAGAGACACTTTTAGATCTGCATTTTGATAGTTATCAGGGAAAGATGAATGAATAAAGGTTAAAGATGGGAAACTGCATTTATTGGTGAGGAACGATGAATAAAAGATAGATAAGAACATAAAGATATTGAATGTATGCATTTATTGATAAGTCATACTGAAACGGAAACAAGTAAGCCCATCACAACAAAATTCCTAAAGCCTTGGGTAGAGCTAAAGGATAAGAATTACGGAATTACTTTTAAAAAAACTCTATGGTCCTGGGGAACTCGACGACCTCCCAATTGTTGAGCTCTGTATCCGGAGGGCATGGACACACCAGATTGACACCATGGTCGGCGGGATAATCATCTTCAACAGCTGCTGCTTGGTCCAGGAATGCGAACCCCACACTCCGGAAGCTTTGTCGAATGTCACAGATGGGAACCCTTTCACCCTCATATTCACGATTTTCCAGCTAAGCCAACCTCTTTCTTTTCTTCCCTTTTATAACCCTCATCTTGTCGGCCTTAGTGGGTTTGTATCCCAACCCAAACCTGTCCTTGTTTTCAGTGAGCGTGAGGATGTCAGAGACACCTTGCTTGTTCTTCCCCAAACCGTTTCCAGGTTGGTACCCTCCCTCGAGCATAACCATGGCCATCATAATAGATGCTTTAGATGACTGAGGTTTCAAGAGTGGAGCAACATCCCCAACATAAGTAGCATTGGCAATCTCAAGTGACTGGAAAGAGGTCTCGAGAGCTTCTTCAGCAGCTTCAATGTAAGAGGTCGTTGATAGCTTATTCACTAACATATCTTCCTCTCCAGAAATAATTATCAACTTACTATCAACAATGAACTTCACTTTCTGGTGCAATATGGAAGGTACGGCTCCAAAAGAATGGATCCATGGTCGTCCTAGGAGACAACTATACGTTGGTGTAATGTCCATTACTTGGAAGAGTACCTCGAAGGTGCAAGGACCAACCTGAATGGGAAATTCAATTGCCCCCATGACTTCCCTCCGTGTACCATCAAAAGCCCTTACAATCATTGTACTTTGCTTCATATGAGTTCCATCGAAAGGTAACTTTGCCAGTGTTGACTTTGGCATTACATTCAAAGAAGAGCCATTATCAATGAGGACCCTAGCCATGACATGATGTCGACACTTCACATAAATGTGCAATGCCTTGTTGTGACCTATTCCTTCAGCTGGAATTTCATCATCAGTGAAAGTGACATAATTATCAGCAATGATGTTACCCACGATGATATCGAGCTTGTCAACTGTGATGTCATGAGAGACATGAGCTTGATTCAACACCTTCATCAGTACTCTCCTGTGTGGCTCAGAGTTCATCAATAGAGACAAAAGAGATACCCGAGCCGGAGTTCGATTTAACTGATCCACAACCCCATATTCACTCTTCTTGATGAACTTCAAGAATTCGCCGACTTCTTCATCAGATACCTCCTTTTTATTCTCACCCCCGTTTGCTTCCTTGTCATCTAGAATTCCTTCCACCTTCTCTTTCCCTTTGCGATCCTTTCCTTCCTTTTCTGTTTCCTCCCTTCACAATACCTCTGGAGTGTAAATGCGACCACTCTTAGTCATTCCAACTATTCCTGAAATTTTGGTAACTACAGTAGTCCCGTCGGAAGGATTGGGTTGAACCTGCATCTCATATTTCCATGGTATCGTTTTGGTGTCCTTGTAAGGGAAAGGACTTGGAACTCGGATGACGATTGGTGTTGGCCCACTTGGAACCGGCAAAGGTTTCTTCTCAGTATAGTATATCACCACTGGTTTCGGAGTGACTTGCTCAGGAACTGGTTGAGGATAAACCACAACAGTAAAAGGAGTTATCTTAATTGGGCTCGGGGAAATTGTAGATTCAGCAACCATATTAATGGCATACTCATTTGATTCACAACCAATTAAGATAATCTTCATATCGATTAACTGCTGCACAACTTGCTTAAACTCTGCACAGTCTTCAATCGAATGCCCCATATTCCCGTTGAAGTCACACCTTATCTCTCCATCGAGGGCCTTTTCTTCCATGATTGGAATTTGGATCAATCCGCATTTGCACATCTCTCTGAAAATAACTCTCATAGGAGTCCTAACATCGGTCACTTTACTCTTGAGAGTACGTTCCAAGAAGCTTTCAATGGCATTGACTCCCGAACCCCCATGATTTGGCATAGGACCCTATGCCACGTTTGGAGCATCCTTCTGAAAGCTCAACCATTTGGCATTAATCAGGTTTTGCACCTTAAAATTCAAAGCTTTACAATTCTTGGTGGAATGACCTGTGGCCCCATCGTGATACTCACATTGAGCATTTGGGTCATACCACTTTGGATAAGGAGGGTCTATTGGTCTTGTCGGGATAGGAGTTAGCACGGATTTGCTCACAAGTTGGCGGAATAGTTCAGTGTAGGTCATGGGTATCGGGTCAAAACGCATTGGCTTTCTTTCCGAGTTATATGGTGGTCTTGTTTGGCTGGTGTTTGCGTTTGGGTTTAGGGGTTGAACAACTTGAGGTGTCATGGCAGGATGTGTTTGAGGCTGAGAGGGGTATGATGGTCGGTAAGGCGTCATCGGCTGGGGATTTGGAAATTGTGAGGTGGTGGTGATGTATGGCTGGTTGGCTTGGTGATATGGAGATGGTTGGTAATACGGGGTGTATTGGGCTTGGAAGGCGGGTGTTTGGTTCAGTCTCCATTGGTTCATTTTCTTTTGTTCAAAGGTTACTGCATGTGCTTCTCCTTCCTTCCTTTTAAAAAACGGGGCTTTCTTTGGGCCGTTCGCTACTGAAGACTCGGTGATCTTGCCAATCCTCAGTCCACTTTCAATTCTCTCACCGATTATGACCATATCAGAAAAGTTTGATGACACACTCCCAATCATTCTATCATAGAAGGGCGACTGAAGTGTATCAATGAACATTGCCACAATTTCTTTCTCAACTAATGGAGGCTCTACCTGAGCAGCCAATTCCCTCCATCGTTGTGCATACTCTTTGAAAGTCTCGATGTGTTATTTTGACATATTTTGGAGTTGCATCCTATCGGGAGCTATGTCAATATTGTACTTGTATTGGTTCAGGAATGCATCTACTAGATCAATGAAGGATCGGATGTGGGCCCGTTCGAGATGCGTGTACCAATTTGAAGCTGCCCCACTTAAACTGTCTTGGAAGAAGTGAATCAAGATCTTATCATCTTGAGCGTATGATGCCATCTTCCTTACATACATGGTCAAATGGTTTTTGAGACAAGTGGTTCCCCGATATTTGTCGAAATCGGGTACCTTAAATTTTAGTGGAATTACAACATTTGGCACCAGGCAAAGCTCCGTGGCATCCCAAAGACCATAACTATTTTCCCCTTCAATGGCCCACAGTCTATCCTCTAACACTTCCAACTTTTCTTTAGATTGTGAATTCCATCCCGAAGGATTCACTGGAGTTTCACAATACATATTCTGGGGAAAGGGGCATGGCATGTAGGAGGATCTGAAGTTTGGCATCATTTGAATCCCCTGGGGTCCATAATGTAGGGTGTATTGTGGAGTTTTTGGATTAGTAGAAAGTGTCACTGTCGGGGTGTTACCATCTGTAGGGTTGACTGTTTGTGTTTTTGGCATCTCGACAACATCGGTGGGGGATTGTGTCTGAGTAGTATGTTTCGAGTTTTGGATGCCATTGTAACATCCCTTGCTGCTCTAAGGATCGAAGACTGTCCCCACAGACCAACACGAGTCTTTTCAGCATGCTTTGTCCTCACTCACACGCTTCTTGGGAAAACTTCCCAGGAGGTCACCCATCCCAGAATTGCTCCAAGTCAAGCACGCTTAACTGTGGAGTTCTTAAGTGACGGGCTACCGAAAAGAAGATGCATCTTGTTAGTATAGGTATTACCAATCAATTCTTATAACCCTTCCTCAATTGTATAGTCTCATACCTACACAGTCTCAGGATCCCTCTCATTCGGGTGAGTAATCGGTTCATTCATGTGCCCCTCCGCCTAGAAGCCTGCCAGGAGCCGCTCCTTGTTCGTGCCTTCTTGCACCGACGACCACTCCCCGCCCTCGTCGGCACCCGGGTGTTTACATGCCTACCAGCTTCCGCTTGGCTCGTCCCCGAACCACACCGTACTGGGAGAGGTGCCGCTCTGATACCATTTGTAACATCCCTGACTGCTCTATGGATTGACGACTGTCCCCATAGACCAACACGGGTCTTTTCAGCATGCTTTGTCCTCACTCACACGCTTCCTGGGAAAACTTCCCAGGTGGTCACCCATCCCAGAATTGCTCCAAGTCAAACACGCTTAACTGTGGAGTTCTTAAGTGACCGACTACCGAAAAGAAGATGCATCTTGTTAGTATAGGTATTACGAATCAATTCTTATAACCCTTCCTCAATTGTATAGTCTCATACCTACACAGTCTCAGGATCCCTCTCATTCGGGTGTGTAATCGGTTCATTCATGTGCCCCTCCGCCTAGAAGCCTGCCAGGAGCCGCTCCTTGTTCATGCCTTCTTGCACCGACGACCACTCCCCGCCCTCGTCGGCACCCAGGTGTTTACATGCCCACCAGCTTTCGCTTGGTTCGTCCCCGAACCACACCGTACTGGGAGAGGTGCCGCTCTAATACCATTTGTAACATCCATGTCTGCTCTATGGATTGACGACTGTCCCCACAGACCAACACGGGTCTTTTCAGCATGCTTTGTCCTCACTCACACGCTTCCTGGGAAAACTTCCCAGGATGTCACCCATCCCAGAATTGCTCCAAGTCAAGCACGTTTAACTGTGGAGTTCTTAAGTGATGGGCTACCGAAAAGAATATGCATCTTGTTAGTATAGGTAGTACCAATCAATTCTTATAAGCATTCCTCAACTGTATAGTACTATACCTATACAGTCTCAGGATCCCTCTCATTCGGGTGTGTAATCGGTTCATTCATGTGCCCCTCCGCCTAGAAGCCTGCCAGGAACCGCTCCTTGTCCGTGCCTTCTTGCACCGGCGACCACTCCCCGCTCTCGTCGGCACTCGGGTGTTTACAGCCATCTTGTGGACTAGGGGCCGTTGGTGGAACAAATCCACGAAGTCATCCGTATGAGGGATTGTTCGGGTCAAATGAAAGATGAGTTTGGTTTCTTGGATAAACGGTGAGAGGCATCATGACCCCTGGTTGGTTGTAGCCTTGAATAGGAACCTGAGCAAAACCAGGCGGGATAAGAGGCGTGACCGGATGTCCTTCATTTGAGACTGGAGGGTTCCCCTCTGTGTTCTTTTCCTTCTGCATTGCTTGTAGGATCTCCATCATCTTAGTCATCTGATCCTTGATTTGACTAACTTCATCCCTGATCTCTTGGACTTCTTCTAGTTCTTCCGCCAAGGCTCTTGTCTGTGATCGAGTGCGATAAGGGTGTCTTGGAGCAATTGTTCAAAAACCACACTCTTTTTTATTTAATAAAAGAAAGAATAAATGAATAAAATCAAAAGAAAGAGCATAAACCAATTCAACTCCTTTTTTTTTTGACAAGAAGACCGTTGAATACACTTATAGCAAGAATACTCATCCTGCATTCAAATCTAGTGGTATAATTCCCTCTAGCTTGACTGCAGTTGATGTCAAGTCAAAGGGAGAATTCACTCCTCGATAGACCACATCTGTACTAGCAATATTATTGTTTGATGATACCCATATTTTTATGTAGAAAACACGTCGTTTTTAGGGTAAAAATATAGTTGATGAAGTATCTAAGGGAGAATTCACTCCTCGATAGATATCATCTGGAAAAAGAGCATTCCACAAATATTGATGAAAACTTCCATTTCATTATACGAATATTGCGATACAAACATGAGTCTTTGGTTGGAAAAACAATACGTCAAGAGTTTTCATATTTCTAAATCCGTCTTAGGGGACTGCAAAATACTATGTCAAGAGCTTCATATTCTTTTTCCTGAATCCCTTTGCAAGCTTCCCAAAATGCTTGAAGAACTCAGTCACCTCTGGTGGTATCTGGAGGAAAGGGTTCTTGTAAACCTGAATTGATACTTCTTCAAATCGCTCCACCAACTGGGAAGTATGATATTGAATTCTACCAATCATGTCTTCATATTTTTCTTCTCCATGCTTCCCTTTCATAGATTACATCCCTCACAACCAATTTCCATCCCTTTACCCATTCTGCGTGACGTTGAACTTCTCCTCTTTCATTTTCTTGCATTTTAGTCCTGAGCCAATTTTCCCTCTCATTAGCTTCTGCTAATAATTGATATCTGGCAGATTTGTTCCATCCTCGATCAGAGTAAAGTTCGGTTTGAGCCAAGGATTCTTGTAGAGATTCAACTCTCTCCTTTAGTATCTGTATTGTTTCGACATGAATCCCTACGTCCCACTAAAGCTCTTCTTTCTTCTTCAGAATTCTGACTAGTGTGTTTTCTTGATATTCCACCTTTGCTTGCAACTCTTGAATCTCTGCTTCTTTTTCCTTTCTTGCCCTTTTCATGCGACTTGGGGCTTCATAGGAATCGGAACATTCATCTCTCAAATTCTCGATTTGTAAATTCAGTTTTTGCACCTGGCTTTGGAGTTTGACAATAGTTACTTCTGCAACTTGGTTCTTTTCATCCAAAACCCCCATCTGAGCTTTTAGAATTTCAATTTTTTCTAGCATTTGATCTTCTGTAAGAGGATTGTTTTCAGCACTGGGTGGGGGTTCCGGTTTTGAAGGACAACACATTCTTGCCTCTCTCCATGCTTCATATCTTTTTGTTCGAGATTTGATCCGCCTTCCTAACTCATCACACCCTTTTATGTGAACATTGTCCCATGCTGACCTTATTGCCATTGTTTGACTCTTGATACTTTCACATTCTTGATATAGGAAATATGCTCCGCCAAGCAGCTCTTTTGGGGGTTCATCTTGTGTCCACCTGAGTTGACACATTACTAGAGCTGGTGAATACGACACACATCCCCTGGGTCCCATCAATGGGACATTCGGGAAACTTCCACAACTGAATATAACTGAATCTCCATTGTACCATGGGCACGTCCATCTAAATGAACGTGAGCCGACCTGATCAAACTCTTGTTTCCATTCATATAGCTTGCGTGACTTTAGTGGCATGCGAATGAATCCTTTTAATGGATCATCTGTTCTATCAATTTTGTTACAAGCATACAAGTGAGTCATAAGCCAAACATATAACATTGGTGCACAACATCGTAACTTTCCTTGTTGATTCTGATGACAAACTTGTAGTGAGAGAAAAGTTTCAGCTAAGATAGCAGGGACTAAATTCACCCCATATTCCTCAACTCTGTAGAAGACGTCCATAGCTGATCGATCAATCACATCCGAAATCAAGGGAAAAAGCATCAGTCCGTAGATAAGGAGAGCTAACAACCTATTAAAAGTAACCCATCGTTGTTGTTGAGACAACTCCCTAAGGTAACCTTCCAAGAATCTCCTCTTCAAGCCCGTAGTGTTTCCTTTTTCCACTTTATCCAATTGTTCAGGTTTAAGCTCCAACAGACTTGCTATCTTCCCATCTGCCACATATTGTCCATAATACAAATAGACACGCGATCCCTTTTGGATAGGAAATCTTAACATGTAAGCATACTCCTCTATGGTCAGAGTTATATCTAGGTCAGGCAATTCAAAACATCTCAAATTTGAGTTCCAATACTAAGCAAATGCACTCAGAGCGGAGGCATCCACTGGAATACGCAACAAATCTAGTATCCTCTCGTACTTGTTGTTAAAGTTTGAACGTGTCTTTTCTGACATTTGTTGACTAATTTCCCATAAGCTCCAAACATCATTGAGTGTCACGTCGATCTTGATGTTCTTCTTGGAACTGCTTGCATTGCTAGTATTCTTTTTGACGATAGGTCCTTCCATTCTTTGCTATAAGATTAATACTAAGGTCCTCCTGTCAAGAAGCACAAATAAAGAAAAAAAATTAGAAATGAAACAAAAAAATGCCCTACATGATTCATGTTGCATGAGCCCTTAGTAGGGTAGGGAACCCTCTGTCGGGTATGATGTCAATGCACTACCTTCACTATGACATGCCACTTATTAGAAATAATATTCGAACATGTCATTCGGGCTTGGAACGACGATGTGTCGCCCCTTTTTTCTTTTTTAGAAAACTTCATAGTAAATATGTATGTGCATGGCAATTTATGTTTATGATGACAGGAAAAATGGAGAGAGAGAAAGAGTACGCTCCCTTTGTCCTAAATTAGGTAAAACCTAGGGTTGGACAAACCTAAGGTAATGACTCTGAACAGATTGGCTACTAAGTTTGCTCTATCAGTGAAAATCAGGTATGGTCTGGACTTTTAAAAGCCATGGTTCCCAGATTGCCCCTATCCCAAAAGATAAGGATCTGATTCATGAATTTAGTCACAAGTAGGGATAAACTCTCTCAATATGACCATCCCATGATATCGGGTACAACCTGAGTGGTGAATCAACAAATATCAGGGAGGTACAAGACCTCTTCAATGACAATGTTGAGACACCGCCTAATCCTTGAGTTTTGAGCAAGATCGGGTATAGAGCCAAAAGTGTGTGCAATATGTGATAGTGATGTGTGTGATAGGAGCACACAAACCTTCACAAAAACCTACTAAAATAAAACTACCCCAAACCTGCAAAAAGAACAAACAACACAAACATAATAGTTCTCTACCCTAAGGTTGCAAGAATATACAAAAGCAGTTATGAAAGCATAAGAAAAAGAAATAAAACAAAAAAAGGGTAAAACGAATATTTTCAAAGCTGTAAAAAAAAACAATTTGCACAACCCACTATGATAGGCCTAACTCTCGAAATGTCCCCAGTGGAGTCGCCAGCTGTCGCGACCGTCCTGTCCGGGTGCCGCGAAAAGAGGTAAAAAAAAAAGAGGAGTCGCCACTAAAATTTTTATTGGGAAAATCTTTAGAAAACCCAATTATTTAAATGTAAACTGGTCTAAAAAAAGGATAGAGATGAGCCCGGGAGTTGGTTACGAGTAGGGAAGGTGTCAACACCCCACATCACCCGTTTAAAAAACGGTACCTCAAGTTAATTGTGCAAAATTATTTTAGTAACCTTTTAAATATTTATTTTACCCCAAAAATTATTTACAAGAAAGAATTATTTTTAATTTTTAATATTTTAAATTTTTATTAATTTTTACATTTTTAAATTTATTGTTTATAAAAACTAAATGAGGTTGCACATGGTACATGAGTACACATGACTAGGGGTGGACATCGGTCGGGTTCGGTCGGTTTCGGGCCAAAAAACCCCAAATCGAGATAAACTGAGAACGTTAAAAGGCCACCCATTTCCGTCTGTTCGCTTGCACAGTTTGGTCGGTTGCTGGGTGGTTCAGGTGACCGGTGCATCGGGTGGATTTTCATGGGTTAGTGTCCGGAGAAGGAGATGGCGACGACGGAGAAGCTTCAGGAGACCAGAACAGAAGGAAACAATTAAAAAAATGAAGACAGAAAACAGGTCGGAAGCAAAACCCGCGTGACATCAGATCTTGTAAAGGCTTGGTCTTGCAACCTGCAAAGGATATCACAAATCTTGGAAAGGCAGAACGCGGGAGACAAAAGCAGATCTTGGGGGTGGTTGATGACGGTGACGCGATGACGTGGTTGATGGTGGTGAAGTGATGGCGGTGTCACGATGATGGTGGTGCGATGGATTCACAGTGGCTGAGAATCACTGAATCAGAGAGGTTGAAAGAATGGAACTGATGAGAGTGTGGGAGTGAGAGGCTAGATAGAGAAAGGTATTGATGAGTGAATTGTGAATGAGGGTGATACTCTGATAATTAAAGGGAAGAGATGCACCATAAAAAAGAGTTAAAGACAGAGAGAGGAGAGAAGCAAGACTGATTAAAAAAGATTTTATTACTCATCAATACCCTTGATGCACGTGAATGATGTGATAAAAGAGAGAGATGCACGATAATTAAGACACATTGATGAGTGAGCCACAACTGTAAAGCAATATAAGTCACAACCGTCATAAATTTATGCTGCTGTTCGGGCGGGTTCGGGTACCGTTGGGTTTAATTTTACAGAACCGAACCCGCCCGAATAAATCCGGTCTTAACTCATTTCCTTTCAAAATTGAACCCGACACCCGTCTTAACCCGCCCGAAATATCGGTGGGTCATTCGGATTTCTCGGGTTCCGGTCGGGTGTACTTTTCTGTCCAGCCCTACACATGACAACCTCAAATCTAAGAGACTGAACATGGCACCGTGTCCATAGAGCATCCCTAAAAATAGAAAAGTTTAATTATTTTCATTAATTATTTTAACATAAAAAGAGACACAAAAAAAAGGAAAATTTAGTTTTGACTTGACAAGATGATTTATCTTGCTCATACGTATTCCCGGGTGCGATGAGAAACTCAAAGCCCCGTAGTTCTTTAGAAAAGATTTGGTTGTTAAGTTGATTTTCGTTTTTGAAAAGGATTTGATTTTTTTTTATTTTTTTATTATTATTTTTTAAAAGGGATTTTTAGATTTAGAAAATATTTTTTGATTGAGAAACAAAAAAAAACACGAAACTTTCCTTTTTAAAGAAGGAAATGGTTTTCTTTTGATTTTTTTTTTTGAAAAGGATTTATGAAAAAGAATTCAAAAATAATTTTTTTTTTCAAAAAAAAGAGACTTTTATCATTTTTTAACTTTGGTCCAAAACCAATTTTTCTTTTTTATTTTTTCCATTTTTTTAAAAAAATAAATTCTTTTTTTTATTTTTTTTGTGTGGCCAAACTCTAATAATATAAAAAGGTAACACAACCATGAAAAAAAACACTGGACCACAAGCCACACTCACAAACCCAAAACCATTAACATCTAATAACCGAATAACAAGTAATAAGTATAAGTAATAACATAACATAAGAATAAAAGTAAAACAGTAACAAAGAAAAAAGGAGACCGAGTCTCCGTCGTTACCAATACAGAGAGGGAACAAAGAGACAGACGTGTGGAGGAAGGCTAGCGGTGGCGAACGATGGCTGGCAGCGAAACGGACGACGGACGGTGCTAGATCGAAGGGATGAGGCACTCTTTTCAGGCAAGAACGATGGTAGCGAGCTCGGTGGTAGATCTGAAACATGAGGAGCTTCGGGGTGAGACGACGGCGTCGAGGTACGGTGCTGGGATCTGGTTCGAGAAGCGACTGGAGCGAGGCAGGGGACGCGAATGACGAAAGTTGGTGGTTCGAGGTGTTGTCGTGGCGGAGCTACTGGTTCTGATCAGCACAGTGGGACTGTGTGGCTACGACAATGGTGGCTAAGTGTGGTGATGAACGATGATGGCGGAGGTGGAGGAATCAAGGTGGGTCGCGAACGGTGGAATGGGCTGAGATGCGACAGTGCCGCTGCTCTCTGTCGTGGTGGTTGTTGTGCGACACGGTCCAAGGCAGAGGTCGTGGCGGAGCTGCTGTAATGGTACTTGGCGGTGATGACGCAGATGGCAGAGGGGTTCTGTTGTGTTGTTATTATTATTATTTTTTATTTTGATATGGTGGTGAAGGGTTATTGTAGAAGGTTCTGTTTTGATTTGTTTCTTTGGTGATGAATATGATGTTTGGGTATGGTGGGTGGCTATGTTGGAGGTGTTGAAGATGGGTTTGTTTTGATGGTTGGAGGGTGATGTAAATGAAGAAGAAGGAGCTTGAGTTGATAGAGAAGATGATAGGAGATGGCTATGCAGTGAATGGATGAGGAGGAAGATGGAAGGATGAAGATGAAGTGAAAAAATGGGATGAAGATGAAGTGAAAAATGATTTGAGATATTTCTCTCCAGCTCCCCCCTTCCCTTCTGTTAATGTGCAGCGTATATATAGTATAAACAAGAGGAGATGATGTCAAAAATTGATGTTGGCCTGACGAGGGGTGAGGACGTAAACTGCATAGGGTGGGGAGCAAATCAACCTTTGCTCCCACTACTCTGTATGGCTGGTGGAATGGCAGGGATGGTGCCCCCTTGTTTTGGAAAAAAAGTGAAAGAAAACAAAAGGAAGGGAAATAAAAGAAAGATGGTTTATACCTGAAGTGAAAGAGGACAAAGCAAGGATGGCAGAAGTGTACCAGAAGGCAAAAAATCAAACGTCCCTCTTCTTAATTTTTTATCATTTTCTTTTTAACATTTTTGCATTATTATTTATTGTTTATATATATTTTTTCATTTTTGCATTTGGGTTTGGATCATGGACCTAAAAGATATCTTGCAACAAAAAACTAAAAAGGCCTCCACTTGATCATGTAATGGGCCCAGAACAAAAATATTTTTGCTCTATTTTTTGTATTTTTATATATTTTCTTTTGTTTTCAATAATATTAATTAAAAGAAAGAAAACTCGGATAAAATTAGGTGTTCACAATTATAGTGTTTTATTTCATGGTAATTCTAATTAAAGAAACATGAAAAATATAAATATCATGATAAAAACATATTTAATAAGGTCTTTTATTAAATACGCTCCCACTATTTTACTTAAATCAATGACCCTCATCATTGACTTGGAAAATCCATTTGGAAGATTTTCTAGTGAGACCAAGATCCATATTTCACCTCGTTTTGAGTCAACTTTGGCTAATCTCCCAAAACTTAGTTATTTAGGTAAGAAACTCCTTTCCAATTACATCTCGTGTAACTCTTGGGCATTACAATTATCCCATCGCATCTTACTAGTATAGAAAAATGCAATCCGCTTTTACGGACTTACACTCATTCGATATTAATCTTGATGAGTCACATGCATTGAAAGGCTCTTAAAATTAATATTTCTTTTTGAGGGATTTTTATTGAAAATGATCTCACCGACATTGTATCACATACAAAACGTCTCTCAGCATACATGAAATACATACTATCATACATTCAACCAACATATAAAGCATACAAGACATATACACGTATAAACATACACTTCATGCATCTTAAGCAAGTTAAAATGGAATTAAAATGTATCTCAAACATACACATATTCAAATGCTTATTAAAATGGAATTTCCAATTCCTGGTTTCACGTACAAGACTTCATGAATGGCATTAAAACATAACGTAATGAAAGTTTGAAGTCAAAAGCAATTGTTTCCTTTTCAATTTATTTCCAATTAATTGGTTCCTCAGCCAAGAAGTTGAGACGTGAAACTTGCATTCAAAATGTCATAGGGAGTGCATCATTCTCAGCCGTCACCACGCCGCCGTGATCGCCATCACCACGCACATGAAGGAAAGGCATACATATTGTGGAACATCCACTTTTGCGTACGGCCATGTTTTTCAAAAGGGATTACTTGAAAATTTTGAAACGATACACATAAACAATAACATATTGAAGATCGTTCATGTGTTCACACAATGATAACATACATTTTATTGAATTACATTCAAAAGCTATAAAACATGTTATCCAACAAGGCAAACAAACACACAGGATTCAAGTTAACTGACCAGGACCACCAAGAGATCAAGACACCACATCTCCTCCCAAAACCTTAAGGCATCAAGTATATGGATCACCTCTCCTATATATCATTCATTTAGCTCATTCCTAGCCAATGTGAGACTTAACCACTCACACTTGAATTCCAACAGAAGGGTCATCCCAAGTTAAGGAGTCAAAGATATGCATGCTGGTTCATCAGTATGAATTATTTAAAATGACTGAACATGAAACTATAGATCAAATGTTTGGAAGATTCCAAACTATCACCAACAGTCTTAGATCTCTTGGAAAAACCTATGAGAATAGAGATCATGTCAGAAAATTTTTGAGGAGCTTACATAAACAGTGGAGACCTAAGGTCATTGCTATTCAGAAAGCAAAGAACCTCAATACTCTTACTTTGGAGGAACTTTTTGGATCTTTAAAAGTTCATGAGCTTTAGCTCAATGAAGAAGAAAGTTCCAGAAAAGGAAAATCTATTGCCCTAAAGGCAAAGAAGGCTAGCTCTTCCAAAGTTCTTAAATCTGATGAAGCAGACCCTTATGACAGTGATGAAGCATCTGATGAGGATGAACTATCTTTCATCTCCAGAAAGATTTAACATATGTGGAGAAAGAAATACGGTTTCAGAAGGAGCAGTTCAATAAAAAGTTCATCAAGGAGAAACCAGACTCTGAGGAAAAAGGTCCACCTCTGTGCTTGAGTGCAAAAAGCATGGTCATTTCAAAGCCGAATGCCCAAATCCGAAGGAAAAAAAGAAGTTCTTCAGAAAGAAGAAGGGCTTGATGGCTACTTGGGAGGATCTGGATCTGTCTTCATCTGATGAAGAAAATGAAGCAGAGGAAGTGGCAAATATCTATCTCATGCCTGGTACATCATCAGAAAGTGAATACACTGAGGTTGAGGTAATGGATTCTAACCCTTCCATTCTTCAAGATGCATTTGATGAATTATTGCACAACTCATCAATTTTGTCTCATGAATATATAAGTCTCAAAAAGAAATTTTCAAAACTATCTAAAGAATTTGATAGGGTTTATATGGAGAAAATAATTCTTGTAAATGAAAATGACAAACTAAAATCAGACAATGTCAGTCTAACTGACAAACTAAAGTGTGAGCCAATTGTCTCTTGTGAAGTTACAAAACTAAAACAAGATGTGAAATACCTGATAGACACTCTGTCTAAATTTGTAGGTGGCTCGGATAAACTAAGTTTAATTTTAAGGTACTCTCACTAGTGGAAAATATACATTAGACGGTACATGTTTACGTCAGTTAACCAAAAGCTAGATGTTAAAAAGGGGGCGGTGGCAGTTTTGTAAATATCAGACTTCATTAATTCAATTTTAACGTCAGTTGTTTTAAGGACTAACGTTAAAAGTGAAGTGACTCACTTTTAACGTCAGTTCAATAAACAACTGACGTTAACAGTGAACATTTTAACGTCAGTTCTTTATCGAACTGACGTTAAAAGTGAGTTACTTCACTTTTAACGTCAGTCCTTACATCAACAGACGTTAAAGGTTATTTTAATAATTTTTTTATCTAGTATACGTACCCTTCCGCATTGCCTTCCTCAAAGTTTCAGTTTCACAATTGCTTTGATGTTTTGTGTTTCTGTTTTGAAAACTAAAATATATGTGCGAAGTATAAGTTGAATCAATAACCCAAACCGGATCTCATTCATGAAGTGTAATACTGATCGATCTGAGAAGATTGAAAGGGTTTAAAATCATATAAAAAGTTACATTGAAAGGGTTTAAAATCCTAAACATTAAAGCTACATCCCATCAGAGAGTTTTATGAAATATGCCAAAGGGAAAACTATACTCCGAAGGGTGCACTCGATCTGTTTTAGCAATGGTCTTGGAACATTCACTTGCATCCTTTAAGACCTCAGAAAACTGGGGGGCATGAGAGAGCTCAAGAGAGGCAAAAAAGGTGCACTAGATCTGTTTCAAGCAAAGGCAGTGGTTCTAGAGACTTCCATGACGGTCACTTGCTGCCAAAGCTGAGGTTTTGGAACTGTGACGCCCGAGCACCTGATTTGCCCTCCAGCAGCTGATTCTCCGGAAGGATGATAAGGTGAGCAACTCACATTACGTGATTTACACAAGCTTATCACCCATGTTACGTGATTTACACAACCTCAGAAGTTGTTTGACCATTAAGGCAAAGATCTTTGAGTCTAGGAATATGAAGAAAGAGTGATGAAGTTAATCTCCATGGCAGAGCCATATTGTGAAGCCGAAAATTAAAAGGATGGAAGGAAGCTATTTATAGGAGCAGGGGATGAAGTTACTAAGCTATTCTGATTTTCTTGAAAACTTATCTATAAACTTAATGCTCATTAAGAGGATTAAGTTACAAGGTGCATGGGTAAGTAGCACAGTAGTCAAAGGAATGAATGTTTTTGCAGATATCTATACACTTTTAACGTCGGTTGTTTAAAAAAAGCGGCGTTAAAAGTGTTTTTAAAATAAAAATATTTATTGTTAATGTCGGTTTTTATACAACTGACGTTAAAAGTGTGATTTTTACTTCAGTTAAATAAATAGCTGACGTAAATAATCCTATATATTATAAACGTGCAGAATGAATATTGGAAATAATGTAATTAATATACGGGAACTTGGCAGTCATAAATTAAGTTGACGTTAAAAATGAGGTGGTGGCAGTTTGTAAATATTAAATCACTATTTGCGTCAGTTCTATAAATAACTGACGTAAATAATTATGAAACTCATTTCATTGGTTGTCATGTCCCTGTTGTCCCTCTTAACGCAGATCACTCCATATAGTGTAGTTTATTTCTAAACTTTTTTTTAAACAAGTTTATTTTTAATTTTTATTAATTAGCTTGAATTAGTAAACAAATTATTGCGCAAATGAAAATAAATAAACACTTAACATAAAACAAGTTATATATATAATCAAATCGTATCTCATTGAAGCGATTCATAAGTTAAAATTACATGATTAAAAGATAAAAAATTTCTGCAACATAGCCCTAAAATATAAAAAAGCTTCTGCTTCAACATCATTTTCTTCTCAGTCCTGTCATCAGAAACTCCAATGGATGCATCACCTCTCTCACTTGAATTCCATGATGCAAAGTAAATCCTCGGTCACTAGCAGCGAAAGCAAAGTGAAATGTATCTTTGCATCTTTCTTCTTCACTGGAATTCCTTGATGCATCGTCTTGAATCCACAGTCACTTGCTTCCAAAGCAAAGTGAAAGGGATGACGGGGATGAAATAAAGTGAGAGAATCACATTACGTGATTCACCCAACCTTACCATCCATGTTATGTGATTTACACAACCTCAGAAGTTGTTTGACCATTAAGACAATGATCTTTGAGTCTAGGCATAGGAAGAAAGAGTGATGAAGTTAATCTCCATGGCAGAGCCATATTGTGAAGCATAAAAAATTAAAAGGATGGAAGGAAGCTATTTATAGGAGCAGTGGATGAAGTTACTAAGCTATTTTGATTTTCTTGAAAACTTATCTAAAAACTTAATGCTCATTAAGAGGATTAGGTTACAAGGTGAATGGGTAAGTAGCACAGTAGTCAGAGGAATGAATGTTTTTGCAGAAACTAACAAACTTTTAACGTCTGTTGTGTAATACAACTGACGTTAGAAGTGTGAGTATTTTTAACGTCAGTTTCTTAAGACAACTGACGTTAAATTTATGACCTTTAACGTCAGTTTTTACTAACAACTAACGTAAAATGTTGTTTTATTTTGATTATAACGTTTACACCCGCGCGCCTTCTGCACTTCGCTCTGTACGTCTCTTTTCTCTTTTCATCACGCTCAACCCTCACTCTCACTCTCACTCTACCCTAATCGCGAGCTCATCTCCACCGCAACCACCGCGAGGGCTTCTTCGCCACCACCGTGAGGTACACTCTTAACCCCTAACTATGTCTTTCCCGCTCATTCTTTGCAATAACTTGACATCTCTCAGTAACCACATCGAACGATGGCCACCACTCGAGCTCCCCTCCACCACCACGCGAGCGCCTATTTCTGGTGAGTCTTTAGGGCACATTTTTTTAATTTTGGTTTTGAGTGTATGTTGAAACTGTAGTCTCAGTAGTTGAAACTTGAAACCGTGAGTTTGAGTTGTTTGGAATGTCTCTATTTTTGGCTTTGAGTGCACGTTGCTCTGCTGGTTGATCTGTCACGGCCGTGAAGCTCATCACGGCTAGGCCGTGATCAGTTCTGCATGTTAGGGTCTGGTTTAGTTGGCACTTTACGGCCGTGATGGACATCACTGCCAGGCCGTGACCAGTGCTTGGGAATCTTCAAAAACTATAGTTTTCAATCTCCCATATTGTCCTTATATTGGATAGATGTTTTATATATCTACAGGACCTATCTAGTTATTTTTATTTATACTTCTGTATTTATTTTGAGTTATAACCTATGTTAATACATATATATTGTTTCTGAACAGGCATACATATGGATCAGTCGGATAGCCCACATGCACGGGAGGACACTGTGGGGGCTTCGCAGGACCCGATCACGCCTACGCCTGATTCTAGTGTAAGTTTACATGTTATATACTATCTTTAGTCCTTCTTTTTAATGTAAGTTTATAATGTTACAACCCTCTATTTTATCATTTTTTTTGTCCATACAGACATCACAGGCTCATAGGAAACGGGGTAGAGGAGCCACCTCATTGAAGAAACTAGAGAAGGACAGGCAAAGCGGACAGAAGCTTGAGGTGTCCTTCGATGCTAATCTAAATGCCCAGGGACCCCGTGCTAAAGAATTTAATAAGTGGGTGTTTCTACAAGCGAAGCAGCACGTAAGCATCAACTACAACCACTGGAATGACGTTCCACAGAACGTTAAGGATCAGATTTGGGAGGCTATCGCGGTATTTTACCTTTACATTCGTTTGATTTACATTATTAGATAATTATCCGAGTTATAATACATCCGGTTTTTATGTATTTAATGTGTAGGTAGCTTGGACTGTGCCAAATGACAAGGATCATCGTCATGAATGTATGAAAATGGCATCAAAGTGTTGGAATGGGTTCAAGCATGATCTTACCAGGTACTATGTATCTGGGAAGAAGCGGCTTGATAAAATGTTCTCGGATTATCCCTGGATTGATCAGGATACTTGGGATATGTTTGCCAGGAGTCGACAGGATGGAGAATTTCAGGTTGGTTGATTAAGTTAATTTTGTATGCTTCTTATAGATCATTTAACTGTATTTAATTATGTGTTTTTGTTTGAATAGGCTAAGGCAAATAAGGGTCGGCAGAATCAGGCGAAGAACGTCCACCGCCACACCATGTCTCAGGGTTGGTACCAGACTCGAATCGAGCAGATGATGGCGAATAGGCTGAGGGCGAAGCAGGAAGAGCACTCTGCTAGGATTGAAAGAGGAGAGGTTCCTGAGGGCACACCATTAAGTCCTCCGTCGGACATCGACCGCGAGGATGTCTGGTTAGCCGGCCGCATGACAAAGACGGAATCTTTTAAAGTTGATGCCACTCGCGAAGTGGCAGATAAGATTGTAAGTAAATAATTAACTCGATTTCAATTGATATTTGTGTAGATATTTGCAACACTTTTCACTTGCACGTTTTTTCATTTTTTTTTTCATTGTAGATGGATCTTAAAGCACAATCCTCCCAGGGCGCATTCGTCCCTTCTGGACGGCGGGACGTCTTGATGACTGCTCTAGGCAAGAAAGACCATCCTGGTCGGGTTCTCGGTGTTCCTGGGAACGTGACCATCAATGAATATTATGGGAAGTCTGCTTCACGAAAGCGGGTGGTCGATGAAGCATCAATTTTGGCTGACATTACTCAGCACCTCATATCCAACCCAGCTATTACAACACATCTGATGCAAAGCTTAATATCCAACCCAGAATTCAAGCAGGCGCTTGCCAGAGAGCTTTCCTCCGTCGGTACATCCCAGGACATCGAAGGGCATGCCAACCCTTCACATGTGAGCACAAAAGAGAGTTATTGTAGGGCACATGTGGAGGACGATGAGTTGGCAGCTAGGGAGCGGGAGTTCGAAGTCCAACGCCATGAGTATGAGTTGGAAATGAAAAGGCGTGAGCTTGAGTTAGACTCCAAACGACGTGAGCTCGAAATGTTAACAAAGGTATGTATTCGTTATTAATGTCCAAATTAGTCAAATAATTACTTGTGTTTTTTTTAATTATCAACAACTTATCTATTTTATTTTTTCTAAACTGAAGGCCAAGTCGACGTCGGTGTCGCTGTCACCTATCACTCGTTTGTTCTAACTTGGTGAGGATTATGTGTTTGAGATTTTTGAATGTCCATTGGATCACGATGGATGGGTGGCACGCCCAGATCAACGGAGGATATTTTCCTTCTGTGGTGACGATCTCGGGAACGCCTGCAGAAATAACGTCTGGATGAACAGCAATGTTTTCAGTCTCTGGTGCACGTAAGTTAATTTTAATTTTATAACTTATTTATTTTTGGTATTTTCCATTTAATAATTTATTTTAATTTCAATATATATATTATGTAATTAACATCCACACCTTTTCATATCTTAGGTATCTCCATCGTCTTCAACTTGATAAGGACGTTGCATCAGTTTACGGCTTATTAGATCCGTCAATCCTTCTGCCCGATTTCTTTGCTGGCGATGCATTGAGTAAATACTTAGGGAACTTGTTGGGAGACAATCCGAAAGAATTATATCTGACTCCCTACTGTATGAAAATCCATTGGCAGTTGTTCGTACTTCACCCGTCTAGGCATACTGTCATATTCTTTTGCTCTCTCCACCAACAGCCGCCACAGGTGGTGTTGGAAGCTGTAAATAAGTAAGTAACTAATCTTAAATTTAATTTAAGTTTTAATATCAGTTGTTTTTAGTTTATTGCACACATGATATATGAATTTGTTAATTGATCGACATGATTATTTGTTTATGATAGCGCGCTGAAGGCGAGTAGCTTAAGTTGGCCAACGGGAGAAGTGGGACTTCTAAGGCTAAAGCAAATCCTGTATGGAACATCCTCAAGGTTTGGTAGTTTATTTATCAAATAATTAATATTATAATTACTAATTTATATGTATATTCAACTGACGTTGAAATTAATTTTGTTGGTAGTCTCGATTTCAAAATGACGGGTGGTCGTGCGGCTATTATGTGATGCTTCATATGCTGAACATAGTCTCCGCATCTATTACGGATGGATGGAATAAGGTAATATTTAAACAACTTGTTAAATTATATATTATAGTTTTGAAGATGACTTGCATTGATGTTATTGTTATTATTTGAACGTGTTTAGGCATTTATCGACCAATTGCATATTCAAGAAGATGAGTTAAGAGACTTGAGGATGCGCTTCGCTGAATTCTTCTTCAAGTATGCGTCTGAAAAAGGAATTGACAAGATACCTCCGTACTACTTAGATGAATAGTTTTTTGTTAGACTTTAGAAACTAATTAATAACATGTATATATATATCCTTAGATTGGTAGTTTTGTTTTAAGACATTGGAGACTAAAATTTATATATATATATATATATATATATATATATATATACTTGTAGATAGTTATGTTTTTCCTATACATGGGTTTTGGTTTTAAGTCCCCCCATTGTTCCATTTTTCCTTTGCAATTCTGTAATGTGTGTGATATTCTGTGTTACTGGGATATTTACCGAATGCAGGGATAGCTGAGGGGAGTGATATTTTAAAAATGAATTTAAAAAAAAATCTATTAACGTCAGTTGTATCAAACAACTGACGTTAATAGTATTTTATAAAATATACAGTATACTATTAACGTCAGTTGTTTATTACAACTGACGTTAAAATTAAAACCTTTAACGTCTGTTCTTTATAACAATTGACGTTAGTTTTAACAAAATTAACGTCAGTTGTGTTAAAGAACTGACGTTAATAGTTTTATGTTTAACGTCAGTTGTTTAAACAACTTACGTTAATTTTTACAAAATTAACGTCAGTTGTGTTAAAGAACTGACATTAATAGTTTTATATTTAACGTCAGTTCTCAACTGACGTTAAAATATTAACTATTAACGTCAGCTGTATTTACGTCAGTCAGTATTCTGACGCAAAAAATCAATTTTAACTGACGTAAAAAGCACTTATTGCACTAGTGTCTAGGTCCCCGCATGATAAGTCTGGCCTTGGTTATGACAAAGAAAAGCATGGAGCATCTTATAAAAAGTCAAAACCACATATGCATAATAGAACTTCAAAAGCTCAAACACTACATGTTAAAAATAAAATGAGCTCGTCCAACACTTACTATAAAGTGTATGGAAAATGTGGTCATGTAACATCTAGATGCATACATCATAAGCATTTCAAACATGCTCGTCCAGTGACTACTAACAAGAAAGGACCCAAGTCAATTTGGGTATCTAAAGATAAGATTGTACCTGTTGCAGACTTGCTTAACAACATGAAAGAAACACACATTCTGGTACTTGGACAGTGGTTGCTCACGACACATGACGGGAGAAAGGTGTATATTCCAAGACCTTAAACATAAGGATGGTGGCTGGGTTACCTTTGGACATAATCAGAAAGGGAAGATCATTGGAGTAGGTAAAATTGTTAAACATCATTTTCCTTCCTTTGATAATGTTCTATTAGTTAATGGCTTAAAACACAATCTGCTAAGCATAAGTCAATTATGTGATGGTGGGTTTGCTGTTTCTTTTGATAAGAACATGTGCAATGTCAAGAAACCTAATGGATCACTCTTATTCACTGCCAAGAGGCAAAACAATCTGTATAAGATTGACTTGGAGGATCTTACAAATCAAAGTGTCTCATGTCTAGTGTCCATTGAAGATGGACGATGGATTTGGCACAAAAAGCTAGGTCACGCAAGCTTGAAGTTAATTTCAAAGCTAAATAAACATAACCTCATAAGGGGATTACCAAACCTTAAGTCCAAATCCGATGCTCTCTGTGATGCATGTCAAAAGGGAAAACAAGTGAAAGTTTCTTTTGAATCTAAGAATATTGTTAGCACCAATAGACACTAGAGTTGCTACACCTTGATCTGTTTGGACCAACTAGGAATGCCTCTGTTAGTGGAAAGAAATATGGTCTAGTCATAGTACACGACTGCACTAGATGGATATGGGTTATGTTCCTAGCTCACTAGGATGAGTCTTTTAGGGTCTTCTCTGTATTCTGCAAATGTGTACACAATGAAAAAGGCATGTGTATCACTTCAATCAGAAGTGATCATTGTAACATCCTAAAATTCTAATATAATTAATTTTAAAAAAAAGATTAAGTTATAAAAAAATAAAAATAAAAATAAATAATAATGATATAATAAAAATAAGATATAATTAAGAGGTTTAGTGTAAAGGATTTGTTAGTATATAATTTATTAGAGTTGGTTAGGAATTACAAGGGGAATAATGAATTAATATATATATATATATATATATATATATATGAATGTAAACATAAGTACAGACTTTTCACGTAGGGGCCTAGAAATAGCTCACAAGTCAAATGGGCCTAGTTATTCTATAAAAAAAAGAAAAAAAAAGAAATAAATAATAAAGAAAAAAAAAAAAGGAAAAGAAAATAAACAAAAAAAAGAAAAAATAAAACATAAAGCCTATTATGCTGCCTAAGGTGCAGTGTGTGTGTGTGTATATATATATATATATATATATATATATATATATATATATATATATATATAATTTGGCAAATCCAACTGCTTTGCTGCTGAGTGGTGTTACAATGTTGCGCCATTTGGATAAGTTGTCATTGACAATTGCTGCATGATGCTTGTGAAGAATCCTGCGCTTTTTGATGTGTTGGTGATGCCTAACCTTTATGGTGATATTATCAGTGACCTTTGTGCCGGCTTGGTTGGGGGTATGGGCTTGACACCAAGCTGTAATATCGGTGAGGGAGGTATTGCACTCGCGGAGGCTGTACATGGTTCAGCACCTGATATTGCTGGAATGAATTTGACTTTCCAACAATATATATATATATATATATATATGAAAGTGGCGCGTGATCCTTTTATTCGCCTTGCTGTGCTAATACACTAGTCACTACGCCGCACAATGTAGCATTCCAGGTGTTCTTTTCTTCTTTGTCAGTACGATCGTAACAACACAGATCCAAGGACGCCACCAAATGGGAGAAGAATTTTTAGGGAAGCACTAATTCGTATCATAAATATTTTTTAGAGCACATTGGAGGTCTTCGAGAGGTGAGTAACAATACCTTTTTATAACCCTTTCTATGGTACATGTGTTTGTTGTGTCGAGCGATTTACCTAGGATTTTGAGAGATTTTAATTGAATGATGCATGTTATTAATAGACTAATTTTTTTAGGGGTTTTGAATTAAAATAAAAAAATATTATTAAATTGGGTATTTATTCTTGTTACTGATGGCATGAAATACATGATTGGTATTTGAATTAGTTGAATGGCGTGCTTATTGGTGTATGTTATGCTATGTGAATTGTATTTGAATTAGATGAATTGTATGATGTTTGCCGCAATACCACCTATGATAGGGGTATCGAAAAATAATACCACCGTAATGGGGTATCGAGAGTAACATCCCCATATAATTGGGATGTCAAAAATAAGTAATACTACCTAAAAAGGAGTATCGAAAGTAACACCGCCACAGGTTGGGGTGTCGAAAAAGGAGAAATACCACCATGTGCACATGGGAGGTATCGAAATGGAAATGTCCTCGACAGGAGGGTGGCATCGAAACACTCCTCGTGAGTAGGGGTGGGCAATGGGACGCCATTGTCGTGTGATGGGCAATTTATTTTGGAAAATTAGCGGGTGCCATGGACAGTTTTTCCGGTTACCGCACCGACTGAGAACAATGCTATTTTCGAAAATATTTTTTTAAAACTGTATTGTTGATCACTGGGATTTTATATCTCATTATAAGTATTGTTTTCAGAGCACGAGGAGGACGTCATTGAACTGAAGAGGCATGGAGACTTAGTGGATTCCATTAGTTATTCTTTCTAGTTTGGTTAGTATTTTCTTAAATAGGGAGCCGTATGTGGCTAGACACATTTATTTATCGTTGGGATTGTAATTAGACGCCCGGTTTTGAGGCTTTGATTTTTATTTGTATTTATTTTCACTACATGGATATTTTATTAATATGTTATTAATTATGAGGTATTTTCAGACTTTAAATATTTTTTAAAAAATTTTCTTTATGAGATGTATGTTTTAATTAAATGTTTTAAATGATTATTTTTTTATTGATTTTACCTTGGGATTACTAATGTAACAAAGGGCGTTACATTTTTGGTATCAGAGCAGTTCGATTCTAAATCTGACAGTGGTAGTGGGGCTTTTTCAAAAACAAAACTTGGGCGCATAGGATGCTTGTTAGAGTTATGAATGCTGCATGCTATTCTTTGGGATATTGGACCTGATCAACTCAGTATTTCATTGGTAGTGAGCAGATTTATGGCGATTAATAGGCGGGGGACGAACGTTGCACTTGCACCAGCTTTGGATTGTATAGCCAGAGTTATGCAAGCGCAGGCGGAGACTCTCCGTCAACTGAATGGGAATGGAGGCCAATCACTAATGGAGTGGTGGCAACCTAGGACCCTTAGCACGCGGGACTTTCCGAATTCAAGAAGAACAACCCGCCATCATTCTGAGGCAGCTTAGATCCGAAGGAGACTGAATTTCTTCAACTCGTACAGGAGGAAAGTTCCTCTATTGTTCGATTCGGGGGCAACACATTCATTCATTTCATTTATATGTGCTCAATTATTAGAGTTACCGGTTACTAAACTATCATATGATTTGTGTGTTTCTACTCCTGCTAAAGATAGATTGATTACTTCTTCTGTCTGCCTGCAATGTCCTTTATTGTGTCAAGACCTGACTTATATTGTTGATCTGATATGTTTGCCTATGTTTGGTCTGGATATTATTTTGGGCGTGGACTGGTTGTCAAGTAATAATGCTATTATTGATTGTGCTAGTCGAACTATTTCTTTCATTCCACAGTTCATGTCTATTGACTCTCCTAAGACAGAACATCTTGTCTCTGCTGCCTCATGTCATAAGTGCTTAGTTGAGGGAGCTCAGGGATATATACTTCTCTTTTCTGCTAAGATAGAGGCTGAAAGTGATATAGCGGCGTTGCCTGTTGTGTGTGAGTTCCCAGATGTGTTTCCTAAGGATATCTCTAGTTTACCTCCAGATAGAGAGATTGAGTTTACCATAGATCTAGTACCTGGGAGTGGACCTGTATCAGTAGCACCCTATAGGATGGCACCTCTAGAGTTGAGCGAGCTCAAGAAACAGATAGAGGATATGTTTAAAAAGGGGTTCATTAGGCCTAGTGTGTCCCTTGGGGAGCACCAGCACTTCTAATGAAGAAAAAGGATGGGAGTATGAGGCTGTGTGTTGATTATAGGCAACTGAAAAAGGTAACCATCAAGAACAAATATCCCTTGCCTAGGATAGATGATCTCTTAGATTAGTTAAGGGGAGCGTCAGTGTTTTCCAAAATAGATCTAAGATCGGGATACCATCAAATTAGAGTTAGAAGCGAGGACACCCCTAAGACAGCCTTCAGGTCAAGGTATGGGCACTATGATTATGTAGTGATGCCCTTTGGGGTGACCAACGCCCCAGCCGTTTTCATGGACTACATGAATCGGATCTTCAGGACCTTCTTGGACAGGTTTGTGGTGGTGTTCATAGATGATATTTTAATATACTCTAGGACACCAGAAGAACATGGAGAACACTTAAGGTTGGTGTTGCAGATCTTAGGGGACGAGCGTCTTTATGCCAAACCAGAGAAGTGTGAGTTTTGGCTAGACGAGGTAAAGTTTTTAGGACACACCATCTCAAAGAATGGTTTAGCGGTTGATTCCTCTAAAGTTGATGCGGTGTTGGGATGGGAACAACCTAAGACAGTGACCGAAGTGAGAGGTTTCTTAGGCTTAGCTGGCTACTATAGGAAGTTCATAGAGGGGTTCTCTAGACTAGCCTTACCTTTGACACAGTTGACTAGGAAGGGGAAACCCTTTGTGTGGGACCAAGAGTGTGAGGACGGGTTCCAAGAACTTAAGAGGAGGTTGGTGTCATCACCAGTCTTAACTATACCGGATCCCTTAGTGAGTTTTGTGGTATACTGCGATGCATCTAAGAATGGCTTGCGATGTGTCTTAATGCAGGAGGGCAAGGTGGTAGCATATGCCTCTAAGCATCTTAGGGCACATGAGGGGAATTACCCTACCCATGACTTGGAGCTAGCAGTCGTGGTTTTTGCCCTTAAGATTTGGAGGCATTACCTTTACGGGGCAAAGTTTGAAGTTTTTAGTGACCATAAAAGTCTAAAATATCTGTTCGGCCAGAAGGAGTTGAACATGAGACAACGAAGGTGGATGGAGTTCCTTAAGGACTATGACTTCGAGTTGAAGTACCATCCGGGAAAAGCCAATGTGGTGGCAGACACCTTGAGTAGGAAGTCCCTACACGTGTCGAGCTTGATGGTGCAAGAGCTTAACCTCATGGAAGAGTTTAGGGACATGTATATGGGGGTGTTGGATGTGTCCTTAAATGTCTTAAGTTTGAAGTTGAATAGGTTGGAAATTAATAGTGACCTTAGAGATGAGGTTAGGCGGGAACAACTTTTAGACTAGGAGTTGCAGTCTCGGTTAGGGCAAGAGGGTTATGAGTTGTCTGTTGATGGGCTAGTGAAGTTTAAGAATAGGATCGTTGTTCCTAAGGAGGGGAGCCTTAGAGAGAAGATATTAGGGGAAGCTCATAAGGGAAAGTTTACCATACATCCTGGAATAACTAAGATGTACCAAGACCTTAAGAGGATGTATTGGTGGCCAGGAATGAAAGAGGATGTGGCTAGCTTCGTAACCAGGTGTTTATTGTGCCAAAATGTTAAGATAGAACATCAGAAGCCTTCGGGGTTGTTGCAGTCCTTGGAGATTCCAGAATGGAAGTGGGAGAGAATTTCTATGGACTTTGTGATGGGGTTACCTAAGACACGTTTGGGTTTAGACGTCATTTGGGTGATAGTTGATAGGTTGACCAAGTCTGCTCACTTCTTGCCAATTAAGGCAACCTATAGCTTAGACAAGTTGGCACACCTCTATATCAAGGAAATAGTCAAGCTTCATGGGATACCCATATCTATAGTGTCAGATAGAGACCCGAGGTTTACCTCTAGATTTTGGAGAACTTTTCAGCAAGCCCTTGGGACTAAGTTGAACCTTAGCACGGCCTATCATCCCCAAACGGATGGTCAGTCAGAGCGGACCATTCAGACCCTTGAGGACATGCTTAGAGCGTGTGTTTTGGATGAAGGAGGGAGTTAGGATAGATTCCTACCTCTCATCGAGTTTGCGTATAACCATAGTTATCACCCTAGTATAGGCATAGCACCCTATGAGGCCCTATATGGGAGGAAGTGTAGGTTCCCTTTATGTTGGGGTGAGGTAGGTGAGAAAACCTTGATAGGACCCTAATTGGTCCAGGAAACCTCCGAGAGAATCAAAATGATTAGGGAGAGGATGCACACGGTGTAAAGTAGACAAAAGAGCTATGCCGACAAAAGGAGAAAGCCTCTAGAATTCCAGGAAAGTGAGCATGTATTTTTTAGAGTCGCCCCTAAGACGGGGGGTAGGGAGGTCGATGAAAATCCGCAAGCTAAATCCTCGTTTCATGGGACCTTTCCAAATCCTTAAAAGAGTCGGGCCTGTTGCTTATCAATTGGCCCTTCCGCCACAGTTGGCAAACCTTCATGATGTTTTCCATGTGTCACAACTCAAAATATGTGCCCGACGAATCACATGTGATAGCTCCCGAGTCTGTGCAATTGAAGGATAATTTGATCTATAAGCCAAAGCCTAGTCAAATCTTGGGCAAGAGCACTAAGACTCTAAGGAACAAGGCAATTCCATTGGTGAAAGTGTTATGGGACGGATTGACTCCTGAGGAAGCCACTTGGGAGATGGAGGAGGACATCGTGCGTCAATACCCAGATTTTATTATCTAAGGTATGGTAACCTTTTAGTTTTGAATACGACATATGCTACAATAGGCGCGTGTGGATGAGATGAATTTCCGGGACGAAATTCTTTAAGGAGGGGAGAAAATGTAACATCCTAAAATTCTAATATAATTAATTTTTAAAAAAAAGATTAAGTTATAAAAAAATAAAAATAAAAATAAATAATAATGATATAATAAAAATAAGATATAATTAAGAGGTTTAGTGTAAAGGATTTGTTAGTATAGAATTTATTAGAGTTGGTTAGGAATTACAAGGGGAATAATGAATTAATATATATATATATATATATATATATATATATATATATATATATGAATGTAAACATAAGTACAGACTTTTCACGTAGGGGCCTAGAAATAGCTCATAAGTCAAGTGGGCCTAGTTATTCTATAAAGAAAAAAGAAAAAAAAAACAATAAAGAAACAAAAAAAAAGGAAAAAAAAATAAACAAAAAAAAGAAAAAAGAAAACCTAAAGCCTATTACGCCGCCTAAGGTGCAGTATATATATATATAATTTGGCAAATCCAACTGCTTTGCTGCTGAGTGGTGTTACAATGTTGCGCCATTTGGATAAGTTGTCATTGACAATTGCTGCATGATGCTTGTGAAGAATACTGCGCGTTTTGATGTGTTGGTGATGCCTAACCTTTATGGTGATATTATCAGTGACCTTTGTGCCGGCTTGGTTGGGGGTTTGGGCTTGACACCAAGCTGCAATATCGGTGAGGGAGGTATTGCACTCGCGGAGGCTGTACATGGTTCAGCACCTGATATTGCTGGAATGAATTTGGTTTTCCAACAATATATGTGTGTGTGTGAAAGTGGCGCATGATCCTTTTATTCGCCTTAATGTGCTAATACACTAGTCACCGCGCCGTACAATGTAGCATTTCAGACGT
Organism: Sophora flavescens; assembly: GCA_030762895.1. Lineage (NCBI taxonomy): Eukaryota > Viridiplantae > Streptophyta > Magnoliopsida > Fabales > Fabaceae > Sophora > Sophora flavescens. The sequence goes on along the minus strand of CM061067.1, from coordinate 52,258,746 downwards.
TCTTTTCTTTCTTGCCAATACGATCGTAACAACACACAACACAGATCCAAGGACGCCACCAAACGGGAGAAGAATTTTTAGGGAAGCACTAATTCGTATCATAAATATTTTTTAGAGCACATTGGAGGTCTTCGAGAAGTGAGTAACAATACCTTTTTATAATCCTTTTTATGGTACATGTGTTTGTTGTGTTGAGCGATTTACCTAGGATTTTGAGAGATTTTAATTGAATGATACATGTTATTAATAGACTAATTTTTTTAGGGGTTTTGAATTAAAAAAAAGATTATTAAATTGGGTATTTATTCTTGTTACTGATGGCATGAAATACATGATTGGTATTTGAATTAGTTGAATGACGTGCTTATTGGTGTATGCTATGCTATGTGAGTTTATTTGACATGCATGATAAGTTCAAATATTTAATTTTTGGTAAATGAATTGTTACACGTATGAGACATGAAATTGTGCCTTATGATGAATTGTATGATGTTTTCCGCAATACCACCTATGATAAGGGTATCGAAAAGTAATACCACCGTAATGGGGTATCGAAAGTAACACCCCCATATAATTGGGATGTCGAAAATAAGTAATACTACCTAAAAAGGAGTATCGAAAGTAACACCGCCACAGGTTGGGGTGTCGAAAAAGGAGAAATACCATCATGTGCACATGGGAGGTATCGAAATGGAAATGTCCCCGACAGGAGGGTGACATCGAAACACTCCTCGTGAGTAGGGGTGGGCAATGGGACGCCATTGTCGTGTGATGTGTGAATATATGGCATGCCGGCAAGAGGCCAATTTAATTAGGAGGTCTTCGAACCGCTTGGATTAAACTAGAATTTATCTGGTACATGGAATGTGATGTATTGAGATGAGATTAGTATTGATATTAAAAGTAATTTCTTTTATATATGTTATTTTGGAAAATTAGAGGGTGTCATGGACAGTATAAGTATTGTTTCCAGAACACGAAGAGGACGTCATTGAACTGAAGAGGCGTGGAGACTTAGTGGATTCCATTAGTTATTGTTTCTAGTTTGGTTAGTATTTTCTTAAATAGGGAGCCGTATGTGGCTAGACACATTTATTTATCGTTGGGATTGTAATTAGACGCCCGGTTTTGAGGCTTTGATTTTTATTTGTATTTATTTTCACTACATGGATATTTTATTACTACGTTATTAATTATGAGGTATTTTCAGACTTTAAATATTTTTTTTTAAAAATTTTCTTTATGAGATGTATGTTTTAATTAAATGTTTTAAATGATTTTTTTTTTATTGATTTTACCTTGGGATTACTAATGTAACAAAGGACGTTACAATCATGGAGGAGAGTTTGAAATTGAGCTATTTCATAAGTTTTGTGAAAAAAGTGGAATACTTCACAACTTCTCAATACCTAGAACACCACGGCAAAATGGTGTGGTAGAGAGAAAGAACATATCTCTTCAAGAGATGACTAGAACAAAGCTCAATGATAACTCTGTCCCTAGACACTTCTGGGCTGAAGCTGTTAATATTGCCTGCTACATTTAGAACAGAATATACATTACACCAATCTTGACTAAGACTCCTTATGAATTATGGAAAGGACAAAAACCCAACATATCTTACTTTCGTCCTTTTGGTTGTAAATTCTATATATTGAATACTAAAGATCAACTTGGTAAGTTTGATGCTAAAGTAGATAAAAGAATTCTGTTAGGGTATTCTGAATCATCAAAAGGGTTTAGAGTTTATAATTCTAGAACCTTAGTAGTAGAAGAATGTATACATGTTAAGTTTGATGACAAACAGCCTGATAAGAAATTGTTAGAGCTTGATGAAGCTATTACAGATTTGAATCTCAAGGATTCTCAAAATTCAAATAAATGTCAAACCTGATGATCAAGTGGACGACCCTCAACATTTTCTCAATAAGAAAATGTTCAGAGATCTTGGTACTTCAGGAATTATCATCCTCAAGATCAAATCATTGGAAATCCTAATGATAAGCTAAGAATCAGATCTACATTCAGAGAGCAAGATGATTCTGCATTAGTCTGAGTTAGAACCAAAGACAGTAGACGAGGCTCTACTGGAAGAGGACTAGATTCTTGCAATGCAGGAAGAACTGAACCAGTTTGAGAGAAGTGAAGTGTGGACTCTTGTATCTTTACTAAAAGACAAATCAGTTATTGGAATCAAATGGGATTACAGAAACAAGCTTGATGAAAATGGTAAGGTGATAAGAAATAAAGCTAGACTTGTTGCACAAGGTTATTCACAGGAAGAAGGTATAGACTACACTGAAACTTTTGCACCAGTTGCTAGACTAGAAGCTATTCGCATCTTATTATCATTTGCTGCACATCATAGTATATTGCTATATCAAATGGATGTAAAAAGTGTCTTTCTAAATGGTGTTATTAATGAGGAAGTGTATGTTATGCAACCTCCTGGTTTTGAAAGTGAAACCCAACCTGAACACGTATATAAGCTAAAGAAACTTTATATGGTCTTAAACAAGCCCCAATAGCTTGGTACGAAAGGTTAAGTTCATTCTTAATGGATAATGAATTTAGTAGAGCAAAGATTGATACAACCTTATTTAGAAAACCCAATAAGTCCAGTTTCATTGTTGTTCAAATATATGTTGATGACATAATCTTTGGAGCTACTAATGAATCTCTATGTAAGGAATTCTCTAAGCTTATGCAGAAAGAGTTTGAAATGAGCATGATGGGAGAAATCATGTTCTTTCTTGGACTTCAAGTTAAACAAACAATGGACGAGGTGTACATCCATTAGACCAAATACACAAATGAATTGTTAAAGCAATTCAAGATGGATGATTGCAAACCTACGAACACCCCTATGCATCCCACGTACATACTGAACAAAGTTGATAAATATAAAAAGGTAGACCAAAAGGTATATAGATGTATGATAGGATCTCTGCTATATCTTACTGCGTCTAGACCTGATATTATGTTCAGTGTATACTTGGGAAAAGAATAGTGGTCTCTGAAAAGACCATTTTTGAAGCTATCAACTGCGCTCAAGAAGGAATGGTCATTACTAATACTTGGGAGAAGGACCTTGGTGGTTCTGAGGTGGTAGCTACCTTCCTAATGAGAGAATATACAGTGAGAACTCGTTCATGGAAGTCAATGGAGATGAAGGACAAGGTTCGCATTCTTCATCAATTGCTAAACAAGGCTGTTCTTCATAAGACTGAGTCTAAGGATAACTTGTCAGCTCTGCACAAGTTCTGTCTTTGCCATCTCGTCACTGAGAACAAAATTAATTTGCCCAGAATTCTCTTTAGAAGATTCAGAGATGCTATTGTCTACAGGAAGAAGCTCGCTGCTATTCCATTTTGTCATCTTCTATAAAAAATCTACAAAGCTCAAGAAATATATGACTTCCTTGCTGCCACGTCCCCTGAAGAGCAAGCAAGAATTCTAATTGAGAAGGGTATGACTGCTGCTGATTTTGGAAGGATGAACATTGCCAACATGAATCTCAGCACATACACTGCTGCTACTAAGGCTAAGGAAGAAGAGAAGCTGAGGATTAACGAAGAACAAATAGAGCTCAACAATACTGAGACTCTAGGGCTCAAGAAAAAGGTAATTAGAAGAAAAACTACTGCTACAAGGAAATCAATTGCTAAAAAGCCTATACTGGCATTGTGATCAGGGAACAAGCTGTTGTTGCCCCTCAACCTGCCACGTCTCAGAAAAGGACAAGGAATCTAATCCTGTCTCACAATGATGAAGATGTAGATGATGAGAGCAATGTCCCCATTAGTGATGTGTTTGAAGAAACAGAAAACTACTGCTGCTACCGTTGTTCCAACAAGAAGAAGGCAACCCTCAAGGAAAGCCAAGTCCATTGTGACTCCTGAGGTAAACATTCCTCCTAATGATCCTGTCCAATTAGCAGTAGATGCCTTGGTAGAAAGTTTAAAAAATAGGGATAATGTTACTACTGCACCTGATTCTGTGATACATTTTCACCATGATGTTTACATTCCCACACTTCCACCAACACAACTTGACACTGAACCACAAACCTTTTCACCACAAATAACCTCACCTGTCCACTCACTTATTCAAACCTTACCAAATAGACCACATTTCCAACGCATAATACCTGCAGATGACCCCTGGTTCAATCAACAAGATGATGGAGGAATTAACCCTAGTGCCCCCTTTCCCAAAATGGCAAGAACCCAATTTCCTTACACAAATTCTTCAGTTCTCTATAATGGCATAGCAGAAAGCTGGGCTAAAGTCAAAAGAGACTGGAAAATACTCTTTCACAAACATGAACATGAACCAGAATCAAGTAAATCATTCTATCCACTGCCTGAGCATGAGTATGAACCTGAAGCTACATACACTCCATGGCATGAACCCATTCCCTATGTACAAACTCATCCACTCCCATCTGTCCTGGACAACCATATTGGACCTGCCCTTACTCTTCTTCCACAAAAGAAATTTCCACCTAAAAAGATCTACCCTAACTAAATCAAATTCCCACCCTTCAAACCTTTCACAGATGGTGTCAACAGCACGTTATACCGATTGGACTAAGGACCCGTCCAAAGCCAAATCTGAGACAATTCTGCACAAAAGGTCAAGAACAGATGGTAGACCAAAGTTCATTATGGATAGAGAGACATCATGGGTGACCTTTAGGCATCCAAGTGTATATGGCAAAGCTGCTGATGTTATGGATCACCTCATGTATGCTTTCTTGAAAGCTGAGTTTGAGTTACTTAGACATGTGAGAGCTGCCAATTTTGTTCCACCAACCTGATTGTTCCATACCCTGAAGGAAACAAAAATTGGAGTAAGATCTTATATGATTTGTCCAAGACTACCAATGATAGACTTGAACAAGGATAAGGATCTGAAGAAGCAAATGAGCACTACAAAGAAGCCAGAAAACAGCTCTTGCATGATCTCAGCTGATACTGATGTCTCTGTTGATCAAAATATAATAGATTTTTGGATGTCACAACCTATTGAAGACATATCTGAAGATGCTGCAGTTGATATTTGGATAAGTCATATGATGACTTGTTCTAAGGAAGCTTCATCCTCTGGACTGAGTGATCAAGATAAAAGAAGCATTCCAAAAGTTAGAGGAAAGTGTGGACTTTCCAATATTGTTCTACATTCATAAGGACACTCTCGGAATTCCTCTCATAAGTCCTATCTATGAGGAAGATCCTGTTCACTGGGCCAAAGAGTTACCTCCTCATGTGCTCACTCTTGCTTCATCACCACCACCATCTCCTCTTTCTGAGCATACTGAAGAAGAGATCATTGTTGAAGGACCAGATTTGAATAGTGATATTGTTCAACCAGTAATTGGGAATGAGGAAGTTGCTGAGTCTGCTCCAAGATCAAGTACTTCTGAAAAGCACTCATCTCAGCCATTGGCTCTAACAGTCATTCATCCATATGATCAACCTCAATATTCTAGAGCTATAAGCACCTTTCAAGGTCAAGGACATGCTCATGACAGTGCTGAAATCTTAAGACCCTCTCTGCCACAGAATTTTGAAGAGATTATAGGAAAGATCATAGAGGAGAGAGAAAAAGTGGAAGTCAAAGAACAAGTCAAGGAGCAAGTTGCAGAAGCTCTGGCTCCAACAAATGTGATGATCAATCAGATGATGATCATTCTTCAAAGCTTCCAACAGAGTCATAATCTTCCTGCTCAACCTCATCCGCCTCCAAACCCTCCTCCTCCACCTCCACCCTCTTCTTAGTTCTTTTTTTTTTATTCATTAACTGACAACAATGGTCCACTCTTGTTTCCTTTTTGTCTGATGACAAAAAAAGGGGAGAAAGGATAGAATTAAATTTATTTTATTTATAAAGTCAGTTTTTGGACATACATATATGTTGTCATATGAATACTATTTTGCATATTGTTTTGTTGCATACTTGTGCTTGATATGATCTGATTTTTTAATGCCGTCTTTGATATATCTCTATTATTTGACTTCTAAGATCTGATACTATGTTTAGCATTGATACTATGTTTTGAATCTGACTAAACGTATCTAAAAAGTTAAATATGGTATGTGTTGCTGCTTATTTGTTTTATCCTTTAAGTTTGAATGCTTTGTCTTTGGGGGAGCTCTGTAGCTCTCTTAGACTTTACTCACTCAAATTTAATTGGTTTTTGTCATCATCAAAAAGGGGGAGATTGTTGAACCAAAGTGGTTTTAGATTAAATAATCTCTTAAGTTTTAATGTTAACAAAAAGGTTAAATTTGTATGGAAAAGTACTCTCAAAGATCTAACTCGTTTATTATAAGAATGTAGGGACTGCTTGATTTATAACAAATCGGAGGAAATTAAAATAAAGTATGGAATCTAACAGATTCTATTTTGATCCTCTATACAAGTCTACAACTCTTGGTAAAATTCTGAGTCTATTATCATTATGATAGATGAGATCTTAATATTAACTGAGGTAGACGAATTACTAAGTCTAAGGAAAAATCAAGTAGACGAGACATTGAAATATAACAAGTCCAAATACTTGATAGATGAGTGGTCTCACTAAACGCCACATTAGTAGACGAGCTCTTAAATATAGCATGTCCAACTCTTGGAACTAGACTAAATATCTGTAGACGCATTATCACTAGACAAGCCCGTCTCACTGATAAGTTAATCTTGCACGTCCAAAGGCCTGCGCGTCCACTTGTTTTAAAACGTGAATCCGTCTAAGCTTAGTTGTATTTATTTCAAATGATTGATTATTTAATTCAAAGAATATATGTCTTTTTACCCTTGCGGCTTCTATTGTTAAAATATTTATCTCTTGGATAAAAGAACTCCATTCCATAGAAACCATAAAGCTTTGTACTTTGTCAACTACATTGTTGTAAAAATCAAGTCAAGTACAAAGATGGAAAGTCAGAAAGCAACCTTTGGTACAACAGATAAGTGACAACTCTACTTTGAGCATTCCTCTTATAATCAAAAGCACTTCTCCAAGAAGCATATCAAGTTATCAGTCTCAACGGATCCAAGCATTTAATGCTATGTCTAAACATATATAATTTGAAGACCGTTGATGAAGATCAAGATAGAGAAGCACTTCAGCTATATATACTTGAAGAATTTCAAGAAGATACACATAAGATATACACAGATACAAGACACACACGAAGCTCTAATATCATAGTGCAAAAACTCTATTGAATTTGTAAAACAAGTTTACGTGTAAATCTTGTTGATCTTAAAACTTTCAAATCCTCACACATAGTGAGTACTTATATCAAATCGGTTAATCATTTTGTTAGAGTTTGAGCCTAAAGAGGCTTGATAGAGAAAGAATACTTGTAACCTGAAGAAGTGTTGAATACTTGTAACCTATTTGGAGAATAGTGGATAAAACATTCAGGTAGAAGGGACTGGACGTAGCTCTTAGTTGGAAGAGAGTGAATCAGGATAAAACACTCGTATGATTTTTCTAACCCTTATCTTTTACAGTTTTTGGTTATACTAACTGTGGGGTTTTGAATCTGAGTGTGTTAACTCTTTTAAAACTTTTTCCTGTTTGTGTGTTGTTTATATTGTTTTGCTTGTAAAAGGTCTGAGAAAATGTTTTTTTCGAAAAACTGTTAAGAAACACAATTCAACCCCCCTTCTTGTGTTTCCCTGTGTCAACTTCAGTTTACACTCTTGATCATGGCAACTATATTGACCTGATTGAGGTCACTGTCAATTTCTAAATTGTTGTTTTGATTTTTTTTTTCTTTTTTTTACTTCTCCCATATTTTTTGTTATTTTCTTTTAATTATGACATTAAGTTAGGCTGATAGGGTTCGTAGTCTTTAGATATGTTTATTTTTTTTGTCTAAACTCAGTGTATCCAAACGCTGTCAACGAATGACTAATCATTGTTTATAGGGCGTGGCATCCGCTGGCAAAACATTATTAAAATTTGAGGCGTTTTTCTTTAATTAAAATTGATTTTTTTATAAAAAAAAATTAGTTCTTATTCATAAGGTCCTGCTCATCAGTACCTTTAGTGGATCAAGGAATTTAAAAGCAGAAGGAAATTAGATTTCTATGCAAGGATTATTTGTGCAGTGCTAATGAAAATAACTACAAAACGTATATGACAAAATGGAGTCTAAACATTTGATCTTATGTGTCTTTACCGAATTGATTATGTAATTTAATAAAATAACCATATTTCTATGTAAGGATGGTTAGAAAATTAATCTTTAAAATATATAATTAAATTAAATGTTATTTTTTTTACAGTAAACAACTACTTTCATTAGATAAAGAAAAGATCAGTACAAAGGGATTGAACAGGTTGTGTTGGGGCATTCCCCATCCACATTGGAGTTTCACCTCTATCAGCTAATCCAAATAAGACATGAGCGACAATACATATGGATTGAATAGAAACCAAAGTGACATAACAAAGCCAATATCTAGATCCTAACAGCTGACCAATCATAATCTTCCAAACAGGGTCAATGTCATCATAGAAGTGAGAATCCACAGTCTTTCCATCTATCCAATTAAGGATCATTTCTTTGTCTTTCTCGGGCACATTTCGACTAAAGGTGGTCTCGACATTGTCCAAATTAACCCCTTGTTTGGAACTCGATTGATACTTGAAGAGAATGTAGTGATTGGTGTCAGCCTCATTAGGTCCTATACACACTATGTTTTTCAAAAATGCCCAGATCTTTTGGGGCTTTCCATCAAACACCAAAGGTGCAAACTTGACACAACCAAATCTTAAGACTAACATGCACAAAAATACTCCCAAAGAAGCTCCAGCAGCAGTAATGGTATAAGTTTAAAAAATTTACCTGCGTCCGGTGGCTTTGGTGGAGGGCGTCCGGGTCCCAGATCAACAGGTGAGGGGGAAACCAATGAATGATTTGGGTAGGAGCACCCTGAGCTTGCAAGATCGATTACTTCCTTCAGCACTGTCACTTTCTCTGGTGGCGGTGGCTCAGGTGGGGGTCGCTTCCCTGGAGAAGAAAACATGACGGATGGGGTTGAGAGCTTGATGGAGCACCCCAGTAGTGGACAGAGGAGCGATTGATGGTTTGGTGGGAGCAATGTGGGATCCGGATCCGTGATGATTTGCTTGACTAGGATCTAGTGGAACCGGCATGGAAAGGAGGTCGTGGTGGTTGTTGGCGGCATGGGGGAGATAGGCAGCGAAGGGGTGGGGTACTGTCGTGGATGAACGGGAATGACATCCTCTCGTCCGGGGCGAGGGATGAGGGATGGAACACTACAACCATACCCCAATCGATGGGGGAATGAGCCTCCACATAGGGAGGAAAAAGTTTCCAGACGGTGACTGGAGAAGCAAAACCCTAATGGAGCTTTGTGGCTCATAGGGGAAGAAAGTTAGAGAGAAGGCAGAGACTCTCTCTCTAATCCAGGTTGTGTTGTATGTCCAATGTCAATTTTCTAAGAGCAATAATATAAATAAATCAAATGTTGAAGTAGAAAAGGTGAATATATAACCCATGTAATTGTTAATTGCCTGAGACGCGTGAAGACAATGCCTTTAAGAATTATTTTACCATAATATGATAATTAATGCGACTATCCCTATAATTTAATGGGTTCTTTTGGAATGAGATTTTAGGTACTATATTTGAAATAATAAAAAAGATATCAACTTGCACACATTTAAAATTCATCACTTTTCTATTAAAAAAACTATATTTGATTTTTTTTTACCTAATGTCCTTAACGAAACCTGTTATGGGAGTTCGAGTTATATACTCGGGGTCGACTTGTATACTTGGGGCCGACTTCATTAGCAACACGTATCCAACAGAGATTTGGGCTGAGAAGTAAAAGACTTGGCATTCGAAGTTAAGCTCTTGACTAGCTAGAGGCCCAAGAGTTAGATAAATCACATGGAGAAATCGGATACGCAGAGGGCGAAACATATAATGGCTGAACGACCAACTCATGAATGAAAGATAATGGCAAGTATTAATACCCGCCATCCAACTATCATTACCAAGGCGGCAACTGTTATCCGAAAGTGAAGAGACCCAGTTATGAGAGGTAAATACGGAGCCTACTATAAGTAGAGGCAGTAGGAATGGAGAAGGGGGAGAGACAACACGTTCAATTACACTGGGCCGAGATAACAAATCTTTGGAAATAAAAATTAGTTGCCCACCATGGGGCTCTGGTAAAACTCTTCCTTCGCCACTCAAGGGAAAGACAAGTCATACTGGAGCTCGGGAGGAAACTCCCAATTATCATTCAATGGCGGTTAGCGGGTCACAACTCTCCGTCGAGCATTCCATTTCCATGATTGGTATACACGGTAGAAAAATTTGAATGACAACTTGGATATACTTAAACATATGGATGACTTCCATTACATGAAGTTCAAAGATAGGGACCAAGTCTCGGAGCAGCATGGTTATGATAACGATAAGACGATCGTGAGGCCGTACATTCAATAATTGAAGAATTATGCCGAGTTCTCGTGGACGACCGAGTGTGTGAGTTCCTTTGTAGTGTTTCTAGCCTAAGTCGGCAGACAAAGTCAAGTCGTACTTTCAATTGTTAAATAAGTCGGCCAAGTTCTCTTGGACGACTGAGTGTGCCTAAGTCGGCAGACAAAGTCAAGCCATGGTTTCAATTGTTAAAGAAGTTGTCCGAGTTCTCGTGGACGGCCGAGCATGCGAATTCCTTTGTAGTGTTTCTTACCTAAGTCGGTAGACAAAGTCAACTTGTACTTTCAATTGTTGAAGAAGATGACCGAGTTCTCGTTGACGATCAAGTGTTCCTAAGTTAGCAGAGAAAATCTAACCATACTTTTAATCATTGAATAATCCTGCCGAGTTATCATGGTTGACCAAGGTTGAGAATGCCTTTGTCGAGTTAGAGGAATTTCCTCATGTCACCCCATGATTCTGACACGATTGTTCCAGGTAAGATGTTTTGTTTATATTTATCACTAACAAAGCTTGATATTTGTGTTTTCATCATCTAGGAGATTGGAAAAGAGCAACGTTCGGTTTGTTATATCACCCGAGTACTACAACGCCTTACAGTTGGTTATCAACTGATGCAGGAGTTGCGATCTGGGAATTGGAATAAGTTCCGGTAGTTTAATATCCGAGTTTATTGAATTTAATATGAAACATTTGACAAGGGAGAAGAACTTGCAAATTGACATTTTGTCAAAGTCGGCAAGCTCCAAAAAACCAGGTCGGACGAGCATAAGGATGGAAGAAGCTCTCCCGATGGACGAGTAAATGATATTAACAATGTTTATAATTAGGAGGTTTTTTTTTAGTATTATGGTTAGTCCGAGTTTATACTCGGCCGACTATTTATTTACGGTTGTGTAGGGTATTAACTCGGGTCCCACCACCGCTCATGTGAATCAAGGTCTCACACTCAATATGAAATGTCTAAGCCCATATGTCGATTCTCGACTCGAGGCTTAGGAGACTTCTGTTATGGATGAGTCGAGTATGAACTCAACCCCATCTTATCTATCTAGACTAAAGTCTGGTGACAGGTAAAGAAAGACTAGTCTTGCATGGTTGGAGGCTTGGAGGTTTACTGCTACGCTATGGTTATCACCGAGTTTATACTCGGCCGAGTTCATACTCGGATCCATCTTGTTTACACCATTGTGGACAGGCCAAGTTCATACTCGGATCCATCTTGTTTACACCAAAGTCCTAATGGACTTGGAAATGGGAAAGTCTTAATATATTGAGTTATGGTTATACCGAGTTTATACTCGGGCCCATTTCTTACTCGGATCCATCTTGCTTACTGGTCGCGCTGTCGCGCACGCGCCAAAAAGCGAGCGGTTTGTAAAAATGTAATTTAGGGAGCGACAACTCGAGTATCGTCTCACAAGGACTCTTAGGTTGTTGTTATTAACACGAAATCAGTTTTGGGGGGTTTTGGTTTGGATATGAAATAAAATAAAGGAAACAAAACAGTAACAGAGCAATAAAAACAAAGCAGTTTAAATGATTATCAAATAAACTAAAGATGATTAACCTACTATTCTCAGTTTCCCACTATCATTGGTTCATGTAAATCCAAGCCCTAAGCAGATTCTAATCCCCTCCCGGTTGTAGCAATAATTAACAAGTGAAATCACTACTACATATTTATGTTCCTATTCCCGGATTAAGCAAACGGGGTTAAGCCCTTCGTGAACTAAGCGAACACGAATTGAACACACGCGAATTAAGAAAACGCGATTAAATATAGGAACATAACATCACCGAAATAAATCAACACAACACTATACACTCCTGAATTAAGCAAACAGAAATATATAGCATAGTATTGAAAGAGAATAGCAAATAAAACAGGAATCACAAAACCTCAAGTGATAATGGAAACCAATCGAAGTAGATTAATCAAGGAGACTAGTTCTCCATTACAAAAGAAACACAAAACTGTAAACCTAAATCTACAGCCATCTAAACTAAAGAGAAAACAAAAGATTAAAAGCCCCGTTCAGTTCTGCCTAAAAGACTTAAATACAGTTTCTGGATTCAGCTAGCTCGCGAGGCGAACACTGTCTCGCGACGCGAATATTATGAACAGTCTGCAACGTTTGATCTTCTCGCGAGGCGAAGTACGGCTCGCGTGGCGAGGAATGGAAAAGTCATGGCTTCTGGTCTTCAGTCTCGCGAGGCGAGACATGTATTCGCGAGGCGACACAGAAAGGATTGCAATTTCTGGCACAGTCACGCTTCAGGTTCGCGAGGCGAATGGACTTTCGCGGGCGAAGAACCCTGCATTATTTCTTTTTATTAACCTGAAACCAAGAAATATCATAAGTGCTTTATTTGACTCTTAATCAACTAAATTAACCTAAAAATACTTTAAAGACTCAAAATGCTGCTTAAAGACAATCAAGTCTAATTTGGGCGAAAATGATATATAATTAGCACAAAACCCTGGTCATACTAGCCATAAAACTAGATGAGTCAGCGGCTGATCAAAATACCCCAAACTTAAACTTTGCTTGTCCCCAAGCAAATTAAAACTCAAAAATCAAAAAGACTCAAGACATGGCAAGCTTAAGGATTCAATCAACTTTGCACAAATTTCAAGCAATTTCATCAAATTATTTTTTTTCTTCAATGTTCCCCCCTTTCAAACAAAGTAATCCCCACATTCATTTACTCTAAACATTTGAGAATTTCATCATTCAAACAATCATTAATCTAAGCAAGGGATCCAAGTCACACACAAAAGGGAGATCACCAAATTCAAACAATCGCCTTCCTCACAAGGGCATTTAGTGTTTCACTCATTCGCTCAGTTTGTCTAGGCTATCAACAATTCCCTCAATTTCACTTTTAAAGAACACTTCCCATAAATTTGATTTTCATCTCAAAATGGTTCCCACAGAAAACATGCATGCAACATCAAAAGGTTTTTTATGGGTTGTAATGAGGCCTGGCTAAGGGTAGGATATACAAAGGTACTAGGCTTAAGTCCCTAGGAACTAAGAGAGCATGAGCTTTTTACACTTTGAATTTCCACTCAAGTTCCTTTTTTCATTTTTCATTTGCCTTGGGTGACTACAGCCTTTTTATTCAAATAGCCTTTTTGACGCTTTTTTTTTTCTTTTCTTTTTTTCTTTTTTTTTTCTTTTTGCCTTTGGCTCCAACCTTTTTATTGTATTTTTTTTTTCTTTTTCTCAATCCCAAACAACACATCATACCCTTGTAGCCACCCCAAACTTAGTTTCTTGCAACCATTCTCTTGCTAAGCATCCATGCTCTCCTAATCATAAGATCAGGTTAACATGGTTTTTTCAGATTTTGGCTCATAACATGAGGTCATCAAGAATTAACAGGCTAATTAGGCTCAATGGGACTAACTAGGAAACATGCATTAGGAATTGGTTCTTTTCAGGCTAAGTAGTTATTTACAAAGAAAATGCCTAAATCATCGGAAGCAAACACATAAACATGCAAACCATAAAGAGATTCAAGCAAACTCAGGAAAGTGCAACTTAAAAGTGATTCACACAGTTAAAAACATGTTGGAGGCTCAAATCCTCACCTGGACATTTTTGCAAATTGTTTGACCGAGATTCTATCCCTAGTGTGTGTTTCCCTTCACCCCAAACTTATCATAAATCATGCAATCATAACAAAATATCTCAAAGTTCAGTTTTCAATTTTTTTCATGGGGATCAAATTTTCAAATTTTCAAAACCTAGGGGAAAACAGTCAACAATATCATGCAATCAATCTATGCAAATTCAATTAAAATCCAACAAACTTGCCGACACAAGACTCAACACACATACTCCTGATCTTCTCAAATTATTCAGCAGCTAAAAGAAAACAAAACAAAAATAAATCAAGGCAAAGCAATTAAAAAGAGTAAGGTTCAGAGAAAACTCATGGGGGCGGTTCCACCGGGATCCCACTGTCTGTGATACAGTGGCCACGGAATGCCCAAATTGTAGTATGATCCTCCCGTATCCCATGGCCTACAGCATAATGCCCACGTGATAGACAAGGGACTGAAGCTTGTTCCATGGTCCCCTAACTTGCAGCCTTGATATGGAAGTGGGTGCTTGACAATCATGGTGACTTCGCCAAGTGCGGCGGACTTCTCACTCCCTCTTGGTTCAAGGTTGATCTCTTTCTCAATAAAGTCCTCCCAATAAAATCGGGGTTCAACCTCTTGGACTGGCCATGGTGCAAAATCCAGAGGCTTGAACTCCATCATTGGTTGTTCCACAGGGGGAGGTGGCAAATAGGCAGAGAGTGTTACTGGTGCTGCTTCATTTTCTGCACAATTTTCATTCACTGCACTGACAAATCCATCACTTGTTATACTGCGAGAATTCTCAAGACACACCACAAAAAGGTTAGTGTTAGTACAGTCAGTAGATATGGTACAATAAACTGAATCAGTAAAGGCCTGAATGTCTGGAAATTCAGCACACAGTTCATCCATCCCATCACTTTCAACACATGCATATGAATTAATTAAATCATCTACTTCCAAAGGTTCTTCATCATCCTCAAGCATGGTGAAGCAGATGTCCTCCTGATCCCCATTTTCTATGTTTCCTGGCTGAACAGGATCCTCAATCTCATATGTCTCCTATTCCATATGGATGTTTTGCTCTTCATACCTTTCAAAACATGCTATACACAAAGCAAATTCATTACAATCAGCACATGAAGTATAATAGATAGAATCAAGGGAAGAGTGAATATCTGGAGATTCAACACACAGTTCATCAACAGAAGTATTATCAAAATCATCCTCAGAGGAAGCATTGTCAAGAACAACTGTTTGTGAATCTATATGTTCTTCAAGGGAATGTGGAGTTTGCAGTGTAGTCCCACTGACTTGCTGAAAAGTATTAATGCTAGCATCTGTTTGCTGCCGAAACTGTGCCTGTGAGGCCTGAAACTGTCCAAATTGCTGCTGAAAAAATGTAGTCAATTGTGCAGTCACTTGTGAAGCCATTTGCTTGAACATGTCCTCTAGTGAAGGTCCAGAAGGTGCAGAGGTGGTCGCTTGAGGAGAGTTCTGTGGTGGTGTCTGTGGTAACATCAGTTGTGAGTCCCCATACCAAGGGTTTGGATGGTTTCCCCAGCTGGGGTGGTACTCATCAGTGGAAGGGTCAGGAATGTTGTGCCTGATTGATGCAGCTCTGAAGGCAGGAAAGTATCTCAATAGGAAGACTTTCTTCAAATCAAACCAGCTGAAGATGGAATTCGGCTCAAGATTATACAACCACTCTTTTGCAGTGCCTTCAAGTGAGAGATGGAAAGCTCCCATCTTGATGTGGTCTTCTGTTATTCCTTCAGGTCTCAGCATTGTAGAACAAACAATCCGGAATTCCTTCAGATGCTCCTGCGGATTCTCACCTGCAAGACCACTAAACCTTGGCAACCAGTGCATTAAACCAGCAAAGTCAGGATAATATATGCATGGTGGTTCGTAATTAACATTAGGCATATAACCTTGCATATACTCATCCATGGGTAGATTACAACCAGACAAAGCAGTCGTAACGAATTCAGTAATGCAAAAGTTTTTTTTTTATATTTTATTTTCTGTTAATAACAACAAGAGTCCCCAGCAACGGCGCCAATTTTTGGTCGCGCTGTCGCGCACGCGCCAAAAAGCGAGCGGTTTGTAAAAATGTAATTTAGGGAGCGACAACTCGAGTATCATCTCACAAGGACTCTTAGGTTGTTGTTATTAACACGAAATCAGTTTTGGGGGGTTTTGGTTTGGATATGAAATAAAATAAAGGAAACAAAACAGTAACAGAGCAATAAAAACAAAGCAGTTTAAATGATTATCAAATAAGCTAAAGATGATTAACCTACTGTTCTCGGTTTCCCACTATCATTGGTTCATGTAAATCCAAGCCCTAAGCAGATTCTAATCCCCTCCCGGTTGTAGCAATAATTAACAAGCGAAATCACTACTACAGATTTATGTTCCTATTCCCGGATTAAGCAAACGGGGTTAAGCCCTTCGTGAACTAAGCGAACACGAATTGAACACACGCGAATTAAGCAAACGCGATTAAATATAGGAACATAACATCACCGAAATAAATCAACACAACACTATACACTCCTGAATTAAGCAAACAGAAATATATAGCATAGTATTGAAAGAGAATAGCAAATAAAACAGGAATCACAAAACCTCAAGTGATAATGGAAACCAATCGCAGTAGATTAATCAAGGAGACTAGTTCTCCATTACAAAAGAAACACAAAACTGTAAACCTAAATCTACAGCCATCTAAACTAAAGAGAAAACAAAAGATTAAAAGTCCCGTTCAGTTCTGCCTAAAAGACTTAAATACAGTTTCTGGATTCAGCTAGCTCGCGAGGCGAACACTGTCTCGCGACGCGAATATTATGAACAGTCTGCAACGTTTTATCTTCTCGCGAGGCGAAGTACGGCTCGCGTGACGAGGAATGGAAAAGTCATGGCTTCTGGTCTTTAGTCTCGCGAGGCGAGACATGTATTCGCGGGGCGACACAGAAAGGATTGCAATTTCTGGCACAGTCACGCTTCAGGTTCGCGAGGCGAATGGACTTTCGCGGGGCGAAGAACTCCAGAATTATTTCTTTTTATTAACCTGAAACCAAGAAATAGCATAAGTGCTTTATTTGACTCTTAATCAACTAAATTAACCTAAAAATACTTTAAAGACTCAAAATGCTGCTTAAAGACAATCAAGTCTAATTTGGGCGAAAACGATATATAATTAGCACAAAACCCTGGTCATACTAGCCATAAAACTAGATGAGCCAGCGGCTGATCACTTACACCATTGTAGACAGGCCGAGTTCATACTCAGATCCATCTTTTTTACACAAAAGTCCATTCCTCTCTCAAGACTTGAGGCCCGGGGACTTATGTTATGGTCAGGCTGAGTTTATACTCGGATCCACCTTGCTCATACAAAAGTTATACTGGCCATGGAAACAGAAACACTTAATATTAGGGACAAGTTCGTGTTTAGCCCAATATTGAACACATAGGATGACCCTAAAGTCATATTAGAGAGCAAAGAGTTGGAGTTAGAAATGGTTAACTTATAAATGTTGATTATTATTATAGGCATCAATGTCAACCAGCCGACTATTATTACTAGGGCGACGACAATTATCCGAGAATAAAGATGTCTAACTATGGCAATTAACACGAAGCCTGGTATAAGTAGGGACCAGAGAGGTTGGAAAAATGAGGAATACCTAGTTACTAGACACACTAAACCGAGATAGTAGCATAATCATTCATATCTTTTTTATGCATATTATTACTCTCAATGCTATTATCATTATTCTCCATTATCCTTTAAATCACACAAACTACTTATCAATTATTGAGATATACAAGTATTCAAACCGCGCTGAAAAAGAATTTATTAATTTAGAGGTCAACAAGGACATTAAGCCAATCTTTATCTCGCGCCATTAAGTCGACCTATGTTTTGCCATTGTAAAATCCGACCTATGTTTCGGCATTCTAAAGTCCGACCTATGATTCGGCATAATAAAGTCCGGCCTATGTTTCGGCTGATAAAACCCGACCTATGTTTCGAAATTCTAAAGCCCGACCTATGATTCGGCATTGTAAAGTCTGACCTATGTTTCGGCTCCATAAAGCCCGACCTATGATTCGGCATTGTAAAGTTTGACCTATGTTTCGGCTCCATAAAGCCAAACCTATGATTCAACATTGTAAAGCCCGACCTATGTTTCGGAATTATAAAGCCCGACCTATGATTCAGCATTGTAAAGTCTGACCTATGTTTCGGCTCCATAAAGCCCGACCTATGTTTCGGCATTGTAAAGCCCGACCTATGTTTCGGCTCCATAAAGTCCGACCTATGATTCAACATTGTAAAGTCCGACCTATGTTTTGGCATCATAAAGTTCGACCTATATTTCGACATTGTATAGTCCAACTTATGTCTCGACAACATGGACCCGACCTATGTTTCTGCACCACAAAACAAAACCTATTTCGACACTTTGATGCCCGACTTATGTCTCGACATCGTAAAAGCGTAGTTTATGTCTCGGCCAATAACGATCATAATTTGTTTAGAACGTGATGTTCGTTGCTGATTAGATGTCGAGTATTTAAAGCAACCTAACATATATCATTCAAAGAAAAACTTTGATAAAGTCAACTGAGAAGCTATGTTATGGTTTGGGTTGTGTATTAATTCGGACCCAACTTATTGTCAAATACATCATACGAGAGAGGTTTTAAGTCACTTTGTCGATTCTCAACTGGATTTATGTTACAGTTGGGCCGTGTATTAACTCGGGCCAAACCTTGTGTGGTGGAGTTTATATGTTTGGGCCGATTTTATCCTTATGGAAGGTCGATTGGAGGCTTGGGCTAAGGTACAAGAAGACTTCATATTTGAGGTCAACTTCGTACTATCATCACTCCCTCAACTTAGAACTATGTTAGCCTTGATTCCCATTTGGGATACGTAGGAGCAGAATGCTACAATCTGTCAGGTTATGTCCACAAATTACCCTTAGAGTTCATACATAGAAATGCTTAACTACTTTGTATCAGTCATAATTTGATAGACTAGATGTTAGCAAGAACTTACGGCATGGGCCGGGTATTAACTCGATCCCAACCTTGCTCTTATAAGTCGGACCACGAATAGATCCTATTATGGTATGGTTGGACCGAGTATGAACTCGGACCCAAACTCTGAAATGTTCCGACCAACTTGTATCAACTCGGGCCCAACCTCTGGGATATTCTGACCGACTTGTAGAAAAATGAACTTGGGCCCAACCTCTAGAATGCTCAGACCGACTTGTAGAAAACGTAACGGACGTACTTAAGAGACTTTAACGTCCACCGGCCGAATAATAGTAACTCAATAGGTAAATGGCCAACTCATAAAAGCATATGCATGGCTACTAACGGACAAAAGGCTGAAGATAAATGGGGCCCAAGAAGATAATTATGGGCTTGAATTTCCAAGAATATAATTATCAGGTGTACGCTTATTTGAGCCCAATACCGTGAGTGTAAACTATTAGTAAAAATTATACTTTAGCATAACATAAGCCCCTTCGTCGCTTACGACTTAAGGCTTGGGGGACTTATGTTATGGGAGTTCGAGTTATATACCCGGGACCAATTTTTATACTTGGGGCCAACTTCATTAGCAACACAGATCCAACATAGATTTGGGCCGAGAAGTAAAAGACTTGGCATTTGAGGTTGAACTCTTGACTAGCTAGAGGCCCAAGAGTTAGATAAATCATATGGAGAAATAAGATAGCTAGAGGGTGAAACATATAACGGCTGAATGACCAACTCATGAATGAAAGATAATGGCAAGTATTAATACCCGCCGTCCAACTATCATTACCAAGGCGGCAACGGCTATCCGAAAGTGAAGAGACCCAGTTATGAGAGGTAAATACGGAGCATGCTATAAATAGAGGCAGTAAGAATGAAGAATGGGAGAAACAACATGTTCAATTACACTGAATCGATATAACAAATATTTGACAAGAAAAAAAAACCCTATTCGTTAAGGATAAGAAAATGACTCTTCATTGAGTTACGAAGTCAATAATATATATTGTATCCTCTGATTAATTATGGTACGGAAACAAGTTGTGCATAATTTTGCCAAGATATAAATTAAAAGGTTTGTGAATGTGTACACGCATTTCTCAGATTGGTGTAATAATTCTGTCGACCTTTGTTTTTGACAAGGATCTGGTCGACAACTTTTTATATTTGGGTGAGAGTATCAACGGATGTTGATATTCAAACGGGTCCAAAAACAAATCAAAAATCAATAAAAAAATTGAAAATCGAATAAATTGATATTTATTTGATTTTTTTATTATATTTTGTGAAAATCGATCGAATCGGGACAGATTTTGGATCCTTTAATTAAAATCGAACCAATCCAAATCAAATCACATATATAAAATTTAATATATATATATATATATATATATATTAAAAATGTTTAGGTGAGTTGGGTCCCGAGGGCTCACCAGGGTCAGGGCAGGCCTCACGCCTCAAAAAACGCTTACAGAGGTACTTATTGATTACCTACCAACGAGGTCCTCATATCGACAGTGGGATTCGACCTCACGACCTTGTGGGATATAACTCGTATCCTTACCAACTGGATCAACCTTCGTTGACAAATTTAATATATATTTATTTTACATTTTGTATTATTTATTTTTATTTTGTTTTTTCCCTAATAATACTTATTAATTTGATGTAACGCAATTTTCTACAATTTTTAATGTCCAGACATAAAATTGGTACTTGTTAACTCATAAAATTTTTATTTTTAGTATGTTATATGTTATATCTATTAATTTTATTTGGACTTATTTTTTTAATTATTATATTGAAAAAAACTGAATCATCTAATCCAATTCAAACCTTATTTATTCGGATCGGATTAGATTTTTTTAAGGAAGCAATCCGAACCGAACCACACGTTTTAATCTTTAAGTCTGATGGTTTTTTGTATCAAAATCAATCCACAAACACCCCTAAAGAGTACCCCTTGTACTCTTTAATAAAATTGATTTGCTTATAAAAAAAAATTTAAAGGGGCAATTAAGCTATCAACATTGAAGAACAGTCACGCTGTATGTTGCATTTTGTGATTATTGCGTTTTAAAACTTACCATTCCAGGGTATTTAAAGGTTGAAAAGGCTTAGGAAGATTATCTAATTTCAAGAGTTTTTTTTTTTTTTTATCAACAAAGTATATATATCTATATTTATATATAATGGAGTACAAAGTGTACTCAAATAATTACACACCCAGCCATTACAAATCCATTCTCCTGCTTTTAGAATTTGGACATATTTCCAATTCCACAACCAGAAAAGAACTATGTCCCCTTCCCATTTAATCTCACCACTAAAGAAAATTTCACGTTAAGGTTTACAGGAAAATTAAGGGAAAGGTGCAAAGTACCTCAAAGTTTGATCACCAAAGGTGAAAATTCCAGAATAAGTAAGAACTTTCTGTTCAATATTCCAACAAAGTTGTTTTTTATTGAGTAAAGTTTTATAGTCTGCTTGATATTGTACGTTAATTATGTGTTGAAATTCTACCTGTTTGAGTTTTATGGTCTCATGCATGCGTGTTAATTACAATTCTATTGCGATTCGAATTTAACTTCGATTTCTTTCTTACTGAAAGTGATGGTAGGTGTAAATAATGGCGAATAAAGCTAGTATTAATCTTCAGGCTGGATCAACTCTCATAAAAGTCTAAACTATTAGGTGAAAAATCGTAAATAAAGTGGACAAGCTGCGTATCAACCTTCCTTTGCATCAAGAATTAATTATCTGAAAAACCATTAGATAAAGGAATGTGGTTTCTAACTAGGTAGGTAAATACATATCCACCTTGAATTGATAGATAACTTTTTAGAGAGTTCTTAAATCTTATTTCTTAGAGAAGTAAATTGTGACATTCATATGATTGATTTTTTAGGTTGTTCTTCTTTTTTCCAACTGAAAAATCTGGGTGAGGGTATTTTGGTAAATATAAAGAGAAGGTATGCATGAACCATGCTTTTCCCCATATATTTTTTTTTTATAGATAAAATGATAGTTAGGGAAGGCACTCCCAAGACTAACGGACAGGACGCCAATGATATGTTGGGGCTGACGGTAAAGGTCCAACCTATAGAATTATTGCACAGGTCCAGATAGTAAGTAATCTCACTCAATTGCAACTACTTAACCAGCCCCTGAGCATTAAGAGATTTCTCTGGGGAGGATTGTCCTACAAGGAGGATTTTAGTGACATAAGGGTGACTCGAACCAGCACCCATGGAGAGAATGAGAGTTCAACTCTGAATCCTTAACCACTTGTGGCAACTCCAGTCAGCTTTTCCCTCCACAGATTTTGATTTGTATACATTAGTATTGCAGTTAATTAATGGTGATTATGAAGAGCCAAGGGGTTTTATCCAGCTGCCATGCTTGTGGCGACCAGTTTTTGAACTGGCTAGTTGATTTAGTCCCACCAAGTTTCCCATAATTTTAATCAGAATATATATCTAAATTAAGTAATGGGATGCAAAGATATAATTGAATTGAAACACTATTGGACAACCAATGGTAAAAGTCAAAAAAGATTAATAAAGAAAAGATAGCCGAATAATTCAATTCAAGCTGAGGGAAAAAAAAAAGTGGAGGGGTTCATATATAAATATGGTATTACTGACCGGTATCCTAAGAACACTGGTTAAGAAATCTATAACAAACAAGTTTTTCTTGAAACACAGAGTCCTTCTTAAAATATTAAATATATTACTTTTTAATGAAAGTTTTTTTCTTTCGATTCCTTAATCAATGTTTTTTAGAGACCTTTGGTTAACATTTTCCTGCAAACATTGGAGGGACAAATTAGCAAGTGTGAAGTGGCGCATCGTGGCACCCAACAGCCAAGGAACTAGAGAAACATGGGGCTGGTTTACGTACGTACCAACAAAGCATGAGAGAGAAAGAGAAATGGGTCGTGGCTTGGAATTTGGCAACAAAATGGAAAAAAAGGGACACATCACAAACTAGGGGCGGCTAATTGGGCACTGAGGGGGTTAATATCTGAGAGAGGGTGGCTCTTAGGTGAAGCCTGGAGTCACCTTGTTTTGTGGTGCCTCTCTCTCTTTCTCTCTTTGTCACACTATCTCACTCTCCAATCATAGCCAGAGATATGATTTTTCCTATTCCTAGTTAGTAAAACTTCGCTAGCACTTTCTTGTGACCTCAAATAACATACGATGACAACATATGAAATGTGCTCCTCGTAAATCATAACGTGTCTGTATCTGGAATGTGATTGAGCCCAAAAGGGTTCAAGAAATTAATATGAAATCGAGAAGAAAAATAATACTTTAACAGGGTACATATATCACCTTATACTGAAAGACATATTTTGCCCTTATTTTCCAAATTACACATATTTATTAAATCGTCCAAATCAACTCCCCTTCTATGTTTTTTTTTTCCTTCCAAATATAAAAAATTTGTTGTAAATTTCGAAATTTTAAAAATTAACTTTCAATGGTTTGGAAAATATGTGTAATTTAGAAAATAACTAAAGAAAATAAGTATTTTGATAAGTAAATTATTCTTATTATTTTTATATTCTTGCAAGAGATTAGAGAGTGATGTAAAAAAAATTCATTGAAAATATAGTGACAACTGACAATAAAATGATTCGCAGAAGCCACATCTTATAATTAATGGATTTTTTTAGTCTCTTTTTTATGTCCTCCCTCGCATGTCACAACTCACAACTCACAACATACGATGGTACCCCAAAAGCCACACCTTATTGGTCATTTGGCGTGTGATTTTTTTTTCTTGTCCATTCAGTATTTACTTATATTTTCCACCCACACGTTCACCTGTCATTACCACGTGGTGACTAAGCTGGATCTTTGTCTGAATTGGAGATTTAATTAATAAACTTCGTCCATTATAATTAATGCTACGAAATCGTGTCTAAATTGAATTGATGTTTACCTACTATTGGTTGGAACCAGGCACCAATTTAGATTTCAGAATATCCTTCATTGATTGCATTTGATCAGTCATAAGGAAAAAGGTTCGCAAGCATGCATGCACTATTTGATTCCTAAGTCTGTCCATGATTATTCAGTAACAAAAAAGAAACTCCACTTGTCTTTTTTCATTTTCTCCATTTTCTCTTGAGCACACCCTATTCCAAGTAAACTACAAAAGTGTAATGGGTGACAATGAAGGTACACGAACCTCCCTTTTGAATTTTGATATATTTCTATTGTTGCAAAGCTTTTGAGCCGGAGGAAAAAGAAAAACACAAGAACATAGGACAAATTAGAGTATTAAGCAACTTGATCCACATGTCAATGTCATAACCTCTGTTCTCCTCAAATGACTTTTTTCTTCATAAACTAAAAATAAAGTGAAAAAAAAAAGACTGTCATTTTCTATAGTCCGATATTCTTAGAGCTGGCAACTTAATCAATCGACATAAAACATATTATAGAGTTTACTTTTCGTGTTCGAATCATTACCGGCCTATTATATTATATCTCCCTTAACCAAGCAGTTGGACATAAATGATTAATGTGCTGTTGTTAAGGATGAATGATTCGTGCTTTGTACGAGTTCGAGGCAGCAACAACTCTTGGCCAGGTTTTACTTATCTCCCGGTCGCACGCTGGATTAGTCAGGATCAAAGACTCTAGACACCGAGACGAGGGTTAAAGATCCTCTGGATAAAAAAAAATATTATATCTCCCTTTAGTTTCTTTACAGCAACTATCTCATGAGACATTCTACTGCAAATATCTCTTGTGAGTATTTCACCTTTTTGTTGTTTCAATTGGATGCCTCTCAAGATGCTATTTTATAAGACAAAGTTTAGAGGGAAGAATAGAGGATGATGGACCACGACAGAGACACGGGCTAGCCTAGTTGAAGCCACCGTCATTATAATACAAACTAAGCTTTTTCACTAGTATTAGTTTTTCTTATTGAGACATCATAAAAAATTAATAAGAAGTTGGTTAGAAGTAGGTATTTTTAATGTATAGGTTTCACATAGATTTTATTAAGACCTAAAACTTAGCCTAGTGAGTAGATAATTTACACTTGTCTCTTGCTTGCACAACTTAAAAAGAAATATTTGATTAAGAGCAGAATACTCAAATTTTGTCTTTATATCTCATTGAAGGTAGAGTTAAAAGGTTTTTATTAAATATGTTTAAGAAGAACAATATCTTATCTTCAATGGATCAAGTTAAAAAGAAATTATTTAAAAAAAAATATATATGTTTGTTCCACTTAAAACTAGGTTTCGAGTAGTGTATTAGAATGAGTATAAAGTGTTATATATATGTATGAGTCTCGTGTCTTCCATCGCTGGACCTTTCTCACTTTATAGTGTCAACCTGCAACTGCTTTTGGGATGCAATCCCACAAACTTCATCTCTGTCATGTCTTCCATACTATGGATCCCTGCCTTTATTGCTCAGCTCTCTAGGTTGCGGCACTTGCGTGTATCGCGCACCTTCTTTAAGAACCCGAGATCTTCGAGCGTGATCTCCTCTCGGTTGTCTAGTGAGCTTAGGGGGTGTAACGGATCGGTTTGGTTGATTTTAAGCAGAAAAAATATCCGAACCAATCAAAATTGATTCGTTTGGTTTGGTTTGGTTTGGTTTGGTTTTCTTTATTTTTTTACTACAAAACCGAACCGATGAAGTTTAGTTTGGTTCGGATCGGGTGTTCGGGTCCCCTATTAAAATATGAAAAAATAAAAAACAAACATAGTTAAAATTCACTAAGCAATAATCCTTGGACGAGAACTTAATCTTCATCTAACACACAGAGGGACCTGGACCTTGGAATTGTAGAGTTTGATGAACTTGGAGATGATCAAGGCAATTTCAGAACGAGATTGTTAAGGGATGCCGATGAACTTGCAGAGCTCACTGGGAAGATTTGTGATGCTTGCTCCTGCCGCCACCACCAAGTTCTGCTATTGCTTTTCCCATTCCCCTGTTCCTCTTTGTTCCTCTGTTCTTCTTCAACGAGATCTGGTCACAAAGCACCAAGGGCTCTAACGGCGGACGACGATGCTTGGACTAGGACAAAGCACTAGTGCAGAAAAGGGATTCTACATCGGAGTTTACACATCGGTTTAGTAGAAACCGATGTGTAAAACGAGGCGGTGGCATTTTTGAAATTAAAACGAAAGTATTACACATCGGTTTAGAGAATAACCGATGTGTAAAACTTTTCCACATCGGTTATTTATAACCGATGTGTAAAATTAAAATAAAAAATATTAAAACTCGGAATTTTTAACATTCAACATCGGTTCTTTTTGAACCGATGTGTAAAATGGTGAGTAACCACATCGGTTTTTATTTAACCGATGTATAAAATTATAAATAAAAAAAATAGAAATTAAAATTTTACTTTTACACATCGGTTTTAAATAACCGATGTATAAAATTTTAAAAAAAAATTGGGAATTAAAAGTTTAAGGTTTACACATCGGTTTCAGGATAACCGATGTGTATCATATGGTTAACCACATCGGTTTATGGCATAACCGATGTGTAATCTTGCCAATTTTTATTACATTCATCGCGCTATCCCTCCATTCTTGATTTGAGTTTTGCTAAACCCTAAAACAGAAAAACACCCTTTGCTCGATTCATTCCTCACCTTGTGCTTTACCTTTGCGTTTGGATGCTCGCCCTCACCTCGCTCCGTCCGCTTGCCGCCATTGCTTCATTCTCCGGTGAGTGCTTCCTCCATTTTACTTTGCTTCACTTTCCCTCCTTCACCTTGCTTCATTCTCCAAGTATTCACTTTGTTCAGTTTGTTGTTGTGGTTCATTCATTGATGTGTATGGGTAATGGATTCACTTTGTTCAGTTTGTTGTTGTTGTTCATTCACTGTTATGTTGTTTCGTTTTTTTTTCTACCAGCATTGCACGGTACTCATCTCCTCTGCTAACGCGCGGCCTCCGCTTCGCCGCTTCTCTCCTCCCATCTCTGTCTCTCAAGGCGTGAAAGGTATTTTTCTTTTATTTTTTTGTTTAAAGTTCTATCTCTGTCTCCTAATGTATGATATGGTTGTGGTGATGTGGGGGTTTCGGAAGAAAGGGATAGAGCTTCTTTTGAAGATCTTTGTGAAGGTTTCTTCTTTGGGTCTTGGGGAAGATATAGATAGGGAAGGTCTTAGAAAGACACCATTTGGAGTTCCCGTGTCCTTTTTCCCTTTTTCCCTTTCTTGGTTGTTCTGTCATGGCGTGACCACCATCACGGCTAGGCCGTGATCGATTCCGCCTGTGAGGTCTAGTTGGATTGGCATGTCACGGCCGTGATGGCCATCACGGCCAGGCCGTGACGGGTTCTCGCCTTGGAGGTTACATTACTGGTTGTCTGTCACGGCCGTGACCACCATCACGGCTTGGCGTGATCGGTTCCCGATGTGAGGTCTGGTTCGATTGGCATGTCACGGCCGTGATGGCCATCACGGCCAGGCCGTGATAGGTTCCGCTTTGGAGGTTGCTTCACTGGTTGGATGCATCACGGCGTGACCACCATCACGGCTAGGCCGTGATCGATTCGCCTGTGAGGGTCCGGCATACGGTGACATGTCACGGCCGTGATATTACTAATTGACCACAAAGTAAGTTTAGTTTGATATTACCATCAAGTTTGGCATATTATGTGTTTACGTTGATATTTATAAGTTATGTTTATGTACGTTGATCGATATTTATAAGTTATGTTTGATATTTATCCCGACATACTAACAAGTTTTTTTTTGTTTTGTGTTTAAACAGTATACATGGCTGATCATGAGGATACACCTCCTTCATGCAAGGGTCGGAGACCCCGTCTACCTAGTAGAAAGGGTAGACGTGCCACACGGATGAGGCATTTGACCGCCAACCGTGGGTCAAATCGAGAGGATAAGAGTAGATTTTGATGATAACCTCAAACCTATTGGGCCAATGGAAGATCGGTTTACCAGTTTTGTGGCGACCCTTGCTAGGAACAGGCCTAGTATACTCATTGATAGGTGGAGAGATGTACCGGCGGACGTGAAGGAGCAGATATGGGAGAGTATTCTCGGTATCTATACTTCTACGTCCTGTGTTTGTCTGTATCTACTTTATTTTTATCTTAATAATATCATACAAGAATTCGTTGATTCTTTTGGTCTTAATGTAGTTGACATTTGACATACAGGATACATACGCTATGAAGAAGCGTTCTTTGAAGTATCTTTGGAGAGCGTTGGAGGGGTTTTAAGGCCGACACGGGCAGATACTATATATTCGGTCCAAAAAGTAAAAAGAACCCACTTGAGGTGTATCCGTTTCTTGACAAGGCGACGTGGGATCGCTTTGTTGAGCCGACGTGATCCCAGCTTTCAGGTTAACTTATTTGATTTGTCTCTAAATTTATGTAATTGCATTAATTTCATTTACTTATGTAATTTAATTGTCTTTTATTTATAACAGGAGAAGAGGAAAAAGAGGCGGGAAAACCAAAGCAAGAATGTCTACCCCCATGTCATGTCTCGTGGGGGATATAAAAAGCTTGTTAAGAAAATGGTTGAAGAGGAAAAGAAAGCACGTCGAAGGCAAACATCTCAAGCGGATCCTAATGCTGAAAATCTTCCAGAGGTTGTTGATCCACCTCCACCCCCACGCCATCGTTCATGGAAGAGGGGGCCGACAAAGAAAAACGGGACAATATACATCCGAGGAGGCCCGCCAAGTAGCCGAGAGGATTGTAAGTATAGTTTGTTGTAATTGTCATTTTAAGATTGTTACCGAATTGTAATGTGACCTCGATATTTTTATGTGATAGGATGCCTTGGATGATCGCCTAACCCAAGGAACCTTTGTTCCTAGAGGACGCAATGATATCTTATCTATCGCCATCAGAAACAGCACCACCCGGCCGTGTCATTGGTGTTGGATGGGAGTCGGCATTCGCCAATACCATGGTTCATCTTCACATTCCTCCCACAGGATTCGGTTGCGAGATAGAGCACAACTAAAACAGAGATTGCAGGTGAGCTTCGACGAGAGATGAACGAGCGGTTTGCCCACGAGATGGCAATATTTACTTCTTTGTCCCAAACAGATGACGGCCGGTGTCCAACCCCTCGTCCAACCCTCTCGTCCATGTGAGCACTAAGGGCTCATGTGATCCTCCTCATCATCCCGAAAATGATGATGATGTCTGCCGATGATGATGATGATGATGATGATGACGACCCGATAGGTGTGAGCTGTATGTTGATGATCATCATCATCATCGCCGCTAGTGGCATTGGGTAGGACATATAATAAGTTAGGTAATACCATACACCATCGGTTATTACCGGACGATCATCCGAGGGTGTCTGTTGAGATTATTCGAGATGTCGATGCTCGAGTCCCCCGTGCCCACCGAGGAGGTTCAAACAGTGGGTCGAGCCCCTGTAACTTCATCCTCCCGGCCAAGAAGACCGGCCGCCTTTCTTGTTGCATCCGAGGTATTCGGTTAGTTGTGTTTTTCTATATTCATAGTTGAAATATATTTATTATTGTTTAAAGATAATGCTTTATTTGTATTTGTTATAGGATGTTGGAAATGATATTGTGCCTAAAAGGTCGGATCTAGGGAGACCAGAGATGTCCGCTCCTGTCAAGGTATTCATTTGACCATTTAGTTCATAACGAATTAAATAACTTAATTATCCGTGATTACTAATATATATCTATGTTGTTTAGGGGATCGACAAAGGGTACCTGGCCATGGTGATGTTTTCAAAGATCTTGCTATACAAAGTTGTCACCATGGAGGATGATGCAAGCATTGGTAACGTTGGAACATGATGCCAGCCTGGTGAACTGTATATACCAAAGAAAGAACTTATGGAGATGGCACTCAATAAAGAAATGGCCAGTTCCGCACACATATCGTTTTGGTGCACGTAAGTACATTTTATTTATAAGTTAAGTACGTAATTAATTTTTAAATACAATGATAATTAACATGTTTTTCCAATATATTAGGTATCTCGCATCGTATGTTAGTCGATCGGGGTAACCTCGCCCTTTATGGGTTCATTGACCCCATGTTCATTCAGGGTGATGTTCTCGTAGCATCGGAAGACCCCGGTCACTAACATACGTGATATACTTGCCCGAGACGATCATCAATTCTATCTTGCGCCTTATCTCAATAAGTAAGTACCTGGTTATTAATTTAAGTATAACTATATATGACTTAGAGTCACTAATTGTTCCGCAAATACAAAGCAAGCATTGGCAATCTGTTGCTCTTGTACCCAAGAATGAACGTCGTGGTCTTCTTACGCTCATTGGGACATAAGCGCGAATGAATCGAAGACGGTCATCAAACGTAAGCGTTAAAATACTTTATAATCAGTAATGCAGTTGTTTTAATTATCCGAAATCTATTATATATACTTTAATTAATGTTTTTGTCATGATAGGTCTATTAATGTATCCCACATGCGGCGTGGTGAAAGGCGTACTCGGGCTATCGGATGGATTATTCCCAGCGTAAGATATTTATTAGTTCAAATGCATCAAATGCAGTGGGTACAATAATTGATTTCTATTTTATTTAATTCCTCATATTCTAATTGGGTTTCATTTGTACGTAGTCACGTATACAACGTGGGTCATGGGAATGTGGCTACTATGTGATGCAGTGGATGTTGGAAATTATCTCCTCCGGGATCACCGAAAGATGGAGTGAGGTAAATGTTAATTGACACAATTAGAAGTAATAGTATAGATTCGTTATATGTTTTATGTTAGTTTATTACTTAAAAGTAATAATCTTTTGTCCAATTAAACTTGCAGATATTCAACAATCCATCTCCATTGTCCGGTTCGACATCAACATCATAAAGAGGCGTTGGGCAACTTTCTTTCTTGAAGTGTACCACCCATAGTTTGTATATATGTAGTTAGTTTAAAAACTTATCATATACTAGCTATAGTGTACGTACCTTTGACTGATGATATGTATTAGTGCTCGTGTCCGGTTCAATTTTTCTTCTCTCGTGTTTTGATGTAGCTTTGATAAAGTGTTGTTTTCATTCATAAGAAAATTGAATGAAGTATGTTTTGCTTTTGAATGATTGTGTCAAAACTGGTTTGGTGTTCTGTTGTTGTTTCTTGTTTGATCAGTGGTCTGCTTGGTTTGTTTATTGATCCGCATTAGTGAAACAGGAATGATTGAAATGTAAATATCGATTAAAAAAAAAGAGATTTTACACATCGGTTCTCAAGAACCGATGTGTATATTTAACTTTCTACATCGGTTTTACCTAAAACCGATGTGTAAATTTAACTTTACACATCGGTTCTTTATAAAACCGATGTAGAAGGTCAATTTTACACATCGGTTTTTTGCAAAACCGATGTAGAAAGTTAAATTTACAACTGCTTATCAATTGCTAAATTAATTTTACACATCGGTTAGTATTAAACCGATGTTTAAAATATACTTTACACATCGGTTTTAAAACCGATGTGTAAAGTGGCAATAAACCACATCGGTCGTTTCCACATCAGTTTCAAAACCGATGTGGAAAGCCAAAAATAACCGATGTGGAATCCCCTTTGTGCACTAGTGAAGGTGCGACGAGATCTGGTCACGAAGCACGAGGACTCTAACGGCGAAGGATGACGCTTGGACAGGGACGGAGGTGAATAGTGTGCAGTGGCGACTGTGTGCGATGGGATGAGGGTCGTGGCTATGTGCGTCGGCGGCTGTGTGGCTAGGTCAGAGATGAGATGTATTGTGCGTGCGATAATGAGAAGAGAGTCTGAGAGTTGTGAAATGTGAAAGTTGCTAAGTTAGGTTAGGAGATTAGGGGGAAAGTCATTGAATTGCAACTTGGTCAGGTCAGGTCAGGTCATCGGGTAGTCGGATTTGAAAAATAAAAACCACTACCGGAACCAAAGCTCTTATGTTCTCTTTGGTTCGTTTAGGGATTTTACCCGAACCAATCAGTTTCAGTTTTTTATGGTTTGGTTCGTTCGGGTTGGTCGGGTTTGTCGGGTCTACCCAATCCACTTACCCCACTGAATGAGTTGTAGGGTGGTTCGGGTCCACTAGAGCCCAAGTTGTACATGGGTCCGAGGTCGAGGTTCGGCCTACGTAGTATTAATGACAAATTTTTCTTTCAAGAATTTTGACAAAATCATAGCTATGCATGAGAAGATCACCCTCCGCGGTAAGGTTGCATTCTGTTTTTTAAAATTAAACCGTAATATTTTAGCTTAAAAAGGAAAAAATAAGACTGGATAAATGGTTTTTTCATATGGATAGAGATTTTTTTTTAAGGTATTGAATATTGATAGAGGAATGTTTTCAAGTGGGCTGAATTGGTATCCTTTGCTAGTAATGGGTTTTCGATCACATCCTAAATGTATGGAGATCGGAGTCCCATGCATAACAGATCAATGATCGTCTCGGCGCCCAAACATTTCGAGGTCAGAAATGAACTTGGGCCACTGGCGTTAAACTTCGGCCCAAATTTGGGTTGGACCTGAAAAAGAAAAGACACAGTAAAAGTATAAAAGAAATGGATTTTCTAAAAGAACACCGTAGAAGTATAAAAGACCATCAAATAATAATATCGTCATTTGTAGTTTTGTACATTATTTTCATTATATTATTTTGACACCACTTATTAGGTAATAATATAAGAAGGTAAAAACATTCAAACAAAATATACTTAGTAACACATTTGAATCTACACTAACTACATCCAAGCATATGTAGTAAAACCAGAATGTTGTTAGACTAGTAATAAACCAATGACTGTATAAATTATTGTTAATTGCCCACCAATTATAAATTATCATATCAATAAAAATGTTTTTACTTTTATTATAGCTATCATAAAAGTCATACATACTATGATTTGTGATTATTTGACGGTGTAAATTTTTTTACAATAATGATAAATCAAAATTAAACTCTATAATTAGATGTGGTATGAAATATGTATGAGTACCTTGGATTTAACTCCTCTAAAGTGAAAAAGTCTCTAACATGAGAAAGTAAGGATACATCAACCCTTGATTTGATAAATGTATAGAGATCTTAACTCACTAAAATTGATCTAAAGATGAATACATCCTCACTTTCTCACTTTAGTGATTTTCTCACTTTAGATGAGCCAAATTTAAGTTCCATACAAGCTTTACTTTAGAGCTCTTTTTTTATTATTATTTTCCTAATAAAGAATGATGTATAAATAATGACGTACTAATAAAAATACCAAAAATATTATAAAAAATATATACCAAAAAAAGTAAAAAATGAATCATAATCTCAACTTATATAGTACAACTTTTAATTCCAAAATCCATTGTTGCCAGGCTCTTAATTCTTCATAAATGCTTTCTGTGCAATTCATTATTCATGAGACGAAGGCGAATTTCTAGACTTACATATATATGTCGTGAAAACAAGAGAACTCACTAGCCATAGAGTCTTTGATCTGCCGTGATTTGTTGTAGCTTCTTGATACAATTTAGTGCTCATTCAAGAGAAGTTTCCATATTCATTTTTCATTAGAAATTCAGATTTGTATGGAATTGGCAACACAAGAAATGGCAGAGAAGAATGAACAGAGTGAGATCATCCATGACAGAAACACTAACACAAATGGGGTGGTGATCACAGTGTACGTGGAATCAGTGACAACTCGCTCAGAGGATCCCATAAAGAAAACAAAGCCTTACCCACATGGCTCTGATCGAAGGGCTCAGCTTCTTGCTCACTCTAGAAAGCTTAGAAATGAAGGGTCAGAAAATGTTCCATTGCCCACAAATCAGTCACAAACAATAACTAAAAGCAAGGTGAGTTCTTTCTGATTTCTTCGAATACCAACAATGTTCATTGTATAATCTAAACTAGAATTTTGCAAATTTAGCATAAGGGTATACGGTTAACTCAACCGGTTCGAATCTGCTCGTGCTACCCTTCAACCCATACCCGTCCACGCTCAAGTACCCGAAGCAGATATGAAAGAGTGGCATCCAAAGAGAGCCAAGAAACAAACCAATCAGAGAAGAAAAAATCCAATGGAGAAAACAGTACCCCAATTTTGGTAGTATGATGATATTGCACATTTGTTGTGTTCCATTTTATTTTCGATTTGGATTTTCCATTTTCAAGTCATTGGTTTCCTTATTATTTTATTTGCAGAGTAAAGTGAAGAAGTTGTTGAAAGAGTTGTCGTGCAAAGAAATCTAGTGATAAAGATGATTATGGTCGTAGTCTTATGTATGAACGGATAAATTTCAATTCCATGATGTTTCTTTTTACTTTTGTTTTTCTTTCATTTGATTTTTTGAACTTTGGTTAAGCTATCTCCATTCCAATTTACACGAGTGTAACAATGTCAACCAATCATTATCACAATTTTTTTTTTTTGGTTAACAATCATTATGCACTATCAACTATCAGTGAAAAAGATTGCTATAATCACATCCAATAATATATTAACAAATCAACGTTATTATTATTTCTATTTTTTAATTATTAAAATAAAGGATTTAATTTATATATACTGACAGTGTAAAGTTTTTTTATACTGTCAACCAATCAGAAATTGACACGCCATTCAAAATGTTTGATTCTTATTCTAATCACCTTAAAAGTTACTAATTACATGATTTCTGATTGGTTGTCAGTGTAAAAATCTTTACACTGACATTGCACGGAAATTAAACTCTAAAATAAAAACACACTTATCAAAATGTTAGTCAATATAAAACTTTTATACTTGATAATACACACTACTTTAATCCTAAAACTAATAGTGATAATAATAAGGTTGGGACGACTTGACTGGATAGTTGGATGACTGGCTGCATTAGATCCGTAATTTTCTCACACAGTTATTATCATCATCCTGGTGGTGGTGGAAGTTCTAACTTCTAAGTGGAAGTTTTGAAGGTTAGAAAAAGTTGGAGAGAAAGCACATGTGCATGCATGCATTGCGTGTAATCTATAGTCATCCTTATCCACAATCCATCTGCCGAATTACATTCCTCAACAGAAGAAGGCATAAATAGCAAATTGGTACACACACATACATACAATACATTCATTTCCGTTTGACATATCATGTATAAAAATAATGAATCGCAATCACATGTGGTACAATGTATCGAGCATATATTTTATTCTGAATGTTCAAAAATTGTTTTTATAGCTTAGTCATTTACACTATTGTAAATTTTGTAATGTAGGGAAAATGGCGCTTAATGTGTAAAGATCATTTTTTTTTTTGGTTAAAGCAACAGTAGCTAGCAACTAAGGGCAATTGTCAACCTACGTCAGCAGTCTATATTAGAACTGTAAAATGGGTCACTCTAGCCCATTTAGCCCTAACCCATATGGGTCAAGACCAGATGGGCCACAAGGCTAAAAGGCCCACATTAAAAAAAGTGATTGTGCGGTTAGTGAAGGAAAAATTATAACACGTAATATATATTTAAATAGATAATTTCATAGGTTAAATGATATTATTACATAATGTTAGAGTGATTATAGTTGTTGTTCTTTTTGTCAAGTTTTATAAAATAAAATAGGTCCATCAAAAAAATTATGGCCCATGAGCTGGCCCTGACCCTTAAGACATTTTAGGGCTTTTTGGCCCTGTTGACTTTTTTTAATGTGGGCCTTTTAACCTTGTGACCCATTTGGCCCTAACCCATACGGGCTAGGGCTAAATGGGCTAGGACCGACCCATTTGACGGCTCTAGTCTATACATTCTTCAATTAGGATTTACGATCGAGGCGATGACTTCTATAATCACACTTGAAGTCCAGGAATTCAAGTAAACCAAGTGGGCCAGTCTCCTGAATTTGATGACCAATAAACATCACAAGAAATTAGCAATGCTGTTATCTAATATCTACTACTATTCTGTTAGAGGGATAGAGATCACCTGTTCCATTTTGGTATATCATACTCTGTGACCACTAACCCAAATGTGGCCGTACCAAATGGGTTCAGGTACGTCTAAATAATTTAATATAGCTTAAACTCAAGCACCCGCCTATAATGCCTCGACGCCCATAGTCCAGAATAAAATCGCTGACTACCATAGCATCTGAAGGACCATTTGACGATCTGCGTCAGGGTCCTAAATCCTAA
Organism: Sophora flavescens; assembly: GCA_030762895.1. Classification (NCBI taxonomy): domain Eukaryota; kingdom Viridiplantae; phylum Streptophyta; class Magnoliopsida; order Fabales; family Fabaceae; genus Sophora; species Sophora flavescens. The sequence goes on along the minus strand of CM061067.1, from coordinate 52,222,431 downwards.
TCAGTAAGGACTACATGAAATCCATGATGATCGTGATGATAATAGCGTAGTAAACATACAAGGCCAGGATTGAACAAAGTTAGAAACATCTGCCGGAAAGTCAAATTAGCATCACATCAGCTCAACCACTGAATTACCAATAGTGGGTCCAACGACATACAGTACACAACATCACAAAGACATTCCATTTTCCCAACACTATCAAAGACGAAATTATTATACAATAACTCAACTGTACAGTAAATAAATCATCATAGGAATAATAAAGCATCACTTTAAAATGCAATTATTTGGGACATCTCCTCGTTGTCCCTAATCACCTGTTCAATTGAACACATTGCATGACCGAATACAGCCAGTCCAACCTATGGAATCTAACAATCATGATCATGATCTCCTAAACCTAGAAATCAGGGAGGCGATCTGAACTCTACAATTGCCTTCTCTTTTAGAGTCCATTTGAAAATCTAAAAACAGTGAGTCATGTACCATATCAATCCATGACAAGATGGTGTACACAACCAGAAACGGGGTCAATTGCCATAATATGCCAATTAAATTATTAAAATGCTCAGACATAGTAACAAAACCAGCCATGTCAGGGTCACTGGCATACTTTTGCAGAAGCACAGCTCTTTCCCCACATTTCTGTAGTTCGTCTGTGAACTTACCTGCTTGCATTTGGTATCCTATGCCTCCGTCGTCTTCTAGACCTTCCTAATAGTAGCCTGTGGAGTCCACGTCCAGAGAGAGCAGCAGAACTTGCAGTGGCAACTTGGTGCAAACCAAAATGATCAACATCAAAAGAATTCGCAGCATGGTCCTGATTATACCTAATGTTTGACAAAAAGCGGCTATTTCTCCCCAAACCAAAGGATCTCATGGAAAAGAAATCATCCTCCAGATATTCCTCGTCAGAATCATAGTCATCACTGTAAAAGGCATTGTCATTTGGCTCAAGCACATAATCACCCAGTACCATAGCCCCTGGTGTTGAAGATAATATAGTGCTGATCACATCATTCCGTTCTTGTTCGCACTCGAGTCTTTTCCATTTTTCTTCTCGTATAGGGTCCACCTCTCGTGGTCGAGAAAACGGATGCTTAGACCTTACATGCTTCCTAAGCTGCTTGTAATTACCCACAAAAGAGCAATCATCCTGCATGCAGCTTCTTTTCTTGGCATTCAGAGACTCCCGTGCTGCTTCAACAACCGTCCAACCTTTCACCTGCCTGCGACAAAGGGGGCAGAGAAGCTCTGACACTTCTGTGTTGTCATTAGGTTCACCTGTGCTTAAATCAAAATTTGAATTGTCTGTTTCTAGCTGCAAACTTTGAGCAGAAGTTGCTTTTGTGTAGGCCTTTTTGTACTGTTCAAAACAGTTTGAATAGCGATGACTAGTAGCACACATATAAGGGCGACAACCTTTGTTATAAGATGAACAAAGGAGAAGGATAGCATTGTGGGGAACCTCCATACACACTGAGCAAGTTGCATCTTCCCAATCTTTCTTCTCCAATGCTTTAGAAAAGCTCTTCTTTACATTAACATCTTTCATATTCTTTCGTGCACAAGACAATAGATATGGGGTTGCCCGGTGACCTTGAGACTGGGACTTGCACCGCTCCTTACCAACTTTAGCCATTTCAAACTGAACCTGAAACTGATCAGAAAGAGGGATATTAAAAATGAGAGAAATTCTAACAAAATAAATTAAAGGGATGGTCATTCAAAACACAATAAATCAAATATTTAAATTGCAGTTGTCATATCATTCAAATGACTTTATAGTAATTTTTAACAAGACCTACTAAGGTGTAAGGTTCTCGTCATAGTGATATTTTTAGCCCCAAAAGGCATATAATAATAATATCAAAGTAATTCAATTATTCTCCACAAATTATAATACTCCTATTAGGCCTAAAATCATATAAAGCACGTGTCTAAGTACTAAGTAGAAATACTACAACCTTAAACCGGACTCATCAACTGGCATTAATCTTATGATTCGTAGCTTAACTAACAGAGAGGGCATAACCCTCAGGAAACTCTTTCATAAGCCCCTCACCCTATTTAAACACAACACCATAGTACACAAGTCTAAGATAAAACAGTAAACAACAAAATATCATCTTTCAGCAAATTGGAAAAATATAAACATATAAAGCAATGTGAAAATATGAACTATAACACAAAGAACAAAGAACAAAAAAAAAAAATCATACAATCAGGTAAATAACTAACATCACCAGCAAAGATAGCAAATACAAATAAAACTCAAGGTTCATACAACCAATCCATATATATCATTCCTCATATCAGCGGAATATCCCATGAAATCTGAAACAAAAAATCCAAGGCTAGATCACTGGATTCACACAATTTTTTCTCATTTTCTGCATTTATGGATCCAGGCTTATTTGCACATATGCAATCGTAAACTGATTTTACACACCCAAACTTCCATCCTTTTAGTTTTGAAATACACCCAAAAGAATGACAGTATATATATATATATATATATAACCATGTCATGGAGCACCATAAAGTAAAGAATAGAAAAGTATAGGGCAAAACCTTTAATTGGTGGATTCTTCATCTTTTCCACACCCTTATACATTTTTTCATGCTAAACTACAAACCATATGGACTACCTTTCAAGAAAGTTCATGCAGCATGTAAGCTAAATCAGCACATATAAAATATTAGATGCTTTATGATACACTTCTCTATATCATAAATTTCAAAATCCTTTATTTTCTAAAGCTGGAACATCGTTTAACATGTCACATTTAAATTCAGTAAGTAATAACATACTTAAAGAATAACATATTGAGTCATATCTAGTGATCCTTCACATTAGCTTAGGGTCTTCTGACAATCCTCTCTACAAGTTTAATGGTGATCAAATTGCTAACAGATGTCCTTGAATCGTACTAGAGTACGAAAAAAAGGAATTGTATCCATAACTATGTTTTATGTCCATTAGGAAAGATAACAGTAAACTTAACCAACATAAACATTCCTGGAAGTTGATCGTCACCAGTAGAAAACAAAATTTTTCTAACAACTTATAGAATTTTTAAACATGTCGAAGCATAAAAGAATATTATAAATTTGTGAAAGTTGATTTATCAAGACAAAAACCAGGATTAAAAGATTATCACTTCTGATTTATGAATCACGACAAATTATCTTCTGAAGGGACAAAACAAATCCCAGTTCTCACAGCAACAAAACTGTATATGGGTTCTTTTCCTATTAGCACGGCGAAATACCCGGACTGTGCCCAGGCCCTATAACTTGAATATTCTCCACTGACGGGGAAATTAGTACTTACTAGAGCCCTGACTCAATGGGAGATTGCACCCACAAGCCAATGACTAAATGCTGATGAGGATTTTAAATGCATCAACTACATGCAGAGCATGCAGGACTAAAAGCATTCAACAGCCACAGGATGCATTATGCTTTATCCAACAAAATCCTAAATATGGTCTTTAAAACAATCAATGACAAATTACTATATAAGAATATTCTGAAATTAAGAAATTACAATAACAAATGGAAATCATTAACTACAAATCATATATCAAATGACTGACAAAAGAGTAAGAAAAATGAAATATTCATGCCAACGAGTCTCATTGCTGAACAAGGTTAATTATCGTAAGAAATATATCCTGCAGTCTTTTTAGTTTTACAACAACAGGATGCAAAATATCAGAAAGGCGCAGCTTTACTTATGAAACTCGTATTGATTTCCAGACACAGCATAACCAGTAAAATATTTATAACATCAATGGTGTCCTGTCATATTTGATTCCTAGATAATGAAGAACAGTTTTACAAGAAGGGCTGAAATAAGTGGTTCATTCGGCACAGAACTAATGGTTTTTCAATTTAGAGTTTAAACTCTCTGGATGGAGAAAATTATTTTAAAAAAAAGGTCATACAAGAAGGTGGAGTGATAAGCTAAGGGTTAGGAGCCATTGCACAAAATCTCAATGTAGTGCTACTACCATTGCAAACAGTCCATGAAAAATAAGCCATTGTTCCAACATCAACTCACAAGTTACAAGCTTCTCCAATTTTTCGACTGCCTATATGATATGACCACTTTCTACTAATCAAAGTATCTGGAATGAACTGCTTGGTGTGATAAACTGATGGGACAGCAACATCACATCAAAGTCCAACAGATGCACAGCCATCAAGTAATCCACCATTTCCACAATGAAAAGGTAAAAAGAAATGCATCTATATTTCTTTCTAACAACAAATTCAGATTATCAAGCTTCAAATCAGCATCCAACAAAGAATAAACACAATTTTCTGTCAATAAGTCCCTACATTAGCTTCTAAAAACTAGAAAGTAAGATAGCTGCACCGGACAAGAACAACCAAGTATCATGACCAAAAGGCAATTATCCAAACAACATGAATTGTTTAGATTTACTAGCAATGCAAGCATCGAGTAATTCCGATTAACATTCTGAATGAAGAAGGAAACTATAAAAGATGGTTCAATATGTTGACATACTCGAAGAGTTCGAGATCAGGAATCCAATAATGGAATCAGTGCTCGTAATCCATAAATAAACGAATTTATGAAAAAGCGGATGCAGATACAAAATTGATTAAAAAAGAGAAGAAACAGATCGTGGAACCGAAAGCTAGAGAAATACCTGGAAACGAAACGAAGGAAATCAATCGAAGAGAGCGCCCGATCTTGGCGCTCACGTTCTCTAAAATCCAAAAACAATAAAGAGGTGACGTGTGACGTGTGACGTGGGATGTGTGCTGTGCTGCAACACCTACCCCTATGCAGCTGCTTCTCACGCCGGCGGGACTCCAATCTATACAGTTTTCATATAACTCCCATCTTCAAAATAACTCCAGAAAGCTCTTCTAATACCAGGCTGGGTTCTGCTGGGCTCATGAGCCCATTTCATTCATGTTACTACACACTCGGCCCTATTTTCCTCCCCAACCCCCTTCACTTTATATTGGATTATGGAAACTTTTAATTTTAAACAGAATCTAAATAAAATATAGATTAAATTTAAAATTATTTAAAATGTATGAAATGATGGGATTACTAAAAAGTTAATAAGAAATACAAATTGAGGGAATATATTCTGGTGTGGGTTGATAGCTTTAATTAACTTTTTTTTAAAAGTGTCAAGAATATATTCCACCAATTTCATGAAGAAATTACCTTGAACCTAGAGGAAAGTGCAATGATGGGTTCCTTGGAAGCATCCTAGCAATATAATCCCCCACCTTCTTCTTTCTCCCTCTCCCTCACCGCCTCCCTCATCCTGCGGTGCATTACAATGGCAGCATTGTCCCTTTGCTTCCTCTCCTTCATGCGTTTTCCCACTAGGCATCAATGGCAACACTACGATCGAGTCCGTCATAGCGAAATCGCCGCCCTGGTCTACCGATGCGCACGGTGGGGCTGGAAAACGTGAACGGAGAGGAGAGATCTGAAGCAGCAGTGGGGTGGGGGTGGTCGGAGGAATGAGTGGGGGGTGGGGGAGTGGGAAGGTGGTGGAGAAGGAAGGTAATTGCCGATTCCCTATGGGCTTTCCTAACACAACAGCAACAACCTTGTCCTCCGCAGAAATGGCGATGACAGAGGCGGTGGGGGTGGGGGCATGACGAAGTCGGATCTATCGACAATAGATGACAACGGAAAGGATGAGGCACCGATGAGAAGGATGAGGCACCTAAACCCGAAACCTCCCTCACCATACAAGTTATGGTCCTGCTAATTATCATTCATATTCCAATCAAAATTCATCACAATTCACAAATCAAATGCCAATACGATATTGTTACTGAACTATTCAAATTATAAGTGATTGTTGTTGTAACCAATGAAAGTTAGGGTTTATAAAATAGAAAAAGAAATCGTAATTGAAAAACGCATTTTGAAATTGATGAAAAAAATAAAGAAGGGGACTTGTAGAGGAGGAATGGGGTTGGAAGAGGAGTGAACCACTTGGGATTGGAGGAAGCGTCAAAGAAGTTTAGATCCAAGTTGAGGGAGGATGAGGTGAGAGAGAAGGGGGTGAGAGAGAAGGGCATGGGGTCAACTTTTAATTTTGAAAAGATTTGGGATTTTAAAATATATTTTTTTTGCTTATAAGGGCTTGCTCATGGTGAGAGATATGCCCAGATCTCCCACCATAGCCTTCGCCTTGTAAGTAATATAGCCAACTTTTGGTTACTCAACCACCAACCAACATAGAAAACGGAAAACTATATTGCACAGGGAAACAAGACAACAAAAATGATAAAGATAACAACAATTCGAAAAATAGATGTAAAGAAACAAGGGTCATGCTAACAAGTGTCCTTAGGACACTCGTTAATGAACCATAAAAAACAAGTTTTTTTATTGAGAAACTAAGTATTTCACTTCTCCGAATATTAAATATACTATTTCTCAATACAAACTTTCTTTTCTTAGTTCCTTAACGAGTGGCCTAAAGGCACTCGTTATCATTCTCCAAAAAACAATGACATGCTAGAAAGATATGTGATAATATTTACAAATTGCATGGTCGGTCTCTTATTCGTAGGTGACGTTTGATATCTGGAATGTTTTATTCCCAAGTAAACTACATTCCTGGGAATGTGATTCACGAGAATAAAGTTTTCCCACATTCACACATGGAATAGAGTTTTCCCAAGTTTATAACTATCATTCTCTAGTTTTATTCCCGGGAATCTTTTATGTCTGGGAATAACTTTTTAAAACTTGTACCAAACATGAAAAACTTTTATTCCTATGTCTACATTCCCAGGAATATTTTAATAAAACTTATACCAAACACTACCTTCTATCACCTTCTATCGCTCCTAGAGGTAAGCCTATACGATAATATTTACAAATGGGGTTAACTAACAACTAATTTGAAGGAAAGGCGTCCCTGCGGGGGCAAAAATTTTCAGCTCAACGTTGATCCTTCAGCTTTGCTACAACTGACAAATCATCATTAAGTAGCAACACACTGAGCATAATTCTCCGATAGGACATTGCCAAGTGGAGAAATAGGTTTTCTGGAGCGCCACGATTGCTGCAATAGTGGACCCCAGATCAACCCCAGCAACTTGAAGACTGATCGTTGGAAATATGTTACGTGCAAAGAACAGAGCTGTAATCATGAGCAAAAGAAACAAATTAGCCAGTGACAGAAAATCAACCCATGCCAAAACGATTTGGGCAAATAGATGCAAACAATATAGTCTTTCATTTGAGAATTCCACCACAGACAGGTTAGAAACGATGCCTACTCTTCTTCCTTTTCTTATCTGACCCCAAATAACCATGAAACTGCACTTGAACCCCACCCAACTTAACTAAAGGCATAGTATGTGCATCCTGAAAACCAAAACTGACGTTTCAAGCATCTTAAGCATTTTGTCTCCATCCAAAATGATGTCATGACTCGCGAGTTAGAGTGTATGGATAACCATGAAAACATTTTTTCAATATAAATTTAGGTGTCATGATAAAGAGAGACAAACAGCAGCAAAACGAGATAGTATGTAACAAACTTTACCTGTTTCATAGTTGAAGATGACAAAGTTTAACCCTTTCTGCCAGGAATATTTGGAAAAGAACCGGAGGACCGGGAAGGTGGCCTTTGGATAAATGGATGGTTTAAGAGTTGAGCAGCAGCAGGACGATCATCTGGATTGACTTGAAGGCACTGCAGGATAAAATCCCGTGCATCTCTTGAAAGAGAATCAGGAATAGGAGGTCGCTCGCCTCTTCCGATTCTAAATATTGCTTGCATCTGTTAGAAGAGATTAATCAAAGCTCAAGTCAAAACCAGCAGTAATGCAATTTTAACAGTTATATTTAACACAAAAATATTCATTTTTTATACTGCCGTTAACAATTAACCAAAAATTCTACCAAATGTAAAACTGGGACACACAGAATCAACAGAATCCATGAGTCAATTTACAGAATAAATAGCGGGAACGTGGAGAATTTGGATAAAATGGTCACCTGAACTGTTTAATAGTTAACAAACAGCAAAAGCAAACATTCATACTACCACATGAAACCAAAAAAAAATGAACTGATTGGAATTAAAAACAGAACTGACATTGTGAAAACAGACAAAAAAGGAGAAAGAAAATCAGGGGTTATAAGAGCACCCTTACAATGAGTTCAAATGGTAATGGAAGTGAAAATAGCAACAATAAGATACATACACATTCCAAATGAGAGTATGGAATTTGGCCTGTTAACATCTCCAGCACAGTGCATCCCAAACTCCACATATCAGCTGGAAGCCCATAACCCCAACTATTTCCTTTTACAACCTGCATATTTCAGCTTGATAATCAATAGCTATCAAGAAATCAGAAAATGTAACACCCAAAAAGGGGGACATTTTGGAATGTTTAGGTTTCTAGTTTATAAAAGCAAAGGGATGTTTCTTTTCATACATGAAACAAATAAATTCTTGAAACAAAATATGCATAACTACTTTACCACTATCAATAATTATACTCAGATATTCGTTACATTCATCAAGCCTTATGGCAAATAAATGTGACAAAAGCAAATGACAAAAAGAAAGAATAATAGAGGCTCATCCAGAAGATGATTCCATACCTAAGTTAATCAACCCCAGAAAACTTCTTGTGATTGTAAAACTATGTTTTATCCATGTGTAGAAGATTCAAGATTGTATTAACTATCCTTGCAACACTCCATAGTTTCATTATTTCAGCTTCTAATAACCTTATTAAAAAGTGTAACATGATCCAATGTTGCTCCTTAGTTAATTTTTGTAGGGTTCTAATAATATCCTCGGGTTCTATGTGGGGAGCACCAACAACTCCACGAATAAGCAAAAGCATTTAGAGTTTTAGGCCATTGTTAGATATGGGCCCGAAGGGGTTAGATTGTTAATATAGTTAGTTAGTAGGGAGTTAGAGAGTTAGTTAAGGGAAATAAGGCATGTTGCCTATAAATAAGAGGGTAGATTGAGAGAAAGGGGATCTGGTCATTTGAGAATAGTTGGGGCCTTTGGGCATTGGGAGAGTCTAGAGTCTCTCGAATACTCTAGGAATACATTCTGTAAAGGGGTTTTCCCTAATTTATATAGTAATATCAGTTGGTTCCTATCAACTGGTATCAGAGCTCCGATCTTGGAGCTGTGGGGTTTTGCACAAAATCTTGGAGCTGTGGGGTTTTGCGCAAATGAATTCAGAGGCTGTTCAGAATTCAACAGGAGTTATGGATCCAGTTCTTGGCATTTATGATGAAATCATAAAAGAGCTGGCAGATTGGAGAAGAGAACTCAAGGAGTTACGACTAGCGATACCAATCTTTGAAGGAGAAGATGCTGATGGGTGGCTGATCAAAGTTGAGAAATATTTTGATGCAGGGGGAGTATGTAAAGAAGAAGATCAGATACCAATGGTTCCACAGTAGATGAGTGGTCGTGCTCTGACTTGGTACCGATTATGGGTTTTTATCAATCCAAATGCCACTTGGGGGGATTTTAGGGAGGCGATGCTTGAGCGCTTTCAACTAGAAGAGCAAGATTCTTGGGAGCAATACAACAAGAAGAAAGATGAAGGTTTGAGGACCAAGAACCATAATCTTAGGGGTGACAACGAAACAGAATAAGGGAAGGAAAGAGAAACAGTAAAAGGAGGAGCAAAATCGGAAAAGGATACAATCGGTATAGGAGAAAGAGGAGGCGTCGAGATTGCTGGTGGTGAGGAGAAGGCAGATTGACATACGTTATCTTCAGTGCGTCACCGTTCCGCCGTGGAAGGGGAGGGTGAGAGGGTGAGTCATGGAAGCAGGAGATGGCGGAGAATAACGGGGCCATCATGACCAGAGGACTTTGCGCAGTTGAAAAGGGTTCCGTCAAGAAACCACCACCAAAGACGCCGGACGCGGAGCCACATACGGCGGCGGGTGAAGCACTAGCGGCAGCGACAAGGGGAGAGATCATGACCAGCCGGAAAATCCAAGTCAGCAGCACCTGCACCGCCGTGGGGAGGGAACCAACGAAGTTGAGGTGCGGAGGACCGATCAGGCTGCCGCCGCCGCCGAAACCTCTGGACCGTGATACTCATTGGTGGGTCGTCGGGGCATGGGCAGCTGAGGAAGAGGAAGGCAGCAACACACATGAGAGACTAAAGGGCATTAGGGTAAGACAGACACTTCAGATATTGGGCCCACTTGTTACCCTAAGGAGCCAGGCCCATATGAGGATGGAATTTTGCAAGCCCAACATAATTGTATATGCTATACTCAATGTGGGTTCTATTCAAAGGCTCAAAAACATTAAAAAGTTAAAGCAGATTGACATGAAGGGTTACTGTAATGGGTCACATATCTGGTCTTTGTCCTTCCAACAGTGGGATCCAGGTGGTGAAGACCAAAATGACTTCAGTTTTAACACATGTAATAAGCTGCTTTTGTAATCATTTTCGATTTTTCCATGCTATTCACCTTGAGGACAAGGTGAATGTTTAGGGGGGAGTATTGTTAGATATGGGCCCTTAGTTAGTTAGTAGGGAGTTAGAGAGTTAGTTAAGGGAAATAAGACATGTTGCCTATAAATAAGAGGATAGATAGAGAGAAAAGGGATCAGGTCATTTGAGAATAGTTGGGGCCTTTGGGCATTGGGAGAGTCTAGAGTCTCTCGAATACTCTAGGAATATATTCTGTAAAGGGGTTTTCCTAATTTCTATAGTAATATCAGTTGGTTTCTATCAGCCAGCAGGAAATGTATACAGTTTGTTTAATTTCATTAGTAAGTTTCTGGTCCACAGCTGAAGAAAAGCAGAAACTCAAGCTACAGTTGTGCATCCAGAAACTAACATGACTAATTATAGTTAAAGAAAATATTTAGAAGTTGGAACCATGTACACTCCATTAATAAATTTCAACAGTTGAATCATTTTTTGGCAATTCTCTTCAAAAGAGGAGATTGAAGGCAAACCTCGGGGGCCATCCAGAATGCTGTCCCCTTGCATGATTTAACATCATTCAATTTGGTTGCCTGAAAAACAATTCATAAAGCAATATCAGAAAACAGAGATGACGAGAAGAAAGACTAAAATAGACACAGCAGCATAAACCGAGTAGGGTGAATACCTTTGCCAATCCAAAATCTGCGAGCTTGACAGATCCATTTGCATCCACCAATATATTTGCACATTTAATATCCCTTAAATCAAGAAAATGTAATTAGATTATTATTTACAATGATTGCTTCACACCGATTCCAAAACTGACACAGGAATACATAAAACATGGTGTCAAAGAAATCATGAACCTAGCCCAAAGAGAAAAACTCTGCCCGTTAAAATTTCCAAACTGAAACTCTCATCAATTGTAAGTCTATGCAATCTTAAGTTCCAATATATTCCTCAAATTCGAAATCTACCCTGACCCTAGTTTGACATAGATGAACATGACTCTCCTTTATTCTTCAGAAAATTCACATTCAAAGCTCAAAGTAATCAATAGATGAAAAAAACATAACAAATCGTACACAAATACTAGACTATGTATTAGTTTGGGGAAAGAAAAGAATAGAAGCTAGGAAGGACAATAATTGGATGAGAAATCCCTCTTCCTCAACTCTCTTCTTTGGCCCAATATATGAACCAGGTCATGGTCCTCAAAAATAAGCAAAATGCATTAGATGCAGTGAAAATGAAGAGATACCCCCGGCGCGCACGCGCCCCCCCCCCTCCCCCCCCCCAAAAAAAAATTGTGGCCTAATAACAAGAAGAAAAAGAAGCAAATGCTACAAAAGTCATTACAAAGAAAATTTATATTGCAACTATGAGATAGCAAGCAAAAGCGAAGTTCCTTTGAAGGTTGAAGAAGGAAAGCAAGAACCATAGATATGAATCATGTCAGCATTGTTCCAGAAAAGGGACCCGACCGCTCTACCAATGAGCTACCGAGGAACAACAGGAAATTCGCGCTCATAGAGTTCAATTCACATTCTCAACCCATGACCAATTAATATGAACTTGAAGTTTCATTCGTAACTTGTGGACTATGAAGCACCGATACTCCAAAATGGATGCCGTATCCGATACGTACCCGATACCGATACTCCATCGATACGTGTCGAAAGAGTATCGAACACGTCTTTTTAAAAAAGAAAAAAAGAAAAAATCCCGATACTCCATCGACACGCTCCGATACTCCGTTAACACACTCCGATACTCCATTGACACACTCCGATACGTTCAAATGGGGGACTCGGATACATTTAAATGAAAGTGACTATTCACCTCTTAGCCATCAAGACTTCAGATTTGAGAGTTGGAACTTCAACTCCCACTCTTTCATTGCAACAAATGCAATTTAAGATCCATCTCCTAATACCTATGCATTTTCTTCACCTATATCATCTGATGTCTCTCTTTTATTGCATCTTCAAACTTTCACTTTGTTATTATTTTCTTTAAAGATTCGTCTCGTCTTTCTTCTTCAAAGGTTCGGCTAGATATTGAAATTTCAAATTGAAACCACCAACTATATATTGAAATTTGAAAGTTTCAAATTGAAACTTATCCAATGATTGGGACCTCTGGGTATTCGTACGCTACTATGCATCATTATTATATATATTATGTAAATTTTTTATATATATTTAAATACGTATCCCAAACGTATCGTATCCTATATTTTTTAGGAAAAGACATATCGACGTATCGGATACGATACGTATCCGATACTCGTATCGTATCTGTGCATCATAGCTTGTGGAACTTCTTCGCAGTGGCTCATGTGTCACAAAGGAAAGCATAAGGAGATTAGAACAAAATTTTTGAAAAAAATCTGGAATTACCTGTGAACCACATTTCGATCATGAAGATACTTCAAACCATGCAGAATCTGTCTCGTATAGACAGATACTTGGGAATCTCGAAGAGTATACCTTCGGTAGAGGCTTGCAAGGGAACCTTTGGTTACAAGCTCAAGAAAGATATACAGCTTTGATTCATCCTGTATCAATATCAAGGAAGTGTAAACTACAGTTCCCACAAGACAGTAGTTATAGAATGAAATTACAAGCTGTACAGAAGCAATATAGATTCAGAGGAATGGGAAACACTAGGGGAAAACTTGTTTATAGAAGGAAAAATATGAAACTAGCCAGAATGAATATGATTAATGCAGCACAAGTAAGGAAATAATGAATGGAATCCCCTGGTATGTGACATATCTGGCCATGCAACATATCATGTAATATTAATTGTTACTTTGATATAATAAATTGGAGACCAGTGCTAGCTTCATAAAGCAGCGAGATAACAGGGCATAATCAGTATACTTCAACCCACCCATATGATAGGAACTGTATTAATAAGGGGAAATAGTGTAAAAATGATAAGTAGCAAGCTCCAATTACAGAGAATAGAAGCTGGAAATTGCAGAAAACAGTACAGAAAAGATAGAAAATATAAGGGCCTGTTTGCTTTGTTTCCAGTTTAATGTTTTTATTTCCTGTTTTCAGAAATAATTACAAAACTGCCACATTGTTTTCATTCTGTTTCCTGTTTTCAGAAATTTGTACAAGAAACACTGAAAACAAAAGACAACAGGAAATTAGAAACAAAGCAATCAGACCCTAAGAGAAGCAATGTTATTTCTGCCCTGTGGCATAGCCACCCCAAAACTACCCACATGATGGCATCCCCCTCGCCACTCTATTCCATTCATAACGTCCCCTTCCATGATTCCAGCACCAACTGCCAGTTTCCTGCTGCCACCTGTCACTCAGTTAGAGTCATCTTTTACTTGCATCACAGACTCCTCCACTATACTTCCTAACTCATTCCCCATTCTACCCTAATCCTCCCTCTCCTTTCTTTGGTATACCTGAATTGGAGGCCAATGATTTCGAGGCCCATCAGCATAATGTCAGTTTTTGTCACATTCACTGTACTCAGACAGGCACACGCCATTCCAGGTAATTGAACCAAGAAGCATTCTTCAAGTTTTACCAAATGCAGGAAATTTCATCCCATTTTGAATCATAAGCTTACTCTGTTAGATGTGAAAATATAGACAATTTACCCTGCCCCCCAAATGAAAAGGTTGAAAATGATAATAATAAGAAACTAAAATATTGCAAAAATGATTTAGCGCCTGGTGTTCTGGTTTTTTACATAATAGTCATTGCAGTCATGTGCATGATCCTTGGTCATACAAATGGTAGATTACATTTCATGGCCTATCATGACATCATGTCCTGACTAAACATTCCACTTAAATTGAAAATGTAAAAAGTTTGAGATGTTTAGGGACCTATTACATTTGTGATTTGACATGATCTGTAATGGCATCTTTCAACATAGGTTCAACAATGGTAAACTACAAGAAAATATCAAAAATCAAATTGAACATAAAGGAAAAGACAAGAAAAGAAAGTACCATTTCTGTGCCAAAGTATTGAACTATATTCTCGTGCTCAAACTGACTCAAAAGTGCAATCTCCTGAGAGGGAGGAAGAGTAAGTAAAATAAGAGAGAATAAATATTGTAGGACTAACAAGAAGGAGACAGTAAATCAAGTTAATCTCCTCTCAAATGATTTACGAGATATTGCACAAGATAGCATAATATTTACAATTTACCTAAGAAATTTTTTTTTTGCATTGAAGAATGCTCATTATTGGAAAAATAAAATGTTATAAACCAATAAAAAGAGTAAGCCCGTCACCTGCTCCAGTTGATAGACACTTTGCTTTCCCTGATTCCCTTGATCAAGCAGTGAAACTTCTTTCACAGCAAAAAAGAATCCATCTCTACAGTGATAATCATCAGAAGATATAAATAACAAGTTAGTAATTGTCAGTCACTCGCATAAAAATAAAATTGATGATTAAATCATATGTACAATCATCACACGCAGTAAAGCATTGCTCTTAAGCTTTGTACATAAAATACCCAAAAGAAGCAGCAGTTTAATGGAAGACCTTGGATGATAATCTGTGCCCTATTGTAAGTAACTTTGGAGAATGCCAAATTAGAGAATAATCTTTTGGGACTTATGGTTTTGACAAAAAGGTTGCATTAGACGACAATTATAATATCCTTGCCCTTGCAAAATATAACTCCCTCGTCTCAAAAAAAAAAAATCTGCAGTTGTCATTTACCATGGTTTTATATACATTCATAGAGGCAGGCCAACAATTCAACTTGAAGCCGTCTTGGTCATGCACCAATTTCAGGCCAAATGAACAACCTAATTCACCGTTCAATTAAGGGGAAACACAAGTGTAATGAAGCTCAAATACATTTCCTAATTAGGAAGAGCAATAGAAAACTTGCAAAATTGCATTTCAGATATTATCTTCATCAGTTTACTAAAAATCACATTACAGGAAGTGAGAAACACCCAAAGCTTTAAAAGAATCTAGGAAACTTAGCAAAAGAAAAGTTAAAACAATAGAAAGGTCGGGCCCTTCAAAACTACGGTTAATGGTTTTCATCACACATCAAACGAACAACATACAATAGAACAAAGGGTGGGTGCCATCATGCTTCTTTCAGCAGATTGCTGACCAACCAAAATTTTGCCTTAAGTAGTCATCCACACATAAATTTACATTATTTTATGGGAACTTCAAAACTAGTTTTGGAAGCTTTTAAACATGGATGTAGAAGGAAATGACACATTGGATGAGATGGAAACCATCGTTTGAACTTCTAAGTCTTATGCTTCGGGGAGTTTGGGGAGAAAGAAGTGAGAGTTCGGTTGTTTGGAAAGGCAAACAAGTGAGTGAGGAGAGAAAATATGATGTGGAACCCACATGAAAAAATTTGAAAAAACATATCTGCCATTTTGTTTTGTATCATTCTAATATATTATTAGGGGCAAATATAACTTGATAACATTACAAAACTCAATTTTTCTTTCTCTACCTTTTTTCTGCTTCTTTAAATTCAAAAACCTAAAAATCTACTTATTTTCTACTGATATACTCCCATTCCTACTTCTTCCCACCCTAGCTCTCCCCTCCCTATTTCTTTCCACCCTCACTCTCCCATCCCTATTTCTTTCCTAATCCATACAAAGGCGCTTAACCAAAGTAAAGCAGTGGAATTTGGAGGGTGCAATAGCAAATGAGTGAAGAGGACGGAAACACTTACTCAGAAATTCCTTCGTAGACAGAGCCAAAGGTGCCTCGCCCCAAAAGCTCCCCCTTCTGCCAGTTCCCACTGGTAATAATACGCTTGATTCTGGCGTTAGGAGATATATTGTTGGACCTTGGATCCGTGTTAGTGCTAGAAGAATCATCTTCATTTGACGTACTAAACCAACACAACCCCGAAACCTCACCAACAATCTCCGCAATCCTCGCTGCATTATCCTCTTCCTCTTTTCTCTTCACACTTACCCCACCACCAACAACACCAACACCATCTTTTTCTTCTCCTTCTTCTTCACCTTGGGGAGCAAAATCCCTCAGAAGTTCCCACGTGGAGCACGTGCTATCAACTACCGGAACCCTCATCCCCGGCGGCGGCTTAAGCATCGGTGGACGAACCCCCTTGATACCCCCGCAACCGCCACTCTCACTGCAACATCCACTAGTCTCACCAGGCTCGTCTCTAACCCTAACCCTCTCTTCACATTTCTCACTCAATTGAGTCAATTCTTCACTCTCATTGAGCTTCAACCTCGGGAGAACATCCGAATTGGACCGAACCTTCATGGCCTCCCACGCAGCAGCAGGAATAGCGAAGTCTTCTGGTCCCGATAGCCCTAAGCTCCTGCAAATTCGGTCGAACTCGCCCTCGATTCCCTCGATTCGGAAGCTGGTTCGATCGTAGAACTCCATGGATCTGGTGTAGAGCGAACCCGAAGAGTCGTCAAACGACGATCCGGCGTCGTCGTAGAAGTACTTGACGGCATTGCGGCGCTCCAGCTTCGGTTTTCGTCGTAGATTCTTGAGATCCATCGACTCTGTTTGCTTTCTAGGGATAAAAAAAATCGCGGTAGTTGAAAGTAGCTTAGATTAAAGAATTCATAAGCTGCTTTTGAAATTGAAAGACCAAATACAGAGTTATTATGGTTGCTTTTGATAAGATAATTGATGGTTCTGTATGTGTCAGGTGATAAAAGCTACATTGAGACCAGATAAAAAGTAAACGGAGTTGACCAGAAAGAAGCAAGGGCTGCACTGAACACGACTGGTAAACGCCGTTGGACTGGAAAGTGGAAAGTGGAAAGTGGAAAGTGGAAAAAGAAAACGCGGTGTTACGTGGAACACCAAACGATGACTCGGATTGCTCCGCTGGAATTTTTATTTTAGAATTTGTCTGCGTGGATTTTACTTTTAATCGAAGAAGATAGGTATGGATATGCATATGCTTCAAATTAGGGGTGTTCGTGGTTCGGTTTGAATTAGTTTTAAGGGAAAAAATCATACGATCTGAAGTAGAAAAGTACATGCAGTTCGGTTCGGTTTGAAAGACTTCTAAAAAAATATTTGATTCGATTCGATTCAATCCAATTAAATGCGGTTTGGATCGGTTCGTTTGATTCGGTTTTTAACCATGATAATTAGTTATTTACATTATGTTATATGCAAAAAATATATATAGTGAATGAAAGGTCAAACTATTTCCTATTAAGTTAAATTGTAAAAATCAAATCCGCATACAAAGCATTGTCATATGGACTTTAAAAAGCAATTTTGCCATGTGTCTCAAAAATATCAGCATAATAAATAGTCATGCAAAGACTAAACAATAGCTTAAAAGCCATCACTTAATGACCAAACAGGGAAGGAAGACTTTGATGTTTGAACTAAGTTGGGCTTGTGGATCAAATGAGAGTAACTGAACTTGAGGAAAGTGTGAAACGACAGCAATAAAGTGACATGAACATATTTAAAATGCATATGTATATGTATAGTTTCGGTTTGGTTCGGTTTCCGAACCTCCAATCGAACACCGAACCGATCGGTTCTCCCTATTTTAAGTCCAAAAAAATCCAATTAAATTCGGTTTCCATCGGTTTTCGGTTATTTCGGTTATGTGGTTTTTTTAGGATCGGTTTGGATCTGAACACCCCTACTTCAAATATAACATAACCCATTATTTATTTTGGAATGGTTGGATTTTTTTGATGAAGCTGAGTAGTAAGAGCATCTCCAATGGTTAGTATTCAGGGGTCTGTTTGTTTTGCTTCCAAATTTCTGTTTTCATTTCCTATTTTCAAAAATAATTACAAAACTACTACCTTGTTTTCATTATGTTTCCTGTTTTCAAAGATTTGTACAGGAAACACTGAAAATAGAAAGAAAAAAAGTTGTTTTCAGTGTTTCCTGTACAAATTTCTGAAAATAGGAAACTGGATGAAAACAATGTGACAGTTTTGTAATTATTTCTGAAAACAGAAAATGAAAACAGGAAACTGGAAACAAAGCAAACAGGCCAAGCAACCCACTTTGGGTTCTTATATCACCTTCAAGTGGATCCCATTAAGCCACATCGCATTTATGCAACTCGCCAATTTTTTACTACAATGATGCATCTCTTAAGCAACCCACATTTTTATACTTTTTTATTTACACTCAATTTTATTTCAACTTAAAATATTATTTCATTCATTTTAATTAATTTAATATTTTTTGGTTGAAAACTAATTCATTTATTTTTATGGAAACTCATTAGCTATTTCAACTCTCCACCTCATGTGTATCTGGAAGCTTCAACCCACCCACCTCCTCAGAAACCCATTTCAGCTTCGTCCCCCTCTCCTTAACCACCACCACCTCCTCAGAAACCCATTTCATCTTCTCCACCCCCCACGCCCTTGTATCATCATCATCAACAACCCTTCATCTTCTCCTTCATCTGATTTCTGGGTTGTTGATAGTAGAAGTTTGATTTCTGGTTTATGGGTTTGTCTTGTTACTGTTTTTGGGTTGTTGATGGAGAATGCGTGCAGATCTAGAGGAGGAGAAGGCGACACCTAAAGAGCCACCATCACAGCAGCGTGCAATGCCATAGTTCATCCCCATCTTGGTAGTGAAGAACCATGTTGTCTCTATGTATTTTGGTTGATTTTCGCTGCCGCCTCCCTTTTGTTCCTTGATTTTGGTGTTGGAAACAATATTTTATTGTAAGGAATCGTTCCTTATATAAGGAACGGTGCTTAAGTTTTAGTTAAGAACCATGCCATGTCAGCTAGCTCCAATGGAGAAACAAAATAAGTAATCGTTCCTTACGTTTAAGAACTCTCTAAGCACTCACCGTTGGAGATGCTCTAAGGGTGTTTGCATATTAGATTAGATCGATTTTGAGGGGGGAAATAATTCAATCTCATTCCTTCAATGTTGTTCTTTAATCATCTGATCGATTTGATTTTAAAATTATATTCAATCCAATTTGATGGAATAATGGCGACTGGAACCTCAATCATCTAGCCACTTCTATGCTGGACAACCTCAAAGAAGTGATCCTGAACACTCCAGTTTTGTTCAATGCAATTGAAAACCTTCAAGATACTTGGTCTCGGAAGGGTAAGAATCATGGAATTTACAAAGCCTCATCGGGTTACTTTGGCTTATTGCTCAAGATGCATTACCTACAAATAATATGAGACACAAAAAGAGGTATGGCAGGGTCCCCGCTGTGTCAACGATGCTCGAGTGGTCCTGAAGATGCTTTACGCTGTCTTAGGGACTGCCCTCATTCATGTCGAGTCTGGTATAGAAAGGGGTTAGGTCAAAATGGAGCTTTTTTCAACCAAGGTGATGTGGTGCGTTGGATTCAGCATCATTTGAACACTGACTCTGAATGTCTTTTCCTAGCCAGCCTTTGGTGGATATGGTGTTGGAGGAACCAGATGATCTTTGGGGAAGAGAAGTGGGATGCCCAGGTGGTTCTTAGGAAAGCTAAATTCTCAGCCGAAGATTACCATACTTTCCTTCATCCGAGAAAAGCTAGGGACAGTAATGGAGATCTTGTGGTTTGTACCCTCCTCCAGTAGATAGAGTTAAATTGAACGTGGATGGTGGTTGTAGCCATAACTCCATGTTGATGGGCTCAGGAGGTCTGATCAGAAACTCATCAGGTGATTGGCTCGAAGGGTTCTCTAACCATGAGGGCATAGGTGATGCTTTCTTGGCTGAGATTTTAGCCATGAGAAATGGTCTCCAGTTTGCATGGGAAGGAGGATATAGGAAGCTTACGTGTGAAACTGATTGCATGGACCTTTTTGATGCACTTCAACACAATGTTGACATTAACCACCATAGACATGCTCACCTTCTGGTGGAGATTAAAGATATGTTGAGACGTCAGTGGTCAGTGGATATTGGCCATGTCTACGGGGAAGCGAACGTCTGTGTCGACTTTCTTGCAAATTATGGTGCTTAGGAGTATTTGGGCCGGAAGACTTGGACTGCTGCCCCCCCGAGGCGCTGCTAGGCTCATCTCTGCTTAGAGATAGCTTAGGTTTACGCTTTTTAGCTTAGCTCTCTATTTTTTATTTGTTTTCTTTCCTTGTACACACAAAAAAAATCCAATTTGATGCGTTTTATTTCGATTTGAATTGGATTGGTTTTCCGTTTTTTTTTTTTAAAAGCTATAAAGTATGATGTATGCTTTTCGTCCACTATTTACATGTCTATCAACTTTTGTAAAAATTTATTCTTTTGATTTTGAATAAAACATACAAGTTCGGTCCATACGATTAAGTTATTCTGCAGTTACATAAACAAATTATCCCTGACTAACTAAAACCAAGGTACAAAATACAATACAAGTTTGTGAAATTTGATCCTTATATGACAAATAAAGGGTATTTGCATATAAAAACAAATGTAATGCATTTTGAATACCGTATATAATACACAAAACAAAATCAAAATATTAAACAGAATGAAAGTGCTCATTCATAAAAGTATGAAAAACAATTATTAAGTATGAGTAATACTGTAAGTTCGATAATAATAGTATGTGTGTATAGTAGGTCGATTTGGATCATGGTTCTTAAAATCGGACCGGGAACCAGTCCAATATGTCTAGAAAACCGTTCAGCAACATAATCGAGTAGAAACTAGCGGAATCGGTCGTGAACCAGCCAGACCAGTGAAAATCGACGGTTCACCAGTTCACTAGGTTCTCGTAAAACACCTATTATTTAAATAAAAAAAAGGAAAAACACTGGGTCATTCTGGTCCATCTCTGCACGATCTTCTCCGACGACGACGTTCCTTCTTCGGTAAACGCAAAATAAGAAGAAGAGAAGAAACAAAAGGAGGAGGGGGAGGGCGTTCTAAAAACTGAAAAGAGATAATGGGTGAAGTGGGTGGTCTTATCACTTACCGTTGAAATTCTAAATTTCAGCTTTCAATTTTTTTTTTAAATAAAAAACTTAATATCTTGAGTATTGGGAATGCTTAACCTTGTGGAAAATGTAATCTATATTTCGACTTTTAAAAAAATTTATTTAATAAATTTAATATTGGAAAGTTGAACTTGTATTGAAAAATTGAGAGCCATTAAATCTTAGTTCATCAGAAAATATCATTTTAAGAGTAAACTTTATTATTTAATATATGATATAAATTAAATATAAATATATATATATATAGGTTAAATTACTATTTTGGTCCCTTATTTGTTTTAAAATATTCAATCTAGTCACTCAATTTTTAAAATGTTTAAATTAGTCCCTTATTTGTTTTAAAATATTCAATTTGGTCCCTCAATTGTCAAATGTAAAGCAAAATGTCTTTTTCCGTTAAGTTTCACCATTAAATTGAATAAATTAAAACAAATAAGGGATCAAGTTGAATAAATTAAAACAAATAAGGGACCAAATTGAATAAAATATCGAAACCAATTTGAATAAATTACAACAAATGAGGGACCGAGTTGAAATAATTAAAATAAATGAGGGACCATTTTGAACATTTTAAAAATTGAGAGACCAAATTGAATATTTTAAAATGAACAAGGGACCAATTTGAACACTTTAAAAATCGAGGGACCAAATTGATATTTAAAAAAAATTAAGGAAGGAAAATGATAATTTAGCCTATATATATAAATTAAAACCGGTTCGACCATGTTTCAATCATAGTTGAACTAGAAGACTGTGAACCAATGTCTTCACCGGTTCAAGCACTAGTCCATTTTTTAAAACATTGGTTTGGATTGGATGTAACATTGAATTGATTTTTACTAAGGAATCCAAAATCCAAACAAATCCATTGAAAAAAAGTTTTTTTGTGATTTTTTGATTTTTCGATTTTCAACTTTTATGGTTTTTGATTTTTCGAATCAGTTTCTGAGGCTTGAATTGGTTTGGATCGGTTGAAGAACACCCCTACTGAGAAGAAACAAAAAAAAAGGTTTTATACCAGTGCTGGATGGAACGTTTTTAGGTAAAAAAAATTATCCAATTTGAATAAGATGTTTATCTTTGATTTAGTTCAAATAAGATTAATCCAGGGGACCAACGTGGGGGTATCTTTTCCTTTTCTCGAGCTGAGGCTTTTGGTAAGGTTTTGGACAGTTGCAATTTGGTTTATTTGAACACGGCTGGGGGTAGATTTACATGGCATAGAAACTGCAGGGGTAACATAAGTATTTCCAAGAAACTTGATAGAGGTTTGGCCAATTTGAATTGGAGGATGGCTTTTCTAGAGGGTTTTGTTGAGATCTTATGTAGGTTTCACTCTGATCACAATCCCATCTTCCTTCGTTTTGGTGGAATGCCTCAAGTTAGGGGTCCTAGACCCTTCCGGTTTGAAGCGGCTTGGATTATTCATGACCAATACCGGTACATTGTTAAGAATGCTTGGTTATCTGGGGGAGGCAACCCTTTAACAGCTTTGGATGAAGTCAGAGATGACTCACTAAAGTTTAATAAAGATACCTTTGGCAACATCTTTCAGAAAAAGAGGGAGATTGAAGGAAGACTCAAGGGAATTTAGAGAAGCCTAGAGAAACTTGACTCGGTGGCTCTAATGCAATTGGAAAACAAGCTCCAACATGAATATAATAATATTTTGTTTCAAGAGGAGCTTCTTTGGTACCAGAAATCCAGATAAAATTGGGTGAAACTTGGGGACAAAAATACTTATTTTTTCCATGCCCAAACCGTTATTAGAAGAAAGAAGAATAAAATTCATGGCTTGACTCTCCCTAATATGGCATTTGGTGCAATGATGATGCGATCTTGCAGGAAGAAGCCCAATTTTTTTTTCCAATCTCTCTTCCAGTCAAATGGTCAACAAACAGTATCTCCCTTTGCGGTCAATAACATTCCCTGCATTGATCCTGATAGTGCTTTAGACTTAACCAAATCCGTCTCTAAGGAGGAGGTTTCTAAAGCCCTCAATTCCATGAAGCCTTACAAAGCGCCAGGTCCGGAAGATTCCAAACTATTTTCTTTAAATAGTATTGGCACATTGTTGGAGATGACATTTGGAATCTTGTTGAAGAGGCTTTTGAGACAGGAGTTTTTGATACCAAGCTTGCTGAGACTCTAGTGGCCCTGATTCCTAAAGTTGATAATACAGGTAATTTTAAGGAATTTCGTCCTATTAGCTTGTGTAACATAGTCTACAAAATTATTACTAAAGTCATGGTTAATAGACTTTGTCCTATCCCGAATGATTTGATTGGCCCTTTCCAATAGAGTTTCCTCCCTGGTAGAGGAACCTCAGATAATGCTATCATTCTTCAGGAGATCATTCATTCTATGCATAAGTCTAAAAGAAAGAAAGGTGATGTAGCTTTTGAAATTGGCCTTGAGAAAGCTTATGACCACGTTGATTGAAATTTTCTAGAGACTTGCTTAATTGAATTTGGTTTCCCTCCTATTATTGTGAAGTTGATCATGCATTGCGTCTCTTGTTCTTCTTTATCTATTTTATGGGATGGGAAAAGGATGCCAAACTTCTCCCCAAATAGAGGCCTTAAACAAGGAGACCCACTCTCCCCATACCTCTTTGTCATTTGTATGGAAAAATTATCTTTGGCCATTATTGATGCTGTTAATGAGGGAAAATGGAGCCCGATTAAAGTTACGAGAAATGGTTTGGGGATGTCTCACCTTTTCTTTGCAGATGATGTGCTTTTATTCTCCAAAGCTAAGAATTCTCAGATCCGAGTGATTACAGAATTATATGACAAGTTTAGCAAGGCTTCTGGGCTTAAAGTCAACCTAGCTAAGTCAAGGGCTTTTTTTTCCTACGGAGTCTTTAGAGCAAAAATTGACAACTTGACTAGTATCTCTTCTATTCGGAGCACAACAAACCTGGATAAGTATTTGGGTTTTCCTGTTATTAAAGGAAGAGCAAAAAAATCAAACTTCGAGTTTATAGTTGAAAGGATGAAAAATAAACTATCATCTTGGAAGCACAGAATGTTAAACAAAGCAGGCTGGCTGGCTCTTGCTTCTTCAGTGCTAACTGCCATTCCTTCCTATTTTATGCATTTGTTATGGCTTCCTCAAAGTATTTGTGATATGATTGACAAAACTACCAGGGATTTCATTCGGAAGGGGGTTTCTAATAGTGACTTACATTTGGTTGGGTGGAATAAAGTTACCCTTCCAAAGAAGTTGGGTGACCTGGTTATCAAAAAAGCAAGAGAAGCCAATACTTCCCTCCTTGGAAAGTTGGTGTGGGAGATCCAAAATTCTCCAAACAAGTTGTGGGTGCAAATTTTGTCACAAAAATACATTCCCAATGACCCTTTTCTCTATGCGAATACCAAAAGAGGGTCAATGATTTGGAACTCTATTGTCAAAGCTAGAGATGTCCTGAGACCTGGTTACGGTATGCGTATTGGGAGTGGAGATGCCTCCTTCTGGTTTGACTCTTGGACCTCCATGGGTCCTCTTTGCATTCTTGTGGATTTTGTGGATGTCCAGGATACTCATCTTGCAGTTAAAGATGTCAGGAATGTAAATTCGTGGGATCTTAACAAACTGGTTACTTTGATGCCTCAGGAAGTGAGAGATGCGATTCTGAATACCCAAGTGCATATCAGAGATGATGTCCCTGATGTATTAATGTGGGAAGGCAACGTGCATGGTAATTATATGATTAAGGAGGGTTTTATGTGGCTGCTGAAGCAGAGACCCGTAGCTCCTGATACAGGCACTTGGGGTTGGATTTGGAATATGAAAGGGCCAGAAAACATTAAATTCCTTTGTTGGTTGGCTTGTCATGAGTCAGCTCCTACCAACAATCTTCTTCATCATCGTGGTATTCTGCATTCCAGTGTTTGTCAGAGGTGCATGCTGGGTGAGGAAACTTTTATCCATAGTGTAAGGGACTGCCCTAATTCTAGGCGTATCTGGGAAGCTTTTTGATTTACAAATGCAAACTTCTATCAAGACATGGAAGCCCCTTCTTGGCCGAGGAATGGTATTGATGATATGAAAGGTCCTTTGTTTCTTGATGTCCTTTGGTGGTCTTGGAGAGTTAGAAACACTAACTGCATTGGAAAGGAAGACATTCAACCTTACAAAGTCATGATCAACACTAAGAATCTTGCAGATACAATTTTTTCTTGCTTCCAGAGTGTGAACAACAACGCCCAGCCGCAAAGGGTAAGTTGGCATAGCTCAAAGGAAGAAGGAACAGTTCTTAATGTGGATGGTAGTTGTTCGGGGAACCCTGGAAGAGCATGTTATGGTGGTGTTTTTCGAAGTTCAGAGGGTTCTTGGATTACTGGTTTTGCTGGCTTCATTGGCTACTCAAACAACTTGCATGCTGAGTTGCTGGCCATCCTTAATGGCTTGTCAATTAGGTGGAGCAGAGGCGTTAAGAAGCTCATTTGCTACTCAGATTCGTTAAATGCTATCAACATGATCAAAGAATCAATTTCTCCTTTGCACAAGTATGCCCCTATTATTTTGGACATATGTGAGCTCCTCGGTAAAGAGTGGACAATAAAGATTTGCCATACACTTCGAGAAGGCAATACGAGTGCCGACTTCATGGCAAAGCATGGAGTTTCTATCGATGATCAGCTGAAGATTTTCGAGACCCCACCTCTGAGTATGAGCCCCATCTTGCTTGCTGATTTGATGAGGGTGGAATTCATTAGAGCTTAGTTTTCTCTTGTTTTGTTTTTCTTTCTTTACGTCCTCTACCCCAAAAAAAAAAGATTAATCCAATTTTCAAACCGGTTTTAGTTAGGTTGGGTTGGATTAGATAAATTTTTTATTGACCAATAAAATAATGAAATTGCAAGCCTATAAGATATTAAAAAAAATAGCAATAAAAATATCACTCAAAAATCAAACTTCAAGCAATTAATGAGTTCATCATTTCAAATGTTAGATAGTTATTATATCTTGACACACTATAATATCTTATCTGTTGTAAATAGATTTATTTATCATGTTGTGGATGACTATCTTTTCTCCATAGGAAACCACTTGGTGAACAACTATTTATTTATCACGCAATAGAATGAAAAACAAAAAAAAATCCAAATGGAAAATAAACTTACCAGTGTGTGTGTGACATTTTTTTATATTTATGTAATTTCAAAGACATGAGTGTTATGTGTATAATATTGTAAGTTTGGTTCAGATCGATTTTAGAAAAGGAACTAAAAAATGGAATCAAAGGGATCGGATTTTAAAAAAGTTCTATCCAGATCAACATAAGAAATTCATTGTTGAGTTCTCAACACTTCCATCCATAACTGAGTTTTACTTTTAAGAAGGACTAGCTAGTGTAATAGTACTTTGCACGAATTACTTATTAAAAAATAAAATAAAAAATTACAGTATTAACAATTCCGTTGATTCATTGTTTACATTAATAAAAAAGAGACATTTAATGTGGTAAATGTAAAAAATATATCAAAATACAATTGAGATTACAAATCACACTAGTGGAAATAATGTAATATACGGGAACGTTTTACGTCAGTTGACCATATGTTTGACGTTAAAAATGAGGCGGTGGTAGTTTTGTAAATATTAAATCACTATTTACGTCAGTTGTGTAATGAACTGACGTTAAAAGTGATTTGCAAGAATTATTAACATTTTTAACGTCAGTTGTAGTCAGTTAAAAGTGTGGTTTTTACTTCAGTTAAATAAATAACTGACGTAAATAATCCTATATTCCTATCTGAAACTCATTCCTATCTTTCTTTCGTTGTCATCTCCCTGTTGTCACTCTTAACGCAGATCACTCTACATATAGTGCAGTTTATTTCTAATCTTTTTTTTAAACAAGTTTATTTTTAATCTTAATTAATTAGCTTGAATTAGTAAACAAATTCTTTTGCAAATTAAAATAAATAAACAATTGACATAAAACAAGTTATATGTATAATCAAATCGTATCTCATTGAAGCGATTCATAAGTTACAATTACATGATTAAAAGATAAAAAAAAATTCTGCAACATAGCCCTAAAATATAAAAAAGTTTCTGCTTCAACGTCATTTTCTTCTCAGTCATGTCCTCAGAAACTCCAATGGATGCATCCCCTCCCTCATTTGAAGTGCTTGATGCTCCACATGAATCGACAATCACTTGCTGCCAAAGCGGAGTGAAAGGGATGAAGGGGATGAAATAAAGTGAGGGAATCGCATTATGTGATTCACTCAACCTTACCATCCATGTTATATGATTTACTCAACCTCAGAAGTTTTTTGACCATTAAGACAAACCTTTAAGTCTAGGTATAGGAAGAAATAACAAAAGTCTCAAATATGATAGAGCCATATTGTGAAGGAATAGAAAATGCACGAAATATAGAGGAAAAGAAGAGGGTGTATTACATACAGATACAGAAGAATGGTACTTTATATAGAGAAGAGAGACTACCTGATTTTCTTCAAAACTGATCTATAAACTTAATGTTCATTAAGAGGATTAAGTTACAAGGCGCATGGGTAAGTAGAACAATAGTCAAAGGAATGAATGTTTTTGCAGAAACTTATACACTTTTAACGTCAGTTGTCTTCAACAACTGACGTTAAAAGTGTTTTTAAAATAAAAAATATTTATTTTTAACATCAGTTGTTTAATACAACTGATGTTAAACAATGACTTTTAACGTCAGTTGTATTAAACAACTGATGTAAACTGTTGTTTTATTTTTTATTATGACGATTACACCCGCGCGCCTTCTTCACTTCGCTCTGTACGTCACCGTTCTCTCTTTTCATCACGCTCACTCTCACTCTCACTCTCACTCTCACTCTGCCCTAATCGCGAGCTCCTCTCCACCGCAACCACCGTGAGGGCTTCTTCGCCACCATCGTGAGGTACACTCTTAACCCTAACTCTGTATTTCCCGCTCATTCTTTGCAATAACTTGACATCTCTCTTTCCCCTTCCCCCGCACTAACTCTCCTTGTCCCTCTGCTCTCAGTAACTACATCGAACGTTGGCCACCACTCGAGCTCCCCTCCCCACCACCACGCGAGCACCTATTTCTGGTGAGTCTTTAGGGCACATTTTTTTATTTTTGGTTTTGAGTGTATGTTGAAACTGTAGTCTCTGTAGTTGAAACTTGAAACTGTGAGTTTGAGTTGTTTGGAATGTCTCTATTTCTGGTCGTGGGTTTTGTGTTTTCTCTTGTTTTTCTTCTGCTATCATGACCTATTTCAAAATGGGAAGAAATTTAGAGTTGCTTGTAGCATGTGACATCAACAATATATTGCTCATTGGAATTCTTTTTTGTTAATTTATCTTCATCTGCTTATTTCTTTTGTCTTAAGAAACCTGAAAATGGTGTAAATTTGAAATAATTTTTAAACGCCTTGCTTGTATATATCATGCTCTCTTGATCGATTCATATGGCTAAGTGGTTATAGTACTAGATATAGCAATAGTCCTAATATGTGTTGTTGCCTGCTTGATGAGAAGAATGATGTGAGGTTACCGTGGAAATTTTGTTTTAGGCAGTTAGTCAAATAAGATATACATGGTTGATGGGGATTTCAAAAACTAGTTTTCAATTAGGATTTCAAAAACTAGTTTTCAATCTCCCGTATTATCCTTATATTGGATATATGTTTTGTATATCTACAGAACCTATCTAGTTATGGATCGTAGTTGGATGGTTTGTAAGCGCACTAGTGCTGAGTATTTGAAGGGGGTGGGAGAATTTATAGAATTTACTCAAAGAAATGCTCCTAATAGTAATGGAATGTTCTATTGTCCTTGTGTCAAGTGTTTGAATACGAGGAAATGTACGGTGAAGGATATACGTACTCATTTGATTTGTGAAGGGATTTGCTTGCAAAGGACACAAAACCCGTTAAAGCACCGACACCTTACTTTGGATATATTTAAGATATTTGGGTGCTCGATTACACTAAGCTTACGGTGCCGGTTTTTAAATGTAAGTGGGTTGATAGTAACGGTGGTGTACAAACCGACGAATTGGGGTTCACATTGGTAGACCTCAACAAGTTAGGTCATATAAATGAGCCTTTCATAATGGCTTCCCAAGTAAAACAATTGTTCTACATCACTGATCCTTCTAACAAAAGGTTGTCCGTGATTCTCCAAGGAAAAAACATGTATAATGGTAGTGATGAAAATCAAGATTCAAATCTTGATATTCCTGAGACTCCTTCTTTTTCAACAAACATGCCTACTATAATCGAGGAGACACAGGTGGATGATGTACATGCCACTCATGATGATCATCACGAAGGGATATTGATATAGGTAGTTTAAACTTAGTATACATTTATTTTTATTTATACTTCTGTATTTATTTTTAGTTATAACCTATTTTAATAAATATATATTGTTTCTGAACAGGCATACATATGGATCAGTCGGATGGCCCACATGCACGGGAGGACACTGTGGGGCCTACGCAGGACCCGATCGTGCCTACGCCTGATTCTAGTGTAAGTTTACATGTTATATACTATCTTTAGTCCTTCTTTTTAATGTAAGTTTATAATGTTACAACCCTCTATTTTATCATTTTTTTGTCCATACAGACATCACGGTCTCAGAGGAAACGGGGTAGAGGAGCCACGACTTTGAAGAAATTAGAGAAGGCCAGGCAAAGCGGACAAAAGCTTGAGGTGTGCTTTGATGCTAATCTAAAGCCCCAGGGACCCCATGTTAAAGAATTTTAAAAGTGGGTGTTTCTACAAGCGAAGCAGCACGTTAGCATCAACTACAACCATTGGAATAACGTTCCACAGAACGTTAAGGATCAGATTTGGGAGGCTATCACGGTATTTTACCTTTACATTCTTTTGATTTACATTATTAGATAATTATCTGAGTTATAATCCATCCAGTTGTTATGTATTTAATGTGTAGGTAGCTTGATCATGTCTGAATGACGAGGATCATCGTACGAAATGTATGAAAATGACATCAAAGCGCTGGAATGGGTTCAAGCATGATCTTACCAGGTACTATGTATCTGGGAAGAAGCGGCTTGATAAGATGTTCTCGGATTATCCCTGGATTGATAAGGATACTTGGGATATGTTTGCTAGGAGTCAACATGATGAAGAATTTCAGGTTGGTTGATTAAGTTAATTTTGTATGCTTCTTATAGATCATTTAACTGTATTTAATTATGTGTTTTTGTTTGAATAGGCTGAGGCAGAGAAGGGTAGGCAGAATCAGGCGAAGAACGTCCACCGCCACACCATGTCTCAGGGTGGGTACGAGACTCGGATCGAGGAGATGATGACAGATAGGCTGAGGGTGAAGCAGGAAGAGCACGCTGCTAGGATAGAAAGAGGAGAGGTGCTTAAGGGTATACCATTAAGTCCTTCGTCGGACATCGACCGCGAGGATGTCTGGTTAGCCGGCCGCATGACAAAGACATGATCTTTTAAAGTTGATGCCACTCGCGAAGTGGCAGATAAGATTGTAAGTAAATAATTAACTTCATTTCAATTGATATTTTTATAGATATTTTTAACACTTTTCACTTGCACGTTTTTTCATTTCTTCATTGTAGATGGATCTTAAAGCACAATGCTCCCAAGGCTCATTCGTCCCTTCTGGACGGCGGGACGTCTTGATGACTGCTCTAGGCAAGAAAGACCATCCTGCTCTCTCCACCAAAACCCGCCACAGGAAGTGGTGGAAGCTGTAAATACGTAAGTAACTGATCTTCAATTTAATTTAAGTTTTAATATCAGTTGTTTTTAGTTTATTACACACGATATATGAATTTGTTAATTGACATGATTTTTTGTTTATGATAGCGCGCTGAAGGCGAGTAGCATGAGTTGCACCAACGGGAGAAGTAGGACTTCTAATGCTAAAGGAAATCCTGATTGGATCATCCTCAAGGTTTGATAGTTTATTTATCAAATAATTAATATTATAATTACTAATTTATATGTATATTTAACTGACATTGAAATTAATTTTGTTTGTAGTCTCGATTTCAACCTAACGGGTGGTCGTGCGGCTATTATGTGATGCTTCATATGCTGAACATAGTCTCCACATCTATTACGGATGGATGGAAGAAGGTAATATTTAAACAACTTGTTAAATTATATATTATAGTTTTGATGATGACTTGCGTTAATGTTATTGTTATTATTTGAACGTGTGTAGGCATTTAACAACCAATTGCCTCTTCAAAAAGATGAGTTTAGAGACTTAAGGATGCGCTTGGCATAATTCTTCTTCAAGTATGCGGCTGAAAAAGGAATTGATAAGATACCTCCGCAATGCTTAGATGAATAGTATTTTTTGTTAGACTTTAGAAACTAATTAATAACATATATATATATATATATATATATATATATATATATATATAGATTAGGTAGTTTTGTTTTTGAATTTTAGACAAAATTTAGAGATATATATATATATATATATATATATATATATATACACACTTGTAGATAGTTATGTTTTTCCTATACATGGGTTTTGGTTTTAAGTCCCCCATTGTTTCTTTGTATATTTCTTTTCTTTTAGTTAATATTGGAATTTATTGGTAGTGTTTGCAATTCTGTAATGTGTGTGATATTCTGTGTTACTGGGATATTTACTGAATGCAGGGATAGCTGAGGGGAGTGATATTTTAAAACTGAATTTAAAAAAAAAATCTATTAACGTCAGCTGTATCAAACAACTGATGTTAATAGTATTTTATAAAATGTACAGTACACTATTAACGTCAGTTGTATTAGGAAACTGACGTTAAAAATAAAACCTGTAACGTCGGTTCTTTAACAGAACGGCGTTGGTTTGAACAACATTAACGTCAATTGTGTTAAAGAACTGACGTTAATAGTTTTTGACGTTAAAATATTAACTATTAACCTCAGCTGTATTTACGTCATACAATATTCTGACGTATAAAATCAATTTTAACTGACGTAAAAAGCACTTATTGCACTAGTGTCAAATAGAAATAATAGATGAATTTTGTATGAACCAACAAGATTCAGAATATCATTAGATTTTTGTCACTTTAAATTGACATTATTAGCATTAAAACTATCAAATTTCAACAAAAAATAACTTCAACAACATGGTGTTTGAAAGAAAATAATGTATCATACCTAGTGGTGACCGCAAGATAGAATATATTGCCAATTTTTTGCTATGATAAATAAACCACGAAAATCATAGTTTGTAAAACTCAGTGTCAAATTAATTGTTATGATAAATTACAAAGAAAAAATAGTAAATATGTTACTAACTCAAAAACAATCAAGAATAGTCTGCATAATCATACAAACCGTTTATAATATAATAAATATTTGATCCGCTCACAATCTATCTTTTATTTCATTGTCGAAATTTGATATTTCGGAAACCTCTGTGAAATCAAAGAGAATTACCATAACCTAATTCCACAGTAGATTTCTGAAATATCAAATTTTGACGATGAGCGCTTGCAAGCATATGTTCTTGTGCAAGAATGGATTTCTTCTATGAATGAAAACTATCAAGTACATATTTGACACTTGCTGTTCTCCATTAGTTTGTTATTGTTTCCATGATAGATTTTATAAAATAAACTCGTTATGATATATTGTCAACAACATTGTAATAACAATAATTCAAATTTAAAGAAAAAAATTTGTAGATATCATTTTTTTTAGTTGTAATAGTAGGTGGATGTTAATTTATGGATAAGTCTTATAAGTAATATATGTGAAAATATATCATTGGAAACAAAGAAAAACAAATCAATTCTTTTTTTTAAAAAAAATCATCCAATTAGTTGTCTAATGAGTAGCTATAATGATATATTGGTGGGTATTTAAGGATTGGATCGAGTTTTTTCATGTTATTATCTATTTTGAACTAACAACCCAACTCCATAACTAACTAACATGGTCCGCCTAACTAGATGGCTAAACTCAAGGTTCCATATAGCTTCACCTTCATAATTGTTTCTCTAAAAATTAAGAAAATGATGAGTCTTGACTCCTAATAAACTCCCGTTTTCATTCAATTGGAAATCCCCTTTTAATGATGAAATCGTGAGATTTTATCTTTTTGGTAATTGTCGATCCTAATCATATATAAATTATTTCTCTTCATATTTATTCAATAAGTTGTTGAAAATCAAGCCCAAAGGAAGTAACAAAGTCTTCCATAATTAAATGCAATGGTTGAAATGTTTTCAACTTCCAACCACTTTCATTTGGTGCATCACATTTTTGCATCTATAAATAGATGCATTTGAGAGGAAGGAAACGCACCAATCCTCACAATCAAAGAGAAGGAGAGTAAGAGAAAAATAGAGAGTCTTAGAGAGAGTTTTCTAAGAGAGAAAAGTAGTGAGCCAATTTGTAAGAGTGTTATTCACAAATTGATGATACAATATTCTTGCATTTTTGTATACCAATTATTATTATAGTGGAAGTTTAAGTGGCCTACGTTTTTTCCCTTGCTCACATTGAGGAGGTTTTTTCACTCTAAAAATTGTCTAGTGTTATTACACTTATTTTACTCTTCCCCTTAGTGCCTATTTTGAGTTCACAGAGGAGGGAAATTATGTTGGAATTTCCCAATAGTGGTATCAGAGCTCTGGGATACTAGGTGCCTGATTTATAAGAAAATTCTTAGTATGCTCTGTGACTGCAACATTGTTTGATCTTCCATATCAGAAAAGAATTATTCTTGTTGCTGGAAATTAAGTGTGGTAGTGTGAAAGTGCATGCCTAGAAAAGTTCTGGCTAGGAAAGACTTGGTATTTAAGTGTGTCTATTGACCCAACTCTCTTTCCTGGGAACTTCATCGGTACACTGTTCACAAACTACAGTAATTTTTAACATTTGGTACTAGTCACCTGTACGACACTATTCACGTATAGTGTTATTTTATCAGAACCCAACCGGTTGGAGGAGCTATTGGCCTGTGTAACTCAAGATGGAGGGAGCTATCACTCATGATGGAGATATGTTCAAGCTAACTGCAGATAACTACTCCTATTGGAAGCCGATGATGGAAAATCATCTATACTGCAAAGATTTGCATGAACCGATCACCCAGAAGAATATGCCGGAAGGAAAGACTGACAAAGATTGGGAGCTTCAGAATCGGAAAGCAGTAGTTGTGATCCGAAAGTATATTGATCGAAGCTTGTTCGAGCATGTATCAACTTATACCAATGCGTATGAGTTTGTGGACAAAACTTGAATCCTTGATTCAAAAGAGGACTCCTAGGAACAAAGCCCACCTCGTCAGACGATTGGTAAAGTTGGAGTACATGGACGGTCAAAATATGATCGACCATTTGAACACTTTCAAAGGCATTGTTAATCAATTAACAAAGGCAGGCATGAGTGTTGATGATGAGTTGCAAACTCTTCTACTCCTCAGTTCTCTGCCTGAGAGTTGGGACACTCTAGTTGTCATTCTCGGCAATTCTGCTCTAGACGGAAAGCTTAGCATGGATTCTGTTACAGACTGTTTGCTAAATGAAGAATCAAGACGGAGGGAAAGAGGCTTGAAAAATCAGTTTGAAGTCATTGTTGTTGAAAATAGAGGAAGGAGTAAGAATCATGGAAAAGGAGGTCGTGGAAAATTACAAGGTAGATCCAAATCTCGAACCAGATTGACCCAAAGAAGAAGAAAGAAGATGGAACAACTATTGTAGTGGCCTCGAATGATGAGAATATATTTCTTGTCGGGGAAGAAAATTATCTAAATGTTGCATCAGATGATTGCATATGGATAATTGACTCAGGAGCATCCTTCCACATCACACCTCATGAAGAATTCTTCTCATCATACCAAAAATGAGTTTTTGGTACGGTGAAGATGGAAAACCACATCACTAGTAAAATCTCTGGTATTGGTGAAGTAACTTTGATGACTGAGAATGGAACCAAGCTTGTGCTGAAAGAGGTAAGACATGTACCTGAGATGCGTCTGAACCTTATCTCAGCTGGAAAGCTAGATGAAGCCGGGATGATAAACCAATTTGGTTGCGGCAGATGGAAACTCAGCCGAGGAAGCATGATTGTTGCTCACGGCAGAAAGGAAGGCTCCCTGTACATTATGCAGGGAAAGATATGCAAGGGAGAGACAAATGTTACTCAAGACTCAACCAAAGAATTGTGGCATAGACGACTGGGCCACATTAGTGAAAAGGGTTTGGAGATCCTCGCAAAAGTTCATCTCCCAAAGATAAAAGGGCAACTACTTGAATCTTGTGAAGACTGCCTAGCAGGCAAACAACACAGAGTATCTTTTAAAAGATCAGATGATGCAAGAAGGAGAAAGCAGATTATGGATCTTGTTCATTCAGATGTTTGCTCAACGTCTGAAAGGTCCCTTGGTGGTTTCCAATACTTTGTTACCTTCATTGATGATCACTCCAGGAAGGTGTGGGTGTATCCATTGAAGACAAAAGATCAAGTTCTTCAAGCTTTCAAGGAGTTTCATGCTTCTGTAGAACGAGCATCTGGATGAAAACTGAAATGCTTGAGAACTGATAATGGTGGAGAACACATAGGTCCATTTGAGACATACTGCAAAACTCATGGGATAAGACATGAGAAAGTACCTCCCAAGACACCTCAGATGAATGGAATAGCCGAAAGGATGAATAGAACGATTATAGAGAAAGTCAGAAGTATGCTTTCTCAAGACCATTAAATGGAGAGATTCCAGATGAAGTATGGACTGGAAAGAAAGCCTCATATGGTCACCTGAGAGTCTCTGGGTGTAGGGCATTTGTCTACATTCCTAAAGATGAAGGAGCAAAGCTAGATGCAAAGACGAAGGAGTGCATATACCTTGGTTCACCAAGAGATGAACTTGGCTTCAGATTATGGGATCCTGCAAACAAGAAGATTGTTCGAAGCAGAGATGTGGTATTCTTTGAAGATCAAACAATCCAATATATTAATCAATTCGAGAAGCCAAAGCACAAAATTATTTCTGATTCAAGTCCCGTTGTGATAAACAATTCAGGGGGAGAGAATCCTCAAAGGAATGATGAACCTGATCGGAGCAATATGATCAGACAAAACAACCTGACCAGACATAACAAAGTCAGAATCAGACGGTGGGACAACAGATGATGGAAACTGATGAGATAGAACAAGATTCTCAAGTGAGAAGATCGACAAGAGTCAGACAACCATCAATAAGATACTATTCAGATGAATATGTCAATCTCACTGATGAAGGAGAACCTCAAAGCTTCATAGAAGCCATTGAGACGAATGATAAGGAGAAATGGTTGCAAGCCATGGAAGAAGAGATTCAGTCTCTAAAGGAGAATCAGACGTATGACCTGGTGAGATTACCAGATGGACGAAAGGCGCTTAAAAACAAATGGGTGTTCAAGCTCAAGACTAAAGAAAGCAACCCAAACCTAGGTACAAAGCAAGAATTGTTGTAAAGGGGTGCAACCAGAATAAAGGCGTAGATTTCGAAGAAATCTTCTCACCGGTGGTGAAGATGACATCTATTAGAGCAATTCTCGGTCTAGCTGCAAAACTAGACTTGGAGATTGAACGGCTCAATGTAAAAACAACATTCGTACATGGAGACCTAGAGGAAGAGATCTATATGGAGCAACCAAAAGGTTTTGCAGAACCAGGCAAGGAACACCTAGTGTGTCATTTGAAGAAAAGCCTCTATGGTCTGAAGCAAGCTCCAAGGCAATGGTACAAGAAGTTTGATCTCTTCATGACCCAGCACAATTTCAAGAAGACCTCCGCAGACCATTGTGTGTTCGTGAAGAACTATGAGAATGGTGAATCCATCATACTTCTGTTGTATGTTGATGATATGCTAATTGTTGGGAAAGATAAGGCGAAAATAGCTGCTCTCAAGAAGGCATTGAGCAAGTCTTTTGCTATGAAAGATCTGGGTGCAGTGAAGAAGATTCTTAGAATGAAGATCACCAGAGATCGTTCTAGAAGAATGTTGTGGATGTCACAAGAAGACTACATCAAGAAAGTTCTTGAAAGGTTCAACATGCATAATGCCAAACCTGTGCATGTTCCATTACCTAGCCATCTCAAGATGAGTAAGACGCAATGTCTGTGGAATGAAGAAGAAAAGGAAGAAATGAGCAAGGTGCCCTATTCTTCTGCAGTGGGTAGTCTTATGTATGCAATGGTCTGTACAAGACCAGACATTGCTTATGCTGTCGGAGTTGTGAGTAGATTCCTATCAAATCCAGGAAAGGAACACTGGAATGCAGTGAAATGGATAATGTGGTATCTGAGGGGAACTGCCAAAAGCTGCTTGTGTTTTGGCAATGGAAATTTAAAGCTTCTTGGGTATTCAGATGCAGATATGGCATGAGATGTGGATTCAAGAAAGTCTACATCAGGCTATCTGATTACTTTTGCAGGGGGAGCTATTTCATGGCAGTTAAGACTACAAAAGTGCATTGCTTTAAGCACCACAGAAGCATAATTCATCGCAATCAAAGAAGGTTGCAAGGAGATCTTGTGGATGAATAAGTTCCTATAAGAGTTAGGCCAGAATCAGGAAAGCTATGTTCTCTATTGCGATAGTCAGAGCGCAATCCATCTCAGCAAGAACTCGACCTTTCATGCAAGGTCAAAACACATCGACGTAAGGTATCATTGGATTCGTGATGTGTTGGAAAGTAAACTGCTGCAGATTGAGAAAATACACACCAAAGACAATGGGGCAGATATGATGACAAAATCTCTACCAAAAGAGAAGTTAGTAGTCTGTAAAGAAGTTACGGGCTTAGCATCAACCCCAAACTGATCTAAGGATATTTTCCCTTCAACTGGAGGGGGAGAATTGTTGAAAATCCAGCCCAAAGGAAGTAACAAAGTCTTCCATAATTAAATGCAATGGTTGAAATGCTTTCAACCTCCAACCACTTTCATTCGGTGCATCACATTTTTGCATCTATAAATAGATGCATTTGAGAGGAAGGAAACACACCAATCCTCACAATCAAAGAGAAGGAGAGTGAGAGAAAAATAGAGAGAGACCTAGAGAGAGTTTTCTAAGAGAGAAAAATAGTAAGCCAATTTGTGAGAGTGTTATCCATAAATTGAGGATACAATATTCTTGCATTTTTGTATACCCATTATTGTTATAGTGGAAGTTTAAATAGTCTACGGGTCCCGTGGTTCTTTCCCTTGCTCACATTAAGGAGGTTTTTCCTCGCTAAAAATTGTCTGATGTTATTACACTTATTTTACGCCTCCGCTTAGTACCTATTTTGAGTTCACAGGGGAGGGAAATTATGCTAGAAGATTTCCCAATATAAGTGACCCCCTCTCTATAAATGTAGGAAATAACACCCTTAGATATAACATATTCCTTCTATATTTAGAGTGTTTCTCCTTTCTCGCGCAAAGTTGTCACACAAGGAGGAACATTAATTAACAACCACTTTGGGGGTTGGTTTGTTCAAATGGTTTGAGCTTGAGTCACACACCAAAAAAAAAACTTGTTTGAGCTATGAGTATAAGGTGTTAAAGAGCAGGAGGTCTATAATTCAAAGCTTAAACCCTGACAAATGAGATAACTAATATAACATTCAACTTACTAGCACTGGTATATAAAAAGTTAACAACCACTTTGATTTGAGTCAGATACATCACCTTTGAAACCCATTTACAAGATCAAATTAATTTGGTTTTGCCCAAAATATACAAATCTAACATACTCCAAATCAGTTTGGATTGGATTTGTTTTATCATTTTTTTTTTGTCAATTTCTTTAGAATACACAACTTCATTGGATAAAATACTCAAAACAAATTTTATCAAAATACAAAAATATAAGTTCAAACCAATTCATTAAAATACATCAAAATGCAATTCTAAACACAAGTTAAAATTAATAATCAAACCCATAACACGCGTCCAAATCCAAAAGCCTAAACTACGAAATTAAAGAAAACAATAACTTTGACACATAGTATAACGGTAAAGTTTCTAAATTAGTATAAACGATATAATTGCTCAAGTTAAATAATTATACAATTATATGATTTTTCGATTAAATTAGATTGGAATGATTTAAAAATTATAACTCAATCAAACTTTCTTCGGTTTTTTGTCTTGTTTGGTTTTTTCCCTTAACTTTCTATTAGATTAGATCGACTTATGGTGGTATGTTTGAAAGCCAAAATGATCATAAATCATAAAACCTTTTAGTAAATTTTTCTAATATCACTACAAACTCCCGCTAAAGTTGATAGTTTGATATGATCTTTCAATAAGTAGAGCTTCTCTGCACTTCAAACTTTTGGTCACACACAAAGACATTTATATACTTTATTCATCCACTTTTATATGTCAAATTAGAAAAGTTATTTTGTTCGATTTTATATCAATACGTGAATAATTATTATTTTTACTTTACTGTTTATATTAATAAGTGAGCCAAATTATTAGTATGGTAATGATAATATTGTGAGTATATTAATGGATGATAATTCAACAAATAAACTTAATTATACTTATATTTAAAACTTGCAATAACTTTTTTAATTCTTTTACAACAACCTTAATAGATAGTTAATGTAATGCTGTTAATGACGAATGGTTCGTGTTTTGCACGAGTTCGATCATTGACAGTAACAACTCTTGGCCAGGCTTTACTTACCTCTGGGTCGCACCCCAGATTAGTTAGGGTCGAAGACTCTGAACATCGACGCGGGAGTCAAAGACCCTCTGTACCCAAAAAAGAAGAAGATAAAAGTAAATAAAAGATTTTTCTCTTAGACCACGTAAATTCAACTCATTTGAAACATACATGATTAAGGATGGCAAGGACCATTTTTATTTTAATAAAGAGGTTGAGGGGAGCAACGGTCTTGTTCATTTTGTTGCAGAAGAGTAAGAGGTGATGATAATGGCAGCTTGTAAGTATGGTTTATATCCATCATATTCTCTCGATAACTATAGTTTTAAAAATAGAGGAAACAATAACAAAATCAATGCACAGCTTTGAAACACACACCCGAAATAAGATCTTTGTATTTGGTGAAGGATGTTAGTGTGGGAAGATAGGTTTTGATGAGGAAGGGTTTCAGATTCTTCTGGAACAGAAGGGGAAGGTTATATCTGAGTGTTATAAGTGGGTCTTCAAAGAGCCCACAGAATATGAGCCCAATATCTCATTTGGTGTTGTATGCATTTGAACCCTCTCATAATATCCCATAATACTACTCTACTACCATCCGACCCACTTTCTCATATGTGACTCGTGGGTTGCTCCTTTTATCTTTCCACCTCAACCCTTCTTTATTATAAAGTTTCGGCTACATTTTTTTTCATGGAAAATATATTTTAGTTCTATTATTTGGCTCTCCCAACCAAATTTGTCAAGATCCGCCACTGATTGCAATGGGATGAGACGGGCACGAGTATTAGTCTCTTGCCACCTATTCCACGGGATGAAAATCTGTCTCATATCCGTGCAAGTGTTCATTATTTAGGTTTTAGCATATTTTATTATTATCTGTGGGTATCCACGAATATTCATGAGCTACAAAATTTGTATATTTTTTAAAATAAAAAAAAAGAAAATAGCATGCCGTTTAAAAACATTTAAAGATCAACTTTGTATCCTAACTTTCTTTCTTTTTTTACTTCAACATTTGTCATATGCACTTTCATTGAAGGATTCAGTTATGAACAAATATATTCCCAGTTATCTTTACCAAACAGTTCCTATAACATTCTGATTTTTCTGTTTCTTAATGATCTGTGCTTATGTGTGTGTATGTGTAATTACTAATTTAATTTAGAGAAAAAATTATTTTGATAAATTAAAATTTAGATTTAAGTATCTATTTTATTTTAGCAAAACTGCAGTTGAAATTTCAGACGAAAACAGTCTACGTTTTTGCTGTCAGTAAGACTTTACTGATCCAGAAAACGAATTTTGACTCGAAAAATAAAACGTTAGATTTCCTAAAATATTTGTAACAATTCCCGTGATTCTTATTTTTTTTCATTTATAAATATTACAAAATTAATTTTTCCGGGTGAAGTTTCGCAAAGAAAATACGATCGGTTTTCACAATCAGGAAATTTATGAAACCGGAACAAAACAAATTAATTTAAAATATATTAGGTGCAGATTGAAAAGACTTGAAGTGATATGAATAGTATTTACATTTATTTCCTATCATCATTACCTTACACGTAATTATATTTTTTCATTTTTACAAGTAACCATTATTTAAAACCAATATTTATCTTAATAAAATAATTTAAAAAGGATTAGGTGCTGAGTTAATGGGGCTTGATGTGAAAATAAATTGATGTATTTGATGTGAATAGTTTTTTCATTTATTGCATTTCGTCATTTTATCCATATATACAAGTAATGTCTTATTTTAATGAAAAATCAAGTTTTAAATTATAAAAAAAAATCAAAAACTCCTCCCAATTTCCTCTACCAAGCTGCGCCCCCTCCCCCTATCTTCTATAAATGCCCCTTCTCAACTCCAACTCTCACTTTTTCATTTTCTCTCTAAGTTTCCTCACACACTCATTTGCTCACCAAAATCATACCGATATTTTGACCATTTTATGCTCTGAAAATATAAAATCTTCATACATGAAAGTTGTGCCTCTTCCTCTCCTCTTTCCAACGATCTAAAGAACATCAAAAACTAATAAGTATATTGGGAGATATGCCCAAATCACCAAAACTGCTCAAAATCCCCAGCAACTCGAGAACAGCAGAAAGAAGGTCCTTCTCACCCCTGTTATGTTCCAAAACAAGAAAAACATTCAACAACAAAGTTGTGCCTCTCTTTCTTATATTTCCAAAAAACCCAAGTTTATAATTTTTCGATTAGTATATTGTGAGATACACTCAAAATACCACTACATCCTCAAAGCTGTCAACTTTTTTTAAGCTTCT
Source organism: Sophora flavescens (assembly GCA_030762895.1). Taxonomy (NCBI): domain Eukaryota; kingdom Viridiplantae; phylum Streptophyta; class Magnoliopsida; order Fabales; family Fabaceae; genus Sophora; species Sophora flavescens. The sequence continues at coordinate 52,180,073 of CM061067.1, read as the reverse complement.
TGTGGACCATTTCTCTTCATTCTTCATCATCTAAGGGTATAACTCTCCTTTCTTGCTCTTTATTTCCTTAGAAATCTCTTTTTCATCAACATGCATTCCACTTTTCTTATTTTGCATGTTTATAGTTTTAACTAAAAAATTTAAGAAAAATCTTTAGAAAAGTCTTCGAGCATGGAATTAATTTTCATACACTTATACTCATCTCTGCTATCATTTTAAGCACTTGCATGTCACAAAAGAATTTTTCAAAACCTATTTTGATAGGGTGTCCAAAAACCTCTATGTGGAGCAAAGTAGGTGTTTTTGTTATTCTCACATGCTTGACTAAAAGATCCTCTCACAACTATTTGTTTCAACCAATATGTGATAATAATATTTACTATTTTTGGTTGATATATGTTTGAATGTATGTTTTTGAGGGTCTAGGACCCTTGCATGTTGGTTTTATGGCTTGAGGATGATGCTAGCTAGAGTGAAGATAATAACTTTGGTGTGGATAAACATGGGTAGAATTTGATTCTGGCAGCATGATATATCTTCATTCGTAAGGCCATAAGTTTTTATAAAGAATGGATTTATGGGAAATAAATACATATTTGGAAATAAGACTTCCGGGGCTTTAATTTGATATATAATATGTAGATATTTGGATAAGATTTGCTAGGTTAAAACACCTCTCGAAGTATAATCAAATTCTGACTGCGAAAATAAGAACATAATTGGTTGCATGATGATTTTAAATATGATTTTGAAATGTTATGGATTAAACAAACTGAAACCAATGAAAATAACAAACTCAGCAGTACCAGAACAACACAGCAGTGCGAGTATTGAACCAACAACACATAACCGAAGAAAAAAAAACAGCAAAGGAAGAGAGGGTAAGAAGGAAAGAATCACACCAAGAATTTACGTGGTTCAGCCGGTGGGGCTTACATCCACGGGGAGAGAGCAAAACGATATCCACTATGATTGAAAACAAGTACAAGATCAAGCTATGCACAATAGACTAACACACCCCTGGCCTCTTCTATTCTGCTGTCAAGAAAAAACAAAACTAGAAGAAGAATCCCAGCCTTTTTCTCTCTATTGTTCACACACCCCTTGATCACTCTAGCACTCTTTCTTTCTTGGCTCACAAGTTTACAGAATTATACAAGTATGCTATATCTCAATCTCTCTATATCTATATCCTTCCATAAGCTAGGCCTATGTATATATATAGAAGAACCTTCAGCTCCAAGTCTGCTCAAGATCTAATCCATCCGAATCTGTTGCAATAGAAAATCAGTTATGGTTGCAACTGACATAACTGATTTTCCCTCCAATGGATGCCTTGGCTTGTAACTGAATTTTGAGACACCAACTAAAAATTCTCCACCTTGTCTCTAAATCCATTCAATCATAGTTCCATAGCTTTGCTCTCTCACCAATCTTCATCTTCTTACTGAAAACCAATCAAGTCCAAGCTATGCTTGAACTTGGATAAGGGTAGGGACTTGGTTAAGGCATCGACTGGATTGTCTTCTATTGAAACCTTCTCAACAAGGACTTCCTTTGCCTCAATTACATCCCTTATAAAATGAAGCTTAATATCAATATGTTTGGATTTATCATGGTAGACTTGATGTTTTGAAAGGTGAATAGCACTTTGGCTATCACTGTAGATGGTAACACAGTCTTGTGTTATGCCGAGTTCACCAACAATTCCTTTTAACCATATTGCTTCCTTCACACCCTCAGTAAGAGCAATAAATTCAGCTTGAGTGGTGGACAGAGCTACAACTGATTATAAGGTTGATCTCCAACTCACTACAGTGCCAAAGACTGTGAATATGTATCCTGAGAGTGACTTCCTGGTATCAATGTTGCCAGCATAATCAGAATCTACATATCCTCTTATCACATCCTTAGCAGGAGAACTTATTCTTTTGAACAGAAGTCCAGAATTTGAAGTGCCATTTAGGTACCTTAGTATCCACTTCATAGCCTTCCAATGAGTTAGTCCATGGTCTGCCATGGATCTGCTCACCACATTCACTGCATAGGCCAAATCTGGCCTGCAGCACACCATTCCATACATGACGCTGCCAACAGCATTTGCATATGGAATTGATGTCATCTCTTGCCTTTCTTCTTCTGTTTTCGATCCTTGCTGAACTGACAGTTTATCAAGTTGTCCTAGTGGAGTTCCAACTGTCTTAGACTCATGCATTCTGTATTTTCTAATCACCTTTTGCATGTATCCTAGCTGAGATAGCAGAAGCTGTCCAGTCTTCCTGTTTCTGGTGATATCCATGCCAAGGATCCTCTTGGCCTCTCCAAGTTCCTTCATCTCGAATTCAATCTTCAGTTGATCCTTTATCCTTTTGATTTCTGATCTTCTAGAGCTTGCAAGAAGTATATCATCTACATAAAGGAGTAAGTAGATGATCACTTCTCCATCCTCTTTGAAGGTGTATACACAGTTGTTATAGCTGCTCCTTTGGAAGTTCATCTTCACCATGAAGTCATCAAATCTCTTATTCCATTGCCTAGGACTTTGTTTTAGGCCATATAGAGATTTCTTCAATAAGCACACCTTGTCCTTGCATTTGTCAAAACCCTCGGGTTGATGCATATATATAGTTTCCTCTAGATTTCCATGAAGGAATGCAGTTTTGACATCTAGCTGTTCTAAATCCAAATCAAACTGAGTAACCAAGGCAAGTAGGATCCTTATTGAGCAGTGTTTGACTACAGGAGAGAAGATTTCATTATAATCAATGCCCTCAATTTGAGAGAACCCTTTTGCCACAAGTCTTGCCTTGAATCTGACCTTGTTTACATCCTGAGTATCTTCCTTCATTTTGAATATCCATTTGCAGCCTATTATTCTTTTTCCCTTTGGTGGATCAACTAGAGTCCAAGTCTTGTTTTGTTCAAGGGATTTCATCTCTTCTGCCATTGCCCTCCACCATTCTGCACTGTTTTCACTTGTTACTGCTTCTGTAAAGTTGCTTGGTTCATTTTCTTGAGCTTCCTCTCCAATGCTTAGAGCATAGCATATAAGATCTGCTTGACCAAATCTTCTTGGGGGAACTATATTTCTTCTTGCTCTATCTCTGACCAAGTTGTAATCATTTGCCACTGGTGGAACTTGATGCTGCTCTGGATCTGGTTCCTCTTGAGCTGGTTGAGTCATGGCTCGGCTTGTGGAAAGCTCCACCTCAACTTGGGTATTGTCTGATGCAGCTTCTGGTGTAGGAGGTGACTGATCCTTTGAAAGCATGGCCATCCTAGTCTCATCAAATACTACATCTCTGATGATTATGCACTTAGGTTCACCATGTTCTAATCTCCACAGTTTGTAACCTTTTATGCCAGCAGGGTAACCAATGAACACACACCAGTGGAAAATATACATTAGACGGTAAAGGTTTACGTCAGTTAACCAAAAGCTGGACGTTAAAAAGGAGGCGGTGGCAGTTTTGTAAATATCAGAGTTCATTAATTCAATTTTAACGTCAGTTGTTTTAATGACTGACGTTAAAAGTGAAGTGACTCACTTTTAACGCCGTTCAATAAAATCGACGGCGTTAACAATGAACATTTTAACGTTAGTTCTATAAAGAACTGACGTTAAAAGTAAGTCACTTCACTTTTAACGTCAGTCCTTACATCAACAGACGTTAAAGGTTATTTTAATAATATTTTTTATCTAGTATACGATCCCTTCCGCATTGCCTTCCTCAAAGTTTCAGTTTCACATGAATTGCTTTGATGTTTTGTGTTTCTGTTTTTGAAAACTATAAGTTGAATCAATAACCCAAACCGGATCTCATTCATGAAGATCTTGAATGTCTGATTGATACGAGAAGATTCAAAGGGTTTAAAATCCTAAATTACATTATTTAAAACCTATAAAAAGTTACATTGAAAGGGTTTAAAATCCTAAACATTAAAGCTACATCCCATCGAGAGAGTTTTATGAAATATGCCAAAGGGAAAACTATACTCAAGACCTCGTAAAACGGGGGGCATGAGAGAGCTCAAGAGAGAGGCAAAAACAGGTGCACTAGATCTGTTTCAAGCAAAGGCAAGTGGTTCCAGAGACTTCTAAGACGGTCACTTGCTGCCAAAGCCGAGGTTTTGGAGCTGTGACCCCGAGCACCGATTAGCCCTCCAAAGAGTGATTCTCTGGAAGGTGATAAGGTGAGCAACTCACATAATGTAATTTACTCGGACTTATCACCCATGTAATGTAATTTACTCAAACTCGAAGTTGTTTGACCATTAAGACAAAGACCTTTGAGTCTAGGAATAGGAAGAAAGAGTGATGAAGTTAATCTCCACTACAGAATATATTGTGAAGCGAGAAAATTAAAAGGATGGAAGGAAGCTATTTATAGGACAAGGGATGAAGTTACTAAGCTATTCTCGATTTTGTTGAAAACTTACCTATAAACTTAATGCTCATTAAGAGGATTGAGTTACAAGGTGCATGGGTAAGTAGCACAATGAGATCCAAAGGAATGAATGTTTTTGCAGATATCTATACACTTTTAACGTCAGTTTTTTTTAAAAATTGACGTTAAAAGTGTTTTTCAAATAAAAAATATTAATTGTTAACGTCAGTTTTTTATACATCTAACGTTAAAAGTTTGATTTTTACTTCAGTTAAATAAATAGCTGACGTAAATAATCCTATATATTATAAACGTGTAGAATGAATATTGGAAATAATGTAATTAATATACGGGAACTTGGCAGTCATCAATTAAGTTGACGTTAAAAATGAGGTGGTGGGTAAACTATTTGCGTCAGTTCTATAAATAACTGACGTAAATAATTATGAAACTCATTTCATTGGTTGTCATGTCCCTGTTGTCCCTCTTAACGCAGATCACTCCATATAGTACTGCAGTTTATTTCTAAACCTTTTTTTTATACAAGTTTATTTTTAATTTTTATTAATTAGCTTGAATTAGTAAACAAATTATTGTGCAAATTAAAATAAATAAAAACTTAACATAAAACAAGTTATATGTATAATCAAATCGTATGACATTGAAGCGATTCATAAGTTAAAATTATATGATTAAAAGATAAAAAATTTCTGCAACATAGCCCTAAAATATAAAAAAGTTTCTGCATCAACATCATTTTCTTCTCAGTCCTGTCATCAGAAACTCCAATGGATATGCATCGCCTCCCTCGCTTGAATTCCAAGATGCAAAGTAAATCCTCAGTCACTAGCAGCGAAAGCAAAGTGAAATGGATCTTTGCATCTTTCTTCTTCAGTGGAGTTCCTTGATGCATCATCTTGAATCCACAATCACTTGCTTCCAAAGCAAAGTGAAAGGGATGATGGGGATGAAATAAAGTGAGAGAATCACATTACGTGATTCACCCAACCTTAATATCCATGCAATGTAATTTACTCAAACTCAGAAGTTGTTTGACCATTAAGACAAAGACCTTTGAGTCTAGGAATAGGAAGAAAGAGTGATGAAGTTAATCTCCACGGCAGAGCCATATTGTAAAGCAGAAAATTAATTAAAAGGATTGAAGGAAGCTATTTATAGGAGCAGTGGATGAAGTTACTAAGTTATTCTGATTTTCTTGAAAACTTATCTATAAACTTAATGCTCATTAAGAGGATTAGGTACAAAGGTGAATGGGTAAGTAGCACAGTAGTCAAGGGAATGAATGTTTTTGCAGAAACTAATAAACCTTTAACGTTCGTTGTGTAATACAACTGACGTAAGAAGTTGTGAGTGTTTTTAACGTCAGTTTCTTAATACAACTTACGTTAAATATATGACCTTTAACGTCAATTCTTACTAACAACTGACGTAATAAGTGTGAGAGTTTTTAACGTCCGTTTATTAAGACAACTGACGTTAAATATATGATCTTCAACGTCAGGTTTTACCAAAAACTGACGTAAAATGTTGTTTTATTTTAATTATAACGTTTACCCCCGCGCGCCTTCTCCACTTCTCTGTACGTCTTTTCTCTTTTCATCACGCTCAACCCTCACTCTCGCTCTCATTCTGCCCTAATCGCGAGCTCATCTCCACCGCAACCACCGCGAGGGCTTCTTCGCCACCACCGTGAGGTACACTCTTAACCCCTAACTCTATTTTTCCCGCTCATTCTTTGCAATAACTTGACATATCTATTTCCCCTGGCCTTCCCGCACACTAACTCTCCTTGTCCCTCTGCTTTAGTAACCACATCGAACGTTGGCCACCACTCGAGCTTCCCCCCCACCACCACGCGAGCGCCTATTTCTGGTGAGTCTTTAATTAGGGCACATTTTTTTATTCACGGTTTTGAGTGCATGCATGTTGCTCTGCTGGTTTGAAACTGTAGTCTCAGTAGTTGAAACTTGAAACTGTGAGTTTGAGTTGTTTGGAATGTCTCTATTTTTGGTTTTGAGTGTATGTTGAAACTGTAGTCTCAGTAGTTGTAACTTTAAACCGTGAGTTTGAGTTGTTTGTAATGTCTCTATTTTTGGTTTTGAGTGCATGTTGCTCGCTGGTTGATCTGTCGGCCGTGATGCTCATCACGGCTAGCGTGATGCTCATCACGGCCAGGCCGTGATCGATTATGCCTATGAGGGTCTGGGTTCGATTGGCACGTTACGGCGTGATGGACGTCACGGCCAGGCCGTGACCAGTGCTTGGCAATCTTCAAAAACTATAGTTTTCAATATCCCGTATTGTCCTTATATTGGATATATAGATGTTTTGTATATCTACAGGACCTATCTAGTTATTTTTATTTATACTTCTGTATTTATTTTGAGTTATAACCTATGTTAATACATATATATTGATTTTGAACATGCATACATATGGATCAGTCGGATAGCCCACATGCACGGGAGGACACTGTGGGGGTTTCGCAGGACCCGATCACGCCTACGCCTGATTCTAGTGTAAGTTTACATGTTATATACTATCTTTAGTCCTCATATTCTTCTGCTCTCTCCACCATGATCCGCCACCGAAGGTGGTGGAAGCTGTAAATATGTAAGTAACTAATCTTAAATTTAATTTAAGTTTTAATATCAGTTGTTTTTAGTTTATTACACATATGATATATGAGTTTGTTAATTGATCGACATGATTATTTGTTTATGATAGCGCATCAAGGCGAGTAGCATAAGTTGCGCCAACGAGGAGAAGTAGGACTTCTAAGGCTAAAGCAAATCCTGTATGGAACATCCTCAAGGTTTGGTAGTTTATTTATCAAATAATTAATATTATAATTACTAATTTATGTGTATATTCAACTGACGTTGAAATTAATTTTGTTGGTAGTCTCGATTTCAAACTGACAGTTGGTCGTGCGGCTATTATATGATGTTTCATATGCTGAACATAGTCTCCGCATCTATTACGGATGGATGGAAGAAGGTAATATTTAAACAACTTGTTAAATTATATATTATAGTTTTGAAGATGACTTGCATTGATGTTATTGTTATTATTTGAACGTGTCTAGGCATTTATCGACCGATCGCCTATTGAAGAAGATGAGTTAAGAGACTTGAGGATGCGCTTCGCTGAATTCTTCTTCAAGTATGCGGCTGAAAAAGGTATTGCCAACATACCTCCGCACTACTTAGATAAATAGTTTTTTTGTTAGTCTTTAGAAACTAATTAATAACATGTATATATATATCCTTAGATAGTTTTGTTATTTAGACATTGGAACTAAAATTTATTTATATATATACATGGGTTTTGGTTTTAAGTCCCCCCATTGTTTAATTTTCCTTTGCAATTCTGTAATGTGTGTGATATTCGTATTCTTTGGGATCTGAATGCAGGGATAGCTGAGGGGAGTGATATTATAAAACTGAATTTAAAAAAAAAAACCTATTAACGTCAGTTGTATCAAACAACTGACGTTAATAGTATTTTATAAAACATACAGTACACTATTAACGTCAGTTTTTTATTAAAACTGACGTTAAAATCAAAACTTTAACGTCAGTTCTTTATAACAACTGACGTTAGTTTTAACAAAATCAACGTCCGTTGTATTAAAGAACTGACGTTAATAGTTTTAGTTTAACGTCAGTTGTTTAAAAAACCGACGTTAATTTTTACAAAATTAACGTCGGTTTTGTTAAGGAACCGGCGTTAATAGTGTTATATTTAACGTCGGTTCTAAATCGAGCGTTAAAATATTAACTATTAACGTCATTTGTATTTACGTCGATCAAGATTTCGACCTAAAAAATCAATTTTAATCGGCGTAAAAAGCACTTATTGCACTAGTGACACACCTTATTGCCCTTGCTGCAAGTTTGTCCTGTTTGACATGAGCAAAGGCCAATGAACCAAAAAATTCTCAAGTTTGAGTAGTCTGCAGGTCTGCCTCTCCACATTTCTACAGGGGTTTTGAACCCTATTGTAGAAGATGGACTTCTGTTTATGAGATATCTTTCTTTATTCAAAGATCACCCCAAAAGCTCTTTGCAAGTCCAGCACTTAATAGCATGCATCTCACTCTTTCCAGGATTGTTCTATTCATCCTCTCTGCCAAGCCATTCTGTTGTGGAGTTCTTGCAGCTGTCATGTGACTTTGTATACCTGCACTCCTGCAGAATTTACCAAATTGCTCTGAAAGATATTCCAGGCCATTGTCAGTCCTTAAATATTTCAGTTTAGCACCTGTTTTAGTTTGTTTGAGTGTATCATTCCTTGAATTTTTCAAAGGTATCACTCTTATGTTTAAGTATATAGATCCAAACCCTTCTAGAGTAATCATCAATAATAGACAGGAAGTAGGAGCCACCTCCATGAGTCATAGTCCTAGCTGGACCCCAAAGGTCTGAATGAGCATACTCAAAGATTGATTTTGTAGTGTGCTGTCCAGTTTTAAAACTGATCCTATGTGCCTTTCCTAAAGTGCAGTGATCACAGAATTCAAGCTTGTGTACCTTGTCACCATTTAGAAGGTTTTGTTTACTTAGTTCTATCAAGCCCTTTTCACTTACATGTCCAAGCCTCATGTGCCACAGCTTTGATTTATCATGATAAGTGTGACTAGCTATCACTTTGCTGTGCAATAATAGTGGCACCATCTAATATGTACAATCCATTTCTTTTTATGCCTTTAGCTACTGTTCTATCATTCATAGAGATTTTAAGCATACCTTGTTCAATTTTAGTTGTATAGCCTAAGTTATCAAACATGCTTATTGAAAGTAAATTTCTTTTTAATTCAGGCACATACCTCACTCCCGAGATCACTATCTCATTCTCATTGAACATTTTTAGACGAATTGTACCTGATCCTTGGACCTTGCATGGCTTGTTATTCCCTAGCAAGACTGTTCCACCATCTTGTAGGCATAGAGACTCAAAGTAATCCTTTCTTGGACAAATATGAAAGGTGCATCCGGAGTCAAGCACCCAATCCTTTCCTGACTCATAGCCAGAAGACTCATAGCCCGAGGAAACAATAGCCGCATCACCTGACAGTTGAGATGGTTTTATTCCTTTGTTCTTCCTCTCAGGGCACTCTTTCTTGAAGCGACCCTTCTTGTGACAGTGGAAGCACTTATACTTGGATTTGTCTTGATACTTTGATTTTGATCTATGCTTGCCTTGCTTTCCATTCCTTCTTTCATGTCTGCCTCTTACAACATTCAAGCTTTTTGCTTTTCCTTCTGCCTTGGCTTCTTGCTTCTTTTGGAATTCCTTTGTCCTTATGGATGATTGCACTTCATCAAGAGTAATTGTTTGATCTCTGCCAAACAGAATTGCATCCTTGAAGTGTTCATAGGAGCTTGGTAAAGCACTCAGCGGAATTAGTGCTTTGTCTTCATCATCCATTGCTACCTCAAGATTCTCAAGATCATCAAGAATCTAGTTGTAGTTTGCAATTTGCTCTGCTACAGGTCTGTCTTCACTCATCTTGAATGAGAAGAGTTGTTGCTTAAGGAACAAACGATTTGCCACAGACTTGGTCATGTAGAGAGACTCAAGTTTGAGCCAAAGTGCAGCTGCAGTAGGCTCTCTTGCAACCTCTCTGAGAGGTTTGTCACAAGGCACAAGATAATTATGCTTCTTGCCTTATCGATCAGCTCCCTTCTTTCTGCTGCAATAAGTGTTTGAGGAAGTGCAGCTTCTCCCTTTAAGGTATCTCCAAGACCTTGTTGCACCAGCACAACCTGCATCTTTATTCTCCATAGGCCAAAATCATTCGATCCAGAGAACTTTTCTATATCAAACTTTGTCGAACACATGCTGAAATCTTGTTCCTTCACTCTTCAGTTCTTCCCACAGACGGCGCCACTTGTTGTGGATTAAACAAACTAAAACCAATGAAAATAACAGACTCAACAGTACCAGAACAACACAACAGTGCGAGTATTGAACCAACAACACAGAACCGAAGAAAAAAAATAGCAAAGGAAGAGAGGGTAAGAAGGAAAGAATCACACCAAGAATTTACGTGGTTCAGCTGGTGGGGCTTACATCCACGGGGAGAGAGCAAAACGATATCCACTATGATTGAAAATAAGTACAAGATCAAGCTATGCACAATAGACTAACACACCCCTGGCCTCTTCTATTCTGCTGTCAATAAAAAACAAAACCAGAAGAAGAATCTCAGCCTTTTTCTCTCTATTGTTCACACACCCCTTGATCACTCTAGCACTCTTTCTTTCTTGGGTCACAAGTTTACATAATTATACAAGTATGCTATATCTCAATCTCTCTATATCTATATCCTTCCATAAGCTAGGCCTATGTATATATATAGAAGAACCTTCAGCTCCAAGTCTGCTTAAGATCTGATCCATCCGAATCTGTTGCAACAGAAAATCAGTTATGGTTGCAACTGACATAACTGATTTTCCCTCCAATGGATGCCTTGGCTTGTAACTGAATTTTGAGACACCAACTAACATGAAAGTTAAAAACTTTTATAAAATTTTATGAATTAATACTAAAGTATAACTAAAGTTTGGTTAAAGAGGCAGTGTGGGGTTTTTAATAAATTAATGCCTTCTAATTTTGACACGGGATCAACTACAATATGTTTATATGTGAGTTGAGTACCTTCAAATAAAATTTCAACGATTTTAAAGGTCATTTGATTGATCATTCACAATTTAAACCCACTACTGTTCTGAAAATGATTTTATAAAAGAGTTCACTCAAAATTTTGATTGAAAAATATGATTTTAAAAATAATGTCTTTTATCATGACCAGGTAAAGATTTTTGGAATGAAATGGACTATAAACCAATGATTAATTTAAAAATATAAAAATATGGGAATAAAGTATATGGATACATAAAAGTAAGTCTTGGATCAAATGTAATCCAAGAATTTTTAAAAGATTGGACATCTCTAGTATCATTTTTTTAGTCATGGCCCAAAATTTATACATAGAAAGATAAGGTGACTTTGTTATTTTAATTTAAGTCATTCGCTTAATTCATAGACTTGCGACACGCGGTGGGCAAAAAGGAAGTTCGCTCTGGACAACGCGGAAACAAAGACTTTATCTATCCGTCGAATTAGGTAAGGGAAGAAAGCCCGATGGATAATTATGTTATGATGACTATATGCCTTGTGTGTTTATTTTGATGTGTTTGATTGATGTTATTATTGTTGTGACTGTTTTGGTTGGATTTTGAGTTCATGATACATTGATGGTTTATGAAAATATGCATGTTGTTTATATGTGTTGAAGTTGTTGTATATGTGTTGATGATTTATGAAAATGTGCGTGTTACTTATATATGTTGAAGTTGTTGTATATGTGTTGAAGTTGTTGCATGGAAGTCTAACCGTTGGTTAGAGCTCAAATAATGAAGATAAAAGCTTTAAGAAAACATTTACAAAGAAAATCACAAGTAAGGATTTCCTTTAACAAGGTTTTGATAAAAAAAGGGGAAAATATAATTTTAATGTTTAATGAAAGTTTTAGAAAATAAAAAAAAAATTATGAAGGAAATTCAATTGAAAACTAGATGATTTTACACTAAAAAAAATATCAAACTTTGAAAATATTTCATGGTAAGAAACCATGAAGAAAAACAAATTTATTTTGAAGTTTTGGAAAAGATTTCTTTTAATAATGTTTTAATAAAAGAGAAAAATTTTAGAATTCAAAACAATTTTATAAAGAAAAATTATTTAAGCTGAAAGATCTTATTTTGAAGAAAAACATAATTTTGAGAATACTTGTAGTAAAGTACCACAGAAAATGGGATTTTAGTTTCCAATTTTCTTAGAAAGATTTTTTCTTCAAAAAGGTTTACTATATTTTTGAAAAGAAATAGACTTTTCCAAAACAAAGGAAATTTTTAGAAGAAAAAAAGAAAAGAAATAGAGTTCCTAAAGGTTAATTTTTGAAAAAAAATGAATTTCAAAAAAAATGTTGTCGGAAAGAATTTATTCAAGTAAAAATATTCGGTAACTTAGATAAGTTACGGAAGTTTTGATTTTGAATTTTTTTTCACTGAACGAAAAATAACGTTGAAAAGTGAACCTAGTAACCGAGACGTCGGGATAATAGAGTTAAAGCACGTGGATCCATGATCCGTATCACAACATTGTGGATTGTGTGTCCTATATATGAAGTTGTGGACTGTGTGTCCTGTATACGTTGTTCTGGACTGTGTGTCCTATACACGTTGTTGTGGACTGTGTGTCTTAGATTCGTTGCTGTGGACTGTGGGTCCTACATACGTTGTGATAAAACGTGGTGAAAGCAATAAAAATGTGAAAGTTGTTTTATACGACCACAAAGTCTAAGACTAGTGCATAGGTCTAGGGATGTTGTGATTGGACACTCGAACGAAAATGTCCTGTGTTGATAATGAAAGTTTTAAAACGTTGAAAATTTATGGATGGTCGTGAGCCTTGAGCCTCGACGAAGGAAAGAATGAAGCACAAAGAAAAGCTACAAAAAATAAATGTTTTTACATGCATTTGGCAGTCGTGCCCAATTTGTTTTGTGTGAATGCCTTGAGGGGAAAGGTATTGAAGTTGACACAAGCAAACACAAGAAGGGGGGTTGAATTGTGTTTGTTAATAATTTTTGAAAAAACCTTTAAAACAATTTTTTCACACAAAAATCAAAAGCAAGTACAAAGAAATAGATCTTTTAAAAAGCTTTAACAAAAGCAATATCAAAACCCCTCATTTAGTAAGAAACAAATAAAGCTGTAAGAGTTTAAGAGTAGAAGTTTCACATAAGATGTTTTATCCCGGTTCACTCTCTTCCAACCAAGAGCTACGTCCAGTCCCTTATACTTGAAGGTTTTTCTCCACTATTTCCCAAATAGATTACAACCAAGTATTCAATACCACTCCATGCTACAAGTATTTCTTTCTTACCAAGCCTCTTCAGGCTCTAACTCTAACAAAGAGATTTAACGTTTGATCTTCTTAACTCACTATGTGTGAGGATATGAAGGTTTAAGATCAGATGAATATTTTCACAATATTCAAACAAAGGAATACAGACTCTAGCTTTTGAAAGAATATTAGAATGGGTGATTATGGATTGTCAAAAGTTGAGCTAACAAGATTGTGCAGGCCAGAGTTATTCTTCAGTATCTCGGGTCTTTTATTTATATTGACCTTCTTCTTCACTTGTATTTCTTCAACGGTTATTTTGAATAATCTCGTTTAGAGATAGCATTTAATACATGATATCCATTGTGACTGATAGCTTAATTGTGGCGAGCTGAATAATACTCTTGGTTATCGAGGTAGCATGAAATTGGAGGCTCACTGCTCTGAGTATTGCAGCTTGAGAACTTATTGTTCCTCCTTCGTATACAATCCAGCTTTTTCAGTCATAAAGTTGTCATCGTACAAATCGTTTTGCAGTATCTCATTGTACGATTCTGCTTTTTGCATTTCTTGATGGTACTACGTTTCTTTTACAACAAGGAAAAACTTTAAAGAAGATAAAATAAATGTGATGAACAAATATCTATTGAAATAAATATCAATCATTTGAAATAAATTCAAGAGATTCGGATTGCATTTATTTATTTAAAGATGGAGCTCGTCTACTATTAAAACTCCGTCTACTTAGTTATATCTGAGACCAAGTCTGTTTCAACAAATTATTTTGCTCGCCCGATGATGTGGCATATCCTCTCGTAGATCAAGTCTTTGTACTTTCTATACCTCAATGAGTTATAAAGATCTCTGTCTAGTGACGTGGCAGATGGAGCTCGTCTACCTGATTACTTTATTTTTCAGTTCATTCAATTTTACCAATTACTTTCATCTACTTACGTGGCAATCTAGACGTGTTTACTATCAAATCTTTGGACTTGCTGTATCTAAGAAGTTATTTTGATTTCCGTCTAGTAAGCATTTAGAGCCTCGTCTACTTAAGAAAACCAGTCTACTCAAATAAATAATTAAATAACTTTTACCAAAACATTGAGTAGCCCGTCTACAATGGTGGACGCGTATTTTTCAATGAAAACTTATCTCAAGTTTCTATTACGTATATTTAAATATTCCCGCATAACTGAAAGCACATGTTAGATCTCAACTAACACTTTGCCAGGCAAATTTAATCTTTTTTTTAACATCAAAACGTAGAGATTATTTAGTCCAAAACCACTTTGGTTCCAACAATCTCCCCCTTTTTAATGATGACAAAAACTAATTAAATTTGAAAAACGAAGTCTAAGAGAGCCTGCAGGGCTCCCCCTAAGACAAATCATTCGGATAAATAATCAGTAAAAAGCATATGAGACAAACTTCATATAAGCTAATAGATAAGTGCAACAGCTTATAAAACTTAGAGTATATATGAAGGAATAAATAAGCATAGTCAGCAGATATCAGAGCAAATAGGAAAACATAAGTGTCAGAGCAGTTATCAAGTAGAAAACAGAATATGCATATGCAGACAAATATGATCTTTTCAAAAATAAAACTTACTTTATATATATATATATATATATATATATATATATATATAAAATCTCTTTTATTTCCTTTCTCCCCATTTTTGTCATCAGCCAAAAAGGTAAAAAGGAGTGAACCATCATTGTCAGTATATATATATTAAAAAAAAAGGTTAAGGTTAGGCAGGAGGAAGTGGTGGAGGTGGAGGGTTCTGAGTCTGGCTTTTCTTGAAATCCATCAAGAATTCCAGCATTTTGTTAACAACTTCTAAGGTTGGATCCATTGATGTTTGAACTTGTTGTTGGACATCCTCCTTAATTTTCTCAGTCATCTTCTCAACCTTGTCATCAACTATCTTGCCAACTCTATCATCAACCATTTTGCCAAGTATCTCTTCAAGGTTCTATGGCAGAGCATGTTGTCTTGAACTCTCAGCAGATTCTTGAAAAGTGCTTAAGGCTCTGGAGTGTTCAGGGTGATCTGAAGGGTGCATCACAGCCAAAGCTAGTGGTTGAGAAGAGTACTTTCCTGATGAGCTTTGTTTGGAGATGGACTCATCAGTTTCTTCTTCAGGACCACCTGAGCCAAAAAAAGTGGCATTCATGCCAGGTCCTTCAACTACAATTTCATCTTTTAGGAGCTCGGAAGGAAGTGAAGACGAAGCATGATTAATCACTAAAAGGGGTAAAGGGGTCACTGATACTTCCTTTGCTCAAATGATGGGGTAGCAGAATTCCACATCTCTATTTGTTATGGGAAGTCCCCAATGGTCTTTATAGATCATGTAACAAAAGTTAGAAAGACCACACTTTCCTCTGACTTTGGTAATTTCCTTCTTCTCTTCTTGGGTCGGTCCAGAGGAAGATGCTTCTCGTGTGCAGTGAATGATGTGAGATTTCAAGAAATCTGCAGCACGTTGTTTATTGATCAACCCAATGGATTCAGTATGCAAAAAGAAATCCTGCATGGATCAGTCAAAAGTTTCTTGATTCAGATCAAGCATTGCAGATTCAGCTTCTGGCATAACTCCTTTGAATCTTTTGTCCTTGTCCTTATTCAGATCAACCATCGGTAGTCCTGGACAGATTGTGTAAGGCATGATTCCAACTCTTGTTGCTTCACTATGTCTCAGCCAGGATGGGGGGACAAAATGTGCGGCTCTATCAACTCTGAAATGACTGAATTCCCACTTCATCATTTCATAGATGAGCTGATCCAGGAAGAAATCAAAGGCCCTCCCATAGACTCTAGGATGCTCAAAGGATACCCATTTTGTGTCAATGGTCATGATTATAGGAATATGCTTTGACGATCTTGCTCTTCTTTCAGGGAGGGTAGGAAGATTCTTTCTTTTAGGGTCTGTCTCCCATACGGGTATTATGTGTCTCTCAACTCCATCAGTGAGGGGTAAGAGAGGTGGAGTTTTGACAAGGTTAGGATAGATTTTTCTGGGGGGGAATTTGTTTAGGGGCAGGTGAGTGACTAAGGGTCCTATGTTGTTGTGCATTTGTAAAGGCACTTTTGTGATTAATTTGCAGTCAGGATGAGGTAAATGGAAGGGTTCAACAGGTGGGCTTATTTCTTCCTCATACTCTGGTAGGGGGTACCACCTGTTAAGAATATGTTCAGGTTGGTGAGTGAGAAACAGAACTCTCCATTCCCTTTTTACTTTGGCCCAATCCTCAGATTTGCCATCATCAATAATAGAAATTGGGGTGAAGGGAAATAAGGTTCTTAAGGGTTTTGGGAAGGGAGCACCAGGGGAAATGCCGTCATCTGGTTGATTGAACCAGGGATCATTGGTAGGAATAATTGGTTGAAATTGTGGTCTGGATGAGGTGGCTATTTGCGAGTGAACAGGTGAAGATGCAGGCAAGTTTGTGGTTTGGTCAATTTATGTTGGTTAGGGTGAGAGGGGTGTGGGAATGTATACATCATCTGGAGTGGAGACAGCAATATTATCATCAGAGGTAACAACAATAGGAACCACATCAACCCTAGTTTCTAGACTAGACACTAAGGCGTCTACTGCTATTTGAACAGGATCACTAGCAGAGATGGTTGCCTTAGAAGTCTTAGTTGTTCTGGTCTTTCATGCTGGTTACCTTCTGGGTTTTGTTGAGACGGGCACAACAGCCTCAGCAGCAGCAACAGAAGTTTTCTGCTTCTTCAGGATGATACTGATAGGAACTCTGTCCTCATCAGCTTCCTCGTCCTCATTGTGTGAGAGGATAACTCTTCTTTGCTTCTTCACAGCAGGAGCATCAGAAGGTTCCATGATAACAATGTCACCAGCTGGTCTCTTGGGGGCAGGCATCCTTGCTGCAGTGGTCTTTTTCTTGATATTCTTCTTTGGCTCCATAGCCTTAACAGTGGTTTGTTCCACCATTTCCTCTTTCATTTTCATCAGCTCCTCAGTTTTGGTCATTACAGCAGCAGCATAGGTACTGAGGTTCATGTTAGCTATATTCATTTTACCAAAGTCTACAGCCGACATTGGTTTTTCAGTTAAGATCCTAGCTTGCTCTTCAGGTGTCCTTGCAGCAAAAATTTCATGAATTCCTTGAGCCTTGAAAATCTTATAAAGAAGATGGCAATAGGGAAATGCTGAGAGTCTTTTCTTGTTCATCACAGCATCTCTAAATCTTCCATACAGAATTCTTGGAAGATTGATCTTCGTTTTGGTGAGAAGATGGCAAAGGCAGAATTTGTGCAGAAAGGAGAGGTTGTCTTTGGATCCAACCTTATGAAGAACCACTTTATTAAGAAGCAGATGAAGGATGCGAACAATGTCCTTTATTTCAACAGCTTTCCAAGTGTGAGTTCTGACCGTCTCTTCTTTCATGAGACAGACTTCAATGGTCTCAGAGCCACCCAAATCAGCTTCCCATGACTCAATAAAAACCAAACCTTCCCGAACACAGAAAATAGCATTAACAATAGTCTTCTCCGAGACTACAATCTTTCTCAATACAGTAGAGAAAAAGTCAGTATCTGTCACTTGAACATTCCTCCAGAAATCCCTAATCAGGTTGGGAAAGACAGAGACTTTCTCTGTGAAGAGTCCTCCCCACCCAGCTGCATTAACATACTTGCTTATGTCTAAGTTGTATTCTTGCAACACTCCAAAGTTGAAATGATGCTCAACCGCCAAGTTAAGCTTGTCCACGTTGAAGGTTGAAGAAGAAGCCATTTTAGGTGAATAGAGAGCTTAGGGTTTGAAAGTCGAGAGACCTCGAGAGGTTAGGGAAGTGTAAAGTTTTTCTTAGGGGGAAAAGATTACTTTTAAAAGATTTTTGAATCCCAAAGGTTAAAAAAAAACTTTTGACATGACACGTCATTATGGATAAAACGGTGTCGGTAACTTGGAACTATAAAAAGGTCTTGATGGGATCGATGGAAGTACTGACTGAGCAAAGAGAATAAAGGATAAATTTGTCACTGAGACAAAATAAATGCATTTAATAAAAATATGCTTAGATGCAAGCAGATGTGGACTCGTCTGAAACGACACACTAAATGCAGTAAACAATACCAGCAGACCCGACATATAGTAGACGTGCAACACAACATGCAATAGTCGCACAACTTTTAATAGGTAATAGATGTGCATAAGTAATAGACGCAAGATTGTCAAAACAATTTTTTCTAAAGGATGGACGCCTAAATTAATCCACACATATCATGTTAAGATGCTTCCTAATAAAGATAAATCTGTCCTCTGCAAGAGGTTTAGTAAAGATATCTGCCCATTGATGGTCAGTATCAACAAATTGTATATCAAATACACCTTTTTGCACATAATCCCTCATGAAATGATGTTTAATCTCTATATGCTTAGCTCTATAATGCAAAATTGGATTCTTAGATAGATTTATTGCAGCAGTATTATCATACATAAGTGGAATACTACTTACAAACACATTGTAGTCCGCCAATTAATGTTTGATCCAGAGAAGTTGTGAGCAGCAACTTGCAGCTGATATATACTCAGCTTCGGTAGTTGATAAGGCAATGGTACTTTGTCTTTTGCTTGACCATGAGACAAGATTAGCTCTAATGAAGTGACATCCTCCATTAATGCTTTTTCTTTCAATTCTATCTCCAGTATAGTCAGCATCACAGAAACCAATCAATATGTAATCTTCATTTTTCTTAAATCACAAACCAAGATTAGTAGCACCTTTTAAATATCTAAAAATTCTCTTAACTGCTGATAAGTGAGATTCTCTAGGATCAGATTGAAATCAAGCACATAAGTATACACTGAACATAATATCAGGCCTAGACGCAGTAAGATATAATAGAGATCCAATCATACCTCTGTATACCTTTTGGTCTACCTTTTTCTCTTTATCATCTTTGTTTGGTATGGAAGTGGGGTGCATAGGAGTATTCATTGGCTTACAATCATCCATCTTAAACTTCTTCAGAAGCTCTTTTGTATACGTAGTTTGGTGGTTGAGCACCTAGTCCAAGGTTTGTTTTACTTGAAGTCCAAGGAAGAACTTAAGTTCTCCCATCATGCTCAATTCAAACTCCTTCTGCATTAACTTAGAGAATTCTTTGCATAGAAACTCATTAGTACCACCAAAAATAATATCATCAACATATATTTGTACAACTATGAAATTAGACTTAATGGATTTTCTAAATAAGGTTGTGTCAACCTTTCCTCTATTGAATCCATTTTCCATAAGAAAGGAACTTAGTCTGTCATACCAAGCTCTAGGAGCTTGCTTAAGACCTTACAAAGCTTTCTTAAGCTTATATACATGTTCAGGATGAGTTTCACAGTCAAAACCCGGAGGTTGCATGACCTGGCCTTTTGTGCCAAATCCATCGCTCATCTTCAATGGACACTAAACATGAGACACTTTGATTTGATAGGTCCTCCAAGTCAATCTTATAGAGATTGTTTTACCTTTTAGCAGTGAATAAAAGTGATCCATCATCTTTCTTGACAGTACAGATGTTATTATCAAAAGAAACTGCATATCTACTGTCACATAATTGACTTATGCTCAGTAGATTGTGCTTCCAGTCATTTACTACAAGAACATTATCAATGGAGGGAAAATGATGTTTACCAATTTTACCTATACCAGTGATTTTCCCTTTCTGATTTCCTCCAAATGTGACCCAGTCACCATCTTTGGGCTTAAGGCTTTGGAACATAGACATTTCTCCCGTCATGTCGTGAGCAGCCACTGTCCAAGTACCAAGACATCTGTTTTCTTCCTGTTGTTAAGCAAATCTCGGCATCAGTGTATTCACTTTCTGATACAGTGTCTGCCTTGAGACAGATATTTGCCTCTTCCTCAACTTCATTTTCTTCATTTGATGAAGACAGATCGAGATCCTCCCATGTAGCCATTAAGCTTTTCTTCTTTTTGAAGAATTTCTTTTTATTCTTTAGCTCAGGGCAGTCAGCTTTGAAATGATCAGGTTTCTTGCATCCAAAGCACAAGGGTGGACCTTTTTCCTTGGAGTCTGACTTCTCCTTGGAAAACTTTTTGTTGAGTTACTTCCTTCTAAAACCACATTTCTTTCTCCATAAATGTTGAATCTTCCTGGAGATGAAGGACGATTCATCCTCGTCTGATCCTTCATCATTATCAGAAGATTCAGACTCATCTGATGACTCAGCAGCTTTGAGAACTTTTGAAGAACTTGCTTCCTTTGCCTTTAGGGCAATAGATTTTTCTTTTTCGGAATTTTCTTCTTCATTAAGTTCAAGTTCATGAACCTTGAAAGATCCAAGAAGCTCTTCCAGAGAGAGCGTATTCAGGTTTTTGGCTTCCTGAATAGCAGTTATTTTAGCTATTCTCAATTTAAGGTACTCTAGGTCATCTTATGATAAATCTGGTCTTAGTTATGACAAAGAGAAGCAAGACGCATCTCAGAAAAAGTCAAAACCACTTGAACAACATAGAGCTTCAAAAGTTCCAAATAAATATACCAAAGCTAAGTCTAGTTCGTCCAACACCTTTTGTAAAGTGTGTGGAAAAAGTGGGCATATTACATCTAGATGCATACACAATAAACAAGCTAAGCATACTCGTCTAGCGACAACTAACAAGAAAGGACCCAAGTCAGTTTGGGTACCTAAAGATAAGATAATACCTGTTGCAGATTGGCTTAACAACAGGAAGGAAACAGATGTCTTAGTACTTGGACAATGGCTACTCACGATACAAGACGGGAGAAAGGTCTATGTTCCAAAACCTTAAGCCCAAAGATGGTTGCTGGGACACATTTAGAGGAAATTAGAAAGGGAAAATCATTGGTATAGGTAAAATTGGTAAACATCCTTTTCCCTCCATTGATAATGTTCTTTTAGTAAATGGCTTGAAGTACAATCTACTGATCATAAGTCAATTATGTGACAGTGGATATATAGTGTCTTTTGATAAGAACATGTGTACTGTTAAGGAAGATGATGGATCACTTTTATTCACTGCAAAAAGGTAAAACAATCTTTACAAGATTGACTTGGAAGACCTCTCAAATCAAAGTGTCTCATGTCTATTGTCCATTGAAGAAGAGCGATGGATTTGGCACAAAAGTCTAGGTCATGTAAGCTTGAAATTAATTTCAAAGCTAAACAAGCATAACCTCGTGAGAGGACTACCAAACCTTAAGTTCAAATCTGATGCTCTCTGTGATGCATGTCAAAAGGGAAAACAAGTCAAAGGTTCTTTTGAATCTAAGAATGTTGTTAGTACCAATAGACCACTAGAGTTGCTACATCTTGATCTTTTTGGTCCAACAAGGACTGCCTCTGTCAGTGGTAAGAAATATGGTCTTGTCATAGTAGACGATTACACTAGATGGACATGGGTTATGTTCCTAACTCAAAAGGATGAGTCTTTTAAGGTCTTTTCTGTATTCTGCAAACGTGTACAGAATGAAAAATGCATGTGTATCACTTCAATCAAAAGTGACCATGAGGAATAGTTTGAAAATGAGTTATTTCATAAGTTCTGTGAAGAAAGTGGTATCCTTCACAACTTCTCGATACCTAGAACACCATGGCAAAATGGTGTGGTAGAGAGAAAGAACAGATCTCTTCAAGAGATGGCTAGGACTATGCTCAATGACAACTCTGTCCCTAGACACTTTTGGGCTGAAGCTGTTAATACTGGCTGTTACATTCAGAACAGAATATACATTAGACCTATCCTGAATAAGACTCCTTATGAATTGTGGAAAGGAAGAAAACCCAACATATCTTATTTTCACCCCTTTGGTTGTAAATGCTATATACTAAATACTAAAGATCAACTTGGTAAGTTTGATGCTAAAACAGATAGTGGAATATTATTAGGATATTCTGAAACATCTAAAGGCTTTAGAGTTTATAATTCTAGTACTCTGATAGTAGAGGAAAGTATTCATGTCAAGTTTGATGACAAACAGCCTGATAAGAAATTATCAAAGCTAGATGAAGCTTTTGCAGATCTTGATCTAAGCATTCTAGGAGACTCACCTGAGATAAAAGTTGATGATCAAGAAGATGGCCCCACTCAACAACCAGAAACTTCCACTTCTCAACATCGTACAGTTCAAAAATCTTGGCATTTCAAGAATTATCATCCACAAGATCAGATCATTGGAAACCCCAATGACAAGCTAAGAACCAGATCAACCTTCAGAGAACAAGACAATTCTGCACTAGTCTCTGAGTTGGAACCAAAAACAATAGACGGGACTATGCTAGATGATGGTTGGATTCTAGCTATGCAAGAAGAACTCAATCAGTTTGAAATAAGTGATGTTTGGACTCTGGTTCCACTGCCCAAAGACAAATCAGTGATTGGAACAAAGTGGTTTTACAGAAACAAACTTGATGAAACTGGTAAGGTAATCAGAAACAAGGCAAGACTTGTTGCTCAAGGTTTCTCTCAAGAAGAAGGTATAGATTATATTGAAACCTTTGCACTTGTTGCTAGATTAGAAGCTATTAGAATTCTACTTTCATTCGCTGCACATCATAGTATTATGTTTTTTCAGATGGATGTTAAGAGTGCTTTTCTAAATGGCTTTATTAATGAAGAAGTCTATGTTATGAAACCTTCGGGTTTTGAGTGTGAAACCCATCCTGAACACGTATATAAGCTTAAGAAAGCTTTGTACGGTCTCAAGCAAGCTCCTAGATCTTGGTATGACAGACTAAGTTCCTTTATTATGAAAAATGGATTCAATAGGGGAAAGGTTGACACAACCTTATTTAGAAAATTCATGAAGTCAAATTTCATAGTTGTACAGATATATGTTGATGATATTATTTTTGGTGGTACTAATGAGTCTCTATGCAAAGAATTCTAAGTTAATGCAGAAATAGTTTGAAATGAGTATGATGGGAGAACTCAAATTCTTCCTTGGACTTCAAGTAAAACAAACCATGGACGAGGTGCTCATTCACCAAACTAAGTATACAAAAGAACTTCAGAAGAAGTTTAAGATGGATGATTGTAAACTAATGAATACTTCTATGCACCACACTTCCATACTGAACAAAGATGATAAAGAGAAAAAGGTAGACCAAAAGGTATACAGAGGTATGAATGGATATCTCTTATATCTTACTGCGTCTAGGCCTGATTTTATATTCAGTGTTTGTTTATGTGCTCGATTTCAATCTGATCCTAGAGAATCTCACTTATCAGCAGTTAAGAGAATTTTTAGATATTTAAAAGGTACTACTAATCTTGGTTTGTGCTTTAAGAAAAATGAAGATTACAGATTAGTTGGTTTCTATGATGCTGACTATGTTAGAGATAGAATTGAAAGAAAAAACACTAGTGGTGGATGTCACTTCATTGGAGCTAATCTTGTTTCATGGTCAAGCAAAAGACAAAGTACCATTGCTTTATCAATTGCTGAAGCTGAGTATATATCAGCTGCAAGTTACTGCTTTCAACTTATCTGGATCAAACATCAATTGGAGGACTACAATGTATTTGTAAGTAGTATTCCGCTTATGTGTGATAATACTGCTGCAATAAATCTATCTAAGAATCCAATTTTACATTCTAGGGCTAAGCACATAGAGATTAAACATCATTTTATTAGTGATTATGTGCAAAAAGGTGTGATTGATATTCAATTTGTAGATACTGACCATCAACGGGCATATATCTTTACTAAACCTCTTGCAGATGACAGATTTATCTTTATTAGAGAGCATCTTCATATGATATGTGTGGATTAATTCAGGCGTCCAGCCTCGAGAAAAATTTGTTTTGTTAATCCTGCGTCTATTACCAATGCTTGTCTAATACCTATTTGAAATTATGCGTCTATTGCATATTGTATTGCACGTCCATATGACGCGTCCACTAATACTAGTTATTGCGTCCATTGTATAGTTTTAGAAAAGTTCACATCTGTCCGTGTTTAAGTGTTTTTTTGTGTGTTAAAAAATGCATTTATTTTGTCTCAAGACAAATTTATCCTTTATTCTTTTTGCTGAGTCAGTACTTCCATCAATCCCATCAAGACCTTTTTATGATTCCAAGTTACTAATGTCGTTTTATCATAATGACATGTCATGTCAAAAGTTTTTTAAAAAAACCTTTGATATTCAAAATTTCTTTAAAAGTAATCTTTTCCCTCTGAGAAAAACTTTATGCTTGCATAACCTCTCGAGCTATATCTCTCTTTACCTCTCTCTGCTTTCAAACCCTAAGCTCTTTGATCACCTAAAATAGCTTCTTCTTCAACCTTTAACGTGGACAAGCTCAACTTGGCTATAGAGAATCATTTCAACCTTGGAGTGCTGCAAGACTACAATCTAGACATAAGCAAATATGTCAATGCAGCTGGGTGAGGAGGGCTCTTCGTGGAGAAAGTCTCTGTCTTTCCCAACCTAATCAGGGATTTCTGGAGAAACATCCAACTGACTGATACTGATTTCTTCTCAACGGTATTAAGAAAGAAGATTATAATCACGGAGAAAACTATTGATGATGTAATTTCCTGTGCTTAGGAGGGTTTAGTTTTCATTAAGTCTTGGGAAGAGGACTTGGGTGGCTCTGAGACCATCGAAGTCCGTCTCATGAAGGAGGATACAGTCAGAACTCACACTTGGAAGGCTGCTGAAATGAAGGACATCGTTCGCATCCTTCATCAACTTCTCAACAAGGTGGTTCTTCACAAGGTTGGATCCAAGGACAACCTCTCCTCTCTACACAAATTCTATCTTTGCCATCCTTCTCACAGAATCAAAAATCAATCTTCCAAAAATCCTGTATGGAAGATTCAGAGACGTTGTGATGAATAAGAAAAGACTCTCTGCACTTCCTTTTTGCCATATCCTCTCCAAGATTTTCAAGGCTAAAGGAATTCATGAGATTATTGCTGCAAAGTCTCCTGAGGAGCAAGCTAGGATTCTGACTGAAAAACCAATGTCTGCAACAGACTTTGGAAAAATGAATATAGCCAACATGAATCTCAGTACCTATGCTGCTGCTGCAATGGCCAATACTGAGGAGTTAATGAAGGCTAAAGAAGAGATAGTGGAACAAAACAATGCTGAAGTCCTAGGAGTTAAAAGGGTAACTAGGCAAAAGACTACTGCTACAAGGAAGCCCGCTCCCAAGAGATCTGCAGATGGCATTGTTATCAAGGAACCTTCTGATGCCCCTGCTGCAAAGAAGCAGAGAAGAGTTATATTCTCTCACAATGAAGATGAGGAAGCTGATGAGGACAACATTCCTATCAGTTCAATTCTAAAGAAGCGGAAGATCTTTGCTGCTGCTGCTGAGGCCGTTGTGCCTATTCCAACAAAACCCAGAAGGCAACCAGCAAGAAAAGCTAGATCAACTAAGACTTCTAAGGTAACCATCTATGCTAATGATCCTGTTCAAATAGCAGTAAATGCCCTAGTATCTAGTTTAGAAACTAGGATTGATGGTGAGCCTGTCTCCTCTCCAAATGATGTGTACATTCCCACACCCCTTTCACCCCAACCAACACAAATAGCCACCTCACAATTTCAACCTATTATCCACGCCGATGATCCCTGGTTAAATCAACCAGATGATGGCATTTCCCCTGGTGCCCCTTTCCCCAAACCCTTGAGAACCTTATTTCCCTTCACCCCAACTTGTCCTTTATAATGGCAAATCTGAGGAATGGGCCAAGGTAAAAAGGGAATGGAAAATCATGTTTCATTCTCACCAACCTGAACCCGAATACATTCCAACCAGATGGTATCCTCTACCTGAGTATGAGGAAGAAATCAGCCCATCTGTTGAACCCCTTTACCTACCTCATCCTGAGTGTAAATCAATAAAAAATGTGCCTTCTCAAATGCACAATAACTTAGGGCCATTAGTCACTCACCTACCCCTAACCAAATTCCCCCCCAAAAAAATTTACCATAATCTTGTCAAAACTCCTCCATTCTTACCCCTCACTGATGGAGTTGAGAGACATGTCATACCTATCTGGGAAACCGACACCAATAGGAAAAATCTTCCTACGGTTCCTCAGAAGAGAGCAAGATCTTCAAAGCATGTTCCCGTGATCATGCCAATGGACACAAAATAGGTGTCTTTTGAGCATCCCAGAGTCTATCGGAGGGCCTCTGACTTCTTTCTGGATCAACTCTACTATGAAATGCTGAAGTGGGAATTCAATCAAATCAGAGCTGATAAAGTCGCGCATTTTGTCCCTCCATCCTGGCGAGGCATAATGAAGCAACCGGAATTGGAATCAAGTCCTACAGGATTTGTCCAAGACTGCCAATGCTAGATCTAAATAAGGACAAGGACTTGAAAAACAGAAGATTCAAGGGAGTGATGCCTGAAGCTGAATCAGCTATGCTTGATCTTGACCAAGAGACCTTTGACTACTCAATGCTGGATTTCCTTTTGCATACTGAATCCATTGAGTTGATCAATAAACATAGAGCTGCTGATTTCTGGAAGTCTCACATTATCCACTGCACCAGAGAAGCATCTTCCTCTGGTCTGTCTGAAGAGGAGAAGAAGGATATTCCCAAGGTCAGAGGGAAGTGTGGTCTTTCACACTTTAGATATATGATCTATAAAGACCTCTAGGGACTTCCTATAAACAGTAAAAATGTGGAATTCATCTACCCCGTTAGATGGGCAAAGGAAATCTCTGTGAAACCCCTACCTACTTCAAAGCCTATCATAGATGAACCTGTTGCTGAAGAACATGGTCAAGCTGCCACTGCATTTGGTTTAGAAGATACAGCTAAATCCATTCACCAATAGAGCTCATCAGAAAGATAATCTTCTCAATCTTTAGCTCTAGTTGTGATGCACCCTGAAGATCACTCAAGAACACTGAGCACTTTTCAAGAGTCTGCAGAAAGCTCAAGGCAACAGGCTCTGCCATCTAATATTGAAGAGGTTCTTGGAAAAATAGTTGATGAAAGGGTTGGCAAAATAGTTGATGAGAAGGTTGAAAGGATAACTGAGAAGATCAAGGAGGATGTCCATCAGCAAGTTCAAACTTCAATGGCTCCAACCTTAGAGGTTGTAAATAAAATGCTTGAATTCCTCGTGGACTTCAATAAAAGTCAAGCTCATAACCCTCCTCCCCCACCACCTCCTCCTGCTTAACCTTTACCTTTATTTTCTTTCTTTTGTACTGACAGTGATGGTCTTCTCCTTTTACCTTTTTGGCTGATGACAAAAAGGGGGACAAAGGAAAGAAAAAAGATATATATATATAAAGTCAGTTTTCTTTGAAAAGCTCTTATTTGTTTGCATCCGCATATTCTCTTCTACTTGCTTAACTGCTCTGATACTTATGTTTGCTTATTTGCTTTGATATTTGCTGCTCTGATATTTATGTTTATTTATTCCCTTATATATACTCTAAGTATGATAAGCTGTTGCATCTATCTGTTAGCTTATATGCAGTTGTTTTTTCATATGCTTATTCTGCTTAAATATTTGTATGCTCTCTCTTAGGGGGAGCCCTGCAAGCTCTCTTAGACTTTGCTTTTCAAATTTAATTAGTTTTGTCATCATAAAAAATGGGGAGATTGTTGGAACCAAAGTGGTTTTAGATTTAATAATCTCTAAGTTTTGATGCTAACAAAATGATTAAATTTGCTTGGCAAAGTGTTAGTTGAGATCTAACATGTGCTTTCAGTTATGCAAAAATATTTAAATATACGTAATAGAAACTTGGGAAAAGTTTTCATTGAAAAATACGCGTCCACCCTTGTGGACGGGCTACTCAAAAACTTTGGTAAAGTTACTTCTTTAGACTAGCTTACTTAAGTAGATGAAGCTCTAAATATTTTCTAGATGAATACCTAAATAACTTGTTAGGTACAGCAAGTCCAAAGACTTGATAAATAAGCATGTCCATCTTGCCACGTAAGCAGACGGAAGTAATTAGTAGAAGTAAATGAACTGAAAAATAAAGTAATCTAGTAGACGAGCTCTAACCGCCACGTCACCAGACAGAGATCTTTATAACTCATTGAGAAATAGCAAGTTCAAGGACTTGATAGACAAAAGGATATGCCACGTCATCAGATGAGCAAAGTAAAATATTGAACAGATTTAGTCTCTCATATAACTAAGTAGACGGAGGTTCTTTTTAGACGAGCTCCATCTTAGAATGAATTAAATGCAATCCGAATCTCTTGAGTTTATTTCAAATGATTGATATTTATTTCAAATAGAATATTTGTTCTTCATATTTGTTTTATCTGCTTTAATGTTTCACCTTGTTGTAAAAGAAACATAGTACCATCAAGAAATACAAAAAGTAGAATCGTACAATAAGATACTGCAAAACGATCTGTACGATGACAACTTTATGACTGAAAAAGATGGTTTATACACAAAGGAGGAACAACAAGTGCGCAAGCTGCAATACTCAGAGGAGTGACCTCCAATTTCATGCTACCTCGATAACCAAGAGTACTATTCAGCATTGCCACAATCAAGCTATCAGTCACAACGGATATCATGCATTAAATGCTATCTCTAAACGGGATAATTCAAAGTAACCGTTGAAGAAATACAAGTGAAGAAGAAGGTCACTATAAATAGAAGACCTCAAGTTCTGAAGAACAACTTTTGCCAATCAATAATCACTCATTCTAATATTCTTTCAAAAGCAAGAGTCTGTATTCTTTAGTTTGAATATTATTGTAATATTCAACTGATCTTAAACTGTCATATCCTCACACATAGTGAGTTAAGAAGATCAAACATTATATCTCTTTGTTAGAGTTAGAGCCTGAAGAGGCTTGGTAAGAAATAAATACTTGTAGCCTGGAGAGGTGTTGAATACTTGGTTGTAATCTATTTGGAGAAATAGTGGATAAATCCTTCAAGTAGAAGGGACTGGACGTAGCTCTTGGTTGGAAGAGAGTGGACCAGGATAAAATCTCTTGTGTGAATCTTCTATCCCTAAACTCTTCAGTTTTATTTGCTTATACTAACTGTGGGGTTTTGATATTGCTTTTGTTAAAGTCTTTTAAAAAGGATCTTTGTCTTTGTGCTTGCTTCTGTTTCTAATCTCCTTGAGTGCAAAAATTGTTTTAAAGGTTGTTTTCGAAAATTATTAACAAACACAATTCAACCCCGCTTCTTGTGTTTGCTTGTGTCAACTTCAAAAACAATCACAAAATCATGCATTTACAGTGAAAATGGAATAGATTTCATTGTATTTCGCTTCATTCCATCTAATTCCATAAATCCAAGCATCATATTAGATTAATGAAAATAGATGAAATAGAATGTATTGGTAATAGGTTGCAATAATCAGATTGTTCAAAGTACAATTAAATACAATGGAACCTTCCATTTTTTTATTAGAGGGAAAGAAAAACAACAAAGCAAAATAAACTAATTCCTAATCCGAGTAACTTCTGAAGCTTCGGCAAGAAGAACACTGTTGAGTTGAGGGGGACAAGTATGCCAAGTTGAAAACACTTGATCCGAGTTAGCTCCATGCTTAATTGCTTAGCCAACCAATCAGCACATTCATTCCCTTCGAGCAGGGTGTGTTGAAAGATAATTGTCCAATTCCGATTTTGGAACCTATGAATGAAATTCACCAAAGAAGCATATGAATGAAAGAGATTAACTTAACCATTAATAATCTCTAAAGCTGATTTTGAATCAGATTCAAGAATGACAGATGTATGCCCAGCTTGCCAAGCAATCCTTAAACCATGTAAAATTTCTGACAACTCTGCATTTAAGCATGTTGTATGGCTACAAGATCCTGAAAAACCAGAAATCCATTCACCAAATGCATTCCTCAAACAACCTCCAAACCTTGCCCTGCCCAGATTACCATAGGAACTACAATCAACATTGACTTTGATGTAGTTTCCTGATGGAGGAATCCAAGCAACCTCCCTTAGAATGCACCTTTTGCTAGTGTAGCTAAAAGAATATTTGATTAGATAAGAGGGGGAATGAATAGGAATTAATTTGAAACCAGTCTTGCCATTTAGTATCATAAAAGACCTCAACATTCCTAGCTTTCCAAATAGACCAACAAGCCAGAGCATGATCTTTGATCCACAAGTGCAAATTACCTGTGTAAAAATTATAATTCTGAAAAACTTGCAACCTTTCCCAAATTCTTCTAGTACTAGGGCAGTCTCGAAGGGTATGAATAAGACTTTCTTGATCAGAACCGCATCTGCGGCAAGAGGAATCAGAAGAAATGTGTCTACCGTCTCTAAAGAAGTTAGTTGGAAGACATTCATGTAAGACTGATGAGCCTCTGTTTGACTGGTTTTATAACTAGTCAAGACCTTGGCTTTGTGCTTATTTTATATCATTTTTACCCAAATTAGACTTGATTGTCCTTAAGTAGTATTTTGAGTCTGTAAATTGTTTTTAAGTTAATTTAGTTGATTTAGAGTGAATAAAGTATTTACTTTTATTTTCTGTTTTTCAGGTTAATAAAATAAATCTGGAGCCACTCGCCCCGCGAAGGATTTCTCGCCCCGCGAGTTATGCAAGCCTGAAAAGTCAGAGACGATCACGGTTTACCCGTGTTGAAGATCACGGCCGTGGCAGTTTTGAAGTTGAAGCGTTCGCCTCGCGAGAATTCCTTCGCCTCGCGAATACTTGAAAGTCAGAAGCCATCACGGTTTGGGCACGTTGAAGGTCACGGGCGTTACAGTTGAGAATTTGAAGAGTTCGCCTCGCGAAGATATGCTCGCCTCGCGAGAAGACAAAGAGTGCAGACCTTTCGTGTTATTCGCCTCGCGAGTAGTGCTTCGCCTCGCGAGGCCTTGAATTTCAGAAGTTGTATATAAACTGCTCTATGGCAGAATGAAAGGGTGGCTAGTCAGTTTTGGCTAAGTCTCAGTTAGTAGTTAATTAGTTTTAGTCTTATTTTCTCTTCTTTTGTTTTATTTCTGTAATGGAGAATTAGTCTCCTAGATTAATCTACTGTAATTGGTTTCTGTTAACACTTGAGGTTCTGTATTCCTTGTTTAGTTGCTTTTCTCTTTTCAATGCCATATTATATGTTTCTGTTTGTTATTTCAGTAATATATAGTGTGGTATTGTTTCATTTCGGTGATGCTATGTTCCTATATATAATCGCGTTTGTTATTTCGCGTGTGTTCATTCATGTTCGTTTGTTCATGAGAGCTTAACCCCGTTTGTTATTTCGGGAATAGGAACATACATCTGTAGTAGCGGTTTTCGTTTGTTAATTGTTGCTACAACCGGGAGGGGATTAGTATCTGCTTAGGATTTGCATGAACCAATGATAGTGGGAAACTGAAAACAGTAGGTTAATCGCTTTTGTTTATTTGCTAATTTCTTAAACTACTTTGCTTCTTTTCTCTGTTTTTATTTTGTTTCCTTTATTTTAGTTTCAAATCTCAAAACCCCCATTTCTAACTTTTACTAATTTTCTGTTAATAATAACAACACCTAAAGAGTCCTTGAGAGACGATCCGAGTTGTCGCTCTATACCGCATTATTTTATAATCGCTCGTTCTTTTGGCGCGTGGCGGCAGCAGCGGTCAAAAATTGGCGCCGTTTTAGGGGACTCGGTTTGTTGTTATTAGCAGAAAATAATTTTTAAAAAAAAAAAAAAACTTTTTGCTTTGCTAATTAGTTTTGTCTCGCTTTGTGCAGTGCAGTAAATTTTATTTTCCCCCATGGATAATTACATGTTTGGATATTTGCCTAATGTTTATTATGAACCACCACCTTGCATGTATTATCCTAATTTTAGTGAGCCACCACCATACTATCCTACCCAAGTGACCACCTTTGCACCTTCCGAACCTTCCCTAGAGGACCTGTGCAAACAGATGATGACCGCACTGAGATAAGTGCAAATATGGAAGGACTGAGGCAACAAATGGCCGAGCAAACTCAACGGATGATAGAGGAATTTCAACAGAAGATGGAGGCTGAGTACCAGAGGGACCAAGCTGAATCTCAGAAGTTGTGGGCTATAATTGATCAAGTTACCGCCAACTCAGCTGCAATGCTAACTCCACAGCCCATTGAGGAACATACAGATTCTAAAGTGGTTATTTTTGAAAATATTTCTGATGATTTTGATAATGTTTCTGTTGATGATGAATTTAGTGTTGAATCCCCTGATCCTAATGCTTGTTATTGTGACGGAAATGCTTTGTGTGTTGAATGTTTTACAGGTTTATACCTTTCAGGAAAAATAGAAAATGCAGATCGTTTTGCAGGTTTATTTCTTTCAGGAAACTTAGATCAGGAGGATCAGGAGAACATTTGCTCCACCGTGCTTGAGGATAAAGAAGAATCTTTGGTCTTAGATGCATGTGTTGAGAGTAATGGGGTGGACGATGAATTAATTGCTGAATTTCCAGACATTGTAGATTTTTCTGATTCATTTTCTTGTAATATATGTACTGACTATAACCTTTGTTTGGTGTGTACTGAAATTTCTGCGTGTATAGCAGGTGAAAAATTTGTTAATGCAGTGGATGAAGACATTGCAGAAGTTGAAGCAGCACCAGTAACCGTTTCTAACTGTTTACCACCTCCCCCTGAGGAGCCACCAGTGATGGATTTTGCACCCTTGGATCTTGCACCATGGCCAATCCAAGCGGTTGAGCCCCGATTCTATTGGGAAGACTTTGTAGAGAAAGAGGTCATCTGTGACCCCAGAGGTAGTGAGAAGTCCGCCGCACTCGGCGAGGTTACTATGATCGTCAAGCACTCACCTCCGCATCAAAGCTGCAAGTTAGGGAGGCTTGGAATGAACTTCAGTCCTTTGGCCACCACGTGGGCCTTATGCTACAAGCAATGGGATCCCGGTGGAACCGCCCTTCAATGAGTTTTTCTTACCCTTTCTCCTTTTTAATTTTCTTTTCCTTACTTTTATTTCTGTTTTGTTTTTAATAAAGCTCCTGAATAATTTGAGAAGCTCAGGAGTTGTGTTTGTGTATTGGTTATGGCAAGTTTATTGGGTTTGATTGATTTTGCATAGATTGATTGCATGATAGTGTTGACTGTTTTCCCCCTAGGACTTGAAAATTTTAGAAAAAAATGATCCCCATATGATTGAAAACTGAACTTTGAGATTTTGTTATGATGGCATGATTTATGGTAAGTTTGGGGTGATAGGAAGCACACACTAGGGATAGAATCTCTTTCAAATAATTTGCAAAAAATGTCCAGGTGAGGTTTTGAGCCTCCAACATGTTTTAAAATGTGTGAAAATCACTTTTTAAGTTGCACTTTCCTGAATTTGCTTGAATCTCTTTTTGGTTTGCATGATTATGTGTTTGCTTCATATGATTTAGGCATTTTCTTTGTAAATAGCTGCTTGGCCTGAATAAACCAATTCCTAATGCATGTTCCCTAGTTAGCCCCATTGAGCCTATTAGACTGTTAATTCTTGATAACCTAATGTTATAAGCCCAAAAATCTGGAAAACCATGTTAGCCCGATCTTAGGATTAGGAGAGCATGGAATCTTAGAATGGGTGCAAGAAACTAAAGTTTGGGGTGGCTGCAAGGTGTAATGTGTTGTTTGGGATTGAGGAAAAAAAAATTGTGAAAAAAAATAAAAATAGAAAAAAAGGAGAAAAGCAGAAATTAAAAAAAAATAAAAAGTGGAAAAATGCCAAAAAAGGCTGTTTGAATAAAGAGGCTGTAGCCACCCAAGGCATAAAGAAAAATGGAAAAGGAACGCGAGTGGAATTTCAGTGTAAAAAAAAAATGTTTCATGCTCTCTTAGTTCCTAGGGTCTTCAGCCTAGTTTCCTTTGTATATCCTACCCTTAGCCAGGCCCCATTACAACCCATAAAAGACCTTCTGATGTTGCTTGCATGTTTTCTGTGGGAATCATTTTGAGATGAAAATCAAATTTATGGGAAGTGCTCTTAAAAGTGAGAATTGAGTGAAATGTTGATTGCCTGACAAAAATTGAGTGATGAGTGAACACAAATTTCCCTTGTGAGGAAGGCAGTTGTTTGAATTTGGTGATCTCCTTCTTATGTGTGACTTGGATCCCCTGCTTAGATTTCTGATTGTCTGAATAATTAATTTCTCAACTGTTTAGAATAAATGAATGTGGGGATTACTTTGCTTGGAAGGGGGGAACATTGAAAGAAAAATTCTTTTGAAAAAATTGCTTGAAATCTATGGAAAGTTGATTGAATTCTTAAGCTTGCCAGGTCTTGAGTCTTTTTGAGTTTTTGAGTATAGTTTGCTTGGGGACAAGCAAAGTTTAAGTTTGGGGTATTTTGATGAGCCTCTGTTTGACTGGTTTTATAACTAGTCAAGACCTTGGCTTTGTGCTTATTTTATATCATTTTTACCCAAATTAGACTTGATTGTCCTTAAGTAGTATTTTGAGTCTGTAAATTGTTTTTAAGTTAATTTAGTTGATTTAGAGTGAATAAAGTATTTACTTTTATTTTCTGTTTTTCAGGTTAATAAAATAAATCTGGAGCCACTCGCCCCGCGAAGGATTTCTCGCCCCGTGAGTTATGCAAGCCTGGAAAGTCAGAGACGATCACGGTTTACCCGTGTTGAAGATCACGGTCGTGGCAGTTTTGAAGTTGAAGCGTTCGCCTCGCGAGAATTCCTTCGCCTCGCGAATACTTGAAAGTCAGAAGCCATCACGGTTTGGGCACGTTGAAGTTCACGGGCGTTACAGTTGAGAATTTGAAGAGTTCGCCTCGCGAAGATATGCTCGCCTCGCGAGAAGACAAAGAGTGCAGACCTTTCGTGTTATTCGCCTCGCGAGTAGTGCTTCGCCTCGCGAGGCCTTGAATTTCAGAAGTTGTATATAAACTGCTCTATGGCAGAATGAAAGGGTGGCTAGTCAGTTTTGGCTAAGTCTCAGTTAGTAGTTAATTAGTTTTAGTCTTATTTTCTCTTCTTTTGTTTTATTTCTGTAATGGAGAATTAGTCTCCTAGATTAATCTACTCGTAATTGGTTTCTGTTAACACTTGAGGTTACTGTATTCCTTGTTTAGTTGCTTTTCTCTTTTCAATGCCATATTATATGTTTTCGTTTGTTATTTTGATAATATATAGTGTGGTATTGTTTCATTTCGGTGATGCTATGTTCCTATATATAATCGCGTTTGTTATTTCGCGTGTGTTCATTCATGTTCGTTTGTTCATGAGAGCTTAACCCCGTTTGTTATTTCGGGAATAGGAACATACATCTGTAGTAGCGGTTTTCGTTTGTTAATTGTTGCTACAACCGGGAGGGGATTAGTATCTGCTTAGGATTTGCATGAACCAATGATAGTGGGAAACTGAAAAATGAGGTTAATCGCTTTTGTTTATTTGCTAATTTCTTAAACTGCTTTGCTTCTTTTCTCTGTTTTTATTTTGTTTCCTTTATTTTAGTTTCAAATCTCAAAACCCCCATTTCTAACTTTTACTAATTTTCTGTTAATAATAACAACACCTAAAGAGTCCTTGAGAGACGATCCGAGTTGTCGCTCTATACTGCATTATTTTATAATCGCTCGTTCTTTTTGGCGCGTGGCGACAGCGCGGTCAAAGACCAACCAAAAGAAGTGCTTGATGTTTTCAATCATTTCGAGCTTCCAAAGACGAGACCAGGTACCACCACTAGAGGGGGTGGTTTTGGGCCATTTTTTGGCCTGGAATCACCCTTTTACTTCGTTTTTTCTCCCCTTTTATCTAAATAAGTGGTTTTTCCATAGATCTGGGTTTTTTTCTCGTGTTTTTCATCGTCTGTGTGCGGCGGATTGTTGTTCGTCGTCTTGGTGAGGCGTTGTTTGGTTTCCCGTCTTGGTGCGGTGTTCGTTTGGTTCGGATTGGCAGATCTGCTTCGATCCATCACATATTTGATCAAGAATTGGGCGTCAATGTTACAGATCCAGAGACATGGGTATTCCGGTGACTTTGATTTTGTCACTTTTGTAGGCATTTTGATTTTGCCGTGTTATGCTATTAATCTAGGTGCGGTGAGTTTGTTCGCAGATTCATCCTTTTCAGTTTTTAGCGATGTTGGATTTGTGTTGTTTTCAATGTGTTTTACTAATTTGAAGGAATCAATACCTTTTTAGTCAAAAAAATATATATCGGACACTCAATGTCATTTAATTATAGAGTAACTCAAAATATGTGCAATAATCTAACCCAATAATGACCTCAATAAATCACGAATTGCAAGAGCAGGTAAATATCAGAAATTGTGGAAGTATAATCCGTAGAATCAACAAATATTCATAAAAATTTGAAATATGATATATTATTTTTAATGCGGTACAAACTGAAATTTTAAATGCACACTCAATTATAAATAGGTATGCTAATAAACAGCTCAATTGCACCGACCCAACATTCCCTCCTCTATCACCTTCTTTACTTTATTGCCTTCTTTGCTTTATTTGCTTTATTTGTTGCATATTCAATGGCTGCCCAACGTGTTTTTGCAGGAATGTCAAAAATGCTTCAATTCCGATTCTGATTCTGATTCTGATGGTAATTGATTATAGATGATAGTAGTCATAAAATGTGTATCACTTTTGTATTGCTCATTTTTTGTATGATTTTGATAGTTTTGATATAATTGAATGGTTAAGATTTCTGTTTTTCTTTCACTTCTCTCTCTCTTTTTTTTTTTTTTTCAGATGTTTCTTCTTCACCTTTTAGAGACTTATCCTCTCAGGCACAACTCCACATCTCCTCCTAACTATACATTTTCTTTGTCCATTCTTTTTCTTTGCCCAACTCAATTGAATCACTCCAATTGAATGTAATTTTGATTGTGATATTAATATAGTGTTTGTTTTTAACAGGTCCTTTAAGTTTTCAAGAGCATGAACATTATGTTGACAAGCTCCATCTGCAACTACTACGACATGAGTAGCGACAACACATTGAGGAATTTGTGCCTCGTCCCCACTTCTAACACTTTATGGTACAATTTCTTTCTCATCATTTTTACTTATATTATCATTCCCACTGGGTCCATTAATTTTAGCTCCATTTCTTGGGTTCGCTTATCCTCAAGTGCATTTAACTATGTATTGGTGGCATACAACCATGAATTTAATTTCAACAATGTCCAAGACAATGCTCAAGATCTTCAATGACTGAAAATGAAACCGGGTGAAGAATATTGTTCTGATGTTTGATTTTCCCTCATTTTCTTTCAATCTTTTGTTTTTCTATAATTGTTTATGGCATTTGATTTTTGTTTTTTGCCCACCCGAATGTAATGTTTTAGTGGAATGCATTATATGATTTGTTTGTAATATTTTATTCATCTAATAAATGTCATTATATACTTTTTTTTATTTTAGTCCGTAAAAAGATATATTTGCCTTCTCTATACAGGTATTTGTTTAAATTAGTTTGTTGATATTATATCTCAATCTATACAACCACTTGAGGAATTTCTTTAATAATGTCACCCGTGAACCCTTTCTACTTTATTTGATGCTCATTTCAAGATAGATTTAACACTATACCATCATAAGTTAATTTTCGTGGGCTATGCTTATGTTCTTCTTATAGAAGAGTGATTGATTCCATAGGGTATAAGCTCCTAGATATTATTTCGTATTGCCAAAAGGAAATCCTGTCAAGTTTGGATATTTAGTAGTCCCTTATGAAAAATATGTTAAGGTTCCCCACATCTTGCTCCAAGGTCACTCATAATCAACAGTGGTATTTAATGAATAATCAAAAATACATAATCAATCATTTTACATTGATATATATTAATATCTACATGAAATTTTATTAATATTTAAATTACACAATAGAAGTATTATGGAAATATGTATGCATATGAATTACTATGGAAAATTACACTTTAGTATAATTTAAGTACTATTTTTGTAATTTATTGTTTTGGTAATTTCAACGTTAATATAATACTTTCTTAATTTTTTATCTTCTCGTGTAATTATTTTATTGAATCAATTGAAGATTTTCTTATATCTACGTAAATCTAAATTCTATTTTACCTAATTCATCTAGATTTAATTATATGATAAAAAAAATCAAATTCATATCAGTTTTTTTTTTATCTTCTCCTTACAAATTTAAAATTTAAAATCTTAATAACTTTTGGCAAGTCAATATTATTTTCTTATTTATTATATTCTCATCTAATTAATTTATAGAAGATATTTTATTTAAGCAAATGTAAATTTTTTTTACACATTGATATCTATATGTAAATTAAACAATATAAAAATTATAGATAGGAAAAACTAGCAAGGATGAATAAATTATTTTTTTTGTTGATCCACAAGATGAATTGCTATGATTGCTATGATAAAATTATACTTTATTATTTTAGTACTTTTTTTAATGAGTTGAGATGAGTTTTTTTTTTATGAACTGCATTGAGATGGGTTATTCTTATGTTATATGCTTTTGAGTTTATAAAATTATTGTTGTTATTAAAAGTATTTATATATATATTATTTTAAAAAATTAGAAGATAATTATTTTATATAAATATATTTCTTTCTCAGTTATTATCTTCTCACCTAATGATTTTTTTTGAAGGTTTTCTTTTAATTACGTGATAAAAAACCAAATTAAATTCATTTTTTATCATTTCCTTGAAAATTTGAAATTTGAAATCCCTTTAAAAATTTAAATATAAAATCTGAATAATTTTTAGACAGATTAATATTCATTTATTTCTTATTATCTTCTCACCTAACTAATTTTTCAAGTTCTATTTATTCTAAACATATTTATTTTATGACTAATTAATTTAGATTTAATTACATGACAAAAAAATAATTTAAAAATTTTTATGATTGTTTTTCGCCTTCTCCATATAAATATAAATTTAAAGTCTTAATAATTTTAGACAAATTAGTAATTTTTTTGACTTGGAAAATTTAGTATTTATTATCCTCTTACCTAACTAAATTATCAAAGGTTATTTATATGAGTAAATTTGAATTTTATTTTATTAGTTAATTTCTACCTATAAATAAGTTAATATAGAAATAACAAAAAATGAATAGAATAAACAAAGATAAATATTACACATAAAAACATGCAAGAGAAAAAACACAAAAATTATGGGAATCAAAAATTACATAAAAACATGCTTACGTACAAATTTCTTTTTGACAAGTATACTTCTAAATGTTTAGAATGATCCTTGGGTTCGGGTGAAATGAAATAATTTTATTCCTCCTCAAAAAAAAATTATATATTTAAGCACCAAAAAATAAAAAGAAATATATTTTATTAATAATTTCAACATTAAGATAGATCTTTCTTATTTATTATCTTCATAATTAATTTATTATAATTTTTTTATTATGTAAGTGAATTTGAATTTTATTATACCAAATTAATTTAGATTTAATTACATTATACAAAATCAAATCAAATTCAAATGTTCATTTTTTCAACCCCTCCTTACAAATTCAAGATTTTAAATCTTAATAATTTTAGGTAAATCATTATTCCTTATCAATTATCTTATCACCTAATTAATTTATTGAAGATTTTGTAATTTGAGCAAATTTTGATTATCTTTTACCAATTAATATCTATATAAATTGATCAATATAAAAATTATAGATAAAACATAACACATGGGAATGAATATTTACATGAAAATAATAAGAAAAATTTACACCACATATAACACATGATGATGAATATTTTACATGTAATCACATATGTTAATGAATTGTTAAAAGAAATTTATACTTTACTATAATTTTAGTACTTTTTTAATTTATTGCCATAAATAAAAATATAATAAACTAAAAGCAAAAAAAAATATACCACAAATAATTAAACCAATCATATTTATATGTAATGAAATAATTTTAGAATTTAAATCTATTAATATCCATATAGTTATTAAACCATAATTCATATTTATGTTTCCCCTGTTTGAGTTGATAAATAATAAGGTATTCAACTAACTATTTATAATAGATAATAATAATTAGTAACTTAAAAGTTACCACGTTTTGTGATCCATGATTGAAATAAAAAAGTTATAATTTTTTGAATATAATTTCCCATACAACTTTTTTATAAATAATCTAACAAAATGTTCAAAAGTCAATCTATATCTCGTACATGATACGGATTACTATCCTAGTATAATGATATAAAACTTATATATTATTCACTTTATGCCACTCTATTTCTTTACAAAATATTTTAAATAATTATATTATAATTGCGTTCCTTCCATTTACCATTGAACATCCAAAATATAGCCAAAGTAAACCCTACTGGTAAAGTATACACTTTGCCGTTTTCGGCTGTGCTATCCGGATAACATATTTTTTCTTGCTCCCTAATGCTTATGGTAACATATTTATCCTCCATTTCTACTCCTAATTTTTCGTCGTTCCATTATTTCGTTTATTTGTCTTTCCATTCCATTACCCACAAGGGTCCGTTTGATGATCAGGATAAGAGAGACATGATAGGATAAACTATCATATCCTGTCTGAGATTGTTGTTTGGTGAGCCAGCAGGATAGGATAAGGCAATTCTGTCACTTATCATATCCTGTCCATCTAGTTAAAATTCTATCTTGAGGGGAGGGCTGGGTTAACACTCAACATGATAGGATAATGTTTTTTTTTTCTTTTTCTGGTAACATATAGGATAGGGTGATTTAAAGTCTAATAAAATATAAAAATATATAATATATAAAATAATTAAAATATAATAAAATAATAATTTAAAGTATAATAAAATTTAACATGGTTACCAAAAAAAGGTATAATAAAATATAAAATATTTAAAATAATAAAACTAATAATAATTCATTTTAAAATTTATTTTTATTTTATAACAATGCTAATTTTGTTATTTTATATTATTTTAAAAAACTGTAAAATATAAAAAGTATTCTAATAATTTAACTATATGTAAAGTAAAAACAAAAAATGAATATTTAAAAAATTATATGTAATTATATCACAAGGATAATTTTGTCTTTTTGTATAATTTTAAATAATGAAAATTATAAAAAAAACTAAAATCTAATAAAAGATGGAAGCATTTAGAATAAAAACAAAAAATTTAAAATTCATACTTAAATTATAATGTTGTCCGGTTGGTTATCTGGGGGACACCAAACGTCGGATATGATAACAGCTTATCCTGCTCATATCCTATCCTACTCATATCCTGTTTTCTTATCATATCCGCCTCTATCCTACCCTGACCACCAAACGAGCCCTAAAATCCTCCAACATACCCACATTAATATACAGCTATTAATGCCACACCGTCCGTTTATGGTATAAAAAAAAATGCTAAATTGACACACTTTTGGGGACATTAATACACGACATCGTAAGTGTCGTACTGTGCGGTACTGTAGATGCACTGTAGTGGGTCTTTTTCTTAAAAAAAAAATTTAGTTTTTTTTATAAATATTTTTTTTGGTTAAGTATGTGTAAATATATGGTGAATCAGATACAAATATCTGGTGAATTCAGTTCATTATTTGGTGAATGAGTTTTTTTGAGAAATAATTTTTTTGGTTAAGTATGTGCAAATATCTGGTGAATCAGATATAAATATCTGGTGAATTCAGTTCATTATCTGGTAGGTTTTTTTGAGAAATAAATTTTTTGGTTAAGTATGTGCAAATATATGGTGAATTGGGTATAAATATCTGGTGAATTCAGTTCATTATTTGGTGAATGTGTTTTTTTTATAAATAAATTTTTTGGTTAAGTATGGGTAAATATCTTGTGAATGGGTTTTTTTGATAAATAAATTTTTTGGTTAAGTACGTGCATATATCTGGTGAATCATGTACAAATATCTGGTGAATTCAGTTCATTATCTGGTGAATGGGTTTTTTTAGAAATAAAATTTTTATTT
This sequence comes from Sophora flavescens, assembly GCA_030762895.1. Lineage (NCBI taxonomy): Eukaryota > Viridiplantae > Streptophyta > Magnoliopsida > Fabales > Fabaceae > Sophora > Sophora flavescens. The sequence goes on along the minus strand of CM061067.1, from coordinate 52,137,842 downwards.
TTTTACAAAAGTCAAAATTAAAAAAAAAAAAAAAGTGGTGCTACAGTAGCGCTACAGTGCGCTACTGCAGCAGATGTCGCGTATGATGTCCGAGTTCTGTGTCAAATTAGCACAACTCATAAAAAAATCATGGACCATACATCAAATTTCAAGTCTTCTCCCACAAAAGATAACAAATAAAAACCAAAATATCCCAGAACGCTGGGATGAGATCACACGAGTCTCTTTCAACTTAATCAGAAGTCTTGAGTTCGAAACTTGATCCTGGAGATGCAGGAAGAGCTTTGTCTTTGTTATAGTCCTACCCGACTCGAGGGATTAATCCCGCAGTTACGCACGGAGGATACCTGAGAAACCAAAAAAATAAAAACCAAAATCAAATAAGCCCATAGTTGGAAAAAAATACACACATACATACGTAGATACAAAATATATATATATATATATATATAATATAAATATGTCATATGATATGATAATATTTCATATTAGTATCCTAATTTGATTTGTTGTAGGTTTACAGCATTAAGGCGAAGAGAGTCTTCTTCATACGTTTCATCCAGAGTGTGTAACAGAAATTTATACCTTCGCTCGCGTTCTCACATTCTCGTTCATTCTCCCACACCCACACATCGCACTCCGCTTCTCACAAACAAAACCCTATTTTCTGTGTCCACACCACACTCTCTCTTTCCGTCGCTTCTTCTTCTCTCTATTCCGTTCAGCCCTCATTTCGTTCTCTCCAAACAATCCCTAAACTCTTCGTTTTCTCGTTCCTTCTTGCAACAACGCATTTTCCTAATCGGCAATATCACTGGCCACGTTTGGCGGTTATCGAAACGGTTGCCTTTCGTATCCCTCTCATTCTCAATCACTCGCTCTAACTCTAGGGTTAGTTTCGCTCCGTTTATTCATTCTCCTTTTCGCTTTCTAATTTCCCCTAATTTTCAATCCCCTTCCCTAACCCTAGGTTCTTGAGGACTATTTGTTCACGTGCGTTTCTTATAGGGTTTCTGTTTTCTCGACCTGTATTGCCCTATAGGGTTGTTTCTTTCAATTCTTGGCTGCTGGCACTGTTTTATGATTGGCTTCACCGTTTTGATTTTGCCATTGCTTTCGATTTTGCTTCAATTTGTATCCCTTGGTGAGATGATACTTCTTCATTGAGTGCTTCACGCTCGTATGCTAATCTATCTTTATATCGAGATGGAAGCGTAGTGAAGCTTTTTTTCTTTGCAACATTGTCTTGTGTTTCAAGTCACGGGGCTCTCGTTTCCGTGTTCTATGTTTTGGCGCTTTGCTTGATTGGGAGATAGAAGAAACAGTGACCCATTTAAGTTAAAGCGTTGTTGAAGCAATTACGGCCTTCAATCTGTGACTAGTTTCGTAGAGTAGCTGTTTGTGATTAATTTCTGGGGTTCTAGCTTTTTGTGAAGATTAGCTGCTGTTACTAAAATGGTTTGTGGATTAATCTGATTTCATAGTAGGAGTGCTGCAATTTCTATTTGGGATATTTTGTGCTTAGACGGATTATTTGTTGATTAGTTTTGGTATCTAGAGGAAAGAAATATGAGGGTTGTAAGTTAGAGCCAGTAGTTTTGTATTCAAGTTTCGCCCGGTGCTGTTCAAGATTAGGGGTGGTGAAGAAGGTACACGTGCTTTTTTGCATTAATTCTGATCATGTTCAGTGTTCGTTATGGAAAAAAGTGAACCTGCATTAGTTCCACAATGGTTGAGGAGTGCTGGAAATGTTGCCGGGGCTGGCAGTTCAGCCCACCATTTTGTATCATCGATTCATACGGGTATATTCAGTGTTCTGATACATTTACATATTTTTAATTTTAGTTCTTACTGCTTTACTTTTTTTTTGGGTATAAAATCAATGCTTTAGTTTAATTCACAGTATTATATAGTTTCTCTTATGATAGATTTTTTTTCCTTCATGATTTCATATATATATATATATATATATATATATATATATAAGAAACACAGGACTTTGGAAGTTATATGTTTGTAACTGTGTTATCTCCAAAAATAGGGAAAAGAATAAAAATTTAATAACTGTTAGCATTGTTGTCGTGTTGTGTAGATGCTCCATACGTGGCCCATCACACAAGGAATAAATCTTCTAAAACTGCTAGTGATTTTGATAGCCCGCGTTCTGTGTTTCTCGAACGGACATCTTCATCGAATTCTCGGAGGAATTCTATCAATGGTTCTGCTAAGCATGCCTACAGTAGTTTCAACAGAAGTCATCGTGATAAAGACCGTGATAGAGAGAAAGATAGATCCAATTTTGGAGACCACTGGGATCGTGACTCTTCTGAACCCTTGGCCAGCCTCTTTTCTGGAAGGACAGAGAGGGATACTTTACGGCGTTCTCATTCAATGGTTTCCCGCAAACAGACTGAGCTCTTGCCCCACAGAGTTGCAGTAGATTCAAAGTCTGGCGGCAGCAGCAACCAGAACAATAGCAATGGCATACTTTCTGGGAGTAGCATCGGCAGTAGCATTCAGAAAGCTGTGTTTGATAAGGATTTTCCATCACTTGGAACTGAAGAGAGGCAGGGAATAACTGAAATAGGGAGAGTTTCATCTCCTGGTTTGGGTGCTACTGCTAGTCAAAGTCTACCTGTTGGCAGTTCAGCTTTGATTGGTGGGGAGGGATGGACATCTGCACTAGCAGAGGTACCTACTATAATTGGAGGCAGTAAAACTGGATCTCTAACTGTGCAACAAACTGTTACCTCAACTTCTGGGTCTGCAGCTTCAAGTACAACTGCGGGTCTTAACATGGCCGAAGCTTTGGCTCAGACTCCATCCCGAGCTAGTTCTACTCCTCAGGTAGTTGAGCTATTTGTCCCTGTCACTATTTTCTTCATTCTTATAGTTATAATGATTTATTTATTTTTTTGATCATTTAATATGGCCTTAATCAACTGTAGGTGTCAGTCAAAACCCAAAGGCTAGAGGAACTGGCTATTAAGCAGTCAAGACAGTTGATTCCAGTAACACCGTCAATGCCTAAGGCTTTGGTGAGAAAATTACCTTTTAAAATGTTGTTTTATTGGTCATGTATTGCACATTTTGGTCCGTTTTAGATTTTATGAGGATGTTTAATTCTTAGTTTGAAATCTCAAATTTGGTGTTTCACTGGCCCTTTGTCCATTCCTTTTTATTGTGAGGGGTTTATAATTTGTAGTAAACAACTGAGTTGAGATTGAGAATGGGGGTGGCAAAATAATTCATGAAACCATTATCCATCCAATCTTTATGCGTGAATAATATGAAATCCATCTATTTATTATAATGGTTCTAATGGATTGCATAAGTTGGATCAATCTTATTTCTGGATGGTTAATGGATTGTTTTTTATATCCAATGCATAGACACCACAAGTTTCCGACGAATCACCCCCCCACCTCCACTGTTTAACCTAACAACTCCAAGGCAACCCACAGCCACTACAACTGCAAGTCAAAACCACCACTCACCGTACATCAGTCAACTACGAGTCCTGTCTGAAATCAACCCGGGACCATACCAGCCCAAGCCATTGCGAACCTCCTCTTCCCCCAACCATGAATACACTGTTTCTTCAATGCGCTGCCAAACCTCATATGTTTGCCCTCTTGAAGCACCGAGCTTGATATAGCCCCCCACCTCCCACTTTCTCACGTTTGATGTTTTTGGACCCACATGGTCTTGTGGATCTGAACTCTGAAGATGTTGGGAGGAGTGAAGGGTTTTAAATAAAGTATTTTTTTTCCTGGTTTAAAAACTTTCTTTTAGAGAGAGAGTTTCTTTAAAATCTAGTTTGGAGTTAGAGAGAAAAAAATTCTTCAAAAATGTTATGGTTTTAAATGAGTGTGTTGGATATCCACCAATCCAATTCATTAAAATAGATTAAGGGATGAATTTGATGGTATTAACAATTTTGTAATCGATCTTAAATGGGCAAATCATTTATTTTTATCCATCAATTATGATCCAATCCAAATTCCAACCAATTTGCAACCCTTAACTGTGAATTTGGTTTAAGTACCAGTAATTTTGAAGTTGTATTTGTGAACAACCTGGAATGCCGGGGTTATGGGGTGGAAATAAATGTAAAAGCAAAAAGGATTGAAGAAATTGGTCAATGCAATAGTTCTTGCTCAGTTTAGTTTGGTTTTGTGTTTGTTTGGTATTATAGATAATTGCATATGTTTGTAGATGAAATCCTTATCTCAGCATCATTAAGTGTGTGCTATAGTTATCTCTTGTGCTTGCAATTTATGAGTTACTTATTATCCCAACAATGTAGGCGTCATCTCTTGAATTGTAGGCCCAAGAGATAATGCCTAAATCGTAGGGATAAGAGATAACTATAGGATACAGTTATAGTTGAGATATAAGGATATTATTTACAAAGACTTGGATATTTTCAATGAAAATCATCAATTTTTTATCATTTAATGATTGCCAGCTGTCCTCCCTCTTTTGAGGGCACATACGTTTTTTCTCATTGTAATATATAATATATAATGTCGTTTTTGGCATCCCCCATCAGTTTCTTTTTTGTTATAATTTTTTTTGACTAAACTGTGATGTTTCTAATATCTATCCTCATCAGAACTTGAAGCCAACTTTGGTGTCAATTTGGTTCTTACATATGAATTAAGTTTGTTTAGTAGTAGCATTAGAAGTGCTTCATTAGCCAAGTTGATAATTTTGAGTTTTCTTTGAATTTTCCCCTTTTATGGTTGGCTTTGTAGCCTAAATTTGAATCATGACACAGATGGATGTCTGTCTATTGTGTGTGTATTGTGAAGGACACTTAATTTGATTAGTGAAATGTGCTACATATATTTCTACACTGTCAAAATTAACTTTGAAGGTGTACTGCTCTATGGGTTTGCAATCGTGTATGAAAATCACTGGAGGGTGCTCAATTTGGCTTTTGTAAAATGAAACTTTTTTCCTGTTCTTATTCTGTTAATGATCTCAAAACTGCTATAACCTAGAATCCTTATTTTTGTCTTGCATTTGATAAATGATGGTTATTTCTCAAGTCCTAGGTGATTTTCTGATAGTTTTCTTGCCAGGTTAATAATTCTTCTGATAAATCAAAGCCTAAAACAACTGCCAGAAATGCTGAGATGAATATGGCATCCAAGAGTGTGCCGCAGCAACCCTCTGCATTGCACATTGCTAATCAATCTGTTCGCGGTGGAAATGCCAAAGGTGATGCTCCAAAGACATCTGGAAAGTTCACTGATCTTAAATCAGTGGTGTGGGAAAATGGTCTTTCTCCTACATCCAAGGATGCTTCAAGTCCAACAAATTATTCTAACAGCAGACCTGGAAATCAACCTGCTGTTGCTTCAGCAGCTGCTTCTGCACCTTTGAGGAACACCAATAACCTTAAATCCCCCACAGAGAGGAAGCCAGCTTTATTAGATCTGAAATTAGGACCCACTATTGATAAGAAACATTCTTTTTCTCAAGGGCAGAGCCGGAATGATTTCTTCAATCTCATCAAGAAGAAAACTCTGATGAACTCCTCCATGGTTATTCCAGATTCCAATCCAGTGGCTTCATCTCCCACGATGGAGAAATCTGGTGAGGTTAATCAGGAAACAGTTGGCCCCCCTACAGGTCCTCAAGATCTTGGAAATGGTGCTGAGGTTACCAGCAATGGTAATGCCCATGTGGAGGGTCGCAAACTTCCCGATAATGAAGAGAAAGATGCAATTCCTGATGAGGAAGAGGCTGCATTCCTTCGTTCTCTGGGCTGGGAGGAGGATTCTGGTGAGGATGAAGGCCTTACACAAGAGGAGATCAATGCTTTCTATCAGGAGGTGAGCATCTCTTACCTGTTCTAAGTTTCTATTGATTGTGATATTTATAGATTGGAATTTTTCAAGTTTCTTTATGCATTAGTGCATTGTTAAGTGCCAATTCTGTCTAGCAAGGCTTTTTAGTGATGCACTTTGAAGCAACTTGCTGTAAGTTTCATGGTGTTCCGCAAGACTTATTCTTTGTTGATTTTTGTTTTGTAGTGCATGAAATTGGGCACAACTACATTGAAGTTATGCCAGGGCATGCAGCCAAAGTTGTCCAAGTTGTTTGAATCTTATGCTACTAACTTGCATGGAGCTTCTGCTGAATCAAGTTCTACTGACTCCGGATAGATCCAAGTTTCAATTTTTGATGGCAGATGGCTAGTAACATTCTTCCCTTGTGTTTTTAAAGAAGGCTGGTGATTTGGGAGTGAAAGTAGAGGGTGGGTTTTGATTGGAACCTTGCAAATATTGCAATAAGTTACAGGTGCCTCAATCCTGCCTTCTCAACAGGCTTTTTTTTTTTTGTTTTGGGTTAAAAAGTTATAGGTTGGTTGGGTAGGGGGTAGGTAGGGCCTATTTTGTCTGCAGTGGAAGGTGCTGGGCAATTTGCATCTTTTGGGGTATTTTGATCCGCTTTTCTTTCAAGCGGGTTTGATTCTACATGATAAAGTTTATGGAGTTTTTGGTCAATTTTACAAAAAAAAAAAAGGAAAATTGAAAGTTTACTTCTAATTTTAGAGCGTGTTGATATGGTTATTGCTGGAAGTCTATCTGCCTTTTTACTTCATGGCGTTGTGGTTTTCGTAGCGATGTCAAGAACCACATGAATGAAAATGACAAACATTTTTGTTCTCCATTGAATTCAATTTATTAGGGTTTGACAACGGTTGGTTTTGATCACATTTAGGCCCATATGGGCTACTCCGAACCAAACTGATGCCCTCCTTGATGTAGAAATGGGCAATTTCTTGAATTTTCAAAATAGAACCTGATTGTGACTTGTGTTTTTGTATATATATATTTTTGATATAAAATGAAAGAAGAATAGTTGAAGATTGAAATGAATTTCGTGGTTTTGGTGGTAGTGAATTAAGGTAGCAGATTGGAAAAACTCAAATGCATGAAACCAACATAAAAGGATTCAAGGAGCTGTTTAAGGAATAAAGGAAGAAGATGGGTGAATGGGAGGTTGGGGTGCCATCTTGGTCTAATCCAAGACAAGGATAAGCCTATGAATGTGAGGATCACCACAAGAAGAGAATTTTTTCATAAGATCAATAAACTGGTCTAATCCAGAACCACAGAGTATGAACTCTATTTTACTGAAATCTTTGTTGAAAATCTATTGAAACTTGCGCCCCCTATATATAATGAGGGAGGTTCTTACTGTTACAAAGAGACAAAGTCCTTCCTTTCTAGGAGTACAAAAAGAAACTAAAGGAAATTAAAAAATAATTATTACTGTTTTGATTGCTCTTTATGACCAGGAGAAGGTTTCACAACGACTCATTAAATGCAATTAAGTGGATGGCTGCGCTTTTATTGTGCTGTTGGAGTATTCATCTCCTTGTCTTGTGTAACTCCTTTAGCATTCATCACCTTTTTGCCTTGATTGGAGCATTCATCACTTTGTCTTGTGTAACTCATTTTTCCCTTGATTGCTTTGATTATTTTTGTCTTTCTTTGGAAGCAAGCTTATTGATTCATTCAAACTACACAAAGACCTGTTGAGAGGTGTGGGACCCCTTCCTCCTTGCGGTGCACAGCAACTTGAAGTGGATTAAACACACCAAAAGAAATAAAATAACTTAGTGCCTTGGTCCCAAATAAATCAATTGGTCACTTGCAGTTTTATTCAATTAAAATAAAATAACTTGGCTGCCCCCTTTTTTTATGCAAGTTGCGCCTCCTCCATGGCTTGTATGACCAGCATGGTTTTTGGTGCAATCACATTTTTTCCTCTGTTTGCAATCGTCTTAGTCATGAATTGGACTAAGCTTTCTTGGACCCTCCTTGACATTGCCCTAGTAATTGGTCCTCCTAAGCTTTGAATGGCCTCTTGGTGCTCCATGTCCTCATCATTCCCTCCCTCTTGAGGAGAATTCGACCTCGAATTGAAGCCCTCATCACCTACATCAAAAGGAGACAAGTCAGCAACGTCGAAAGTGGCAATAACACCATACTCACCTGGAAGGTCAACTTTATAAGCATTATCATTGACTTTGGCAATCACTTGAAAAGGGCCATCGCCCCTAGGCATTAACTTAGATTTCCTTTGTGACGGAAACCTTTCTTTCCTCATATGGATCCAGACCCAATCTCCGGGTTCAAAAGTAACCCGCTTGCGCCCTTTATTGGCACTTTTGGCATAGCTTTCATTCTTCTTTTCAATTTGCAGTTTAATTTTCTCATGCAAACTTTTCACAAATTCAACCTTCGCTTTGCCATCTTTATGCTTCAACAGAGATGTGTTAGGTAATGGTAATAGATCAAGAGGAGTTAAAGGATTATAACCATACACAATCTCAAATGGGGAATGATTTGTGGTACTGTGGACAGCCCTATTATAAGCAAATTCAACATGTGGTAGCCATGTTTCCCACATTTTCAAATTCCTTGAAAGTACAACCCTTAAAAGAGTAGAAAGGGTTACATTTTACTACCTCGTTTGCCCATCAGTTTGGGGATGACAAGTTGTAGAGAATAGTAACTTAGTTCCCACCTTACCCCACAAAGTTCTCCAGAAGTGGCTTAGAAATTTAGTGTCACGATCAGACACTATACTTTTTGGTAGCCCATGTAGGCGCACCACTTCTTTGAAAAACAAATCAGCAATGTGGCAAGCATCATCCACCTTTTTGCATGGAATGAAATGTGCCATCTTTGAGAACCTGTCCACAACAACAAAAATGGAATCTTTCCTGTTCTTTGTTCTAGGTAACCCTAAGACAAAGTCCATGGAAAGGTCAATCCAAGGGTATTCAGGAACAGGCAATGGAGTGTATAAACCATGGGGCATAACTTTGGATTTGGCCTTTTTGCATACAATGCATCTTTCACAATATTTTGCACATCAATTCTCATGTGGGTCCAATAGAAATGTTCTTGCAAAAATTCCAAAGTTTTAGGAACACCAAAATGTCCCATTAAGCCCCCCCTCATGCGCCTCTTTGACTAAGAGTTCTCTAATGGATCCTTTTGGCACACACAACCTTTTTTCTTTAAACAAATAATCATTGTGCCTAAAAAATCCATTATGGGCAGCATGCACACATTCAGCATATTTATCAGAAAAATCAAGATCATGCTCATACATATCCTTAATGGGCTCAAGACCCAAAATTTGAGTTTTAAGGGTGGAGAGTAATGCGTACCTTCTCGATAATGCATTAGCCACAACATTGGCTTTACCCTTCTTATGCTTAACCACATAAGGAAATTGCACCCGAAATTCAACCCATTTAGCGTGCCTCTTGTTCAACTTACCTTGTCCTTTTAAATACTTCAAGGACTCATGATCATTGTGAATGATAAATTCCTTTGGCAGCAAGTAATGTTGCCACGTTTGCAATGCCCTTACCAAGGCATACAATTCCTTATCATAAGTTGAGTAATTTAAGGCAGCCTCCTTTAATTTCTCACTAAAATAAGCAATTGGATGACCTTCTTGCATCAAAATAGCCCCAATTCCAACATTGGAAGCATCACACTCAATTTCAAAAGATTTTGAGAAATTTGGCAATGCTAGAATTGGTGCTTGGGTGAGCTTTTCTTTAAGAATAGAAAAAGCTTGTTCTTGTTTCTCACCCCATTTAAAGCCAACTTCCTTTTTAACAATTTCATTAAGAGGTGCAGCAATAGTTACTAAAATCCTTAACAAACCTCCTATAGAAATTGGCTAAATCATGGAAACTTCTTACCTCAGACACGTTTTTAGGTGCTGGCCACTCTTGGATTGCTTTCACCTTTGCTTCATCCACGTGTACTCCTTGAGAGCTTATGACAAAACCTAGAAAAATAACTTGATCCGTTCAAAACACACATTTTTCCAAGTTTTCATACAAGTTTTCTTTCCTTAGTACTTTTAAAACAGCCCTTAGATGAATGCAATGGTCCTCTAAATTTTTGCTATATATCAAGATATCATCAAAATATACAACAACAAATTTACCCAAAAATTCCCTCAAAACATGGTTCATTAATCTCATGAAAGTGCTAGGTGCATTAGTTAATCCAAAAGGCATAACTAGCCACTCATATAAACCATATTTTGTTTTGAAAGCAGTTTTCCATTCATCCCCTTCCCTTATCCTAATTTGATGGTATCCATTTTTCAAATCAATTTTGGAAAACAAGCATGCACCAAACAGTTCATCAAGCAAGTCATTTAACCTAGGTATTGGATGCCTATACTTAACAGTGATATTATTAACAACCCTACAATCAGTGCACATTCTCCAACTACCATCTTTCTTAGGGACTAAAATAACAGGGACAGCACATGGACTTAAAATTTCTCTTACCCAACCTTTACTTACCAATTTAGCCACTTGTCTTTGTATCTCTTGCGTTTGTTATGGGTTGCTCCGGTAGGCTGGCCTATTAGGCAAAGTAGCACCTGGGATGAGGTCAATGTGGTGTTCAATCCCTCTCAAGGGCGGCAGTCCACTTGGTACCTCCTTAGGGAACAAATCCTCAAATTCCTGCAAAAGGAAATTTATGCAATTTGGCAATTCTTGAGTGTTAGGTAAATTTTCCAGCAAGGCCACCTATTTTCTAAAAAGCAAATATAGGGTTTGATCGGAGGAAATAGCTTTTTTAACCTCCCCTTTTGTCGCCATCAAATTTTCTTTCTTTTTTTCATCAATTTTTTTTGTCATTCTTTTTTCTCTCTTCTTCTTTGGCGATCTTTTCTTTTTCTTCTTTTTTCTTTTCTTTTTCTTTTTCAAATTTTTCTCTCAATTTTTTTTGATCATCTCTCACCTCACTTGGGCTCAAAGGAGCCAATACAATTCGTTTTCCATGATGAAAAAAAAAGTACTTGTTGGTATGCCCTTCATGGCTTGCCTTTTTGTCAAATTGCCATGGCCTTCCCAACAAGACATGACTGGCCTCCATAGGAACTACATCACAAACAGTCACATCTTCATATTTTTCAATTGAAAAAGAGATTTTTACTTGTTCATCGACAACCATCTCAACATCATTAACAAGCCATTGAAGCTTATATGGCTTGGGATGTGGTTTAGTTTCTAGTTGGAGTTTGGAAACTAACCTTGTGCTAGCAACATTAGTGCAATTCCCACCATCAATAATCAGGGAACATACCTTGCCTTAGTATGAGGCACCTTGAGTGAAATATGTTCTCCCTTTGAGTCGCATCTTCCTCCTTTACCACGGCTTCCAACAACCTTTTTATCATAAGTAGCTCTCCACTAGGTATTTGGGCCTCCTCCTCAACACAATCCTCGTCACACTCTTCAGCCCCTTCATCTTCCTCCTCAACCTCCTCTACAATCATAATTCTCTTGGTAGGACATTGAGATGCAATGTGTCCTAAGCCTTGGCACTTGAAACACTTAACAGCCCGGTTAGTTGAAGCAACTTGAGAAGGACTAGTTGTAGTGTTTTTACCTTTTGTGTCAGTCGCGACTTCTTTGGATGAAGAAGCACCTTCGTTCTTAATATTGTTCTTCCAATTTTGAGGATTAGAAGTGGTAGTGCTTCTCCTTATTTGACCCTTCCTCTTGAGTTGTTGTTCTACCCTTGTGGCTTGATGTACCAAATCGTCTAATTGAACATAGTGTTGTAGTTCCACTATGTCACTTATATCACCATTTAGGCCATGCAAGAACCTGGTCATGGTTGCTTCATCATCTTCCTCCACATTTGCTCTAATCTTCGCCACCTCCATCTCCTTGTAGTACTCATCAACACTTTTGTTGCCTTGTGTGAGTCGCTGTAATTTTTTGTGCAGCTCTCTGTTGTAGTAAGATGGGATGAATCTCCTTCTCATGAGCCTCTTCATATCCTCCCATGTGGCAATGGTTGGCTCATTGTGCTTTCTCCTATCCTTTGTCAATTGATCCCACCACACCAAGGCGTAATCTGTAAATTCAATAGAAGCAACATGCACCTTTTGAAGTTCAGTGTAATTGTAACAGGAAAAAATTTGTTCAATTTTAGTTTCCCATTCCAAATACTTTTCCGGGTCATTTTTCCCAACAAATTGTGGTACTTTTATTTTTATACCTCCCAACCTATCTTCTCTAGTTTCATCACGTCTCCTTCTCCTCCGTTCCTCCTCTTCATTATTATTCTGTCTGTTTTCTAATTGGTTAATTCTTTCATTTATAATTTCCACTTCCTCTTTCAAAAGTTCTCTCATTTTTTCCGTGAGGGCATCGAATAGCAAACGATTTTGAGCATCCATAACTCTGTCAGTTCTTTAGAGAAACCAGCAAATGTTTAATACAAGAAACCAATTCAAATAATAATCCACTCACCCAATCAGCTTGGAAAGGAAAGGTAAGAAACAAAAACTGAACACGGTTTGTGAGACTAGAACAAGAAAGAATTCACTCAAAAGAAAGGAATAAAATTCAGAGTGTTGCAGCAAGGAAGAAACACAACCAGAATTCAAGATATATATGTGTGTGTGTGTGTGTGTGTGTGTATTTTGTGTTTTTTTTTTTTTGTTAAGAATTCAGAACTCAAAGATAAGAATAGAGAAACCCGGGATTCTTTTGAACAAAGTCGAAACCTTGCTCTGATACCAAATGATGGCCTCCTTGATGTAGAAATGGGCCATTTCTTGAATTTTCAGAATAAAACCTGGTTGTGACTTATGTTTTTGTATTTTTTTTTTTTTTGATATAAAATGAAAGGAGAATGGTTAAAGATTGAAATGCATTTCGTGGTTTTGGTGGTAGTGAATTAAGATAGCAGATTGGGAAAACTCAAATGCATGAAACCAACAGAAAAGGATTCAAGGAGCTGTTTAAGGAATAAACGAAGAAGATGGGTGAATGGGAGGTAGGGGCGCCACCTTGGTCTAATCCAAGACAAGGATAAGCCTATGAGTGTGAGGATCACCACAAGAAGAGAATTTCTTGATAAGATCAATAAACTGGTCCAATCCAGAACCAAAGAGTATGAACTCAATATTTTCCTAAAATCTTTGTGGAAAATCTGTTGAAACTTGCGCCCCCTATATATAATGAGGGAGGTTCTTGCTGTTACAAAGAGACAAAGTCCTTCCTTTCTAGGGGTACAAAAAGAAACTAAATGAAATTGAAAAAATAATTATTACTGTTTTGATTGCTCTTCATGACCAGGAGAAGGTTTCACAACTATTCATTAAATGCAATTAAGTGAATGGTTGCGCTTTTATTATGCTGTTGGAGCATTCATCACCTTGTCTTGTGTAACTCCCTTTTTTTGCCTTGATTGGAGCATTCATCACCTTGTCTTGTGTAACTCCTTTTTCCCTTGATTACTTTGATTCTCTTTGTCTTTCTTTGGAAGCAAGTTTATTGATTCATTCAAACTACACAAAGAGCTGTTGAGAGGTGTGGGACCCCCTGCTCCTTCTACCACACAGCCACTTGAAGTGGATTAAACACACCAAAAAAATTAAATAACTTAGTGCCTTGGTCCCAAATAAATCAATTGGTCACTTGCACTTTTATTCAATTAAAATAAAATAACTTGGCTGCCCCCTTTTTTTTTATGCAAGTTGCGCCTCCTACATGGCTTGTATGACCAGCATGGTTTTTGGTGCAATCACATTTTTTCCTCTATTTGCAATCGTCTTAGTCATGAATTGGACTAAGCTTTCTTGGACCCTCCTTGACATTGCCCTAGTCATTGGTCCTCCTAAGCTTTGAATGGCCTCTTGGTGCTCCATGTCCTCATCACAAACCGATAAGGGAGAAACCTAAAGGCAGCAAAATGGACCGGTCCGACCGAACCGAGCTGAAAAAACCCAATGAATTGTAGGGTTTGGGTATCTAAATCTGAGTCCTTTTTAATTCCGGGTGTTTTATCCCGATCCGATGAAACCCGACCCCGCATCAGGCTCGGGTAGTCCGCCAGCCAGATAAATTTTATATATTTTTATTTTTATTCATTTTTATTTAACTGAAAATATAAAATATGAAAATTAAAATAAATGGCCAAGAGGCCCAAAAACATTTGTTGAATTCTTGATACTATAAGCAGCAAAGCATACGCTCATAGTCATACGCATAAGTCATAACGCATCCTTCTTTTCACTTTAAGGGTATGTTTGGATTGATGGAATGTGGTGGGATGGAGGGGAGTGGAGTGGAATGGAATGTTGCTCCGTTGTTTGGATAACATAAAAGAGGGTGGAAGGGAATGGAAGGGAATGGAACCTATTCCATCATATTCCATCATTTTGCTTCATTTTGCTTCCCTCCCAAATTGGGAGGAATGGGATGGAATGAGATATTTATTTTTTTTACAATTCTAAAATTACTCTTTTATCGTCATCTTAATTTTGCTTCCCTCACGGCGTTTTGTTGTTGCTGCATCCATTCTCCAGTCTCCTTATCAATGTCTTTCTCGTTTCAACGCCACCATAGCCATTCATTTTCTTTATAGTATCATACCCTATCCGCTGCACCCTCCAACAAATTCACCACCCTTTGTACGCCATAAACAAAATCAACCAACACCCATCTCACTTTCTCCTCAAACCCACGAAGAACTCTTGATTTCTGCCATCAAATCCGTTTCTCATAAGACCCAATTGCTTCAAATCCACGCTCAAATTCTCCACACAACCCTCATTGAAGACCCTGCAGTTTCTCTCCAATTCTTGTCCCGTGTACTATACATTAGGAGGAGAACTAATATTCATTATGCATGTATTTGCTTAATTGGTTTGTTACTGGAGCAAGATAGAGAAGTAATGTTGGAGGTAGCAGAGGGAGAAATAGTACTTATTAATTTATTTTTATTTATTTTATTATACAGTACTTATTAATTTATTCTTATTTATTTTATTATATAGTAAATAAATATTAGTGTTTTTAAAGTAAGGGTAATATAGGAATAAAAAAAATTATAACATTCCATTCCGTCACTTTCCAAACGATGGAGTGGCATTTTTATTCCATTCCATAATAAATTATCCAAATGATGGAGTGATATTTTTATTCCGTTCCGTTCCATTCCATTCCGCTCCATCATGTTCCATTATGTTTCATTCCATCATCTTCCATCAATCCAAACATAGCCTAAGTCTTCAAACGGGTCCAACTTTTGTTAAAATTATTATTATTAATTTATATATTGCAACCATGTGTGCAACGTGCAGTAGTCGTTACGTCTTTCTTAATCCATATTCACGTCAAAGTTCAATGAAAAGAAATAGATCCCCACGATATGTAATTATGTATGTTTTTCTTATTCCTTTCTTATATACCGTTTTTTTAAAATTTTGGTGTAAACATTCAGTTTTTTTTTTAATCAATCAGTTTTTTTTATTCCTTCCTTTTTGGAGGAAAAAAGTATGCCGGGCCAGCCCGAAGCAGCCCGCAGCCCACATAGGACTGGACTTGGACACCTATTTTACAACCCATATTGAATCCGGGTTTTTTTGGTCCTGCCCTATAAAGCCCAAACCCGCATCGGGCTAGCCCGCGATGGGTTGGATAGCCCATTTTATCACCTATAGAGAAACTTGACTCATTGTCCGATTGTATCCTTGGATTAGTGGAGTGACGAGCTGGCGGGTCGATGGATAGGTCGACACGTTTTGGGTAAAAAAAAATTGTGAAAAAAGAAGATACAAGATTAACAAGTATTCAAGTAACGACTCAGGTCTCCATTCCAAACCATAAAAAAAAATGAAGATGAAGCAAGAACACAAATCCATAAACAAGAAGAACATGAACCAAGATCTGGACAAAGTAACAAACTTTCAACAAAAAGTATCAAACTTTTCCAACAAAAAGTACCAAAACATTATGCAAAAAAGACTTCTTCATTCGTAGATCTGGACATGCAAAAGCTGGTGTAGATCTGGGCTTCTCCATTGGGCAAATCTGATTGGACGATGACGACCTGATTGTGGTGGTTCGCGGTTGAACTGAACTGGTAAGTCTTTATGACGAACATGGCGGGCAGCATAGTGGCAGGTCTGAGAGGGCAGCGCGTGACATGATCGATCGGCGGTTGATCTGAGGGTGGCGTGCGGCGAGGAGGCGGTGAGGGGAGGGAACTCGAAGACAAACATGAATCCCTTATCTTTGTGACGAACTCGAGATTGAAGGTGAAAGACGAACGGAGGAGGTAGAGTGTGTCTGTGACTATGTGTGAATCGGGAGAGGAACTGAGGAAGAGGAATGAGAGAGGAGACGAAGAGCGGTGTTGCGCTAGGGTTTCTTGAAGGGAACAAGTGAAATGAGCAAATCATCCTCTGATTTTCGAGTATTTTCTAAAGAATAGTGGATTGCTTCCAAAACGACGTTGTATAGATTAAAAAAGTGTTTTCCTTTAAAGATGGGTCGGTTGGGTTCGGGTACCTACGAAGTTCATTTACCACACCCGAACCCGCCCGCCCTTAGCCATGTGAAACTGAACATTGGACCCGTTTACCCGTCGGTCCGAGTGAACCCGCATGTTCTCCAGATGCATGCTCCAGACGGTTTTGGGTCGGTCAAATCTGTCCAATCGTACAATTTATTGTCAAATTTCAATTCCACATGACTCTTTAATAATGCTCATCAAAACATGGGGAATCACATCAAAGAGATACACAACCACTTCATTTCTCCAGCAAGTTGATCTTTGTTCAATACTTGAGAAAAGGATGAGAAAAGGATGCTTAGGTACAATGTATGATAGAGTGTATATCTCGGACACCTTAATTAGTTACCAATTCTTTGTTCAATATCTTTTAATAGTCAAATAAATGATGATTAGACTTTATCCTAGAAAGCATTGAATACAAAAGAATGGGAGGAAAAGTGAAACGTGTGTCAACTCGAGAGAGAGAGAGAGTGCAAATAGGGCTCTACAAATTTTGAACTCCGTGCGTTTGATTTTCAAAAAAGAAAGAAAATAAAGGACTACTAGACAATACAGAAATAATTATCTCATGTTTGATTTGAAAAATGGTACTTATAGGTTTGTCTTGTATTGTTCTACTTGTCCAGTTAACTTATAGGTTTGTCATGTACTGTTCTACTTATCTTGTCTTTTAATGTGTATCAAACGCACCCTTCGAGTTTTTCTATCTTTTGATCTTCATATCACAGCATCATGTAAAAAAAAAAAAGAGCTAATGTTCGAATGCTAGTAATACACTCTTTTAAGTAGTTTTTCAACATTTTTTTTGTTACAAAAATTTAGGGTAAGGGGATGGTAACCGAGTTCAAGGCAGGAAAAACCTTCAGACTTTAAGAACACTTACAATGAGATTTATATTTACCTCACCTCAAGAAGACTAATGGGGACTCGAACCTGCAACCTGTCACATAGGAGACATTGTCTTGCTCTACTAGACCAACCCCTTAAGGTTTTTCAACACTCTTTATTATTGGATAAATCTAAACGAGGGCTCATTAAATTACAATGATTAACTTTTATTTAATAGGTCTTACATAAACTTTATGCAATAATAAAGTATTAAAGAAAGTCTTGAAAAGAGTTGGAAATATATTGAAACTCGGGTGAAGTCTTTTTGGTGTCAACATTGCACATGCTTTATCAAGTTTTCGTTGTAGTTCTGAGCATTTTTTATGCTTGTTTAAGGTTCATTTCTAGCACTGGGTTACACATTAGTCTTCTTTGACTCGAGCAACATAATGTAGGCTACGTCCTGGGTCCTCCACATTTGAGGAGGATCAATCCTCTAAGCATTCATAACTATTGGTCAATGAATTAAAAAGAGGACCTAGATGCAGTACCATCTTTCCAAAACTCTGAAAAGAGGATCCAGATGGGAAAAAATGTGCTTCGTTCGTGATATGAATTTTTGTGCCAATGATGGTAGAACTACAGTGGTGGGTATAGAGCTAAGGTTGTGGCAGCAATGGCGAGGCAGAGGGGGAGCAATGATGGTTGCTGCGACAACGAGGCAGAGGGGGAAGATTTGAAACGACAGTGCAAATTTGTGCTAATGATGGCAGATATGTGTGGTAGCGACGAATTTGAGGTCGTGGCAATAGCAACGAGATGGAGCGGGTAGCAACAATGGCTTCTGTATGGCGATGCAAAGGGGGAGAAAAAGAAAAGAAAGGGGAGAGAAGATAATGAACTTACCTGTCTTCGTCGTGAAATCAGTTGTAACCAATCAAAATAAGGGAGGATGAGTCTCCTTCCCAAGGATGGGAGGACCTTAGAACGACCCATCAGTTGTAGCATCAAAAAGATTGAAGTATTTGCCAACTCCATCAATGACCATAAGGCATAATAAAGATACGCATTGATCATTATGGGTGAATCATTTAGCAACAAAATTGGTGCAGTTTGTCTCACGACATTAGCTACTCCATTAGTGAATCCTCCAACTGAAGATGGAGAAGTTGGCAAGACTATAGTACCGTGTAGAACTACGATACCTTTATATCGTTTTGTACATACCAGCATTGGTAAGAGTATCGATCATATTTTGAATACCCTGAGCAACAATTCTATAGGCCCTAGTATTACCTTATTACCTATTACTTTGACAATTAACACCTTTTACTTCGACCCTATAACCCAAAAAGATCTCTAACAAAAACTCGAGCACATTCATCTATCAAGAAAGAGAAGGGGATTTGTTAAAATAGAATATACGAAAGTGTAATTCGAGCATCTCTCAAGAGAAGAAAGTATAATTCACTTAATTTAAAATTTAAAAATATCTTAATAGTTCTTTTAGAGATAAAACTCCTCTAAAATGAACAAAAGTGTAAGATAAGAAAATAAGGATGTATTCACTCATGATTAATTAAAGTGCAATGAGATTATCCAAGAACGCTTGGATGAGATGACACGGATCTCTTCCAGTTTAACCAGAGGTCTCGAGTTTGACTCTTGACCCTGGGAAAGCAACAACCTTAAAACTCTTGAGGGAGAGCTTTGTCGGCCTTGTGATCCTACCCGACTCGAGGGATTAGTCTCTGTAGTTGCGCGCGGAGGATACCCTCGAAAACCAATAAAAGTGCAATGAGATTCCAACTGACTTTAATTTTTTTTTTAGGTTCGGGATGAACCCAAGAAATCCTCACAGCTGGTAGCCATCGAATTAATCCCCGAAGGATGTAGAATATTAGTTAAGAAATAACTCTTCTACCCATAAATGCAGCTATATTCTCATCATCAGGATTCAAACCCTCGACAGATGATTAAAGGAACCGAGTTACTAGCCACTCGGACCACACCTTATGGGTCTCAACCCACTTTAGTTAATCAAAGATAGATACAACCTTACTTTCTCACCTTATACTTCTATACTTTTGCTCATTTTAGAGGGAGCCAAATCCCAGTATTAGTTTCATTGTCAGTTGATTTCATAACTAAATAGCTCTCGATCCCACTCAAATGTAAAAATTCAGAAAAAGTATTGAAGAACCTTAACACTATCGTCATAACCAATTAAGGATCTTAATTCAAAATTGATAAATTAAGGATCTAAATGTTTGGGTTACTAATAAAGGATATGACCTTTAATAAAAAAAAATATTTTATGATGATGATTATGATGGAGCTCCGATATCCTGTCCAGTCCCTCTAGACTAAGTTTTGTTTCATTGGGCTTGTCTCCTTTATGTATATATTTTTCTTCAAAAAACATCTGCTATAATACAAATGAAGGACGGCTTAATTGAGTCAGGGAATCTCTCCCAACCGCCAAATTAGATGTTCACACTGAATAATGCTATTTACATAACATTTCTATACATAAACTATCTGAATTTTTCACTCAATTTTTTTCTAATAAAACATAGATGTAGCCAACTATGGAGTTATGACCACAACAATTTCCTTTTGGGTATGCTGAGTTCAAAATGTTTAGAAAAGGAAAAGACAATTCTTTGTAGATACCAACACCAGGCGACTGAAATTACACTGGGCAACAGATCTTGATCAACCATGTGTAACAAGTAATACGAATATACTCAGGCTCAACATTGTTGGAACAATTTACATTTACTGATTTACATGACGCCATCCATTTCCCATCACATTAAGTAAACAAGATGATACATAGGTGAACATAACCTGGCACAATCTGAAGCTCCAAGTCTTATCTTGGTTTGCCTTATTCAGGATGAGAAGTCCAATAAACCAGTCCACTGTGTACAACGAGAATTGAATTACAAAACAAGTAACCAATAAGAAAAAAAGGGTGGGGTCAGTCATGCTACGAAGAGAAACCATCATCAAACAAGACGGTAAAATTTGACCATTTTCAGATTGACATAAGCAGAAATATCAATCCTTTTCAGCTTTTAACTTATATAAGTGATGGAATCATGAGAGACAAAAGATTATGCTTTCAAATTTCAATTTCAGAGAATGACTGTAACAGAAGGTATACTTGGATGTGTTTTCAAGCTGTCTGTAAAAAAAATTATTAAGACTCAAGACCTTTCAGAAATCAGTATTATAATGGTATCAGGTTATCCTAAATAGACAATTGAAATAAAGTTAGGTACATGTTTCTAATGAAATTTGAAATGCTAGCTGTTTCAAAATAATTTTTGAAAATTGAAAAAAGTTTTCTAAATATTCATTTCCGTGAATGCTTCTTCAACAATTTCTGTTTTTTGATGGTTTTCAACACAATTTCTTTTAATCATAGAAACAAGGCACTTTTGCATTACACCTGGACGGGAAAGGATGTTCTCAACTCAAATTTGTAAGAGCATTCAAGAGAAGTGAGATAGATGAAGAGGGCATAGATGAATCATTAAATGCTCAAACACAATCTTTCTATCCAAAAAGGGGGTTTGAACACCACTTACCTGATCAAGACAAAAACACACTGCAAAACACCTGCAACTCCAGTCCACACTGAAGGGGCAGATTTATCAACTGAATCTTGGATCAACAGACCCGCTGATCCGGCTAAAGAAACAAAGGATACAACATATGCAATGAAGAGCCACAGCTTCAGTCTGTTTAGAAGAGGAAGTGGTTAAAACTAATTCTCAAGACAACATAGAGAGCCATGTGATTATTGTGTTATCATCTTTTAACACGGACATAATTCACCTTTCTCTTCTTGCATATCCACATTCCTCTATCACATAGACTAATGATGGGTGATGAGACAATGAGGGGCATAATTTTTAATAACATGTATCTGCTTGCACAGACTAAGCTAGTAACACGATTACCACTTTATAAATTTGACTTAATTAGTATTGAAATGCTGGGACTTCAAACCAGGCACAAGGTTGCATGAAATTATATTGCTTTCATATTCTCATTGACAGCAGATTTTTGGAGGGAGGATAACGGACATCTATTACCACTTTATACATTTGACTCAATTAGTCCTTGATATTTTTTAGGAGAACGAAAAATCTTCTTTCAAAGTGATGAACATAGTAAATAAGAACATATAAAGGGCCAGATCAATAATTCAAAAACGTTTAAAGACCAATGGTATCACTCACTACTCACTTGTTCCTATTCCTAAAACTTAATACCATTTACACATTTCAGAAATACAAGTCACTACTCAACCACCTTATTCCCTTGCTCCTGTTCTATTTTCCTGACTTGTGTAAACTAATTTAAACCTAACTACGTTTTCCAAGATATTGACGATATCAATTAATCAAACTAGAATCTCTCTACCAAAATCAACTGAGACGAAACCCTATGGTCGATTATAATTTTAACTTCAGAGTTTTGGATTGAATTGAATTGAAAGACGAAAGTAATGAAGTGAATGACACACCTCCACTCGCCTTCGTCGTATGGAGAATAATCAATGTCCTCTTTTCTAACGCAATTGAACATCAAAGCCGCCAGAGATGCAAAAATTCCTTTAAGAAATTAGAAATTACAATCAAACGCGTGATTGATTAAGTGAAACCCTAAATAAAAGTACGAGAGGAGTAGTGCGAAGTTGCGAACCAGGGAGGTAGTGAAGGAAGGGGACGGTGGTGGAGCTGCATACGACGGCGTCGAGCCAGATCCACCAGCCGGCACCGAAGACAGCGCCTGCGATGCCGGGACCGAAGATTGCCCATAGCTCCATTAACTCCATCGTCTCTGTGACTTCTCTTTCCTTTCCTTCTCAACCAAAACCCAAAAATCTCCAATCTTCTACACTGCTGCTTTTGGCTTTGATTGAATTTTGCTTCAAATTTATTTATTTTATTTATCTTTTGATTACTTTTGCGAGGAGAGAAAAAGGTAAGAAATAGTATAAGAAGAGAGAAAATAGTGAGAAATGGAGTAGATTTGATGTGTTGTAACAGAAATATGAGAGGAATGGAGGAGAAAGTCTCCCTTCTTTTTGTTTGGTTTGGTTGGATTGAAAGTGAGAAGAGAAAAATATAATTATTTTTAAAAAGATAAAAACACCGTTACCTAAATAGCCATTTTACAGATATTTTAATTTTATTAATTAAGTTAATTTAAATAATCAAACAATTTAAATAATTTAATTGATTTAAGTTATTTTAACTAATAAAATTTAGTAGTTTAATATAATTATTTTATTAATTTCATTTAATTTAGTTCAATTTATTTAAATTTATTAAATAATTGAATGCAAACCCAAAAAGAATGGTATAAAAGTCATTTTTCATGAAACGCTCTATCCCTCTTCCATTTTCTTCTCACTCGGGGAGAGAAAAAAATTTGAAGTGGTCACTCACATAAAAGAAAATAGGCAAAAATGTCTCCAAAATTGGAAAACGTTCATTACGTTATGCTCCTCAAATGGAAAAATATCGTCAAATTTGATTAATTTTTTCAAATTGAGAAACATTTTTATTTATTTCTTAATGTGAGGTACCAACTTATCGTCGCCTAATAATTTCGGGACCAAAATGATGACTCACTCTTTGTTTAACATTTTCGTTAATCTAAACTATATTTTGGATGAAGTAAAAGTGATTTTGAGATTTTGATGACATTTGCTTATCAATTTGCGTCCAAAAAGTTGTTTTTTTGTATTTTGGGTTACACCAAAAAGTTGATTTTAAATGTAGCAAAAAAAAATTGATTTTAAATTGGGTATAACTAAATTGGGTAAAATTAATTTTAAGAGGAACAAAAATAATAAATAATTATCTAATTATGCTCACTAATTATGTCATTTTTATTTCAAAAATTAGAATTTTTTTTTGTTACAAAACATTGGAATTTAGGATACGAATTTTTTTTAAAAAAAAGTTTGCATTAGAAATGATGTTTTTCTTTTTTGTGGATTACTAAACTGGAGAGATATGAGTACTACCCCTCCCCAAGAAATTTATTTTTGTTAGGATTCGAGTTAAAGACCTCCCGTATTATGAGAGTATCCCTATACATACATTCTTTCACCTGACGGACTTAACACGCTTCTATTAGGCCAACCCTTTGTGCAAAATTTAACTCCTTAATCAACACAACATAAATGATGGAGGGAGACATGTGCAATTGAGGGTCTATTTGCTTTGTTTCTAGTTTCTTGTTTTTATTTCCTGTTTTTAGAAATAATTACAAAACTGTCATCTTGTTTTCTGTTTCTTGTTTTAGAAATGAAATGTGTACAGGAAACATTGAAAACTTTTTTTTTTGTTTTCACTGTTTCCTGTATAAATTTCTGAAAACAAGAAAAAAATGAAAACAAAGTGTCAGTTTTGTAACTATTTCTGAAAATAGAAAATAGAAAATGAAAACAGGAAACTAAAAACAAAACAAACATGTCCTTAATATTTAGGTAATAATCTCTCTCTTTTTCTTTTTCTTTTTCTTTTTTTGACTCAAGGTAATACTCTCTAGGTAAATGAAGATGGGAGGTGGAGGAGTATATTGGAGGAATAAAAGAATTTTAACCATAAAATAAAATAAGGTAAATGCTAATAGGTGTTCAAAAAATATTGATTAAGTAATCAATGATAAAAAAGTTCGATTGAAAAAACAATGCACTCAACACTTAAAAATTTAAAAGTGATGATTTTCAATAAATTTTTTTCTATATATTGACTCTTTAACAAATATAACAAAATCTATAAAATAATTAATAAAAAAAGGAAATTTTTGATTCAATATCATGAGAGATTGAGATTCTGGAAAGAGATCAAATCAAAATTATGATATGACATCACATAATTTGTTTAAGAGTTTAGTTGGTATATATTATCAGTATAAAGTTTTTTATACTATTAATCAATCACAAATCATGAAATAAATGACTTTAAGTGATTTGGATAAGAATCAAATATTTTCAATGATGTGTCGATTTATTATTGGTTGATAATGTAAAAAACATTTACACTAACAATATATATCAATTAAACTCTTTATTTAATGGTATGAATTTAATTGGTATATAATTTTTTTTACTGCAATTGGGATATAATGTTAATATAACGTTTTTTTTACAACATCAATTGATTATGGATTGACATATCATTAGAAATATGTGATTTTTATAATAATTATCTTAAAAATAATATATAAAACGATTTGTTATTGTTCAACGATAATCTATCGAAATTAAACTCGTATATGATATATTTAAAATAGATAGATAATAGATCCTTAATATCTGCAAACTTGATTCAGTGAAAATCAATCTCTCATTGGAGGAAAAAAACACATTAGACATTGATCGGCTTCCTTTACCGATGCCTTGATGGATCACCGATCTCACCAAATTTTTTCCCATAATGAGACCAAACCTTATGCAACAAATAAAAACAGGTACTCACTAAACTAAAGAGTGCTATTATTCTATGGATTTAATTAATATATATTGATAGTGTAAATATTTTTTATACTATCAATTAATCATAACTTATCATATAAGTTAAAATCTTTTATTCATATCATAAATTTTGATTAATTGATAGTGTAAAAAATTTTATACTATGAATACATAGTAATTAAACTCTTATTGGATACCCTTTCATGAAAAAACAATATACATTGGTTTCTATTTTAAAATATATATATATATATGAAAAAAGACATTGACCCGTGACCATTTGTATTTAAATATAAAATATAAACATGAGTATGTGTAAGTATAAAAAAAAAACACAGTTGATAATATCTCATTAGAAAATCAAGTATGAGTAGGATGGGAAATAATTTATTTTGGAAAAAAAAGTTGTTTTAGATTTAGTTTAATATGCTTTACAAACATAATTAAATTACAACAAAATTGTTTTTATGATAAAAGAGTGATTTTTAGAGAAGTTTGAAAGTCATTTAAACAAATTGCTAGATTAATTTCAAATCAATAACACTCTCATTTTATCTCTGTAAATTTAATTATCAGATATATATTATTAAATTATATAATATAATTTTTTATAGTTTTCCGTATAAAAATACTTTTTTTCAAAACCCAAACAGAATAAATTATCTTGAATTCCATTTTCAACGAAAGTTATATAATTTATTATTGAAATGGTCAGTTTTTCATACCTTTTTTTTTAATATACTATCAGTTTTTCATACTTAATCCCAACTAATATTTATTTTTTAATAAAATATTTTATCATACATATGCTTATTATTTTGCGAAACTTTTTTTTTCACTAAAATGAATGAATCCGAATCCAGAATTTCATTATCATTGCCAACCGTGTGAATTATAAATAATAAAGGATTTCATTCCATAATTCGTGTGTCATGTATTTAGATTTTAGATTATTCCCTTAAATAAATCACCTTTCCTTGTTCTGTACGCGTCTAGTTTTTATGATTTATTTATGATTTATGAAAGCTTGCTAGAATAGTTAGGCTTCAGCACGAAGGCATGAAGCAGATTATTGTGTTATTTGAACATAAAAATTTAGATATTGTATATGTTATTATATGTGTTTATTTTTATCTATCACTTATTTTACTTTTTATCTGGTCCTAAGAATATTGAGTAAGGATTCCATAACAAACAAATTTTTCTTGGAACACGAAGTATTTGCCTTCTCAATATATTAAATATATAACTTTCCAATAAAAAATTTCTTTTTTTTTTTCCTTAACCAATGCATTATGGGCACATATTAACATTCTCTTATAAAAAAAGAAAGGGAACACGGTATACTATCCCAATTGTGTATCAAAAAACATAACTGTTATTTAAATGCCTATAAAATGAAAGAGAAATGATTTTTGTACAACAAAATAGGGACACCACCCTTTTGATTTTGGGTATATTTTTGAGAAACGTGCATACAAAGAAGATAAAAAGTAAGTGAAAGATAGAGATAAATATATACGGTGTCACACATGTATCCAAAATTTGATGTTCAGATAACATAACTCAAATGAAATGTTCTGTTTTAGTCATTTTCCATGGAAAAAAGTAAATGATCTGATTTTTGTGTAAAATCTATATATTATCATTTTTCTAATCAATGCAACCTTACACATGTTAAATAATTAAAATATAAAAATATTGTATTGAAAAAACAATTTTTAAACTTTCAAGAAATTAAATATACAGTTTTCAACACAACATCTTTAATATTAATTTCTTAACATATGCAAAGAAAAATCGATATCTATACTACATACAAATTGAAATGACCTAATTGATTACTATCATCATATTAGCAACTTGACATTTAATCACAAATTGAATTCAAAAATTGTTATTGATTTGTGCATCAAGCAAAAATTAATCACAAAATTTTGACCCGCATAAAATCCACTTGCAATTAATAAAAATGAGCCGGCTAAAATTGAATTCAAAATTCATTTTCGTTTATTCTCTTTGATTGTGTGATTCAAAATAGTAACAAATCATTTCTATTAATATGTATTTAAATTATATTCAAGTCATTTCCCAATCTCTTTGATCATTTAATTCAAATTATATTCAAATCATTTTCATTATTAATTAATAATTTAAATTTAAATTATATTCAAATCATTGCTCTGCTAGCTTTTGTCCTCCCTCACCGGTTTCTCTCTTTCGTGAATGGGTTCTACTATACTCGAGTGTCTGATCAATCTGATACCAATTTTCGTCATCACGGGGAAAACAAACTACCTGTAGCTTTTAAATCTGATGCTTTTCTTCCTTTTTTTTTAGGTATTATCATTATTATGTAAATATTTTTATCAACTGACAGGTTTGATGAATTGTTGAATAGGCATGTTCCTTGGTTGTTGACTGGGTTCACGTTCAGTGACGATGGTGATGACAACTTTAATGTTCTTTCTTTTCACTTCGTGTTTCAATTTTTAGGGAAACTTAATTTTGTGCTCTCAGTTTCATCTTAAAGAATGGTGAATATCTAACCTGACATGTCCTTCTCTCGTAATTTGTTTTAGATGTCATAGCTTTTGATGATGGGGTAGTTACATCGTAATCCCTATGAAAAAATTTAAAAAAATAGGCAAAGCACAGAATTACTGCAATTCCATAAGGTGTCACAAATAAGCTACAATTTCAATACTGCGTTCAAGCCAATGAATTTCCTTTGGAAGAGACTTTCAACTTTCAACTATCAACGTTCCGATCAAGTAAGCTCTTAATTTCCATTTAAAAAAATTTTATTTGAAAAAATGATAGATAAATAGATGGATAGATAAAATGGGGTAGCCAAGTAGGTCTCCATAATGGACCTTCTGGAATGATATGCTGCAAAAGAACGTGGACACATGCATGGTTGTTGGCATCTGGCAGCATGTCAATGCAATTGGAACCAGCAAATTAAGGGTGGGTTTTTTTGTGGTAAGAGAATATATTTTCTGAGTTGATTTGATATATATGATCATATAATCATCTCAAGTATGAAATGGCTGCAAAATTAATGTGGAGTAATTTGCAGGAGGTAATGCACTAGATTTGAATTATTGATTTTCATATAATTGTTATAGTGTACTCAACTTATTCTTTAGTCCATTAGGTTCACAACTACACCTATAGAGACTTGTGCTATTTGTGTAGTTGGAAGCGAAAGGTCGATCAAGTTTTCCTTGTGTTTTTTTTCTTCATTTTTTTGATTGCATGTATTTTAATAATTACATTTTTTTGTATGCTACTTTTAAATAAAGTGTAGTTTGAGTATCCCAATAAAATTCAATACATCTGATATGTAGAAAACTGTTTATTTCAAATATATACTCTGATATTGATATCATAAAACTCAAAATTACATGGGATAAATTAATTTTTTTATAATTATTTTTTATATTTTGATAAAATTGCTTATTAGGTAATGTGATGGAATAAAGTTATCATACGCATTGGGGAAAAATAGTTTACAAAGCAACGAAAATTTTAAAATATTTTTCATGATAGATTGTGAAAATTGAATTATTGCTTTCAGTTTCTCAATTTATTTTAAGTGGTGTATGATAATAATATAGTAATGATGGTTGCTTTTCTATATT
This sequence comes from Sophora flavescens, assembly GCA_030762895.1. NCBI lineage: Eukaryota > Viridiplantae > Streptophyta > Magnoliopsida > Fabales > Fabaceae > Sophora > Sophora flavescens. The sequence continues at coordinate 52,109,463 of CM061067.1, read as the reverse complement.
CAAAGCAACCTTTGTATGATTCTTTTTGAATGATTATTCTTTTTATTTGGAGTAGTGTGACCGCTTAGCCAATTTTCACAATAAGATTATTAAGTTTATATTTTTCTCTTTTCCCTATGGATCCCATTAAACTTGACTTTGTTTAGAGCCATTACATTTGTATTGTTACTATTGTATACAATAATTAATTAATTATAACGGGTTCTTTTTAAGTAAATTTCTTTCTATTTCAGAAAAAAAAATGGTTGGCGTTGGAACTAGGGGTGTAAGCGGATCCGATCCGATCCGCGAGCCCGACGGATCCGAACCGATTTTGGTGGATTGGTTCGGATCATCGGATCGGATCGGATTCCAAAGCGTCGATCCGAACCAGATCGGTTCGGGTCTCAGATCCGAGAATTCTGATCCGATCCGATCCGAACCGATCCGAACCCTTTAAAATATTTATTTTTTAATTATTTTATATAATATTAATATATTATTATATATAAATTTAATATAATTAATAATTAAATATGTATATTTTATTTTATTTTTCTAATTTTTTATTAATATTTAAGTGTAAATTTTTTTAAAAAGAGTAACCCGATGATCCGAACCGAACCAACCCGATTGTGATCGGTTCAGTTCGGTTCGGATCCGTACCTGAAAATTTGCCAAATCCGAACCGATCCGAACCGATCAAATTTGATCGGTTCGGATGATGAAACCCTTCAAATCCGATCAAACCCAACCCGATTACACCCCTAGTTGGAACCAAAGTGATTTTGAATTAAATAATCTCTAAGTTTCGATGCTAACAAAATGATTAAATTTGTTTGGTAAAATGTTAGTTGAGATCTAACATGTGCTTTCAGTTATGCAGCATCCACCCTTGTAGACGGGTTGCTCAATATTTTGGAAAAGTTACTTATTTATTTAAGTAGGCTGGTTTTTTTAAGTGAACGAGGCTCTATATGGTTGCTAGATGAATACCTAAATAACTTGTTAGATACAGCAATTCCAAAGACTTGATAATAAGCGAGTCCATCTTGTCACGTAAGCAGACAAAAGTAATTAGTAGAAGTAAATGAAATGAAAAATAAAGTAATCTAGTAAACGAGCTCTAACCGCAACGTCACTAGACGGAGATCTCTATAACTCTTTGAGAAATAACAGGTCCAAAGACTTGATAGACAATAGGATATGCCACGTCATCGAACGAGCAAAATAATCTGTTGAAACAGACTTAGTCTCACATATAACTAAGTAGACGGAGTTTTTTTTTAAAAGTAGACGAGCTCCATCTTCGAATAAATAAATGCTATCCGAATCTCTTGTATTCATTTCAAATGATTGATATTTATTTCAATAGAATATTTGTTCTACACATTTGTCCTATCTGCTTTAATACTTTATCTTGTTGTAAAAGAAACACGGTACCATCAAGAGATGCAAAAGCCAGAATCGTATAATAAGATACTGCAAAACGATCTGTACGATGACAACTTTATGGTTGAAAAAGCTGGATTGTTCGCAAAGGAGGAACAACAAGTTCTCAAGCTGCAAAACTCAGAACAGTAAGCCTCCTATTTTGTGCTACCTCGATAATCAAGAGCACTATTCAGCTTACCACAATCAAGCTATCAGTCACAACGGATATCATGCATTAAATGCTATCTCTAAACGGGATTATTCAAAGTAACCGTTGAAGAAATACAACTAAAGAAGAGGGTCACTATAAATACAAGACCTGAGATACTGAAGAAAGGACTCTTGACTGCACAACCTTACGAGCTCAACTTTTGTCAAACTACAATCACTCATACTCATATTTCTTTAGAGAGCAAGAGTCGGTATTTATTAGTTTAAATATTGTGAAAATATTCATCCGATCTTAAACTGTCATATCATCACACATAGTGAGTTAAGAAGATCAAACATTAAATCTCTTTGTTAGAGTTAGAGCCTGAAGATGCTTGGTAAGAAAGAAATACTTGTAGCCTGGAGAGGTGTTGAATATTTGGCTGTAGTGGAGAAAATCCTTCAAGTAGAAGGGACTGGACGTAGCTCTTGGTTGGAAGAGGGTGAATTAGGATAAAACATCTTGCGTGATTCTTTTATCTCTTATCTCTTACAGCTTTATTTGTTTCTTACTAACCGAGGGGTTTTGATATTGCTTTTGTTAAAGTCTTTTAAAAAGGATATTTTTCTTTGTGCTTGCTTCTGTTTCTAATCTCCTTGTGTGCAAAAATTGTTTTAAATGTTATTTTCGAAAATTATTAACAAACACAATTCAACTCCCTTCTTGTGTTTGCCTGTGTCAACTCCAGTTGGTATCAGAGCTCAGCCTCGAAAGGGTTGAGTATCTAACAAGTGCTGATGAAGTACGATCTAACAACCATGGATGCAGAAGGACAAGCTATTAAAAGACCTCCTCTCTTTGATGGAACAGATTATGACTACTGGAAGAAGAGAATGATGGCCTTCTTAGATGCACATAATGTAGATATTTGGGAGCTAATTGAAACCGGCTACACTGAACCAAGAGATGAAGCTGGAGATGTTGTTCCTAGAGGCCAATGGACTCAAGAGCAGAAAAACCAACATCGGCTGAATCTGAAGGCTAAGCATTATCTCATGTGTGCTATAACCAGATTTGAACATGACAAAGTTCACAGCTGCAATACTGCAAAAGAAATATGAGATACTCTTGCCTTAGCTCATGAGGGTTCCTCACAAGTTAAGGAATCAAAGATCAACATGCTGGTTCATCAGTATGAGCTGTTCAAGATGGGTGAACTTGAAACAATAGACCAAATGTTTGGAAGATTCCAAACCATCACCAGCAGTCTCAGATCTCTTGGAAAAGTTTATGAAAATAGAGATCATGTCAGAAAAATCCTGAGAAGTCTATCCAAGCAATGGAGACCCAAAGTAACTGCTATTCAGGAAGCCAAAAACCTGAAAACACTCTCTTTGGAAGAGCTTCTTGGGTCTCTCAAGGTTCAAAAACTTGAACTTAATGAAGAAGAAAATTCCAGAAAAGGAAAATCTATTGCCCTAAAGGCAGAGGAAACAAGTTCATCAAAAGTTCTCAAAACTGCTGAGTCATCAGATAAGTCTGAATCCTCTGATAATGATGAAGGATCAGATGAGGATGAATTATCCTTTATCTCCAGGAATATTCAACATATGTGGAGAAAAAAATGTGGTTTCAGAAGGAAGCAACTCAACAAAAAGTTTCCCAAGGAGAAGTCAGACTCCAAGGAAAAAGGTCCACCATTGTGCTTTGAATGCATGAAACCTGGTCATTTCAAAACTGACTGCCCTTAGCTAAAGAATAGAAAGAAATTCTTCAAAAAGAAGAAAGGTTTAATGGCTACATGGGAGGATCTTGATCTGTCTTCATCAGATGAAGAAAATGAAGCTGAGGAAGAGGCAAATATCTGTCTCTCATGGCGGATTAATCGATCGAGAAAGTGAATACACTGATGTTGAGGTAATGGACTCTGACCCGTCCACTCTTCAAAATGCTTTTGATGAATTGTTGCATGAGTCGTATATACTATCACGAGAATATAAGAGTCTCAAAAGGAAATTTTCTAAACTGACTAGAGAATATAATAGGGCCTGCACTAAGAAACAAAACCTTAAAGATGAAAATGACATACTAAAATCAATGAATATAGGTCTAGCTGACAAAATGGTGTGTGAACCTCATGTTTCTTGTGAAGTTGCAAAACTGAAACAAGATGTAACATATCTAACAGATTCTGTCAAAGCTTGTAGGTGGCTCAGATAAGCTTAGTCTCGTTTTAAGGTATTGTAGGTCACCTCATGATAAAACAGGTCTTGGTTATGACAAAGAGAAGCAAGATGCATCTCACAAAAAGTCAAAACCTCTTACACAGCACAGAGCTTCAAAAGTGTGTGTGGAAAAGCTAAGTCTAGCTCATCCAACACCTTTTACAAAGCGTGTGGAAAAAGTGGGTATGGTACATCTAGATGCATACACAATAAACATGCTAAGCATACTCGTCCAGTGACAACTAACAAGAAAGGACCCAAATCAGTTTGGGTATCTAAAGATAAGATAATACATGTTGCAGATTTGCTTAACAACAGGAAGAAAACAGATGTCTTGATACTTGGACAATGGCTACTCACGATACAAGACGGGAGAAAGGTCTATGTTGCAAAACCTTAATCCCAAAGATGAGGGCTGGGTCACATTTGGAGGAAATTAGAAAGGGAAAATCATTGGTATAGGTAAAATTGGTAAACATCATTTTCCCTCCATTGATAATATTCTTTTAGTAAATGGCTTGAAACATAATCTATTGAGCATAAGTCAATTACGTGACAGTGGATATGCATTTGCTTTTGATAAGAACATGTGTACTGTCAAAAAAGATGATGGATCACTTTTATTCACTGCTAAAAGGTAAAACAATCTCTATAAGATTGACTTGGAGGACCTCTCAAATCAAGGTGTCTCATGTCTAGTGTCCATTGAAGATGAGCGATGGATTTGGCACAAAAGGCTAGGTCATGCAAGCTTGAAATTAATTTCAAAGCTAAACAAGCATAACCTCGTGAGAGGACTACCATGTAACATACCAAAATTCAAATATAATTATTTTAATAAAAGATTAAGTCGGTATCAGTTTTAAGTGTAGAATTGTTAGTATAAGAATAAATTACAATTATTTAATAATTACAAAATTAAAATAGTGTAAAATTGGAAAAAATAATAATAAACAAATAAATGAATTATAATAAAACAAAAGCAAAAGTTGGGGCGAGGCGGGGAGCAACGTGATTGTTGCTGTGATATTGGCTTATCAAATGAAAACTCCCAAGGTAGTGCCGCAGCTGTAGCACATTTCAACTTGATTTCCTCAAAAAAAAAATTAGATAGTGCAGGCCCCACAAATTTAATTATGGTCATCAATAGAAATTGGCATTAGCCAAATAAAAACCTAGGGACAAGTATCAACATACTCATAGTGGGGTGTTTTTCATTAGTGAAAAGAATTAAGCGGGGTTTTGAAATTTGAGAGATATAAACGAAACACTCATCCGAGACACACACTTAACGCCGTCAACAGAAAAAAAAAATTGAAGAAGGACCGTGCAACGCGGTAAGAAAGGAGAAATAGTGTGGTTGTTGTGCTTTGCCGGACAGAAAGTAGTGCTCTAAGAAATAGGATTTTCTTAGAGTTTTTGGAGATCTACAAAAGGTGAGTAAAAACATCTTTGCTCACACTTTCATGGTACAAATAATTTGGGTTCTTAATTCATTTGAGAGTTTTGAAATATTTTGGGGTTCATACGAATTCTTAAAATGTTTCATCTTGTTGACAAATCGACTTGGTGAATATGTTTTTCTTGAATCTTCAAAGAAATAATCTTGTTATTTTTAATTTGTTGGACAATCTCAATGTTAAACTCTTTTTTTTCCATTTACGTTGCCTAATGCGAGTTTCTATTTCCATGTGCACTCCTTGTGCAACAAACATTTAACCATGTTGTACAGTACTAAACTAGCATCAACGTTAATAATGATACGAAGAATGCTTTTATTTATTTATATATATATATATGTATGTATGTATGTATGTATGTATGTATGTATGTATGTATGTATGTATAAAGTAATTACTCTTATGAAGAATGCTTATATGAGTATGTATTACCATGCTGACTTGGTATGACCAATTAATTATTGTTATTGATGTATGGAGTTTGAGAATTTAATTGGTAGTCATCTGGGATGACATGTTGTATGGTACCTATGAGTTGGTCATCACCTTCCGGGAAGGGGTGACGGTTGTATATTATATTCCGGGAATAGGATGAGAGATATCACCATCTGGGATGGGATATCAATTTATTAAAATATTCACAACTGGGATGGAATATTAGATACCTCCATCTGGGATGGAGGAGGCAGTGGGACGTCATTGCATGGATATGAGCCCATAGACCTTAGTGGATCTGGGATTCACACCGGTTTTGGGAATCAAAGAGTCAAGTCAAGTGATTCTGGGAATCACCGAGTCATGTACATGGAGTTGCATTGCATAGAGTTTGCATGGTGAATGTGATTAAATGCAATGAGATGTGACCGTTGTTGAGTTTATGAGTTTGTGGTTAAAATGTTTGATATTAATTTTATTTATGTATTATTATTTTGGAGGTTTGATATATTCATTATTTTAAAAAAAATTAGCGGATACCATGAATGTTTTTCCGGTCACCGTGCCGGCTGAGAACAACACTATTTACGAACCCTTTCATTAAATGTTTTTATTCACTGGGATTATATCTCATTAAAAGTGTCGTTTTCAGAGCACGAGTACGACGTCACTGATACTGAAGAGGCGTGAAGACTAAGTGGATTCCGTTAGTTATTATTCCTAGTTTAGTTAGTATTTTCTTAAATAAGGAGCCGTGTGTGACTAGACATGTCTATTTATTTATCGTTGGGATTATTAGTAGACGCCCGATTTTGAGGCTTGGGGTTTTTATTTGGATGTATGGATTTATTATTTTATTATCATTTTGGATACTTTATATCTATTTTAATTAATATGAGGTATTTTCAGACTCGATTAAGTTGCGGAATTTTTATGACATGTATGTTTAATTTAAAATTCTTTAAAGGATTTTTCATTGATTTTGATTTGGGTTACTAATGTAACGAATGACGTTTACATTTATGGTATCAGAGCAGTTCGATCCTATATCGGACTGTGGTATTGGGGCTTTTTCCTAAAACAAAACTTGGGCGCATAGGATGCTTGTTAGAGTTATAATTCTGCATTCTATTCTTTTGGATATTGGACTTTATCAACCCACTGTTTGATTGGTGGTATGCAGATTATGGCGGCAAACAGGCGAGGGAGAAATGATGCACTTGCAGCGACTTTGGCTCGAATGGCCAGAGTTATGCAGGAGCAGACGGAGACTCTCCGTCAGATGAGGGATAATGGGGACATGCTTAACATGGTGCTGGTTGCAGTTCCAGATCCACAGTACAGGGGTCTGTCAGAATTCAGGAACAATAACCCGCCTTCTTTTCGAGGTACCACCGATCCTATTGAGGCAGAGGAATGGTTGATGAAATTAGAGAAGATCTTCTGGGCCATGAGGTGCTCTGATGCTCAGAAGGTGGATTTTGCCACCTATAGGATGCAGAGCACTAGTGGAACTGTGCTAGGGGCGGGTTGCTTGCCTCGGGCGCCCCTATCACATGGGACCAATTCAAGGAGGTTTTTCTGGAGAAATACTTTCCGCACAGCATCCGGATACAGCGGCACAGACCACTTGCTACAAGTGTGGTAAAGTGGGACACTATGCCAGAAACTGCAAGAGTGGAGGACCAGTCCAACCTAGACCACTGAGCCAAGGGAGAGTCTTTACGCTCCAAGGGGAAAAGGTGAAGGAGTCAGATGGCCTGATACAAGGTATGGGTTTAATTAAAGAAAGAAAAATCAATTTATTGTTTGATTCAGGAGCGACTCATTCATTTATATCTTTAGATTGTGTGAAAAATCTATCTTTGTCTGTTTCTAAGTTGTCATATGATTTGAGTGTTGCTACTCCTACAAATGATAAACTTGTTACCTCTATTGCTTGCTTGAACTGTCCTTTAGTGTACCAAGATGTATCTTATTTTGTTGATCTTATATGCTTGCCCATGTCTAGGTTAGATGTCATTCTTGTTATGGATTGGTTGTCTGCAAATCATGCTGTCATAAATTGCTCTGATAAAACTATCTCCATTCCTATACAACCAACGTCTAATGATTTTCCCGTACCCAGTTCTATTGTTTATGCCGTTGCTTGTCATAAGTGCTTAGTTGAGGGAGCTCAAGGATATATACTCTTATTCTCTGCTAAGATAGAGGCTAACCGTGATGTGACGACTATACCTGTGGTGTGTGAGTTCCAGGATGTTTTCCCTGAGGATGTCTCTAGCTTGCCTCCGAATAGGGAAGTTGAGTTTAACATAGATCTAGTGCCAGGGAGTGGACCAGTGTCGGTAGCGCCTTATAGAATGGCACCTTTAGAGTTGAGCGAACTTAAGAAACAGTTAGAGGAGATGCTAGGAAAGGGGTTTATTAGGCCTAGTGTGTCACCTTGGGGAGCACTTGTTCTACTAGTGTAAAAGAAGGATGGGAGCATGAGGCTATGTGTTGACTATAGGCAGTTGAACAAAGTGACCATCAAGAATAAATACCATTTGCCTAGGATAGATGACCTTTTAGACCAATTGAGGGGAGCGTCAGTGTTTTCCAAAATAGATCTAAGATCGGGATACCATCAAATTAGAGTCAAGAATGAGGACATTCCTAAGACAGCCTTTAGGACAAGGTATAGGCACTACGAGTATGTAGTGATGCCCTTTGGAGTGACCAATGCTCCAGCCGTTTTCATGGACTACATGAATCGGATCTTTAGGTCGTTCTTGGATAGCTCTGTGGTGGTGTTCATAGATGATATTTTGATATACTCTAGGACACCAAAGGATCATGAGGAGCATTTGAGGTCAGTGTTGTAGATTCTGAGGGAACAACAACTGTATGCAAAGCCAGAAAAGTGTGAGCTTTGGCTTGATGAGGTGAAGTTTTTAGGACATACCATATCTAGGAGTGGTGTAGCGGTTGACTCTAGTAAGGTTGATGTAGTGCTTGGATGGGAGCAACCTAAGTCAGTGACGGAAGTGAGGAGTTTCCTGGGACTGGCAGGTTACTATAGGAAGTTCATAGAGGGGTTCTCTAGACTAGCCTTACCTCTTACCAAGTTAACTAGGAAAGGAAAATCTTTTGAGTGGGATAAGGAATGCGAAGAGAATTTTGAGGAGCTTAAGAGAAGATTGGTGTCATCAGCGGTCTTAACCATTCCAGATCCTTCAGTGAGTTTCGTGGTATATTGTGACACTTCTAAGAATGGTTTAGGTTGTGTGTTGATGCAGGAAGGTAGGGTAGTGGCTTATGCATCTAGGAAGCTTAGGACACATGAGGTGAATTATCCTTCTCATGACCTTGAGTTAGCAGCAGTAGTCTTTGCTCTTAAGATTTGGAGGCACTATTTGTATGGTGCAAAGTTTGAGGTTTTTAGTGATCATAAGAGCCTTAGGTATTTGTTTGACCAAAAATAATTGAATATGAGGCAAAGGAGGTGGACGGAATTCCTTAAGGACTATGATTTCGAGTTGAAGTACCATCCAGGGAAAGCCAATATGGTGGCTGACACACTCAGTAGGAAAACCTTGCATGTGTCTAGTTTGATGGTCCAAGAGATGAATATGTTAGAGGAGTTCAGGGACATGAATCTAAATGTGTCTCTTAGTGCTCTAAGCTTGAAGTTGAATAGGCTGGAAGTTTGCAGTGACCTTAGGGAAATGATTAGACGAGAGCAACTTTTGGACTAGGAGTTACAATCTCTTTTAGATCAAGAGAATTATGTGTTGTCTACTAATGGTCTAGTGTTGTTTAAGAATAAGATCGTTGTTCTTAAGGAGGGGAGCCTTAGAGAGAAAGTTTTAGAGGAAGCGCATAAGGGAAAGTTCACCATACATCCAGGGATAACCAAAATGTATCAAGATCTAAAGAAGGTGTATTGGTGGCCAGGAATGAAACGGGACGTGGCTAGCTTTGTAGCCAAGTGTTTAGTATGTCAAAAGGTTAAGATAGAACATCAGAGACCTTCGGGTTTGTTGCAGCCTTTAGAAATTCCTCAATGGAAATGGGAGAGGATTTCTATGGACTTTGTGATGGGGTTACCTAGGACTCGTTTGGGTTTAGATGCCATATGGGTAATTGTGGATAGGTTGACCAAGTCTGCTCACTTCTTGCCAATTAAGGCAACCTATAGTTTGAATAAGTTAGCAGACTTATACATTAAGGAGATAGTGAAGCTTCATGGCATACCTACCTCTATAGTGTCAGATAGAGACCACGATTTACCTCTAGATTTTGGAGAGCTTTCCAACAGGCTTTTGGTTCTAATTTGAGTTTTAGCACAGCCTATCATCCCCAAACGGATGGTCAGTCGGAGAGGACCATTCAGACCCTTGAGGACATGCTTAGAGCATGTGTTTTAGATGAAGGTGGGGGTTGGGATAAATTTTTACCTCTTATAGAGTTTGCTTATAACAACAGTTATCACGATAGCATAGGCATGACACCCTATGAAGCTCTTTATGGGAGGAAGTGTGGGTCCCCTTTATGTTGGTGTGAAGTGGGTGAGAAGACCCTGCTAGGACCAGAGTTAGTCCAGGAGACCACAGAGAGGATTAAAGTCATTAGGGAAAGGATGCGCACTGCACAAAGTAGGCAAAAGAGTTATGCCGATAAGAGAAGGAAGCCTTTAGAATTTCAGGAAGAGGAACATGTATTCTTGAGAGTCACTCCTAAGACTGGGGTTGGGAGGTCGATGAAAGTCAAAAAGCTCAACCCTCGTTTCATGGGTCCGTTTCAAATCCTAAAAAGAGTCGGGCATGTTGCTTACCAATTGGCTCTTCCACCACAGTTGTCGAATCTCCATGACATCTTCCATGTGTCTCAACTCCGGAAGTACGTACCAGATATTTCACACGTGATAGCTCCTGAGTCAATACAATTGAAGGATAATTTAATCTTTAAGCCCAGGCCTATTCAGATCATTGACAAGAGCACAAGAACTCTGAGGAGCAAGATGATTCCACTGGTGAAAGTGATTTGGGAAGGGCTGACTCCAGAGGAGGCTACCTGGGAACTTGAGGAAGATGTTAGGCAACATCATCCATATCTTTTCGGCACAGGTACATAACTCAGTATTGCATTACCTTTAATGTTGTGTAGTTTGGGTGAGACGTGAGAATTTCGGGGACGAAATTCATTAAGGAGAGGAGGAAATGTAACATCCTAAAATTCAAATATAATTACTTTAATAAAAGATTAAGTCAGTATGAGTTTTAAGTGTAGAGTTGTTAGTATAAGAATAAATTACAATTATTTAATAATTACAAAATTAAAAGAGTGTAAAATTGGAAAAATAATAATAATAAACAAATAAATGAATTATAATAAAATAAAAGCAAAAGTTGGGGCCGAGGGGGGGGGGGGGGGGGCAACGTGTTTGTTGCTGTGATATTGGCTTATCAAATGAAAACTCCCAAGGTAGTGCCGCAACTGTAGCACATTTCAACTTGATTTCCTAAAAAAAAAAAAAAGATAATACAGGCCCCACAAATTTAATTATGGTCATCAATAGAAATTGGCATTAGCCAAATAAAAACCTACGTTGCAACACAACCAGGGACAAGTATCAACATACTCATAGTGGGGCGTTTTTCATTACTGGAACGAATTAAGCGGGGGTTTGAAATTTGAGAGATATAAAAGAAACACTCATCCGAGACACACTTAACGCCGTCAACAGAAAAAAAAAATTGAAGAAGGATTGTGCAACGCGGTAAGAAAGGAGAAATAGTGTGGTTGTTGTGCTTTGCCGGACAGAAAGTAGTGCTCTAAGAAATAGGATTTTCTTAGAGTTTTTGGAGATCTACAAAAGGTGAGTAAAAACATCTTTGTTCACACTTTCATGGTACAAATAATTTGGGATCTTAATTCATTTGAGATTTTTGAAATATTTTGGGATTCATACGAATTCTTAAAATGTTTCATCTTGTTGACAAATCGACTTGGTGAATATGTTTTTCTTGAATCTTCAAAGAAATAGTCTTGTTATTTTTAATTTGTTGGGCGGTCTCAAGGTTAAACTCTTTTCTTCCATTTACGTTGCCTAATGCGAGTTTCTATTTCCATGTGCCCTCCTTGTGCAACAAACATTTAACTATGTTGTACAGTACTAAACTAGCATCAACGTTAATAATGATATGAAGAATGCTTTTATTTATATATATATATAGATATATATACATACATACATATATATATATATATATATATATGTATATATATAATGTAATTACTGTTATGAAGAATGCTTATATGAGTATGTATTACCATGCTGACTTGGTATGACCAATTAATTATGGTTATTGATGTATGGAGTTTGAGAATTTAATTGGTAGTCATCTGGGATGACATATTGTATGGTACCTATGAGTTGGTCATCACCTTCCGGGAAGGGGTGACGGTCGTATATTCTATTCCGGGAATAGGATGAGAGATATCACCATCTGGGATGGGATATCAATTTATTAAAATATTCACATCTGGGATGGAATATTAGATACCTCCATCTGGGACGGAGGAGGCAGTGGGACGCCATTGCATGGATATGAACTCATAGACCTTAGTGGATCTGGGATTCACACCGGTTCTGGGAATCAAAGAGTCAAGTCAAGTGATTCTGGAAATCACTGAGTCATGTACATGGAGTTGCATTGCATAGAGTTTGCATGGTGAATGTGATTAAATGCAATTAGATGTGACCGTTGTTGAGTTTATGAGTTTGTGGTTAAAATGTTTGATATTAATTTTATTTATGTATTATTATTTTGGAGGTTTGATATATTCATTATTTAAAAAAAATAGCGGATACCATGAATGTTTTTCCGGTCACCGTGCCGGCTGAGAAAAACACTCTTTGCGAACCCTTTCATTAAATGATTTTTATTCACTGGGATTATATCTCATTAAAAGTGTTGTTTTCGGAGCACGAGTACGACGTCACTGATACTGAAGAGGCGTGAAGACTAAGTGGATCCCATTAGTTATTATTCCTAGTTTGGTTAGTATTTTCTTAAATAAGGAGCTGTGTGTGGCTAGACATATCTATTTATTTATCCTTGGGATTATTAGTAGACGCCCGGTTTTGAGGCTTGGGGTTTTTATTTGGAGGGATGGATTTATTATTTTATTATCATTTTGGATACTTTATATCTATTTTAATTAATATGAGGTATTTTCAGATCGATTAAGTTGCGGAATTTTTATGACGTGTATGTTTAATTTAAAATTCTTTAAAGGATTTTTCATTGATTTTGCTTTGGGTTACTAATGTAATGAAAGACGTTTACATACCAAACCTTAAGTTCAAATCTGATACTCTCTGTGATGCATGTCAAAAGGGAAAACAAGTCAAAGGTTCTTTTGAATCTAAGAATGTTGTTAGTACCAATAGACCACTAGAGTTGCTACATCTTGATCTTTTTGGGTCCAACAAGGACTGCCTCTATCAGTGGTAAGAAATATGGTCTTGTCATAGTAGACGATCACACTAGATGGACATGGGTTATGTTCCTAACTCACAAGGACGAGTCTTTTAAGGTCTTTTCTGTATTCTGCAAACGTGTACATAATGAAAAATACATGTGTATCACTTCAATCAGAAGTGGCCATGGGGGATAGTTTGAAAATGAGCTATTTCATAAGTTCTATGAAGAAAGTGGTATCCTTCACAACTCAAAATGGTGTGGTAGAGAGAAAGAACAGATCTCTTCAAGAGATGGTTAGGACTATGCTCAATGACAACTCTGTCCCTAGACACTTCTGGGCTGAAGCTGTTAATACTGTCTGCTACATTCAGAACAAAATATACATTAGACCTATTCTGAATAAGACTTCTTATGAACTGTGGAAATGACGAAAACCCAACATATCTTATTTTTACCCTTTTGGTTGTAAATGCTATATACTGAATACTAAAGATCAACTTGGTAAGTTTGATGCTAAAACAGATAGTGGAATACTATTAGGATATTTTGAAACATCTAAAGGCTTTAGATTTATAATTCCAGGACTCTGATAGTAGAGGAAAATATTCATGTCAAGTTTGATGACAAACAGCCTGATAAAAAATTATTAGAGCTTGATAAAACCTTTGCGGATCTTGATCTAAACATTCCAGGAGACTCACCAGAGATAAAAGTTGATGATCAAGAATATGACCCCACTCAACAACCAGAAACTTCCACTTCTCAGCATGATACAGTTCAAAAATCTTGGTACTTCAAGAATTATCATCCACAAGATCAGATTATTGGAAACCCCAATGACAAGTTAAGAACCAGATCAACCTTCAGAGAACAAGATATTTCTGAACTAGTCTCTGAGATGGAACCAAATAGAGTAGACGAGGCTCTGCTGGACGATGGTTGGATTTTAGCTATGCAAGAGGAACTCAATCAATTTGAAAGAAATGATGTTTGGACTTTGGTTCCACTGCCCAAAGACAAATCAGTGATTGGAACGAAGTGGGTTTACAGAAACAAACTTGATGAAAATGGTAAGGTAATAAGAAATAAAGCAAGACTTGTTGCTTAAGATTTCTCTCAAGAAGAAGGTATAGATTATACTGAAACTTTTGCACCTGTTGCTAGAATAGAAGCTATTAGAATTCTATTTTCATTTGCTTCACATCATAGTATTATGCTTTTTCGGATGGATGTTAAAAGTGGTTTTCTGAATGACTTTATTAATGAAGAAGTCTATGTTATGCAACCTCCGGGTTTTGAGTGTGAAACCCATCCTGAACATGTATATAAGCTTAAGAAAGCTTTGTACGGTCTTAAGCAAGCTCCTAGAACTTGGTATGACATACTAGGTTCCTTTCTTATGGAAAATGGATTCAATGGATTCAATGTTGACACAACCTTATTTAGAAATCCATTAATTCTAATTTCATAGTTGCACAAATATATGTTGATGATATTATTTTTGGTGGTACTAATGATTCTCTATGCAAAGAATTCTCTAAGTTAATGCAGAAAGAGTTTGAAATGAGCATGATGGCAGAACTCAAATTCTTCCTTGGACTTCAAGTAAAACAAACCTTGGACGAGGTGCTCATCCACCAAGCTAAGTATACAAAAGAGCTTCTGAAGAAGTTTAAGATGGATGATTGTAAGCCAATAAATACTCCTATGCACCCCACTTCCATACTGAACAAAGATGATAAAGAGAAAAAGGTAGACCAAAAGGTATACAGAGGTATGATAGGATCTCTATTATATCTTACTGCGTTTAGGCCCGATATTATGTTCAATGTATGTTTATGTGCTCGATTTCAATCTGATCCTAGAGAATCTCACTTATCAGCAGTTACGAGAATTTTTAGATATTTAAAAGGTACTACTAATCTTGGTTTGTGCTTTAAGAAAAATGAAGATTACAGATTGATTGGTTTCTGTGATGCTGACTATGCTGGAGATATAATTGAATGAAAAAACACTAGTGGAGGATGTCACTTCATTGGAGCTAATTTTGTCTCATGGTCAAGCAAAAGACAAAGTACTATTGCCTTATCAATTGCCGAAGCTGAGTATATATTAGCTGCAAGTTGCTGCTCATAACTTCTCTAGATCAAACATCAATTGGAGGACTACAATGTGTTTGTAAGTAGTATTCCACTTATGTGTGATAATATTGCTGCAATAAATCTATCTAAGAATCCAATTTTGCGTTCTAGAGCTAAGCACAGAGATTAAACATCATTTCATTAGGGATTATGTGCAAAAATGTGTATTTGATATACAATTTGTTGATACTGACCATCAATGGGCAGATATATTTACTAAACCTATTGCAGAGAACATATTTATCTTTATTAGGAAGCACCTTAACATGTTATGTGTGGATTAATTTAGGCATCCAACCTTGAGAAAATTTTGTTTTGATAATCTTGCGTCTTTTACACATGCTCGTCTAATACCTATTAAAAGTTGTGCGTCTATTGCATCTCGTGTTGCACGTCTATATGACGCGTCCACTGTTGTTAGTTACCGCGTCCATTGTATAGTTTTAGACGAGTTCACATCTGCCTGTGTTTAAGCACATTTATTTTGTCTCAATGACAAATTTATCCTTTATTCTCTTTGTCGAGTCAGTACTTCCACCAATTCCATCAAAACCTTTTTATAGTTCCAAGTTATCACCGTCGTTTTATCATAATAACATGTCGTGTCAAAAGTTTTTTTTTCATTAACCTTTGAGATTCAAAATTCCTTTATAGGTAATATTTTTCCCTCTGAGAAAAACTTTACACTTCTCTAACCTCACGAGCTCTCTCTCTCTGCTTTCAAACCCAAAGCTCTCTGATCACCTAAAATGGCTTCTTCTTCAGCCGTTAACGTGGATAAGCTCAACTTGTTAATTGAGCATCATTTCAACTTTGGAGTGTTGCAAGACTACAATCTAGACATGAGCAAGTATGTTTATGCAACTGGGTGGGGAGGACTCTTCACAGAGAAAGTCACTATCTTTCCCAACTTGATTAGGGATTTCTGGAGGAATGTTCAAGTAACTGATACTGACTTCTTCTCTACGGTATTGAGAAAGAAGATTGTAGTCTCGGAAAAGACTATTGCTAATGCTATTTTCTGTTCTCAGGAGGGTTTGATTTTTACTGAGTCATGGGAAGAGGACTTGGGTGGCTCTGAGACTATTAAAGTCTGTCTCGTGAAAGAAGACACAGTCAGAACTCACACTTGGAAAGCTGTTGAAATGAAGGACATTGTTCGCATCATTCATCAGCTCCTTAATAAGGTGGTTCTTCATAAGGTTGGATCCAAATACAACCGCTCCTCCCTGCACAAATTCTGCCTCTGCCATCTTCTCACCGAAACGAAGATTAATCTTCCAAGAATTCTGTATGGAAGATTTAGAGATGCTGTGATGAACAAGAAAAGACTCTTAGCATTTCCCTATTGCCGTCTTCTTTCCAAGATTTTCAAGGCTCGAGGAATTCATGAAATTCTTACTGCAAGGATTCCTGAGGAGCAAGCTAGGATCTTAACTGAAAAAACAATGTCGACTGCAGACTTTGGTGAAATGAATATACCTAATATGAACCTTAGTACCTATGCGGCTGCTGCAATGGCCAAGACTGAGGAGTTGACGAAAACTAAAGAAGAAATGGTGGAACAAAATGCTGAAGTCCTAGGAGTAAAAAGAGTCATTAGGCAAAAGGCCACTGCAATAAGGAAGCCTGCCCCCAAGAGACCAATTGGTGGCATTGTTATTAGGGAACCTTGTGATGCTCTTGCTGCAAAGAGGCAAAGAATGTTAAGTCTCTAAAATGTCTGATATGCATTTCCCTAATTTTTTATGAGAACTAAACATTGGTTAATGATTTATGGGAGGGCCTCTGATTTCTTCCTGGATCAGCTCATCTACGAAATGCTGAAATGGGAATTCAGTCATTTGAGTTGATAGAGCCGAGCATTTTGTCCCTCCTTCCTAGCTGAGACATAATGAAGCAACCAGAGTTGGAATCATGCCTTACAGGATCTGTCCAAGACTGCCAATGGTAGATCTGAATAAGGACAAAGACAAGAAAAACAGAAGATTCAAATGAGTCATGCCTAAAGCTGAATCAGCAATGCTCGATCTGAACCAATAAACTTTTGACTACTCAATGTTGGATTTCTTTTTGCATACTGAATCCATTGAGTTAATCAGTGATCAACATGCTGCAGATTTCTAGAAATCTCATATTATTCACTGCACAAGAGAGGCATCTTCCTCTGGACTGACTGAAGAAGAGAAGAAGGAAATTCCTAAGGTGGGAAGTATGGTCTTTCAAATTTTAGATATACGATCTATAAAGACCTTTGGGGACTTCCTATAAATAGTAAAAATGTGGAATTCATCTACCCCATGAGATGGGCAAAAGAAGTCTCAGTGATCCCTCCACCTACTTCAGAGTCTATCGCAGATGAACCTGTTGTTGAAGAACCTAATCTAAATGCCACTGTTGTTGGCTTAGAAGATACAGCTGAATCTATTCATAATCAGAGCTCATAAGAAAAACACTCTTCTCAACCATTATCTCTAGTTGTGATCCACCATTCAGATCATTTAAGAACACTAAACACATTTCAAGAGTCTGCTGAAAGCTCAAGGCAACAGGCTCTGCCACCTAATCTTGAAGAGGTTCTTGGAAAAATAGTTGGTGACAGAGTTGGCAAGATAGTTGATGAGAAGGTTGAGAAGATGACTGAGAAAATAAAGAAGGATGTCCAACATCAAGTTCAAACTTCAATGGCTCCAACCTTAGAGGTTATGAATAAAATGCTGGAATTCCTCATGGATTTCAAGAAAAGCCAGACTCAACCCTCCACCTCCACCACCTCCTCCTGCTTAACCTTTACCTTTTATCTTTTTTCTCTTACACTGACAATGATGGTCCACTCCTTTTACCTTTTTGGATGATGACAAAAAGGGGAGAAAGGAAAGGAAAAAGATTTGTTTATATAAAAATAAAAAGTCAGTTTTGAAAATCTCATAGTTGTCTGCATATGCATATTCTCTTCTACTTGCTAATTGCTCTGATACTTATGTTTGCTCATCTGCTTTGATATCTGCTGACTATGCTTATTTATTCCTTCATATATACTCTAAGTATGATAAGCTGTTACACCTATCTGTTAGCTTATATGCAGTTGTTCTTCATATGCTTTTTTCTGCTTAAATATTTGAATGCTTTGTCTTAGGATGAGCCATGAGAGCTCTCTTAGACTTTGCTTTTCAAATTTAATTAGTTTTGTCATCATCAAAAAATGAGAGATTGTTGGAACCAAAGTGGTTTTAGATTAAATAATCTATAACTTTTGATGCTAACAAAAGGATTAAATTTACTTGACAAAGTGTTAGTTGAGATCTAACATGTGCTTTCAGTTATGTAGAAATATTTAAATATAAGTAAAAGAAAAATACGCGTCCACCATTGTATACGGGCTACTCAATATTTTGGTAAAGTTACTTATTTATTTATTTAAGTAGACTGGTTTTCTTAAGTGAACGAGGCTCTATATGGTTGCTAGGCAAATACCTACATAACTTGTTAGATACGGCAAGTCCAAAGACTTGATAATAAGTGCGTCCATCTTGCCACATAAGCAGACGGAAGTAATTAGTAGAGGTAAATGAACTAAAAAATGAAGTAATATAGTAAACGAGCTCTAACCACCACATCATTAGACGGGGATCTCTATAACTCTTTGACAAATAACAGGTCCAGAGACTTGATAGACAATAGGATATGCCACGTCATCAAACGAGCAAAATAATCTGTTGAAACAGACTTAGTCTCACATATAACTAAGTAGACAGAGTTTTTTTTAAAGTAGACGAGCTCCTTCTTCGAATAAATAAATGCTATCCGAATCTCTTGTATTTATTTCAAACGATTGATATTTATTTCAATAGAGTATTTGTTCTACACATTTGTCCTATCTGCTTTAATACTTTACCTTGTTGTAAAAGAAACATGGTACCATCAAGAGATGCAAAAAGCAGAATCGTATAATAAGATACCGCAAAATGATCTGTACGATGATAACTTTATGACTGAAAAAGCTGGATTGTTCACAAAGGAGGAACAACAAGTTCACTAGCTGCAAAACTCAGAACAGCAAGCCTCTTATTTTATGCTACCTCGATAATCAAGAGCACTATTCAGCTTACCACAATCAAGCTATCAGTCACAACGGATATCATGCATTAAATGCTATCTTTAAACGGGATTATTCAAAGTAACCGTTGAAGAAATATAAGTAAAGAAGAAGGTCACTATAAATAGAATACCTGAGATACTGAAGAAAGGACTCTTGACTGCACAACCTTACGAGCTCAACTTTTGTCAAATTACAATCACTCATACTCATATTTCTTTAGAGAGCAAGAGTCAATATTTCTTAGTTTGAATATTGTGAAAATATTCATCTGATCGTAAACTGTCATATCCTCACACATAGTGAGTTAAGAAGATCAAACATTAAATCTCTTTGTTAGAGTCAGAGCCTGAAGATGCTTGGTAAGAAAGAAATACTTGTAGCCTGGAGAGGTGTTGAATACTTGGCTGTCATCTATTTGGAAAGTAGTGGAGAAAATCCTTCAAGTAGAAGGGACTGGACGTAGCTCTTGGTTGGAAGAGGGTGAACCAGGATAAAACATCTTGCGTGATTCTTCTATCTCTTATCTCTTACAGCTTTATTTGTTTCTTACTAACCGAGGGGTTTTGATATTACTTTTGTTAAAGTCTTTTAAAAATGATCTTTTTCTTTGTGCTTGCTTCTGTTTCTAATCTCCTCGTATACTATTTTTTTTTAAAGGTTGTTTTCAAAAATTATTAACAAACACAATTCAACCCCATTCTTGTGTTTGTCTGTGTCAACTTCAGTTAGTATAGAGTCATTACATTTGTATTGTTACTATTGTATACAATATTTAATTAATTAATTATAACGGGTTCTTTTTGAGTAAATTTATTTCTATTTTAGAAAAAAAATGGTTGGATGTATTACTATCGAGTTCTTGATTTCTTGGTGATACAATAATGTAAACTACTCTAGGTTGTCTAATAGTGAATTTAAGTTGTTAAAAAAATTTATATGGAACCTAATGGGGTAATGATGCGTGATTTTTAAATATAAAGGCAAGTGCACCTCGTCGCAATCAAGTAATACGGTGGTGAGACCGGTTATCGTATCCACAGGGATTGGTTGTCAATTACCAATTCGCAAGCTTAACAACTATCTAGACTGAAATAAAGTATGAGAGATTAAACAGAAAATAAAGAAACAAAATATTTTTGCCTTTTTAGAATTTTGTCAAACACTTGGTATGCAAACAGGGATGTGGCTAGAATTGTCAGGGTTAGACTACACTAATCCTTCCTTAATTGCAATGAAATAGTTATCAACACAAGTCCTAATTCAATTATGCCAATCAAGCCTTTTCTAAAATACTCAAGCCTAATATCTTAGGTGCATTGAGCCTAAAACCCCAAATTAAACCCTAATGTCTTAGGTGGAATAATCTGAGATTTTGCATTAAGTTAAGACTTATAAGATTGCAAGAGACCAACACCTATGTCTAGATTCTTGACCCACTTGGCATATGATTCATGAGCATGCCTTAACACCAACCTTTCAGTCATCTATTAAAGCAACATATCATTCCTATGGGTAGCTAATCCAAGGAAAGCATTAAACACAGAATCACATACTCATACGAAATAGAAATTTGCATTAAACACCAAATCAAATACAACAAGTTCAGAAAAGTTACATCTAACCCCAACAATGGGGATTTAACTACTCATGATAAAAGGAAATACAAAATAGAATGAGAAAAGGGATGGAGAACACTCATAGACAAGCTTCCTCCATCTTCTCCCCATCCAAGAGCAGAGAAAACGCCCCCTTTTTTGGGTAGAAACCCTCTCCCACCGCTTGACCTCACCGCCTCCAAGTGCCGATCCCTAATTCCGTTCACTGCAGGTTTATTTATAGGTCCGTCGCCCGTCACGGCCGTGATGTCCATCACGGCCAGGTCGTGACGCTTTTGCTTTCTCGGAACATTTGGCATTTTAGGTCTCTCGCGTGGCGAGACATTGCTCGCGTCGCGAGCCTCCATTCCATGGCCGTGATCTCCATCACGGCCAAGCCGTGATGGTCTCTCGACTTGTGATGGTTTTGGGTCACGGCCGTGATGTACATCACGGCTAGGCCGTGATGCAGACTCTATTTTCAGCTTTTCTCGCTTTTTCATTTTACCCGATCATGGTCGTGACGGGCATCACGGCCTAGGCCGTGATGGGCTCTGTTTAGCTCATTTTCTTCCCTTTTAAGGCTCTAATTCATACAATCTTCATTATAGCCAAATATGCACAGTTTTTCTCCAATTTCTGCAAAACAACACACAAACCACCTCATCCGTTCCAAAGGAAAAACTATACAAAATCAACACTAAATTGGCCTAACTATATGTAAATGCATGCAGAAATGTACATGAAAAATGAGGTAAAATCACACTCATCAAATCACCCCAAGCTTAAGACTTTGCTTGTCCTCAAGCAAAAACTAAGGCCAGAAGAGATAAACAGTCAAAGCATGGATAGTGAACCAAGAACCCGAGTAAATGATCCAAGCAATAGGCATTCAATTATTTCAGCAAGAGACAATCAATTCAAGTCCAATTAGGGGCTTAAGTTTCCTAGACTCACATTCTCACTGATTCGGGCACTCTTGCTCACTTGAAGCTCACCCCAAGCTTGTTTATTTGCTTGGCTCTCTTTCTTGCCTCACTCACTCAAGTGTTCAAGTATATATAACAATTCGCTCCATTTTCCTCAAGGAATGATTCCTACCATATGCTTGACTATCAACCAAATCTCCACTTTATTTATGAAAACACCTAAGAATCAAGAGGTCTTTATTTGGTTGTAACGTGGCCATGGGATTAATCTTTAGGTGGGGATAACAAGAAAGGGATATTTCAAAAGGCTAAACCAAGTATCAAACATTTCAACACAAGACACCTTCTAAAATACCTTCTTGGGTTTTCAATACATTTTTCCACCTTTCTTTTCTTTCTATTTCTTTTATTTTTCACTTCTCTTTTTTTTTTTTTTTTGTCATCCCCATCTCTTTATATTTTTCTTTTCTTTTCTTTTCTTTTATTTTTTATTTTTTATTTTTTAATTTTTTTTATTTTTTTAATTGGAGAGGGGAGATTTTTCAACTCAAAAGATTTTTTTTTTTTTGATTCTTGTCCCAAACTTTCAACTACCTTTTTCACCCTTTTTGTAATACTTTAGAAGGTCCCTTATCAAGTATATGTATCAAAATTTTCAGGGTACCAAGAAAAGCATTTTATTCATTCAGGCTCAAAATTGGGCAACTAAGGGGTAGCATTTCATCATTCAAAACTCAGAAGGCCAGAAAAATACCTATTGCCTCAATCATTTTCAAAAATGTTTTCAAAAAATTTTAAGCTTTAAAATGGTTTTAAGTCAAGTTCTAGAGAAATTCATCCAAGAGGAATAACACTCAACACAAAGAACGGGGGTAGATTTAGTGAGTACCCCCTAATGGCTCAAAAGCTCACATTTATCAGTTCAAGAACCAGTGAGAAACACAAGTCTAAAGAAACATATGCTAATCATCAACTATCCAAGATCATCTCAAGCATATTCATTTGCAGCCATATCACAATAATAAACAGAATTGGGTTCAAAAATCCACTATCACGATTTAATTGGCACTTAGTTCTCACAATCATAAGCTCAATCTAAGCAGGGGTAACCGAATCATGTGATCATGCAAACTTAAGCCTATATGAATGCAATATTTACAATGCAAGCAAAAAGATTACCCCTACCCCAAGCTTAAAGATTTACATTGTCCCCAATGTAAGCAATCAAGTTGGAGAGGGGAGAAGAAAAATAAAATAAAGCAAAAAAATTGGAACGGCTTACCGAGGCGGTAGCGGGTGTTGGCTCACATGCTTGTTGGCTTTGTTTCTCCCTGCTCTTTTTCTCCTTCCTTTATTCAAAATCTGAAGACACTTAACAAAATTATTAACAAACCTCTTGAGCTTCTCAAATTATTCAAGAGGTTAAAGCAAAAACAAAATTAACTAAAGAGAAGGGTTAAGAAAAGTTGGGTTGCCTCCCAATAAGCGCTTCTTTAACGTCACTAGCTTGACTTATTAAGAAGCATCCACCTGGATCCCATAACCTGTGGTATAAGGACCAAGGAATGCTAACCATGTAAGATCCTTCAATCGGATCCCACGGTTTTAATCATAAATATGGGAGTGAGCTCTTGAAAATCATGGTGACCTCACCAAATGTGTTGAATTTCTCACTCCCTCTTGGGTCAAAATTGACCCCTTCATCCACAAAATCTTCCCAATAAAAATGGGGTTCAACCTCGGTAGAGGCATGAACTCCATTGTTGATCGCTTTAAAATGTGAGGTGGCAAACAACTCGAGAGGATCGTTGGTGCTGTCTCGCTTCGTACAATCTTCACTCTCCAAGATTGCCAAATCTATCACCTTCCAAATATGCAGAAATCTCCGCACAAACCACACAAGTGTTTCTCCCATCACATTCCACACATGCATAGGAACCAATAGCACCATCTAATTCCAAAAGTTTTTCATCATCTCCAAGCATGGTGAAATAGATGTCCTCCAATTGCCTCTTCCTTTCAGGCTCCTTAGTCAAGGGTTCAATGGGGAATGGTGCAACTATGTTCTCCAAAACAGGGTCTTCACTTCTTGACTCGGTTGCTCCCAATTCTTCTTCCTCCTCATCCATCATTGCATCATCTTCATCATCATCCATCAAGTTCCCATTTTGCATTACGGATAGAAGGTTAGAGAGTTCCTCAATACGTACCCCGAGACTTCGAATGGTATCTTCTTGATTCTTTAATTCTTCCATTGTTGTTGCCATGAAGTTCTCCAAAACGGCCTCTAAGTGAGGTTGACTATCCGGGATAGGTTGCTCAACCTCGACTGGGAATGCGGATTTGAAGTTCTCCCAAGCAACTTCCAATGGGGATGGCTCATCATACCAAGGTGTGGAAGATTCCCAATGTTCCCCTTCATCCATCAAAGTATTGTTTGGAGGGTTCCCCCACCATGGAGTGGAAGTGTTGGGAAATTGATTTCCCCATTCAACATAACCTACCACTGGTGGAGGAGAGATTTGTGCCCTTGACAGCTCATTACTCACTTGTTGGATGTTTACGGCTAATTGCAGCATATCTACCCGCAGCTGCAACTCAGATATCTCCAATTCTCCATCAGATGGCTGATAATTATTATAGTCCATGATCCTGCCAAACCAATTTTCACCTCACAGACAATTAAGCCCAAGATCAAAGAAACAAAAATTCAAATATATACAAAACTAACAAAAGAAAATATCAGTTATATACAGAAAAATAAAATAAAAAAAATTGTCTAAACTAGTTGTCTCATTTGTTACTAATGATATTGACAAAGCCAATCCCCGGCAACGGCGCCAAAAACTTGATGCGTGATTTTTAAATATAAAGGCAAGTGCACCTCGTCGCAATCAAGTAATACGGTGGTGAGACCGGTTATCGTATCCACAGGGATTGGTTGTCAATTACCAATTCGCAAGCTTAACAACTATCTAGACTGAAATAAAGTATGAGAGATTAAACAGAAAATAAAGAAACAAAATATTTTTGCCTTTTTAGAATTTTGTCAAACACTTGGTATGCAAACAGGGATGTGGCTAGAATTGTCAGGGTTAGACTACACTAATCCTTCCTTAATTGCAATGAAATAGTTATCAACACAAGTCCTAATTCAATTATGCCAATCAAGCCTAATGTCTTAGGTGCATTGAGCTTAAAACCCCAAATTAAACCCTAATGTCTTAGGTGGAATAATCTGAGATTTTGCATTAAGTTAAGACTTATAAGATTGCAAGCAGCCAACACCTATGTCTAGATTCTTGACCCACTTGGCATGTGATTCATGAGCATGCCTTAACACCAACCTTTCAGTCATCTATTAAAGCAACATATCATTCCTATGGGTAGCTAATCCAAGGAAAGCATTAAACACAGAATCACATACTCATACGAAATAGAAATTTGCATTAAACACCAAATCAAATACAACAAGTTCAGAAAAGTTACATCTAACCCCAACAATGGGGATTTAACTACTCATGATAAAAGGAAATACAAAATAGAATGAGAAAAGGGATGGAGAACACTCATAGACAAGCTTCCTCCATCTTCTCCCCATCCAAGAGCAGAGAAAACGCCCCCTTTTTTGGGTAGAAACCCTCTCCAGCCGCCAGCCTCAGCCTGCCTCCAAGTGCCGATCCCTAATTCTGTTCAGTGCAGGTTTATTTATAGGTCCGTCGCCCGTCACGGCCGTGATGTCCATCACGGCCAGGTCGTGACGCTTTCTGTTTCTGGAACATTTGGCATTTTAGGTCTCTCGCGTGGCGAGACATTGCTCGCGTCGCGAGCCTCCATTCCATGGCCGTGATCTCCATCACGGCCAAGCCGTGATGGTCTCTGACTTGTGATGGTTTTGGGTCACGACCGTGATGTACATCACGGCTAGGCCGTGACAGACTCTGTTTTCAGCTTTTCTGCCTTTTCAGTTTTACCCGATCATGGTCGTGACGGGCATCACGGCTAGGCCGTGATGGGCTCTGTTTAGCTCATTTTCTTCCCTTTTAAGGCTCTAATTCATCCAATCTTCATTATAGCCAAATATGCACAGTTTTTCTCCAATTTCTGCAAAACAACACACAGAAACCACCTCATCCGTTCCAAAGGAAAAACTATACAAAATCAACACTAAATTGGCCTAACTATATGCAAATGCATGCAGAAATGTACATGAAAAATGAGGTAAAATCACACTCATCAGGTAATTAAGTCCTATTTTTGCTATGTATATAAATCTTATATTATGGTATCTCTGTCTTATGAAAATAGATAAGAAAGAAAGCCATCTTATGTTTTTATTTGAAAAATGGCTAAACTTGGTTTAAAGAATGTTATTATGGGGAATCCTTGGAATCCTGCAAACTATTTCATCCAAAATAAAGAACAAAGACATATCAAAAGATTTGAATGGTGAAAATGAGTTCTATAATATTCTTGCAACGCATGATGTAGTAATGAACATAATATTGTAACAGCTTAGAAGAGAAAGTAATGAAAATTGATATGATTTTTAGGAGTAAAGAATAATGGACACAACTAACTTGAGGACACGGTGCATATAGGTCATGGAATGTAAATGAAAGATTAGTAGAAATAACTTGAGTTTGTGTATAATCATTTTATATATAAAAAAAAGGGTTTAATTATTGAATCGATCCTTGAACTATATGAGATTTTTCAAATAGGTCCCTAAATAAAAAAGAAGTTTTAATTGGATCCTGATCGTATATTTTTTTTAATTGCGTCTTTAGAGTTGGCTGCCATCAATATGTTGTTTATTGTGTCGCCGTTTGCTGTCAATATGATTGGTTATGGTTACACAAGAGATAGGGAAAAAATAATATCAAAGGAATGTTATAAATGAGTGTTGAGTTCAGCAAGATGTGAGTGCACATTGGTAGTGAGAGAGCACGGGTTGCATATCTATGTGTCAACGCTGGAAAGTCACGTGCATAATGACATGGATAAGGTTGATATGTGATACCAGGCTAGAAGATATCAGGAATATTCCGTCCAAGAACATGACTCACTAACATATTTCCAACCCCAGGGATTTAATTGAAAATTTTTAGATGATTAAGGATTCAATTGGAAAAAAAAATAGATGCTTAAGGATTCAATTAAAAAAAATAGTTTAATGACCTACTTGAAAATTCTCAAATAATTCAGAGATCAACTAAATAATTAAATTTTAAAAAATATACTTATAATGAATAATTATGAATAAAATATTTATATTAATTCTAAATTATAAAAATATTATATTATAAATTATTTTAACCGGTGTATTGCACGGGTTAAAAACAGTAGTACTATACAACGAGTTTTTTTTTTTTTAGAATTATATACAGAAGAGTTATATATACGAAAGTTTTTTTTGAAACAATATATACGAAAGTTGAATTTGCCATTTATAATTCTGTTTTGATATTTATTATATGATTTTTTATATTTTTTTTATGCTGATATGATTTCTTATATTATTAATGGTGTTCTTTCTCAAATATATTTTACATCAAACATTATTAAAATTTAAAATTTTACCTATACATTAAACTAAAATTATTTATTTAAAATAAAATTGAATTTTATATTTATTATTTAATTAAAAATATATAGGCTAAAATATTATTTTGGTCCCTCAATTTATTTTTTAGATTCAGTTTGATCCCTTAACTTTTAAAATGTTCAATTTGGTCTTTTAATTTGTTTCTGTTGACCCAAGTTAGTCATCTCCCGTCAATAACGTCAGTAACAGTGTTAAATGAGTTTCAATTTGGTCTCTTATATTTTATATAAGTTCCAAATTGATCATTTAAATTGTTAACTTGTTTCAAATTGGTCCTTTAAATTGTTAACGAAATTCAAAATGGTCCTTTAAATTGCTAGCGAGTGTCAACCCGATCCTAAAAAAATTAACATTGTTACTAATTCATTGACGGAGATGACTTACTTAAGTCAATAGACACAAATTAAAGGATCAAATTGAACATTTTAAAAATTAAGAGATCAAAAAATCTAAAAAATAAGATAAGGAATCAAAATAATATTTTAGCCTAATATATAAAAGCCTCTTGTTAGCAAAGATTTACTAATATTTTCGCTTATTAATTAATAATTAATTGCTGCTATCTATCTATCTATCTGGTTGACATAGCAGGTAGCGGGTGAGATGCACGTTTACACCCTTTCAGCGTCATGCGTGCCACGTGTATATTAATTTGTGGGCACACGAAATGAAGCGTATGGCGTTACAACACCGTAGAGTTACCCTCCGCTATAAAAATATCTACCAAAATGGAGAACAGAGAAAGAAAAAGAATCACCCTCCAAATTCCAAAACAGTGCCTGCAAAATACACGAATCTCTCTCCTTTTTGTTTTTTCTTTCTCTCTCTTCCCTTCCCCCCTTTGTTTCATTCCCTCTCTAACCCCGTTGAAAGCGAAATCGAACTGCAAAAAATAAAAATAAAAATAAAAAATTACGACTCTTAAAAAACGGATCCCAAACAAAACAATTACCGAAACCCTAACCCTAGAAAATAACGGGGCTTATCCTCTTCTTCTTCCTTCTCCGTTCGTTCCTTTTTTCGCACCGAGAGAACTTCAATTGGGTTCGTTTCAACCACTGATTCCTCACCAGGTTTTTTTGTTGTTGTTACGTTAGGGTTTCGATATCTATAATGGAATGCTTTCCTTATTGTGTATCTTGTTGTTACCGGCGATGACCGGTGGCCGATGCCACCGGCGGAGGAACATGGAGGTTGAGACCACCGACGAGAGGCCTTGTCCGGTCGATTTTCCGGCGGACTTGCCGGAAATTGCGGAGGGCTCCGCCGCATTTGAAATTGATTATTTCTCTCAGGCTCGGAAAGCGCTCAGCGAGCGCTCGCCTTTCGATGTCGCCGCCGAAGAAACGTCGACGTCTTCTGCTGAAGTTGTTACTCTGCCGCGAGAGTTGGCGAATTTGTTGAACCGCCACGGTGATAACCGTCGGCGCCAAAAGAAGTCTCATTCTGGCGGCGGCGAGAAGAAGAAGAAATCATCGTCTAGGGCGAGCGACAAGACTCGTGCTTCCAACATTTGGATTGAGACGGAGGTTTACTTCAGAGACTTGGCATTGTCTGATATTGACACTTTGGCTGAGGCTTCTTCACTTTCTACTTTAGCTTCTAGGGAGTGCTTTTTGATTCCGCGTTTGGGAATTGGTTCGAGCTTTGATGTAGTTAATAGTGGGGACGAGAAGAATGCTGCTCCAAGATTCGATATAGTTAGTAGTGAGAATGAAAAAGATGCTGATGAAGACGCCAATGGCGTTGTTATGAAAAATGAGTCAATGGACATTGTTGCTGCTGAAAGAGAATTGCCTCAGGATGACAAGAATCCCGTTAGTTGTGAGTCTCGTGTTAGTTTAGAGTGGCTTTTAGGTTGTAGGAATAAGGTTTCTTTAACTTCTGAGCGCCCTTCAAAGAAAAGGAAGCTTTTGGGTGGTGATGCTGGTTTAGAGAAAGTTGTAATGACGACTCCTTGTGATGAGGGGCAACGATTTTGCCATTATTGCAGCAGGGGAGACACTGGCAGGGATTCCAATCGGTTAATCGTCTGCTCTTCTTGTAAAGTTGCGGTACATCAGAAGTGCTATGGTGTGCATGGTAATGTAGATGAGTCTTGGTTGTGCTCCTGGTGTAAGCAAAAGGGTGATATCGATGACTCAGAGAATCCTTGTGTGCTTTGCCCGAAGAAGGGTGGCGCTTTGAAACCTGTATATGGCAGTCCTGAAAGTGTTGGGTCTGTCCAGTTTGCACACTTGTTTTGCTGTTTGTGGATGCCTGAGGTTTATATAGATGATTTGAAGAAGATGGAGCCTGTTGTGAATGTGGGAGAAATCAAGGAAAACCGGAGGAAATTAGTGTGTAATGTTTGCAAAGTGAAGTGTGGTGCATGTGTTCGGTGTAGCCATGGTATGTTTTGTTGCCTTTTTATAATGTGCAATTTCGATTTCTTAGGCCGATATTATTGATAACATTATAGTGTTTGGAAATTATGGCTGGTTATGTGTCTGTTAGGCCTCTGGATTTGGTTTTATGCAGCAGTGTTTGAAGTCATATAATTTTTACTTGTCTATTCTCCTTCAATTTTTGGTATGTATCTTTCTTGCTTGCAGCTAACAAGATGGTTGGTTTATTTTGTGCTGAAATCAATGAAAATGAGCTCAATTTACTCTGATTATATTTGATCCCCATGTTGAACAATTTCTCAATTATATAGTTTATTTAGTTATCATGGTGCGGACCATTAATAGAGTATATAGTAGACTGTGCAGTAGCTTTAGATTGTAATAGAGCTGCAGTGCTGAGTCAGCACTGACAGCTGTGAGTTAGTTAGGAATCTGTTAGGAGCGGTTGCTCATAGCTCAACTATATAAACCCTGTAATCTTCTACACTCAATAAGAAAATCAGATTTTCATTTCTCAGAATCTGTTCTCTCAGTTTTTCTCTCTACCCTAGTTTGATTTCTATTAACCATACATTTTAACACCTGTGCGATGTATATTTGTACAAAATCATGCTTTCATTAGCTAGAAGCTTGCACAGAGGTAATCTTGCTCTGTTCAAGCTTTCAAACATCAGATTGAAGGGAAAAAAAAGTTTTAGAATGCAAAACATTAAAGACCATTCATTATCCTGTCTGATTGATTCTAGTGGTTATTGTTAAAATATCAATTTGGTTCAACATTGGAGTAATATTATATCAGCCTTTTCATGAATGGAAGTATTTGGAGGCTTATTCATATTCTCTCTCTTGAAGAACAAACTTCTTTGTATTTAATTATGTTTTTCACCTGATTATGTTACTTTGATTTGTAAAATGTCACTACTCGTCACTAGTCTCGAAAAAATTGTGAACTTAATTAAGTTCAAGGGTGATCTTCTTTCTATTTTTCTTATTACAGGTTTCTAATTTTTTTTCTTGAAGTTGAATATACTAATACTTCCTTTGAATCTTGCATAGAATCTCCTCAGTAGTATCTGGATAATTGAATAGGTGATTATGACCTATCAATGGTTGAAATGTGCAAGGCAAGATTTTAAAATTATTTTTCATTTAGCTGGTGATTGAGAACCTTACAAACACACAGACAATGTGACTCAAGAAAATTGTTGTTATCATAAGTAGCTTTTAAATAGGACCTGGTTCTTGTTGACGTTCATCTTTTCTCCTTTTTCAATGTGATTTCAAGGAGAAACTAAAGACACTGAAGTAGACTTGCCGTTTTGTTGGTGTGATGCACAAATTATTGGCCTATGTTTTGTTGTTTCTCTTTTCAACTACCTGGTTTATTTAATCAGAGTAGACATTTGAGGCTGTGGGTTTAACCCTGCTTCTGAATATTCAACTTAATGTTCATTAAATTAGAGATCGGGCTATTTTTGAAGCTAAATCGGAAATTGTATGTTGGTGGAATTTGGTTTTTGCCCAGGTAGCTTCTAGTTCTGCTTCTTGCTAACGCCCTCAATATATTTGGTTGCATTTTTGTCGTTTGGTAGACGGAAACTTAGTCTTATTTTTTGAGTATGTGTTGCCAATCCGTAACTATATTCTTTTTGCTAATGAAGTTCGGTTCTAAAAGCACTTATTTCCCCTGTAAGATGGAGGTTGAAGGTGGGTATTGCAGAATTTGCAGTGCATATGTTCTGTAAAAAAATGAATCAAGATAATATATTTTCTCTGAATAAAATAACAGGTTTTCATCTGACTCAATATCTTTGTATCAATCTGTTTCAATTTTGGCATGCTATTCTGCATCATGATAGCATGTTAATCATTTTAGCATTTGCTGATTAAGAAGACTGTAGTGATTGTTCTGTTTTGATATGGAATGATGACATGTTTCAATGAGACAATCATTGCATTTATAACAGCAAACCGTTATAAAAATCAACAAGACGATATATGTAAACCATGGGAGCCAACTAGTGCTTGTGCTGAAAGTCGGGTGTTTAGGCATTCAAAATGATTTCTTTAACAGCCGCAGACAGGTGTTTCATAAGTATTATTTGATCTATTGAGATATAGGATTTGGGATTCAGCATTTTCGATGTAGGATTTTCTGAGCAGTGACCTCGGATATGCTGCCTTCCTCTTTGTATACTTATTTATTTTTTTGTTGTATATGTTTATTTCCAAGGGTCATTTGATTAAGGTTTTATGGATGGTACTACCAATTGTTTGATTCACTGCAGCTAATGTTGACATTTTTGTAAGTAGTAGATATTTCAATTGATGTGCTCCTTTTCATCTGGTATATTAGTTTTATTTGGACTTTGGCATCCATAATTATCTTATGCTCCTCAATATCTCTTCAAATTCTTTTAGCCTGTGACTCTTTTCTTCTGGGTGGTGTTTCAGGAACCTGCAGGACTTCTTTCCACCCCTTATGTGCAAGGGAAGCTAGACATAGGATGGAGGTTTGGGCAAAGTATGGTGAAGATGATGTGAGTGATCTGAATTTTAAAGAACCTAATCTCCTTTTCCCTATTCCAGGAAAAAAGTAACAAAGAAAGACAATCAAAAAACAAGTTGTTGAGATCAATATAGTAACAGTTCCTAAATTTCCAACAGTCTTTTTTTCCTTGTTGTGTTTAGTCCCAAATGTTTAACTGTAGTGTTTCTGGTGTTGATTGTCACATACCTTGTGATGTTATGCTTTGTCAGGTTGAGTTGCGGGCTTTTTGCTCGAAACACTCAGGTCTACAAGAGAACAGAAGCATCTTTCCATCCGGAGACTCTATTGCTATTGGTGAATTTTCTGAAGCAAATGACCTTCCAGTGACAATACCAGTGAACAGCGAACACAATTTGAAAATTGGTTTCCAGAATGGAGGGGTAGCATCTTATAGTAGTCCAAACAGAATGAACCATAATGAACCACAAGATGGAGGATTGTCTGATTGTAGGCTAAGTGCTCAGGATGCGTTGGGATGTGGTGCTGTGCAGCAACATAATATTGGAGGGGTAGGGAGGATCAATGAGAATGTTGATGCCCCTGACTTCCTCAGTTCTGCACTTGTTTTGAAGAAGGTATTCTGCTTAATAAATAATAAGTATGTGCATGTGTATATATGTGTATGATGACACTATCATTTTGTAAACAATTGATCTTATTCGCTGCTTAGAGCATGTTTGGTACATATTAAATCTATTATGTTTGGCAAACCCTGACTAAATTATGAAAAAGTTGTTTTTATGGAGAAAATCATTTTGGAGAAGCTAGAAGTTACATGGTTATTTAAAAAAGCGGTTAGATTATTTGAATCCATTCACATTTTTCCCATTTCACCCCTATTAAACTAACTACCAAAGAGATTATCTTAAAGTGGTGTTTTTACACAATCCAAACGAAAGAGATTGTCTTAAAGTCATTTTTCATCAAAGATACGCAAACTTGAAATCGATTTTATTCTAATCGATTTAAACATTAACTGATTATACATATAATCGCTTATTTAAATAATCTATTTTCTGTAACTTATCCAGACACATACTTATTTGTTGTTGGCAGTTGATAGATCGAGGAAAAGTTGATGCAAAAGATGTAGCATTGGAGATTGGCATTTCACCGGATACATTAACTGCAAATATCAATGTAATACTAGAAATTAATCAATCGCATTTTTGTGGGAAATGATTATTTTGAGTATCGTATTTCCTTTTATATTTGTTATCTGTTACTTTTTATGGATCAAAATTTCTCCTTGCAGGAAGCTTATTTTGCCCCAGATGTTCGAGACAAAATAGTCTATTGGCTAAAAGCCCATGTATATACTAGTGCATTTCAGAAAGGGTTAAAAGTCAAATTCAAACCAATCAATGCATCTAAGGATGAAAGTGGTGCTGCTGACTGTTCTGACAATTTACCTATATCAGATTCAGGTTCACTGGATCCTGTTGCCGTTAAGTCAGTACCACCAAGGAGAAGAACTGTCAGCAACATTAGGATTTTGAAGGATAATAAAATGTTATGTCCATCTGAGGGGGTTACTAGTGAGAATGGGATGCCAATGGACAAGATCGGAGTAGGTCAGCCTGACCATGAAAATCCAGGAAGTTCTAATGAAGCATCCATTCCTGATGCAACTGAAATGGTAATACAATCTGAAGTTATTTCCCTTTGACTTCTTGAGCAATTGAATATCATTCTTATGCATAATCCTGGATGTTTTAGAGGCCTCTTAGTGTTTTAAGTGTATAATAAAGTGAAACCAAACTTTTTTTTTTTGGATTTTGTATTACATAGTCTGTGTCATTATCTGTCCCTAGAAGTTGAAGACCCGTGAACTACATGGCCGATTCTGTTCTTTTTCTTTCTTCTCTTATGAACTTTATAACTCTCCCCAAAATGTTATTGACATTCTTACTAGGATTGTTTAAATACACAGCAAAACTTTTTGTTTTTTGGTACTAGACCTTACTTGTGCATTGAGTAGGCTCTATCATTGCTGCGGGATCTAGGAGTTCCCAATATGGGGCCCAAGGAGTGGGAACGTGCAAGCGAATGGCTCAACCAAGTGATCCAGGCTCACAGTTTACACAGAAAGTCTATAGTGTGTGATGATCAGTTGCTGTTGACTTCACACTTCTACGACACCTATGTAGTCAATTGCAGATTTCGGAGCGTAGCGGCCGACCCCTAAAACACAATAGCAGTGTAGCAGGAAGCAGTATGGCCGCTACGCCGAAGTATAGGGAAACTATACAAGAAATTTATACCATACACACATGAAAGCTAAAAATTAGAAGAATACACAAAATTAAAGACACATTCATAACTACTAATCAATCTTCATTGTTACCTAAATATTCAAAGTTCAAACCTAATATAAAGCAAATATGTTCTAGCCTCCATGGCTCAAAATAAAGTTAATTCTAGCCTCCAAGGCTTCAAAAAATAATTAAGTTGTAGCCTCCATGGCTCAAAATAAGTCATCTAAGCATTTAAAATAAATTCAAGTGAATCCTTAATTGAATCACTATCTCCAAGGTCTTCATCTTCATGATCAGTCTCTTCACCACCACTAGACCTCAATTCTTCTACATCCTCCTCAACTTCAGCCTCTATAGGAGCATCTTGGTCCCTTCTCCTTATTCTTGTTTGCTGCCTAGTCATTGTTGATGGCTCACCAATTTCAGCCACATTAGCAACATCCCCCCAAGTCAATATATCATCCCCAAAGACCAAGTCATCTTCAGCACCTTCTCCTTCTTCAACCATTTCTCCCGTCAACCACTCATTACAAAGATCAATGTCCTTTAAGGCAATGGGGTCGATTAAGTCACGATTGTCAAACCGTTCCTTAAGTTTTTGGTTATACTTGACAAAAACCAAATCTTGCAACTTTTGATGCTCAAGATTATTTCTTTTCTTGGAATGAATCTATTTTAAAGACAAGTTTGAAAAAAAAGACAAATGTTAGTTTCTTTCACAACTACTATATCAATGTTTACAACAAATTAAAACCATTTCACATTTACTTACTTGCTCAAAGCAACTCCAATTACGCTCACAACCCGAAGAAGAACATGTCAAGCTCAATACTCTAATTGCAATTTTTTGCAAGCTTGGAACATGATTCCCATAAGTCTTCCACCACTCAGCTGTAATGAATAACAAACTAGGATTACTATCAAATATCAACACAAGCTCACGTGAATTTAGTCAACAATATCAAAATAATGCACTTTAACTTGCCGGGAGCCATAGTAGTTCTATTTCTTACTGCAGCAGGCAAGTTGAAGCGTCCTTCAGATCTCCTATAAATCGCCAACTCATTGGTAGCTTTATCCTCTTCTTGTTCATTATCACTTAGCCTCTCAATACATTTAAGGAGCCCCAGATTAATTTCAGAATTCCGATCAACATCCGGGTTACCATAGAAGAACTCGGGATTAAGGAAATGGCTGGCTGCATGCAATGGATGATGAAGTTGGCATTCCCATCTTTTATCAACAATGGCCCAAATATCTCTATATTTGTTTTCATTTCCATTGAAAGATACCATTATGGCTTCCTTGGCCCTGTCCATCGCCTCATAGATGTAACCCATAGCAGGCTTTTTCTCATTATCAACAAGCCTTAGTACTTGCGCGAGAGGTCCCATGGCCTTCAAACTGTAGAGCACATCATTCCAAAATAGTTACCTTTTTCCTTTTAGGGTCCTTAGATGCCTTTGTCTCCGCCCACTCCTCCGAGGTGAACATCCTACGAAGGTTGCCTTTCTGTTTGTGCAACCTTTGCAACATGAGAAAGTGAGTAGCAAAGCGAGTAATACCGGCCCTTACCAACCCAGTCTTGTTGGAGAACTTTCTCATAATATTTAAGGCCATGGTATGGTTGTAAATGAAGCTTACAAGAGAGACCCCTCTTTGACATGCCCTCTTGATTCTTGGCATTTTACCGATGTCTTCCAACATCAAATCAATACAGTGTGCAGCACATGGTGTCCAAAACAGATGCTTCCTTCTTGCTTCTAAAAACCGACCTATAAGAACAGATCAAATTGACATAATTAAATAACTAATTATAACTCATTCAATTAGAAAAGTGTCCAATAGTAGCTAAATTAGCATAATAAAAAGGCTCTTACCCGCTGAAACATAATTGCTACCATTGTCGGTAATAACTTGCACAACATTGTTTTCTCCCACCTCCACCACAAAAGAGTCCAAGAGTTAATACAATTTCTGTCCACTCTTCACATACCCAGAAGCATCAACACTCTTGTTGAACACTGTCCCGAGTGGACAATTGACCATGAAATTGATCAATGTCCTATTCTTGCGATCTGTCCATGCATCAGACATTATAGAACAACCACTTTTAACTCGCTCTACCATATGTGGATGAAGCATCTTTTGAGTGATTGTTAGTTCCTTTTTCAAGAGTGGAACTCGCATCTCATGGTAGCTTGGAACCTTTAGATTTGGACCATAGTTACCAACAGCATCAAGCATGGCCTTGAAGCTTTTGTCACGCATCACATTAAAAGAAATTCCACACTTATAAAAGAAGCGAGCAATAAATTGAACCGTCTTAGCCCGTGCTTCTTTATCACAAGCAGCATTTACGCTTGTTTGCTGCTTAGCATAATGCAAATCCATGGGCCCTTTAACTGTTTTTCCTCTCTTGCCAGAAGGGGCAGCACCTTCAGTCGTAGGTCTTCCTGCTCGAATGTTGTAAATTTCTTGAACCTCTTCTTGCTCTTCATCATCTTCATTAATCTCTTCCAGATGTGCAGCTGACTTTTTCTTCTCAAACAGTTCAGTTAGCTTCAACCTTACATCAGGAGGAGTATCCTTGCAGTCATTAACATCACCCCTCCAACCCATTTGATGTTTTTTGGCTCAGTTTATGCCTCCAGTAGTAGTTTTCCCACAAAAATCACAGGTAACAAACCTCTTATTATTGATATCTTTCAGACTATTCCATTCCCAACCTGGGTCAATATTATCCCCAGTGGGTTTAACCAAACCACATGATTCAGTGGAGAATGGTGGTACTCTGGTGGACCGGGACGCCATTTCCAAAACCGAAACAGAGAACAGAGGAGATGGGACAAAGTGAAGAAGAATAGAGGAGATGGTCGAAACTCAAAAGTTGCAGAGCCGCCGGAAGTTGCAGAGACGTTCGTCGGAGGTCTCAGGGGCGGTCGTCGATTTCGAAGGTGACAGGGGAGAAGTCTGCTGCTGCCGAAGAAAGAAAAGGGAACAAGGGCTCGAAACTTTTGGTTTTGACGAAGTGAGAAGGAAGGGAACCCTATTTGACTCAAAGTTTGACCGAAATGACGAAAAGTCCCCCCAAAAAACCATAAAACGACTATAAATCGAGTTTTTTTTTGGGATTTCACAAATGCTTCAATGGTGCGGCCGCTACACGCGATTTCGCCGCTATCAGAGGCGCAACGGCCGCTACACAAAACCGCGACGCACCGGCCTTTGCTGCAGCGCCGAGGTGTCGCGATCGGCCGCGCCGCCGCGATTGCGTTTGTGGCGGCCACGATTGACTACAGAGTACAACACATTATGATTTTCTTTGATTCTTTTTTCCAACTCCGCCTAGTTATGCAAGGCTTGATTGTTGGTTGCTGGCTGGTTAATTTTTTCTCCTTTTCTGCTGGCACTCCTTCTGTGTTGAGAAATCCCAGCAAAGTTTGAAGTCATTAAACGAAACAGCCTTTTCGCATCAGGTATGGTGATGGTCAACTACGTGAATCAAATGATGCCATTGTGCTTGGTCAAAAACTAAGAGTTCAAAAAGGCCATTTAGATGTAATTCTTTTCTATATCATACGAAACAGCCTTTTTGCATCAGGTATGGTGATGGTCAACTACATGAATCAAATGATGCCATTGTGCTTGGTCAAAAAACTAAGAGTTCAGAAAGCCCTTTTGGATCTATTTCTTTTCAATTGTTTCTTTTGAAAAGTTTTTCTTGCTCGGCCTCTACACCTCTACCTCTTTATTGGGATACCTTCCTTCTGTTATTATGATCTGCTCTTCTTATCGGGGGTTCTTTGTTTCTTATTATCACATGGTCAATCCACCTTAGGCAGGATTCTATCATTTTTTCCTCAAGTATGTTGGAGGAAATTACCAATTCCCTTAAATATATAATAGTTATGATTTGTCATAATATTTTAAGTGTGGACTGTAGATTAATTTTAACTTTTGAAAAGCTTTCCCCCCTTTAAAAAACAAATTTGTTGCTAGTATAGACTTTATACTCCTCCATTACTTTAGTTCTATATATGATCGCAGCAACATCATCTTTTTGCAATTTGTTTTGGGGTTCAGTCTTTGTATGCAAAGCGTGATGCTGAACTGTAAAAAGCAGTATTGCAAATTGTTGGTCACATTATTATTAAGTATTCTGGAGTCAGAAAATAAGTTCTGCAGAAGCCTTGTTTTCTTCTGATTTCTGTATTTTGGTTCCTCCTTCCTGCCCTGTCTACGTCCAAGAATTTGTATTTGGTAGAGGTGGATAACTAGATATGCTTCTTTATATGGTTGTCGTGAACTTGATGGAATCGAATTATTTTTCTTCTGCTTGGAAGTTTATTTATGAAAGAAATAAAAATGTCTCAGTTTTTTTATTTTAATTTTTATTTTTTAGGTTATCATTCCACGAATTTCCCTAATTTCAGTGTTTTTGGTGATTATGTTGTGTCAAAGTACTTGGCTGCGTCTTTATAGTTTTTAGAGCTTCCGGTTGCCATCTGCTACATTCAAACCAAATATGGATAAAACATTTTATTTACTTTTTTTTTATTCTGTGCAGAATTTACCCAAGTCTGAGGATATTTTAACTAAAGTTCAAGGTATGGCTTCATCTTGAAACTATCATTTTAAGAATTGAAGAGCAATTTCTTTCCAAAATTCCCTCTTCCTTTCTGTTTTCTTTTAAATAAAAAAGAAAAGCATGTTAATATATATAATGAAATGCTTAGTTTTTAAGGATTAAGATATGCTTTTAACTCCAAATGTGTCTGAGGTACTTGTATGAGTATTTATGGAATCTCTTTTCCTATTTTCAGTAATTGTTAATGTGCTTTTTGCCCCTAGATGTTTTATGTTTTTAAAAGTGCATAACTACATTATGCAGGCAATGTTGATAAACCTTACAAATCCAGCTTATCTGGATGTGTTTCAGAAGAGTCCACTGCTTGTTTGCAGAATAATTCTGTGTGTTCTCCTCATCACTTTCCCATTCATTCTGCTTCAGAACCACCTAATTCTGGTTTCATGTGAGCTTTTCAAAGTGGCTATTTTCTGTTATTTGCAGCATGTACTGCTTTCTGGCTCTGATTGTGTGTTAGTGACAACCTTTGATACGACTTACATAGGTTGGGCTTCTCCTAATCCAGGTTTCATTTTTTGTAATACAGAAAGACTGAAGCAACCTCTAGTTACGTTCATCCATACATCAGGAAGAAGTTGCTGCAATTTCGTAGTGGGGCGTCCTTGGAGGATATTATATGTGAGACTAAAATATCTTTGTTGTTTGATATGATCGTTCTAAAATATCTTTGTTGTTTAATATCCTTGGAGGATATTATATGTGAGACTAAAATATCTTTGTTGTTTGATATGATCGTTCTAATTTCCTGTGTACGTCTGAAGTTCTAAACCTATTTATATGATATTTGGGTATGAGAAATATGAAAAATTCGAAATACTGAAACCAACATTGGGGTGATTTTGGTTCCCAACAATAAATAAACATGTTTTCAATTATTTGGGAAATTAGTAGAATGATCACATACCAAACAGCTCCTCGGTGTTTTATTTAATTCTCTTTGGAATAGTCTGATATATTCTTCACTCAGCAGGTCCAAGGGAGGTGGGAAATTCTTCTTTGGTTGAACCCTCAGAGGCTAGTGGCTGCTCAAGTGACCAAAATCAGCAATTAACTTGCATTGACATTTCCAAGCCTGGTCAAGTAAATATGGAGCAGTTGATTAGGGCTAGAAAAATGGAACTTTTGGAAATTCCTCCAGAAGATGAAGTGGAGGGGGAACTTGTATATTATCAGCATAAATTATTTCAAGATAGAGTTGCAAAGAAGAGGATAACTGGTGTGTCTCTCCACAGTTTTGCATGGATTGTCATTGATTTTTTTGTTTTTCAAGTAATTTGAAGTTTGTGATATCATTTGTTTTGAATCCTACATTGTAATTTCAGGGTAGTTAATTTTTTTCTGCTTTGTTACAAATTGTAGCAATATGTGATTGTTGTTGGATTTTTAATTGCAGATAACTTAATCCAGAATATTGCCAAGAGTTTGCCACCGGAGATTGATGCAGCACATCAGCGGAGATGGGATGCCGTGATTGTTAATCAATATCTGCGTGATCTTAAGGAGGCAAAAAAGCAGGGCAGAAAAGAAAGAAGGCACAAGGAAGCACAGGCAGTACTGGCTGCTGCAACTGCTGCTGCAGCAGCATCTTCTAGGGTTTCTTCTTTCCGAAAAGACACTTTAGACGAATCTATGCAACAGGAGGTCATATATGGTTTTATTCAACTTTCTTTTTGTAAGCTAACGGTACTTGCAACTGTTCTTATTGACAATAAAATTTTATTATTTTCAGAATTTGTTAAAGTTGGATACTTTAAGTGCGAGGGCTGGTACTTGTTCTCAACCAATGCCACGAGCCAAAGAGACACTTTCAAGAGTAGCTGTCACAAGAACTTCATCAGAGAAATATTCAGATTTTGGCTTGCCAACCTCGGATTTTTCTAAGGAGCAACCTAGATCATGTGATATCTGCAGACGATCTGAGTCCATGTTAAACCCCATCCTAGTCTGCTCTGGTTGTAAGGTTTGTAGGCCTCAGTCCTGGTTCCTTTTCGTGTACTTATTGTCTGATATATGCCCCTAGTAATTTCGTTTACTATTGCAGGTTGCAGTGCACTTGAATTGCTATCATAGTGTGAAAGAAACAACAGGTCCATGGTACTGTGAATTATGTGAAGATTTATCATCTAGAAGCTCTGCTACATCCGCTCTCAATTTCTGGGAGAAGCCTTATTTTGTTGCAGAATGTGCTCTATGTGGTGGTACTACCGGAGCTTTTAGGAGGTCTTCTGATGGTCAATGGGTTCATGCTTTTTGTGCTGAGGTTAATTATTCTCATCCGATTTGTTTTCGGAGTGTTATTGTCGTCATTAACACCTGAGTTTTCTTGCTGTTAACTTCCTGATATTTGTAATATGTACCAGTGGGTTTTCGAGTCAACATTTAGAAGAGGGCAAATAAATGCTGTTGAAGGAATGGTATGTGAATTTTTTTGAACAGTTAATTCTCTTTTTTTACAAAACATTGTGTTGGTTTGAAATTTGGGAACTCCGCCCCCTCTTCCATTTTTATTTCTTAGTTTTTACTTTAATAGGGGAAATTTAATTATCATGCCTAACACTTATCTATGTATATTGTTGAATGCCAGGAGACTCTGCTGAAGGGAGTTGATATTTGTTGCATCTGCCGCCGCAAACATGGTGTATGCATGAAGGTAATGATAAATTATTTTCATCTTCTATCCATCCTTTCAATCAGCAAGCTTTTGGAATTGATAATCCTGATTGCCAAGCAAGTGTTAACATGGTGAATGCAGTGTTGCTATGGCCATTGTCAAACCACATTCCATCCATCCTGTGCTAGAAGTGCTGGTTTGTACATGACTGTGAGGACTGCCGGTGGCAAGCAGCAACACAAGGCTTACTGTGAAAAGCATAGTTTGGAGCAGAAGGAAAAGGTTTGGTTTTGTCCTTGGTAGTAAAATAAAATGTCCTCCGTTTAGGACTTGCATAACAGTATTTATGTTTGTGTTCCTCATTTGCTCAGGCTGAAAAACAT
Source organism: Sophora flavescens (assembly GCA_030762895.1). Classification (NCBI taxonomy): domain Eukaryota; kingdom Viridiplantae; phylum Streptophyta; class Magnoliopsida; order Fabales; family Fabaceae; genus Sophora; species Sophora flavescens. The sequence continues at coordinate 52,067,091 of CM061067.1, read as the reverse complement.
GGAATCGAAGAGTTAAAAAGTATGAAGCGAATTAGGGTGAGATTTCCTTCCCATCTTTCTGTCCTTGAGTCTTTTCTCATTTTTTGTATGGCTTGATAATAGAATGTACTAACCTTTTTCTCCTTGGAAATCGGAATAATTTTTAGTTGCAAACTAGTAATCTCATTATAAACATGGTGCTGTCTAAAATCTTTTGGATAAAGTAGGATTCTGTGTTGGTCTTAGTGTTGGATTGGCAAGGCCCCATAAAACTATGATGTACTACTGGTCTGTCTGGTCAGTGGCGGATCTTGACCATAATGTTTGGGGGAGCCATTAGCTATTAGCTAAACTAATGTGATTAAAATTGATATGGATCATATTAAATTTTATCAAATTTTCAAAGTAACAATAAAACATATAAAAGAAATATATACTTGCATTAAATTCTTTTGAAGACTTGAAAGTTATCAAAAGTTGAATCAGAACTAGAAGTTTCAACTATTTCTTTTTTAATATAAATTACCATATTGTTGAAGTTGAGATCTCATATTAATTTTCTCTTGCTAACTTTATTCCATAAAATTAAATTTGTTCAAAAGAGCACTGCAGACTGCATCATCCATTTAAATTAATGTCTAATGCATAGTCAGATTCTTTATATATTTGAAAACCTAACCATAAAAATAGAGGAACCAGGCTCTAACACTGTAATTTGAAAACCAACAATATTTACCAAAACAAAATCAATACTAGACTACTCAAGAGGGTCAGGTCCTCTTTTTATTTTACACGACTTGGCCCACTGACACTCAAACCCAACACCCAAAATCTAAAACAAATAAACTAAGAGCAATAATAATATAATAATAAGAAGAAGAGAAAGCTAAAGAGTAGTGTGCAGGAGCTAGTGTCCAAAAGCCCAAGAATGCTAGAAGCTAAAGACCCAATTGAGAGATGAATAAACTGGAATGATGGTGTGGCACGTAGCAAGGAATCTAGAAGTTTTTATTATATTAAAAAATTTGGGTAAAAATATTTGGGGGGAGCCGTTGCTCCCTCCCGCTCTGTCCAAGGTCCGCCTCTGCTACTGGTGGCATTGTTGTATCTTTTAATCTGACTCAAATCAAGCAATGAGATTGTTCAGTTCCTCCTTAGTGAGGGAATTGAAAGGTTTATGAGGTTGGCAAGTATCTTGTAAAATGGTTGTTTTGGCTTAGGATACGGTGGCAGAGTTTTGTGGAAAAGAACAGTCAAGTTGGGCATGGAAGTGCTTGGCATTCAAAGAAATGGTTGGCCAGAGAATATAAAAGTTTCTTGGATTAAAGGGTCATGTCTAAAATTGTACATCTGGAAAAAAAGTAGTGTTTTATTTCCACTACATGATTCGTTTTGAGTACAATTATAGCTCCCCACAGCTCAAATGATTAGTAAACTGCCTCTGGGTGCTTACCTATCATGTTTTTCACTTAATGAAAGCTTTCCATTCCATTCGTCGAGGGAATTCTTGTTATTTTTTGTTGTCTCTAGCATAAGTTTGTTTTTAGCAAGTTCAATTTTAGAGTTGCAATTTATGAAAACAAGAGTGGAGAAAGCATATATTTATTTTGACAAACACTCTGTGGACAACAATAGCACTACCAAGATGATAGTACTCTCCCAAAAAAAATTTCTGGTAATTGTGAGTTTCCTGGCATTTTTGTCTGACCAAAAACTTCATGCCGTTATGACAATCACATATCCCTACAAATGTTGGCCTCGTACTATTATTCCCCAAAGCTCTGGAGTTACAAGTCTAATGTCGGAAATTATAAGTTGTTGTGGGTGGAATGTTGATAATGATCAGAGATGGGGAGGAGAACATTAGTGGTGATCTGGGAAGTGATAACAAGATGTAATAGCTGGTGCTTTTGGCACCCTCTAATCTGGACCAGGTTCTGTAGTGCTATTGATTTTGGCGGGTTTAATATAGTACTGTCTAGGTTAAGGCTATGGTGCACCACCCATTACACCACCCACATGTCAAGAGCTCCACCAATCCTTTGTACATGTGGCCATTTGACTTTTCAACCACCCAAATACATGGTTGGGTTTGAAATCTTGACCAGCCCATGTGGCAATTTCATTGGCCCAAAACTTGCCACATGGGTGGTGCACCAATTGGGTGGTGTACCTTAGCCCAAACCCTATCTTGATCCTCACTTGTGTGCTAATCAAGTCGCCAATATATTTAAATAGCTAGAATAAATAAGATAGTTGGAACTTAAACCAACTACCCACCAACCATAGCTTCTTATTTTTAGGTATGTATGTAAAGGAATGGGTATAATAGTTATGTGAGCAGGAGATCTCTGTATTAGAAGCACTACATGTTGTAAGTGAGGTGTCTTCTTTGAGATTATCGAATAACTTGATTCTCTCTAAATGCTTTTGAACAGGTTGAACTAGAGAGATTACGGCTCCTTTGTGAAAGAATTGTCAAACGTGAAAAATTAAAGGTAATTTTTTTAAAAAATTCTCTGTCAATGCCTTAGTGGTTTTCCACCTTAGGATACTACATTATTGTCATTGTTTATTTTGTGGCATTTCCAGAATAATACGGGGAATCTCTATTTAGTATTTTCAGTTAAAATGTAGATTCTCATGTCTGGATTTTGTTGCACTTGGCTGTTTGTGTAGTCATTTTGATGATTAACTTCTGGTCTTGTGGACATTTACAGCGGGAATTGTTTGTATGTTCACATGACATACTTGCGTTTAAAAGGGATCATGTTGCTAGGTCTGTTCTGGCTCACAGCCGTTTCATCCTTCCAGATGGTAGTTCGGAATCAGCTACAACGTCCCTTAAAGGGAACACCGAGGGATACAGATCATGCAGTGAGGCAGTCCAAAGATCAGATGACGTGACTGTGGACAGCTCAGTTTCTGCTAAGCACCGTGTCAGAGTTACTGTATCCATGGACACGGACCCAAAAGTTGATGATGACTGCTCAACCTCACAAAGCCACTATCACCACCAGATTCCGGAGAGGATGCAATTTTCTGGCAAGCAAATTCCTCATAGAGCTCCTGCCACATCACGCAATCTTTCAGATGAGAGTGGAAGGAGATCCAAATCCCGAAAGGTGAGCAATGACTTCAAGACTTTGATATCTTCTTTTTTCAATCTCTTTTACTTTGGACTACTTAGTTTGTGGGTGGTGAATTCTTGATTTAGTGGGACAAGCTCTCATACTTATTTGCGATTACAGCAAGCAGATACATTTGGAAAAGAGCTTGTCATGACGTCAGATGAGGCATCTTTTAGGAATTTAAGGTTACCTAAAGGATATGCATATGTTCCTGCTGATTGCCTGTCGAATGACAAGCATTCTAATGAGGATGTATATGCCAGTGAACCAGGGGAAGATGATGGGTAGAGAGAGTGTGGAATCCCGGCCTGATTTTTAATTTGCCCACGATGCTGACATCCACAATATTCGTGCCATTTTGCTCGTGTAATTGTTGTATTTGGATATTTGAGAACGGCACAATGCAGAGAAGGGCTTCGGTAACACTATCGTTGCAGAAAGTTGCATTCTGCTCTGGATTTGGGTGGGGGGGGGGGGGGGTTGCTAGCGTTGTTGTACATTCGTTATGAGTAAACTGTACAGTGGATGAGCATCTCTTGCATTTACTTGTATTATTAGGAGGTCATGCATTCCGTTTTATGACACTCGGTGATGGATGCAATAGAAGCATTCCTTCTTGTAACTATACAACAAGGAAAGATCAGGGAATCACATGTTTTTTCTGTAAAGTTGGTGTACATAAATGACAGTCGTATTAATTCTGAAAGAGATTGTGTTCGGCATCATATTCACCGAGCATATAATTATGCAACCTTCCATCTCCTAAATTTGTATTTTGTTTCTTATACTGCGTTTCTGTTGAGTATTAACGCCGATTGTCATTTGTAATTATTGTGGCTTAAATTCCTGATATTTTATATTTTTTTTAATAAGCACCTGATATTGTATAGTTGTAAATGTTAAGTGATCCTATTTCATTGTTGAGGTAAGAGTGATATTTTCTTATACCTATTATGTTTTCAGGGGTTTGTTACTTTTTCCCTAATAGAGAAGAAAGGTTACTGATGAAAGTCAGAATTACATGAATGATAAATTATAAGGATGTTGACTTGGTGATTAATTGATTCTATTATATATTTCTTGATCTGTCTCGTCAACCAAAACTATGTGGTGTTACGTTTGTGGATAAAAGACTTTTTATGCAACCAAGCTGCTTTGCTCTAGGAGCTGAGTGATATACAGCCACTAAAGCAGAACTACAGAAGATAGCAATGTTGATGGTAGCTTATCCGTCAGGGAAACACAGTCTTGTCCTTGTATAGACATAGATTTTAGGCCAAGGTTCTTAGTTATATAAGATACTTGGAGAGTTCAATGGTACTTATTTGCTAAGGTACTTCTGCCCAGTTGACATGGTTGATGATTAATATATTATTATTACATGAATCACCATGCATAACCCAAGGTGTACTGTGGAACCTCATACTATATCAATAGAAGTGGGTAAAAACAACTTGGAAAAAGTTATTCGTGTGATTGTTAGTTTTTAGTTGTCAACTGAGGTATCTCATATTTCTTTCTTGTTTTTAGTCGTCTCAATTGTCAGTGATGACTAGGAGATATATTCCACAATATAGTGATACATTGTTCCTCGAGATTTACATATTCCTTTCTGATTGAATTTTGTTGTACATTAGATACTATTCATACAAATACAATGGCTTGTTGACTTGAATACAAGTCTTGGGTGATCCTCCCACTTTTCCAACACAAATAATTGATTTTATCATTTCACTTTCACAATGTGGAAATGCAGACTTCCAAGTTCTAATCACGATTGGTTAATTCAAATATTGCACCCTAATATAATTCAATTATTACATTACACGCCTGTTTTGGCATATCCTGGGTGCTCCAGAGTCCACACAACCGGCTGTCCTTTCTATGAAGCAATGACCCTGTATCATACCCAATTGTTTGTACTTTGTATCAACTTATGTTATCCATGTTTGTTGACCACTACGGCAATGATATTCTCATAATATATTTTTTATATTATGTTACCTATCTTTAGATAAGAAAATAAAAAACACCCAATTCAACGAACATCCTCTTTATGTTTTTGTTTTTTTTTTAAAAATAGAGTAAATAACTAAATATAATGAAATTTTGTCTGTGCAAATGTTACCTTTTTTTCCTTATTTTGATGTGCAAAGGCAAATCTATTTTGTTAGTCTCTCAATGCAAAGCTTGTGTCACTTTGGTAAATAAACAACCATTTCAGATCTTGGACAGTTTGACCTGTTCACTGGAAATCAAGTGAGAAACTCCAAGAAATCAAGCAACCCATTGGACATTGGAAATTGAGAAAACTGAAAAAGAAAACCATTTACATTATATCTGATCTGATGTAAGTAAGAATTTGAGGAAAACAATTTAAAAAAAAAATAAAAAATCTGGATCCTACTCATCTGATCTGATCCCATTCCCATACATCAAACACTTGTAGGCTGAAGACAAATCCTTGGATGATGAAGCTGTAAACTTTTGAGTTCATGCCCACCTAACCTCCTTTGCCAAAGACTATCTGCCTCCAACTTGTGCACTCTCTTGATCACAGGCAAAGGAGGATCCATATCCTCAATGCTTGTGGAAACAAGATTCTCATTCCTTCTACACCTATGATTTTTAACCCCATCTGCTACTCTTTGTCTCCTACTTCCACAGCTAGAGATGGTGGTAGTAGTAGTAGTTGTGCTTTTAGAGAGGAGCTTTTTGAGCTTAGAGTACTTGACAACTGGGGAAGTTGAAGTGGAGGTGGAGGTAGAGGTGCTGCTTTTGGAGATGAGACTGAGTCTGTGTGAGGTTGGGAATCCTGCTATCTTGTTGTTCCTCTTAACCTGACCCATGCAACCGATTCTTGGGGACAAAGGGTCATCACAAGAGGACCCTGCACGGTCTCTCCACCTTGGAAGACTCACATCTTTGATGGATGGCCTTGAACATAGCATTGGAAGGAATGTGCTTCTGTGATGGATATGCATGCTCTGATGGTAATGATGCCTATAATGATTTTCATTACCCATATGTTTCTCTTAATTCTTAATTAGAAGAGAAAGAGAGGGTTGAGGATGGTTTCTTAAGGGGGAGGATAGTGAAGAACAAAGACAATTGTAAGAAATATGTCAAAGCATTTGTGCAGGTCTTTTGTCTTGAGAGTTTGAGCTTGTCAAATATGTACAAGCTCATGTGTACTTTTGTGACCCTTTTACTTGGTCTTTTTATTTTAAGAGTAAAGAATTCATAACATTTATTTATTTAACAATAAGACAAGATAGAATAGAATAGATCATTGCAAAGAAGGAGCTCATGGAAGACTAGTACACGCGTCAAATGGAGAGGACCAGGATCCAGTACAACTCTGGACCTCTGTATTCATTGGTTTTATTTGGAATTTAGCAGACTAGTATCAGGCTTTGTCTCTATGATCATGGTCTTCAATACATACACATTTATGGCAGGAGAAGACTAATCATTCCATCTTTTTTCAGTCTCTCCCTCTACACTCTACACTGGTGTTACTGCTGATATTGAACCCTAACCAATTGATAACAACTCTATTTTTTGGATAATTAAATTTGGAATTAATCAACTTCTTAGTCATGTAAATATTAGCTGTTTTGATTTTAGTTCCTAAGAAAAAATTATGATTTGATATTTTTAGATTTTCAAACTTAGGAATTAGTCCTTGTCATTAAAATAGTGTCATTAAGTGATGATGTGTTTAACAGTGTTCCACATCAATATTTTAATGTCATTAATTTTTAAATATTATTTTATTTATTTTAATTAGAAGTTATTTTTATTTGTTTAATTAATAAATAAAAATAGAATTTAAAAAAAAAAAATATTTTCAAACATTTTGCTGCTATAGTGGTGAAATCATAGGCTGACCAACCCTTTGTTCTCCCTTAAGGTCCACTTCAGGTAATTACTTAATGTTAATATATAGTGCTTACTTTTGACCTGGAAAGTAATCTGGTAGCTGATATACATGCATAGAGGAGTAATCTCAAATATATTTTATTATCAGCATGGAAAAATCAGTGCATTGAACCCAGGATAAGCACAACCAAGTTTAATGATTTTATCCCTCAATGTCAATTTCTTCAATTTTATCCCTCAACGAAAACACAAACAATTTGGGATACGCTACCTTAGCTTGTTTTATTATAACAAATTTATATGAATATAGTTATTAAAGATCGTTGGTGTTTTTGCAACAAAATTTCTGACTTTTGTTTCCATGAGTCAAAGATAATAAACAATCTCAGTAATGGTAACACGAATTATGAGGGGAGTCGCGTTCTCCTGTAAGCCAATAATCCGGGGACGGCATTATTGTAATGCACATTTCATCGAATGAACTGTCCAAAACTATGAATGATTACTGTGTTTGTCTTAATATGAATACTAACAAGTATTCTTAGGACATTATTTAAGAAATAAAAAAAAATTTGTATAAAACATAATATATTTAGAATTTCAAAAAATATTACATTTAATTTTTTAATACGAAATTAGACTAAACTTAGATAATTTGATACTGTTAGACACGGATGCATTTATCTTCATTCAATATGTGCACATTTTTTAGACAACTTGTAATAATTATATTATATTATGAGTGAGGAACTGTATAATCAGGAGGTAAGGAGCTCCATGTAAGTTTTTTCCTACGAATTTTTTTTATAGGTTACTTAACTAACGTTCTTATTATACTCGTTAGTAAAATCCTTGTATTAATTTATATCCAGCTTTTTTTTTTGAATTTCGTTATTTGTACTATCAATTTTGATAATTGGATTATGACTCTTTTCGGCAAAAATAGATGATAAACTAGCTTATAATTGATAAGTTAATTTTTAGCTGATAGCTAAAAAACTAACTGATTGAATTTAAAATGTTTGGTAAAATTAGCGGTTAAACTAGCTTATAAATATAAAATGACATATTTATGATAGACAGTAAAGTGAGAATTTCGTTAAATGAATGGGGCTAAAAACGAGAAAAAAGTCAACAAGATATACTCCCTCCGGTCCATATTATAAGCAAAAAATTAATGGAACACACATATTAAGGTGGTTAATTAATCTCATTGAATCTTGTAAAAGTTAGGTTTGTAACCTAAATTACCATTCATCTAAAACTTCAATCTTCATTAAATGAGTCATTGGAATTTATATTAAATGAAGGATATTTTGGGAATAATGTCATTAAATGAGTCATTGGAAAATAAAATTTACTCATATATCCAATAAAAAAAATGCTTATATATTGGACTAAAAACCTTGGGACTTTTTTGCTTATATATTGGACCGGAGGGAGTAAGTCACAAGCTAAATAAATTAGATTATACTATAAACTAATAAGATAAGTTTGTTTACCAAACATCTCTATTTTAGTCAAACAAACTTATAAGCTAGTCAAATAAGTTATAAACTAACTTATTAGATTTGCCAAAGAGAGCCTATGGCTCTGTTTGGCAAAAATAGTTGATAGGCTAGCTTATAACTGATAAGCTAATTTTTAGCTGATAGCTAATAGCTGAAAAACTAACTGATTGAATTTGAAATGTTTGGTAAAATTAGCGGTTGAACTAACTTATAAATATAAAATGATATAAAAGGACATATTTATGATAAGCAAGGTAAAGTGGGATTTCATTAAATGAATTGAGATACAAATGAGAGAAAAGTCAATAAGTTATAAGATACTCGTCATAAGCTAAATAAATTAGCTTATGACTATAAGCTGATGGGATAAGCTTGTTTACCAAACATCTTTATTTCAGCCAAACAAGTTTATAAGCTAGTCAAATAAACTATAAGCTAGTTTATTGGACTTGCCAAACTGAGCCTATATCATATCCATAATATTTTTTGATGAATATTTATGTTTATATATCTTCCACCAAAAAATTATATATATTTATATATCAATTTTATAAAAAAGTATATAGCAATGTTTAATCTATTATATATACAAAGTAAAATGTTCCTCAAGACAAATTCTCTTCTCTGGGCTATGATACATCAGTAAAGCTTACGTGTCAATACAAGAGCGATTCAAGGAATTATCATTAATGTACGTTATAATCCTATTCTGACTTTGATTGGGTACCTTGAATGTTTTCAGTATCTGGACATTCAATTGCGTAGTAGATGTCTAAAAATATTCAAGTTCAAATATTTTGATATGGCATTTATATGGTAAGTTTTGGTATGGATTTGATTTGATTTCTCATATCCAAATTTTCAAATGCAATCTCCATAGAAACATGTGTATTGATTATAATTGATTATATTGATAACAATTCAAATTTCAACCATAAATAATGCACTGATTATAAAAGATCAAAATTTAATAGACCATTTTAATATTCTGAACAACAATTCAAATTTTAAAAAGACTCCAATCAATCAGTCGTGTGATTAAAGTTGAGATTTGAAATTTAAAACAAATCACAATCGGTTGATATTGTTCCAATCAATTAGAAAAAATAAACCCATCTCTCCCAACTTTTATCTATATTCTCAACATTTCTTTCTTTAACCCTTTTCATTCTTCTCTGTTTATGCTTACATTTTTTCCCACAACATTCTTTTTTATGCTTACATTTTTTTCAGTCAAATCCACGGCAGCATCCCCACAAAACGACTCCAATCTAGCACAGTCACTTCACACCAACCCACTACGGCGTTACTACCCTTATAGTTACTGCAACCAAAACGTGCGACCATCACCTCTAGAAAAGGTATTTTTTTTAAAAAAATTGTTCAGTTTTAGGTTTTGTTATTTGCTTTTTGTTCCCTTACAAAGTTATGGGTTTAGATATATGATTCTCTTTTTTCAATTGATTCAAAACCAAAAAAAATAGTTCCAATTTTTACCCATTTGGCCGTCCCAACATCGTTTCACTCCAAGTTGCATTAGCTTCAATCTCTCTCACAGGTTCATTAGAAGATTCCCAATGCCTCCTTTTTATCCATTCTCTATTCTAACTAAGTTGCTTCTTCTGGTAGATACCTGAGATGTGCCTCAAGCAATGTCCCTCCTTCTCCACTTCTCTCCTTCGCAAAATCTCAAGGTAATTCCATCATCTCATGTATTCAATTTTCGGACATTTAATTAATTGAACTTGATGTGTCAATCATCAAATTATTTATAGGATTTTAATACAATACTCTTCATGTTAAAATAATATTTAGGTGGATTACATTCTTTGATGAACATAAATGCTCTCCCATTGAGGTTTACTTTGCCTGAAATGAGAATTTGATTTTTCAGATGACATTGCTTTGGCACATTTGCAGACAAAGTGTTTGAGAAAATTCCTAAGATGTGGAATGAACTAAATTTCTATTGTTTGTTTTGCTAATTGCAGTTGAATTTTGGATCAATTTTTTACGCTAATAACTTTTTGTTATAATTTTTTTCAAGATTTCCAAAGATATTATTTGAAATAGTTTAACGCATTTGATATTTATTCTTTTGTTGTTTCTCTTTTAAAATGATCAATATTTAAAGGGCTTTTTTCCCTTATTTTTGTTGCTCCTTATTATGATTCTATCTTCCAGTAGATTGATATATTTTCCATTAATGAAACATGGCTCTAATTTTTTTTTTCTTGGAATTCTTTTTAGGAAGTGGCAGTCTAATGCGAAAAAATTGGAGCAACTACTAGGATTGTGCTTTCCAATGGTTATCCTTCAGTGTCACATAATATAATCAATGTTGACGGTCATTTTTTTTATTCTATCATATTGAGATGGTTTGGGTTCGTGTTGTTTTATCCCATATGTGCAAAGTTTGTTCTTCTTAAACCTTTGGTTTGTTCTTTAGTCACTAGAAATCCTGCTAATTAATCGTGATAAAGTATTTATCTTCACCATAAGCTTAATTAGGAAGGGTGTAGCCTATATGATGGTGAAAACAGTAACCATGTATGAATTCCTATCAAGGCATGAAGGTTACCATTTTGAAGTAATATAGTAACTTACCAAGATTGACTGATATTAGAAGCATCAATATTAAATATCAATATTAAATATCCTGAGTGACTACATGGTTATTGTCATAAATATAGATTCATTGAAAAAATTGAAAATAATGAATCAACTTAAGCATTGATTCTAATATTTTATAGATGCAAAATATGAGTTCAATTTGATAACGTTTTAAAATGATCATTTAATACAAGAATTCGAAATTCACCGGGGAATGTACAAAGAATGAAACTTAATAATAAGATTTGTCATCTAGGAAAAATAGCAAACAATATTACAATCAAATGATAATCAGACTAGGACTTAAGGGTGGCAAATGGATGAATCGGATAAATTTTTATTCGGATCTTAACGGATGGATTAAAAACAATCCATTAATCCATTATAATCCATTAAAAATTCATTAAAAAAAATCCAATCCATCCATGATCCATTAAATAAAATCCATCCGATCCATCCATTAACAACTTTTCATGGATGGATATCCAATCCATCCACTAAAATTTATTTTAAAAAATTAAATAATTTTATATCTCTTTTATCCATCCATAAAATATTTTTAAAAATAAAATAATTTGTAAAAAAAATTAAAATATTATCTCTATCTCACCCTATCTCTCCTCGTTCTTCCTCTCTCTACCCTTTCTCTCTCTCCCTTTTTTTCCTACTCTCTCTATCTTTACTCTCTCTCTACTCTATCATCAATCAAACAAACAGGAATACAATATTAACCATTAAAATTTCGATCTCCAATAACGAATATGAATCAGAATAAATTTAATTACATGGTTTGAGTCATATGCTCAAAATAGAAGAGAGAGAAGGTACAGAAGAGAAAGGAATAATGAGATCTTTTGAGAAGCTTCTCATAACATCAAACACACGCGGAACCCAATGCAGTGTATTGAATTGAGATTACTAAAAGACTATTTATGGATAAATAAGTCCAATGGATTTTAAAAATCTATTTAAAAATGTAATAACATAAGATTTTTTTTTACAATCAAGATTTAATACGTTTGGATTTTAAAAGATTTATAAGGACAGGTGATTCAAGCTCGTGAAATCATTCAATCTTTTGAACATGACCAACATATTCCTGCAACCAATAAGCAACGCACACAATTAGTGTTTTCATCATATCAGCATTTTATCAAACACATAAGGGGCATACTGCACTTTCACGGAAGCAGCAATGGGTGGGAGCATGAAACGACATCGACCATTTTGTATCACGGTCATTTTTCTATTATTATATGGGAGTTATTGATTATGTGCATCTATAGAGGTTATTTTGCCACAACGTTCTATGACATTGTTTTACGAAACTTGTTACGACTTTCTGTGCTTTCAATTAGTTAATACTTTTTTTTAAAAAGTTTCTCAGCAAAAAAAAAAAGGCAACGAAAAAATAAAACGTACGTGATAACGTGGACTACTATCGGTGCTTGAGAACAATTAATTAGTTAATACTTAATATAACAAAAAAAAGAAAAAAAGCAGATAAATAAAATAAAAAATAGTGAAGAAAAAATAATAGGGAACGGAAGAGAAAATTAGATGGAGTGTTTTTTTTTGTTACAAATGGAGATTTTTTTTTTATTTGGTGAAAAATAATATGAAAAAAATAAATTGATTTTGGAATGGAAAAGTTTATCCATTAAATTTTTGATTGTTGGTTCAATGGATTTTAAAAAATATTGGATGGATCATAAACCATCCACTAAAAAAATAATCCAATCCATCCAATCCATTTATATTATTTTTTTATAAATGGATGGATTGGATGGATTTTCTCATGGATGGACTGGATGGATGGTGGACAAATGGATTATTTTGCCACCCTAAACTAGGTATCAGATTTGTTGCACAATGTCTAGTAGAAAGTAAAAAGGGGAAGTGGTTTTTAATCAATGTAAAAACTGCTATATTATACGTTTTTAGTCAATGTAAAAATTAAAATAAATATATTATACATTTTTAAATGAAAAGAACGATTTTCAATAAAAATAAATATATTACATGTTTTCAATAAATGTAAAATTAAAATAGTTCTTTATATGCTTTTAAATGAAAAAATAAATTTCAATAAAGAACTATATTACATAATAAATGAGTTAATCAGGTTAAAAAGAATAATCAATTGATAAAGATTGAGAATGACTATACTATTTAATGGATCAAGGTATTATTGGATTATTTCTAGTTAACTTTTGTCATTCTGGATTTTCTTGGGTTTGTACACGTTTGATTTTTGGTTGTTTGAGTGTTGTTTTTTTAGTTGAAGATAATTTAAAATAATTTTAATATTTTCAAAACAGTTTTATCATGATTGTATCATAATTTTTATTTTTAGTGTGAAAATTTTATTGATGCCATGCAAATGTGAACATTTATGGCCAAAACAAATATTCATGATATACCCCAATGAAAATAATTTACATTTGGTGTATTATGATAAAGAGTTAGTTAAGAGTTAGTTAGCCTAGCTGTAATTAGTATCAGATTAGAGAATCATAGAACTAACATTGTTGATCAAACTCAGAAAATGAGTGAATGAATTGATTCAAGAACTAACACAGTACATAATATATATACAACAGCCAGCTAACCAAACTAACTAACATAATTAGAATAACTAATTACAGCTAGGCTAACTAACTCTTAACTAACTCTTTACCATAATACTCCCCCTCAAGTTTGGAGCATAGATATCTAAAGCACCTAACTTGGACATCAAAACTGAAAATTTACAAAAAGGGAGAGCTTTGGTAAACATATCAGCCAACTGCTGCTGAGTTGGAAGATAAACCAACTTGATGAAGCCTGAATTGACATGCTGTCTTATGAAATGGCAGTCAATGTCTATATGTTTTGATTTCTCATTTGAGGTTGGATTTGCTGCCATTTGAATAGCAGACTTGTTATCACACATGACCATGATTGAAGGAATGCTAATATGAAAACATTTCAACAATTGTTGCAGCCACAAAAGTTCACTTGTAAGAGATGCAAGGGCTCTGTACTCTGCTTCTGCAGAGGATCTAGCAACTGTGGGTTGTTTTTTAGATTTCCAGGAAACCAAGGATGAGCCTAAGTATACACAAAAACCAGTGGTTGATTTTCTAGTCACACTACAACTCCCCCAATCTGAATCAACATATGCTGCCAGGGTGGTATTGGAGATAGAAGAGAAAAAATTCCTTGTCCTGGAGAGGTCTTTAAGTACTGTAGAACATGATGGAGAGCCTTTAAATGGGGTGTTCGAGGCTTGGACATGAACTGACTTAACTTGTTCACAGCAAAGATGATATCTGGTCTGGATATGGTCAGGTACATTAGCCTACCAAGTAGCCTTCTATACTGAGAAACATCACTGAGTGGCTCACCATCTGTGTCATTTAACTGCAGATTGGCTTCCATGGGTATGTTGGCAGGTTTGGAATTTATGAAGCCTGTATCTTCAAGGAGTTCCAGAATATACTTTCTTTGGCTAAGGTGAATCCCTTTGGATGAAGTGGCAATTTCCAGGCCTAGAAAGTATTTCAAATTGCCAAGTACCTTCAACTTAAATTGTTGCTGCAGACCTTTGATGACTTGATTGATTAATGATTGATTGGGTCCAGCAATGATAATATCATCGACATAAACCAACAGAAGAAGAAGTTGATCACCTGATCCTTGGAAAAATAAAGAATAATCTGTTGTGGATTGTTGAAATCCAAGTTTCTGAATCGCAGAGGAGAATTTTTGGAACCATTGTCTCGAGGCTTGTCTCAAGCCATACAAGGATTTGTGCAATTTGCACACTGCATGCTCCTTCTTTTTTGAATAACCCAAAGGTAGATCCATGTACACTTCCTCAAATAAATCACCATTGAGGAAGGCATTATTGATGTCAAGTTAAGATAAATGCCATTTCCTTTGAGCTGCAACAGCAAGAAGAACTCTCACAGTGGTTAACTTTGCCACTGGAGAAAATGTGTCCATGAAGTCAATTCCCATTTGCTGAGTGAAACCTCTAGCTACCAAACGGGCTTTATGCCTTTCAACAGAGCCATCTGAGTTATATTTGGTCTTGAAAATCCATCTACATCCGATGGTTTGTTTCCCAGGAGGTAGAGGAACCACATACCATGTATGATTGGCTTCTAAGGCTTTAATTTCATCTGCCATAGCTGCCCTCCACTGTGGAAAACGAACAGCCTGATGATAATATTGTGGTTCATAGTGAGAATCCACATTAGCAATAAAGGAATGGTGATGAGAAGATAGGTTGGCATAGGAGATATGCTGTTGTATGGGATAAACCAAATTATGGACATAGTCCTGAAGGTATGTGGGAGGGTTGTGTGTCCTAGTTGACCTGCGAGTTGGAATGGATGCAGGTACAACAAGGTTAGGATTGGGCAAATGGTGAGGAGGATGAGGTTCAGGTTCAGGTGTATCAGGTGGAGGATTATTGTTCGGTGTTTGTGGTATATAATTAGGTTCAGGTTGGATGGGTAATGGATTTATAGGATTAGGAATTACTTCATGAAGAGGTTTTGGCAATACAGTGGATTGGAAAGGGTCTGGTGTTGTGTCAAAAGAGGCTGTCTCAAAAGGAATTTTTTTTTCAAAGAATGTAACATCTCGAGAGATGACAAATTTTTTAGTAGAAAGGTCATAAACTTTGTAACCTTTATAACCAGGTGGGTATCCCATAAAAACAGCAGGGAAGGATCTAGGAGAAAACTTGTTTCTCTGATGAATTGGAACAACAGCATAGCAAAGGCATCCAAACACTCGGAATGCATTGTAATTAGGCAGTTTGCCATAGAGCAGTTCATAAGGAGAAGCATTCTTCAAGGAGGGAGAAGGAACCCGATTGATCAAGAAAGTGGCAGCAGTGGCACATTCACCCCAGAATTGGATTGGAACCTTGGATTGAAACATCAAGGATCTGGCCACATTCAATAGATGCTGATGTTTCCTTTCAACCACAGAATTCTGCTCTGGGCGATAAGGGCAACTGAATTGATGCAGGGTGCCTTGATCTTGTAAAAAAGTAGTCAATTGGAGTTCCTTAGCATTGTCAGACCTGAGTATCTTGATTGGCCTGTCAAAATTAGTCTTGACATAGCTAAAGAATCTCTTAATGATGGAAGGAGCCTCAGATTTGTGTTGTATCAAATAAAGCCATGTAAATCTAGTACAGTCATCTACAATAGTCAAAAAAAAATCTCTTACCATCATAGGTGGGATGATGATAAGGACCCCATATGTCCACATGAACAAGATCAAATGCTTCTGCAGAGTAATTGTTATTAGAAACAAAAGAAAGGCGTTTAAACTTAGACAAAGGACAAATCATGCAATCACTGCAAGAAGTATTTGGCAAAGGCAGATCAATTTTATTGCTAAACAGTTTTAAAACTTTTTGAGACATGCCCTAGCCTTGCATGCCATATGGCATGATCAAGGGACCTAGAATTATGTGTAAAGCTACATACAGGTGGAGAATTTGTATTATTGACAGAAAAAACAGAATTCTTAACATAAACTTTGTTGTTGTGCTGAGAGTGATTTTGTGGTTGAAGAACATAAAGGCCTTGGTGAAGCTCACCCTTGCCAATCGTCCTCTGGTGCTGTGCAACCTGGATTTCGAATGAACATTTGTTAAAAATGACTGAAGCATCATTATAACAAAGTAAACTACTAATAGAAAGAAGATTTACATGAAAAGAAGGTATGTAAAGAACATTTTGCAAAATCAATAAAGGATTGAGTTGCACGGAACCAATACCTAAAACTGGAACTAAAGACTGATTTGGTAAGGTAACAAATTTATTGGTGACAGAATGGAAATCAAGAAAGACTTCGGAGTGACATGTTATATGTGAAGTGGCACCGGAATCAAGTATCCAACACTTTGAATTCTTGAAAAAAGACTGTAAAATGGAAAGTGTGATACCTATGGGCATATTACCTACAAAAGGATCAATTTGATCTTGACCATTGGACATGGGAACCCTTGCTAGCTGTGTCTGAAGCTTAGCAAGAATTTGCTGACATTGTTGTGGAGACCAGTTTGGATCACCAGTATCCATTACTTGATTTACAGAAGTGGTGGCTTGATGCTTCTTGTGGCCAGGAGGATAACCATGAAGTCTGAAGCATTTATCCTTTGTATGTCCTGTGATCCCACAATGAGCACAAATAGGCCTATCTTTCTTCTGATTTTTACCCTTGTTCTGAGAAGATGATTGAACAGCATAAGCAACTTCAGAAGGAGGTGCAAGTTGCAAACCAACTTCCCTCTGAGTTTCATCTTGAACAAGTATTGAGAAAACTTGAGTAATTGGAGGAATTGGATTCATCATAAGGATCTGACCACGAGCATGAGAGAAAGACTCATTAAGTCCCATGAGAAAATTCATGACAAATTCATCTTGAAGGAAATCAATCAGAGGCTGAACACCTCCACAATGACAATTGTGGATGGGTCTGTATTCACCCAGTTCTTCCCATAGACTCTTGAATTTGGTGAAATAAGCACTGACAGTGCTTGAATCTTGAGTACAATGGAGAAGAGCCTTTTTCAATTGAAAAATTCTCGGTCCATTTTTCTGAACAAAACGATTCTCAAGATCCTTCCAAATCTCTGCGGAGGATGTAGAGTAAATCACACTGGTGCTGATTTCTTTGATGACTGAACTGAGAATCCAAGAAGCAACTATGCTGTCATTGTGTTTCCATAGACGAAAATTCTGAGGTTCTTCAGGTGGAGGTCGAGGAACAGAGCCATCGACGAATCCCAATTTGTTCTTCCCATCGAGGGCAAGAATCATGGAGCGACGCCAAGTGAGGTAATTACTACCATCAAGAGGCTGTGAAACAAGAACCAAACCAGGTAGGTCTGAGGGATGGATGAAAAGAGGATTTTGTTCTTCCATGGCGTAGAAGAAAGAAAGAGATTTAGGGTTTCAGAAGAGAGGATCAAAGAAGAAGAAAGAAATGTGATGCGGAAGCTGAAAGGTAAACAACTGATACCATATCAGATTAGAGAATCATAGAACTAACATTGTTGATCAAACTCAGAAAATGAGTGAATGAATTGATTCAAGAACTAACACAGTACATAATATATATATACAACAGCCAGCTAACCAAACTAACTGACATAATTAGAATAACTAATTACAGCTAGGCTAACTAACTCTAAACTAACTCTTTACCATAATATGGTGTGTGGTATATGATGCAAACATGAACTGTTAATCACAGTTGCTTACGGTTCTCTTAGAAAAAAAAAAAATCACATTTGCTTATGGTGAGCTGCAGCTGAGAATTAAAAGTTGTATAATATCAACACTTTCTCCTTAATGAGTCATGAAACCTTCTAAAAGCAAGTGCTACAATGATAAATATATCAAATAGTTTTTCACGAGAGAAGGAAAAATAATATTATATATAAATATATTTTTAAAAATGGTTAATTTGCATCAGAAAAAGAAGAGAAATGAATCAATTAGATTTTTATGAAAGAAGAAGAAAAATATTACGATATATAAATATATTTTCTGAAAATGGTTAACTTACATGTTGAAAGTGGAGAAATAAATCCAATAAATTTTTAAGAGAGAAGAAAAAAATAAAAAGATAGCTAAATATAAGTTCTAAAACCGGTTAACTTGCACGGGAAAAGCAGAAAATATTGATATGACGGGCAAATATATTTTCTAAAAATAGTTCACTTGCATGGGGAGAAGAGGAAAACTAAATCAAATAGAATTGCAAGAGAGAAGAAAAAAAAATATAATAGATAAATATATTTTCTGAAAATGGTTAACTTGAATGGGAAAATATGAGAAATAAATCAAATAGATTTTCAAAAGAGAATAAAAAAAATATGATAGATAAATATATTTTCTAAAAATGGTTAACTTGAACAAAAAAGACTAGAAATAAATCAAATCAAATTTCAAGAGATAAGAAAAAAAAATATGATAGACAAATATATTTCTTAAAAATGGTTAACTTGCATGGGAAAAGAAAATAAATAAATAAATCAAATAGATTTTTAAAAGAGAAGAAAGAAATAATATGATAGATAAATATATTTTCTAAAAATGGTTAACCAGCATGGAAAAAAAGGATAAATAAATCTAATAGATTTTCAAGAGAGAATAAAAATAACATAATATATAAAAAAATTCGATAAATGGTCAACTTACAGCGGGCAAAGAGAATAAAAAAATCAAATAAATTTCTAAAAGAGAATAAGAAAAATAATACGATACATAAAATATTTTTAAAAAATTGTTAACTTACATAGGGATAAGAGGAGAAATAAATCAAATAGATTTTTAAGAGACAATAAAAAATGAATATTAAATATATTTTTAAAAATGGTTAACTTGGAGAGGAAAGGGATAATAATAATTCAAATAATTTGTTAGAGAGAATGTTTATAAATCAAATAGATTACAAAAAATCTTATAATTAAAGAGAATGTTTATAAATCAAATAGATTTTCGAGAGAGGACAGAAAAATAACATGATAGATAAACATATTATAAGTAGAGTTTAATTTCTATGCATTGATGGTGTAAAGTTTTTTACACTGACTACCAATTAAAAATCATAAAATTGATAACTTTTAATGTGGTTAGGATAAGAATTAAAAATTTGTGATGATGTGTCCATTTCTGATTGGTTGATAGTGTAAAAAAACTTTACACTGTCAGTATATAACAATTAAACTCTACTTATAATATGTTTATCTATCATGTTATTTTTGCTCCTCTCTGAAAATCTATTTGATTTATAAACATTCTCTTTAATTATAAGATTTTTTGTAATCTATTTGATTTATAAACATTCTCTGTAACAAATTTTTTGTAATCTATTTGAATATATTTAGTATTCATTTTTTATTGTCACTTAAAAATCTATTTGATTTATTTCTCTTCTTATCCCTATGTAAGTTAACAATTTTTAAAAAATATTTTATGTATCGTATTATTTTTCTTATTCTCTTTTAAATATATTTTCTAATAATGGTTAACTTGTAGGGGAAAAGAATAAAAACAAGTTTAAGAGAGAAGGTTTATAAATCAAATAGATTAAAAAAATATTATAATTAAACTTATACGAGGATTTATCTTTTATATTTTACATAACAAATTTTTTTAAAATTAACTCTGCATAATATTAACCTCATAAATCAATAATTTATTGTATATAATTCCCCAACAAAATTTTTTAAACAAAAAATATGAAATAAACAATTACATATTTTTCTCTGAAATCCAAAAAAAGTTAGCATAATACTTACACAAAAACATAAGTATTTCACCAGATATCGAGTTTAGATATAAGAAAACATAATTCTTTCTTTATTTAACTTATTAACTTGATTCTCTCAACAAAAAAAAAAAACTTTGTAACTTGACTACGTGAGAAAAAAAAATCTCGTGAATTAATTATGTAAAATATAAATAAATCAATTAAAGCTTACTATAGCGTAATATGGAATGAAATAATTTGTGTTTAATCTGAAATCATTTTCATTAAGAATGGTGTTAATTAACTAGTCAGTATTTAAAAATAAAATAAAAAAGGCATGCAAAGCATCGCGATGGTAGCTACTAGGGGTGTCCATGGGTCTTTTTGGGTTGGGTTCAATGGGTTTTAGGACCCAACCCAATCAAAGGTGGGTGGGTTGGGTTGGGTTTGCAAAAACAAAATCATGAAACCCAATCCGACCACTCATGGGTTGGGTGGGTCGTTGAGTTTTGCAAGAAACACACATATTTTCACCTTTGGGTTGTCAGGACAAAAATGTGAAAAAAATGCCGAAAATCACAAATAAACCTACTGAAAAGAAGATCATGTTATGATAAAAGTAATTGAAACTGAAAGTCTAAACTTTAAACCATCAACTAAAAGTGTAAAAGTCTAAAAGCCTAAAATCATCAACAACCATCAATTAAAAGTCTATGGGTTGGATTGGGTTGAGTGAGTTTGTAATTCTGAAACCCATCACCCAACCCATACTCAATAGGCTCTCTTTGTTTTTACCCAACCCAATCACTCAAACCAATCCACAAAATCAGGATTGGGTTGGGTCGGGTTAGTCGAGTTCGTGGGTTTATCCAGACCCATGGACACTCCTAGTAGCTACTTAGAATTTCATTTCTTCATGTAAGTTTTTAATGTATTAAATGGAGAAATTGTTGATATATTACGCCATTTTTATTTTTATTTCTGACTAAAATACGCCATTTTTTTAATGTATTATGCAAGTGCTTATCTTATTTTATATTTGATGCGCACAAGATAATCCATAAGATTATATTATGTTATCTTATACTATATTTGAGATGGATCAAATAGTGGCAATATGATATAATTAAATTATATTCAAATGATAAAATTATCCTTATATGCTCCAATATTAAACAATCATCATTGACCATTAATACACCGATCTATCTCATAATATAGCAACCATGGATTTCAACTAGAATAAAATGTTAACTAGTGAGTGAGACAGAATAAGTCATCATGATAAGTTTTTTCCTTCTTTCAAAAAAAAAAAGGTTTTTCCTATCTTATCGATTCACCAAATCATAGATTTTTTTTTGGTAAATACACCAAATCATAGATTAAAATAAGGTCTGATAGCTAGAAAAAAAAAACCAGCAAATCGAGTTGCAAACAAAAGAATTGGTGCTTCGGCAAATGCTTGCCCTCTAATTGTACTCTTACACTGACGCCAAATTAAGGCCAACACGTAGCCATGCACATGATTTCAAGAGTCACTAGAGGCAAAACTTATTAAGAATAACCAATAATATAATGTGACGAATGGATGAACCAAGCACTTTTAGAGGTATCCATAAGAGCTAATCGACCCTTTCCCCATACTATTATCATCACTTAAATCCCACTAGCCGAAATAGAATGATAGCTTATGTTAGCATCTTCCTTATCCTAGCATCCAAACGAGTATTAAGGTTCAGCTCTTTACTAACAAGTCTTCTTAAAGTAATTGTTAGGTAATAAAAATATATATTAAATAAGTATAAAATGTGAAGTTGTTAATATATTACGTGTTTTAATTTTATTTAATAATTTTTAATTCTTAATTACTTAACAATTCACTCTAGCATATTCTTAGTGAAACCCAGAATTGGCCAGAAATATACCAATAATTTTATAGTCAAATACACTTAAATCAAGTACAGTGACTGAGTTGAGTCTAGTAGCAGCAAGTGATACTACTTTATCGAGAATTAAAAATAAAATTCTAAAAAAATAATTATTAAAAGTTTTCTAACTATATAAGACATTAGTTTTATAATAATAATATAGGTAAGATATCTTAATAAAAAAGTAATTTAAATAATTTAAATAAAAGAAATTATTTATTAATTGATATATTCAAACAAAATTAATTTTAGGTTAAAGTAATTTTTTGGTCCCTATACGTGACATCGATTTTCAATTTGGTCCCTATACGTAAAAAGTTATCAATTTGGTCCCTATACGTGACATTAATTTTCAATTTGGTCTTCACCGCTATTTGGTCCCTATATAAGAGGACCAAATTGCAAATTATTGTCACATGTAGGGACCAATTCAACAAAAAAAATTTGAAATCGGTCCCTACATGTGATAATTATTTTCAATTTGGTCCCTACATGTGACAATAATTTTCAATTTGGTCCTCTTATATAGGGACCAATTAACGGTGAGGACCAAATTGAAAATCAGTGTCACGTATAGGGACCAAATTGATAACTTTTTACGTATAGGGACCAAATTGAAAATCGATGTCACGTATAGGGACCAAAACATTACTTTAACCTTAATTTTAATATAATCAAATATTAAAAAATATTATACAAAAGATTTTTTCACTGGTGACCCAAAATACTACTTACTCCCTCGATTCAATAGATAAGTAAAAAAGTCACAAGATTTTTGTTCCAATATATAAATAAATTTTAGTTTTTAATGACTCATTTAACGAAATTATTTTCTAAATATCCTTTAGTTAATGTAAAGTCCAATGACTCATTTGATAAAAATTAAAGTCATTTATGAAAAATAATTTAAATAATAAATCTAATTTTTTTATAAAATTGAATAAAATTAATTAATCATCTTAATATATATTTTTCATTAATTTTTTACTTATAATATAATATGATCGGATGGAGTATACAGTTATAATTGAATTTCTAATTATGTCGCCGTAGAGGCCGTATGTCATAAATACTAATAAATAGGGGAATGGGGGTAGCTGGGTTCAAAATTGAAGCGTGGAGTTACACAGTCAAACTGTGGTATTCGCGTGTTTTGCGGGTGTGGGCCCATCATGCCATGACATCCGACCTGGTCTTCTTCTATGCAGAAATATATGTTTACTAGTATAGTGTAAGGATAAATTTTCATCCCGAATAAATTATTATAATATTTAATTTAAATCCTGTAGTAATTATTGTTTTTATTTTAAAATATATTTATGTTATATTTTATTGATTAAAATAAAATATTTAAATTATTTATATTATAATTATATTATATCAATGAAAATATAAATAACTAGTAATTTTAAATCCGAACTTAACATCAAAATCAAGACGTAGTCAAATTTATTAATGAATTGATGAAGTGATTAACTAATAAGAAGGATTTATTTAGACTGGTGATGAATTATAGAAACACTAAAAATAAATGTTAGTTTGGTTTAATTTCCTTTCAACTTAACCTCTATACTATAAAAAAAATAAACTGATTGATTATTATTCCTTGTTTAGATAATATAAAAATTAATTCAATAGATTCATCATTAAATATTTAATGTTACATAACTAACAATTTAAATATTTGGGCTTAAAATATCACCAAAATATTAATATAACTCAAATGATTCTAAATATATTATTGGACAGGCATCCAAAAGCATTAAAGAATAATATCTTTAATTTACATTATACAGAAAATAATTAAATTTAACAATATTAACTCTAATCCATAAATTTTTATCAAGTGATACAAAATGAAGCTCACTTTATAAAAACAACATATTTCCATCTCATTTAGAAAAAATTAGAAATATCAATCAACACAAAGATGCAAAATAAATGCTTCAGCTCCAAAGTGTTGAATAGTATTGTCATCCATATCCTATTCACATCCTTTCAATATAGCAAAATATTACTGCCGTCCACATCATATCCAGAAAAGGAGAGGAAAAGAGCCATTAGTTTGAAGTTTTAACTACATGCTAAGACGTACAATAATTTTCTATATATAGTTCCTTTTGAATTATAATTTTTAAATACATCCTTTCCAATTTTTAATAGGAAGTAATAGATATTAAAAGGTAATTACACTTCAATATAGGGAATAAAATCTGAATGGACTTGGTCAATCCCTACTACCACTACAAAGGGCTAAGTGAATTTAATTATGCAATTAGACTTCAAAGGCAAACACATTTAATAATTATGAACATATATAGAGCAAAGTAACATGTGCCGGTAAACGATGAAATAATGGTGGTGGTGTGGACACTATGTAAAGGCTCCACTATCCCTTCCCTGATATGCTATGGTATGCCAACCATGATATTTTGTAAAGAGAAACATGGCACCTATGGTATTCATCGGAAGGTCCAAACTTCCTCAAGAGCACGATAGCTTTACTATCTTTTATGGTTAAAAATATTTAAATTTTTTTTTTTAAAAGTCAATAGTAAAATAATATAAAAATTGAACCTATCAAAATTGATTCAGCTCGAACCCGAAAATATTAATTAATATATATAAATAAGATATATAGAAAATATTAAAATAATAAAAGATTAAATTATATATAAATATAATAAATATAATAAATATTAAATATTAGTATATATATATATATAAATATTAAAATATAGTAATTGGTTCGTTTCCAAAATCCTTGAACCTGATAACTGAACCAATGACCATCAGGTTTGGTTTGGTTCAGTTCGGACCCTAACACAAAAAATACAAACCAATTTAATTGGTTCGGTTCGGATTTTCGGATTCATCAAATTATTAGTTCGGCTCTTACGACCCTAAACTTTCCCGAATAACATGATAGCTTTGCTACCTTTCATGATTAAAACATTTAAAAACAAAAAAATATAAAAAGTCAATAATAAAATAATATAAAAATCCGAACCAATAAAATTGATTAGGTTTAGTTAGTACCCGAAAATATTTTAAATAAATATATAATATATATATATATATCTATAAATATAAAAAATATTAAGCTATAAATTATATATAAATATTAAAATATAATAAATACTAAACATGAAAAAATATATATTAATTTAAAAACATATATAAATATTAAAATGTTAATATATACATATATATATATAAGTACAAATATTAAAAGAGTCCACAACAAGACACATTCTACTTTTAGTTTTTACGGTTACAAAATAATAAAAGTGGAGTTCCCAATTAGATTGTAGTATTGATGATAATGATAATAATAATAATAATAATAATAATAATAATAATAATAATCTATATAAACAATTTAAGCAATTAAGCTTTTTTAAAAAAAACCACATGATGACACCTCATCAAGAAAGAGACAACCCTTGTTAATAATATCAACCACTGTTACAAGAATAGTGGACATAGACTTGACAATTGTTAAATTGTATTGATATTTTTTTATGGACAATTGTTAGTGTGTTAATATTAGTATTTTTTTTATATTTGATTTATAGATACGATTGTTTCAGATGAATTTTGTAATTGTTTTATCTTAAAAATGTATGTATTTGATTTTTCAATTGTAAATCAAATATGTACATAGCTTGTCGGTTATTTCTTATTGAATTTCATGTAAAATATCATAATTAATATAAATAAATTTGTCGCATAAACTTGCTCAACAAAACGTTTTGAAATTGCTTATAAAAATAACGCTTTGAAATTGTTTGGATGCCCATTTTCAATTTCAATAACATTTTTTTATAAAAGAAAAGAAAATATTTTAACGGAAGAAAAAGGGAAAATTCTGAACGATATGAAATTTAACACTTAAATTTAACAATACCCTCTTGGAAAATGTTAGGTGAGAAATTCTAGTTTTTCGGGGCAAGCTGTGCTTAAGAAAAACTTAGTAGTTGAATCCGACCACCTTTAAGTTGTTGTTGGTTAACTTTAGTTGTAATGCAAGAGCAAGAGTTCAATTTTCATTGGAATCATTTGTGGTCATGATAATTTATTTGGACCATGATGATTAGACGGACAGATATAGACACCTTGAGAAAGGTAAAAAGAAATCTAAAATGGGAAACCAATCACATGGAAAAGAAAATTGGATTGAGAACGTTGGTTGATGCATTTTGTTTGCGGCCGACACGCCATCAATGTCTGCATGTGGGGAGGCACGTGATCACACACTTTTGGTATCCTGTGTTGATCTTAGGGTGGATTATAAACTGAAACCAAGCTTTTTGGAAAAAGAAATACCCTAAAAGATATTTTAAGGTTTTAAAGATATCATTTTTTTTTTTTGGAAGTTATGTATTAAATACTTTGAAAGTCTAAAAGTTAATCTTTTCAATAAAATTTTTTTATTTTTTATTTTTTTAATCAATGTTTTAGAATACTGGTTTACAATATCCTTCCTAAAAAGATAAAGTGAGAAAACTTTCAGTTTTTTCTCTTTAAAAAAAAAAAAGAAACTTTCATTATTTTACAGTTTACACTAATTTCATTTATATATTTTGAATTAAATAAATATCTTAAGGGGTTTAATCTTTAAGTGTAATTACTATATCAAACTTTGTTTTGGTACATTTTACATGAACTAATACTTAACTGAAATTTCCTAAAACATATTTTAATACCATAGTATCTGTTTGGAACTACGGCAGGTTAGTCTAGAAACACTTCTAGACCTTAAAAGCTACACAATATAGCTTCACTTCGAAAGCACTTTTGGCGAAGCTTAGAGAAAAGTTTAGTAGAGTGTTTTACTATGGAAAGTTGGAGGAAAGCTTAGTAGAGTGTTTTTCCTGTGGCCATGTTTGAAACAGCCATGTCACCTTCCTCATAATATTTTACTTTGTATTATCATGCCTGTATGACTTCGAAAAGAAGCAAGAGTATTTGCTTCTCAAGCAACTTTCTCTGCTACCGATAGAAATTCATCACTATTCTATTTCTGTATTGGAATTGAGAAAATTGGAAGGTGTAGAGAAAACTAAAACTTAATAAATTGTCCCAAATTGAAGAAAGAGAAACAACAAATAAATGAATGAATGTTGAGTGAAAAGTTTTTATAAAATAAAAAGGAACATTGTCCAAGGGAAACAGCCAGAAAAGATAATTAACAATTAACAATTATTGATAAAGTGATAGTAAAGTAAAATAGGCATGTATCCGACTAGTGAAAGTGAAACTACTTATAAACAACTAGACATACCTATTAGCTATTGCCAAAGATTGTCTTCAAAGAAGAGGACATGCATGTCTGTGAACTGTGATCCCTAATTGCTAGACTAATTAAACGTACTTTTATAATTTATAGATTATTATTCTGTGTCCCATAAATTTCTCATTAGCTATTGATGTCTCTGTGGCAGGGTGTAAGCATAAGAAGCCTTAGCTACATATTGGGATGCCCTGAAACAGTGAAACTCAACCAATGGAGTATTTTTATTGCAAAATCTCACTCAGTCACACACAATTAGCTCACAACTATTAGTTATTGGGTCTGCCTAATAAATAAATTTACGGTACTGACTAAGAAATTAAATAGAAGTAAGCTTTTGTTAAAAACACTAAAAAAAATATTTATCAAAATATTGAATATATAAGAATATAAGAGAAAAGAGACAAGGTGATGGTGCTATCCAGCCTTGTCAAAAGAAGCATAAGCTATTTTCATGATATGATGGGCAAGATTTAGCATATCTCTATTCCAAATTTCCAATCAAGCTCCCTTGAGTTTAAACATGGAAAAGAAATAGAAATGATAATTATACACACTTTTGGGACGTGGACATCATATAAGGGTAGGTTGTTTTGAAGTGTTAAATACATGTGATGAAAGAGAAAAAATAATAAATAAGTATGAATGAGTATATATATACGATGTTGGACATCAAATCTATTCTATGGAAAGTTAGAAGTGTATGTGCATTATATACTTTCACTCGGATTATTTTATTTTTTCCTTTTTCTATGTATATATAAATATTGATTGGTGATTAGGGTAGATTTAGTCGGTGCAACAAGCAAGCACTGTGTAAGGGAACTAATACAATGTTTCGGATATGGTTAAGACACAACTTGCCCCCCTCTAGACATCACTTTTTCTTGATCCAATGCATTGCAAATTCGCTAAGAGTCATTTGGGAGCGGAATATACTATTGCAATATAGTAGAGGTAGACCATAACTGATCAATAAATCGAGTATAATGGTAAAACATCAGCTCAAGTCATCAACCAAACTTTACTGCCACTATGAGATATATATATATAAGCAAGCTAACATCCCCATCACCAATATCCACCAGTTACAGGGTTAATCGAACTAAACTGGATTTGCATCTTCACATTATTTTTTATCCACCGCAAAACCGAATGCAAAATTTCTAATTGTTCTTAACAAAATTCTCATTGCAGTTCTAAAATCTAAGAACATGTTACAGAGAGCATAGTAGTCATGGTATAGCCATCCTTCACACAAGGAAAGGTAGGGCAGCCATCACACAAAGGAAAAAGAAATATACATAACTGAAGGAGAGTGAATAAATGGGGGGTGTATGATGAAGAAAAATAAATTATTGTAGCTAGTTACAATTAGCTAGATGATTCTATCTTGGCTTCAGGTGCAACTGCCTCATCCTGTGGCAGACCAGATTCAATTTTTTTCTCCTCAATAAGTGAATCTTTATCTGAACTATCCTCCGTTGTATCACTAGATTTTTCTAATTTATCATTGGCACCTTCAGGTCCACCGTCTGAAGACTCTATAGTGGTTTCAGCACGGTCTTGGGCTTTGTTTTGTGGATTAGGTGGAGGATGAGATGTGGGAGAGACGCCTAACCCCTTGGAAAGACATACATACTTGAAAACAAGTTGTTTGTAATTATTTAGCAGGTCTTCAACATCACCTACTGTCAGTTCACCTACACTTGCAAACAAATATGGATACTCCCTGAAAACTTCATTCACCTTATCCTCCTTTAAAAGCATACTTGCCCCTTTATTCTCCAAATCCGAGAGGGATGGAACTTTTGAGATCAATAATTCATCTGCAGAAGTCACTTCCTTACTTTTGGATTTTGCAACAGATGATGCAGTTCGTAATGCAGGGTCCCTATTATCATTCAAAGCTTTATTTCTGTGCTTAGTAGGTTCTGCTCTTTGATGGTGTCCATAATTTTGATACGGTGAATCGGGATCTTGCGTATCAACAGAAAGCCCTGAAAGAAGGGCACGAGCAAATTCCATGTTTCTCTCAAACTCAGTTTCATCCATTGAAATGGATTTTGCATCAATGTTTGAGATGAAGGACTCAGCAGAGAGCATGTTTGTAAAATAATATGCTGCTTCCCCAACCAATCGAGATTGGCGTCTAAACCTTTGTATGTACAGCAGATTTGAGTGCAGTTGTGGAGGGTTTGCCTGCATAGTATCAATAGTATAATTTTTTTGTTAACTGTAAAGTAAAGCATGTCCACATTAAAATGGCACCTGACGAGAGTTTGTGAGAATATCAGGTCTTTGTGCATAATTAATTTGTCTTGCCAATTTCTGGTAACATGTATGAGCAATGCTAGCATCACACTCTTCATCACACTCCACTTAACACGCCCTTTATTATTGGGTAGATTTCATGTGGGATCATGAGTTTTGGTGGGT
Source organism: Sophora flavescens (assembly GCA_030762895.1). Lineage (NCBI taxonomy): Eukaryota > Viridiplantae > Streptophyta > Magnoliopsida > Fabales > Fabaceae > Sophora > Sophora flavescens. Next base: position 52,037,036 of record CM061067.1, on the reverse strand, counting down.
CTCATGAAATCCACCCAATAATCGAGAGAGTGTTGAAGAGGAGTGCGATAAAGAGTGTGTTCTTAGCATTTTTCAACATGTAAAACTGAGAAATTTCATCATTCAAGGATGTACTAACACAAGATACGATTGTATTTCAAGTCTCACAGCAGTCTCTATCAATTGTCTGGTTTCATTATTCATCACCCTTCAGTTTTGAGCAAAATATAAAATTAAACAACTTTGATAGCAAACATTTCAAAAAGTAAGGTCATATAACTCTGCACCACGAGCACTTCAGAGGACTAAGTTCTTTAAACCAAAAAATAATGCAGTCAACACTCCAAAAGAAGGATATGCATATTTATGGGCAATACGGTCATGCCATGATGAATGGACCAGCGCATACAACATGATATTTCAACAACCATATTAAATATTGTCTTGTGAAATAACAAAAGACTTCACATAACTTCACAGAATTACAAGATTTATTTGGAAAAGCGAGGTTCATTTTTTTTTATAGGCAAATGTTAGTAATTAGTGTGTTATGTTGGTGGGGGGAGTTGAACCCATGGCCTCCTTATCACTCCAAACCCTATATCCCTCCCCCAAACCACCTTGACCACCTTATAACTGCCAGCAAGGTTCATATAGTGAAGAAACAAAGCAATGGGACAGAGAACAAAGAAATACTAGAAGTGCATATGTACAAGTCATGGCAATAAATTTTAAGAAGTACAGGAAGTCATAACACCATACTTTAAAAACCAAATTACTTATGCTAAAATATCATGCACATATTTATTTGGTATTAAATGTTCAGATTACCTTTATGGTAACATATATTAGCACAGGAAGAAATTCATCAGCGCCTGGAGGATTCTCATCGGAAGTAACAGAAGCATTAAGCAGCAAGTTACCAATAACCTTGCAACAATTCAAGATACAGACAAGTTTGTCTCTGGGTGCCTTGTACATGTTGATCTTCTGTAATTCTTTCTGTGCAAGCTGCCACCGTAGGAATAAGACAGAAAATGTGAGATTTAAAGGAAGCAGAAGTATATACAGAAAACATGAACAAGTCAAATTGTAATTTTCAGTTGCCTAAGCTAGTAAAAACACAAGCTGGGAAGAATTCTTCCAGCATTTCTGCCTGCAATTAACAAGTTCAGTGTTTATAAACTAATATAGTGACTAGTGAGAGCTCATTAGCCCAAGGATACATCAAACAGAACATTGATTCTTAGGAAAAGCTTGGCCAATCAAGAATATTATCCATCAAACTTCAGAACAAACCCAATAACCATATATCTAAAATCATTGAAATCCAACATGTGACATACCGAAGAACCACTCAATCTAAAGGTACTGGGAAATGGAGACCAAAGAATGAGTAACAACAACGAAGTGAAATGTGGAGATATCGTACATAACTTTATGGCTGCATTAAAAACCAAACTACGAGACATGGGAAGAATTATGCAACATTTAATATTGATATTGTAGCAATGTTGGTTGAGAATCCAAGAAATCGTTCAGCATAATTACATTTGCTGCCCCTTTGTAAATGGTAAAATGTTATTAACATAAGGAGCATGACTTTAGCTGACCTAACCGTATACAAAGAGCAAAATAAAAGTAGTCTTGGATGTGTAGTTATACACCCACCAACCATGATGTTTCATTCTGAAAAGCTGGCGTGATATCCAAATTTTCTGGACGAATAAACTGTTGAATCAAGGCCATCTTCTCAGAAAGTTGGTCATCGAGTTTTACATCATCTGGAAGTGCAGCAAATAAACGGGAAAATAACTTTGTCATGACATACTTCTCAAGCCCCTGTATATGACCGAAACCCAGATGTAAGGAGATCAACCAATATAGGAAGCATCATGCAGTAACAGCAAAGTGTAGCAGGAGAAGAATGTAGAACATTGTTTTTTATGAGTAACAAAGTACATATATGAAGGGCTAAGTTTTACTTCTCTAGGTGAGAGAATTCATGTCCAATTCCGGAAAGACCACACAAAACTACGAAACTTATTTAACCTGTATAACTACCGGAGTTTAATTAAACTGAAAAAAATGAGCTATCCTTAAAAGAAATGGCAGGGATCGGTGTTTAAGTTGGCAGACAGAATGACTAGATAAACTACTTGCTCAAGACTTGTTTGTTTCTTATCCAAAAATAGCCATTAACTAGAATACATGTATGATAGATCATTGAACCTAAGTCTCATTGTCAGGTTGACACCCAGGTCAGTCCAAATCTTGTTTACCTATATTGTAACTAGAGGATAACAACCTTTATACATTGGCTAACAAGTTTTTACATAAATTTGTATCTCATCATATATTTTAAGTGAAATTAAATCATAATAAAGTTTAGACGGTACATCCCTAAGATGTTTTCTTTGATAAAAGTATCAAACCCAGTTACCAAGTCTCATTGTGAGGTTGACGTCCAGGACTCCAGGGCAAACCAAGTTTGCAAGTCAATACTCACCCAAAGGGATTAAATAATAGGATAAAGCATAAATATTTCTGACAACACTGAGGAAAACAGAGAAGTAAATGTTAAGAAGGCCAACGGGAAAATGCGAACCAACTGGGACTGAAAAATTGATTAGTTTATGCTAGATTGCTAGCATAAATTATTAGTAGAGAACACTATTTTGTAAGCATTATCTTTTATGTGAAAAATATATTGTTTCAGAGCACATTATCATACCAACTATATGTCTACAAGTTAGTAGATCCTGCATTTAAAATAGTAGAATGTATAATAGAGCATGCAGATGCCAACACCACTAAGTAGTCAGAGATTTGAAATTAAGATATACACATTTTCCATAGATTTCTTTATATTTCCCAATTCATTTTCAAATAATTTGAAACAATACATGAATATGTCCCTTGATGACGATACACATGATTTTGTATCACTAGCTTTCTTGTGCTCATGAACATGTCAAATTTCATGACTTTATGAATGAAAATTGATATAACCATCAATTAAGTCATTAAGACCTCTGGTTATCTGCAACAATCCCAAAGCATCAATTTATTGATTTGTGTTGTGCTATACTGCTATTGGCAGCTGATCTTCCTTAACATGGTGGAACAGCCATGACATCAGGCTGAATTTACATGTGTGCAAGTCTTCTATTAGAATTTTTTATTTACAATTTTGGATCGTCACTAGTGTTTTACAGAATTCACCATTATTGAAAAAAGAAAACCTAGACATGCCCTTCAGAAATGGAACATGGGAGGAATGTGGGTTGTAGTCATAAGATCAGATGGGTAACTGATTTCAATCATCCCAAGATAAAAGGAAGAGACCAAAACTACAATATAAATAGTGTAAGCCAGATAAAATGTTGACTTGTTAGTCATATTAACTTTTTCCATTATTTCTATATTTTTCCTTCATATGAACCATAGTTGTTAATTAGCTGTTGTGAAAATCTAAAAAAAATAAAAAATGGAATACGTTGGAATTTAGGATCAAAATATAAATGTAGCATTGGTTAACAAAATGAATTCAAAAGTATGATTGATATGTGAAGAGTAGAGTGAAGGGAATAAAAAGGAACTGACTTCACCAGCACTTTCGAGCTCGTCTTCAGAGCAGCCAGCCCAAAGTGGATGAGCCCTGAATGCTGCTTCCATATTGGAAAGGAACTCTTGTATTGCACCACTCTCCCTCTCTGGATCAGGAGCATTATTTGAAAATGAAACTATAAAACTGCAATACACACACAACACAATAAATTGATTTCACTTCATTCTATAATCTATTGTATCGTATCAGTATCTAAAATCATATCCAAACAGTTAGTCCTAAATCATAATTAATGAATGAATTAATAGCTATGTTAAGCTGTTCACTAACCAAACTTATTTGTACAGAATCATAAAAGTAGAGATTGAAGTAAATCGCATGATTAAATTTAAAGATGAGCGGAAAAGAATGATTGAAAGAAGAACAACCTTTTGATTGCTTTAACGAAATCAGCAGCGGAGGGATGGCGCATGCGCTCCAGGAAGTCGTGTAAGCCTAAGAAAACGTCGGCGTTTTCCATTCTACTCTCCTTCTGCCTCACTCTCAGTGTTGACAACACCAAGACGGAGACGCCTCCTTCTTGATGCGATCGATTTCGAATGCAATCACCATCTCACATCTTCACCTTCATCGACGCTTTTTTACTGTTCAAATTATTAAACATTTTTAATTCTTATTCTTGTTATTATAATTCTAATTCTAATTATAATTAAATTCTCTTAATTAGTATAAGTGTTTTTCCAACTGTGACAAATAGCTTATTTAAATTAAACATTTATGACATAAGCTCTCATATAATAAATGTTTATGTGATAAGTGATTAATTAAGTTAGTGGAATGAGCTCAAGCTACCGCTCTAACAAAAGAGAAAAATCCAAGGTAACAAAACATCAAACATCCTTATTTACCTATATAAACAAAAACAAAAAAAAATTATCCAAACGCCACCATAATCAAATAATAATAATTCTAAAAAAATATTAATAATATAATATAATTGTTTTAACAATATTCATTTCAGTATAAATCCTAAGGGTTGGTTCAGTGGGCCATGACAGTCTTGTATCTAATAGGTTCTAGTTTCGAGTCCTCACTAGTATCCAATACTTTGTAAGCATTCATAGAGCCCAAAGGTTTTCTTTATCTTGGATTGAGGCGTCGTCCCCTCATCCTAAATTTTATTCATTAACAAAAAAAATTCATCCATGCATCTTGTTTCTCTCTACCTCAGTTACTTGTCACTTAATTGCGAAATTTTAGATCAAATTTTACCTATATATCTTTTACTTACTTATAATAAGTACATTTTGACCTGGTTTTTCTATAGTTTAACATGTGTTAATGTGTTGCTTCAAAAAAAAAAAAGTGTTAATGTGAGACACAGGTAAATATGTACATACAACTAATTAAAATATTTTAATATAATAGGTTTTCCTCAATTAGATAAAAAAAAAGGCTTTCCTCAAGACCTAAGATAGCCGATGTGTGGTGCTTTAATGGTGGCTGGTAAGATATTTTTCTCAAGTTTAATGGAATATGAAAAAGAAAAGGTCAGAGGACAAAGTTGAAAAATTAAATTTGAGATCTGCACTATCAGTTTATGGATTTTTCACACTCTCACCTAATTATAAATTTATTAAAAATATTCAACTCTCATATTACCAATCTTAAAAATCATTCATTCATGATTTATAATTGATTGACGTTTTAAAACCAATACATGTTAAATATCCTATTGACCATGTGTATATATCTATTCTTCAATTATTTAACTTGTAATAATACACTTCAAGAAAAAAAAAATTCCTTGTAATATTAGGCAATGCAGTAAACCATCCCTCCCCCCACCCCACAATCGCAATTTAATTTTACAATAGCTTTCAATAGCATCTTTTAACAAAAGTGATATTTGAACAAAAAAAAAACATGATGCTTAACATCATATAAATGTATTTTCTCTCATTTATTTATGTTTTCTTCTATTTATTTATGTATTTCATCACTCCAAGATACTCACAAGTTTTATGGTATCTATACAGGATATCCAAATTGTGTATTCAAATACTCAGATCCGAACAGGAACTTTACGGAATGATTAACCAAGCTTTATTGTGACTTTATCATTACATAGCCACCCTAGTATAATATGAGAGAAACAGTTGATTGCTTTAAGCTCTGTATTTTCTGATATGAAATTTGCCAATTTCATTACATCAAAACATTTAACATATAAGCAGAACTATCAATACATTGCTTTTCACTACAAAGAACAAAAAACCAACCTCACACAACTACAAACAAAAGCATTGTGTAAAAGGAACAAAAATATAAATTAGAAAAGGCCTATGTTACATAACACCAAGTACAGTTGTCATCATATCCTTCTACACTCAAATAAGACTTGAAGGTATGGTGAAGAGATCTGTGTCCTTGAATCCACGTTCATGCAAAACTGCTAACATCAATGAACAGTTGAACCAGTCATGCTCGCCAGCTTTAAATGCCTGAAGAGATCTTCCATGTCATTTCTATCTGCAGAGATTTCTCACTCTCAAATCTGAAAACTGCCTTTGTTCTAGTTGCAATTAAATAATGAGTCCCCCTTAAATTAGGAAAATCCATCTTCCTTTAAATCAATCTAAATTAAAGCACTCCAAACAGCTCCATCCCCTTCACCACACTTTAAGTGCACATATTTAATCTTCTCCACTGACTTGCATATTCCACTGCAGCTCCAATCAAATGATGCAACACATATGTTACCCGCCTGCGCCTTCCACTCACAGTCTGCAAAAACATTAATTGTAAATGAGAAGTGAGAATCATAAGCAAAGGAGAAATAAGCTTTAAATTCTAGAGTCATGACTCATGAATGCAAATGGTATGCAGATGCAAGTTAGCTTAATGATTCCTTCCAGCACTACCAGGTTGAGGCAAATTTTATGAAGGACAACTTAAAGAAAGAGATACAAATATGTTAGCGAAGACGCAAAAGTTCATAATCCAGCGGTGGACCAGCTGTCACGTGGCACTAAGATTTGGAAGAGGTATTCCAGAGGGAGATGAGAATAGTATTTGTTGGTGTTTGTTTAGTATACAACTATGACAGAATAATATGCATTCTGTTAGGAGGTCACTTTAAATTAAGGGAAGAAGTAGTTATTTGGTGACACTGACACCAACATACATGCTATTTGCCATAGCTTTTAGAAGTACTTGAAACCAATATAGATTCTTTTGACAATTTGACTGAGAATGATGCATACTTAGATAGTGTTTTTAGAAACCATACCTGGAGGAGTCCCACAGCACATATTGCGGTCATCAATATGCTCAACTTCAAGACCAATGAACCATGAACCGAGTGAGACATCTTCATTAGCATATTTATGCAAAATCGGCCTGCAATCACAATAAGGACCCCCATGAATTTTTATTTTAAAACTTAATACTCTATAGTCTATACCATAAATGCAACATATTCTCACTGGTTATATAAACATATGAAGAGCTAAGACTGAGAGTTCATGTTTGGAAACATTTTAACTTGTCATGAAAATATTTCTTACTTTAATGAAATCATGCAAAATAAGAATTTTGCTATCAATAAAATCTGCTGAACTATCATTCTGTACATGGACAAATGTAGTCAAAGGCTTAATTTCACAAACACAACAACAAAGCCTTTTTAAAGGCTTAATTCCACATTAGAAAAAATTCTTCAGCTGCAAGTATAGCAAATAACTGCTGATCTGGTTATCCCTGCACAAAAATATGCAACAAAAAAAATACTAGGCTGTTGCCCATAGATCCGAAGATATCCAATCAAAATCAAGTACTGCATGAAAAACCATATACATACTGGTTAATGGAAATGTAAGTCGCTAGATCCTTAGAGATTGCATATATCTGCCCAGTTGCGTGTCGGAAGTATTTGTTTCCCTCTTCTCCAAACTTCCAAAACTCAGGTTCATGGTACTTGACATCCCTAGATATTATAAAACAAACTCCATAGATAAATAATACAGACATATTGAGCAGCAAAGAGGAGAAATAACCTCATTCCTAACACACACACACACACACACATAACACACACAAACATAGAAGTCCAGAGGAATTACTTTCGAGAAAGAACGGGTCCAGATTTCATACAGCCAATGTAGACTCTGGGTTTTGAACGATGACGAGCAAGGGTTGTTGCCAGGACACCTAATTAGCAACACATGTAAGAATAAAGTTTATTTGTGAGGGAAATGGGACAAAGGAAAGTGGGAAAAGAAACAATGGCAAGGAAACACCAGAAAGGTGTTGACAATCCTGGGAAAGCATTTACCTAAATTGACATGGACATCATCATCCACCTTGACATAGAAATCAGCATCCCAAATTGAAACTGCAGTAGAAAAGAAAATCTTTGTCTTTGCAGACAGTTCATGATAACCTTCAACATGTTCCTACAAGATAATGTATAACTGAAGATCACAATCCCACCGGCTTATCCATATTTTTTCCCATTCAATGCTTATGATTTACCATCTTCCTTACCAGGCGAAGGAAGTCTTTGTGCTGGGCTTCTTCTGAATCAATAGCTCGATCTAGAATGCTGTTGGAAGTTGCACTGGGAACAAAATGACAACATCGCCTATCAGCTTTCAATAGGGTAATAAACTAACAATGAGAGCAGGTCATGTAGAAATTGGAAGAATGCTGATTTCAAAATAAAAGTGGCACCTTCCCCACCCCCCCAATCCCCAAAAATATACCCAACACTAATTACAATGTTTATTTGCACAGGTAATAATAGCTCCAGAACGTTCCACTGCAAGCACAGAGCTACATGGATATATGTATGAGGTAAGGTAAAGAAATTGAATTACACCCTAGTACTCTTCTGCCCCAGATCTCTCTTGGTTAAGACTTCATAAATACAGTCATATGAATAATAAAATCATATAGCCAATTTACAAAATTACAATTAGACAATTGATCTTATCAAGTGATTTTGATCCCAAATTCATTATATTCAAGTATAAAAGATATAAAGCATATGAGGCAGAAGTTACATTGAAAACAATTAGTAAATAAGCAAACGTAAATATCATCGGTTAATTAGAGCATGGATCATTGTAATATGGAAAATAAGACCATCATACTTTCAACCCATATAACACACAAACAATACACCACATACCCCAAGGCCAGCAAGGTACACTCATGAGAGAAAAATTACTTCATGTAAGTTATAGTGCAATGAGCACCCATTGTTCAGTTCATTATCATACCCTAGGCATACAAACACAGGATACAAGTGCATCATCCCTCTTCTCAGCAAGAAAGGATCGACTTAAATAGAAAAGACAAAGGTCAACAGAGGGGTGGCACTGGTAGCGAAAGCAATTTTTTAGTCAATCATTGTTCTCTGAGTTTGGGGTTCAAAACTACTAGAATAGCTGGGCCTAACTCCACCCCAAAAGCTAGCTCATAGGGAGAGGATTGCCAAGTTATTATAAATGGTTCTTTACTCATATACCCAATCAATGTGGGACTTTAACACTTGACACCCCCCTCACGCCCAGGATTGTACATCTGGAGCATGAAGTTTGGAGGGTTGAACATCTGCGGGTGGCCCAACATCCGGATAAGCTCTAATACCATATTAGAATAGTTAGACCTAACTCCACCCCAAAAGCTAGCTCATCAGCGGAGGATTGTCTAAGTTATTATAACTGGTTCTTTACTTATACACTCAATTGATGTGGCACTTAACAAAATTGAAGTGCTGCATGATCCAAGAAAAAAGTCAAATGATGAATACTTAGTTGATTATGCATGATCACTAGAAAGTGGAGATAATCAGTTTTTAAAGAGATATCTTTGTTCTAACAAAGAGGCACGATCCTTTTGTGTTATTATCATATTAACTAAAATCGTGAATACCAGTGTTCCGTTAAACAGAAGAAACTCCTACTGCTTCACATTGTACACATTAATTTATCCGGTGACTCTCTGAAGGTGTTATTGTAATTCTCTCATGATTCAAACCATATTTTTGTTCTGATAATTTCATGTGGTGGGTGCAACCAGAATTGTATAGGCAATTTACCTGTGACCAATCATGAATCTGATAACAATTCCCTTCTCGCGTTCCAATTGAAGAAGTTGTTCCCCTGATAAAAATTTGGGGAGGGGGGTCAAAAACAGTACTATTAGAAATTAATCCATCACTACTAGGATCAATGTTCCCTTTAAAATAGGGAAAAATTGACCTCACAATTTTCGCCCTGATGTTAAGGGCATACCAAATTGGCTCTTAGACTAAAAGTTTTTTTTGTTGTTGGAAATAGGATATACCTTGAGGCATCCAAGTCTCTCTAACTGAATCACGCCGCTTTCTGCTACTGAAAGCTGTGTTTATGCCAATCACTATGAATGCCTTCTTCCTTGGAGGGCTTTCCCCGGAGGTCTTGGTTGAGTTATCTGAGTCTGAGATCTCACGAGAACTCCTAGCTGCTGCTAATTCCATCTGGAGCATCGAAACTTGCTTATCTAGAGCTCTACCATGCCTCCCAAGAAATGAAAAAAAAAAACATTAGAAAGAACTTCAATTGCTACAAAATCAATCAAAATGAAGACAGATTCCAGCTAGTACTCACTGGATAGCTTCATGGGTTTTGTACAACTCATCCATTGCATCCTTAGGCTGCTTCTAACATTCCAAAAATGGGAAGCAAAAAACGATTTCAAAATCAAAGTTTAAATAAATAAAAAAACATAAAAAAATTGTGACAAACGCAGAATAGAAACACTTTAAGATGATAGAGCATACCTTTTTGGTAGCACAGTCCCCTGAGACCACTTGCAGTTCTTGATCATGCCGATGCTGTGAAATAAGCATACCGTTTGATTCAGGTGGTTCCCACATCCTGCATCCAAAATTCTTCAGGATCAGATCATAAAGTTCAAATTTTGAAAACAAAAAGCCAACACCCAAGTTTCCAAATTTAGAGCAATCTAACTTCAAAGCTCAAAAGAATCATAATTTCATATATGAAATGAAAAAGTAGAGAGAGGGAAAAAAGGGATAGACCTGGATGTGATGAGCATACCAAGAAGGAAGGAAAAAACTGAGAAAATGGGAATCCATTTTGCAGATATTTTAGCAGAGGCACGAGTCTTCATCTTGTGTGTTAGGGAAGAAGAAGAATGGAAGATGAAGGGAAAAGAAGAGAAGATTGATGTATGTTATGAAACTATGAATATTGAAGTTAGCTGGGAATGTTAGACAAGGAATTGGTTCATTGACTCTTACAACCAGCAAATAGCAATGCAGATATAAGACTATATAATAACTATATATTGTTAATTGAAATTATTTATTTAGTTATGAAGTAATAATTTTATAATGAATTGGGAATTTAAGCGTTTTGTAAATAGTGATATTTATATGATAAAAGGAGTTACTGTAGCAGTCATGAGTTTGTTTTTGTCATGAGATTATTACAGCCATTTGTTGTTTTGTCAAAGGTTTGGCAGGTAAAGTTATGTAACGCATTGTGCCTTGTAAGAAACGGCGTCCCCTACTACTACTCCTCATGTATCACATTATCAACAGTCAATCGAGGCTTGAGTTTCGATTTGTGTTCGTAGAATCAACGTTCTAATTGGACGTGTCTTCAAACATGGTTTATTCTGTTTTTTGTTTTATGATGATTATCGAAATTAATTTATAATCGGTTATATTAATTTTGATGTCTAAACTTATATTTTCTCATTCAAATACTAACATCTTTACCGGTACTAAGGACTAATTTTCTTTTTTGGGTACGATTGAGACTATCAGTAACAAATTTGAATGACAAAAAAAGTATTTTTATCATTAAAAAAATATAACCAATATTTAATTTTTAGGACTTTTTTTTTTTTCAGGGTACTCTGCACGTAAATATAGAAACTAATCCTTCGAGATACTAGACAATGTTTAAGTGTGTATTTGGATGGGGTATTTTAAAATTTCAAGGAATTTGAAATGATAGGCAATTCAATTACTTCAATTTGATTCCCTTCATTTGTAAAACTTCATGTTTGGATAAAGTAATTAAATTCCTTCATTTGTAAAATTACTTATTTGGATAAAGTAATTAATTTTTTCTAAAATCATTATTTAAATAAAGTAATTTTTGTCTTCTTTCATAATTTTGTTTATTTTTAGGTTACATTTTAAATTTGATTATCATGATTTATAATACAGATTTTAGTCTTGATTATTATTTTTAAACAAACGTTCTAAAAAAAAGCATCAGACTAAAAACTTAAATCTCAACCTAATTATCCAAATTCAAACCACCAAGTTAGACTTGGCACAACCCAACTATAATGGACTTCACTGAACTGTGAGTCTTCTTTGGCGGACTCGAGGAAACAATGGTGGACGGCGAGCAACAAATGGAATGCATGCAGCACGCGGCGAAGGCGGTTGACGACATCTGGTTCGCAGGGACGATGGGAGGTAGTTTCCGATCTATGGGGCTGAGAGAGTACCGAACCGAGAGGAATTTATAAATTCCTTTTATTTAGGTGGATTTGAAATACTCTCATTTTCACTGAAACAGATACCCTCTTCAAGTATTTTAAATATCCTTAAACATTACTTTACCCTCTAAAATATTCTATCCAAACCAGATTTTCTCCCTACGCAAAATACGTGAATCGAACCTCTGACCACTTGTTTAGGGATCTGGATCTGTTACCACCCGGACCAACCACATGTCGGATATTTACTCCTAATTTTTTTTAAAAAAATACAAATAGTTTAGAATCACAATAAATTTTAAAAAGTGTAATTAGTATGTATGATTAGGGCCACAATTTTATACTAAAATCGGTTACTAACTTACTATTTTGATAAATCGATACTTATTGTTATCTTTTTATTAATAATTAAAATAAAAAGTAAAAACACATACATCAAATCAAATATTAATAAAAAAAATTGTCAAAAAACTATATTAATAAGTTTCAGTACAAAACTATTTATGTTAAGATGTTAATCATACACGTCACTTTAATTTAATTAAAAAAATATGTTCTAAGGTATTCTCAAAAGTAGTTTCGGGAGCAACTCCTTTTTTTTTTTTTTTTTTCTGAACGGAGCAACTCCTTTTTGGGATATGAATATATGATTCTCTTTCATCTGTCTTGCACTCTGGTGAATGAAGAAAATTTTACTGAAGTGCTTCACTATTAATAGTTAATAATTAATAAAATTTGAGAGCACTAAAAGAGATATAGTTTGTTGTGTTTATTTTATTAATCCAAGTGAAATCTAATTTCTCATGCATTCGAGCTTACCATTCTCGTGATTTTTTTTATATAACAAAAAGTTTAGATTGAGGAAGCACAAATCTCAGTGAGGATTTATAGTGGAATTTACATATTACTTACCAATATGGGAGATCTATGAAATATTTATATTTAAAGTAGGCATAACATAAAACTAAAAGTTTAATGTCCTTTCAAACAAAAAAGTTTAATTTTAATGTGTTTTTTATAAGTAAATCAATTACAAATCATCTTTTATATGACTTTTAAATTAGTTAAAATAAGAGTCAAACACTTTTAATAATATGGTAGTTTAAAAGATTTTACACTAAAAAAACTTGTCATACCAACCACTAAGATTTACATAAGATTTTAGATTTGTTACTAAATTATCACTAACATATTACAGTATTATTACACATTCTTTGTGACTTCAACTCAGCTAAATGTCATTAATTGTCTCTATGTCATTTGCAATGGATACATTTTCTAGTTTTAAAGACAATTACAATTAAAATAATTATAAAAGTGTCACATTTTTTTTCTCATGTTTCTTGTTTCAAATATTTGTATGTGAAAACAAATGAATATTTTTTTTCAGTGTCTCTTATAGAAAAATTTGGAAACAAGAAACCAAGCGAAAACAAGGTGACAACATGTGGTTGGTTCAAGTGGTAGTTGGCTTGGGCCTCCTAAGCAAGTGGTCAGGGGTTCGATCATTGACTCTTGTGTATGGAGAAAACCTGGTTAGGAGATATCAACCATTCGATGCAGTCCAGTATTAATATCTACAATTGTATACGAAGGATATCATGAAAAGCAAAAAAAAAAAAAAGTCACCGACTTTGCATTTCCAGATTCAAAGAACTCGTTGAATGGTTTGTCAATGGCTAAAGCTAATTACCAATAAACAAGTCAATAATTAGGTATTGAGAATGTTTTTGTTTTTATTTAAAAAAGAAAGAAAAAGACAAGATGACAAATTATTTTATTTTTTAAAGGAGGTGGGTTCTTACGTGCTTCCCTGCAAAAAATGGAAACTAACATGGCATTCCCTTTCCTGATTCACAGCCGTGGCCCATGCTTTGATTGGTCTAAAAAGTAAGGCCTTTGGAAAAGTCTCACGAGACTCCAGTCTCCATACATCAAATTTTCAAAACTTGCAAGTTTACCAAAATTCTTTGGTGAGTAGTATAATAATCGATAACCTATATCTATATCTATATAATATATAAAAAGAGAATGATTTCATGGGTTTGGATTAACATGTGCCGCTTCCGCATATAATTTCAAGTTTCGGTTTACACGTGTCAAATTATCATGCTTCGTGTCTCTATGGTCTTGTTCCGAACCTAAAAAGTTTTGGCTCGGATTCTTGACATAAATAACTTCCAAAATCGTGCTTTAATGACATTTAAGGAGGATTTCCGCATTTACATGATTTTTGATTTCCTTTCCTAACAGATTCAAATTCGAAATAATTGGGATATCAAAATTCAACAATCATATTAAAATCAAATCCCTGGTCAAATCACCATTGTATAGGTTGAATCAATATATTGATGACAATAAAGATGATTTAATGGGTAATCTGAATCACTAATATTGGAGTGAGTATTTAAATATGGCATATGGTGAAACAAATTTCAGTGCTCCATCTTCGTCGCTCAATCATCTATATAATATACAAAAGAGAATGATTTCACAGGTTTTGATTAACAGGTGTCGTTTCCACATACAATTTCAAGCTTCGGTTTACACGTGTCAAATTATCATGCTTTGTGTCTCTATGGTCTGGTTTCGAACCTAAAAAGTTTTGGCTCAAATTCTTGACATAAATAGCTTCCAAAATCGTGCTTTAATGCATTTAAGGAGGATTTCCGCATTTACGTGATTTCTGATTTCCTTTCATAACAGATTCAAATTCGAAATAATTGAGATATCAAAATTCAACAATCATATTAAAATCAAATCCCTGATCAAATCACCATTGTATAGGCTTAATCAATATATTGATGATAATAATGATGATTGAATGGGTAATCTGGATCACTAATGTTGGAGTGAGTATTTAAATATGGCATATGGTGAAACAAATTTCAGTGCTCCATCTTCAGTCGCTCAGTCACGTTCTTGTTCTTTCGTGCCAAGCTCCTTTTCGCATCTCTATCTATGAGGTACCTCTACCTTTTCTTTTACTCTATCAATTGGCGTGCCAAGCTCCTTTTCGCATCTCTATCTATGAGGTACCTCTGCCTTTTTTTTTACTCTATCAATTGGCTTTGTATGATTCACGACTTTTTATTTTGGTAATGTGTTCTTTTCTATTTGTTGCTTTATTTGGTATTCTTGCTGATATCATGTGGTTCAAGTGCAGTGTCGATTGAAGCATTGGATAGCTTCAAACAACTACACTGAAATATAAGAAGTTCCCTTGATCCCTTTGTGCCTTTTCCTTCATGTGCCATCTTCAACCTTCCCCTCTTTGTTGTAATTTTTTTTTTTGGGTTAAATACGTTTTGGTTAAAGTAATATTTTTGTCCCTATACGTGACATTGATTTTCAATTTGGTCTCTATACATAAAAAGTTATCAATTTGGTCCCTATACGTGACACTGATTTTCAATTTGGTCCTTACCGCTAATTGGTATCTATATAAGAGGGACCAAATTACAAATTATTATCACGTATAGGGACCAAATTAATAACTTTTTACGTATAGGGACCAAATTGAAAATCAGTGTCACGTATAGGGACCAAAATATTACTTTAACCATATGTTTTTAGTCCCTCTAAATATATGATTTTTTGTTTTTAGTCCCTATAATTTTTTTTATCCATTTTTAGTCGCTACAAAATGCTTTGTTATGTTTTTTATCCCTACCATTAACTTAAGTTGTTAATTGATGACATGGTTTGTTGAAATTACCTTAAAGCCCCTGCCTGCCATGTGTCTTATTTTTAATGAGGTGGATTTTTTTATTATATAACTGGTTTAATTTATGTTAAATTTGTGCAATTGTGTAAGATATTATTTTATTAAAGGAAATGTAATTAAAAAAGGTCCATCAGAGAGACGTGAATGGTCCTTGCTCCTTCGAAAACGACACAGGAACAAACATGAACAATGTTGAATGAAAACTAAAACACACACTGAAACTGAGAATGTATCTAGCCAAGTTAATACCCTAGATTCATAAAGTTAGTTAGCTTTCCGTTTTCTGTTAAAGTTAGTTAGCTTTCTGTTTGTTAGTTAGCTTTCTGTTAAAATTTGTTAGCTTTCTGTTTTGCAGTTGATCTTTCCCCCTTGTACATAGCTCCTATATATATATTGCCTCTGTAAAGTGCTAACATCAATTGATTCTGAGAGAAAGAAAATCTCAGTTGTATTTTGTTGAGGAAGTGTCATTCCCCTCTTTTCTCTCTATTCTCTGCATTTCCAAATTAATGGAGTCTATAGTGAATTTTCACATGTTATCAGAGCTCCTTTCCTAGGGGCTCTGCTACTGCTGCGTTCTATTCTCTCTCTATAGATTCATTCCTATTTCTTCAATCTCTGTGTATACCTCTTTTCTTGGTCAAACCCTAAAAATTGAAAATGGCTGAAGTTGTTAACAATGGTGGTGCTGCGAATGGTGCTGGAAATGGAGGTGTTGATCCTTCTAGCCCATATTTTCAACATTACAATGAGAATCCAGGTGCGATTCTTGTTCCTGATTTGTTAGCCGGTGAGAATTATCATGTTTGGTCAAGAGCTATGTTCATGGCTCTAAAAGCGAAAAATAAAGAGGTTTTCATCGATGGATCTCTGGAGAAACCTGCTCGAAATAACCCTAATTTCGTAGCATGGGACAAATGCAATACATTGGTAATGTCCTGGATCACCAGGTCAATTGATCGTTCAATTGTTCGTTGTGTGCTTTGGATGAACACAGCCTTGGATATATGGAAAGATCTCAAGAAGAGATACTATCAGGGAGATGTTTTTCGAATTAGTGAATTAGAAGAGGAGATGTTCATGCTTAAGCAGGGAGATTCTTCAATTACTGAGTATTACAACCACCTTCAAGAGCTGTGGCAGGAATTGGATAACTTCATGCCAATTCCTGGATGTTCCTATGAGATGAAGTGTTCTTGCGATTTAGTTCCCACTATTAAGTCTTACAGGGAAAGGAATTATGTGATTAGGTTTTTGAGAGGCCTAAATGAGCAATAATCTGCTGTTAGGTCACAAATCATGATGATGAAACCTCTACCAGATGTTGGAGAAGCATTCTCACTGCTAATTCAACAAGAAAGACAGATGAACTTTCAATTTGGTGATTCTCGTGCCTTAGTAGCTACCACTGATTCAAGTAGAAGAGGGAGAGGAAATAGAGGAAGAAATCAGAATTATGGAGGAAGGAATGGAGACAAAGGAAGAGGATACAAGGTTTGCACTTATTGCAACAGGAGTGGACATACAGTGGATACATGCTACAAAAAGCATGGATATCCACCAAACTATGAAAGAAATAGAGTACCAAACAACTATGTAATGGATGATGACATTCAAGATGAAGATGATAACCAATCTGTGAAGTCTATGAGGAACAAAGAAGTGGCAAATGATGTTACACAGCCCTTCTTCACACCTGAGCAGCACAAAGCTCTGTTGAGCTTGTTACAGAAAGGAGGTCCTACTTTTCACAATGCAAACCAAGTGGTTGCAACCAGATCAGGTATCGTATGTTCAGTCACAAATTTAGAAAAATCAAGATGTTGGATATTAGACACAGGGGCAACTGATCATGTTTGTCACTCAATGACATTTTTTCACTGTCACAAGAAGATAAAGCCAATTTCTGTGAAATTACCTGATGGAAATCAAATATTAACTGATATACCAGGAACTGTGTTCTTTACCAAAGATCTATTCCTCACGGATGTCCTATACATTCCCAATTTTACCTTCAATTTGATATCCATTTCAAAATTGACCAAGTTACTTCACTGTAAATTGATTTTCACTGACACTATTTGTCATATACAGGACAATCACTCATTGAGGATGATTGGTGCAGCTGAGTCAAGAGCTGGATTGTATTCTTTGAGTTCACAGACTTTTTTGAAATTTCCTAGTCCTTCTATGAGTGTAAGATGTATCAATTCTTTTGATTCTGTTAAGAGTAATGTTTGGCATATGAGACTTGGACATCCATCTCATGTAAAACTTACCGAAATCAATAAAATCTTTCCTTTTGTTAGTTGTGCCAAGTTGCACAGTCCCTGTGATGTTTGCCACATCGCAAAACAAAAACGTTTGCCTTTTCCTGATAGTGAGTCTAG
Source organism: Sophora flavescens (assembly GCA_030762895.1). Classification (NCBI taxonomy): domain Eukaryota; kingdom Viridiplantae; phylum Streptophyta; class Magnoliopsida; order Fabales; family Fabaceae; genus Sophora; species Sophora flavescens. The sequence goes on along the minus strand of CM061067.1, from coordinate 52,018,837 downwards.
GTCTCAACACCCTTTTGATCTTTTACACATGGATATTTGGGGGCCTATCTCATCCCCTTCCTTGTTGGGACATAGATACTTCCTTACAGTAGTTGATGATGCTTCTCGGCATACATGGATCTTCTTTATGAAGTTAAAATCTGAAACTTCAACTCACATCAGGGCCTTTCTCTCATTAATTGAGACTCAGTTCAATGCCAAAGTTAAGATCATCCGGTCTGATAATGGGGGGGAATTCAAACTAGACCAATTATATGCAGATAAAGGAATTATCCACCAGACATCATGTGTGGAAACCCCACAACAAAATGGAATAGTTGAGAGAAAACACCAACATATCCTAGGTGTGGCTCGGGCTCTCCTATTTCAATCACACCTCCCCAAAATATTTTGGACTCAAGCCATCACTCATGCTATATACCTTATAAACAGACTACCCACTCTTTAATTATCAAACAAATCTCCATATGAAATCCTATATCAAACACTGCCTGACTTTTCTCATCTAAAGGTTTTTGGATGTCTAAGCTTTGCATCCACTTTGACTGCCAACAGAAAGAAACTTGATCCTAGAGCTAGAAAGTGTATTCACTTAGGTTTCAAGAGTGGGACAAAAGGATATCTTTTGTTTGGTCCTAAATCCAAAGAGATCTTCATCTCTAGAAATGTGGACTTCTATGAGAATGTCTTCCCTTATAAGACAGCAGAACACAATCTCCAAAATATGCCTGACCAAACTAATAATAATGTCCAAGATCCTTGGCTTGATATTACACCACAATCCTCAGTAAGTCAGTGTCTCAACCCACCTCAAAATACTGAGAATATTCCTAGCCAAGTCAATCTATAACCAAGTCCTCAAAATATTCCTATTAGACAGTCCACTAGAGAGAGAAGACCTCCATCTTATCTGCAAGAGTACCACTGTTCTTTGGTCTCATCAGCAGCTAATGACTCAACTCACACATCTCCTAACAGTATCAGGTACCCTATTTGTAGCTTCCTTTCATATGATAAACTGTCTGCCAATCACAAACACTTTTCTTTGAACATATCCACTGCTGTTGAACCTGACACCTATGAAGAAGCTGCTAAGCATTCTTGCTGGCATCAAGCCATAGACAATGAATTAGCTGCACTGACAAAAACCAATACTTGGACACTCACCACTTTACCTCCAAATAAAAGGGCAGTAGGATGCAAGTGGGTTTTCAAGGTAAAGCATAAGGCGGATGGGACTGTGGAAAGGCATAAGGCTCGGCTAGTAGCCAAGGGCTTCACACAAACAGAAGGTCTTGACTACTTAGAAACTTTTAGTCCAGTGGTTAAAATGACTACTGTTAGACTCCTCCTCTCCCTTGCTGCTTCACTTGGCTGGCACTTACATCAATTAGATGTAAATATAGCTTTTTTACATGGAGATCTATTGGAGGAAGTGTATATGAAGGTGCCACCTGGTTTGTGATCCCTAACACTAATCTGGTCTCAGAACCTGCAGAGGTCTCTGTATGGCTTGAAACAAGCAAGTAGGCAGTGGAACTCAAAGTTAACTGAAACACTTTTGGGATTGGGATATGCACAATCCAAAGCTGACTATTCCTTATTCACAAAGTCACGACATACAGGATTCACTGCTATCTTGGTGTATGTGGATGATTTAGTCCTTGCTGGAAGTGATCCTGATGAAATCAAGAGTATAAAAACCACTCTTGATCAAAAATTCAGTATTAAAGATCTAGGAGACCTCAAGTACTTCCTAGGTTTTGAAGTTGCCAAGTCTCAATTTGGAATTGCCTTATATCAGAGGAAATACACTCTTGACTTACTTCAAGAGACTGGTTTGTTGGGCTCCAAGCCCTGTTCAACCCCAATGGACCCAAATCAAAAGATCAGTAAGGACTCAGGCACACTGATCTTATCTGACCCTGCTACTTACAGGAGGCTTATTGGTAGACTTCTATACCTAACTCACACAAGACCAGATATATGCTATGCTGTTAGCAACCTCAGTCAATTCCTCTCTGCCCCAACCAATGTGCACTACACTGCTGCATTGAGAATTGTTCGGTTTCTGAAACAATCTCCTGGTCTGGGCCTATTCTTTCCCAAGGACTCAGACCTGTCCATAAAAGGTTTTACTGACTCAGATTGGGGGGCATGTCTGGACACTAAAAGGTCTGTGACTGGTTTTTGTTTCTTCCTTGGCAATTCTCCCATATCTTGGAAGAGCAAGAAGCAGTCCATAGTGTCCAGGTCATCTGCAGAAGCAGAATATCAAGCATTGGCTCAGGCCGCTTGTGAAGCTCAGTGGTTACTTTATTTGTTGCAAGACTTAAGAGTGAGTCATCCCAAACCAGTGGTGTTGTACTGTGATAACCTATCTGCACTTCACATAGCAGCCAATCCAGTCTTCCACGAGCGTACTAAACATATAGAACTGGACTGTCACACTGTCAGGGACAAACTCCAAGCAGGATTACTTCATTTGCTTCCCATTGGCACTTCTGATCAGGTTGCAGATGTCATGACCAAACCTCTCCAACCAGGTCCATTCACAAAGTTACATGCCAAGAAGGAATGCTCAACATTCACACTCCAGCTTGTGTTGGGGGGGGGGGGGGGGTGTTGAATGAAAACTAAAACACACACTGAAACTGAGAATGTATCTAGCCAAGTTAATACCCTAGATTCATAAAGTTAGTTAGCTTTCTGTTTTCTGATAAATTTAGTTAGCTTTCTGTTTGTTAGTTAGCTTTCTGTTAAAATTTGTTAGCTTTCTGTTTGTTAGTTAGCTTTCTGTTTTGCAGTTGATCTTCCCCCCTTGTACATAGCTCCTATATATATATTGCCTCTGTAAAGTGCTAACATCAATTGATTCTGAGAGAAAGAAAATCTCAGTTGTATTTTGTTGAGGAAGTGTCATTCCCCTCTTTTCTCTCTATTCTCTGCATTTCTAAATTAACGGAGTCTATAGTGAATTTTCACAAACAAAGGACTCCAGTGTTCTTGGGTAGCTTTACATGAACAAAAAATACCGGAAACAGATTTTGAACAAAACATTCGCAGACCCATTTGGTCATTTCAACAAACAGCTTCTATACGGGAACTCGTCTTCTCCGTTGCATAAGCTCGTCTTCTCTGAGTTACAGGTTGAACTCGTCTTCTCAGTTTCCACCTTGGAATAGCTGACGAACTCGTCTTCTCCGAGTTACAGGTCGAACTCGTCTTCTCCGTTGCAGAAGCTCTTCGCATGGCTGACTCTTCGCTACGGGAAGCTCTTCGTATGGTGAACAGGAATGAAGCAGATTTTGGGGAGGGAAGGGACGGAGTCACGAACAACACTTCAGACTTGAGGGATGAATCACTGAATCTAATTGATCTGGGGGTTAGGGATTTCATAGAATTAAAAAAAATTTGTTAAATAATTTAATAAAAATAATAATTATAATCATCAAAAAGAAATTAATAAATAAAATTCGACTAAGTTGCCACGCCATTGTAATGTTTCGAGTGGCAAGGGTCATCATTTAAAGAGTAGGGACCAAAAACATAATTATAGTATTTTGTAGGGATTAAAAAAGGCCAAAAAATTTTATCGGGTCTAAAAGCAAAATGTCTTATATTAATAAGGACTAAAAATATATTTAATCTCTTTTTTTCAAATGGTTTTTTTTATTCTTTTCTTATTTTTGGTGTTCTACTATTCCTTATATTTTTTTCTTCAGATCTTGGTTTTTTCATTTTTTCCCCTCCATTTCCAGCTCTGAATGACTTTCCCTGGATTTCCAACCTCATCATCTTTTGATAGTGGTGAATCTTTATACGAGGGTTGGAAAAACGTTGAAGAGGTGATTGCTTTTTTGCTACCGATTGAATCTTTTGTGAAATTTGCGTCAAAGGATTTCTTAGATCTTGAAATCTTAGCTTCATTAAAAAATTTTAAATCTTACTAATGAATTATTTACATTTTTATAGAGATATATTTCATGAAGTTAGGACTGATCTTAAACCTAGATTATTTTTTGTTCAGCATTTGATTTTGTTCTCAAGGTTTCTTAGTAGTAGACATTATATTTCCCTAGCTATAAATTAATAGCTAATGAAGGAAACATGTCAAATTGTGTAATAACGATACTACACGCAACGTGGATACCAAAATATCAAATGTATAGATTTAAATACCAATAATTATATTGTTATTATATTTTCAAAAATCGCTCTTTATTTTAATCACAAGAGCCATTATTGCAAATATAATAACAATATTATTATTGGTAATTGAATCTATACATTTGATATTTTGGTATCCACGTTGCGTGTAGTATCGTTATTACACAATTTGACATGTTTCCTTCATTAGCTATTAATTTATACATAGGGAGATACAATGTCTACTACTAAGAAACCTTGAGAACAAAATCAAATGCTGAACAAAAAACAATTTAGGTTTAAGATCGGACCTAACTTCATGAAATGTATCTCCTTCTATTGTAAAAATGTAAATCATTCATTAGTAAGATTTAAAATCTTTTAATGAAGCTAAGATTTCAAGACCTAAGAAATCTTTTGACGCAAAATTCACAAAAGATTCAATCGGTAGGAATTTGAATCTGTTAGGAAAGAAAATCAGAAATCATGTAAATGCGGAAATCCTCCTTAAATGCCATTAAAGCACGGTTTTGGAAGCTATTTATGTCAAGAATCCGAGCCAAAACTTTTTAGGTTCGAACCAGACCATAGAGACATGAAGCATGGTAATTTGACTCGTGTAAACCGAAGCTTGAAATTGTATATGGAGGTGACACCTGTTAACCCAGACATGTGAAATCATTCTCTTTTGTATATTATATAGATTAGGAGTGAGAATAATCTCGAAGAAGAAAGTTACAAGTGTCAAGTTATCCTTAAACTCCTCTCTTATTAGGGGTGTTCACGGATTGGATTGGATCGGTTTTGAGTTAAAAAGTCATCCGATCCAATGATAAAAACATCGTGCGGTTTGGATTGGATCGGTTTGCTTCCTTAAAAAAATCCGATCCGATCCGATCCAATCAAATGCGGTTTGGATTGGATTGGATAATTTGGTTTTTGTCATACTTTATTTTTTTTTTCTAATGTCAAGTGTCCTTTCTACTTATTTAATAGTGGATAAAAGATAATCTTCATTTTAATTTGGGAGTTTGAGAAGAAAAAAATTATTAATATTTTTTAACACGTTCTTTTATATTAATTCTCTATATCTACTCCTACTTATCCTATTTTTTTCCTTGAATCGACTACAAATAAATTGTAGCTAAGTATTTTTCAAATTTACTTAATTGTTTTCCTATTTTTCATGATTACTCAATCAAATATATATATGCTATGCACCAAAACTTTTAGTAAAATATAACTTCAAGACATTAATATTTATTCTAAATAGTCTTATATATGTCATTCCAACAAAAATATTAAAGAGAATGAGGGATATAAAAGTATGAAGAATAATGTTTAAGTATGAGTAATACTATAATTTTAAAAATAATAATATATGTATATAATAGATCGGTTTGGATTGGATTGGATTGGATTTCACTATAGGATCCAAAATCCGATCCAATCCAATAAAAAATTGCGGTTTTTTCGGTTTTCAGTTTTTTCGGTTGTCGGTTTTTTCGGTTTTTCGGTTCAGTTTTTGCGGTTTGAATCGGTTTGGATCGGTTGATGAACACCCCTATCTCTTATGTTTCATCCTCTAAAGTATTCCTTCCAAAAATATATGATGTGTCTCAACCCCATGCATTTGATGTCCACAATTATTCTTTGCAACTAGCCTACCATTTTTTAAGGAAGGAAATTTCGAATTATTTATTGTATTTATGTAATGTTTTAATTTGTTTATGAATTTAATGATATGATTTAATTTTTGATTTCAAAATGGGTGTGAATAATCAATGTAATAGTAGCATATGATCATCAAATCAAATACAAATATTATTGGTTTGGAGATAAAGTAAAGTATTAATGCAAATATTTTTTTTGTGAATAAAAGACATTACAAAATGCTAAAAATTTAATCATATTAATAAAGTCCAAAAAAGGTCAGTACTGTATGTATAAGCATTTTCATAATTTGTTGCAGTGGATAAATCTTTCCTTATGGCTTTCTTTAAATAATTAATAATGCATTTTTTTGGTATTGTTTATATTTCATTGTTGTTAAAAAACCAATTATATTTGAATGCCAATATTATGTGTTTGGCATTTCATTGTATTATTGACCATTTGATTGGCATTTTTTTTAATTTAATTTAATAAACATTGCTTCCAAAACGTATATAGCACTAAATGTTCATAGAGGATAAATCAATTAAATTTTCAAGAGAGAATAATAAAGATAATATGATAAATAAATATATATTTCTTAAAATTTGTTAACTTGCACAGAAAAATAGAGAAAAAAATATAAATAGAGAAAAAAATATAATATGATAGTAGTAGTAGTAGTAGTAGTAGTAGTAGTAGCAGTAGCAGATAGTAGCGATAGTAAGCGATGGAGAGGAGTAGAGCGATGGCGTGATGCAGAGCGAGAGCGATAGTAGTAGTAGTAGTAGTAGTAGTAGTAAAGAGTGAGTAGATAGTAGCGAGAGAGTGAGCAGAGTAGATGAGCAGCAGGAGATAGAGAGCGATGAGCAGAGAGTAGCAGAGGAGTAGCGAGTGAGTAGCAGTGATGGATGAGAGATAGCAGCAGATGCAGAGAGCAATAGCAGTAGTAGTAGTAGTAGTAGTAGTAGTAAGATACATAAATATATTTTCTAAAAATGGTTGACTTCAATAAAAAAATATATTATGAAATCAAATATATTATCAAGAGAGAAGAAAAAATAATATGATAGATAAATATGTTTTCTGTAAATGGTTTTCTTGCACAGAAAATGAAGATAAATAAATCAAATAGATTTTAAAATAAGAATAAAAAATAATATGATAGGTAAATATATATTTTATAAAAGCGGCTTTTGCTTTGGATATATATATATTTGTTATTAAATATTCAGAGAAGTACGATACTAAGTTAGTGAAATAAAAAGGTAAAATTTTTTCATCAATCAAAATATTTTTTATTTTGTTTATATACATCATCTTTTTGTATTATCATTAAAATTTTATTTTCAAATAAACATCTTTTTTAAAATAACAATATTCACCCTTTATTTTATTTTTTCTAGACATACAGACATTTTATATTTATCTTTATTTTTAATCCATAAATATTATGATATTCCAGCATTGCACGGATAACATGCTGGAGTGCATATTTACAAAATAACATATACTAACTATTTATAATTTGAGTAAAAAAAACTATTTACACTTCGAGTCATTATTTTATTTTAATATCAACAACATATATTAAGTTAATATCTTTACACTCTGTGGTCGACGGTTAAGACGAAATAAATTTTTTAACAATCTTTGGTATATGTTTTTCAAAAAAAAATTTAAAAAAAATGTAAAATCATCAATTACATATTTTTTGTAAAATCCTAAAAAGATAGTATATTCCTCGTGCATGGCACGAGTCAACACACTAGATTATAATATACTAATTAGGGATCCAAATTTCACTATTGAGCTATCTATGACTGACATGTGGCGCCACAATAATGGACCAAGTGTCAACACCTCCTTTTTTTTTTTTTACAAAGTTTTTTCATTAATTTTTTTAATTTTTTCTTCCAGATTTACTTTTATTTTTTTAAAAATTTATTTTTATAATAAATCATTTTGAAAATTTTTTAAAAACAATTTCCCTAATTTTTTATATAAATAATTTGTTTTCTAATTTTTTTTAAATGTCTTTTAAAAAAAAATTACTAACTGTTTTTTTAAAAATTTTGTCGAATTATTTTTTTTCCTAATTTAATTTGTCCTTTTTTAAAAAAATATTTTTTTATAATTAATTTTGTTTTTCTAATTTGTTTTAAATATATTTTTCCCCTACTATTGTAATTTTTTAAGTATATATTTTTGTATTATTTTAATTTTTTTCCAAATTTGTTAATTATTTTTTTCCAATTATTTTTTTCTTAATTTTTTTATATAATTTTTCCCTTTTTTTTTCCCTAGTTTACTTTTTTTAAAAAAAATTATAATTACTTTTTATTTTTCTAATTTTTTTTAGATATCTTTTTTCCTAATTTTTTTAATTTTTAAAATATTTTTGTAATAATTAAATTTATTTTTCTTACCTTTTTAAAAATATTTTTTTTATTATAATTAAATTTTTACATTTTTTAAAATATTTTTCCTAATTATTTTAAATATTTTTGGTTAAAATAATTTTTTTGTCTATATACGTGTCTCTGATTATCAATTTGATCCTTATACGTAAAAAATTTGTAAATATGTCCCCATCTGTGACTACCGCTATCACTTTAGTCCCTACCGTAACCCATCGTTAGTAACCGTTATCACTTTGGTCGCTATACATGTCCCTGATGGTCAATTTGGTCCCTATACTTGTCACTGATTGTCAATTTGGTTCCTATATGTAAAAAACTTGCAAATCAGTCCCCATACTTAACTATTGTTATCACTTTAGTCCCTCTCGCCACTACAACAGATTAGACTTTTAATAACGCACCTTTTATAGCATTTCCGTGTGGAAATGCTATTAAAAGTGATGGGGAGACTTTTAATAGTGTTTCCTTTAGAAAACGTTATCTTAGGTATCACCTAAGATAGCGTTTCCGTGTGGAACCGCTATTAAAAGTGCCACTTAGGAAAAGATAGCGGTTCCACACGGAAACGCTATCTTAGGTATCCCTTTTCTTCAGAACAGCAAATTAAACGCGGGACGACGTCCTTGGTTTTCTTCCCTCTTTTTTCTTGCTCTCTTCATTCTACTGTAGCTCGTTGCCATCTCTTTTTTCTTCCCTCACCTTCGTTGCTCGTTGCCGCTGCTGTTGTTGACCATCCTGCAGCCGTCACCGCCCGTTCAAGCCCTTCCCTCTTCCATCGCATTTTCCTCTTCGCTGATTGGTAAGTCCCCTTGTTTCTCTTTTTTCTCCCTTGTTGGAAAGGATGCTTATTATGACATTACTAAGATTTTCTCATATTGGGGTTCCTAGGTGAGCTTACATTTGAAAGCTTCTCAAATGCTGTGAAACTCCGGTCACAGAACTGAAGTAACTATCCATTTCAAAGGTAACTCTATCTGTTGGAATCGTTCACTATATATGCAGAAGATTTTTATTGAGTTAATGAAGGCATCTGTTAATGAAGATAAATGTCTCGTGTAGATAAAATGTAGATTTTATTAATGTTAATTATTCATTATCTCAAGTATCCAGTTATGTTGGGATTGTTAAGTGCTGTTGGATAATAGCAACAACTATTGCATGCTGAGCTCTTTTGTTGCACATGACTTAAGGTTTTTTGTAGCTTTTTCTCGTGTGTTATTTCCTCGAGATCATTGAGGATTTTGAAGTTTGCACTTAGTACTAAGACTTTGATATCAGATTAGGGCAGACCACAAGTCGATAGATCTAATTGTTGAGGAAACTACATATGTTAATTAGAACCTGGTTTATGTTATAAATAAATCAAGTAATGAAAACAAGATAAATTCCATTTACTCTGAAGCTGAACTGAAATGAACATTCAATTACCATAACCATTGTTTCCTTTCCAGACCGATAGCCCATTAATGGTCAAGCCACAAATATGAGATTCTCGCTAATCTTGACATTGGCAAATTCTTAAACTATCTCTGAATCTATGCTCCTCTTCCCCAATGTGCCCAATACCAAACTCTAATCTTGACTCTTGTTACTTGGAATGACATATAGGCAGCCTCTTACTCGATTAAGTCTGGTTTTGTTTCATTTTGTAAATTTCCTAGAGGTAGGTGTGCATCTTCAGGTTGTGATTTATTAAAGTGTGTGACCCTTTTGTCACAGACCTTGTTTAAAAAAAGAAATAGCAAATCAAATATCAGGTATCTTAAGTAATTTAAGCATGCTAATGTACTGTTGTAGCTGTTATCGTGAGATAATACTATTAAAGCAATATTTAGTACTTCTCCATTGATATAGCATTTATGTTGCTAGGTTTAATGAATTTGATGCCAATGGTGGACCCATTGCGAAGGAGTTGATTCCCAAGCTCACTGTTTTGAAGAAAAGATGGTCCTCTAGATTGGGGTTAGAACTAGCAGATTTCCAGCTCTTGGTTCATGCCGCCCGTTAAACCTTTAACCCTTATAACAGAGACATACTATTTCCAGCTATAGCAAAAAAGAACTAGAAACTTATCCCCTGCCTGTTAAACCTTTAACTCTCTAACTACATAATGCACCTTAATTTACTTTTGACCATCCTAAAAAGATCTCCGTGTCTTAACAAGCTCCACTGTTCCAACGCAAATAAAATGGTCAGGGATGGAAGCTCCCCACCACGCATCAACCTGCAAAGCATAACAACAGAACAACAACACCACCAACAATACAACACAAGGCATCATTCTTTCCTTGACTTTCCTTTGAATAATCCCCTATGTTGCAAAAAATGTTGTGATAGCTTTAGTCAGTATAGGTCAAGCAAGCATATTGCTCTCATCAATGTCTTCCCTTTCAAGCTCTTCCTTTTGCACCAATACAGGTACTCAGGAATTGACCCATCTTCTCCAATAACCCAGTTATGCTCCGCAACATCACCCAATGCCATCCTTAGTCTTGGGTGTGCAAACTATAGATGTTGAATGTCATCATTACAATTAAAAAAATAATATACAGTCACTGGCACTATCAAATGATATGAGTTTAAAGACATAATTACATGGATCAAATGAGGTTGAAAGGAAGAGGCCAACGTAAGCAAATCTAGGTTTTTCTGAGTTCTCCACCTTACGTTGTCAGAGTGTCGTCGACGGCGGCGGGCGGCGTGAGGCGAGAGCAAGAGGGACTAAAGTGATAACGGTAGTCACGTATGGGGACTAATTTACAAGTTTTTTACGTATAGGGACCAAATTGACAATCATGGACACGTATATGGACCAAGTTGACAATCAGGGACACATATAGGGACCAAAGTGTAAGACTAAGTCCTCATTCATGTTTTGATGTATGACAAACAAAGTGTATTTTGCATAAGATTTTTGATTTTGACTATGTACTTATTACTTGTTAAGTTTCATGCAAGATCACTCATGAAAAAGAAAAAACAAGGATTAAACAAGAAGACGTCCAACAAAGTAAAACAAGCAGACGTCCAACAAAGTAAATCAAGCAGACGTCCAATGAAGCGATAAAAAGCTGACGTCTACTGAAGTAACAAGAAGAGCTCGTCTACTGAAGTAACAAGAATAGCTCGTCTACTGAAGTAACAAAAAGTGCTCGTATACTAAAGTGGCATATGGAGCTCGTCTACTAAGTTTACGCTCTTTGGACTTACTAAGATCTTAATGAGAAGCTCCGTCCACTAACATGGCATATAAAGCTCGTCTTCCAGTTGGAGCACGTCCAATTACCTTGTGTTAGTACTCTCGTCTGCTGACGTGGCAAATGGACTCGGCTATTTTTTACTCTTCAAATAGACTCGGCTATTCTTTCAGATGGAAACGGTTATTTTCAAGAAGGACTCAAACTCTAAAAGAACCAACAGAATCTTATTTCAAGAACAAGAATCAAGAAAACAGATTTTGTTAAATCAGATCCAAATCTGTTTTAATTGATCCCAACGACTATAATTTGTTTTCTATATAAAGAGGGATCAAAGGAACACTTTTTAACAACAACCTTATTGATTCTGAAAAGTGAGAATACGAAAGATTCAAAAGCTTCCAAAAGTGCTTCGTCGTTGAGAGAAAAGTGTGATATTACTTAGAACTTCAATTTGTATAATCAGACTTTTAGAGTCTTTCTTCTACTCAATTCTTTATGTGAATTAGTGTGATTAAGAGAGGGTATCTCTTAGGATTGAACAAGGATAGAAGGGATCCTTGGGTATAGAAAAGCAAGTGTGATTTCTGGTGAGTTCTTGAGCAAGGAGGTTATCCTTGTGTTGCTGTAATTGGAATTTTGTAATTGCTGATTATAGTGGAGAAAACCGCAAAGGTGTAGGACTGGATGTAGGCTTACCAGAGGAGGTAGTCGAATCGGGATAAATCGGTTTGCGTGTTCTTCTCATCTCTAAACTCCATATACCTGTTATATGCACTTGTGTGTTGTGAATGAGTTTTTAAGAAAGCTTGTTAACTTGAATCTTTGATCTACAATCTGGGCTAAACTTGTTGTTACTTCTTATAATTCTTCTTAACATCATTACTTGTTACATAACCTGATTCTTGGGAATTAAAATTGAGTGAAAACCAATTTTTTTTTTAAGAAAACTCTAATTTGCTTTAAATTGTTGAAAAAAGTTTTCAATATCTCAATTCACCCCCCCCCCCCCCCTCTTGAGATCGTAGCCACTACCAACAATTGGCATCAGAGCTAAAACTCTTGTTACAAAGCTTAATAGCTTCAAGAGATGGCTACACATGATATCCTGGGTGATGGGGCTTCACTCACTAGACCCCCTGCCTTTAATGGCTCCCAATACATGTATTGGAAAGAGAGAATGCTTATCTTTCTTGAGGCTGCAGGTTTAGATGTATTAGATGCTGTTGAAAATGGTCCATATGTTCCATTTATTCTTGATGCTAAGGGAAATAAACAAACTAAACCAAAAGATGACTGGAATGATGATGATAAAAGAAGAGTTGGATATAATTCTAAGGCAAAAAATATTATAACAGCTGCTTTGAATTATGATGAGTTTTTCAAGGTCTCCAATTGCAAAACGACAAAGCAAATGTGGGATACTCTTCAACTCGCTCATGAAGGAACCAACGATGTCAAAAGAGCAAGAATGAATGCACTAGTCCATGAATATGAACTCTTTCACATGAAGAATGGTGAGGAGATAGATGAAATGCAAAGGAGGTTTACACACATTGTAAACCAGCTAGAAGGACTCGGACATACAATCACGGATGAGAAAAAGATTAACAAGATAATGAGATGTTTGAGTCGTGAATGACAGCCAAAAATCACTGCAATTGCTGAAGCAAAGGATCTAGACACCATGCAGATTGCTACTTTATTTGGCAAGTTGAAAGAACATGAATTGGAACTCAATAGATTGAAAAGTCATAAAGATAAGGAGAAAAGGAAGAAAAGACTCTCACTCAAGGCTCATATCTCCAAAGAATCAATAGAAAGTGATGAAGATGAACACCTTGATGAAAGTGAAGAATCCGAAGAAAAAGACATGGGATTGCTTGATAGGAAATTTAGAAGATTCATCAAAAAGAATAGAAATAAGAAGTAATTCAGTTTTCCTACCAAAAAGAACATGAACAAAGGTGAAAGCTCTTCCTCAACAATCAAATGCTTTGAATGTGGAAAGCTTGGACACTACAAAAATGAATGTCCAAAGCTACAAAAGAAAGAAAAGTATGAGAAGAATGACAGCAAAGAAAAGAAAGGAAGAAAGCCTAGGAGAGCATACATAGCTTGGGAAGAAAATGATATGGTTTCCACTAGTAGTGAATCTGAAAATGAAGAAGTCAACCTATGTCTCATGGCAAATCAACAAAGTGATAGTGAAACCGAGGTAAATGATTCTTCTCCTACCTATGATGAGTTATAAGATGCTTTTGATGAATTGCATGAAGAATATGTTAAAATTGGTAAACAACTTATATCTTCTAGGAAGATCATCGCAAAACAATGTAGTGACTATGCATCTTTACAAATAAAGGTTAAAGAACTAGAAGCTAAAAATTCACAATTACTTGCATCTAGTTCAATTTGCACCAAATGCACTACACTAGAAAAGGAAGTTGAAAAACTGAATACAACTCTATCTAAGTTTACTTTGGGTAGAGATAACTTGAATGCCATATTAGGACAGCAAAATGGTGTGTATGACAAAGCTGGAATTGGATATAAGCCAATGGCACATGTAAAATCTTTTAAGAAGCTTTTTGTTGTACCTATTTTCTCAACTAGTCCTTTTGTTAAATGCTATTATTGTTTAAAGAAAGGTCATACAGTTGCTACTTGTAGACTTAGAAAGAACATTCATGTTGGCATTAAACAAATTTCGGTTCCAAAATGAACTTATGTTGCTACTAACACCAAAGGACCCAACCAGATTTGGGTACCTAAAGAAAAAGTATAAAAAAAATCTGTTTTGTAGGTGTGTTTGAAGGCCAAAAGCTCAAGCTGGTTTTTAGATAGTGGCTGCTCCAAACACATGACCGAAGACATCACAAAATTTACATCTTTCACTTCCAAAGAAGGTGGAAACGTCACCTATGGAGACAACAACAAAGGAAGAATTCTTGTGGTTGGAACAATAGGAAAAAGTCCAGCAATCAAGATTGAGGATGTTCTCTATGTGGAAGGGCTCAAACACAATCTTCTAAGTATAAGCCAATTATGTGATAAAGGCTACAAGTTTGGTAAAAGACATTTTTGATGATGCAGAAACTCTTGAGGATGAAGTGAAATCTCATGAAGGAAAGGAGAGCAACAAGGAAAAGGAAGATGAAGAGAGCAATAAAGAACCTCAAGCAGAACTTCAGCAAGAAAATCTTCCTAAGGAGTGGCAAGTTTCAAAGAATCATCCCCTGGACAATATCATTGGTGAGATCACCAAAGGGGTAACCACTAGAAACTCTTTAAGGAATATTTGCAATACCATGGCGTTTGTATCTCAAATAGAACCAAAATGTGTTGATGATGCTATTAATGATGAACATTGGATGATTGCAATGCAAGAGGAGTTAAATCAATTTAAAAGGAACAAAGTTTGGAATTTAGTTCCAAAACCCAAAAGTAACCAAATAATCGAAACTAAATAGGTGTTTAGAAACAAAATGGATGAGAATGGAATAATAGTAAGAAACAAGGCTAGACTAGTAGCTAAGGGATATTATCAAGAAGAAGGAATTGATTATGATGAAACATATGCTCCCGTAGCTAGATTAGAAGCCATAAGAATGCTCTTAGCCTATGCGTGTATAATGAACTTTAAACTATACCAAATGGATGTGAAAAGTGCCTTTTTAAATGGAATAATACACGAGGAAGTATATGTAAGCCAACCCCCTGGCTTTGTTGATAGAGAGTTCCCAAATCATGTCTATAAACTGACTAAAGTCCTCTATGGACTCAAGCAAGCTCCTAGAGCTTGGTATGAGAGGTTAAGCAATTTTCTCCTAGAGAAAGGCTTTAAAAGAGGAAAAGTTGATACAACACTATTTACTAAAACAAAAGCACACAATATCTTACTTGTTTAAATATATGTTGATGACATTATTTTTTGTGCTACTAATGAGTCTTTATGCAAGGAATTTGGTGAACTAATGCAAAGTGAATTTGAAATGTGCATGATGGGAGAGCTTACCTTCTTTCTTGGACTTCAAATTAAACAATGCCAAGATGGAACCTTCATAAGCCAAACAAAGTATTGCAAGGAACTACTAAAGAAGTTTGGAATCGAAAGCGCAAAGGAAATGGCAACACCAATGAGTCCAGCCTGCTACTTGGACAAAGATAAACATGGTAAATCTATAGATGTATCCAAGTATAGAGGTATTATTGGATCCTTACTTTATCTCACTGCAAGTAGGCCAGATATAATGTTTAGTGTGTGTATGTGTGCAAGGTATCAAGCTAATCTTAAAGAATCACATCTTACTGCAGTTAAAAGAATCATGAAGTATCTTTTAGGAACAAAAGAAATGGGGCTGTGGTATCCCAAGGGTTTCACTTGCACATTAATAGGATATTCCGACTCTGACTTTGCTGGATGCAAGTTAGATAGGAAGAGCACAAGTGGAACATGTCATTTATTAGGAAATTCCCTAGTGCCCTGGTTTAGTAAAAAGCAAACTAGTGTGGCCTTATCCACAGCTGAAGCAGAATATGTTGCAGTTGGGAGTTGTTGTGCTCAAATCCTATGGATGAAACAACAATTAATTGACTATGATGTTCATCATGGATTTAAAACTCTTAATACCTTGTGATTCTAAACCTAAGAGTTGTTATCAAACAAATAATATTTTTCCTCATTATCCTATGTAGGCCGAAACTTAAATGTTTTAGAGCAAGGATGTTTAAGTTTCATTTTCCAAAATGATAATGGACTAAGGCTCCTTAATATAGAAGGATGCTAAGTCCAAGAGATTGGAAAGTTCACTACCACATAAAAGGGTTTTAGTAGCACACTTTCAATAGCACTTCAATGAAAAACGCTATTGAAAAATAGGCAGAAGGATTTTAATAACACCTCCTTAAGAGAGCGCTATCTATTCCTTATTCTAAGACAGCGCTTCTTTAAGGAAGCGCTATTGAATGTAGGTTGATAGGAATAGATAGCGTTTTCCTGAGGAAGCGCTATTATAAGTAAGTAAATAGATAACGCTTTTTCAAAGAAGCGCTATCTATTCCCCTTTTCCTAAATATTTCCCTCACAGCTTCTCCCGCGACTCTTCTCAAACCCTGGCGCCACTCTTTCTCAAACCCTTCCCCTTCATCGCGCCTTCTCCCTCTATCGTGTCTCCCTCTCCTCTGCCGTCATTTTCTCCCTCTGCTCACAGATCAGGAAGCCAGAAGCAAACGAAACGAAGCGTACGTGCTCACAGACCATATTGCCTCCATTCCACTAACCTCTTCCCTACATACATGATTGTTCTGCTACTATGCAACTCCCCAACAGAAGATTCATCCCTCGGTTTCTGCGTCAACTCGCAACCCCCAAACATTCATCTCTTAATTCCAACAAAACAAACATGGTAATGCCTGTGAATGATTTTCTATTCCATTCCACCTGCGATCAATTTTATCTTTTTATTATTTCTAGGTTTTCTTTAATCTAAAATGTGATACAGGTATGCTTGGCTTGTTTGCTGCCTCTCTTCCTCGTCCCTATCGTCAACATCCTCCCTCTTCTATTCGATTTTCTTATGGTAAGTGAATCCATTAACATACCTCTTCAAGTCCCTATTATATTTATCTTACACAACAACATTTTGCCGTTCGTGTGTCGTATTTTGTTTTAGGGTTTAGAAGACGTGTCAACAATGGTACATAACAGACCGTATTTGCTATTTTTATAAATAAACATGAGATTAAAATGACCAAAAGTATTGGAACCAAAGAAAACATAACAAAATTCTGTCGACGCTACCTTAGAATGGACAAAAATTTCAATTGTTGTTTGCCATTATTGGTAAATTTAGGGTGCGTTTGGATAAACAGCTCAATTAAGCACCTATTCAATAGCAGCAATTAAAGGTACAAATCGAACCATCTACTCCTTCAAAATCTCAAAAATATAGAAGGGGTACCCACCTTTTCTACTTTTAAACCATTCATTCACAATGTCTTTTCTTTCTGGAACTAGATATTTAGTATAATCAACTGACTTGTGGTTGTGTATTCTCTCTGACTTACAGTTCTTCTGTCTTTACATGCCTTGTTGCTTCTCATTCACTTCCAGCTTTGTCTTTGTTGTATCCCTGCATACTGAAGCAAGCACCAATTGACTTACACTCCATTAACAGGACAAGGTAACCTTCATCTCTCTTATTTCTTTCCTGTTCTAAACAACCGTTATCTGTTTATAAACTTTGTTGGACAATGATTCACGTTCTCTCTTTTCTATTTTGCTTTGCTTCCACTGCCTTTATTGTGAATTCTTAATATTTTCTTTTTCTTGCGCAATCTTTTGGTTGATGGTTTGAGTTCATGCTAAATGTTGCTACTTTTGAATTTAGAAATTAAAAGGATTTAGAGTATAAGCTGTTAGTTGCTAACACTATTTTAATTTATCATCTGCTATATCTATAAAACAAAAACTCATGACACCGACACTACCAAGCATGTTGCATCAACCATACTTTAGCTAAGTTTTTTGTTTATTCTATTTGGACTGTATATATGGATTATATGTCACTTTTAATTTTTCACGCAAAACCTTTATTCTTTGATACCAGTATAACCATTTTTTCTTCTTTCTTTCACATCATTTTTTTTCTTCAGGAAATCAACTTCCTTAAGAAAACTTTGATTGACTTGCAAATCAGCAACATTCGAGTAATTAGATACAACTGAGAAAATTCCTGCTAGAGTTATGCTTGAAGAAGCTATTATTAATAACAGCCTCAATTGATATGAATATGTTATGAAATCTAGATTTATTTATACTAAACCATATGAACCACAATGTATTAGCAATGCCATAAAGAACTACATCTTGCAACAAAAAACTCCATCTTCTCTGACATATATTTAGAACAGATAAGACAGAACTAGTATCAATTGATATAGATAGACAATTCCCTAACAAACTCCACATTCTGCTTGCAAAGTTACACTGCACGAATAAATGATTAGTATTTTCATAATCACAGCCACATAAACTACACATTGAGATCATATAGCAACCTCTCATTCTTAGCATATCACCTGTTGGAACTTTCCTATGAATAACTCTCCATGTTAAAAAATATTTTGATGGGGGAAAAACCTTATTCCAAATAGTATTTTCCCCATTGAATAGGGATGCTTTTATCAATCATCATTGAATAAGCAACCTTTAATGTCAAAGAACCAGAATCACTGCAATTCCATATCAACTCGTCCTTAAACTGATTCATAGGGATGACAATTTGATTCAATTCTGCAGAAAGAGTAGGGGGCTTGCTGAGGAGGATTTGAGGAACCTTCAAGCTACCAGGATCACGCCGAGGGAACCCAAACCTCCCCACCCTTATCCGCCGCTTCGGTCCCTGTCTCCGGCCCCTTCATCCTCCAACCTAAGCAGCCCCTTCATTCATCACCCAATCCCTAACCGACACCCACACGCTCGCATCTTCAGCCCATCTCTTCAACCACTACTGGAATCGACCAATTATATTCTAATCAATCTCACACAGGTATGCGATTCCTTTTTGAATTAATTTCTAAGTGCTCTGCGTTGCTTCTCGTTGTGAACTGATCTCTCGAATCCTGTGTTAGCTGTTTATTTTTTTTATGTAATTATTAATCCTGTTGAATCTGTTTGCATCTGGGACCTGAATACACTAGTATTGTGAGATTTATGTTGTCCTCAGTGTGGTAGCTATGTTAGAATATTCTGTTGTCACAGTCTCCCTAGTTAGCAGGCAGTTGCAGCTGAACTGGGTATATGGGATGGTTAGATTAGTTCTTTATTGTAATAGATAAGGGCAAAAGGCTATGTTAGTTGCAGTTGTTTTTAAGAGATTTAAGTTGTTTGGTACTGGTAGGCCTTCCTTGACTTCTTGACAGAAACACATTCTTACTCACACACCCAAGTTTTTCTAAGGTAGACTGACCTTGTTTGTGTGTGTTCCTTGTTCTGGAAACATTTTCTTTCTTGTGATTTTTACATATGTATCTTATTTATTATATATTAAAATCAATAGTTCAGTTGAATCAAGCTTCTGAATGTAGCTTTAAACAATTCATCTTGATGTCAAAGAAGGTCATTGAGCCTTGAGGTCACGCATACTTTCTGCTATCATTTATTTTTAACAAAAAATTGGCTTTGACACCATACGTAACTTCATTGCTGCACTGGTCTGTCTGATCTCACAGACTCAACGGCCGAGTTGGTTTTCGGTTAACAAACAATTCCCGGTAAAATTCGTTTGTTAGTTGTGATATTGATATGCACCCCTGCCTGGCTTACTGCATGAGCATGGCACAGATGTCAATCTATATGCCTTGGTTTTTGTAGAATCTGTTTTGAATGATGTGATGAATTTCTATTGCTATTTAGATTTTTGGAGACTTTTGTTGGGTCATAGTCCATGTACTCTTCTAGCTCTTTCTTGTACAAAACACATGCATGACCAATTGTGTTATAAACCTTACCTATCCCATATAGATTAATTGTGGATATCTTTACTATGATGTCTGTTGGTATGTTAGAGGGTGGTGGATGCGGTTGAGTGTCTCTTTTTTCTTTGTTTTGTTTTTTTAACTTTTTGTTTCCTTGTTTTATTGCCTTCTGTCTTTGTAGTCTTGTGATGTGAAAACGTGTCTTTTTTTTTTATAAATCAGAAGTGTATTAAAAGGAGTATAAGGTATACTCAACCCAATACAACCCAGAAAATTGGATACATCAGACAAATACCTAGAGTATTCCCAAATGGAACCCAACAGTAAAGTAAAACCATGTATATAGTAACATGTCCAGCAACACAAACCCTGAACAATGACACCAAAACCTGCTACCCGAGAGTAAAACCCCAGCCCCAACAACATGAATGCAGGACCAACATGTTCTTAGTTGCAGAACCAAGTAGAAAGTGCACAACCATAATAACATACCCAACCAAAAGTCCTACCCGAAAGTGAAAACAAGGCAGGAAACACACAGCAAACAGAACAGACCTGAGTCCACCAAAACCGCAGCAGTAGAGATAGAACAGCACCAGAAAAACAACCAAGATCCCTTTAGAACCATATCATAAGAGACCAGAATAAATTGACAACCATTATGAACTTGTTTTGACACATTCCAACGGATTTACACACCGTAGAGCAAAACCAGCTCCAGGACCTACAAGTGATTAGATCAAAACATCTAGTGAAAACGTGTCTGTGTTGCGCGTCTGCCGATTTTGTACTCTCTTCATGAAATACATCAATAGACATATCACGGGTAATATCAATAATCCTCTTATATCTCTTACATGCTTTGATAACACAGATTAGTTAATCAAAATGGGTGAGACTTGAGAGTAACAATCATATATCCCTTTAAAATCTGGTAGCAAATTGGGAAACATGGCCTCTGATCATCATAGATCAAGGTAGAACTGCCGAGGAGGAACACTGATATCGACAAATTGCACATGGAAACCAATAATATTAAAATTGGAAATTGCAAAATTTTCACTTGAGTTCAGGCATTCCCTCCTGGTGCGTCCAAGATTAACGAATACAATTTAACAGTCGACACTTAATACAAGTAACGATTATTGAGATAGAGGTAAGAGATTTGGTTCCTTGAAACACAAATAAAAATGAGATGGAGATGATGGCTAGTACTGGATACTTTATATAGTAACATTGCTGCCTTGGTGGTCCGAAGCAAGGGTGTTCAACACTTATTCTTGCTTTAATCTGCCTTTTAGCTGATAAAAATAATAAATAAATCTAAATGTGTGTAAGTATTGATAACTTACATTGGTGAAAGATAATTGTGCCTCATTTTTCAACTTATTAGCAGCTTGATAGTCTGTAAGGTAGCAATTCAAATTAGTTGGTGATCAAAGGAATATTGAGTGCATGTGCAATGATTGATGCCATTGTTAAAATATAGGCCAAAACCAATCATTTGCTTAACTGTGGAATGTATTATGCATATGGGTGTGATCTCCACTGGATTAAGACTGTGAACTGTTGGTTTATTTTGTCCTTTTATAGCAGAAAATAGGATCTACTACTTGTTTAGTCTAGGGTACATATCTTGTTCTTTGACTGATTTCACCGCCCATTTTTATTTATTTATTTTTCAATATTTTATTTCTGAAGGGAAAAAGGGGTAGGTACTGTGAACTAGGCTATTACAGTTCAATAGGCCCTATCCATGTTTCAGGTTTTTCTTTTATGTAAGACCATCATGCTTCAGAGCCCAAGAGTAACCAGTCTATATGCCCAATAACATTTCTATAGTCAAGGACCCAATGTTGGACATAAAAGAAAAGCACATGAAACAGAATTTTTTTTTGTAACTTTCGTGCATTGGGTTGGTATAATTGTATTTTTGAGTGTAGAGTTGCTCTGCCTAGTCATGCTCATGGAAAGAGTGCTACTATTGTTTTGATCGTTTCTTTTACAAATCTATAGAAAACGACTGTGGCTACTACGTTCTGAAATTTATCAAGGATATCATCATTCAAAACCAAATGCAAATCCCAACCACGGTATTTAATTTCAGTTCTAGCTTATATAATTTAATAACTCAGATTTAGTCATGCTAATTTGATTTAATTTTCATTTTGAAGTATTTTCCGGAATGTAAATGCATCACATACTCCGATGATCAACTTACTCAACTTAAAGACGAGTGGTGTCGTTATGTGGTTATGAAATTTATCAACAATTAAAAGGTACGACATACTCTGATATTATGCTAGCTAGTGTCTCTCCTATTTTATTAGACTTGTGTGTATGTGCAAGTGATCTGTATGTGTATCTTATGCAGGCCGACAACAAAGACTTTGTGCGATCAAGCAGAAGATGGAAGCAGCATGCACAAATTGTTTATAATTACTAGTGTGTTGATTAGCTTGTACACATTGTTAGTATGCATGGTTATTATCTAGTGTAGGTTAGCGACCTTTTGGTTTATGGACTTAAATAGTAGAATTGGTTATGTGTAAGCGTTACTGTGAATTGTGTTAAAGTATATTACTTAATTAATTGGTTATATATGCATGATTTTGATATTTGGTTTGGTTTATATATATATGTGTGTGTGTGTGTGTCTATATATATATATATATATATATATATATATATATATATATATATATATGCTTACAAATATGTAAGCTTTGTACATTAATTATATGTGTATGTGTGAGATGTACCTAAATGCAGTGTTACTGTGAATTGATGAGGAATGGTTGTGCATGTGGGAAATGTAGAAAAACAGTGAATAATGAAGAAAAAAAGGGGGGGATAGGTAGCGCTTTCTTGAATGTTTAAAGTGACAAATAGACAGCGCTTCCTTGAGAAAGCGCTGTCTAAAGTATGTAATAGATTGTCTTTAGACAGTGCTTTTTCAAGGAAGCGCTACCTATTCCTACCTTTAGTAGCGCTTTCTTGAAAAAACGCTGCCTAAAGTGACAAATAGACAGCGCTTCCTTGAGAAAGCGCTGTCTAATCTATGTAATAGATTGTCTTTAGACAGCGCTTTCTCAAGGAAGCGCTACCTATTCCTACTTTCAGTAGCGCTTTCTTGAAAAACGCTGCCTAAAGTGACAAATAGATAGCGCTTCCTTGAGAAAGCGCTGTCTAAAGTATGTAATAGATTGTCTTATTACCAACTTTAGACAGCGCTTTCTCAAGGAAGCGCTACCTATTCCTACTTTCAGTAGCGCTTTTTTAAGCGCTATTGAATCTCTCCCACCTTCAGTAGCGGGTGAATAGATAGCGCTTTGAAGCGCTACTAAAGGCCAAAAAAAAGCGCTACTGAAGCCCTTTTCTGTAGTAGTGGTTTGAGGATTTCTAACTTGTTTATTCTATGTTATTGAACCTAGGATGTGTTATTTCTTATTCTCCAAAATTATCATGGACTTGAGCTCCATAAGATATTTGGATGCTAAGTTTAAGAGATTGGAATGTTTAAGTTTCTATTGTTTTCCAAAATGATCATGGACTTGATCATGGACACGCCCGTATACGATGCCATGTCATCCATTTTTTTGAGCCCGTTACTTGCTAACCGGTTAAGTCTGTAACAAAACTTCACCGAACAAGCACATCACTCCAAGTCCAAAATAAGGAATTCCCCACACTCAAACCACCAAACTTCTGGCCGGAAAAACTAAAATGATATTCGCGAACACACCATTGAAAGTATTCATTGATAAGATCATGAAATTTATTGTAAGGAAAATTATTTTTTTTAAAAATACCTAAATAAAATCATGAAATTTATTGTAAGATCTGCCAAGTTCAAGATTTGAGATTTTTAGGATTTTTCAATGCTCAACTTCCCCAGGAACCAAACATAACAGAATTTTTCAAATTACATAAAAATCTTACCTCGAAAAATAGATCTTTGCCACGGAAACGGGTGAATCAGTAAGATTCTGAACAACCCCAGATGAACTCTTGGGCAATAAAGCCAATAATGGATCCAAATAGCTTTCAAATAAAGAGTTCAATTCAGAAATTCCCACCAAGGAATGAGACAAATCAGAAGATTCAGAAAGGAAAAGAATAAAACTTTGATTGAATAGACCGACAGAATGAGGTATTCAACTCCAGGGATGAATCAAAAAATAAATCTTTATTGTTCTACCTCCTCTTTGTTAAAGAGAGGAACAATAGAGAAATCTCCCTCTCTCTATCTATCTCCATATACCCTCAAACCTTTAAGCTTTATTACAAGATGAAAGGGACATTGCCAATGAGCCTGGAGACGGCGATTACGACGTTGACGGTGGCATCACCGGGGGGCTTGAGGAAGCCCGAAGCCTTGACGAGGGAAAAACCAGAGATGGTAGGGACGAAGTTGATCTCTTTGATGGTGACGATGAGGCTTCGCCGGTGGCGGAGAGAGAATTGTTGGAGGTTAGAGGGCTTTCTAGGTTAAAACATTCTAAACTGGCAGATCCGGTAACCGGTTACGAGGTTTTAAAAAATGTGTGACGTGGCTCAATAGTTGAGAGAGTGTCCATGAGAGTGTGTCAGAGCGTTTGTAATTAGCATTCATCATCAATAATATTTTTAAGATTTTAATTTTGATATGTAAAGTTTTTTAAACCATCTACTAATCATAAATCATTCTATGTATAATAATTTTAATAAAATTATAATAAAAGTCAAATAAATTTTTGACTGGAGAGCGAAATATTTTTTGTAACGCACTTTGTTACACTAGTAGCTCATTCATAAAAAAATAGTAAAATGTTTTAAAATCATTTAATAAAGGTAAAATTTATAACATAAAAATTCCGTAGGTTATTTAAGTCTGAAAATAAACTCATAATAATAAAATAATTGTCAATATAGAGATAAAATCCAGTAAATCGAAATAAACTGAAATGTTTCAAAATCGGGCGTCTACTACAATCCGAGAAAAATAAAACAAATAATAACGTAGTCTACATGGTCCATGCCATAAAACTAACCATGTCTAAAAGCTAATAAATAAATCTTCAAGCCTTGAGGTCCTTTACGACGATATCCTTAGGCTCTGAAAAATCATCTCACCTGGGTTGTTCTTGTCTAAATATTTGCCAGGATTACATAATATAAACTTGCGATTTGAATATTTCAATCATTCAATGTGACTTTTGTAAAATTTCCCAACGAATAACAATACAATATATAAAATACTTTCAAAAAGTATTGTTCTCAGCCGGCACGGTAACCGGAAAAACTATCCATGGTACCCGCTAATTTTCCAAAATAATGTTTATTAAAAATATGTTTAAATACAACAGGTATTTTGGCAACTCAAAGACATAATCAAATATCACGTGTTCAATAATTAAAGCGAACCACACATCACAACAATAACATCATTATTCAAGTGGCTTGGACTGTGTTGGTTTCTTGTTCGTATCGGTGACTCAAAAGCCTCATAATTAAATTGGTTCCCCCCTTATTTATGATGAATCGGGAACCTCGTTCTAGAATTGATTCCTTGCACCCTCTTTATGGTGACTCGGGAACCTAGTTCTAGAATTGATTCCCTGCCCCTAGGGTGACTCGGGAACCTCATAATTAAATTGATTCCTTACTTCCCATTAACAGTGACCCGAGAGCCTCATTCATAAAATAGATTCTTTGCGCCATACATCATCTTCGACATCCCACTAAGTAACGATGTTACAACTCAGTGCCCCTAACTGAGGTGACACAACGACAAACTTCACACATCGCGCATATACTCGTTTAATCATACTTTAGAACACACACCCATCAAGCATAACATCAATCACTGTTTGACAGACATTCCGAGGGCATGTGATAGTTACAATTTTGTAGCACTATATAAGCAAAGCATGTATAACGAATTAACATACATCATATTAATCTTGAACATAGAATTAAACATACACATCATAACATCAATTTAACATTTATCCCTCTTTTATGAAAAACCCGCTTTTAGAAATTTGGTTAATAACAATATGCATTTAATCAATTAAAATCTCTTAAAACCATTGGGTAATCCCTTGTCAACCCAACAAATACATATACCATTGAAATGGTTCGTAAAAGGTATTGTTTCTCACCTCTTGAAGACCTCCAAGTATCTCCAAGTGTTTACTGCGGCGTATCCTAGCGTTTGCCAAGAGTTCTCCTCATCTTCCTCTTCCACAACTCTTTCTTCCTAATCTTTGAACTTCTTCTCTTCTTAGTCGCTTCTGAGTTTCTAGGTGTAATCAGGGTTCAAAAACATACCCTAAGAGTGTTAAGATTCTATTTATAGAGCCCCAAATAGCTCAAAACGTGTAAAAACACGTCAAGGCCCACTTACCCATCACACAACGCTGGATTTCGCACATATCTTGAGTTAGGGACATCCAAAATTATGAACTTTATATTGTTGTAAAGATAGAAGAAATACCTACAACTTTCATAAGTACCATGAAATTTGAAACTGTCCTGACCCAAATTTCGTAGGCATGACCGGTCGAAAGGGAAAGCCTCTCATTTCCCTTTCGCAGTCTCACAATCATACAAAAATTCGTCTCATTCAAAGTAAATAAATTACATTCGTTAATTCCAGCAATAATGAATATAATACATCATAGGAACTAAATGTCAAACATAAATTACAAAGTCCCGCATTGACTAAAATATCTCAAACTAGGGGTGCAAACTCATCCCAAAATCTCTCCACATGGCATCCAAGGCTCCCAATGATTTCACAAATACCTACAGCTAAAATGTTAAACGTGGGATGAGTTCACTGACTCAGCGAGGGAGTTTCCCCCAAATACATGCAATTACACAAAATCCATGGTGCAAATAAAGTCACATACTCAGCAAGCACTAGATCAAATAAATAGATAATCTCTTTCAATCTACACATGATAAACATCTTTACACATGCACAAAATCTCATAAACTAACAAAATACTGTTTGGACATCTGTCCCTCAAGAGAGTACTTATGGAATGACTTGCACTACATTATTTTCTCATAGCTCATATCATATTCATATATATCGAGTCTTTGGGTCTACTTGAGGTTGTTAACTCAAGGTCCCCCACTTTGACGGTTTTAATTTCGTACCTCGGAGATATCGCACCCTCCGGCAAACATCGACATCCCTCCTCGACGTCTGGGATATCTAATGGGGTCCCCTCATCCCCGACGGTGTTATTTATATACCGGAGCCTTCCGCTCCTCGGTTCGCTTACCCATAGATTCATATCAAATATTTGACAATCCATTCCACTAAATACTTTCCATAAAGTTTTCACATCACACACAAATAAAGATATGACAAATTCAACAATCATATCATGAATAAAATATTTTTTTTAAGGTAAGCACCAAACACTATTAACCTTGAGATATTCTCGAGAGTAGCAAAAAGAACAATACATCACAACTAACACCTTATTTTATATATATATATATATATATATATATATATATAAAACACTTAACCGTAATAATCCTAGTTACAATCACTATCTTAGATATATACTATATATATTACTTCTTTTTTTTATCAAACTATATATATTGCTAATAGTAAGTATATGAAGAAAATAAATAAAAAAGACCCTCTCCCACGTGGGTTCAAACCAAGTCAGGGAGAGAAACAATTTTCCTTTCATCGTTGGTCGGCGTTCTCGCTCCAGGCACCATAGTAAAATGACAGAGTATTATAACCCTCAAAGAAAGAAAAAACAAAGCAAACGTCCCTCACCTTGCGCGGCTATGAAAAAAAAGATAGAGAAACACAAGTAACAAGAATGCATTTTTTTAAATCAATCATTCCAGGAAGTAAACAAATCCACTCATAAATTCATTTCACTGTAGCATTCTCATAAAATTTCAGAAGAATGAACAAACCCTCACCTCTTTTAGATCATTAGCTTTGAACTTTAAAGAAAATAAAGATGAAGAGGAATCCAACACACCAATCATTAGCTCCTCCATAGGTTTTCCTCTCTCCGAGCTCTCCTTCTCTCTCTATTAGGGTTTAAGATTTGGGAAAGCACGGGGGAAGGAGAAAGGGCTTCTCCCCTTTTTAAAAAAATAAAATCATAAGGTATTGAACAATAATGCCCTTCACAAAAAAATTATCATGAGGAACTCTTGAAAATTAATAACAGATGATTAGTCAAACTTAATTAATTTAGTAAGGTTGTATCTAGTCATGCATTACCTTATCCAGGTCTTAAAACCCTCATTCAAATTATTTAATGTGACTAAAGCATTTTTAAAATATAGCATAATCTGTTAACTATGAACATATTTATAACTTATATACATAAATATATATATATATATATATATATATATATATATATATATATATATATATATATATATATGTGTGTGTGTGTGTGTGTGTGTGTAGAACATATATATGAAGAGAAATTTTTATTTATTGAGCATAATGTTATTTGAAATTATATTTAAATTGTAAAGCTTACGAATATAACAGAAACGGACGTTTATTAGATAGTCAAAACAGGGATAGAAGTTAGAAAAACGGTTCTAGCGTTGAAACCTGAACATGTACGAATTTAGTCATAACTTGAACTATAAGAATCCAATTTGGACGAATTTGGAGTCTATGGAAAGCTAAGCGACAAAGCTACATTCCTTATGAACACATCGAGTCAAAAAAAGTTCGTTTCGACTACAAAATATCCATATTAAGTTTGATATCAAGTTATAGAGGAGGTCTCTTGTGTGAAATTGGGCCTAAAATACTGAAAAATATATTTTTTAACTTCTTTTAAGTTATTTACGAGATTTTAACCACTTCTAAACTTGAAATAAAATCATTCTAATAATCCAATTCCTATTAAATTACCTAATATCTAATTTTTTGGGTGTTACATTTTTAATGATATGATAATTTATAATTGGTTGGTAGTGTAAAAAAAACTTTGCATTGATAGTACATACCAATTAAATTTTATTTATTTATTTTGACAAAATCAAACTTATGGCATTTCATTCATAACAATGTCTGCAATACAAGTAGGAGCAGAATAATAAGAGTAGAGACTAGTATTAAAAATAGAAGCCCTAACTAAAGCACGAGCCACTAGATTAGGTTGTTTCTAAATAAACTTCACTGAAAAATTTGGGGAAAAGGAGAGAAGATTCCAGCATTAAGCCACAATGAAACCTGTTATGACCCAAGATACGAAGACCCAAGGCCCTCCAATCTTTGAACCAACAAGGGCTCAACCCGATGAGAGCCCACGAACATAAGGCCGAGCAAACTGCTCCAAACCAACCAAAATGCTCGGTTATAACCTATCCAACGTAAAGAGTTGACTTTCCCAAGTAGTAAGGGGAAAACACGTTTGAGTTCTGGGTTCCCTCGGAACTGAAAACTTCTTTTCCACCAATGTAACACCATGTTTTTCCTATGCTTTCTGTAGCAGTAAATACATATTTAAATGTGTTTATTTTAAATTAAACTCAGAGGATGATTTTAATTAAACTAAAATCATTTTCTTGTGTTGTTGTAACATATGAAGTCACGACCTGGGCGTGGTGACTTATGACTTTATTTTTTCTTGCCTTTTTGCTCTTACTGCTTTCATAACCTGAAAATACTTGGCAAAACCATCAACTAGTGATCTTTTTCTCTTAATCTCCTCAAATTATTCAAAAATAAAATTCATAAACAAAAGGAAAAGGGAAGGAAAAACTTGGGTTGCCTCCCAAGAAGGGCTTATTTATGGTCTTAAGCTTGACCATACTTCTTTCAATCAACCGGGGTCAGCTGGGCTTGGGGGTGAAAGAACGCCTCTCTTCCATGGAAGTCCTCCGAAAAGCCTATTTTGTTCATATGGCCAATTGCGCTTTCGCTTTGCTCTTTTCGCTCTGAGTTTCATGGCCTTACTTCCTCCCGGAGGAAGTTTTAACTCCACATGATGAGAAACTCCAACTTCATCACCGTTTGGTGCATCATTCGTCATGCTAAGTTTGGGAGTTGCTTCCTTATTAGGCTCTTCCTTCACCTCTGGAGGCATTATCTCGATCCTGCACACATGACTCTCAAAAGGAGGGTTGTTATATGAGTTAGTCAAATCAAAATCTACCCTACCTTCCTCTACATTTAAGGAGAGCTTGTCATTTTTTACGTCTATTATCGCTCCAGCAGTGGCCAAGAATGGCCTTCCAAGAATGATAGGGAATTTAGAATTCTCGTTCATGTCCAACACCATGAAATAGGTAGGAATGAAAAATTTCCCTACCTTTATGGGAACATTCTCTAGTATGCCTAGAGGAGTCTTAGTTGATCCATCCGCAAATTGTAAAGAGGATTTGGATGGACTCAGTTTCTTGGTTCCTAACATCTCAAAGATAGTAAGCGGCATCAAACTCGCACTAGCCCCTAAGTCACATAAGGCTTGGTCTATTTTTAATTCTCCAATTGAGCAAGCAATAAAGAAACTTCCTGGATCTTTTAGTTGAGGAGGCATATTAGTTTTTATCATGGCATCATGCTCCTCACTTAAGCTCTTAGTTTCTATTTCTACTTGCTTTTTCTTGACTAAGCTTTGTGGGAAAGGTATTGGGGGTTGGTACGGTGGTGGAGGGACATACTTTGGCTTCATCTCTTCATCTTCGCTCTTGTCCTCCTCACATTCCACATCCTTTTCAACTACCCCAAGCTTGTCATCCCTTAAGTATATAGCATTATAGTGCTCATTGGGATTAACTTCGGGTTGTCCCGGAAACGTACCCTTGGTTCTGGTATATGTACTAGCTTGTTGGGCAATCTGAATTTCTAACATCTTATTATGGATGGCTAAGTTATCTACCTTAGATGCTAACTCTTTTATTGACTCATTGACTGCCCTACCTTGTTGCCTAAACTCTTCATTTTGTTTTGTTTGAGTTTCAACAAAATTTTCCAGAAGAGACTCAAGTCTAGACTTTTGTACCGGAGGATACCCCGATGCGGGTTTCCTATTACCTTGGCCTTCCTGGAATTCGTGGTTCAACGTGTTGTTGTAGTTCCCGTAGGAGGGGTAAGGGCTATTCTTCCTTCCTTGGTTGTAAGAATTTGGAGGAGCATAATTTGGCAACTTCGGGTTCGTGTCATAGAAGTTGTGATGAGAGTTCACTTGTTCCCCCGAAGCACCGGATCCAGGAGCAATACCATGTGGGCACTCCATTATGTCATGTCCCTGCATTCCACCAATCTCACAAACAATATTAGTAGCACCTATTGAACTCACATTAGCCTTTTCTAGCTGATCAAAGCGTTTATTCAATGAGTCAAATTTAGACATAATAAGATCAGTGCTATTCATTTCAAACTTACCCCTCGAAAGCTTTTTCGGGTTATTACCTCTTTCCGAATCCCATTGGTGGTAGTTGGTGGCTACGTTTTCAATGATATTGAATGCTTCAGTTAGAGGTCTATTCATAAAGGCTCCACCAGCTGCGGAGTCAAGTAACACCTTCCAAGAGTAATCCAATCCGTTGTAGAAGGTATGCACTAATAACCACCTCTCGAGACCATGATGTGGTCAAGACTCCAGCAATCCCTTGTAGCGATCCCAAGCTTCGGACAAGCATTCTCCATCTTTTTGGAAGAAGCCGGTGATCTGAGTTTGTAGGTAGGCAGTCTTGGATGGAGAGAAGAATTTCTCCAAGAATGCCTGCTCCAGTTGGTCCCAAGTTGACAACGTATTAGCGGACACTTGCTTCAACCAAGATTTTGCCTTTCCAGTCAGAGAGGAGGGGAATAACCTTAAGCATATAGCATCAATCGGGGCACCATGAATTCTAATTGCATCGGTGAACTCCAAGAATGTTTCCACATGATCAGTCGGGTCCTCCGAGGGTAATCCTCCGAATTGATGTTGCCTAATCATGCTAATTAGCATAGGCGGTATAATGTAGTTCTCCGCCTCGATTTCTGGCCTAGCAATCCCAGTTCGCAAACCCCTAGCATTTGGGGCTGCGTAATCCTTCAGTGGTTTGGTATCTGGTAGATTCGCCATGAGTGGAATGGGAATCAACCTCTCCCTCTCTCTTTGTAGTCTCCTACGTCTATGAAAGGTCCTTTCGATTTCGGGGTCAACTTCAATAAGGTTTCCAAGACTTAGGGATCTTTGCATAAAAGAAAAAAACACCTATAAGAGAGAGATAGATACTCTAGAAAAAGAAAAGGAGATAAATGAAAAAAAAGAGAGTTTTCTCTTTTTTTTATATAAAAAAAAACAATTAAAAAGAAAAAGTCCAGAAAAATCAATTTAAAAATTAAATTGAGATTCAAGAAAGCACAGTCCCCGACAACGGTGCCAAAAACTTGATGTCGTGGCTCCCGGCAAGTGTACCGGATTCATCGTCAAGTAATAAAAAGATCGATCCCACAGAGACTGTGATCTCAAATAACAATTAATTACTAAATCGATTAAATTGGACTATATAAAAAAAAGGATTTGGAAAAGATTTGATTTTTGTAATAAGAATTAACTAGAAAATCAAATATTTAAGAATGCAATCAATTAAAACAGAAAGTAATTCAAATAGGGGTTTTTCAGATCAAAAGGGATTCCTAGGAATTGGGTTACCAACAAGATTGTTCATGTTACCAAATTGACTATCCCTTGTTAATTATCAAAATTGCTTTGAAAGCAAATTTATCCTAAATAAGTTAATGCTCCCTCTCGGGTTACAAAAATCGTGCCCAATTAAACCAACCCTACTCTCGTGGTAATTGAATCTAAATTGAACCCTTTAAGTTTTGTGACAATTCGTGAACCCTCGAAGGACCGCTTCTAACTCTCGTGATTTAAGTCCCAAGTTTGATTCCTATAGATCCAATACCTAAGTTCACTGCTAGGTTCCTCCTTAGAGTATCTATGACATGCAAATAAGTGCGCACCAGATTCACAAGTAATTCATACGATATAAACCAAATCGAAAGCGAAACCAAAATTAACAAAGGGAAAACATCAATTCATCACCATAAACAAATCTTGGGCATAGTCCCAATCCCTAGAAGTAAAACTACTACTCAAGCATTGCCATTATCATAGCAAGTTTGATTAACAAAAACATGAATAAAAACCTAAGAGAGGAGGAGGAGGAGGAGGAGGAGGAGGAGGAGGAGGAGGAGGAGGAGGAGGAGGAGGAGGAGGAGAAGAAGAGAAGAAGAAGAAGAAGAAGAAGAAGAAGAAGAAGAAGAAGAAGAAGAAGAAGAAGAAGAAGAAGAAGAAGAAGAGAGAATCCTAATTTTGCCTAAGGTAGCAGCCCCCAAAAGTCCCTCAGAGTCCCCCTATTTTCGAGCCTAAGTGCTCTATTTATAGATTAGGGTAACTTGAATCACAATCAATCACAAATTCAGATCAAATCAGTTTCTAAAGATCCATATATTACGCGTCACGACCGTGATGACCATCACGGTCAGGCCGTGACGGATTCTGCCTTAAAGTTTGCTTCGCTGGTTGGTCTGTCACGACCGTGACCACCATCACGGCTAGGCTGTGATCAGTTCTTCTTGTGAGGGTCTGGTTCAGTTGGCATGTCACGGCCGTGATGGGCATCACGGCCTGGCCGTGATCAACTCTGACTTTTCAATTCTTTCTTTTCAGCTATACTTGATCGTGGCCGTGATGGCTGTCACGGCTAGACCGTGATGGGCTCTGTTTGGCTCATTTTATTCACTTTTCAAGCCCCATCTTCATGCAAACTCCATCATGGTTAATCTTGAGCATTTCAATCCTTATTTCCTGCACAACAACACCACAAAACCGCCTTACCCGTTCCAAGGTAAAAACTAACCAAAATCAAATTAGAAATGCCTAAACTATATATATGAAAATGCATGCAAAATGTCAATGAAATATGAGGTGAAATCACACTCATCAGCCACCGGGGGGGGGGGGGGGTCTCTCCTATGAATATTTGATAGAATGACCAGCTTAGGAGTCTGAGTTGGATTGTATATCTAGAGAGGTCGGTAAATGTAGTGTGATATACATCCATCTGTCGTTTAAACTTTTTCTTTCGAAAATGGAAACTTAGAGAAATGTTGTATGTCATGGTAACTTTGTTACGAATGTGACTTTACGTTTTAAATGTATGTATTATGGATTTCAGAGTTATCCTTAAAGAAAAATTTTATACCCCGGTTTTCTGACTTAAAAGAAAACAATTTTTCGAAAACAACCAGCAAATTATCTTTTTAATTTACTTCTGCATGTGTTACGTATAAATACCCAGGGGGTGTTACAACCAACATGGTAACCATTAGGAGACAAACTGTATTAGAAAACAACATAAGGAATGAAGACGAAGTCAACTATCCGCCCCCCGGGCCTCAGGGGACAACCGAGCCTGAAACCCTGACTCAATCTAAAAGTCTTGGGAGTAGGAATTACTCGGGAATCCCCTTGTAGTGAAGGGGAATGCAGTCCCTCGCGCAACAGGAGCTACTCAGGAAGCTCCGTAAACAGAAAGAAGCAATTAGGTCCCATGTACACTTTCTCCAAGCCCTGAAGCCCGAGGCCTCCTCAGAGGATGATCCCGCTTATCAGGTCTCACATTATGAGACAAATCAAACCTCTCAAACGACCTCCCCAATTGAGACCCAAGGATTGAGCTAGAAAGAAGCTCGTGGTTGGCCCAAAAGGACCACCAGCTAGATCCAAGACCCCCAATAAGAGTCAGTCACCAGAGAAGACAGTCGGACATCCGTTCACTGACAAGATCATGTGTACTTGTGTACCAGCCGATCTTAGATAACAAACCAACTTCGAGATGTACGACCGAACTTAAGAGCTTGCTAGTTGTTATATTTTAGTTTAATGATATGTTTGGGACTTCTATTTCCATACAAAAACCTATATCATAGTAGTTCATTTTGTTCTTTATGTTGGATTTTTTCCCATTTGATAAAAAAATAGCAATCATCAAAACCTCTCCATAGATCAACCTTATATTTGAAAGAGTCACACCATAAATATTCTATAAAATATTTGAATTTATTTTGGCTATTTTCTTATAACAAAAGAAAAAACATACTATTTTGAATTATGATAATCAATCACTAGTGCAGAAAAGGGATTTAACGTCGGAGATTTGACATCAGTTTCTTTATAATCGATGTCTAAAACGAGACGGTGGCATTTTTGAAAATCATCCCAAAACTTTTAACATCGATTTCTTAAATAACTGATTTTAAAACATTTAGACATCGGTTAATTTTTTAAACCGTTGTCTAAAAATAAAATGAAAAATGAATTTTGAAATTAAATGTAAAACATTTAACATCGGTTCATGAATCAACCGATGTCATAACTATTAAACATCGGTTGGTATTAAAAACCGATATGAAAAATTGAAAGAAAAAAAAAACAAATAAACTAGGTATAACTTTAGACATCGGTTTTTAGATTAACCGGTGTTAAAATTTCAGTCATAATTAAGTTCTTTTCGGTTCCCTCCTTCTCTGTGTGTAACTCCCTTCGCTATATTAGTAACCCAAATTAATTTCAATAAAAATCCTTCAAAACATTTAATTAAAAAACACAAGTCATAAAATTTTTCTCAAATAACTAAGTATGAAAATACCTCGTACTAAATAAAATAATAGTATTTACAATGTATTGAAAAATATCATTAAATCCAATCATTTGAATCAAAACTAAAAGCCTCAAAACCGGGCGTCTAATTACAATATGAGAAAAATAGTATGTAAACCAAAGAACGTCGTCCGCATAATACTCCAAACCATACTACATTACTAACCAACTAGCTAATCAAAGATAACTCTTCAGATCTATGGATCCTCAACAGCGATGTCTTTGAGCTCTGAAAACAACACTTATAATGAGATATAAAATCCCAGTGCACAACAATACATTTATAAAATGTTTCGAAAATAGTGTTGTTCTCAGCCGGTGCGGTAACCAGAAAAACTGTCCATGGTATCCGCTAATTTCCCAAAATAATATATAAAAAAATACTTTTAATAACAACAAAAATTTCATCAAGTCGAATGCATATAGCATAAGGTCAACTCGTCTCAATGCATCACATTCCACATACGAAGTAAATTCTAAATTAATCCAAGTGGCTCGAAGGCCTCATAACTAAATTGATCTCTTGCCAGCATGCCATAAATCTCACACATCACATGACAATGGCGTCCCATTGCCCACCCCTACTCATGAGGAATGTTTCGATGTCACCCTCCTGTCGGGGACATTTCTATTTCGATACCTCCCATGTGCACATGGCGGTATTTCTACCTTTTCGACACCCCAATGTGTGGCGGTGTTACTTTCGATATCCCTTTTTAGGCGGTATTGCTCTTTTTCGACATCCCAATTATATGGGGATGTTAATTTCGATACCCCATGACGGTGGTATTACTTTTAGATACCCCTATCATAGGTGGTATTGCGACAAACATCATACAACATATTATAGCTCAAATATGTCATGTCTCATGCATGCAACAAACTATTTCCCTCAATTTTAAACATATAAACTTCCACCAACAACAAACAATCAAGAATATCACAACACATCATACATGAATAAGCACGTTATGACATCAATTGATCAATTAATTCCCCTTTTAAACAAAACCCCAATTTTAGAATTTAAGTTACTAACAATATGCATCAAGTCAATTAAAGACTCCCAAAACCACATGGTAATCCCTTATCAACAAAAACAATCATATATACCATGGAAAGGCTCATAAAAAGTATTGTTACTTACCTCTTGAAGGCCTCCAAATAGCAGGCGTTTCCTACTACGAATCCTAACATTTGCCAAGAGTTATCATCATCTTCCTCTTCCTAGACTCCCTGATCTTCCACAACTATCTCTTCTTAATCCTTGAATTTCTTCTCTTCTTAGCCGTTTCTGATTTTCTAGGTGTAATTAGGGTTCAAAAATGCACCCTAAGAGTGTCAAGATTCTATTTATAGAGCCCCCAATAGCTCAAAACGTGTAAAAATACGCTAAGCCCGCTTACTCTGCATATGGTGCTGTATTTCGCACATATCTTGAGTTATAGACATTAAAAAATTATAAATTTTATATCTTTGGAAAGATAAAAGAATTGTCTACAACTGTTAAGAAGACCACAAAATCTGAAACCGACATTTAGATAGTCAAAACATGGATAGAATTTTAAAAAACGGTTCTGGCGCTGGAACATGAATAGTGTGTACGAATTTGGTCATAACTTGAGCCACAAGAATCCAATTTGGACGAATTTGGTGTCTATGGAAAGCTAAGAGACAGGGCTATATTTCTTATGCAGATATCGAATTCAAACAAGTTCTCTTTGGTTACTAAATATCCGTCTAAAGTTAGGTATCTAGTCATATTATGCGAAATTGGGCTTAAAACACTCAAACTATCTATTTATAATGGGTAACACAGCATGGGCCTTGATATGCTTATGTTTCCTATCATTATTGCCGCAATAATTTAGTCCAGGGTAGGTTCTTATCCTTATTTTTATTTTATTTTTTTAAAATAAATTTTACATTATTGTGGAACCCACTGGATTTTTATTATAAAGAAAACAATTATAATAAACTCTTATACTACCCTTTTTTTATTAAAATAATTATATTTGAATTTTTAGGATGTTACATTTCTCCCCTCCTTAGCGAATTTCGTCCCCGAAATTCATCACATACTCACACACATATTGTAACATATGATGAAAACCAAACATAAGGTTACCTTACCTTAAACAACAAGATCTGGGTATTGACATACGATGTCCTCTTCCATCTTTCAAGTAGTTTCCTTCGGAGTTAATCCTTTCTCATAACACTTTCACCAATGGAATTGTCTTGTTCCTTAGAGTCTTTGTGCCCTTGTCCAAGATTTGACTAGGCCTAGGCTTATAGATCAAATTATCCTTCAATTGTAAAGACTCAGGAGCTATCACGTGAGACTCATCAGGTACATATTTTCTAAGTTGTGACACATGGAAAACATCATGAAGATTTGCCAATTGTGGCAGAAGAGCCAATTGGTAAGCAACGGGCACGATTCTTTTGAGAATTAGGAAAGGTCCCATGAAACAAAGAGTCAGTTTTCTGAATGACATTGACCTCTCCATCCGAAACTTAAGAGTGCCTCTCAAGATTACATGTTCCTCTTCCTAAAATTTTAAATGCTTTCTTTTCTTGTCGACATAACACTTTTTATCTATTCTGCACAATGCGCATCTTTCCCTCAATTATTAATCCTAATTGCGATCTCTTTAATTAAATCTGATCTTATCAATATCTTCTCACCTACTTCGCACTATCATAAAAGGGGATTTACATTCCTAATCACATCATTAATATATATATATATGTATAGTCATTAAATATTCCACCAGATAATAAATGTACAATTCATGGCCCCTTAACTAAAAAAAATTAATATTATTTTTAAAGAAAAAAATTTAATTTTAAAATGAAGTCAATAATAACATTTATATAATAAAATCATGCACTTAAGCATTTGTTTCTATCCATCCGCCTATAATTAGAACACCTTCACTTGCATTTCATCTTTATAACCATTCTCACAAATTAAATTTAACAAACAATCCATAAAAGAAATTGATGTAATATTTTATATCATCCACACGTAGACATAATATCTCTTACGAACTCTATACCAAATTTCTTATATTCTACACAGAACTGAGGAATTTTATAAATTTTATAAATAAAGAAATGTGAAGCAGAAGCACGTTCACATACTAATTTTTAGCTATCCCAAAATGATAATTTCAAAAGAGGAAGAAATAGTTTCACTTTATGTTGATAAGAAGATCTTACTATAAAAAAATATGTGATAACAAAATGGAGAATAATGTTTAACAAAATTACAATTAAACCGTGCAGACACTATGCAAAAACAACTGTAAAAATTAACACCACAATAGTATAAGAAACCAATTCAATCTCGATCCTTGAGTAGGCACATACAAATAAGAAATAACATTTTTTTCACCTTTTGTTAAGAAATATAAGTTTGTTAGGATTAGACATGCCATTAATCTATATGGAAAACAAATCATAGGGGAATATCAATCGCAATTAATACTTTGTCACTTGAGAAGCAATTTGAAATTTCAAGGAAAGTGATCCTCTAAAAATTATATAACAAAATTACAACATTATAATAAAATTTGAACATATATACAAAATTCTTTAATCTCACTTCCATTTTTATTCCCGTCCACTAATACTTCTTTAAATCTTGATGCTTCTTGGTTATTCCTAGACACATGGTTAACGTTCTTTTATGTGTCTCTTCTAACATTTTTTTCCCCTCTAAGGCTCCCCTCCTTAGGGACAATGATCCTATTCTTAAACAACACTACACCATTATTATATAACACATAATTCTCTTGATCCAAAAGAGATTTCAAATCCTAGTTTAAAAACTACACTCGCTTAATCTATTTTCTAAGGTCACTATAAATTTTCAACCTGTTCAATTCCAAGTTTTAAGCCTTAAAAAGATATCAAAATTCATGTCTCTAGACTCTTCTATTAGGTTCATCTCTTGCAACTTCAAGTTTGACTTGTGCGGAAATTTCCTACTCCGAGTATCGACCACTGCATTAGCCTTTCCCGGACTATACTTCAACTCAAAATTATAGTTCCTAAGAAAATTCATCCACTTTCTTTGCCTTATATTTAACTCTTCGTCTATGTCTCTGTCTCTATCTCTTAACAACTGTTTAAGGCTCCACTGATCATTAAAAACTTCAAGTTGTATCCTATACAAGAGATTTTCCCTTCCTAATCATCTTGGTGAGAGGTAAGGCTAGTCTAGAGAACTCGTTTATAACTTCCTTAATACTTCTCCAATTATAGGAAACTTCTCACACTTGTCATTGTCTTAGGCTTCTCTCACCCTATCCCTGCATCTACTTTACTAGAATCAACCACTACTCTACTCCATTGATCTAAGCTCATCTATCCTAGGTAAAAGATACCTATCCATAATAGTTACTTTGTTCAATTGCATATTGCCCACATATAACCTCATACTCCAATAAATTTTTTCCCACTAAAATCACTCAAAAGTTATTACAAAATCAAGCATATTTCTTACCATTGACTAAAGTGGAATTTGACTCATACTATAATTAAAAAAAATTTAATTAGGATCCGATAAAAAATCACTACAGAGTGAAGCCGTGCGTCAGTATACATGAGCAAATTGTGATTCCAAATAAGTCTAATTTGAATTTGGCAAAGTGAAACTAATTCAAACGTTAGTGACTTGACAAAGTGAAGCAATGCTTCCAAATATGAAATAGAAAAATCAATTCAAGTGAGATTTGCGATTTTGCCATCAAACAAAAAGAAAAAGTTAATTCAAGTAGCGTAAACACAAATGAGATAGAACTGCACATTTTGTACGAATATAAAACTAAGGAGCCACATATACACCACAACAAAAGAAACAAAACCACAATTAAAAGAATATTAAAAAAAAATATCAAATTAATTCATCAAATAACATTAAAACATTTTAAGAATCCCAAATCAATAATCAAGAATCTCAAAACCTCGATTCTTCATATTAGACAAATATACATGTGAAAACCTCAATTTTCACATTAAAAAAAAAATCAAAACAAATTAAGAGATCACATCCTTCAATAATTCATTCCATTAAGGTTTTAAGAAAGTGTTTTACTCACATGCTATGAGTATTACTGTCACGTCACTATAAATTCCCAACTTACCAGAAAACTAGAGTATGTATCGATCCTTGAGTTCCCTCAACTAAGCACTTATTAGAAGAAACAACCAATACAATAAGGGCTGACGCCGAAGAAAAATCGATAGACATTGGTTGTGAAGAGATATCAAAAATAAAAATAGTTCTATTAGAGTACTTTATGACAACGAGTCTAAAGACAATCACTCCTTACCAAGAATAGCATCTAACCCAAACATAGATAACAAATAAGATCGAAGGTATAAGGCACGTCCCGATGCACAAGAAAACAATTTAAACAAGAACTGGAAAAAATAAGATTATCCCCCATAGAAGTAGAAACACTTGGATCAAAGGACAAAAGAAAGATAGGTAACTCCAAATTTCACACATGAAGGATATATAAAAGAATGTGTTGCTCCTGAATCAACAATAGAGTAACTTTTCTCCTATACGAGTTGAAGAAATTCAGTCTCCTTC
This sequence comes from Sophora flavescens, assembly GCA_030762895.1. Taxonomy (NCBI): domain Eukaryota; kingdom Viridiplantae; phylum Streptophyta; class Magnoliopsida; order Fabales; family Fabaceae; genus Sophora; species Sophora flavescens. The sequence goes on along the minus strand of CM061067.1, from coordinate 51,977,655 downwards.
GGATCTAAGATGCCTCAGAATGATGGCGGATTGTTCTTCTTGAATTCGGAAAGTCACACATGCTAAGGGTCCTAGGTTGCCACCACTCCATTAGTGATTGGCCTCTGTAACATCCTATTTTTCGGGAAATTAAATATTTTAATTAGATGGGAGTGAGGGATAGATAAATCAAAAATTTATTTAAGAATCCAAACACATAAGCAAGTTCAAAATAAAATTCAAGCAACCCAAATTTTTCAATAGGTAAACATCTCAAGCAAGTACGGCAAAAACCCCTATTGGAAAGTACCTCAATTTAAATCCTCAACTAAGGTGGTTTATCATTAATAAAATTACAAGACAATTAGTCATATATCTTAATTATATCTGACTAATTGTGATCAACTTACTCAAGTTTTGATAATGATGATTAATTAACACTAATCTCAATTTATTAGCTAGTTCAGATTATTTAAGTTTAATAGCAAATACTTAAGTGTAGTTACCTAATTAGGATCAAACTAACCTATTTAATTCAAGCTAAAGTGTAACCAAAATAAAGGGTTTCTTCAACTTATTTTGAACGGTCAATTGATATAAATAAAATATAGTAATTATAAATAAATTATATTAAGAAAAGAAAGCATGACATACCTTAAGAATGAAACACCTCCTGCTTGCCTTTTCTTGTTTCACGCCAACCACACAACCTAGTGAAGCTATAGTCTTGATGAGTCACTTGTCTATGAAAAAGAAATTGGTAGAAAAGATTTTACTTATTTATTTACTTAGTATTTTCTTATTACATTAACGAAAAGAAAAGAAGTCTGAGAAGCAATATGGCGTAGAAAAATATATATATATATATATAGAGAGAGAAACCGTGAGGGTGAGAGAAAATTCTAAAGAGATTTTCGATCAATCCGTTCGTCCTATTAAAATTCTGATTATACCGTTGTGATTCTTACGACGTCTACTTCATTATCCTATCTTTCTTTTCTGGATTTGGCTAAGGTAAGCCTATGTCCTTTTTATGCCTAAATGCCATCGGCGACGGTATTGAGGTTATCTTTCAATTCAATTATCGGTTTCCAATTCCGTCTTCAGATTTGGACTACACGTAACGTGTGCTTCACAATGATGTGTTCAGGTGAATTTTTAGAGCCCCGGAGGGTGTAGAACTGTGCGTGGCAGATTTGAGGGAATATAGGGAGTGTCCGTTTCGTTGCCCCAGAGCTAGCCTAAGACATTCCAGGTGGGGGAAGGAAACTATTTAACGTCGGAAACGGTGCGGTTACATTTAATTAGATAATGGTGTAGGGCGACCCAAACCCTACACGAAAGCGAGTAACGGACAATGTCTATACCACATTGGGAACTACTCAGTGGTACCAATGATGATATATAAATTGTGCATTTATCGTCATTACGCTACATACATAGATTATTTTATTACGTGATGATTGCCTATTTGACTGGTTGATGTGAACTTGATACTTAATATATAATCTCATGAGTGTGGTAATTATTTGGAAGTGTTTTTATTTATTTATTTATTTATTATTATTATTATTAGTAGTAGTAGTAGTAGTAGTAGTAGTAGTATGTTTCAGGTCACCCCCTAGTGCCCTAACCAGTCATCCTAATCTCATAGATAACCTCAAACTAATCTCATCTCATTAATCTCAACCTCATCTCACAATAATTATCTCGGTTGGGCACTGCTATCACATATCATATGCAATCCCCAAATACATCCTCGTATCTCAACATAACTTATGATTTACTCAATCCTCTAAGCACAATCATTACACTCATCCTATCATCATAATCATCATCATATATCCTCATATTATAATATCATTTCCAAATGATAAATACCAAAATAATAATAATAATAATACTCCTAATAAATACTAACACTGCTACTGCTGCTGCTGCTGCTGCTGCTTCTTTTCTCTCTGCTTGCGATCTTTGCTGCTCTTCTGCTTCTTCTTCTATTATTCTTTATTGCCGCCGCCTGCTTCTTCTTCTTCTTCTTCTTGCTCGCTTCGCTCGCCGCTCGCTGCTCCTGCTGCTGCTGCTGCTGCTCCTGCTGCTGCTCCTGCTGCTGCTGCTGCTGCTGCTGCTGCTGCTGCTGCTACTGCTACTGCTACTACTACTACTAATAATAATAATAATAAATAAATAAATAAATAAAAACACTTCAGGTAGTAGTAGTAGTAGTAGTATTAGTATTTATTAGGAGTATTATTATTATTATCATTATCATTATTATTATTATTATTTTTATTGTGATTGTTATTATTATCGTTATATTTTGGTATTTATCATTTGGAAATGATATTATAATATGAGGATATATGATGATGATTATGATGATAGGATGAGTGTAATGATTGTGCTTAGAGGATTGAGTAAATCATAAGTTATGTTGAGATACGAGGATGTATTTGGGGATTGCATATGATATGTGATAGCAGTGCCCAACCGAGATAATTATCGTGAGATGAGGTTGAGATTAATGAGATGAGATTAGTTTGAGGTTATCTATGAGATTAGGATGACTGGTTAGGGCACTAGGAGGTGACCTGAAACATGGTCTGTGATTTGAGGGACCTAAAACATGGTCGAGTGGACCTGAAACATGGTCGATTGGGGTCTATGCCTCGGAGGGAAAATTCCCGGGGATAGGCTAACGGCAGACCGTCCAGAGATGATTTCATTTTAGTCGCAGCTATAGTTCATGCATTGCATGAGCATCGTGGATTATGGTCCAGAGGTGTGCACTGGGTTGAGCGGCTATAGTGCCATTGCTTTGCGTGGGCACTCTCCATCCGCGGACGAGGGTGTGCGCCGGGGACTCTGGGACGTGTCGAGTATATTGTTGTGATAACCGGATATGGCCGATACCTGAAGAGATTATTCATACAGCATTTGCATTGCATCATGATGGAGGGTAGAGGAAAGATTATAGATGTGGATTGAGGATGATTATGTTATATATATTTATACTGGGGAGACGGATGTTTAGTGTGCCGTTATTTAATTAAATGTTGCTAAACCCTTTCCACGTTTGATGTTATATGGTTTCTTATCCCTATATTCTCTATATTGCATATGTTTCGTTTTGTGATTGTGATGAGAAGATCCTACGGGGGTGCCAGCTATGGAGGAACTTGATGGGACCTCGTATGCGCCAGACGTTGGGGGACGAGCAATGGATCCTCATAGTTGAGTACAGAGTCTATGGCCAGTGCGTCTCATCTCTTTAGGGTGTTGTTTTTATTTTCTGTTTGATTATCAGTTTTGTATATTTTAGGATCCGACTGATGGGATTCCCTTTACTGTACTGTATCAGGATTTGAGGTGTATATGTTATGTATGTATGTTACGTTTTAAATTTTCCGTTGTTTTAATATACTCGCTTAACGACAATAACGAAATTAGGTCTTAATATTTTGGGGTTTTCTTTAATGGGACGTCGGGGTGTCTCATTTAGTGGTATCAGAGCAGTTCGGTTCTGAAACGGACTGTGAGCACTATGATTAGGGTGAACTGTCCATTTAGTTGAATCCACATCGGATAACGACTATGCTTAGAAGTTGGATAGTTAGTCCGATACGACATCTCTATGGCATGTAGTATTTATATTCTAGTTTTATGTAGTATTATATGTCATATTGATGGGGGCTAATGATTTCTTTTAACAGGATCATGGCTCGAGGTCGAGGTCTAGGACGTGGTAGACGGGGTGGTGGTAGAGCGATAGAAGGTGTAGAGGATGAGCCCCATCGGCCAGAGACAGGGATTGGAGGTGGAGGAGAGTCCGCCGAGACTCTTCGGACTATCCGCGAGTTAGCATCCGTTCTATTGCAGCAGAATGCTCAGAGGGTGCAGAGAGAGGCAAAGCTACAGGAGCGACATGATAGGAGGATAGCCGCCGATGCTGAGGACGCAGGATTGGCTACCTTTCTCAAAGGTAAGCCACCACAGTTTGGTGGAGAGTATGATCCAGAGCGAGCAGAGGGGTGGATTCAGGAGCTCGAGAAGATCTTTGATACTATCAGATGCAGAGATGATCGGAAGGTGACCTATGCCGCCTTCATGATGACCGGAGGGGCTGAATCATGGTGGAGAGGCAAGAGGAGATTGCTAGAGGCCGATGGCAGTCTCATCAGTTGGGAGCTGTTCAGAGAGTGTTTCTTTGAGAAGTACTTCCCGCGATTGGTTAGACACGAGAAGGAGAAAGAGTTCATGAGTCTCCAACAGGGAGATAGGTCTGTTGGTGATTACGCGGCCAAATTCGAGGCCCTGATACAGTTTTATGAGTACTACCAGAGATTTCCAGATGAGGACTGGATGTACCGGAGATTCGAGGAGGGTTTACGGCATGAGTTGAGGAGGGTTATAGCGCCCTTGGATATTTTGAGCTTTCCAGAGATGGTGGAGAGGGCCAGTGCTATTGAGAGCATGGACAGGAGGCAGGCTACAGAGCAGAGACAACGGCGTAGTGGGGGTCCTATCAGAGCAGGTCATCAGAGGAGAGGTGATGGAGGTTCTCAGTGGAGGAGAGGACCATACGTTAGACCAGGATAGAGCACTCAGACATCTGTACCATCAGCACCAGTTACCAGAGAGGGCCAGTAGCAGAGGGCCCCAGTGTGTTTCAGATCCGGAGGCCCACATTATATTAGGGATTGTATAGATAGATCTGGTTGCTACGTCTGTGGCAAACCAGGTCATTTTGCTAGGGATTGTAGACAGAGAGCGATACAGCAGCAGCCAGTAGCCGGCAGAGGAGCTGGTAGTTTCAGAGGAGCTAGTGGTTTCCGAGAAGGAACTGGGAGAGGGGTTCCGGTAGCGGGACGACAGACGGCCAGACCTCAGGCCACGGGGAGAGTGTTTACAGTGAGAGGATCTGAGTCCTCTCAATCTGCAGATCTTATTTAAGGTATGTGTTTAATATTTGACAGACTCTCGTCTGTGTTGTTTGATTCAAGTGCTACACATTCTTTTGTGTCCCATGAGTGCGTAGATCATTTACATTTGCCCGTCTCTCAGCTACCATATACCTTGACAGTGTCCACCCCTACCAGTGATCCTTTGATCACTATGTCTATTTGCTTACAGTGTCCTATAGTTGTTGAAAATAGGGCATTTCTTGTAGATCTCATTTGTTTGCCTATGCAGCAGATAGACGTTATTCTTGGCATGGATTGGCTTTCGGCTAACCATGTAGTGCTAGACTGTGCCCGAAAGACTTTATCTTTTATTGATCCTTCTAGTATAGTATCTGCCAATGAAGGAGCAACTATGAGGGGTTACGATTCTCAGCAGTATGTGATGCTTTTCTCGTTGGAAGTTAAGGAGACTTCGAGTATAGATTCTCTGCCTATTTCTAGAGAGTTTCCTGAGGTTTTCCCTCCTGATGTTCCAGGTTTGCCACTAGAGAGGGAGGTGGAGTTCACTATAGATCTCATACCAGGGGCTGGACCTATTTCAGTAGCTCCTTATCGGATGTCCCCAGTAGAGTTGGCAGAGTTGAAGAAACAGCTGGATGACATGATGAAGAAGGAATTCATCAGACCGAGTGTTTCGCCTTGGGGAGCACCGGTATTGTTTGTCAAGAAAAAGGACGGAAGTTCTAGGTTGTGTACGGATTATAGGCAGTTGAATAAAGTTACAATCAAGAATAAATACCCGTTGCCTATGATAGATGATCTGATGAATCAGTTGAAGGGAGCTTCGGTGTTTTCCAAGATAGACTTAAGATCGGGATACCATCGGATTAGGGTGAAGAAGGAGGATATACCTAAGACCACTTTTAGGACAAGGTATGGACACTATGAATACCTAGTTATGCCTTTTGGAGTAACTAATGCTCCAGCGGTGTTCATGGATTACATGAATAGAATCTTTAGACCGTTCCTTGACAAGTTTGTTGTGGTGTTTATAGATGATATTCTTATCTATTCCCGTAGTCGGGAAGAACACGAGGAACACCTGAGAGTGGTGTTACAGGTGTTGAGAGATAGGCAGTTGTATGCTAAGCTATCCAAGTGTGAATTTTGGTTAGAGGAAGTACAATTTCTAGGGCACGTAATCAACAAGAAAGGGATAGCAGTTGATCCAGTTAAGGTAGAGGCCGTGATTAAATGGGAGAGGCCTAAGTCAGTGAGTGAGGTGAGGAGTTTCTTAGGATTAGCCGGGTATTACGGGAGGTTCATCAAGGGTTTCTCGAAGATTGCGTTGCCTATGACGCAGTTAACGAGAAAAGGTACGGCGTTTGTCTGGACAGAGAAGTGTGAAGAGAGCTTTCAGAAGCTAAAGGAGAAGTTGACTACATCTCCTGTGCTGACGTTACCAGATCCATTAGGACAGTTTGACGTATATTGTGACACGTCGTATCAGGGATTGGGTTGTGTTTTGATGCAGGAGGGAAGAGTTGTGGCTTATGCTTCACGACAATTGAGAATTCATGAAAGGAATTACCCAACCCATGATCTGGAGTTAGCAGCCATAGTGATCGCATTGAAGATATGGCGACACTATCTCTATGGAGTTAAGTTTAATGTGTTCAGTGATCACAAGAGTTTAAAGTATTTGTTTGATCAGAAGGAGCTGAACATGAGACAACGTAGATGGATGGAATTCATTAAGGACTATGAGTTTGATCTTCAATACCATCCAGGAAAGGCTAATGTTGTGGCGGATGCACTAAATCGAAAATCCTTGCACGTATCCGCAATGATGGTGAAAGAGATGGAGTTGCTTGAACAATTTAGAGATTTGAACCTAGGTATGGATCTGATGGAGGATAGAATATGTTTAGGTATGATCACCATTAGTAGTGAGTTTTTGAAGGACCTTAAGATTAAGCAGGGTCAGGATGAATATTCGGTGGATGTGAATCGAGGTATAGATGAGGGTAAAGTTTCAGAGTTTAGGAGAGGATCAGATGGAGTGTTAAGGTTTAAGGATCGGATATGTGTGCCAGAGAACTTAGAGATTAGGAAGATGATCTTAGAGGAGGCACATAAAAGTAAGCTGAGTTTCCATCCAGGAGCCACCAAGATGTACCAAGACTTGAGAAAGATGTTTTGGTGGCCAAGGATGAAGAAAGAAGTGGCGGAATATGTTCTATCATGTTTGGTATGTCAGAAAGCTAAGATAGAGCATCAAAAGCCCGCTGGGTTGTTGCAGTCCTTGGATATCCCAGAGTGGAAATGGGATAGTATAGCGATGGACTTTGTGGTTGGATTACCACGAACTCCAAAGAGGTATGATGCGATTTGGGTTATCATTGATAGGTTGACGAAGTGTGCTCATTTCTTACCTATTGGTGAAAGTTATAGTCTTGAAAGGTTGACCCAGATCTATATCAAGGAAGTAGTGAGGTTGCACGGTGTACCGTCGAGTATTGTCTCCGACCGAGATCCTAGATTTACATCTAGATCTTGGAGACAGTTACACGATGCTTTGGGAACAAAGTTGAGAATGAGTTCTGCTTATCATCCTCAAGTGGATGGACAGTCTGAGAGAACAATTCAATCATTGGAGGATCTTTTAAGAGCTTGTGTGTTAGAACATGTTGGCAGTTGGGATGAATTCCTACCATTGATTGAGTTCACATACAATAACAGTTTCCACAGTAGCATCGGAATGGCACCGTATGAGGCTCTGTATGGAAGAAAGTGTAGGACTCCATTATGTTGGTATGAGACTGGCGAAAGCCAAGTGTTGGGTCCTGATGTGGTACAACAAACAACAGAACAAGTTAGGAAAATAAGAGAGAAAATGAAGGAAGCCCAGGATCGGTAGAGAAGATATAGTAACAAGAGGAGGAGACCCTTAGAGTTTCAAGAAGATGATCACGTGTTCTTGAGAGTCACTCCGAAGACCGGGATTGGCAGAGCTATAAAGTCTAGAAAACTCACTCCCCGATTCATTGGACCATTACAGATTCTTCGACGAATTGGTCCAGTAGCTTACCAGATAGCCTTACCGCCTTACCTTTCCAACCTTCATGATGTCTTCTATGTTTCCCAGTTAAGAAAATATTACCCTAACTCTTCTCATGTGATTGAGCCCGAGTCTATACAACTCCGAGAGAATCTAGAATATGAGACTTTACCGATTAAGATCGCAGATAGAAGGATTAAAGAACTCCGTGGTAGACAGATTCCTTTGGTTAAGGTCATTTGGGATGAGGTTACTGGAGATGCTACGTGGGAGCGCGAGGCGGATAAACAACAGCAGTATCCACATCTTTTCTGAGGTATGTAAATTCCGAGGACGGAATTTCTTTTAAGGGGGTAGTAATGTAACATCCTATTTTTCGGGAAATTAAATATTTTAATTAGATGGGAGTGAGGGATAGATAAATCAAAAATTTATTTAAGAATCCAAACACATAAGCAAGTTCAAAATAAAATTCAAGCAACCCAAATTTTTCAATAGGTAAACATCTCAAGCAAACGGTAAAAACCCCTATTGGAAAGTACCTCAATTTAAATCCTTAACTAAGGTGGTTTATCATTAATAAAATTACAAGACAATTAGTCATATATCTTAATTATATCTGACTAATTGTGATCAACTTACTCAAGTTTTGATAATGATGATTAATTAACACTAATATCAATTTATTAGCTAGTTCAGATTATTTAAGTTTAATAGCAAATACTTAAGTGTAGTTACCTAATTAGGATCAAACTAACCTATTTAATTCAAGCTAAAGTGTAACCAAAATAAAGGGTTTCTTCAACTTATTTTGAACGGCCAATTGATATAAATAAAATATAGTAATTATAAATAAATTATATTAAGAAAAGAAAGCATGACATACCTTAAGAATGAAACACCTCCTGCTTGCCTTTTCTTGTTTCACGCCAACCACACAACCTAGTGAAGCTATAGCCTTGATGAGTCACTTGTCTATGAAAAAGAAATTGGTAGAAAAGATTTTACTTATTTATTTACTTAGTATTTTCTTATTACATTAACGAAAAGAAAAGAAGTCTGAGAAGCAATATGGCGTAGAAAAATATATAGAGACGGAGAGAGAAACCGTGAGGGTGAGAGAAAATTCTAAAGAGATTTCCGATCAATTCGTTCGTCCTATTAAAATTTTGATTATACCGTTGTGATCCTTACGACGTCTATTTCATTATCCTATCTTTCTTTTCTGGATTTGGCTAAGGTAAGCCTATGTCATTTTTATGCCTAAATTCCGTCGGCGACGGTATTGAGGTTATCTTTCAATTCAATTATCGGTTTCCAATTCCGTCTTCAGATTTGGACTACACGTAACGTGTGCTTCACAATGATGTGTTCAGGTGAATTTTTGGAGCCCCGGAGGGTGTAGAACTGTGCGTGGCAGATTTGAGGGAATATAGGGAGTGTCTGTTTCGTTGCCCCAGAGCTAGCCTAAGACATTCCAGGTGGGGGAAAGAAACTATTTAACGTTGGAAACGACGCGGTTACATTTAATTAGATAATGGTGTAGGGCGACCCAAACCCTACACGAAAGCGAGTAACGGACAATGTCTATACCACATTGGGAACTACTCGGTGGTACCAATGATGATATAGAAATTGTGCGTTTATCGTCATTACGCTACATACATAGATTATTTTATTACGTGATGATTGCCTATTTAACTGGTTGATGTGAACTTGATACTTAATATATAATATCATGAGTGTGGTAATTATTTGGAAGTGTTTTTATTTATTATTATTATTATTAGTATTAGTATTTATTAGGAGTATTATTATTATTATCATCATTATTATTATTATTATTATTATTGTGATTATTATTATTATCATTATATTTTGGTATTTATAATTTGGAAATGATATTATAATACGAGGATATATCATATATGATGATGATTATGATGATAGGATGAGTGTAATGATTGTGCTTAGAGGATTGAGTAAATCATAAGTTATGTTGAGATACGAGGATGTATTTGGGGATTGCATATGATATGTGATAGTAGTGCCCAACTGAGATAATTATCGTGAGATGAGGTTGAGATTAATGAGATGAGATTAGTTTGAGGTTATCTATGAGATTATGATGACCGGTTAGGGCACTAGGGGGTGACCTGAAACATGGTCTGTGATTTGAGGGACCTGAAACATGGTCGAGTGGACCTGAAACATGGTCGATTGGGGTCTATGCCTCGGAGGGAAAATTCCCGGGGATAGGTTAACGGCAGACCGTCCAGAGATGATTTCATTTTAGTCGCAGCTATAGTTCATGCATTGCATGAGCATCCTGGATTGTGGTCCAGAGGTGTGCACCGGGTTGTGTGGCTATAGTGCTATTGCTTTGCGTGGGCACTCTCCATCCGCGGACGAGGGTGTGCGCCGGGGACTCTGGGACGTGTCGAGTATATTGTTGTGATATCCGGATATGGCCGATACCTGAAGAGATTATTCATACAGCATTTGCATTGCATCATGATGGAGGGTAGAGGAAAGATTATAGATGTGGATTGAGGATGATTATGTTATATATATTTATACTGGGGAGACGGATGTTTAGTGTGCCGTTATTTAATTAAATGTTGCTAAACCCTTTCCACGTTTGATGTTATATGGTTTCTTATCCCTATATTCTCTATATTGCATATGTTTCGTTTTGTGATTGTGATGAGAAGATCCTACGAGGGTGCCAGCTATGGAGGAACTTGATGGGACCTCGTATGCGCCAGACGTTGGGGGACGAGCAATGGATCCTCATAGTTGAGTACAGAGTCTATGGCCAGTGCGTCTCATCTCTTTAGGGTGTTGTTTTTATTTTCTGTTTGATTATCAGTTTTGTATATTTTGGGATCCGACTGATGGGATTCCCTTTACTGTACTGTATCAGGATTTGAGGTGTATATGTTATGTATGTATGTTACATTTTAAATTTTCCGCTGTTTTAATATACTCGCTTAACGACAATAACGAAATTAGGTCTTAATATTTTGGGGTTTTCTTTAATGGGACGTCGGGGCGTCTCTGCCTCCATTCCCATTCAGTTGACGGAGAGTCCCCGCCTGCCCTTGCATAACTCTGGCAATACAATCCAAAGCTGGTGCAAGTGCAACGTTCGTCCCTCGCCTATTACTCGCCATAAATCTGCTCACTACCAATGAAATACTGGGTTGATCAGGTCCAATATCCCAAAGAATAGCATGCAGTATTTATAACTCTAACAAACATCCTATGCGCCTAAGTTTTGTTTTATAAAAGTCCCAACGCCACAGTCCGATTTAAAATCGAACTGCTCTGATACCAAAAATATAACGCCCTTCGTTACATTAGTAACACAAATTAATTTCAATAAAAATCCTTCAAAACATTTAATTAAAAAACACAAGTCATAAAATTTTTCTCAAATAACTAAGTATGAAAATACCTCGTACTAAATAAAATAATAGTATTTACAAAGTATTGAAAAATATCATTAAATCCAATCATTTGAATCAAAACTAAAAGCCTCAAAACCGGGCGTCTAATTACAATCTGAGAAAAATAGTATGTAAACCAAAGAACGTCGTCCACATAATACTCCAAACCATACTACATTACTAATCAACTAGCTAATCAAAGATAACTCTTCAGATCTCTGGATCCTCAACAGCGATGTCCTCGGGCTCTGAAAACAACACTTATAATGAGATATAAAATCCCAGTGCACAACAATACATTTATAAAATGTTTCGAAAATAGTGTTTTTCTCAGCCGGTGTGGTAACCGAAAAACTGTCCATGGTATCCGCTATTTTCCCAAAATAATATATAAAAAAATACTTTTAATAACAACGAAAATTTCATCAAGTCAAATGCATATAGCATAAGGTCAACTCGTCTCAATGCATCACATTCCACATACCAAGTAAATTCTAAATTAATCCAAGTGGCTCGAAGGCCTCATAACTAAACTGATCTCTTGCCAGCATGCCATAAATCTCACACATCACATGACAATGGCGTCCCATTTCCCACCCCTACTCATGAGGAATGTTTCGATGTCACCCTCCTGTCGGGGACATTTCTATTTCGATACCTCCCATGTGCACATGGCTGTATTTCTACCTTTTCGACACCCCAATGTATGGCGGTGTTACTTTCGATACCCCTTTTTAGGCGGTATTGCTCTTTTTCGACATCCCAATTATATGGGGATGTTACTTTCGATACCCCATTACGGTGGTATTACTTTTCGATACCCCTATCATAGGTGGTATTGCGGCAAACATCATACAACATATTATAGCTCAAATATGTCATGTCTCATGCATGTAACAAACTATTTCCCTCAATTTTAAACATATAAACTTCCACCAACAACAAACAATCATGAATATCACAACACATCATACATGAATAAGCACGTTACGACATCAATTGATCAATTAATTCCCCTTTTAAACAAAACCCCAATTTTAGAATTTAGGTTACTAACAATATGCATCAAGTCAATTAAAGACTCCCAAAACCACATGGTAATCCCTTATCAACAAAAACAATCATATATACCATGGAAAGGGTTCATAAAAAGTATTGTTACTCACCTCTTGAAGACCTCCAAATAACTCTAAGCGTTTCCTACTACGAATCCTAACGTTTGCCAAGAGTTATCATCATCTTCCTCTTCCTAGACTCCCTGATCTTCCACAACTATCTCTTCTTAATCCTTGAATTTCTTCTCTTCTTAGCCATTTCTGAGTTTCTAGGTGTAATTAGGGTTCAAAAACGCACCCTAAGAGTGTTAAGATTCTATATAGAGAGCCCCCAATAGCCCAAAACGTGTAAAAACGCGCTAAGCCCGCTTACTCTGTATATGGTGCTGTATTTCGCACATATCGTGAGTTATAGACATTCAAAAATTATAAATTTTATATCGTTGGAAAGATAAAAGAATTGTCTACAACTGTTAAGAAGACCACAAAATCTGAAACCGACGTTTAGATAGTCAAAACGTGGACAAAATTTTAAAAAACGGTTCTGGCGCTGGAACATGAATAGTGTGTACAAATTTGGTCATAACTTGAGCTACAAGAATCCAATTTGGACGAATTTGGTGTCTATGGAAAGCTAAGAGACAGGGATATATTTCTTATGCAGATCTCGAATTCAAACAAGTTCTCTTTGGTTACGAAATATCTGTCTGAAGTTAGGTATCTAGTCATATTATGCGAAATTGGACTTAAAACACTCAAACTATCTATTTATGATGGGTAACACGGCATGGGCCTTGATATGCTTATGTTTCCTATCATTATTGCCGCAATAATTTAGTCCAGGGTAGGTTCTTATTCTTATTTTTATTTTATTTTTTTAAAATCAATTTTACATTATTGTGGAACCCACTGGATTTTTATTATAAAGAAAACAATTATAATAAACTCTTATACTACCCTTTTTTTATTAAAATAATTATATTTGAATTTTTAGGATGTTACACTGTGTGCTACACAACAATTTCGAACCCTGCCCCTGTGCTCACACTATGCCGTCCTCTTCCACTCTCTGTATGTTCGTCCAGCTTCAAACGCTGCCGCTCTCCACTGTTAAACCATTGTCATGCGACCACCGTGCGTCCAGCTTCATTTATAGTATCACATTCAAACGTCGCCGCTTCTAATTTCACACAACTTCGGGTGGTCCTTGCTCGCTCACCTCTGGTCCTTGCTCGCTCCGCCGCTTGCTTGGTAGGACCACCGCGTCACCTCAGCCATGAAGCCCGCTGTCCTCCGCTTGCTCTGTAACAGCCTGATTTTAATTATGTTGTTCAACCGGTTAAAATATAATTAAATTATATTTTAAATTTGAGAGTTAGAAAGTGTTTTTGATTAAAATAAAATCATATTCATAGTCTACTTTATGGTAGAAGGTTACGGTAAAATTTTCGGTTGAAAATTCAGACGAAAGTCGGTCTGCGTTTTCACTACCGGTACAAGTTTACTGTGCAGAAAACCTAATTTTGACCCGCGAATGAGATAGTTAGTGTTTTTATTATGTTTCCTTCAACTTTGATTATTTTGAAAATTTTCGTTCAAAAATAAAATATAATATTTTATTCGGACGAAAACGTCGGAAGAATTACGATCGGAAATGCAACCGGGTACGAAATTTAGTAAAATAGGAGACATAAAAGGCATGAGGTGACATGAGGGAGTGAGGTGACTCACTAGAGGTATGGACTAAGCTACCTCCTAAAAAGTGGTCATGATGGACTTTTTGAAATATATCATATTATATTCTAAAAACCTATTTTTCTCTTTCCTCTTCAACCAAACAAGTCTTAAAGACAAAACTTGCTCTCCAAGCTCATTCTTTCTCCAAAATTTTGTGCTCCCCTCTCCCTCCTCTATATAATCATCACTCATCTTCATTCTCTCATTTTCTTCCTCCATCTTCATACTTCTTCAACTTCTTCCATTTCTTCTTTTTTTCAAACACTTAAAGCTTCCATTTTTATTAGTCTTTTCCACTTGAGTTCTTCATTAAAGTTCTTCCTTATACTAAGGGAAATGCTCTAATATGAATCTTTTTGCAAGTTTCGTCTTTTATTTCTTAGTTTGCTTTATGTGTTCTTTATATGCTTTAAACTTCTAAAATCTCTCTAAAATGGTAGAAAACTCCTTTTGAGTTGAAACCACTTTCTATAGTCTTGTATTAACTTATATTTTCACATACTAAGAGGTTGTGTAAAACAAAAATCTCTACCTATCTCTTCCAATGAAGGCCGAATGCTTGCATTTGTGACCTAGGAAGTTTTTGTTTAAACTTTTGGAATATGATCATGTGTTTGAGTTTCTAACTATCCATTGATCTTAAATATATAAATCTTGGAAGTTTTGATAGCTTGTTCCTATGATGGCTGAAAATATGAATAAGTAAGCCTAGGATACTATGTTTCAACTTTCCAAGTATGATCATGGATTTAGAACTCTTAATACCTTGTGATTCTAAACCTAAGAGTTATTGTTAAACAAAGAATATTTTTCCTCATCATCCTATGATGGCCGAAACTTAGTGTTTAGGTACTAGGATGTTTGAGTTTTTATTTTTCCAAAATAATCATGGACTTAAGCTCCATAAGATATTTGGATGCTAAGTCTAAGAGATTGCAAAGTTTAAGGATTTCTAACTTGTTTATTATATGTTATTAAATCTAGGATGTATTACTTTCATATTTCCAATATGATCATGGACTTGAGCTCCATAAGATATTTGGATGCTAAGTCTAAGAGATTGGAATGTTTAAGTTTCCATTGTTTTCCAAAATGATCATGGACTTGAGCTCCATAAGATATTTGGATGCTAAGTCTAAGAGATTGATAAGTTTAAGGATTTCTAACTTGTTTATTCTATGTTATTAAAGCTAGGATGTATTACTTTCATTTTTTCAAGATGATCATGGACTCGAGCTCCGTAAGATATTTGGATGTTAAGTCTAAAAGATTGGAATGTTTAAATTTCCATTGTTTTCCAAAATGATCATGGACTTGAGCTCCATAAGATATTTGGATGCTAAGTCTAAGAGATTGGAAAGTTTAAAGATTTCTAACCTATAAATCCTACGAAGGCTGAACCTAGAAGGTTATGGACCTAGGATACTTTGTTCTTATTTTTCCAAAATGATCATGGTTTTGAGCTCCTTAATACATATGGATGCTAAACCTAAGAGATTGGAAAGTTTAGTGAATACCAACCTATTTTACTAGCCTTGGCCGAATACCCTAAGTTTATAACTTAGTGGGATGTTAATTCAACTTTGGTAAGTGATCATTGTTTATGAACTCCTAACACTTAAGGATCATAAATCCATGAGTTGTATAATTTTCGGGAACCTCTAACCCTAAGAACTAGTCTTGGCTGAACCTATACATTGTGGTTTAGTGTTCTTGTTTGATTTTAACTTGTGATTTTGTGTTCATAACCTTTGACTTCCATCGCGGAGGAAACGAGGACGTTCGTGGTATACCTCTTCGAGCATCTAATCTCCTTACCTTCGCAGAAGGTGGAGTTGGTACTTTGTGGTGTGACAACGAGGAGCTTCAAGTTTGGGAGTCCGGTGATAACCCAGGTGGGGGAAAGAACCAACCTATCGTCGGAATGGATAAGTAGTAGATTATATAATAATTATGTAGGGCGACCTAAACCCTACTAGTAGTCGAGTAATCGACAAGACCAAAATCACATTGGAAACCTTTTCTGAAAAACCAATGGTGATTCGGGGATTGTAGGTTTATTGACATTAGGTTGATCTTTATATTCTTGATGGTTGATTTGATTTTATTACCTTTATTGAATTGATTTTGTGCTATGTTGGTAATATGGGAATATTTTGATTGATATTGTGTTATGCATGATCTGCCTGGTTTTTATTATTAAGCTTAGTGGATTTTTAAACAAAGATATATATGTTGTCTAAGAGATGATTGTTTTGGGTGTGAGGATAATGATGATTTAGAAGTGCCTAACTTAGATGAGGAATGTTAAAGAGGTGTTATGGCATAGAATATGTGTCAAGTTCTAATGGAAGGTTAAGGTACTAAGATGTTGTTAAAACGGGTTGGTGAGATTCAAGTATAGGTGTTGTTGTCCACAATCGTGTATTGGTAATATAATACACAAGGACAAAAGTGTATTGGTAATATAATACACAAAGACAAAAGTGTATCGGTAATATAATACGCAAGGACATCTGTGTATTGGTAATATAATACACGTAAAACACTTCTGTGTATTGGTAATATAATACACCGTGTATTGGTAATATAATACATATAAAACATTTCTGTGTATTGGTAATATAATACACGTAAAACACTTCTGTGTATTGGTAATATAATACACCGTGTATTGGTAATATAATACACGTAAAATCAAGAGCTCTCGCAAGATCACTTCCACCTTAGGGAATGGGGGTGGAACACCTTAACGGGAATTGAGGTGTGCACTAGGTGGAACATCCTAACGGGAATGAGGGTGTGCCCCGATGCAAATGAGGGATGGTGACAGGAGTGGTAGTGGCCACGATAACGTAAAGACGTGGTGACGGGATTAAAGGGGTTACGTTAAAATAACGTGTTAGATTTCCTGAGAGTAAGGGTAGAGGATGATATATATTAACCCGAGGATGATTCGTTAGTTATGTGTGTTGATTGTCTGTGACAATTACTGTATAATTTACTATGACTCTTTTCCGCTTTTTGATGATAGAACTGTTTCTTATCCCCTGTATATTTCTGTATGTTGTATTTTATCTCCTTGTGGAATTGTACGAGAAGACCCTGTGGATGAGCGTAACCAAGAGGTGTTGGATGGAACTCCCTACGAACCGGAGGCTGAAGGACGAGCTGTGACCCGTGGTGATTAGGGTCTAGTTAGTTATGGCCAGTGCGTCTCGTGAGGCGTATTTTTATTATGTTTTCCGCTGTTTAACTTTTGTCTAAGTATATGCCTGTGAGGGATCCTACTGATAGGATATCCTCAACAGTGTTTTGGTATTGTAATGAACAACTAAGTGTATATTTACATATGTTAAAGTTATTGTGTTTTAAATTTGTAGAAGTTATATGATAATTAAATAAGTTTTTAATTTTTACGTATTTTCACGTTAAGCGTGCGATTAAGTAATTAAATGATGAGGTTTTAATCTAATGACACAAAGAGGCACAACAGGGTGTCTCATGCTCCGTCGTGTCGCCGCCATGACCATGTAGCCTCAAGTCTTCTTCTCACGTTTAGGTACCTCTCGTCACCGGTGCGCCACCATCCTTCCATCTATGACTCCAATCATTTCTCTCCATTACAAGCGCACAAACAAATAAGGTATCCCCATTTTCTCCTTCCTTAAGGAACTGTATTTGTTTGTTCCCCTTTTCTCCATTTTGTTCTTTTCGCTGTCATGGCTGCGAGTTTAGAGTTGCGAATTTGCCTTCATGTTCTGATTTTTGGATTAATATTTTGACTTCTTTGACACCGAATTAATTGATGTGAATGAGATTTTGGATGTTGAATTTTGTTGATTTTGGTTTGGACTGTGTTATGACCAAGGAGGCCAATGTGCATGCCTAATATTCTGATCTTATTTTTTGTTGATGATAATGTTAATCTAATGAGTTGGTTAAGCATTATGCATGTGTGTTACTGAAACTTTGTTGATGATTGGAATTCGACCAACAACTTTTGCAATATGCTCTCACCTTCTTTGGTGCTTTTCTCAATGGTGAAGTGTTAGCTTGTTTTACTTTTACTCATGTCACAATCTCAATTGGCAAGACACATTTCTTCCGTGCAACCCATCTTGGAATTCTGTCTTGTACAGAAAGGGAGGTAAATCAAATATCTAAGCTCACCTAGTACCCAGGTGTGCTTCCATTTAAACATGTTATTTTTATCTGAATCTGTTTGTCTTCTATTTGTTAAGTGTCGTTGCTATTCAAAATTGTATTCTACTGTTGGTAAATAACCTCTAGTCCATGTTAAAAAAAAAATTGTAGTTATTAACATCTTTGTATCACATATGAGAAGCTTATGAAGCTGCACCCTGAAACTATTATTATTGAGCAAGAGCTTCTTATAAGGGCATTATTGAAAAATTCTCAATACCTACATGTTGAAACAAACCTTTGAAGAGATTAAATTTTTGAAAATTTGGGAGTGGTCATAACTCATAATTGGTCATGAAAACAGGAATTATACATATTACCACCGGTTTCAAACTTTCAATTATTCCTCATATACATTACACTTGCACCGAATATGCACGTAGCGTGGGTTTCAAACTTTCAGTTAGTCCTCACATGTATTACATTTGCACCAACTTTGTGTGCCAAATATTCTACGGCGGAACCTCTCTTGGAGATTTCATATTTAATTATTTGTGATCTATCACCTAATAAGGATCCTGCTACCTTTTATATAAACCCTCAAGTAATGCATAGCCTTTTTGTTTTCTATAGCAATATAATATGAAGTTTGCTTAAGTGAGTTATACCAACACCTTTCCAATTAATAATATAATATGTCTTAAAATGTCATAGCCTTTTTATTTTGTAGATATTGAACATAATTTGGTGGCAGTCCTTCACAAAAAGAAAAAAATTGGTGACAGTTATTCAGTGCTCAAATAATGGGCTAACAATTGAATATATGTTGTTGCATTGTTCTTTCCTAGAACGTTGGTTTGGTTATGAATAAAATTGTAATTGAGGTGCTAACTGGCTATGGAAAGATTTTTAAAGTTTGAACTAGGAATATTTTAGCTTTCTTTATTTTCTTCTTCCTTGATAGTGCAAATTTTCATGGACAAACTACATAATATAGTAAACTTTATATTTTGGATCCTTTCCATCTTATGGTTCCTTTGCATCTTTTGGTTTTGTTAAATTATCTTTAGCTTCTTTCTTTTTCTCTTTCAGGGTTTCATGATTATTTCACACTTAGGATTTCGTTTCCACACTAGTTTTGTGTTATTCCCACACCCAGTAAGCTTTCCCCTCTCTATTATTCTATTTTGATTTTTTTTTGCTTTAACTTAGGGATTGGAGTGTTTTATTATTTTTTTAGCGTTAATTAATTAGTAAAGCCTTAGTTTCCCGTTTGAGATTCAATATTAATGAGCATACGTGTACTTGTTTAAGGTACCGCTCATTGTATTGAATCTTGAATTGTCCATGTTGGACAGTTTGGGGAAAAACTTTTTCTTCATTCAGATAAAATAGTTATTCATTGATTCTCATATGTTATATATTTGATGAAAGTTTGGTCTGATGCATTTCCTTTCATTCTCCGAGTGCATACTTTATCGTGGTGTTTTTCACTGCGTTCAAGTCGTGTACGCCGGAGACTGATGGGAAATGCTGCCGAAATTTCGTCAAATATGAGCATGAGAGTTAAGGACTAACTGTTAACCGAATGTTGAAAAAGTTTCTTCTCGAATGGGATAGGGCCATACCTTGTCATAAGAAGTAGTTGATGAAGATCTTGCCCTAAGTACGAAGTTATTGTTGTAGTCATGGATCGCGGTTGGATGAATGCTAGACGAACAAGTGATGAGTATGAGAATGGAGTGGAAGATTATCTACAATTTGCAAAAACAAATGCTCCTGATAGTAGTTACGGAAGGTTTTATTATCCTTTTGTTAACTATTTGAATGATAGACGACTAGAAGCTGGGGAGATACGGGAGCATCTTATTTGTAAGGGGATTTGAAAGAGTTATACAATATGGATATGTCATGGTGAATCGTTAGACAGGCCAAGGGTGTCGGATAGAGAGGAAGCTGATGATGTAGTTATGGACGATGGACTAGAGGACATGATCCGTGATATTGGGCAAGAGTCTTTTCGGTGAGCACATGTGTATGATACTTTGTACAGTGATACGGAAGTGGATTTGTATCCGGGGTGCACTAATTTCACACGGTTGTCAGCGGTGTTAAGATTGTTCAATGTGAAGGCGAGAAATGGGTGGAGCGATAAAAGCTTTACTGAATTGCTTGAGTTGTTGAAAGACATGCTTCCAAAAGGTAACACGTTACCGTCCCGAAACTATGAGGCGAAGAAGATATTGTGTCCGATGGGTATGGGGTATAAGAAAATACACGCATGCCCAAGAGATGCATGAGTCCGCTACAAAGTGAATAATGGTGATTCTAGTCGTGATGTGGTCACCAAAGGCCTTCCTGCGAAGGTGTTATGGTATCTTCCAGTAATTCCACGGTTCAAGCGATTGTTTGATAATGTAAATGACGCAAAAAACATTAGATGGCATGCATATGAGAGGAAATGTGATGGAAAGCTTCGCCATCCGGATGATTCTTTGCAATGGAAGAGAATTGATAGTTTGTTTCCGGATTTCGGCAATGAGCCCAGAAACCTCAGGCTTGGACTTGCTACCGATGGAATGAATCCATATGGAAACTTAAGTAGTATTCATAGTTCATGGCCTGTTCTTCTGGTAATTTACAACCTATCTCCTTGGTTGTGCATGAAGCACAAATACATTATGTTAAGTATGATGATTTCGGGTCCAAAACAGCCAGGAAATGATATTGATGTTTATCTGAGTCCCTTGATTGAAGACCTGAGAATGTTGTGGGATGAAGGCGTTGATGTGATTGACGGGTATTGCAGTGAGACTTTCAAAATGCGTGCCATGTTATTTTGCACCATCAATGACTTTCCAGCATACGGGAACCTGTGCGGGTATAGTGTTAAGGGGCATAAAGCATGTCCAATATGTGAAGAAGGTACATGCTACCATCAACTGCAACATGGAAGGAAGAAGGTTTACCTTGGGCATCGGAGATTTCTCCGACGTAATCACCCTTATCGTAGATTGAGAAAAGCTTTCAATGGACTTCCGGAGAATGAAATTGCTCCAGTGGCCTTGACTGGAGAGCAAGTTTATGAACTTGTGAAGGACATTAATGTTATCTATGGGAAGACCCAAAAGAGGGCTACTGAGAAGAACACATGGAAGAAGAGGTCGATCTTCTTTGATCTTCCATATTGGTGCAAGCTTGATGTAAGACATTGTATTGATGTGATGCATGTGGAGAAAAATGTGTGTGACAGTTTAATCGAAACGCTTCTCAACATTCAGGGCAGGACAAAGGATGGTATGAATGCTCATCTAGATCTAGTTACGATAGGTATACGAGAGCAGTTAGCTCCACATAAAGTTGGGGGGGGGGGGGGGTAAGAAGACTTATTTGCCACTAGCATGTCATACTTAATCAAAAAAAGAGAAAATAAGTTTCTGTGAGTGTCTACGAGGCGTCAAAGTGCCACAAGGTTACTCTTCAAATGTCAAGAGACTTGTCTCAATGAAAGATCTCAAATTAGTTATCTTAAAGTCTCATGATTACCACGTCTTGATGCAACAACTACTACAGGTGGCCATTCGTGATATCTTGCCTAAAAAAGTCAGACATGCCATTACTAGGTTGTGCTTATTCTTCAATGCTATATGTAGCAAGGTCATTGGTACTCAAAATTTGGATATCTTGGAAAATGAGGCAGCCATTATCTTGTGCCAATTGGAGATGTATTTTCCCCCTTCGTTTTTTGACATCATGGTTCATTTGATTGTTCATCTAGTGAGGGATATTAGATTGTGTGGTCCTGTTTATTTAAGGTGGATATACCCGATTGAGCGATACATGAAGATCTTGAAAGGGTATGTGAAGAATCCACACCGTCCTGAAGCATCTATTATTGAAAGGTATGTTGCAGAAGAAGCTATTGAGTTTTGTACAGACTACATGTCAGAAGCGGAAGCTGTAAGGCTTCCGAAGTCTTGTCATGAAGGAAGATATGATGGTCAGGGTACACGAGGTATTACCGTTAAGAGCATGGATCGAGAGGAAGTGCTTCAAGCACACTTGTATATATTGAATAACACTGATGAGGTTGAACCATACTTATGTGAGCACAAAAGCATCATCAATAAAACTTACCCTCGAATGAATGAAAAACGGTGTTTGAACAAATATAATAAGACTTTCTTGAATTGGTTTAAAGAAAAAATTGCAAAGGATGGTATTGCTTTTGATACATTAAAATGACTAGCATAGGGGCCTAACTTTGATGTCATATGCTGGAGTGGGTACGATATCAATAAGTTTTCCTTCTATACAAAGTCCCAGGATGACAAAAGTACCGTGCAAAACAATGGGGTTATGGTCGAGGCTGAGTCCGTGCATTTCTCTAGTTCAAAAGATACAAACCCTGTTATGGCATCTGTATCATACTTTGGAATCATTGAAGAGATCTGGGAGGTCGATTACACGAAATTTAGAGTGCCTGTTTTTAAATGTAAATGGGTCGATAGTAACAACGGTGTACAAACCAATGAGTTAGGATTCAAATTGGTGGACCTTGATAAGGTAGGTTATAAAGAATAGCCTTTCATCATGGCATCCCAAGCGAAACAAGTGTTTTATATCCGTGATCCTTCTAACAAAAGATGGTCAGTGGTTCTCCAGGGAAAAAACATGTCTAATGGTAGTGAGGAAAATCAAGACTCAACTCTTGATATTTCTGATACTCCTTCTTTCTCAACACGGGCGCCTACTTTCAATGAGGAAAATGAAGTGGACGATATACATGTCATTCGTGATGATCATCAGGAAGGGTTATGGGAGAACCTTACTACTTGACCACAGTGTAAGTATAGTTTAAGTTATATATGTTTAAAGTCATATTATAAGTTATGTTTACGTTGATATTTATAAGTTAAGTTATGTTTGATATTTATCCAGACATACTAACATTATGTATTTTTTTTTGTCAAAACAGGCATACATGGTTGATCCCGAGGATATCCCTCCTTCACACAGCGGGTCAGATGCCCCGTCGACGGGCAGAAAAGGTAGACGTGCCACACGTATGAAGAATTTGACCGTCAACCGTGGTGAAAATTAAAGGATAAGAATCAAGTTTGATCGTGACCTCAATCCTATAGGGCCAATAGTCGATTAGTTTAACAGTTTTGTGGGGACCCTTGCTCGAAACAAGCCTAGTATACTTATTGAGAATTGGAAAAATGTGTCGGAGGGCGTGAAGGATCAGATATGGGATAGTATTATGGTATATATACTTTTACACTCTTTGTTTGTATCTATTTTATTTTAATCTTATTAATATCATACACTTATTCCTTGATTTTTTGGTGTTAATGTAGCTCACCTTTGACGTGCCGGATACCAAGAATATGAGGAGGAGTTTGATAAAGTATGCAGGTGAGCGTTGGAGGGCATTTAAGACGGACCTAAGCAGAAACTACATATTCAATCTGAGTCAGAAGAACCCACTTAAGGTGTACCCGTTTCTTGACCAGGAGACGCAGGATCGCTTTGTTCAGAGCCGACATGATTCTAGCTTTCAGGTTAACTTAATTGAGTTGTCTCAAAATTTAATTAATTTACTTATGTAATTTAATTGTCTTTTATTTATCCGAAATCTATAATATATAGTTTAATTAATGTTTATTTTCTTATGATAGTTCTATGGATGCAAGCTGCATTTTGGGTGGTGAAAGGCGTAGGCCTATTAGGTAGATTATTCCTAACGTAAGATGTTTATTAGTACAAATGCTTCAAGTGCAGTTTACAATAGTTATTACTTTGTGTTTAATTCCTTATATTCAAATTTGGTTTCATTTGTAGTCTCGTAGACAACATTGCGGATGGGAGTACGGATATTACGTGATGAAGTGGATGCTCGAAATTGTCTCCACCGGTATTACTGAAAGATGGCAGGAGGTAACTAATTAGTAACACAATTAGTTGCAACAGTTATAAATTAGTTATGTTTTATTTTAGTTTATTACTTAAAAGATTAATCTTATGTCCAATTGAACGTGCAGATGTTCGAAGTCCGACTCCACTCTCTGCAGGGGACATTAATGAGCAACCTTCTTTTTTTGAAGTGTACCAATCATAGTTTGTGTAGTTAGTTTATAAACATATCATGTACTAGCTAGTTTTTTTTTTACTAATATGTATTTTGACTTGAAATCTATAACGTATCATGTACTAGCTAGTTTTTTGGATTCTAAGTATCTTTGTTGTCATATTGTTCAATTTACACTACTTACGACATTATTACATATTTAGCTCTGAAAGTAATTGAAGTGTATGTATCGTTCATAATCAATATAGTATATTAATTTAATTAGTGTGTGTTTTGGTTGTATAAGTGATTCAATATTGAGAATATTTAGATTCTGTTAATTACTGGGATTGATCTGGATGTAATACTGAAACAGGGGAAAGGATTGTAACTAATGTAAACTAGTTATTTAAAAAACAAATGCACTATAGACATCGGTTATTACCAAAACCGATGTTGAAAGTCCTGTTCTATTTATTTTAAAAACTGATTAGAAGCACTTTAGACATCGGTTAAAAGCTAGAACCGATGTCTAAAGTGCATTTTAGACATCGATTCTAGTTTTTAACTGATGTTGTTTATTGAATGAGTACTTTAGACATCGGTTAAGAGCTAGAATTGGTGTCTAAAATATATTTTAGACATCGGTTCTAGCTCTTAACCGATTTCTAAAGTGCAATTTAGACATCGGTTGTAAACCGACGTCTAAAGTTCCAATATACAACATCGTCCGTTTCAACATTAGGTCAATTTTAACCGACGTTAAATCACTTTTCTGCACTAGTGAATGATAAGACCGACAAAGCGATAGAAGCATATCTAACTAGAAAATAGGTCATCGTATGGATATGTGTTAAATAAAATTGTTACTATTGAAAAAAAGAAGGATCAAAATATTAGAAAAAAAAAAGTAATACACAAAGAACAATTCAATATTTTAGAATAATATTTCAAAGTTTCATCTTTAAGTAAATTTTTTTTTTGGTAGACTAGAAAAACAATTAGCAATAGATAAATAAAATTTTAATAGGGTCTATTAATAGTAAGAACGATAAGTTTGGAGTACACCAGCTCTAAATATAGGGTCAAACTTTTTTATATGTACTGAGTTCGACAAAGTAGTCAAATAAATTTTGTCTTTATGAAAACTTTACCGCAAATGATATTTTTCAAAAAAAAAATTGTAACAGCTCTTGAATATCAACGAGACAAGACAAAATTGGGATGGAAAGTTTTACATTCGTAAAATTTAATTAATTAATTGTAAGTTTGGATAAACATTATTTATAATATAAAATAGGATCATGCAAAGCAGTGTTTTATCGAAAAATTAAAAACTTCATTTTTCAATGCATTAACTATACTATTTTTTTTATAAAACTTAACTTTTTAAATCCTTAACTAATGTCGTAAAGATATTAGTTACCATTTTCTTATAAAATAAAGGATCGGGATCCTCTTCTATTTGTGAGAAAATAGGACCATCCTGTCTAATAAATCACAGCCTTACATATTCATTAAATTTTTATCTGCAGTCTACATTGTGACACATCATATTCCTTCAAAAAGACGTCATTTTAATTTTACTAACACCCTTCGCCAAAATGCCTTCCAACCGGAATCATCTCCTTGCTTAACTACCATTCTTGTGATGTGATGTTTATTGTGCTTGCTTACATTTGAATGCTTAACTACCATTCTTGTGTTTTGAGGGTTCAATAATATGCTAGGAATAGTGATTTTTGAACTTTACCTCTTGTAATAATCACTGTTAATTTGGTTAATTTAGGAATAGATAACTGATTAATGTGGGCATTTTACAAATTCCATAGAGCTGTGATCATCATGCTTTGTTAATTAGACCTAAGGAGTTAGGGTAATTAGTAAGGTTTGATAGAATTGATTCACTAAGGAATTATGCTTCAATTAATTAAGGGAATTTGTCCTTCAATATGCCAATTGAGATTAAGATAATTAGAGTGTCGGTAATTCATAGGATTCCTTGTCTATGAGGAATCCGGATTCATAATTGGATGAAATCAAATCCCTAGCATTTTTATTTCTACTTTATCTCAACAAAAATTCCAAAAATATTTTATTGCTCTTTTGTTTTATTTTATTTATTTTGAGCTCTCTTCATACCAAATTTTAGTTTAAATAGTTGTTTAATTTGTGAATTGGTACTTGGTAACTAATCCCTGTGGACGATATCCGGTTCTCACTGATTTTATTACTTGCAATGATCCGGTACACTTTCCGAAATTGTCATCAAGTTTTTGGCGCCGTTGCCGGGGATTGGTTTTGCCAATATCATTAGTAACAAAGGAGGCAACTAAATTAGACTTTTTTATTTTTTGTATATATTTGATCTTTTCTTTTGAGTTTTGTTTGTGCAAGGTGGATGCAATTCATGGACAACTATTATTATCCATCTGATGAGGAAGCCTAAAGTCACACTTTAGAGAACAACTTGTGTTGGGAGACTACATAGATTTGGGAGATCATGATATTCCAACACAAGTTGATTGTATGACGGGTAAGCTTGTATATAGAGGCTCCAAGGAGGAATGGGAAACCTTTTGTTCGTATTTACCACCTCCACCACCATGTTTACAAGTGATTCCCAAAGAGCCACGTGAAGCAAAATTTGAGCAAAATATGGTTGTGGGGATGGATCAAAATGAAGATGAAGTGGTGGAGGTAGACGAGTCACAAGAAGAGGAATTGCTTTTCACAAATCCTTGGGAAAAAACAATTGAGAAGACAAGTCATTTGGAAAACATTCACTCCACCATGCTTGCTAAGAAACCTGAAATTGCTGCATCGGATAAATATGTTGGCTTACATGCATGTGTGGACACTGCAAAGTTAGTCCCTTCCACTTGTATGTCAAATTTCCTTGTGAAAATACCATTTGACCCTAGAGGAAGTGAGTTCATTATTGTAGTTAAAGAGGTCAATGGAGTTTCCACACACTTGCCAGGAGGAATTGTGGATAGAGTCATGTTACTTCTACAATTGCCATTCTTCAAGCCATGGGATCCGGGAGGAGGATCTTACATATTGAGCATCTCTTGGCCCTTATGCTATAAGCAATGGGATCCTGGTGGAAGCTTCTCAATGAGTTTTTCTTAACATTTTTCTTTAATTTATTTTTTTTTCTTGTTGTTAGTTGTGTGTTTCACATGTTTTAGTTAGTTTGTGTTAGAATAAAAACATGTCAAGCACTTAAATATTTATGATGCTGTTTTGAGATGTCACTTTTAGCATTCTCATTATTTTGTGCATTTTGTCTGGCTATTTTCCTTTCTTTGGAAGTTCTTCTTGTAATATAGTCTTCATTTTTCAAATTTGTTCATAGCAATTTTCATAACCTCTTTGCATTTTTTTTGTTTCTTTTTTATTAAATTCATGGCAATAAGGTATGGAACGAAATTTTGGAATCTTAGTTATAACCTTAGTGAGATATTGGGCATGATTGTTAATTCTTTGAGTGTGCACCATTGAGTTGATGTGCTAAGATTTGCTTGATTCTTCTATCTAAGATTCATGAATTGCATGTTTTGCATAAAAATGATTTGGGCCATTTTTCATAAGCCACTTGAGCCAAAAAGCCAACATTGCATGAAAAATTCCCTTGCTAACCCCTTTGAGTTTATTGTTATTTTTTGTTCTCACCCTTGCTTCTTGAATGATGATTACCATGTTTATTCCAACTTGAGGATAGGAGAGCATTGGTGAATTGCTTGTGGACAAGTAAAGACTTTGGTTTGGGGGAGAGAGTAATGAAATATTGTGAGAAGCTTTGGAAAAAAAAAAGGTGAAAAAAAAAGACATGAAAAAGTGGGGAAAAAATTTGATACCCACAAGAAAAAAAAATGAAAAAATGGAAGTTGAAACAAAGAAAAAAAAAGAAAAAGAGGTTTGGAAAAAAAAAAAAGAGATTTATGTGAAGGAGGTTGAGGAATAAAGTTGAAAGAAGCTTTAAAGAAGGGAAAGGAATGGAAGAAAAAAAATTCAATTATAGCAATTGGGAATTTGTGCTTTACATTGAAACATTTGACTTGTTGTAATTGCTCTTCTATTCTCTTGGACATTTTTCTATTTGTTTCTCACCTCACTTGTTTTCCACTTTAGCCAAGTTACAACCCAAAATAAAGTCCCTTTGATTTGTGCATGCTTGTGGTTTGTGTTTTTTTTGGAGTTAGATGAAAAACAAATCTATGGTTCCGTGACTCTAATGTGTGCTTTGAGGGAAGCACTTCCCCACCATATACTTGAGTGATTATTTGATGAGTGTGTATCCTGTGAGGACTAAAGTTCTATTTTTTCTTCCCTTGCCAAATTGCCATGATTTTTAATTTTGAAGAATATGGAGATTGCAAAATTGTTATGCTTTTTGCTTCTTGGTATTTTTGGAATTGAGCTTGCTTTTGGTTGATGCTTCTGTTTTAGGAATTAGTCACTGTGCAATTTTGCCTTATAGTGATTTTGTTTAATTGGGCGCTCTTTCGGTTTTCCCAGATCATATAAGAGCCTGGTCTGTTGTCCTCAGTGTTTTGTGTGTTAGTTTGGGTTACTTTTGCTTGGGGACATGCAAAGTCTTAGGCTTGGGAGTGTGATAATCTTCTAGATTATGTGATTTTTGTATGCTTATTAAATGGATTTTTGCTCCCAATTGTATCGATTGATTGAGTTTTGTCCATAAGTTTAGGTAATTTAGTTTTTAATAGTATTTTATATATTTTAGTTTAATTTCATTTTTTTTAGAATTAATATGATAATATGTATATAAAAAAATTTAATATGATAATCTTTTTACTTGTTTGTGATTATAGGAAATAAGTGGCATAGGCCCATGAAGGAGTCCAAATCAGGTGAAGAAAATTAACTTGCTCAATTACTGGACCATAGGCTCACGCGAGATAAAATGGGAAATTAGAAAGAGTCAGGAGAAGTGGACTTGGATTTCAATCACTATGAAAAGGTGAATGAAGTTGGCAATTTGAAAAAGCCATCACAGGCCCACGTGAAGGTCTTAGAAGGTTAAAAGGAAATTGGGTCATTTTATTGGGAAGGGGCTGCACGAAAAATATAAAGAGGGACCGCGTGAAAAACGTAAGGTGACAGCAGCTAGTAGAAAAAAAAAAAAAAAAAGGGACAGGGGCTTCTGGAACGGGGAACCAGACGAACAGGAAGTAGAAACGGCAGCGTCGAAACGATACTGTGAAGCTATATTGCTGGGATCAATTCATTTTTATGGAGTTTTCTCTTTTCTTCTTTTTCTTCTTTTTTTATTTTATTTTAAGGTTTAACATGTCTAGCTAAATTCATTTTTGTCGGGGCTTTGATGTAATCATTTTATGATGAAGTTTTATCTGATAGTTTGATTATCTTATGAATAATTGAAATTGTTGATGTGATGTTTATTGTGCTTGCTTACATTTGAATGTTTAACTACCATTCCTGTGGTTTGGAGGGTTCAATAATATGCTAGGAATAGTGATTTTGGGACTTTGCCTCTTGTAACAATCACTGTTAATTTGGCTAATCTAGAAATAGATAACTGATTAATGTGGGCATTTTACAAATTCCATAGAGCTATGATCATCATGCTTTGTTAATTAGACCTAAGGAATTAGGGTAATTAGTAAGGTTTCATAGAATTGATTCACTAAGGAATTAGGCTTCAATTAATTAAGGGAATTTGTCCTTCAATATGCCAATTGAGATTAAGATAATTAGAGTGTCGGTAATTCATAGGATTCCTTGTCTATGAGGAATCCGGATTCATAATTAGATGAAATCAAATCCCTAGCATTTTTATTTCTACTTTATCTCAACAAAAATTCCAAAAATATTTTATTGCTCTTTTGTTTTATTTTATTTATTTTGAGCTCTCTTCATACCAAATTTTAGTCTAAGTAGTTGTTTAATTTTTGAATCGGTACTTGGTAACTAATCCCTGTGGACGAAATCCGGTTCTCACCAATTTTATTACTTGCAACGATCCGGTACACTTGCCGAAATCGTCATCAATATATATTGTCAGTATAAAATGTTTTACACTGACATTCACTAACATTTTGACATGTATGTTTTTATTTTAATAACCAAGAGAAAAATAACAATAATGCTGAGTTATCAATATTATTGAATGTCAAGGTAAAAATCCTTCACACTATCAAAATATTATATACGTTGTCAGTGTGAAGGATTTTTTCTTTTTATGTCAAAAAAAAAATCATTCACACTGACAATGTATATAAATTAAACTCATATTTTATTTTGTTAAACATTATTATTAGACCTATTGGTTTAAAAATATTCAAATAGTTAAACAAAAATTATGCATGACTCCTGTAAAATAATTTGTATAATATATATTATATGCAAAGCCCACAAACTATCATATATATATTTTTGGAACATTATTATCAGACTCTATTGTTTTAAAAATATTTAAATAGCTAAACAATTTCATCAAAACGAATACTACTAGTATTTTTGCACCAGTGCGATGCACGGGTCATCAATTACTATTATTATTGATATCATTGTTATCATTAATAACCTGAACTGTGTCTCTATATGTACGAAACTTTTTTTCCTTTATCTCAAATTAAGTCCACTATGTCAAACATTTTCTTGACTTATTTCACACATTGCTTCCAATATTTTCTTCTCACCCATAATGGTGGTACTCATTCATTTCCAAGGCTTTTTATTTATAGACAGAAGTGATCATCAAAAACCTTGAAACAATTGTATCTATAATTCGAGTGCAAAGAATTGAATATTATTTTTATTTTAAAATGATATTACAATACGTAATGTAATACTATGTGTTAAGTGTTCCTCTTCAATTATTACTAATGATCAACTAATCCTTTTAAATCATGTGGTGCTGACACGTGGCACTTTATTAGAAAATCATCAATTCCCCTTATTAATTAGTATAGATATAGATTTATTATTTAAAATAGAAAAAAGGTAAGGATGTAGAAAAAAATAGATTATAAAATATGAATAGCTCTACCTCTATTTATGTCAATTCAGATATTGTCGTGTTTGACTCCCAAAACATTGTACCTTTACCGGATTGTAAATATTTTAAAACAAAAAATATATAAATTTTAGAGAGAAAAAAAATAATAAAAAATTTTCATCACTTGACACGTGGCTTGTACAATTGTGCCACACTAAAATAAGCATTTTCCCTTATTAATTAGTATAGATATAGATTTATTATTTAAAATAGAAAAACAAAGACAATGATATAGAAAAAATACAAAATATAAATAGATATGCCTCTATTTATGTCAATACAGATATTAGAAAAATAAAAAAGTAAATTAGAAAAAAAAAATTAATTCGATTTTTTTAAAAAAAGATTAGAAAAATATATTTAAAAAATAGGAAATTAATAAATAGAAAAAATATTCAAAAAATTATAAAATAAAATTAATTAGAAAACAAAAATATTTTAAAAAAATAAATTATAAAAATAAACATTTTAAAAAGTAATTAGAAAAAAACTAATTCGGGAAAAAAAATTTAAAAAAATATTATAAAGAATATATGTTTAAAAAATAAAGAAATAAATTTAAATAATCCAAAATAATCCACCAGTTGACAACTTCTTCTACCGTTATAGAAACGGTAGAAGAAAAGTTGTTAATTGATAAAGTGATATACATATTGAATACTAAAATATATATAAATATTAAAATATATTAATTGGTTCGATTCAAATATAACCGAATTAATGACCATTGAGTTCGGTTCAATTCAGAACCGTAAAAAAATAATTTTTTTTAAAAATATTATAAAGAATATATGTTTAAAAAATAAATAAATTTAAATAATCCACCAGTTGACAACTTCTTCTACTGTTACAGGAACAGTAGAAGAAAAGTTGTTAATTGATAAAGTGATTTACATATTGAATATTAAAATATATATAAATATTAAAATATAGTAATTGTTCGATTAAAAAATAACCGAACTAATGACCATTGAGTTTGGTTCAATTCGGAGTCATGCACAAAAAAGAAAAAGAAAAAGAACAAATTGAATTGGTTGTTTCGAAATTTCAAATTCATCCAATTATTTGTTCGAGTCTTACGTTCCTAAACTTTTTCAAAAACACGGTAGCTTTGCTACCTTTCCTGACTGGAAATATTTAAAAACAAAACAAAAATTATAAACTTTAAAAAGTTAATGACACTATGCGAACCAATTAAAATTGGTTTGGTTTTATTCGTTTCGAACCGAAAAATATTAAAAAATATATATATATATATATATATAATATATAATATTATTTTAAACTATTAAATTATATATACATTAAAATATAAGTATATAAAAATTAAAACATCAAGAACACGATAACTCTACTTTTACTGTTTGCTAATTTATTATTGGTCAACAGTGTAAAAACACTATACATTGTTAGTTTATACAAATAAATTAAAAAAAATTATTAGCAAAAAAAATTATTAGCAAAATGTTTTTAAAAATTAAGGAAAACGAAAAAAAATTAAAAAAAAAAATATTCAATTATAAAAAACTTGAAAAGGAAAAATAAAAAATTAAATTAGAAAAAAATTAAAATAAAAATATTAGAAAAAAAATTAGGAAAAAAATAATTAGGAAAAAATAGATTTAAAATAATTATAAAAACAAATTTATTATAAAAAATATAAATTTATTAGAAAAAAATATTTTTTTAAAAAATTTAGGAAAAAATATATTTAATAAATTATTAAAAAATATGTAAATTAGGAAAAAAATAGAAAAAGGTATATAAAAATTATTTTAAAACAATGGTTAAAATAATAATTAGAAAAAATATTTAAAAAATTAGAAAAATAAAATCAATTAGAAAACAAAAATATTTTAAAAAAATCAATTATAAAATAAACATTTTAAAAAAATTAAATTAGAAAAAAACAAATTCGGGGAAAAAAACAATTTTTTTAAAAAATATTATAAAGAATATATGTTTAAAAAATGAATAAATAAATTTAAATAATCCATCTCTTGACAACTCCTTCTATTGTTACAGGAACGGTAGAAGAAAAGTTGTTAATTGATAAAGTGATATACATATTGAATATTAAAATATATAAATATTAAAATATAGTAATTCGTTCGGTTCCAAAATAACTGAATTAATGACCATTGGGTTTGGTTCAATTCAGAGCCGTGCATAAAAAAGAAAAAAAACGAACCAATTTAATTGGTTAGTTCGGATTTTCAAATTCATCAAATTATTGGTCCGACTCTTACGACCCTAAACTTTTTCGAAGAACAGGGTAGCTTTGCTACCTTTCCTGACTAAAAATATTTAAAAACAAAAAAAATTATAAACTTTAAAAATTCACTAACAATATCTGAACCGATTAAAATTGGTTTGGTTTGATTCGGTTCGAACCGGAAAATATTAAAAAATATATATATATATATAAATAAAAAAAATATTAAATTATATATACATTAAAATATAAGTATGTAAAAATTAAAACATCAAGAACATGACAACTCTACTTTTACTGTTTACCAATTTATGATTGGTTGACAGTGTAAAAAAATTTACACTGTTAGTGTATACATATAAATTCAAAAAATTCAAAAAAAAAAGTATTAGCAAAAAAAATTTGTTAGGTAAAAAATTAAAAATTAAGGAAAACGTAAAAAAATATAAAAACTAAAAAAAAATAAAACACAATTTTTATAAATTTTAAAATAAAAAAGATAAACGTAAAAAAAATTAAAGTTTTTTTTTTAAAAAATAAAACAAAAAAAATTATTTTAAAAAAAACCAAAAATCCTAGTGTTGTCATGTGCAAGTACGGTAAAATTGTCTATCCAACTTTTATATTAGTATAGAAGTTGACAACTCTTTCTACTTTTATAGGAACGATATAAGAAAAGTTGTTAATTGATAAGTGATATACATATTGAACAATAAATATATATAAATATTAAAGTATAATAATTGGTTCGGTTCTAAAATAATCGAATTAATGCCCATTGAGTTTGGTTCAATTCGGAGCCGTAAAAAATGAGTTTTTTAAAAAATATTATAAAGAATATATTTTAAAAAATAAATAAATAAATTTAAATAATCCAAAATAATCCATCATTTGACAACTCGTTCTACTGTTACACGAACAATAGAAGAAAAATTGTTAATTGATAAAGGGATATATATATTGAATATTAAAATATAGTAATTGGTTCTGTTCCAAAATAACCGAATTAATGACCATTGAGTTTGGTTCAATTCGGAGCCGTGCACAAAAAAGAAAAAACAAAAGAACCAATTTAATTGGTTGTTTCGGATTTTTCAAATTCATCGAATTATTGGTTCGAGTCTTACGATCCTAAAATTTTTCGAAGAACACGATAGCTTTGCTACCTTTCCTGGCTAAAAATATTTAAAAACAAAAAAAATATATAAACTTTAAAAAGTCAATAACACTATCCGAACCAATTAAAACATCAAGAACACGACAAGTCTATTTTTACTGTTTTGTAATTTAATATTGGTCAACAGTGTACAAAAACTTTACACTGTCAGTTTATGCAAATAATTTTTTTTAAAAAGTTTAGCAAAAAAACATTATTAGGAAAAATTTTTGAAAAACTAAGGAAAACGTAAAAAAAATTTTAAAAAATAATAGTAAAAAATGTAATTATAAAAAAATATTTTAAAAGGAAAAATAAAAAAGTAAATTATAAAAAAAATAAACGAAAAATAATTAGAAAAAATATTTTAAAAAAATTAGAAAAATAATAATGAGGAAAAAATAGATTTAAAAAAATTATAAAAAAAATAAATTATGAAAAAAAATTAGAAAAAGTATATAAAAATATTTTAAAAAATTAGGAAAATAATAATTAGAAAAATAAAATTAATTAGAAAACAAAAATATTTTAAAAAAATCAATTATAAAATAAACATTTAAAAAAAGTAAATTAGAAAAAAACTAATTCGGGGAAAAAAATAAATTTTAGAAAAAATATTATAAAGAATATATTTTTAAAAAATAAATAAATAAATTTAAATAATCCATCATAATCTATTGGTTGACAACTCCTTCTACTGTTACAGGAACATTAGAAGAAAAGTTGTTAATTGATAAAGTGATATACATATTGAATATTAAAATATATTAATTGGTTCGATTACAAAATAATCGAATTAATGACCATTGGATTTGGTTCAATTCGGTGCCGTGCATAAAAAAGAAAAAAAAAACCAACCAATTTAATTGGTTGGTTTGTATTTTCAAATTCATCGAATTATTCGTTCGAGTCTTACGACCCTAAACTTTTTCGAAGAATATGGTAACTTTGCTACCTTTCCTGGTTAAAAATATTTAAAAACAAAAAAAAAAATTATAAACTTTAAAAAGTCAATAACAATATCCGAACCAATTAAAATTGGTTTGGTTTGATTCGGTTCGAAACGAAAAATATTAAAATATATATATATATATATAATATAAAAAATATTAAATTATATATACATTAAAATATAAGTGTGTAATAATTAAAACATCATGAACATGACAACTCTACTTTTACTGTTTGTTAATTTATGATTGGTTGATATTGTAATAAAACTTTACACTGTTAGTGTATACAAATAAATTCAAAAAAGAAAAGTATTAGCAAAAAAAAATTATTAGGAAAAAAATTTAAAAAATTAAGGAAAACGTAAAAAAAATTTAATTTTTTTTTATAAAATTGAAAAATAAACATAACAAAAAATCAAAGTTTTTAAAAACAGGTAATATTTTTTAAAAACAAAAAATCTTAGTGTTGACATGTGTATGTATAGTAAAATTGTATATCCAACTTTTATATTAGTATGACACATTATAACTATGTTTCTTCTCCCCGGTGTCCATATACTTCAAGATTCTTAATCTCCCTTGTATGTATCACACTATTGCAAAATAAATAAACACTAACTAAGATTTCATAAATTAGATATTTACTTACTTTATGTTTTTGAGTAATAAAATTATGTATGAATAATTATAAATTTTAATATATTATTTTTATCTTGTGGCTCCCCAACTTTTTTTCTCAAGATCCGCGGCTGACCACACCGTTACCATTCTATTGGAATCTCAAACGTGTTTTTCTTCCTTGTGAACGACCTTTCTCTTGCACCATCAAAAAAGCTCTTCATTTAATTCCGCCTCTCTGAACCTCCTTTCTCACCCATCATCTTTTATCTTGGCCAATATTTGCTGAAAAGGGAAGAAATCTTGCGTCTCAGATAGAGCAGAGACGATGTAAATATTAGTTTAACACATTCATAACATATAAGATTGCATCTTGCATCTCAGTTGAATAAGCTCTATTTCCCTTATAAGTTATACAATATATGTATTTTGCTGTAACCTTAAATGGAACTAACATATATATTTGAGATTTAATAGAGCTTAATATTAGCTCACTGTCATATGTATTTTATTTTTTATTTTTTAATTATAAAGCCTGTTTTCATTTTTAAAGGGATTTTTTTTCATTTACAGCAAGTTTCATTGCTGAAATGATTTCCTCCTTCTCTTTTTTTCTATTTGACAATACAGGTACATGATTTTGTGACGAGGCCGATATATTAGACTTTAACAAGGAATGAGGATGACATGCATCAGACTTATTTCTTATTATATGGCATGGCATTGCAGTGGGCATTCTCTCAAGCCAAGACATGATTTCAAATAATTTTTGTATAGGCCTTTTCCATGTTAATTGAATGATGAAGAAATTGTATTGTCATGACAAAGTTATTGTTAAGGCAAAAATGGTCAGTTTTTCATTTTCAATTTTTGGCCATTAAGGTATGGGATGGTGTTGGGAATTATGGGCAACGAACATCTACAGGGTAACCAGAGAGCAAACAGTGTCATGCTCAACCATTTTAATGTTCTTAAACTTTTTTGAGTTTTGGAAGAAAAATTATTACATTTGGCACATGAGTACAAAGAAACACTGTCATAGCCAACTTTGCACTACAAAGAAACAATGTATATGAGTACATTTGGTTTACATTTGACTTAAATCAACAATGTACAAAATATTTACATTTGATTTAGATTTGACTCTTTAAGATTGTTCTGAATGCTAATGCATATCCATAGGCTTGTCCTAGTCTCCATTTGAACAAATTCCCAAAGTGTATCTTGTAAATCTCTCAGAGCAATCGGCTTCACATTATTATGATTGGATGATGCAGTAGCCTTCTTAGTAGAACCCACTTGATTTGGTTTTAAGTCCAGTGAGATGTCTATGCTGTTGGTGTGCTGTCTTCATCCATTACTTGAGCTTGCTCCACATTATATGGATCTATCCACGTGCATGCATGCGGCTCTAACCTCCTGCCAACCTGCTCCACATTATATGGATCTGCCTACATGCATGCATGCTGTTTTTATCTACTTGCCATCTCTTATCCACTTGATCCTATTTTTTTTGTTGTATTTTAAAATTCAAATGGCCTGTATCTGTCATATATAACTCGCTGCACTTTGTTGTAATTGTTACGAAAATATTATCAATCATTAATGCCACAGTTTTAACCTTTATATGGTATCAGAGCCATTATAATCCTTGGACAGTGAGAGTTGACCAAGATCATGAGTTACATGGTGGGAAGCACCAGAATCAAGAAGCCAAGAGGAGTCATGTTGGCTGTCATGATGAGCAAAATTGGCTTGACGTCTTGGATGATCAAAAGGATAGCCATGCAAGCGGTAGCAATCATGAATAACATGGCCATGACGACGACAGTATCTGCATACTGGGACAAAACGTTTTTGTCCAGGATGGTCCTATTGAGGAGCAGGAACATCTCGAGGCTGAGAGCGAGAGGTTCGGGAAGGCGAGTGACGCCCCTGAGAGTGGCCCCGAGAGGTACGTTGCAAGTAGTTTGCAGTAACAGGAAGAGATTGCTGTTGATGTTCATCACGTTGAAGGAAAATTTCAAAATCAACAAGTTTGTCAAATAGTTCATCAAATGGCAGCGGGGAGTCTCTAGTGCGAATTGACGCTGAGAATTCGCGAAAGGAAGGACCAAGACCATTAAGGGCAGCAATGACGAGATCACTGTCAACAAACTGTCTCAATACATGCATGCTCCTACCACTCTTCACCTGCAGGCTGCCAAACGTGCACTTCGCTATCTTAAAGGCACACTGGACTACGACTTACACATTTGCCGCTCCGATGATCTTAAACTATGTGCCTTTTGTGACTCTGACTGGGCTGGTGATTCCTCTGATATGAAATCCGCTGGTGCTTTCATCATTTACTGTGGTCCAAATGCTATCTCTTGGTCTTGCAAGAAGAAGCGCACAATAGCCAAATCTTCCACTGAAGCCGAATATAGAACTATTGGCTCCACTGCTGACGAACTGCTTTGGTTTCGCGAGCTATTCCAAGAACTTCATCTTCCCTTTCAGCAGCAGCCCACCATCTACTCTGATAACATTGGTGCAACATACCTTTGTGCCAATCCAGTGTTTCACTCACGGATGAAGCATCTTGCC
Source organism: Sophora flavescens (assembly GCA_030762895.1). Lineage (NCBI taxonomy): Eukaryota > Viridiplantae > Streptophyta > Magnoliopsida > Fabales > Fabaceae > Sophora > Sophora flavescens. The sequence continues at coordinate 51,938,669 of CM061067.1, read as the reverse complement.
ATTCATTATCACTTTGTGCGAGATCTAGTGACAAACAAGGAACTCCAAGTACTTCACATCCCTTCGAGTCATCAGCTTGCGGACCTTCTCACCAAGTCCTTGCCTTCATCCCGCCACACTCTTCTCACTACCAAGATTGGTGTTGTTTCCTCCACCACCATCTTGCGGGGGGGGGGGGGTTGGTGTGCTGTCTTCATCCATTACCTGAGCTTGCTCCACATTATATGGATCTATCCACGTGCATGCATGCGGCTCTAACCTCCTGCTAACCTGCTCCACATTATATGGATCTGCCTACATGCATGCATGCTGTTTTTATCTACTTGCCATCTCTTATCCACTTCATCCTATTTTTTCTGTTGTATTTTAAAATTCAAATGGCCTGTATCTGTCATATATAACTCGCTGCACACTGTTGTAATTGTTACGAAAATATTATCAATCATTAATGCCACAGTTTTAACCTTTATATATGCATGGGTTATAAGTTGTGGAAGTGAAACCACCGTTGCCTACACCATCAACAAAATGTAATCACACAAAATATTTTCTTAATCAAATTCAGCAAATAAGTTCCTTGTAGAATAATTAAAACTAAAAGTAAGGTAGGCCCGGATGTTAAACTGAGGTGTTAAAGTGCATATAGAACAAGGCAAAGAGATCCTAATTGGAAAACCATTGTCCTGATGTAGAAATAGTGTTTCGAGAAAGCACATGTAGAATCAACTTACTTCCTTTGCAATTTTAATTACTAAGAAATTGGTTCAGCATCAGATTCTTGCTATCTTGACTATCTCAACATTTTCAAACTAAAATTTCACTACCATCAGAACATTTTCATCCTAATTTCGCAATACGTGATACGGTCCGCAATTTAGAACTATGTGATAACCTGATATGCTACTGTTCCTTTTATATGTTTAGCCTCTCACGCTGCTGCTCTAATATCAGAAGGCAAAAACATCAAAATATATATATATATATATATATATATATCATGATAATTTTCAAGGTGGCCTCATGAGTGTTATTATTGAATCAATTTTTTTCCTTTGAAAATCTTTAAGTTTTTGTGATAATTTACCAGGTAATGTTTCAGGTGAAAACCCTTAAGTTCTTGAATCTATCTTAGTTGATAAGATGTAAAAGTGCACCACGAACCAAATTTGTTGTTGTGGCTGTGTCCTGTATAGTTGTTTTTTGGCTCTGTTACTTCAATTATGGAACAAAATAAAGTTATAGATGCAGCAAGTTCACCTTTGATTCATATTTTAATGAATTCTTTTGTCTTATAAAAAAAATACATATACATATATCAAGATAATCAAACCTCTAGATGATGAATTTTGGACTGCATACTTTAAAAGAATGTAATGTGCTATTGTGGATTTTGGCTAGTTGATAAGAATTATAATGCTATTTAATTGTTTCAGATTACTTATTTGATGCATCTTGTTGCATCGAGATTATTTCTTACAAGGATAAAAATAACTATGAACTATGGTTTACATTTTCGTGGATGTGACAAGACTAGATTTTCTGGAAGTGTAGCCATCATGATGAAGCAAAACTGGAGCAGGCCAAACAACCTTTATTTGAGAACTTGACTACTCTATCATCCATGGAACAGATACAGGTGAAACCATATAGCACTACCTTTCTTGGTAGCACCAGAGTAGGATGACGCAGCAATTCAAGGGAATGAAGAAATATTTTTAGCTTTGGTTCATTAGTATGATAGCTTCGAACAAAACGTGATGGCTGAGAAAAAATGAAAGTGCAAATAGTGGGGTGAAAGTCCAGTAGTGGAAATGACTTCCATAATTTCCAAAATTCTAGGCTGAAGAGTACATGATGGTTGGAAGCAAAACACTCAAGACGATGAATACTGAACAGGAAGAAAGAAGCGCGAGAATGCATGAGCAAATCATGTTTAATGAAACTGTGTTTAATGGCAGTGGTGATGTAACATAATATAAACCATAGATCAAGTTCTATTTTTAATTAATGGTTGTGATTTGTCAAACATGATATTGTCCCGTTTTACTGCAAATGGAAAGGATCCTGATCCTAAAATAAATGCTAAATTTTTTCTAGAAAGTCTTTAAATAATTCATTATGTTACAAACAATTTTTTGTTGTAAACATATTTATAAATTAATTAATTAATTAAAGGGTCTAAAATAGAGATAGAATAATATATATTTTGTATCATCTTGAATAACACAATTAAAATTATTAACGATTTAAAATAATTATAATTCTTTCCCCAAATAATCATGAAAAAAATAACATTATATTCTAAGCTTTAAAGAGTGTATTTAAAAAGGGAAGGATCAATACCTTTTCTTTTAAAAAAATCTAGGCAAGTTTTTTTAGAGGGGCCTAGAACCTAAGTCCTCCTCAACTAGAAATAAGAAATGAAGAAAATATAGAAACACAATAACCGAGGAATAGAAAGGAGAAGGAGGGAAAGAAGAAGGGATTGTATGTGTTTCGTGTAAATTTTGTGGGACTTGCTATAAGTAAGGGAAAGAATATGAAATAGCATGAAAGTGTTACAGAAAATGGTTTATGAGTGAGGTTTTGTATGAATCTTAGTTATGGAAATGTTGTATGCATGTTTATGTTAGAAACATTCAAGTTATATGACCTATATCACTCTCTTACAATGTATTTTGGTGTTCTATTTTGAATATGGAAGAAAAAGGGAGGTTTTCCCTCCAAAATCCGATGAAAATGGCTACATAGGGATTGCAAGCCGTGACCTACCTATGACGAGCCGCAACTCATTTTCCTACAATGTTTGACTTAAATTAAAACAGACATAACCTTTTTTTTTTGTTACTTATCCCTTTTAAGCAAATGAACCCCATTTTGCAAAGATTTGTGAGTCTATTTTCATATGAAACAAGTTTCAAGATAAAATCAAAGTATTTGAAAAGGTATGACTGAAGTAGCAATCAAAGGTCATGACCTGGTATTCAAGAAAAATCTTGTTTTATTCATAACGTTGATTATTATCTGGTCTAGCTTCAAGCAAATATGGTTCCTGGGTATTTTATGAGATTATTTGAGGTTTTCGTTGATTGTGAACCTATAAGGTTGAGTGTGAAAACATGCTAAAGTGGTTGCAAGGGATATGATTTAGTTGTCGTAAAATTATATTCGAGGTGGTGAGAAATGGGAACATAAGTTAAGTGCACTTAAACATGATAATCAGTATGATAAAAAAAGATTTATGATGGTTGTTCTCTACACACAATTCTTTTCCTAAAACCACTTTAAGTAAAGGAAATGATATTCATTGATATATGTGGGACTACCTCATAGGGTTCCTCGAGCGAGGACATCTCAATATCACGGTCAGCTAGTTCACCTTGCTTTAATCCATTCCCGTAGTCAATCATCATACCTTTCTCATTGTCTGGAGACTTAGGATGGTTTACGTACTCAGCTGCATGGTTTGCATGAGCTATCGAGGGCGCATGATCATTAAATTTAGTAACTTGCTTGGTCATGTGGTTACTTATACCTTGGGGCGAGGCAAAATAGGCCTTTCAATATTCCTAACCACTTGACTTTTACCTTTCTTTTTACCTTGTTGACTCATGGGAGTAGAGGGGACCACCTGTTGAGAAACAATGGGAATCCACTCTTCAATAGTAACAACATTCTTACTTTTCTCCTTACATAGTTTGCTCCCCAAGATAAACTTTTTGCCCCTTCATTCAAAATCACTAGCAACCAATATCTCTAGCTTGCTTAACCATCTCTCCCTTATCTGCACTATTTTTCAAGAGGTCCATAACAAACTCCATCCCTGTATTATCATAATCGACCTCCTCAAACTTCTGATTTTTCTTAAGAACTTTAAAGCTCAACTCTCCTCCTAAAGGAATTTTTTTTGTTAATATCTTGTCATACTTTCTTCCTACCCCCAAAAAAAAAAAAAAAAAACTTTTGCAACTACTTGCCTTTTCCGAGGCTTTCTCTCAACCAATATCCAGGACCCAAACCGATCTTCATCCTCCACACCTTTCGTCGTCGATTGGATCCCCACCCCCTTTCCTAATTCCCCCTTAGCATCCTGAGAAGGCTCAGCAACTTTTTTCACTGGACAACCTTCTGTAGAAATGCATATGGTAAAATACTGTTATGATTTTATTCATCAGTCTAGGAGAATCAGAAAATATCTGATTTTATTCTCTTTATTATTCTATCTTTATTACTCTGATATTATTTTGATTTTCCTTCACTTTCTTTCGCATTACCAAACCTTTCACAATTAAAACAAACCATATGGACTCCCTCATACTCAAAACTAAGCATCTGGTCATCTAGTTTATAGAAGGGGACCAGAGGATTATCCAGATCTAACTCAACACAAATCCTCGCAAACTTTCTTCTATATTGATTAGCAGTGTTCATATCAACTTCCAAGGTTTTGCCAATCATATCACCAATGCCTTGGAGAACACTTTTCTCGTAACACTCCATTGACAAACCAGGAAGCCTCACCCAAACTACCACCTTATGAATAAGAGTTGAGTAAGGCTTAAACTTTGCCTCCCATTACCTCACCGCAAGATAGTGATCAAATATCTTCCAAGGCCCTCCATAGATTGAAATTTCACAAAATAAGTCATTGGCCACATCAATAAGTTGGATTGTCGCACATCTTGCCCATGCTTGCTCCAGCTTCTTTATCAAAATAGTGAAGTTAACTCTTTTGCTCAACAACTTGACAATAAGAGTATTCTTCCACGGCTTACATAACTTCCCTCTCGCCTCAGCCCTTAGACTCATGCAAGGAACACCTTTCTCATCTACATAATTAAGGAACATCGGCTTTTTCTCCTTCAACTTAGAGTTATCATCCCTTTATACTCACAAACAATTTGATCTAGAGCTGCCTCTCTCTCTCAACCTTCCCTCTACTCCTCTTTTCCTTCTTTCTCATCCACCGGAAGGGGGTGGTTTTGGGCCATCTTTTGCCCTGGAATCACCCCTCTACATTGTTTTTTTCTCATTTTATCTAAATAAGTGGTTGTTCCACATAGATCTGGTTTTTCTTTCATGTTTTTCCGTGTTTTCGTCGTTTGCATGGGGTGGTGTTTTGTTCGTCGTCTTGTTGCGACGTCGTTTGGTTTCCCGTCTTGTTGCGGTGTTCGTTTGGTTCAGATTGGCAGATCAGCTTCGATCCATTACAGATTCAATCAAGACTTGGGCGTCAACGTTACAGATCCGGATGCATGGGTATTCCGGTCACTTTGATTTTGTCACCTTTGTAGGCATTTTACTGTGTTATGCTACCAACCTGGGTACTGTGAGTTTGTTCGCGGATTCTTTGGTCGCGCTGTCGCGCACGCGCCAAAAAGAACGAGCGGTTTATAAAAATGTAGTTTAGGGCTACAACTCGGATGTCGTCTCACAAGGACTCTTGACTTGCTATTTACCGCAAAAATTAGTTTTTTGGGGGGGTTTGGTTTGAAATTCAGATGGAAAACAATGCAATAACAGAGCAATAAAACAGGGCAGTTAAAAGATTATCAAGTAGCAAAACACGATTAATCTACTGTTCTCGAATCCTCAACTATCATCGGTTCGTGTAATTTCCAAGCCCTAAGCAGATTCTAATCCCCTTTCGGTTGTAGCAACAATTAACAACGAAATCGCTACTACGGATATATGTTCCTATTCCCGAATTAACAACCGGGGTTAAGCCCTCATGAACTAACGAACATGAACGAACACACGCGAATTAACAAACGCGATTAATTATAGGAACATAACATCACCGAAATGAATCAACACAACACTATACACTCCCGAATTAACAACCAGAAATGTATAATATGGTATTAAAAAGGAAAAAACAATTAAAATAGGAATTACAAAACCTCAAGTGTAGTGGAATTCGATTACAGTAGACTAATCTAGGAGACTAGCTCTCCATTACAGAAATAAACACAAAAGAAAAGCAAAGAAAATAAACTACTGAAAACTACTACTACTGACCAACTGGCCTCTTTGTTCTGCCTTCAAACGGGCTTATATATAACTTCTGGATTCCATGGACTCGCGAGGCGAACACAGTCTCGCGGCGCGAATCTTACGAACAGTCTTCAACGTTTGGTCTTCTCGCAAGGCGAAGCACGGCTCGCGTGGCGAGGAATGGAAAAGTCATGACTTTTGGTCTTCAAACTCGTGAGGCGAGTCATCTATTCGCGGGGCGACACAGAAAGGATTGCAAATTTTCTGGCACAGTCACCTTCAGGTTCGCGAGGCGAATGCCTCCTCGCGGGGCGAAAGCTCCAGATTTATTTCTTTTTATTAACCTGAAAACAGTAATAGCAGTAAGTGCTTTATTTGACTCTAAATCAACTAAATTAACCTAAAAATACTTTACAGACTCAAAATGCTGCTTAAAGACAATCTAGTCTAATTTGGGTGAAAATGATATAATATTAGCACAAAGCCAAGGTTTTTCTAGTTATAAAACTAGACTAGCCAGAGGCTGATAATTCATCCTTCTCGATTTTTAGTGACACTGCAACAGAAAAGGCTTTAGATAGTATTTCCGTGTGCCTTTTAATAGCGCTTTTAAAAGCTATCTATTCCCCCGTAATTAAAGCTTTTGACCTAAGATAGTGCTTCCGAAACGTTATCTTATGGTACATCTAAGATAGTGTTTCCTCAAAGAAACACTATCTTAAGGTCCATTTTTTTAAAAAAAAATGTTGACACTGATTTTTCCAAATTCTCTCTTCATTCATCAAAACCCAGTACATAAGAAAATCGTATGAAAAACATCAACCAAATCAAAACACAGTAAAGCTAAAAATCATGCTATTCAATGTATCAAATTAATGCAATTGTGTGTAAAAGATGAAGACCCACAACATAAACATAAACATAAACAAAAATAAAACAAAATTACACAATCCTCAAATCCCCTCTAATTTTGAAACCCTAAGATTACATAAACAAAAATGGCAGTAACGAACACAAACGAACCATCGGACATAGCAGGTGCGGTCAGCTACGTGTGGTGGCGGTCGGCTACGACCCAGGTGCGTGTGGTGGCGGTCAGCTATGAACCAGGTGTGGCGGCCGGACTTGTCGCGTTTGGACAACGAGCTAGGAGCATGAAGAAACGTAGATCCGGAAGAAGGGACTTGGGGCGGTGCATTTGAACGGCGAAGGACGATGGGTGGAGGAAGAGGCGTGGCGGCTCTGGTTCGTGATGGGTGGAGTAGATCTGGACGAAGGAACTTGAGGCGCGACTGAAACCGTGGGATGAAGGAACTTCGAAGGAACCATGAAACCATGATGGGTGGAGTAGATCTGGACGAAGGAACCACAAAACCGTGATGGGTGGAATAGATCTGTTCGAACCGTGAAACCACCCAAGGTTGCGACTTCAAAAACGAAGGAAGGCACATCGTTACCTTGTTAACGATAGAAAGAAAAAGAGTTTGAGTATCGTGGGACGAGGGAATTGAACGCCCCTCACGTTTTTAAATTTTGGAAAATGAAACAATAGCGTTTCTGTATAGAAGTGCTATTGTAGGGGTACATAAGATAGCGTTTGCTAGCGGAAATGCTATCTTAGGTGGTTTGTTAAGATAGCGCTTCCTCAAGGAAACACTATCTTTTTCTGCCGCTTGACTTTTAATAACGATTCCTTAAGGAAACGCTGCGTTTCCTTAGCGTTTCCTTAAAGAACCGCTATTAAAAGTCCCTGCATCACTTTTAATAGCGTTTCCGCACGGAAATGTTATTAAATGTGCGTTATTAAAAGTCTAATATAATGTAGTGTGATGTTAAATTTGTGTTGTTTTTGATATATTTTATCCATTTGAATGAATGAATATCGTTTTTTTAATATTAAAAAAAAACACTTCGTTTTTCATTTTTTTTTATTTACTTTGTTCCAATGCACTGTGTCTGTACGTCATCATGGTCATGATCATCATCACCCACGCTGTTGTCATTACCACACACGCTGCAAACAACGCATGCCGGCAATACAGTACTACTATACAGCACACTCCAACAAAGCGACCTTAAACATTTTGGCCAAGTGTCATTTTTCTTCCATTATTCAAAATCCAGCGGAAAATTTACATGAAGTCATGAACAAACTAGCATCTGCGCCTACCTATTATATTTGTTATCCAAATAAGAGTAGGATTTTTTTAAAAATATCATTGTTAATTTTTTTATTTATATGAATACCGTACTTTTCATTTTATGTATTTTTAAAAATCATTGAGTAATCATTTTAGGCTAACATGACTTCTCAACTAAGTTCACGGGAAGTTTTGTTATCTACTAACAATGGTACAAGACAATACAAGTTAAAATAATAATAATAATACAATGGTACAAGACAATCCACGAGAAGTCATTTTATTCATGTTTCATGGTACAAGAAAATGCAAGTTGAAATAACAACAACAACAATAATAATAATAATAATAATAATAATAATAATAATAATAATAATACAATAGTATAAGACAATTCACAGGAAATCATTGCTATATTGAGAAGTCGTTGGCAAAATGACTTCTCATACATCTAAAAAACAAAAAACAAAATAATGTCGAGAAGTTGACTAGCCTAAAACAACTTCTCAATGGTTTTGAAAACCATGGTACTTTGGTACATAAAATGAAAATGAAGCTATCCATGTAAATAAAAAAATTAACAATGATGTTTAAAAAAAATCCAATAAGAGTATCTGATTTATTTATGTAAATTATAAGTAATATAAAGCTATCAGATGAAGTACAACACATGAGATTTTTTTTTTACCAAAGAAACTTATAGCATTTCATTAATAATTAAAGATCTAGTACATGTAGGGATATCAGAAGAGAACTGAGGACAAGCATGAAAAATAGCCACCCTAGCTAAACTAAGAGCAACCATTTTGGCTTACCTCCTAGTGAACTCATCATAAGAGTTTTGACAAAAAGAAACAAACAAATCCTTACAAGAGGAAATTATTGAACCAAACTCAGACAAATCAGAAACTGAACCATGCATCCCATCAACAGCTAACATGGAATCCAGCTATATCTTACTAGCATTCATCAAAGTTTCAAACAAAAAAATAAAGTCCGGCTTATAGGATCGGATAAGGTTCTTTAACACAGATATTGTACTCAGGTGATCCAAGCCTCGACAGTTCTAACACTAGTGGAAATAATGTAATATACGAGAACGTTTTACGTCAGTTGATCAAAAGCTAGACGTTAAAAAGGGGGCGGTGACAGTTTTGTAAATATCAGACTTCATTAATTCAATTTTAACGTCAGTTGTTGTAAGGACTGACGTTAAAAGTGAAGTGACTCACTTTTAACGTCAGCTCAATAAACAATTGACGTTAAAAGTGAGTCAGTTCACTTTTAACTTCTGTTCTTTCATCAACAGACGTTAAAGGTTATTTTAATAATTTTTTTTATCTAGTATACGTACCCTTCCGCATTGCCTTCCTCAAAGTTTCAGTTTCACAATTGCCTTGATGTTTTGTGTTTCTGTTTTTAAAACTAAAATATATGTGCGAAGTATAAGTTGAATCAATAACCCAAACCGGATCTCATTCATGAAGTGTAATACAGACTGATACAGAAGATTGAAAGGGTTTAAAATCCTATAAAAAGTTACATTGAAAGGGTTTAAAATCCTAAAAATTTGTTGAGGCTTCGTTCCCTTCACGGGTGAGCAAGAGAGGAGAGTCGAACGACTGAGTTTTCCAGAGCGGCTGAGCAAGGGTGCACCCGATCTGTTTCAGCAATGGTCTTGGAACTGTCATTTGCTTCCAAAGCTGAGGTTCTGGAGCAGTAGCTGTCGATTCTCCGGAAAGATGATAAGGTGAGCAACTCACATTATGTGATTTACACAATCTTATCACCCATGTTATGTGATTTACACAACCTCAGAAGTTGTTTGACCATTAAGACAAAGATCTTTGAGTCTAGGAATAGGAAGAAAGAGTGATGAAGTTAATCTCCATGACAGAGCCATATTGTGAAGCAGAAAATTAAAAGGATGGAAGGAAGCTATTTATAGGAGCAGGGGATGAAGTTACTAAGCTATTCTGATTTTCTTGAAAACTTATCTATAAACTTAATGCTCATTAAGAGGATTAAGTTACAAGGTGCATGGGTAAGTAGCACAGTAGTCAAAGGAATGAATGTTCTTGCAGAAACTTATACACCTTTAACGTCAGTTGTTTAATACAACTGACGTTAAAAGTGTTTTTAAAATAAAAAATATTTATTTTTAACGTCAGTTTTTTATACAACTGACGTTAAAAGTGTGATTTTTACTTCAGTATAATAAATAGCCGACGTAAATAATCATATATATTATAAACGTGCAGAATGAATATTGGAAATAATGTAATATACGGGAACTTGGCAGTCATAAATTAAGTTGACGTTAAAAATGAGGTGGTGGTAGTTTGTAAATATTAAATCACTATTTGCATCAGTTGTGTAAAGAACTTGTATAAATATTAAACAAGATTATTTTTAATCTTCATTAATTAGCTTGAATTAGTAAACATATTCTTGTGAAAATTAAAATAAATAAACACTTAACATAAAAGTGTTATATGTATAATCAAATCGTATCTCATTGAAGCGATTCATAAGTTACAATTACATGATTAAAAGATAAAAAATTTCTGTAACATAGCACTAAAATATTAAAAAGTTTCTGCTTCAACATCAATTTCTTCTCAGTTCTGTCCTCTGAAACTCCAATTGATGCATTATCAATCCCCTCCCTCATTTGAAGTCCTTGATGCTCCATCTGTGCTTTATCCACAGTCACTTGGGGAGGAGATGGAATAAAGTGAGGGAGTCATATTATGTGATTTACTCAACCTCATAAGTTTTTTGACCATTAAGACAGAGACCTTTAAGTCTAGGTATAGGAAGAAATAACAAAAATCTCAAATGTGATAGAACCATATTGTGAAGGAATAGAAAACGCACGAAATATAGAGGAAAAGAAGAGGGTGTATTTACAGACTGATACAGAAGAATGACACTTTATATAGAGAATAGAGTCTCTCTGATTTTCTTGAAAACTTATCTATAAACTTAATGCTCATTAAGAGGATTAAGTTACAAGGTGCATGGGTTAGCACAGTAGTCAAAGGAATGAATTTTTTTGCAGAAACTTATACACTTTAAACGTCAGTTGTCTTCAACAACTGACGTTAAAAGTGCTTTTAAAATAAAAAATATTTATTTTTAACGTCGGTTGTTTAATACAACTGATGTTAAAAGTTTGATTTTTTACTTCAATTAAATAAATAGTCAAAGGAATTAATGTTTTTGGATAAACGTATACACTTTTAACGTCGGTTTCTTAAGACAACTGACGTTAAATATATGACCTTTAACGTCGGTTTTTACAAACAACTGACGTCAAATGTTGTTTTATTTTGGTTTACACCCGCGCGCCTTCTGCACTTCGCTCTGTACGTCTCTTTTCTCTTTTCATCACGCTCAACCCTCACTCTCACCCCTCACTCTCACTCTCACTCTCACTCTGCCCTAATCGCGAGCTCATCTCCACCGTAACCACCGCGAGGGCTTCTTTGCCACCACCGTGAGGTACACTCTTAACCCTAACTCTGTATTTCCATTCATTCTTTGCAATAACTTGATATCTCTCTTTCTCCTTCCCACGCACTAACTCTCCTTGTCCCTCTGCTCTCAGTAACCACATCGAACGTTGGCCACCACTCGAGCACCCCTCCCCTCCACCACGCGAGCACCTATTTCTGGTGAGTCTTTAGGGCACATTTTTTTATTTTTGGTTTTGAGTGTATGTTGAAACTGTAGTCTCAGTAGTTGAAACTTGAAACCGTGAGTTTGAGTTGTTTGGAATGTCTCTATTTTTGGTTTTGAGTGCATGTTGCTCTGGTGGTTGATCTGTCACGACCGTGATGCTCATCACGGCTAGGCCGTGATCAGTTCTGCCTGTGATGGTCTGGTTCAGTTGGCACGTTACGGCCGTGATGGACATCACTGCCAAGCCATGACCAGTGCTTGGCAATCTTCAAAAACTATAGTTTTCAATCTCCCGTATTGTCCTTATATTGGATATATGTTTTGTATATCTACAGGACCTATCTAGTTATGGATCGTAGTTTGATGGTTTGTAAGCGCACTAGTGCTGAGTATTTGAAGGGGGTGTGAGAATTTATAGAATTTGCTCAAAGGAATGTTCCTAATAGTAATGGAATGTTCTGTTGTCCTTGTGTCAAGTGTTTGAATATGAGGAAATGTACGGTGAAGGATATACGTACTCATTTGATTTGTGAAGGGATTTACTTGAGTTATACAAGATGGATATGGCATGGTGATGTGTTGTTGAGTAGTACGGCAAATGTCTCCCAAAGTGAGGACGTTGACGTAGATATGGAGGATGATCGTGTAGAGGACATGATCCGTGATATTGGACAAGAATCTTTTCATCGAGCTCATGTGTATGATAGGTTGTGCGGTGATGCGGATAAGCCTTTATATCCAGGGTGTACTACTCATACACGGTTGTCGGCGGTGCTAAAATTGGTTTGTGTGAAGGTGATAAATGGTTGGACCGATAAAAGCTTCACGGAATTGCTTGAAGTGTTGAAAGACTTGCTTCCGGAGGACAACACATTGCCCGACCGTAACTATGAGGCCAAGAAGGTATTGTGTCCTATGGGTATGGAGTATAAGAAGATACACGCATGCCCCAATGATTGCATATTGTACACCGGTGTTCATGAAGACAATCACGATTGCCCCAAATGTGGGTTATTACGATACAAAGTGAAGGGTGGTGATGATGATGATGATCTTGATGATGTGAGAAAAAAGGGTCCTCCTGCGAAGGTGTTGTGGTATCTTCCAATAATTCTAAGGTTCAAGCGATTGTTTTCCAATGCGAAAGATGCGAAAAATCTTAGATGGCATAATGATGAGAGGAAACGTGATGGAAAGGTTCGTCATCTTGCTGATTCTATGCAATGGAAGAATATCGATACTATGTTTCTGGATTTCGCCGATGAGCCAAGAAACCTAAGACTTGGACTTGCTACGAATGGAATGAATCCTTATGGTAACATGAGTAGTATTCATAGTTCATGGCCTGTTCTGTTGGTAATTTACAACATGCCCCCTTGGTTGTGCATGAAGCGCAAATACATGATGTTGTCTATGATGATTTCGGCCCCAAAGAAACCGGGAAATGACTTAGATGTTTATCTAGGTCCCTTGATTGAAGACTTGAAAACTCTGTGGGTGGAAGGTGTTGATGTAGTTGATGGGTATTCTCATGAGACTTTCAAGCTTCGTGCCATGTTATTTTGCACCATCAACGACTTTCCAGCATACGGTAACTTGTCCGGGTACAGTGTCAAAGGGCATAAAGCATGCCCTATATGTGAAGAAGTGATAAGCCTCTAGCTCATCTAGTTTTATGGCTAGTATGACCAGGGTTTTGTGCAAATTATATCCTATTTTCACCCAAATTAGATTAGATTGTCCTCAAGCAAGGTTTTGAGTCTCTAAAGTAGTTTTAGGTTAAATTACCCAGTTTTGAGTCAAATAATACACTTATAGTTATTTCTTTGTTTTCAGGTTAAGTAGAAGTTGAGAGAATAAAGAAACAGGGGATTCGCCTCGCGAGAGTTTCCCTCGCCTCGCGAACCTGAAAGCCAGCAGAACAGTGAAAATGACATCCTCTCTGGTTCGCCTCGCGAACAGCTCTTCGCCTCGCGACCCCGAAGGCTGACTGTTCCAAGAAAATGCAAGGTCTCTGGTTCGCCCCGCGAGTCACCCAGCCCTGAAAGTCAGAGACTATCACGGCTTACCCGTGTTGAAGGTCACGGCTGTGGCAGTTTTGAAGTTGAAGAGTCTCGCCTCGCGAGCATCCATTCGCCTCGCGATCCTGGAAGTCATAAAGCATCACGGTTGGCCCCTGATGTTCATAACGGGCGTAATAAGAAGACTCTTCAGTTCCTCGCCTCGCGAAGGTTTGTTCGCCTCGCGAGAATACCAAAGGTTGCAGACTGTTCACAAGATTCGCGTCGCGATAGAGGCTTCGCCTCGCGAGAGGGCAAAAATTCTTGAATGTTATAAATAACTGTCTGGGCAGATTATGAACAACTTTTGATTCTCCACAGTTTTACATATTTTTCTGTGTATTTCGTTATTGTTATGGAGAACTAAATTCTTAGATTAATCTACTGTATGAGAATTCCATATACTTGAGGTTTTGTAATTCCTATTTTAATTGCTTTTCCCTTTTCAATACCATATTATACATTTCTGTTTGTTATTTCAGGAGTGTGTAGTGTTGTATTGATTCGTTTCAGTGATGTTATGTTCCTATACTAAATCGCGTTTGTTATTTCGCGTGTGTTCATTCATGTTCGTTAGTTCATGAGGGCTTAACACCGTTTGTTATTTCGGGAATAGGAACATATATCTGTAGTAGCGATTGCGTTGTTAATAGTTGCTACAACTGAAAGGGGATTAGAATCTGCTTAGGGCCTGGGATTACATGAACCAAGGATAGTTGGGAATTCGAGAACAGTAGATTAATCGTTGTTTGCTATTTGATAATCCTTTTGAACTGCCTTGTTTTATTTCCCTGTTTTTCATTGTTTTATTTTCTTTGATTGCATCCAACCAACCAACCCCACCCCCCCCCCCCCCCAAACTGATTTTTGTGAAAAATAACACTTTAAGAGTCCTTGAGAGACGACATCCGAGTTGTCGCCCTAAACTACAGTTTTAAACCCGCTCGTTCCTTTTGGCGCGTGCGCGACAGCGCGGCCAAAAATTGGCGCCGTTGCCGGGGACTCTTATTTGTTATTTTTCCATTTTTTTCCCCTTTATTTTCTTTTTATTTTATTTTCTATTTTTGTTTTGAATTGGTCTGGCTACTAGGTCGAATTGTCCTGAATTGTGTGATTTTGACCCGGAAATTGAAAGAACACTGCACACACTCCGTAGAGAATTTCGAGCTAGCACGAGTGGTCATTCTAATTCCAAAACTGTTTTTGAAAACATGGGTGACCAAAGGACATTAAGACAGCTTGTTGCCCCTGATGTTAACTATAATGGATTGTGTATTTCATATCCTGGTGCTGATACTCCTTTTGAACTAAAATCTGGTTTCATTCACTTGTGGCCAAAGTTTAATGGTCTTGCAGGTGAGGATCCACACAAGCACTTGAAGGAATTACAAGTTGTATGCTCCACAACCTCGAGATCAGAGGGAGTAACTGAGGATAGCATCAAACTGAAGGCTTTTCTGTTCTCACTCCAGGGAGCTGCAAAGGATTGGCTGTTGTATCTTGAGACCAACTCTATCACCACTTGGAATGATTTGAAGAGGGTTTTCCTAGAAAGATATTTTCCTGCTTCAAGAGCTGCGTCAATAAGAAAAGAAATATGTGGCATCAGGCAAGGGAATGAGTCGCTAGCTGAATATTGGGAAAGGTTCAAGCATTTGGTATCCAGCTGCCCTCAGCATCAGATTTCTGAACAGCTTCTCATCCAGTACTTTTATGAAGGATTACTGCCGATGGATAGGAATCTTTTGGATGCTGCTAGTGGGGGAGCGCTTGTTGATAAGACCCCAGCTGCTGCCAAGAAACTCATTGAGAATATGTCACTGAATTCCCAGCAGTTTACTACCAGAAGAAATTCAGTTGAGACAAGAGGTGTGCATGAGATCCATAGTTCATCTTCCAACCAGGCCGCCCTTGAGAATAGATTGGATGAGCTGACTTCTTTCGTAAGGCAATTGGCAATAGACAGAGTTCAGCCTGCAAAGTTATGTGGCATATGCAATTCTCCTGAGCACCCATATGATCCATGCCCTATCCAGAGAGAAGAGTTTGTCAGTGAAGTGTCCCAAGCTTATGCAGTAAATCCATATAATCAAGGAAACAGTCAGAATCGGTACAACACTCCAGACCTCTCTACCAATAGGTACCATCCCAATTGGAGGAATCATCATAATCTGCGGTATGGGAACTCATCCCAACAACAACCGATGGCAGCACCTCAGAATCCTCCTCAAGTGACCACTTCTGCACCTTCTGGACCTTCACTGGAAGACATGTGCAAGCAAATGACTTCACAAATGAATGCACAAATGACTACACTTTTCCAGCAGCAAATGGGACAGTTCCAGGCACAGTTCCAGGCCTCACAGGCACAGTATCAGCAGCGAACAGATGCTAGCATTCAAGATTTGAGGACACAGATTGGACAGCTGGCCACAACCATGAATAACATACATCAAGCTCAAGGGACAACCCAGCTGCCAGCACAACCAGTGATAAATCCCAATGCCTCGAACCCTAATGTGAGTGCCATATCTCTGAGATCTGGAAAAGTTGTTGAGGCCACCTCTGGAAAGGATGAAGAAACTATTGAGGTAACTCCTGAGCCTACTGTTAAAGTTGAAGTTGAGAAAGTGTACAGACCACCAATCCCATTCCCACACAGATTACAGAAATATAAGAAGATTGGTGGTGAAGACAAAGAAAGGGAGATTTTAGATGTGTTCAGAAAAGTAGCTGTGAATATTCCGCTGTTGGATGTGATCAAGCAGGTGCCCAAGTATGCCAAATTTCTGAAGGATCTATGCACCAACAAGAGGAAGATGAAGAATAATGAGAGGGTTGATTTGGGAAGAAATGTCTCAGCTCTTATCCAGTCTAGGCCCCGCACTGAGAAAGAGTTGTTGTTATAGCCCCTACTCAGGCATTACCACAGAAGTGCAAGGATCCAGGCATATTTACTATTCCATGCACTATTGGGGATAGGAAGTTTGAAAACTGCATGCTGGACTTGGGAGCATCCATAAATGTCATGCCTACCTCCATCTTTAACAACCTTGATCTAGGACCTTTGCAGTATACAGGTCTTACCATCCAGTTGGCTAACAGGACCAGTGCCCGACCCATGGGAATGGTAGAAGAAGTGCTAGTGCAAGTTGATGATTTGATCTTCCCTGCGGACTTCTACATCCTAGACATGGCAGGAGAGACACATTCCAGTAGATCACTAATAATCTTGGGCAGACCATTCATGAAGACAGCCAAGACTAAGATTGATGTGAATGATGGGACTATGTCTATGGAGTTTGCTGATATTATGGCCAAGTTCAAAATCTTTGATGCAATGAAACACCCACTGGAGGAGCACTCGGTTTTCCAACTAGAGTTGCTTTCCGAGCTTATTGAGGATACCCATGAGGACTTTATTTCTGATTTTCCATTCATTTCTGGTTTTGATGATTTGTATTCATGTACTAACTGCACTAACACTAACCCGTGTTCTGTTTGTGCTGAGTTTCTTGATTCAACTTTGCAGGGTGATAGTGATAGTGAGAGTGAAGCTGTCTGTTCTGCAGAAGTCCTTAACATCCTGGCTACTCCCAATGTACCATCTGTTGAGCAGCCACCATCCCTAGAACTCAAGCCACTTCCTGGGAACCTGAAGTATGCCTACCTGGAGACAAATGAGAAACTTCCAGTCATCATTTCTTCCAGCCTTGACTCTGACCAGGAAGCAAAACTATTGGAGGTTCTGAAGAAGCACAAGAAGGCTATTGGGTGGACATTGGCTGATATTCCAGGAATTAGCCCCTCCAGATGCATGCACAGAATTCTATTGGAGGATGGGGCTAAGCCAGTTAGACAGGCCCAAAGGCGACTAAACCCATTGATTTTGGATGTGGTGAAGAAAGAGGTGACTAAGCTTCTACAGGCAGGTATTATATACCCCATCTCTGATAGTACTTGGGTAAGTCCGGTGCAAGTTGTACCAAAGAAGTCCGGTCTCACAGTAGTTAGGAATGATAATAATGAGCTTGTACCTACTAGAGTCCAGAATAGCTGGCGAGTCTGTATAGATTATAGGAAGTTGAACCAGGCCACCAGAAAGGATCGCTTTCCTTTGCCGTTCATAGATCATATGCTGGATCGGCTGGCTGGTAAATCTCATTATTGCTTCCTTGATGGTTTTTCCGGGTATTTCCAGATCCATATTGCCCTTGAGGATCAGGAAAAGACCACTTTCACGTGCCCCTTCGGTACGTTTGCCTATAGGAGGATGCCATTTGGCCTTTGTAATGCTCCTGGCACCTTCCAAAGATGCATGCTTAGCATTTTCTCTGAATTTATTGAAAATTGCATAGAGGTGTTCATGGATGATTTTACTGTATATGGCTCCTCATTTGATGCATGTCTGCATAGTCTGAGTTTAGTTCTACAAAGATGCATTGAGACTGATTTGATTTTGAACTATGAGAAATGTCACTTTATGGTAGAACAGGGGATAGTTTTGGGTCATGTAATTTCTAAAGAGGGTATTTCAGTAGATCCTGCAAAAATTGATGTGATTTCTTCATTGCCTTACCCATCTTGCGTACGCGAGATCCGTTCTTTTCTTGGACATGCAGGTTTCTACAGGCGCTTTATAAAAGACTTCAGCAAGATAGCTCTGCCATTGTCAAACCTGCTGAAGAATGATGCCCTGTTCCAATTTGATGACCATTGCAAGGAGGCGTTTGACCACCTGAAAAGAGCACTGACCTCTACCCCCATCATCCAGCCCCCAGACTGGACACTCCCTTTTGAACTAATGTGTGATGCTTCCAATTTTGCTGTGGGAGCAGTTCTGGCACAAAGGGTGGGCAAGGCTGCCCATGTAATTCATTATGCTTCTAGGACATTAGATGATGCACAGTCAAATTACACCACCACTGAGAAAGAACTGCTAGCTGTTGTATTTGCACTTGATAAATTTAGGTCATATTTGCTAGGTTCTAGGGTTATTGTTTTCACTAACCATGCAGCTCTGAAGTACCTGTTAAAGAAACAAGAAGCTAAGCCAAGATTGATCCGGTGGATGCTTTTGCTCCAAGAATTCAATGTGGAAATCAAAGACAAGAGTGGAGCTGAAAATTTGGTAGCCGATCACTTGAGCCGAATAGCTAGGGATGAGGATCCTTCTCCCATCCAAGATGATTTCCCTGATGAGGGGCTTCTACATCTGTATGGGGTAACCCCCTGGTTTGCTGACATAGTTAACTTTCTGGTTGCTGGTGTTGTTCCTGCAGGTACAAGTAGACATAAGTTCCACAAGCTCAAGAGCGATGCAAAGTACTATGTGTGGGATGATCCCTACCTGTGGAAGTTTTGCAGTGATCAGGTGATTCGGAGGTGTGTCCCCGATCATGAGACAGAGTCCATTTTGCACTTCTCACATGCCTCTCAAGTTGGAGGACATTTTGGACCACAGAGGACAACAAGAAAAGTCCTGGATTCTGGGTTCTACTGGCCCACAATTTTTAGAGATTCCTATGAGGTATACAGGAATTGCAAAGAATGTCAAATAGCAGGCCCTGCCATCACTCGTAGGAGTGAGATGCCTCAGCAGCCCATGCTTTTTTGTGAGGTTTTTGATGTGTGGGGGATTGATTTTATGGGTCTTTTCCCCCCTTCTTTTGGTTTTGTATATATTCTTTTGGCTGTAGACTACGTTTCAAAGTGGGTGGAAGCAATCCCCACTAGGACTAACGATGCTAAAGTTGTTTCCAAATTTGTTAGGTCCAACATTTTTTTGCAGGTTTAGCATACCTAAGGCCATCATCAGTGACCAGGGCACACACTTCTGCAACAGAACCATGGAAGCCTTACTCAGGAAGTATGGGGTTGTACATAGAGTTTCCACTGCTTACCATCCCCAGACCAATGGCCAGGCTGAAATATCAAACAGGGAGATCAAGCAGATTCTAGAGAAAATGGTGCAGCCGAATAGAAAGGAATGGAGCCGTCGTCTGGAAGACGCACTGTGGGCTCAGAGGACTGCTTTCAAGACACCTATAGGAATGTCCCCCTTCAGGCTTGTATTTGGTAAGGCATGTCACCTCCCGGTGGAAGTTGAGCACCATGCATACTGGGCAGTCAAGTGCTGTAACTTGGACATGAAGGAAGCTGGTGTTGAAAGAAAACTGCAGTTGTAGCAACTTGAGGAGCTTAGGCAAGAAGCCTATGAAAGCTCCAGGATTTATAAAGAAAAAACAAAACTTTTTCATGATAGGATGATTGTTAGAAAAGAATTTTCTGTGGGCCAGCTAGTCTTATTGTTTAACTCCCACCTGAAATTGATGGCTGGGAAACTTAGGTCCAAATGGGATGGCCCCTTTGTTCTGACTCACGTGTTTCCTTATGGTGCAGTAGAGATTACACATGCAGGTACCCACAAGCCATTCAAGGTTAACGGGCAGAGGCTGAAGCCATTCCATGGTGTGGATGCTGGTGTTCCTGTGGATGTTAATGTTGAGGAGCTCTCCTTGGAAGCTCCCACTTACACTGATACTTGATCAGGGAGTTTCCTTTCCTTTCCCTCACTCTGATTTTATTGTTATGTTGTTTCATTGGGGACAATGTATATTTTAAGTGTGGGGGAGGGAACTAGTTGTAGTCTTTGTTTTGTCTTTTTTTTTTCCTTTTCTTTGAATAAAGCTCCTGAATAATTTGAGAAGCTCAGGAGTTGTGTTGAGTCTTTTGTTGGCAAGCTTATTGGATTTTGATTGATTTTGCACAGATTGATTGCATGATTTATGTGATGATTCCCCCTAGGCTGAATTTTTTTTTTTTGAATGATCCCCATATGATTGAAAACTGAACTTTGAGATTTTGTTGTGATGACATGATTTATGATAAGTTTGGGGTGATATGAAGCACACACTAGGGATAGAATCTCTGTCAAACAATTTGCATAAATGTCCAGGTGAGGTTTTGAGCCTCCAACATGTTTTTGACTGTGAGAATCACTTTCAAGTTGCACTTTCCTGAATTTGCTTGAGTCTTTTTTTGGTTTGCATGATTATGTGTTTGCTTCAGATGATTTAGGCATTTTCTTTGTAAATAGCTACTTAGCCTAAAATAACCATCCCTAATGCATGTTCCTTAGTTAGCCCCATTGAGCCTGATTAACCTGTTAATTCTTGATAACCTAATGTTATAAGCCCAAAATCTGGAAAAACCATGTTAACCCGATCTTAGGATTAGGAGAGCATGGAATCTTAGAAAGAGAAAAGGTTGCAAGAAACTAAGTTTGGGGTGGCTACAAGGTGATGTGTTGTTGGGATTGAGAAAAAGAAAAAAAAAATAATACAATAAAAAGGTTGGAGCCAAAGGCATAAAATAAAAAATAAAATAAAAAAGAGGTTGTAGTCACCCAAAGCATAAAGAAAAATGAGAAAAGGAACTTGAGTGAAATTTCAATGTTTTGAAGTGTTTCATGCTCTCTTAGTTCCCAGTGTCCTCAGCCTAGTTCCTTTGTACATCCTACCCTTAGCCAGGCCCCATTACAACCCATAAAAGACCTTTTGATGTTGCTTGCATGTTTTCTGTGGGAATCACTGGGAGATGAAAATCAAATTTATGGGAAGTGTTCTTGAAAAGTGAAATTGAGAGAAATGTTGATAGCCTGACACAAACTGAGTGATTGAGTGAGCAATAATTGCCCTTGTGAGGAATGCAGTTATTTGGAATTGGTGATCTCCCTCTTGTGTGTAACTTGGATCCCCTGCTTAGATTGATGATTGTTCGAATGATGAAATTCTCAATTGTTTAGAATAAATGAATGTGGGGATTGCTTTGTTTGAAAGGGGGGACATTGAAGAAAACTGTTTTGATGTATTGCTTGAATTTGTACAAGGTTGATTGAATCTTTTAAGCTTGTCAGGTCTTGAGTCTTTTTGATTTTTGAGTCCTAGTTTGCTTGGGGACAAGCAAAGTTTAAGTTTGGGGTATTTTGATAAGCCTCTGGCTCATCTAGTTTTATGGCTAGTATGACCAGGGTTTTGTGCAAATTATATCCTATTTTCACCCAAATTAGATTAGATTGTCCTCAAGCAAGGTTTTGAGTCTCTAAAGTAGTTTTAGGTTAAATTACCCAGTTTTGAGTCAAATAATACACTTATAGTTATTTCTTTGTTTTCAGGTTAAGTAGAAGTTGAGAGAATAAAGAAACAGGGGATTCGCCTCGCGAGAGTTTCCCTCGCCTCGCGAACCTGAAAGACAACAGAACAGTGAAAATGACATCCTCTCTGGTTCGCCTCGCGAACAGCTCTTCGCCTCGCGACCCCGAAGGCTGACTGTTCCAAGAAAATGCAAGGTCTCTGGTTCGCCCCGTGAGTCACCCAGCCCTGAAAGTCAGAGACTATCACGGCTTACCCGTGTTGAAGGTCACGGCTGTGGCAGTTTTGAAGTTGAAGAGTCTCGCCTCGCGAGCATCCATTCGCCTCGCGATCCTAGAAGTCAGAAAGCATCACGGTTGGCCCCTGATGTTCATAACGGGCGTATTAAGAATACTCTTCAGTTCCTCGCCTCGCGAAGGTTTGTTCGCCTCGCGAGAATACCAAAGGTTGCAGACTGTTCACAAGATTCGTGTCGCGATAGAGGCTTCGCCTCGCGAGAGGGCAAAAATTCTTGAATGTTATAAATAACTGTCTGGGCAGATTATGAACAACTTTTGCTTCTCCACAGTTTTACATATTTTTCTGTGTATTTCGTTATTGTTATGGAGAACTAAATTCTTAGATTAATCTACTGTATGAGAATTCCATATACTTGAGGTTTTGTAATTCCTATTTTAATTGCTTTTCCCTTTTCAATACCATATTATACATTTCTGTTTGTTATTTCAGGAGTGTGTAGTGTTGTATTGATTCGTTTCAGTGATGTTATGTTCCTATACTAAATCGCGTTTGTTATTTCGCATGTGTTCATTCATGTTCGTTAGTTCATGAGGGCTTAACCCCGTTCGTTATTTCGGGAATATGAACATATATCTGTAGTAGCGATTGCGTTGTTAATAGTTGCTACAACTGAAAGGGGATTAGAATCTGCTTAGGGCCTGGGATTACATGAACCAAGGATAGTTGGGAATTCGAGAACAGTAGATTAATCGTTGTTTGCTATTTGATAATCTTTTTGAACTGCCTTGTTTTATTGCCCTGTTTTTCATTGTTTTATTTTCTTTGATTGCATCCAACCAACCCCCCCAAAAAAAACTGATTTTTGTTAAAAATAACACTTTAAGAGTACTTGAGAGACGACATCCGAGTTGTCGCCCTAAACTACAGTTTTAAACCCGCTCGTTCCTTTTGGCGCGTGCGCGACAGCGCGGCCAAGAAGGCACATGCTACACTCAGTTGCATCATGGAAAGAAGACGATTTACCTTGGGCATCAGAGATTTCTTAGACGTGATCACCCATATCGTAAGATGAAAAAAACTTTTAATGGATGCCAAGAGACAGAAGAAGCGCCGGCGGCCTTAATTGGAGAGCAGGTTTATCAGAAGGTAAAGGGCATCGATGTTATATTCGGCAAGTCCAAAAAGAAAGGTAAAGCTGATGAGAAAAACATATGGAAGAAGAGGTCGATAATCTTTGATCTTCCATACTGGCGCAAGCTTGATGTCAGACACTGCATTGATGTGATGCATGTGGAGAAAAATGTGTGTGATAGTGTGATCGGGACGCTTCTCAACATTCAGGGCAAGACAAAGGATGGTGTGAATGCTCGTCTCGACCTCGTTGCTATGGGTATACGAGAGCAGTTAGCTCCAGTTGTTGAGGATGGTAAGCGGACTTATTTGCCGCCAAAGATGTCATACTTTGTCAAAAAAAAGAGAGACAAAGTTTCTGCGGGTGTCTTCAGGGCATCAAAGTTCCACATGGTTACTCTTCAAATATGAAGAGGCTTGTCTCTAGTGATCTTAAATTGGTTGGCTTAAAGTCTCATGATTGTCACATCTTGATGCACAACTTCTGCCCGTTGCTATTCGTGGTATTGCTCCAAAAAATGTGAGACATGCCATTACTCGGTTGTGCTCATTCTTCAATTCTATATGTAGAAAAGTCGTTGACCCCCGTATGTTGGATGACTTGGAAGTTGAGGCTGCTACAATCTTGTGCCAATTGGAGATGTATTTTCCTCCATCCTTTTTCGACATAATGATTCACTTAATTGTTCATTTGGTGAGGGAGATTAGATTATGTTGGCCGGTTTTTCTGAGATGGATGTACCTAGTTGAGTGATACATGAAGATCTTGAAAGGGTACGTGAAGAATCCTCATCGTCCGGAAGCATCTATTATTCAACGGTATGTTGCAGAAGAAGCTATTGAGTTTTGTTCGGACTACCTTCATAACACGGATCCTATAGGGGTTCCTAAGCCTCGGCATGATGAGATCAGATGTCAAGGTAAGGGTACACATGGCTTAAGAATTAATAGCAAGGATCGGGAGGAAGTGCTTCAAGCACATTTGTATGTATTGAACAACATCGAATGTGTTCAGCCTTTCTTATTTGAACATAAAAGAAAAGTCAATCAAGAAAACCCTTGAATGAGCGAAAGGTGGTTGTTGAACAAGCATAACAAGACTTTCTTACCATGGTTTAAGGAAGAAATGCTTAAGGATGGTAGTACTGCTTCTGATGACGTAAGATGGCTAGCACGTGGGCCTAGCTTCAACGTCATATGTTGGAGCGGATATGACATAAATAACTTTTCCTTTTATACAAAGGAACAAGATAACAAGAGTACCATGCAAAATAGTGGGGTTATGATCGTGGCCGAAGCAATGCACTTCTCTAGTGCAAAGGACACAAAACCCATTAAAGCACCGACACCTTACTTTGGATATATTGAAGATATTTGGGTGCTCGATTACACTAAGCTTACGGTACCGGTTTTTAAATGTAAGTGGGTTGATAGTAACGGTGGTGTACAAACCGACGAATTGGGGTTCACATTGGTAGACATCAACAAGTTAGGTCATATAAATGAGCCTTTCATAATGGCTTCTCAAGCAAAACAAGTGTTCTACATTACTGATCCTTCCAACAAAAGGTTGTCTGTGGTTCTCCAAGGAAAAAGCATGTATAATGGTAGTGATGAAAATCAAGATTCAAATCTTAATATTCGTGAGACTCCTTCTTTTTCAACAAACATGCCTACTATAATCGAGGAGACACAGGTGGACGATGTACATGCCACTCGTGATGATCATCACGAAGGGATATTGATACAGGTAGTTTAAACTTAGTATACATTTATTTTTATTTATATTTCTGTATTTATCTTGAGTTATAACATATGTAAATAAATATATATTGTTTCTGAACAGGCATACATATGGA
This sequence comes from Sophora flavescens, assembly GCA_030762895.1. Lineage (NCBI taxonomy): Eukaryota > Viridiplantae > Streptophyta > Magnoliopsida > Fabales > Fabaceae > Sophora > Sophora flavescens. The sequence goes on along the minus strand of CM061067.1, from coordinate 51,913,401 downwards.
TCATTGTTGCATTTTTCCTTTGCAATTCTGTAATATGTGTGATATTCTGTGTTACTGGGATATTTACTGAATGCAGGGATAGCTGAGGGGAGTGATATTTTAAAACTGAATTTAAAAAAAAAAATCTATTAATGTCAGTTGTATCAAACAACTGACGTTAATAGTATTTTATAAAATATACAGTACACTATTAACGTCAGTTGTGTAAAACAACTGACGTTAAAATTAAAACCTTTAACGTCAGTTTCGTTATAACAACTGACGTTAGTTTTAACAAAATTAACGTCTGTTGTCTTAAAGAATTGACGTTAATAGTTTTATGTTTAAGGTCAGTTGTTCAAACAACTGACGTTAATTTTGACAAATTTAACGTCAGCTGTGTTAAAGAACCGACGTTAATAGTTTTATATTTAACGTCAGTTCTCAACTGACGTTAAAATTTTAACTTTTAACGTCCGTTTGTATTTACGCTACCAAGATTCGACGTAAAAAAACAATTTTAACTGACGTAAAAAACACTTATTGCACTAGTGTAACTAAGGATTATCATTCCTCCCCGTAGGAACCTACCAATAAAAAATGACACGAGCATAGAGAAGAAGAATCCGCTGAAGCTGTTTCCCCTGAAGCATAGTCAAATCTGTCGCGTTTGCGTTCCACATGCATGGGGTTGTCCACGTCAATCACTGTTTCAGTTACACCATATTCACCTCCCACCGAATCCGCAGCAGCAGATTAAATTGGCATGTTAATATTCCCAAAACCATAATTAATAGGAATAAGAGTTATCCACAAATCTCTCCCATTCGCAACACCAGTTGGAGGATACGGATTGCACGGGATATCAACATTCACTCCCGCATTTGAATTTCAAGCATTTACCACTTCCGAAATATTCGGGCCTACATGATTCTCGGCACCTCCCCGATTGACACCAATCGAACTAGGGTTATCTTCACGCAGCCATTTACAGCCGCCGAGAGACACCTGCCGCCGCTGGTCAACTCGTACCTCCGGCCCCCATCCTCTTTCACCAGTGTCTTGAACCATTGAAAAACGTTGATCACAATGCTTATCCTTGTGACCCACAGGATGCCACAAACGAAGCAAAAGTGACCAAATCTCTCATAAAGAAAGCTCACTGTATGCCGCTCACCTCCAGGCTTCAATGACCTCCAAAAACCAGCATTGTTCTTTGAGTCATACACCAAGAAGGAACCAATAAAATTGCCAAGAGCTTGCCCAACAGCCACAGCCATAAATCCTATAGAAAGGTTATGGACTTGCACCCATATCAGGACACAGACAAAGAAGGAAGCACACTCACTCTTACTAACGAAGAGAAAACCCATACTCTCACAGCTGGAGAGAAAACGATAAACCACCTAGAAAAGTGACTTACAAACATGAGTTTTTGATACCCCTCTTCTTATATCAATGCGTTATTGATTTAGAATTGAACACTTGGTTATAATTATTATTATTATTTCAGTGAAAAATGTAACATACCACATAATCATCATATCAGATTTTATGTATTGAATGAAGACTTCCACTACTGTAATTAAATGCCAAGTTTGTCTACATCAATTGTAAATTTATCATCAACTTTTACGTGCCACTTTCCTTTCCAAACTGCAATATATTAAATGATCCAGGGATAGAAAATACTACCCAACAGTTACACTCAGTGAACGTGTCCATTACTTGTGTCTTGTACTCTCTCTTGACTCAATTATAAGCAAAAAATATTTATATTTTTTGGATTCAAATATAAGCAAAATTTAACTACCACAACTTTATTTAATGTAAGTATTACAAAAATCAAGAAAATTAACCAATCAAATCAATTCTCCATTTACTTTTTCAAGAGCATTGTCCATTCTTGAGACAATTAAATGATAGTTTAGTAATTATAACTCATTTTTTTACATAAATCAAGATAATTAAACTAAATTAACTCACTTCCTTAATAAATATGAATTAGTTATTTTTTCTTATAATTGAGTCCGAGGGTAGTATCACATTACACATATAATAAAGTATTTAACTATTTTTACACCTCAATTTAACATTTCATGAAACACCATATATTTTAGATATTATTGCATAAAGTTAAAGCGTAAAATTTTATAATGCATTGCCACTATAATTTTCTTTAGATTAAATATGTGCAAACCCCAATAAGTTGGTCTAGTGGAGTATGGTAGGGTCTCCTATCTGATAGGTTGTAGATTTGAGCCTCCACCAGTCTCCTCGGGGTGAGGTAAATATAAATCTCTTTATAAGTGTTCATAGAGCCGTAAGGTTTTCTTTGTCTTGGACTAGGGCACCATCCCCTCATCCTAAATTTTTGTTATAAAAATAAAATAAAATAAATATGTGCAAATTTTGAGAGAATTATTATTAGAAAGTATATTATATAAATACAAATATAAATGAGATATTCTGTTATAAAAAAAATATAAATGAGATATTCTAGGCGTTGAAAAAGCAAGATTAATCTTCTGATAGTTGCAATACTTATCTTGTATTTTTTTTATAAAAAGGCATGGTTAATGGTTTTTGTTTGCGAAAAGTGCTACTATTGTGGACAAGTACAAATAAATGAAGGAAAAGAAGCCGGAGTAGCGAAGGGGACTATGATAGGTACGGATGGAAATAGATCAGGTCAGGTTAGGTCAGACTTTATTTAAATAGGTATTGTTTGTTTAAAAATTTAAAAGTCTAAAACTGACTTATTACTTATTAAAGGCTTTATTTTGAACCTGACCGGGTCCGTTAGCCTTTTTAAAAGCCTGCATCGTATTAAAGAATTTAAATAGGTCGTCTGCCTATCTCTAAATAGGCTAATAGGCCATTAAATAGGCTAATAGGCCTCTAGCTTTAAATAGGTTCTTACAAATAATCAAATTGTGAAAATCATCTTATTTTAATATTAATATTCTTAATATATATAAATATAAAAAGCTTTTAAAAAGGCTATTTGAATTCTTTAATATGAAGCAGGCTTTTAAAAAGGCTAACGGATCAGGTCAGGTTCAAAATAAAGCCTTTAATAAGTAATAGGTCAGGTTTAGACTTTTAAATTTTTAAACAAACAAGACCTATTTAAATAAAGTCTAGCCTAACCTGACCTGATCTATTTCCATCCCTACCTATCACAGTCCCCTTCGCTACTCCGGCTTCTTTTCCTTCATTTATTTGTACTTGTCCGCAATAGTAGCACTCTTCGCAAACAAAAACCATTAACCATGCCTTTTTATAAAAAAAAAAATACAAGATAAGTATTGCAACTATCAGAAGATTAATCTTGCTTTTTCAACGCCTAGAATACCTCATTTATATTTTTTTTATAACAGAACATCTCATTTATATTTGTATTTATATAATATACTTTCTAATAACAATTCTCTCAAAATTTGCACATATTTAGTTTATTTTATTTTTATAACAAAATTTTAGGGCTAAGCCGTGATCCTTTCTGATCTTCTTTGGTTAGCTAATCACGGCCGTGACCACTATCACGGCCTGGGCGTGATGACTTCTGACTTTATTTGTCCTTGCCTTTTTGCTCTTCCTTCCTTCTTAATCTGAAAACACTCGGCAAAACCATTAATTTATGTTCTTTCTTCTCTAAATCTTCTCAATTTATTCAAAAAAAAATTCAAAAAAAAAATGAAAAAGGGAAAGGAAACTTGGGTTGCCTCCCAAGAAGCGCTTATTTACGGTCTTAAGCTTGACCATACTTTTTTCAATCATCCGGGGTCAGCTGGGTTTGGAAGTGCAAGAACACTTCTCTTCCATGGAAGTCCTTCAAAGAGCCTATTTTGTTCGTATGGCCAATTGCGCTTTCGCTTTGCTCTCTTCACTCGGTGTTTCATGGCCTTACTTCCTCCCGGCGGAAGTTCTAACTCCACATGATGAGCAACTCCAACTTCATCACCATTTGGTGCATCATTCGTCATGGAAGCTTGGGAGTTGCTTCTATATTAGGCTCTTTCTTCACCTCTGGAGGCATTATCTCGATCCTGCACACATGACTCTCAAAAGGAGGGTTATTATATGAGTTAGTCAAATCAAAATCTACCATACCTTCCTCTACATTCAGAGAGAGCTTGCCATTCTTTACATCTATTATTGCTCCAGCTGTGGCCAAGAATGGCCTTCCTAGAATAATAGGGAATTTAGAATTCCCGTTCATATCCAACACCATGAAATTGGCAGGGACGAAGAATTTCCCTACCTTTATGGGAACATTCTCTAGTATGCCTAGAGGAGTTTTAGTTGAGTCATCCGCAAATTGTAAAGAGAATTTGGATGGACTCAATTCCTTGGTTCCCAACCTCTCAAAGATAGTGAGTGGCATTAAACTCGCACTAGCCCCTAAGTCACATAAGGCTTGGTCTATTTTCTCCTCTCCAATTGAGCAAGCAATAGAGAAACTTCCTGGATCTTTTAGTTTAGGAGGCATATTAGTTTTTATCATGGCATCATGCTCCTCAATTAAGCTCTTAGTTTCTATTTCTACTTGCTTTTCCTTGACCAACCTTTGTGGGAAAGGTATTGGGGGTTGGTACGGTGGTGGAGGGACATACTTTGGCTCTCTCTCTTCATCTTCGCTCATGTACTCCTCACATTCCTCATCCTTTTTAACTATCCCAAGCTTATCATCCCTTAAGTATATAGCATTACAGTGCTCATTGGGATTAACTTCGGGTTGTCCTGGGAACGTACCCTTAGGTCTAGAATATGTACTAGCTTGTTGGGCAATCTGAGTTTCTAACATCTTATTATGGATGGCTAAGTTATCTACCTTAGATGCTAACTCTTTTATTGCCTCATTGACTGCCCTACCTTGTTGCCTAAACTCTTCATTTTGTTTTGTTTGAGTTTCAACAAAATTTTTCAGAAGAGACTCGAGTCTAGACTTTTGTACTAGAGGATACCCTGATGTGGGTTTCCTATTACCTTGGCCTTCCTGGAATTCGTGGTTCAACGTGTTACTGTAGTTCCCGTAGGAGAGGTAAGGGATGTTCTTCCTTCCTTGGTTGTAAGAATTTGGGGGAACATAATTTGGCAACTTCGGGTTCGTATCATGGAAGTTGTGACAAGAGTTCACTTGTTCCCCCAAAGCACCGTATCCAGCGGCAATACCTTGTGGGCACCCCATTATGTCATGTCCCTGCATTCCATAAATCTCACAAACAATATTAGTATCACTTATTGAACTCACATTAGCTTTTTCAAGATGATCAAAGTGTTTATTCAATGAGCCAAATTTAGACATAATAAGATCAGTGTTATTCATTTCAAACTTACCCCCCAAAAGCTTTTTCAGGTTATTACCTCTTTCTGAACCCCATTGGTGGTAGTTGGTGGCTACGTTTTCAATGATATTGAATGCCTCAGTCAGAGGCCTATTCATAAAGGCTCCACCAGCTACGGAGTCGAGTGACACCTTCGAAGAGTAATCCAGTCCATTGTAGAATGTGTGCACTAACAACCACCTTTCGAGTCCATGATGTGGGCAAGACTCCAACAATCCCTTGTTGCGATCGCAAGCTTCGGATAAGCATTCTCCATCCTTTTGGAAGAAGCCGGTGATCTGGGTACGTAGGTAAGCCGTCTTGGATGGAGGGAAGAATTTCTACAAGAATGCCTGCTCCAGTTGGTCCCAAGTCGACAAGGTATTAGCGGGCACTTGCTTCAGCCAAGCTTTAGCCTTTCCAGTAAGAGAGGAGGGGAACAACCTTAAGCGTATAGCATCAATCGGGGCCCCATGGATTCTAATTGCATCGGTGAACTCCAAGAATGTCTCCACATTGTCAGTCGGGTCCTCCGAGGGCAATCCTCTGAATTGATGTTGCCTAATCATGCTAATCAGCATAGGCGGTATAGTGTAGTTTTCCGCCTCGATTTCTGGCCTAGCAATCCCAGTTCGCAAACCCCTCGCATTCGGGGCTGCGTAGTCCTTCAACGGTTTGGTATCTGGTAGATTCGCCATGAGTGAAATACTTCCACAATCAAATACTTCATCAAACAACTAGATCTAAATCTCTGAGTGACTTAGGAAGACTCCTCTGCACCATCTGTACTAAAGTACTCAGGGTACGATAGCGAACCAGAAGAAACCTGATATATCTGTAAGGGTGAGATACCGACAAATGGATATATCACACAACAACCATATACATAATACATACAACACATTGGCATATTAGCATTTAAGCATTATTCATAGATAAAACAACAAGTGTTATATCAGTGGGTCTCATACCCAAATCAATCAGTTTTATAAAGAGAATGTATGACACTTCAATCATCAGGCTCTAAACTTAATTTCATGAGATATCATCACCGTTTTATCATTAAGAAAGAAAGAGTTGATCAGGCTCATATGCCACATTTGGCAAGTTGTCTCCGTCACCTCATGCACCCGGATCAACATCATCACGAATCCCTTATAACGGCCATTCGGATGTATACCTCATCGAATACCACATCTTAAGCCGATATTCGGTTAACTCAAGCACGTCTGCTAAGGGGAAATGCATATGAATAAAAGACTTTTCGTTATCGAGGCTTTTCTTTGTGTTCACTCTTTTCCGTTGTCGAAGCCCAGAGCAAACGACTATTCACAATTTTCATTACTTGAAAATCAATAACACGGGACACACAGTCCGAGTGCTCAATCATAACACCTTAGACCGATGCCGCAATCCAAGGTTGTGGTCGTAGAAACAATTATAATTTTATCCATGTTTTATTTCAACATGATAAGGACTCCTAGCCCATACAACGAAATTAGGACACACAGTCCTCAATTCCAAAATTAGGACTCCTAGCCCATAATATCACAATTAGGACTCTTGGTCCATAATTCTTGACACGGATCCCAAATCACGTGCATAAACTGAATACTAGAGGCGACGTCTCGCGAACTATATTCTCTTTCACATGTGCTTACTTTTCGCTCAATGAAAATCAAAAACCAAAATAAAACCTCGATCACTTATTCAAGTAACCGGAACGTTTCTAAATCATTTAGGAGAAAATATTTTCCTTTACAAATTCTTTTATAAAACATTTAGTAAATTCGTTTGTTTTCGAAATCCTTGATGGAATAAAGTCAAATATTTTCAAAGGGGTTTTTCCTTCATAAAACATATAGTTCGAAAAAGGTTTTCTCTAGTACAAACTTTGGATCATAAAAAAGGTAGTTTCTATTGACTTAAAAACACTTCAACGTTTCTTTTCAAAACAAGAATCTCATTCTCTTGAAGTAAGCTTTTTAAACAAGGAACTTTTATAAATGAAACCAATACTTTCAATGTTCTATTCAAGGCTTATTAATTATTAAGGCTTTTAGTCCTTATAATCATTGAGCACATACTTAAGTCTGGCTTCTCAAACTTCAATCAACAGAAATACATTCTCAACAATAATATCACAGATAACGACAGTTCATCACATATATACAACTCACGATACTTTAAGGCAAGTAATATTCAAGGCTTATTAATTATTAAGGCTTTTAGTCCTTATAATCATTGAGCACATACTTAAGTCTGGCTTCTCAAACTTCAATCAACAGAAATACATTCTCAACAATAATATCACAGATAACGACAGTTCATCACATATATACAACTCACGATACTTTAAGGCAAGTAATAATCAACTTCAAGTAACAATCACAATAGTTCAAGTAAACAAGTCATTCAAGTATTTGCTCCACACCATAATAATATTCAGATCACTCAAGTAAACACATACACACATGCATATAGTCATTGAATATCCCTAGGCAAGCTCCCCTTACCTTTGAAGACAAGTAAAGGATCCTCGTCTTAATACTCACGTTAGCTCCAAGAGTGTAACTATTTACTCCATCAAACAAGCATAGCCGTGTCCAACGTCTCCGAGAGGGAATCCAACAACGCGCAACAACCAGAAATCAAGAAATCAATTACACATGATCAAACACACGTTCTAATTTGATCTAAACACTTAATCTTATTACCAAACAAGGTCATTTTCAAATAAAATCATGTTTGTAGCTTAAACTTCACAATACCCTTTGAGGAAACTTTGTTTTGATTAAAGGATCGTGAAAATGAACTCAGTAATCATCAATTAAAAGTACTAATTTCATAAATGCATACTTAATTTTACCAAACATAACCAATTTCAATAAAAATCGAATTGGCGTTTTAGGGTTCAAAGAGCAATTTGGGGAAAATTGATTTGATTAGAGAATCATGAAACTAAACTTAGAAATCATAAATTAAAAGTCCTAATTGCATTAAAATACAACCAATTTCATGATTTGGGTAAAATGAAAAGGTATGGTTTTCAAAATAAAATTGGGGATTTTCAACTAGGAGAGGTTATGGTGAAGTACTCACGCAAGATCAAGAAAAGAGGACATGGTGGCTGTTGCAATGGCCGGCGCGGCGGCTGGCGATGGAGGGGCGGTGGAGCACCGCAAAACAGATCCTGAAACAACCATGACCCAAGAAAATGAAGACAAGCATTTGAGGAAGAAGAAGGTGTTTAAACTGAAAAGGGAAGGGGTAAACCACCACGGAAGGCGGCGGCCGAGCTTACCTCGGTGGAGGGCGGCGCGTTTCGCGCTTGAAAACGCCTGCAGGCTACGCGTTTTGTGGTTCCTCACGTCGACGACAGCACAGTTCCGAGCAGTTTCAGGGAGTGGCAGTCAACACGGTGTCACGGCTGTGCTGGGTGGCGACGCACGGTTTGGAACGGCAAGGGAGAAGAAGATGGAGTTAGGGAGAAAGAATAAGAAGATGGGTGAGAAGGAAGAAGAAGCAGAGAAAGAGAAGAGAAGAGTGGGGGGAAGGGTGGGGATCGAGTTTTAGATAGAAATAGGAGAGAGAAAATCTGATTTTTGTATTAGTGAGTACAAAATTAGTGATAAATATTAAGCCTAAAAATAAACACGTTTTTAGTTTTTGAATCTAAAAATAAAGGGTGACAAATATATACTTTCAAAATTTAAATTAGAGTCAAGATTGATAGTTGAACCGATCAACTAAGAAAATTAATGGTCCAAAACTTAATCTCCGATTAATGTCAAACCAGTTTATTTTCAAATCTAAAATTAAATAGAATGAAAATATGGAAATGTTTTTCTCTTAATCATATTATTTAAAACATTTTTCTGTACTGGTAATAATAGTGACAATAACGTAAATTATTGTCTAGTATGCGTGTATTCACTGAAATAATTCAGTGCTAACACACCCAATAAAATAATTTGAAGAGAGTAATTTAATTACTCAAACTAAACCACATAACAAAATAAACATAAACATCCAAATAAAATAATTAATCATGTGTAAAAATTGGGGTGTTACAATAGGTAGGGATGGAAATAGGCCAGGTCAGACTATATTTTGCTTAAATAGTCTGGCCTGTTTAAAAATTTAAAAACCTAAGCCTGACCTATTACTTGTTAAAGGCTTTATTTTAAGCCTGACCTGACATTTTTAGAAGCTTAACCTGGCCTGTTAGCCTTTTTAAGAGCCTGATTCGTATTAAAGAATTCAAATAGGCCATGTGGCCTATCTCTAAATAGGCTAACAGGCCTCTAGCTTTAAATAGGCTTTTACAAATAGTCATATTGAAAAAAACATCTTATTTTAATATTAATATTCTTAATATATATAAATACATAAATATTAATATATATATATTCTTAATATAATATAGAAATAATAAAAATATGTATAAATATAAACAGGTTGGGTTGACAAGCTACAAATGTTTTTCAATAGGCATGACTTGACATTTTTAATTAAAAATGCTTTTTAAAAAACCTAAACCTGATCTTTTTACTAAATAGATCAGACCAGACCTTACATAGGCCAGACCGTAGGCCTCTGTTGGACGGCCCGACCTATACCCACCCTAGTGATACGGTTGTTTGTTGGATGTGTCAGTTAAGAAAGGATGGCAAAAAGCGCATAATTATAGGATAGGGGAATTGAATTGAATTGCATTTGAATATATGCATTGCATTTGCTTCCGTGCTTGTTGTTCGCACGAGTCGGGACCCCATTTCAATCGGACACAACAAACTTCCACTCACACTCTCATGATATTGTCCCGTTTTAGTGCAAACGGAAAGGATCCCGATCCTAAAATAAATGCTAGATTTTTTCTAGAAAGTCTTTAAATAATTAATTATGTTACAAACAATTTTTTTTGGTAAACATATTTATAAATAAATAAATTAATTAAAGGGTCTAAAATAGAGATAGAATAATGTATATTTGTATCATCTTGAATAACACAATTAAAATTATTAACGATTTAAAATAATTATAATTCTTTCCCCAAATAATCATGAAAAAAATAACATTATATTCTAAGCTTTAAAGAGTGTATTTAAATAGGGAAGGATCAATACCTTTTCTTTTAAAAAAATCTAGGCAATTTTTTTTAGAGGGGTCTAGAACCTAAGTCCTCCTCAACTAGAAATAAGAAATGAAGAAAATATAGAAACACAATAACGGAGGAATAGAAAGGAGAAGGAAGGAAAGAAGAAGGGATTGTATGTGTTTCGTGTAAATTTTGTGGGACTTGCTATAAGTAAGGGAAAGAATATGAAATAGCATGAAAGTGTTACAGAAAATGGTTTATGAGTGAGGTTTTGTATGAATCTTAGTTATGGAAATGTTGTATGCATGTTTATGTTAGAAACATTCAAGTTATATGACCTATATCACTATATCACTCTCTTACAATGTATTTTGGTGTTCTATTTTGAATATGGAAGAAAAAGGGAGGTTTTCCCTCCAAAATCCGATGAAAATGGCTACATAGGGATTGCAAGCCATGACCTACCTATGACGACCCGCAACTCATTTTCCTACAATGTTTGACTTAAATTAAAACAGACATAACCTTTTTTTTTGTTTCATATCCCTTTTAAGCAAATGAACCCCATTTTGGAAAGATTTGTGAGTCTATTTTCATATGAAACAAGTTTCAAGATAAAATCAAAGTATTTGAAAAGGTATGACTGAAGTAGCAACCAAAGGTCATGACCTGGTATTCAAGAAAAATCTTGTTTTATTCATAACGTTGATTATTATCTGGTCTAGCTTCAAGCAAATATGGTTCTTGGGTATTTTACGAGATTATTTGAGGTTTTCGTTGATTGTGAACCTATAAGGTTGAGTGTGAAAACATGCTAAAGTGGTTGCAAGGGATATGATTTAGTTGTCGTAAAATTATATTCGAGGTGGTGAGAAATGGGAACATAAGTTAAGTGCACTTAAACATGATAATCAGTATGATAAAAAAAGATTTATGATGGTTGTTCTCTACACACAATTCTTTTCCTAAAACCACTTTAAGTAAAGGAAATGATATTCATTGATATATGTGGGACTACCTCATAGGGTTCCTCGAGCGAGGACATCTCAATATCACGGTCAGCTAGTTCACCTTGCTTTAATCCATTCCTGTCGTCAATCATCATACCTTTCTCATTGTCTGGAGACTTAGGATGGTTTACGTACTCAGCTGCATGGTTTGCATGAGCTATCAAGGGCGCATGATCATTAACTTTAGTAACTTGCTGGGTCATGTGGTTACTTATACCTTGGGGCAAGGCAAAATAGGCCTTTCAATATTCCTAACCACTTGACTTTTACCTTTCTTTTTACCTTGTTGACTCATGGGAGTAGAGGGGACCACATGTTGAGAAACAATGGGAATCCACTCTTCAATTACAACATTCTTACTTTTCTCCTTACATAGTTTTCTCCCCAAGATAAACTTGTTGCCCCTTCATTCAAAATCACTAGCAACCCATATCTCTAGCTTGCTTAACCATCTCTCCCTTATCTGCACTATTTTTCAAGAGGTCCATAACATACTCCATCCCTGTATTATCATAATCGACCTCCTCAAACTTCTGATTTTTCTTAAGAACTTTAAAGCTCAAATCTCCTCCTAAAGGATATTTTTTTGTTAATATCCTGTCATACGCGATATTTTGTTGTCCGCGCGAGCCATTTCAATCGGACACAACAAACTTTCACTTGCCCATGCTTGCTCCAGCTTCTTTATCAAAATCGTGAAGTTAACTCGTTTGCTCAACAATTTGACAATAAGAGTATTCTTCCACGACTTACATAACTTCCCTCTCGCCTCAGCACTTAGACTCATGCAAGGAACACCTTTCTCATCTACATAATTAAGGAACATCGGCTTTTTCTCCTTCGACTTAGAGTTTTCATCCCTTTATACTCACAAACAATTTGATCTAGAGCCGCCTCTCTCTCTCGACCTTCCCTCTACTCCTCTTTTCCTTCTTCCTCATCCACTGGAAGGGGGTGCTTTTGGGCCATCTTTTGGCCTGGAATCACCCCTCTACATCGCTTTTTTCTCATTTTATCTAAATAAGTGGTTGTTCCACATAGATCTGGTTTTTCTTTCATGTTTTTCCGTGTTTTCGTCATTTGCGTGGGGCGGTGTTTTGTTCGTCGTATTGTTGCAGTGTCGTTTGGTTTCCCGTCTTGTTGTGGTGTTCGTTTGGTTCAGATTGGCAGATCAACTTCGATCCATTACAGATTCAATCAAGACTTGGGCGTCAACGTTACAGATCCGGATGCATGGGTATTCCGGTCACTTTGATTTTGTCACCTTTGTAGGCATTTTACTGTGTTATGCTACCAACCTGGGTACTGTGAGTTTGTTCGCAGATTCATCCTTCTCGGTTTTTAGTGACACTGCAACAGAAAATGCTTTAGATAGCATTTTCGTGTGCCTTTTAATAGCACTTTTAAAAGCTATATATTCCCCCGTAATTAAAGCTTTTGACCTAAGATAGTGCTTCCGAAACGTTATCTTAGGGTACATCTAAGATAGCGTTTCCTCAAAGAAACGCTATCTTAAGGTCCATTTTTAAAAAAAAAAATGTTTACACTGATTTTTCCAAATTCTCTCTTCATTCATCAAAACCCAGTACATAAGAAAATCATATGAAAAACATCAACCAAATCAAAACATAGTAAAGCTAAAAATCATGCTATTCAATGTATCAAATTAATACAATTGTGTGTAAAAGATGAAGACCCACAACATAAACATAAACAAAAACAAAAACAAAAACAAAACAAAATTACACAATCCTCAAATCCCCTCTAATTTTGAAACCCTAAGATTACATAAACAAAAATGCCAGTAACGAACACAGTAACAAACCATCGGACATAGCAGGTGCGGTCAGCTACATGTGGTGGCGGTCGGCTACGACCCAGGTGCGTGTGGTGGCGGTCAGCTATGAACCAGGTGCGGCGGCCAGACTTGTCGCGTCTGGACAACGAGCTAGGAGCATGAAGAAACATAGATCCGGAAGAAGGGACTTGGGGCGGCGCATTTGAACGGCGAAGGACGATGGGTGGAGGAAGAGGCGCGGCGGCTCTGGTTCATGATGGGTGGAGTAGATCTGGACGAAGGAACTTGGGGCGCGACTGAAACCGTGGGATGAAGGAACTTCGAAGGAACCATGAAACCATGATGGGTGGAGTAGATCTGAACGAAGGAACCACAGAACCGTGATGGGTGGAGTAGATCTGTTCGAACCGTGAAACCACCCAAGGTTGTGACTTCAAAAACGAAGGAAGGCACATCATTGCCTTGTTAACGATAGAAAGAAAAAGAGTTTGAGTATCGTCGGATGAGGGAATTGAACGCCCCTCACGTTTTTAAATTTTGGAAAATGAAACAATAGCGTTTCTGTATAGAAGTGCTATTGTAGGGGTACATAAGATAGCGTTTGCTAGCGGAAGTGCTATCTTAGGTGGTTTGTTAAGATAACGCTTCCTCAAGGAAACACTATCTTTTCCTGCAGCTTGACTTTTAATAACGATTCTTTAAGGAAACGCTGCGTTTCCTTAAAGAACCGCTATTAAAAGTCCCTGCATAACTTTTAGTAGCGTTTCCGCACGGTAATGTTATTAAAGGTGCGTTATTAAAAGTCTAATCTAATATAGTGTGATGTTAAATTTGTGTTGTTTTTGATATATTTTATCCATTTGAATGAATGAATATCGTTTTTTTAATATAAAAAAAAATACACTTCGTTTTTAATTTTTTTTTTATTTACTTTGTTCCAATGCACTGTGTCTGTACGTCATCATGGTCATGATCATCATCACCCACGCTGTTGTCATTACCACACACGCTGCAAACAACGCATGCCGGCAATACAGTACTACTATACAGCACACTCCAACAAAGCGACCTTAAACATTTTGGCCAAGTGTCATTTTTCTTCCATTATTCAAAGTGTATCATCCAGCGGAAAATTTACATGAAGTCATGAACAAACTAGCATCTGCGCCTATCTATTATCTTTGTTATCCAAATAAGAGTAGGATTTTTTTAAAAATATCATTGTTAATTTTTTTATTTATATGAATACCGTACTTTTCATTTTATGTATTTTTCAAAATCATTGAGTAATCGTTTTAGGCTAACATGACTTCTCAACATAAGTTCGCGGGGAGTTTTACTATCTACTAACAATGGTACAAGACAATACAAGTTAAAATAATAATAATAATAATAATAATAATAATAATAATAATACAATGGTACAAGAGAATCCACGAGAAGTCATTTTATTCATGTTTCATGGTACAAGAAAATGCAAGTTGAAATAATAATAATATTAACAATAATAATAATAATAATAATAATAATAATAATAGTATAAGACAATTCACAGGAAATCATTGCTATATTGAGAAGTCGTTGGCAAAATGACTTCTCATACATCTAAAAAACAAAAAACAAAATAATGTCGAGAAGTTGACTAGCCTAAAACAACTTCTCAATGGTTTTGAAAATCATGGTACTTGGTACATAAAATGAAAATGAAGCTATTCATGTAATTAAAAAAATTAACAATGATATTTAAAAAAAATCCAATAAGAGTATCTGATCTATTTATGTAAATTATAAATAATATAAAGCTATCAGATGAAGTACAAACATGAGATTTTTTTTTTACCAAAGAAACTTATAGCATTTCATTAATAATTAAAGATCCAGTACATGTAGGGATATCAGAAGAGAACTAAGGACAAGCATGAAAAATAGCCACCCTAGCTAAACTATGAGCAACCATTTTGGCTTACCTCCTAGTGAACTCATCATAAGAGTTTTGACAAAAAGAAACAAACAAATCCTTACAAGAGGAAATTATTGAACCAAACTCAGACAAATCAGAAACTGAACCATGCATCCCATCAACAGCTAACATGGAATCCAGCTATATCTTACTAGCATTCATCAAAGTTTCAAACAAAAAAATAAAGTCTGGCTTATAGGATCGGATAAGGTTCTTTAACACAGATATTGTACTCAGGTGATCCAAGCCTCGACAGTTCTAACTAAGGATTATCATTCCTCTTCGTAGGCACCTACTAATAAAAAATGACACGAACATAGAGAAGAAGAATCCGCTGAAGCTGTTTCCCCTGAAGCATAGTCTAATCTGCCGCGTTTGCGTTCCAGATGCATGGGGTTGTCCACGTCAATCACTGTTTCAGTTACACCATATTCACCTCCCACCGAATCCGCAGCAGCAGATTAAATTGGCATATTAATATTCCCAAAACCAGAATTAATAGGAATAGGAGTTATCCACAAATCTCTCCCATTGGCAACACCAGATGGAGGATACGGATTGCACGGGATATCAACATTCACTCCCACATTTGAATTTCAAGCATTTACCACTTCCGGAATATCCGGGCCTCCATGATTCTCGGCACCTCCCCGATTGACACCACTACAACATATTAGACTTTTAATAACGCACCTTTAATAGCATTTCCGTGTGGAAATGCTATTAAAAGTGATGGGAGGACTTTTAATAGTGTTTCCTTTAGGAAACGCTATCTTAGGTATCACCTAAGATAGCGTTTCCGTGTGGAACCGCTATTAAAAGTGCCACTTAGGAAAAGATAGCGGTTCCACACGGAAACGCTATCTTAGGTGATACCTAAGATAGCGTTTCCTAAAGGAAACGCTATCTTAGGTGAACACCGAAGGAATTAAACGCGGGACCTTTCTTCCCTCCTCTCTTTTTCTTGCTCACCTTCATTCCCTTCTCCACTGAAACCCTTTTCAACCACTCACTGCCGTTGCCATCGCGGGACCTTTCTTCCCAACCCCCACTGCCGTTGCCATCGCGGGATTGTTTTGCTAGTTTTGCAGGTTGTTGACTTTAAAGATTGTGATTTTTGTTATTTGGAAGCTCTCCATAACACACTACCTTGTGCCTCTCTTCTCCCCCTGCTTCTTCATAGGTGAGTTTCCTTGCTCCTACATATGGTTGTTTCCTTGCTACTCATTTGATAGCAAGTCAATTTTGTGAGAGTGGGGTTTGTCCTTATGGCTACATTCTGACCATGGTCTTTCTATTCAAAGATACATACATTTTTTGATTGACATGGGTGACCAGCTTCTGTATCTCTCACCCTTTTTTTTTTTCTAGTTACAAATTTGACTTCTCATTTGTATCCATTCTTTCCTTAAGTTGTGGTTGGAAATACTCAAAGATGAACACCAGTGGCATTACTAAACCATTGGCATTACTAAACCTTGCTCAACCAGATTGCTCATCCTGACATTATTTTGCCATTTTGATTGCTGAAATATGATTGTTTTTCTCGTAAAAGGAGCACACCAGTCAGCCATAAATTTGGGGCATTACTAAACCATTGGCATTACTAAACCTTGCTGAAATATTATTGCTTTCTGTATCTATTTCTTTATTTATTTTTTCCTAAATTAACCTTCTCTTTACTGAATTATGAATAAGTTGTGTTACAGTTTGTTGTCATTCTATAGCTATATGATGGAATGCTCTTGGGTGTGAAGTCAAATTAATTAAAAGTTTTCTTGACAAAGAGAAGTGTGCATATGTTAATGTGAAGAGTACCCATGAACTAGCTTTATGTTTTAATGTTAAGTTGTCATGAATGATTCAATAAGCATCATAGTCTCAATCAAAATACCCGAGAAAGTGACAAAGGGTTGAACAGTTTTATAGATATTCTAACACTCACACTATGGCACCTCTTAGTGATATCAATATATTACATAACAGAATCATAGTGTAGTGTACTAAAAATGGGATGAAGTTAGCTTTAATCATATAGGGTCTGCATGTGCCAAGAATTAGTCGATCCATTTTAGTTCTATATGCCCTGACAGGGGGAATAGTATAGGGAATGTTAGAAAGATTGTGGCGTAGTGAAGCCTTTCTTGATCAATTGATGTGGCAATTTGCAGTAGATTGTAGTTAATAATGTGACTACCTTTGTTTGCGGTTAAGAATTGTTATTCCCATTTTTGGAACTTACTATATGTTCTTCCATATGAGGCTTGATATATTCTTTATTTTTCCATATGTGGAGATGGCAAGTCAAATGTAGAACAAATAGCAGACAAGTATAGGTGGTACATGATGGAGTATGTCCCTCTTCTTTGTAAGTATTCTATTTGCATATATTTGTTTTCATCCTTTTTTTCCTCCTCTATGGATTTCTGGATGCAAACGAGTGATTGAACTCGCCAAGCATCGAATTGAAACTTATTCAACCATCTATTAGAAGCTTAGATGCCACTAATCGCACATCATTGTACATTTCATTGAAAATGTCATGAAATTGGATGAGGACTCACTCAATGGTATTATGGAACATGCATGTCTCACAATGATGACAGATAAATTGACATACAACCCTAATTGTTGATCAACGAGTGCATTATCTCTCTCTTGAAGTATTGAAGTGAGATTTCTATGTGAGGGATACGTTGGTCCTCTTCTTTGGCAAATATATTTAAGTCTATTTGATGAGATGAACTTAATTTTCTAATTTTTTTTAACAATAAAAAATATACGTCAAAGTCTTCAATTTTCCAATTTTATTTTAGCATGCCTTCATAATTTGATTATCTCTGTGCATAGTCCCTGAAAATGAAAATCAATTGAAGGATGTATGAAAAGGGACCCCATATTTTCGATATTTCTCGAGTTCTTTGGTTAGTGTTTAGTGGTTATTTTGTTCTATTTTATTTTACTTTTTTCATATTTCACAACCGTGATTGTTGAATTGGTTTATCAAGTACCAATGATCTTCTAGAGTCTGTTATATATAGATATAGTTTTTATAATATTAATGTCGACCACACTAATTAAGTACCAATGATATTCTAGAAACCTTTATGAATTATTGTTGCAATTCTATCTTGGTGCATTTGGAACACCTACTCATCATGACAATATCATGTTTGGTGGTATCCCTTTTTAAATATGATTAAGTCTCATACTAAGAGCTTCACACTCCGCTCGGGTCGTGACACGATCCACGGGGCGCATTCCCGGTTGAACCCGGTTCCAAGTTTGCAGCTTTAGTGGAACCCACTTCCAAGTTCACGATCTGTGTTCGGTGATTTTCTATCATTTACAAATTTTATTTCCGGACATTCTTTATATTTGTGGGTGTGTGTTTTTATCCAAGTTCACTGTCTGTGTTCAAGGTTTTATTTTACTTGCTCTTTAATTTTCGGTTTGATTGGTGTTGAATGGAATGTGACTTGTTTGTGTGTCAATCATTATTTGAAAATATGAATATGGATTGACGGATTGACTGTATGCATTTTGAACCTAATCTTTGCTGGTATCCCTGTTTTGTTTTGTTTCAATGTTTTTTGAATGTGAAGAATGGGTTCATATGTTTGTTTTTGTTGCTTGATTTGTTGATCCTTTCCTTTTATATATCATTTAATTTAATGTTTACGTGCTCAGATTTTGGTGGTTTTGGGTCACGGCCGTGATGGATATCACGGCCGGCCGTGACGGTCTCTCGCTTCGGTTGCTCTGCGAAATTCCAGTCTCTCGCGAGGCGAGCCTATGCTCGCGTCGCGAGCCCTGTTATGGCCGTGAAGAATTTTCACTACCGGGCCGTGATGTGCTCGACTTGTGGTGGTTTTGGGTCACGGCCGTGATGGATATCACGGCCAGGCCGTGATGACTCGACTTGACCTTTCTTCTTTTTCAGTTTTGCTCGATCATGGCCGTGATGGGCATCACGGCTAGGCCGTGATGGGCATCACGGCTAGGCCGTGATGGACTCTGTTTGGCTCATTTTCTGCACTTTTAAAGCCCCATATTTATCCAAACTTCATCATGGTTGATCTTGAGCATTTTACCCTTGATATCTGCAAAACAACACGCGAAAACCGCCTTACCCGTTCATTCCTTTAATCTGTATACATTGCATGTAGACCTCAACCACTCTAAACTCAAAGTAAATATGTTTAATAAATATTTTTGTAGATCGGAAAAGCATGGATCGGAAATGGATGTCTGCCAATCGTTTAACGAAGGAGTATGAGGATGGGGTGAAAGAGTTCATTAGTTTTGCAGTTCGGCATGCGAAAAACCCTAATACAATCATATGTCCTTGTTTAGATCGTTGTTATGCAAGGCGAGTTAGTGCAGCCGATTTGGAAGAACATTTAGTGTGTAATGGAATCGATCAAAGTTATACATGTTGGACAAAACATGGTGAGACAAGAGCTGAGTCTAGTGAAATGAGGAATCGTGTGAGATATTCATCATACGATACCGACACAAATACTTATGAGGGCGATCGTTTTGAAGACATTGCAAATGCTGTTGAAGAGGATCTTCGGGATTGTCCACAAATGTTTGGGAGGTTGGTAAGTGATGCAGAGCAACCATTGTATGATGGATGTACTAAATTCACAAGATTGTCGGCGATGTTAAAGTTGTATAACTTGAAATCGGGCAACGGATGGACTGATAAGAGCTTTACGGACTTACTCACACTATTGAAAGACATGTTGCCGAGATGATAATGTGCTTCCTAGTCGGACATACGAGGCTAAACAAATGTTACGCTCTATTGGCATGAGCTACGAGAGGATACATGCTTGTCCTAACGATTGCATTTTATTTCGGAATGAATATGCATCGTTACGGATGTGTCCTAAATGTAATGCCTCACGATATAAGAAGAAAGAATCAGATCCGAGAGAAGGTTGTGTGGTATTTTCCCATAATACCCAGATTTAGGCGCATGTACCGTAGTTCCGAAGATTCAAAGCACTTGACATGGCATGAGGATGGAAGGATCAAAGATGGCAAGTCTGCGACCCGGCAGATTCTCCGCAATGGAAGAAATTTGATCATGATTATCCCGATTTTGGGCAAGATTCAAGAAACCTACGACTTGCATTGGCTCTGACGGATTTAACCCGCATGGTGTTCAAAGTAGCTCTCACAAAGACATGGCCTGTGATTTTGGTGATTTACAACCTATCCCCATGGCTATGCATGAAGCGCAAATTTATGATGTTATCTATGTTAATTTTCGGGCCCAAACAACCAGGAAATGATATAGACGTCTATTTGACTCCTTTGATTGAAGACTTGAAACAACTGTGGGAGACAGGTGTGGAGGTGTATGATGGGTATAAGGAAGAAAGTTTCAATTTGAGAGCTATGTTGTTTGGGACAATTAATGATTTTCCAGCCTACGGTAATCTGTCAGGATATAGCATCAAGGGTCAGTGTGCATGCCCTATATGTGAAGAGGGTACGGATTGGATGCGGTTAGAACATTGTAAGAAGAATGTCTTTCTTGGGCATCGTAGATTTTTGCATCCAAGTCATCATTACCGGTGGTGGAGAAAGGCGTTCAATGGGAACTCGGAAGAAGGTAGAGCGCCTTCACCTTTGACGGGTGATCAACTTTTTGAAAAGGTAAAGGATTTGAATATCCAATTCGGTAAACCTTTTGCGAGAGATATTGTCACAAGAGGGTGGAAGAAAAGGTCGATTTTCTTTGAGTTGCCATATTGGAAATCATTATATGTAAGACATTTCCTCGATGTGATGCACGTTGAAAAAAATATCCGTGATAGTGTCATTGGTACGTTACTCAATGTGCCAGGGAAGACTAAAGATGGCATCAATGCAAGGTTGGACTTGGTTAGTATGGGAATAAGAAGAGAATTGGGACCGACGAAGAAGGGTAAAAGTACATATCTTCCTCCGGCTGCTTACACTCTATCTAGAAAAGAAAAAAACTGTTTTTTGTAAGTTTCTTGAAGGAGTTAAGGTTCGGAAGGGTACTCTTCAAACATTAGGAACCTCGTATCGATGAAAGATCTCAAGTTAAAAGGTCTAAAGTCCCACGATTGTCATGTTCTCATGGAGCAGTTGATACCCATTGGTATACGGTCTATTTTACCTAACAAAGTGCGGGGGCCTTAACTAAACTCTGTTTCTTCTTCAAGGCAATTTGCAGCAAAGTGATTGACCCTGGGAAGTTGCCATCATTGCAAAGAGAAATTGTTGTGACTTTATGCGAGCTTGAGATGTACTTTCCACCTTCATTCTTTGACATAATGGTTCATCTAACCATTCACCTTGTTAGAGAGACACAACTGTGTGGGCCAGCTTATATGAGATGGATGTACCCGATTGAGCGATATATGAAGATATTAAAAGGGTATGTGAAAAACCGATCACGACCAGAAGGTTGTATTGTTGAACGGTATATTGTCGAAGAAGCTGTTGAATTCTGTACCGAATACCTATCCAATGCTGAATCTATAGGGCTGCCAAAGTCTCGTCACACATGGAGAATAATGGGGCAAGGAATTACTGGAAATGAAATAGTGACTATAACAAGGACAGAATGGGAGCAAGCACACTTATATGTTCTGCACAATGCCGATGAGGTTGAGCCATATGTTGAAAAATACAAGGACATGCTTAAGAGTTTGTATCCAAATAAGAATCAAAATTGGCTAACTAGAGAACACAATCGTTGTTTTATAACGTGGCTAAGAGATCACATTTATGCAGAGTTGACTGAAAATGATACTTCAGTTTCAAATAGATTGAGATGGTTAGCCAAAGGTCCAAGTTTGCATGTGTTCTCTTACCACGGTTATCAAATTAATGGGTACACATTCTATACAAAAGAACAAGATGGTCGGAGTACAATGCAAAACAGTGGTGTGACTCTAGTAGCTCAGTCGATGCATATCTCAAGTGCCAAAGACAGAAACCCGATATATGCAAATATGTCATACTTCGGCGTCATTGAACGCATATGGGAGTTGGATTACACAAAGTTTAAGGTTGGTGTGTTTGGTTGCAAGTGGGTTGACAATAATAACGGTGTTCAGATTGATGAGTCAGGGTTCATACAGGTGGATCTTAATAGGGTGGGGTATAAAGATGAGCCTTTTATATTAGCATCTCAAGCTCAACAAGTGTTCTATGTCACTGATCCAGCTGATATGAAAAGGTCAATTGTTCTTTTGACTAACAAAATAATTACTAATGTTGATGATCAAGACCATCGAGATGTTGATATTGAAGATGATCCTTTCGTCGGGACATTACAATCACTTGAGATTGATCCAACTAGGGATGATGGTATGTATATGAGAGATGATCATGATGAGGGGCTTTTGGTCAATCCACCATTTCGTACTAATAAAGGACAAACAAATCTCAATCAAATGAAGAAAAGAAAAAGGTTGACTTAAACATGTATGTAGTGTTTGTGTTTAAATGAACTTTTCCGATCCTTTTATATTATAGTTAGCATCTTCAGGTAATGCTAGTGTTGATTTTGTTATTCATAGTTGTTTTATATTTTGCATCAATTAATGTTATATTAATGTCCATTGATGTTTTACTTGTATCTAATATTTTTGTAGGTAAATGGCATCTTCAAGTAATTCTAGTGATGCCAAAGCGGCGAGACGTGGGCCAACAGTTATGAAGGCGGTCATCCGCGCTAGGAGTAAAGGACAAAAATTTGATGTAATTTACTTACTAATCTAAGGATTTCATAATGTTGTTTGATATCTAGATTTAATTACTTTATTATTTTTATTAGGTTGAATGGAATTCTTTGGACCAACCTATTCGTGCTAATGGTAAAATATTGAAGAGTTACATTGGGGCCGTTGTTATGCAAACGGTCCCAATTATTTGTTCTAATTGGAAGGAGGAAGCTTTGGATGGTTTCAAAGAGAGCATATGGGCTGATGTACAGGTAATTGTTAAAATTTATAAATTATATTGTAAACTATGTAGACATACTTACTTTGACACGTTGTTTATATTGTTTTGCAGATGTCTTTTAATGTTGATGAATCTAGGAAAAAATTTGTACTTCAGGAAGTCGATAACCTACATAGGGCATTCAGAACTAGATTGACCAAACAATTTCTAAGAGATGCCAACGGGAATATCAATGAGGAGCCTCCATCACAATATCCACACATATCAAGGGATGAGTGGACAGATTTTATAGCAATACGCACAGGAGATGCTCAATTCCTGGTATGTTTAATATCACGTTAGTCCTTATAATTTTATAGCAATACGTACATATGACATTAACCATGTATTAATATTACTTATATGTGTCTGAATAGAAATTAAGCAATGAAAATCGCAACAGGGCGTTAGATCCTGCATGCCCTTACAAAGCATCACGTAAGGGGTATGCTGACATTGAGGATGAATTGGTATGTATATATATATATATATATATATTTAACTGCATGTGTGGTAAATATGACTTTTAAACTGTTTGGTTAATTTATATTATCTCAATATACAGATATAGGAGGCGGGGCAGAAGTTAAGAAAATTAAACGCCATATTGTGTGGAGGAAAGCCCGCGAGAACAAGGCGGGTGTAATTGACAACAAAAATACGCAGACCGTGTGGAATAAATGTGTTAGTAGACTAACGATTACATTATCAATTGTTATTTTCATATGATAATATATAATAATTTTAACATTTGCATTTCACCAATAACTATGTGTCGGAGGAACGCCATCACGATCTGCGGTAGAGGGAGAGATAGAAGACTTTGGTCGCCAGGATATTCTTGCCAAAGCCATAGGTGTGCCGAGAGAACCCTGGGCGTGTTAGGGGGTGTGGGTTTCGGCGTCTCACAAAAGATTACTTCCCACCCGAAGGTCGTGCAAGAAATAACTCGGAAACGAAAAAGTGGGAGACATTGGTGTCTCAACTCTCGATAGATTGAACATTTTGGAAGAAAAGTGAAACAAAAGGATGATGAGGAGAGGCGAGGCTAATTTCACAGCCCAAGCAAGCGTCAAAGATAGTTGCACTCTACCATCTCACAAAGAGGCTTCAGAGGTAATGCATGCCTTTTTTTTTTACTAGTATTGCATTCGCAGATTAAATACATTCAATTGGATGCCTTAATTCACAGCTTATTAATCTATCATTGGATTAGGGCGTCAACTCATGTCAGCTATATTTATCGACCCCAAACTATCGTATGGTTGCTATGGGTAATGTATACAATGAGCCGGGTGTTACACTGCACACTGGACCAGTACCCCTTAACCATGTGAAAGTTGGAGTTGATGTTGCAACTGAGGGGGATGCACCATTGCCGGTACCTATCGTTGATGCAGATGTGATGACAGTAGGTGATGCAATAGGTACTTATGTGGCATGGCCAATTGATCTCGTGGTTGTAATTAATATGGTATGTAATTGCATTTTTCCACCTTTTCATATACGGCATATATGCATTACATTAGTTGATCACTAACTGGCATATTGAAATGCAAAATTTCCAGGCACCCGCAAAAGCTAAAGGCAAGGGCAGAGTGTCTGGATATACAAAGGAGTCAATTACAACCCCAGAAAATAAAGGAGGCAACTCTGAGGCCAACCCACCTACAGCTGGTTCAACTACAACTTCTCTGGAATATTTGAATTTCCTTAAAATACATGAACGAAAGAATATGAAAAATGCTGACCATGAATGGGTATCTGCCTCCGTTATTTCCGCATATATCAGGTAATAAATCAGGTTTAAAGTGTACAATATTTTTTTAGTCTTTCCATTTAAATATTGATGTCATTGGTGTAATCCATTTTTATATTTTAATTGAAGGTATTTGTATGAAGAATTGTTGCTTCCAAAGGAAATAACGAGGAGGTTTCTGTTCTTGTCCCCACACCAAACAAATACATACGGCTACTTCGGGAGGGATTCACAGACAACGTATCTAGCTGACCGGTTTGCAACTAAAGAAAGAGAATATCAGCCCTTGTTTTTAGCGCCGTGCAATGTTGGGTGAGTCGCTTATCCTTTAGGACTTAATTCACAATAATGAATTACATAAAAGTTGAGGTGCTTAGGATTTGTTATCACAACATTTTTGTAGGAATCATTGGGTGCTGTGCGCAATAAATATTGTTGAAGAGATTATTTACTATCTGGATCCCTTGTATGTTGATCCTAGGGATCGCCTGAATTAAAGAATGCGTTCGATACGTAAGCATGTTTTTATATTTCTGATTTTCTATGATTACATTCGATACGTGAGCATGCGTGTGTTTGTGATGATTGAAAATATGTTTCTTAATGAAGTCTGTTTGATTTTGTGATTAGTGGTTTGCAAGTTTATCGCGCAAATATCGGAGCTAAGGTGCCGCGTTTAAAGGCAACCAACATTAAATGGATTCGAGATACGGTATATTTGCAAAAACTTAATGCGCAATTAGATAAAAAAAACTATATTGATTTACTATTTTATTTTTTATAGTGCCCAAGACAACCCAACAAAGACAGATTGTGGGTACTATGTCATGCGTTTCATGAAGGAGACTATCTTGCGTAACCAAGTTAAAATACCAATGGCGGTATGTTGTTTACTTAGCTTTTAATCGTGGATTGTTCAAATGTTTTAGCAATTGTAACTTAATTTATTTAATTTTTATGTCGCAAGATTTCCCCGACTTCAAATGCTCCACATACTCCATTGCTCAACTATCCCAAGTCAAGGAAGAGTGGTGTCGCTATATTGTTGAAAAGTTCGTTTGATTATGTCAAATTGATCACGATGAGTTGCAAGCAATACTCATTGGTATGTGAATAATGCTTTATATTTATCAACCCCAAACTATCTATGTATTTGTTTTTCCTTGGTACATGCCTTCGAGTTGATGTGTCATTGCTAGGAGAAAATAAGTTCAAACTTATTATTTTTGTTACACTTTGTTAATGCTTGATTTGAATTCTGTTTCTTGCTACGGTAGTATTTACCTAATTAGTCCTGCTTGTATCCCAATGTAACAAAGTTAGTCTTTGTGGTGGAAATGCAGTATGTATGCTACTGAGTCTTTGGATCACATTTCGACACATTACTTTGGTGTTGTCTTGGTCTCATGAAAAACAAACAGAAGTTTGTAAATGTAGATTAATTGTAGATGTATGTTGGTTTTCCGATTTTGGTTTCTTAAGGATTGAGATCTGGTATAGTTCTTTGCCGCACTTTGATTTTGTCTTACTCGTGTGAATTTGAATACTTTAGAAACAGAGTGGTGTACTTATATCCGGTTATATATATATATAGTTTCTTGTATAGAGTGTTGCACTTTGATTGTATAGTTTCTTGATTTCTTTGCACAAACACATGCAAAGTCTTGCATTGAACACTTATATTTTGAACACATTTTGAACAATTGTGTTGACTGCAACAATTGTGGTTTTTTTGTGTAAATATGCAGGAATAATGGATGTAAAAGTTAAGAAATAAAAAAAAAAAAAAAAGGGGCTTTAGATAGCGTTTCCGTGTACAAACGCTATCTAAAGTCAGACTTTAGATAGCGTTTCCGTGTACAAACGCTATCTAAAGTCACCTATTAATAGCAGTTCCTAAATGCTATCTTTGCTAACGAGTTTTAATAGCGGTAGAATAGATAGCGGTTACAAACGCTATTAAAAGGCATACGGAAACGCTATCTAAAGTCTAATCTGTTGTAGTGCACCAACCGAACTAGGGTTATCTTCACGCAGCCATTTACAGCCGTCGAGAGACACCTGCCGCCGCTGGTCAACTCGTACCTCCGGCCCCCATCCTCTTTCACCAGTGTCTTGAACCATTGAAAAACGTTGATCACAATGCTTATCATTGTGACCCAGGATGCCACAAAGGAAGCAAAAGTGACCAAATCTCTCATAAAGAAAGCTCACTGTATGCCACTCACCTCCAGGCTTCAATGACCTCCAAAAACCAGCATTGTTCTTTGAGTCATACACCAAGAAGGAACCAATAAAATTGCCAAGAGCTTGCCCAACAGCCACAGCCATAAATCCTATAGAAAGGTTATGGACTTGCACCCATATCAGGACACAGACAAAGAAGGAAGCACACTCACTCTTACTAACGAAGAGAAAACCCATACTCTCACAGCTGGAGAGAAAACGATAAACCACCTAGAAAAGTGACTTACAAACATGAGTTTTTGATACCCCTCTTCTTATATCAATGCGTTATTGATTTAGAATTGAACACTTAGTTATAATTATTATTATTATTATTTCAGTGAAAAATGTAACATACCACATAATCATCATATCAGATTTTATGTATTGAATGAAGACTTCCACTACTGTAATTAAATGCCAAGTTTGTCTACATCAATTGTAAATTTATCATCAACTTTTACGTGCCACTTTCCTTTCCGAACTGCGATATATTAAATGAACCGATCCAGGGATAGAAAATACAACCCAACAGTTACACTCAATGAACGTGTCGATTACTTGTGTCTTGTACTCTTTCTGAACTCAATTATAAGTAAAAAATATTATATTTTTTGGATTTAA
Source organism: Sophora flavescens (assembly GCA_030762895.1). NCBI lineage: Eukaryota > Viridiplantae > Streptophyta > Magnoliopsida > Fabales > Fabaceae > Sophora > Sophora flavescens. Next base: position 51,885,616 of record CM061067.1, on the reverse strand, counting down.
ATATAAGTAAAATTTAACTACCACAACTTTATTTAATGTAAGTATTATAAAAATCAAGAAAATTAACCAATCAAATCAATTCTCCATTTACCTTTTCAAGAGCATTGTCCATTCTTGAGACAATTAAATGATAGTTTAGTAATTATAACTCATTTTTTCTACATAAATCAAGATAATTAAACTAAATTAATTCACTTCCTTAATAAATGTGAATTAGTTATTTTTTCTTATAATTGAGTCCGAAAGTAGTATCACATTACACATATAATTAAGTATTTAACTATTTTTACACCTCAATTTAACATTTCACCATATATTTTAGATATTATTGCATAAAGTTAAAGCGTAAAATTTTATAATGCATTGCCAATATAATTTTCTTTAGATTAAATATGTGCAAACCCCAATAGATTGGTCTAGTGGAATATGGTAGGATCTCCTATCTGATAGGTTGTAGGTTCTGATCTGTTATAAAAAAATATAAATAAGATATTCTAGGCGTTGAAAAAGCAAGATTAATCTTCTGATAGTTGCAATACTTATCTTGTATTTTTTTTTTTAATAAAAAGGCATGGTTAATGGTTTTGGTTTGCGAAGAGTGCTACTGTTGCGGACAAGTACAAATAAATGAAGGAAAAGAAGCCAAGGGGACTGTGATAGGAAGGGATCGAAATAGGTCAGGTCAGGCTAGGTCAAACTTTATTTAAATAAGTCTTATTTGTTTAAAAATTTAAAAGTATAAACCTGACCTATTACTCATTAAAAGCTTTATTTTGAGCCTGACCTGATCCGTTAGCCTTTTTAAAAACCTGCTTCATATTAAAGAATTCAAATAGGTCGTCTGACCTATCTCTAAATAGGTTAATAGGCCATTAAATAGGTTAATAGGCCTCTAGCTTTAAATATGTTTTTACAAATAATCAAATTGTGAAAATCATCTTATTTTAATATTAATATTCTTAATATATATAAATATTAATATATATATATATATATATATATTCTTAATATAATATATAAACAGGCTGGCCTGACAGATCAGAAAGGCTTTTCAATAGAGCTGTGTCTGATCTTTTTAATTATAAAGATTTTTTAAAAAATCTAAAACTATCATTTTTATTAAACAGGTAAGATCAAATCAGGCCGTAGGTCCCGTATGACGGCACGCCCTATTTCCTCTCCTTATCGGGTTGTTTTTGTTGGATGTATTAGTCAGTTAAGAAAGGATGACAAAAAGCGCGTAATTATAGGATAGGGGAATTGAATTGAATTGCATTTGAATATATGCATTGCATTTGCTTCCGTGCTTGTTGTCCGCGCGAGCCATTTCAATCGGACACAACAAACTTTCACTCGCACTCACACACAAACACAACAAACTCTTTTTATGTTTTAAAACCCTAATAATGTAACCCTCATTCATTCACTTTTCTTCCATTACCAATTCCCAAATTTCTCTGTCTGTCTCAATATCATGCGTCCGCAACCTCCTCCTCCGTCCGCGGCGGCTCAGCCCAACGACCACCACCACCAACCTCACCCTCTTGACCCCAAAATCTGGCGAGCCTGTGCCGGAACCTCCGTTCAAATCCCCACCGTGAATTCTAGGGTTTACTATTTCCCTCAAGGCCATTTCGACCAAGCTTCTTCCCCTCCTGAATACTTCACCCCTCTCCTCCGCTCCACTCCCTACGTCCTCTGCCGCATCGCCGCCGTTCAATTCCTCGCCGATCCTCTCACCGACGAGGTTTTCGCCAAACTTCTCCTCCACCCTCTCAATTCATCATCCTCCGTTCACCAACTCCCTCCTCCCTCCGGCGGTCATTCCGGCGAGGTGGAAAACAACGACGTCGTCGTTTCGTTCGCCAAGATTCTGACACCTTCTGATGCTAACAATGGCGGTGGATTCTCTGTTCCAAGATCCTGCGCCGAATCCATATTCCCGTTGTTGAACTTCCAGGCCGACCCGCCGGTCCAGAACCTCTCCATTACCGACGTCCATGGCGTCGCCTGGGAGTTCCGCCACATCTTCCGCGGCACGCCGCGCCGACACCTCCTCACCACCGGCTGGAGCAAGTTCGTCAACTATAAGAAGCTCATCGCCGGCGATTCCGTCGTTTTCATGAAGAACTCCAGGGGAGAGATGTTCGTCGGGATTCGCCGGACTGTGCGGTTCGCTTCCAGGAAAAAAAGTGGCGGCGGTGCCGCGTGGTGCTCGGATATCGATGGGGTGAGAAATAGGGCTGAGGAGGGGAGGAAGAAGCAGGAAGAGAAGCTGACGGAGGGGTTTTCGAGGAATGGGAAGGGGAAATTGTCACCGGAAGCGGTTGTGGAGGCGGCAGAAGCGGCGGTGCAGGGGAAGCCGTTTGAGGTGGTGTATTATCCGAGTGCTGGGTGGTCGGAGTTTGTGGTGAAGGCGGAGATTGTGGAAGTGGCAATGACGGTTACGTGGAGCCCCGGAATGAGAGTAAAGATGGCTGTGGAGGAGACTGAAGATCCGGCAAAGATGAGTTGGTATCAGGGGACAGTGGCTTCTGTGTTTGTTCCTGAGAGTGGGGACTGGCGAGGTTCTCCTTGGCGCATGCTTCAGGTATGCATTGTATTAGGGATTTTGCTTCCTTGATTATATGAAAGTTTGTTGAAATTCGAGATTGAAATCAGATGTGTAAAGAAAGAAAGAATAGGATTCGTGGGGTAATAGAGTTTTTAATCAAACACCAGGAGCTACCTGGCTAAAACTCTGCATTTGCTAGGAAAATATGTTGTCATTGGCAAGATATGTTCTTGGTCTGTTATGGAGTCTCAATAACCTCTCATTTTCACAAGGATTGTGTTTCCCATTAACATCGTATTGAATATAGGTACCTGTAGTTTATGAAATGTGAAAACACAACTGATGCTGAAAGGCTTGGATCTAGTTTGCTAGAGTCTAATGGTGTTTGTCATCCATGTAGATGGCCCTCTCCAGTGGGATGAGGCTCGGTGGTTGTTTTTGGAGTGAAAAAATACAGAATTATACTTCTTATCTTATAATGGATTTTGACTGAGAATGCTTTTTTGTCTAATGGGTTTGTTTAATGTTGCTTTCAAAATGGTGGTATGTGGGCAGTCAAAAATATATATGCAATGGAGCTTATATCTTGTAAATGCATGAAGAGTTTGAACTGGAAAAATGCTAGTATGGTAACAATGTTTATCCTTTGTTTAAGGGTTATATGTAGCATTTTTACATTTGATTTGTTTTGTTGACCTGTTGCTTCTTTTATGCCTCAATTTCTACATTTTTTTTCCAGAGATTTAGGGTCTGTTTGTTTTTTAAAAACAGTTTTTTTGTTTTCAAGAATAAAAAAACAAAAAAAATTGTTTGATAGGAGTGTTTTGTAAAAAGTGGTTCTAAAAACAATATCTGTTTTTTTTTTAAAAACTACAATTAGAGAACATCCTAGACTTGTTTTTATCCGGTTTCCTAACTTTTTGTTCTCAAAACATATAAAGGTACGGAGAACAACCTATTCTCATTAATGGCAATTTGGTAATATATGGACAAAATGGAAAACCCCCTCTTCTTCCTCTGATCGTGCCTTTTCTTCTTTTTCCTCCACCCCTTTCCAGTTTCAGTGCAAACGCCACCGCCACCTCCACCATCGACGAGATGATCCACGGGATCAAACATATTTCTCTTGCTCTGCCGTCGCCATCACCGTTCACTGGAAAGAGTAGCCTTGTCAATCTTGATCGTGTCGAGAACGTGATTCAGCTCCGCCATGTCCTGATTGTGTTGCCTGCTCAACACCGACAACCTCTAATGCTCTATCAGGAGAGGAAATTCCTTCTCGTTGCTGCTCTTGTCGCATGACGATGGTGTCGCCACTGTGATCGACAACAATCTGGATATAGCTTCGGCAAGGTCAATGATGGAGGCTCGGAACGATTTCACGAGCACGGAGAGAGCCTCGACGGCGATTTCGTCGTCGTTTTGGTGCATCCCGACGCGGTGGTGGATCTGAGAGAGATTGTTGATCGGATTGTTAGGTCCGGGTAGACTAAGATGCAAGACAAATCTTGATTTGATTTGACAATCATTTAGTGTTATCGAATAGCGGCCATGGCGATGCCATGGCGGAAAGCAGTGGCGCGTTTCGAGGGAAACGCCATATGGAGGCGGTGGCGTGGCGGATTTCACGTGGGGGAAAATGGCGGCTGGCGCCTATGGCAGAAAAAACAGGTTTTTTTGGGTTTTTTGAGGGAAAAACCCTAAATCAGCCTCCTGGGTTGCTTGGGTTGTGTGACCCGACCCGGAAATTGGGCCCAAAATAGGCAAAACCCTAAAAACATATCTGACTTGTTCGTATATTGACCTAAACCTCTTCTCTTCTCCCATTTCATCCTTTCTTCTCCAACCACCCATTCTCCGGCGACACCCACTCTCAGGCGACCACCGTCCGATGATCGCTGACCTCCGGCGACCACCGTCCGACGATCACTGACCTCCGACGACCAGCGACAAGCCTTTTCTCTTCTCCTTTTTCAGTCCGAAAATGGCTTCCAAACCATTAGGTAACCAAGAAATTGATTATGTTGGGGTTGAGGAAGAGGATTAGTTTTGTGTTTGTGATGTTGTTTTTATTATTTTGTTATTTGAATTTTGAAGTTATTGGAAAATAGCATCATTTAAGGCTTAGGATTCATGTATCTTGGTTTAATTCATTCATGTACTTAGGATGCTTAAGGTAGTGCACTAGAATTTATTTCTCTAGTAATCATAACACTTAAGCACATTCAGAAAAACTTAGTATTTATATACACTCTGTTGAAGTTATGGATTTTAGATAGAGAAAGAGAAGAAAAATAATGAAGACTCTACTTGAAAACTAAAACTGAACATGTCTCTTGTATCTTTTGCATTCCAATAGGACTACAATATATAATAGATAAGGGAAATGATTCCTAGAGCATTAATTATCTATGCTAAGTCCTAGGAGAATGGATACAATGAAAATGAGAATACAATGGATGAGAATCCATCGTCCACACCGTTCAACCATCATTAATCCTAATCTAATTTCAATAAGAGTATTAATTATAAGCTATTTTCAACACTCCCCCTCAAGCTAAAGCTTACTAAGCTTTAAGCTTGTTACAAATATACCCTTTTGAAAGAGAAAATTTAACAACCAGACCCAAAAAATATATCTTGGATAACCAATGGGAAACACTATAAGTTATAACAACTAGCCAATAAGGTTTGTGCCCAAGAACAAACCACCGAGCAACCAACCGAAGAAACCACTACTGACTTCACAAACAGCAGGCAAACCAAACATAATTGATAATAAGCCAGCGCTTTCAGCAGCTGAAGCTTGAATTGGAAGTTGTCACAACTTCAAACCAAACCAGAATGATATCGGGCCAACGCTTACTGCAGCTGAAGCCCTAACTTGAAGCTGTCACGACTTTAAACAAAACTGAAACAATAATGGACCAACGCTAACAATAGCTGAAGTCCTAACTGAAACTGATGGCGGTGTCTGTGGCGTCATGACTTTGAACCAAATCGGAATGATAAATTGTAGTTGAGGTCTGAAAATAATTTCAGTGCAGCCAAACACTGCTAAAACGAGAACAACAAAAAACAGAGACTCCTGAAAACAGAGTCAGTAACGCAGGAGGGTACTCCGAGGAGGGTAGCAGAAACCTGAGACCCAGAAACCAAACATGGTCAAAACAGAAGGAGGAGGGTTTAACAAATAGAATTCTGAATACAATTATTGGAATAGTCTCAAACTTTTGGGGACTCAGCAGAATAGTGGCTGGATAGGTCACGGAGGATGATACCGCTCTGATACCATGTTGAAGTTATGGATTTTAGATAGAGAAAGAGAAGAAAAAGAATGAAGACTCTACTTGAAAACTGAAACTGAACATAACATGTTTTTTGTATCTTTTGCATTCCAACAGGACTACAATATATAATAGATAAGGGAAATGATTCCTAGAGCATTAATTATCTATGCTAAGTCCTAGGAGTATAGATGCAATGAAAATGAGAATACAATGGATGAGAATCCACCGTCCAACCGTCCACACCATTCAAACTTAATATAACATTAATCCTAAACTAATTTCAATAAGAGTATTAATTATAAGCTATTTTCAACACACTCCATAATCAATTACATGTTATGATTACAAGAGAAATAAATTCTAGTGCATCACCCTAAGCATCCTAAGTACATGAATGAATTAAACCAAGATACATGTATCTTGAATCTTAAGCCTTAAATGCTGCTATTTCCAATAAAAATCTTGAACTTGGTGGTAATCAACCTTGTTAGTAGTCTATGATAGATGAATATGAGACTTATATGATATTTTCTATCAATTTAGTTTATGGTTCTTGATATATGTTGTTAGTATTTTGGATTTTATATTTATTTTTGTAATTTTTATTATGTATATGTATATATATATATATATATATTTTTTTTTTTTATCTGCCATATGACCGCATCGCCATCCGCCATATGGCCGCATCGCCATCTGCTATAATGTATGGCGGATTTTTGGCCGGCCGCCATCCGCCATCGATAACAGTGCAATCATTAGCGTTCTAATACTTTTTATGATTGTAATATTGCGTTCTAATGCTTTTTATCAAGTAATACCCTGTTTCGTTTTTTGCTTATATGGTGCAGCAGGAGTGTTGATTTCCCTATGTCATCCAGCAGAGCGTTTTTGGCCTTTGTGATGCAGCAGAATTCTTATTTACTTAATTTGCTCCTTAGTGCTGCTAAGTGGTCACTCAGGCGCAGGGCTTCGGGGTTAACACTGCATTCTCTTTTTATTCGGTCTTTTTTTGAGGGGAATAGATGTTATGTTAATTTGCTTTGGGTCATGCTTAGTTGTTCTGTTTTTTCTGGTGCATCTGGTTCTATACGGGTCCTTTGTGCTATTGGCAGCAGCTGGTTTTAGCTATATAGATTTCTTTCTGTGGTACAGGGTGTTCGTGGGTTAATACTTAATAGTGTACAACTTTGAGTACTCTTGGTACTCTTTCATATTAATATACATATATACTTTTGATGATAAAAAAAGGTGGCTACACAACTTGATTTTATTGGTTTCCTTGCTGCTACTGGAGTGGGGTCTCTATGAGTTATTGAAACGTTTCTTTCTTTTGGTGGGTGAGGTCAAACAAGTTTTCTATTTTTTTGTTTTAAAAGCATACTTTCAAAACAATTTTATCAAGTAGATTTTTTTGTTTTATAACTTTTAAAACTCTATTAAGAATAATATAATCAAACAGATTTTTTTATTTTAGAAAATAGTTGTTAAAAATTACTTTACAAAACAGTTTTCAAAAACTACAAAACAAAAACATAATCAAACAGGCCCTTATACTCTGTTGGGTTTAATTCATGAGACTCGAGTGTGTTAGAAGAAGTAATAATAGGATTAGTTAAATTTTATCAAACTAATTGATATGTCCATGAAGTCGTTAGAATAAAGCTCTGTCTCTGTGGGGTGACTCTGTTATGCTTCCTTGGTTTTTTTTTTGACATTCAGCTTGCTAGCTTTCCGTCATTATTATTTTTGTCAAATATTTCTTATTTAAGATAATCATATTTAACAAAACAAATTCCAGCAATGAATTTTACCACATGAAACTTGGTGAATTGGCTAAAAATGTCTTTTGTCATCATATTTGGAGGATTAGTTGCAGTTCTGTTTTGTGCAACTTATTTTGTGCTTTGTTTGGAGAGTTAAGGGATGCAGAGCTACTTTAGACGTGGAGAGAACTGGGCAAACAGTAAAAAAATCTGGTACAAGAGAAATGATGTGTGGCAAATATGACTACTTAACTTTTTTTTTTTTTTTTATAGGCAAATGTTAGTATGGCAGTTGTTATGTTAGTTTTTTCTCCTTTGCCAGGTTTGAACCTCAGTCCTTCAACTCTTTATACCCTTAGCTCAATACCAATTGAGCTGTCCCCTCCAACCCCAAATATGACTACCTAACTATCACTTTTAAATTTCAGAAGCCACTGAAATTTAGAGTACAACTTGTGAAACAAGGTTAATATTGCAGTTCATGTGCCTTCACAAAGGGCATATTTTCTTTTTTCATAATTGTGGTCACACTTGATATGGATATATACTCATTATAAAAGATCTGACAGTTTTTACGTTTATTTGATACTAAGCTAGTTGTTAAGTATAGGTAAAATTAATGAAAAAATGATGGCACTCTTATTTGGATGTATAGAGGAGAAGGAAAGGAAAATATATAGGGTCCTCCTGTACTCCTGTTTATATGTATTGGTTTATGGGTTGGCTTTGTTATTAGATGCTGTTATGTTTCTAATGTTTCTAATCTTGCTCATGTTTGTTAATGGCTTGCCGTAGCAGCTGTTACAGCTTTTAGTGGTGCACCATGGCTTCTTGAGAACATGGATGGTGCCTCTATCTGTGTTGGCATTTCATTGAAAATTGAAATATCATCACTATTGTCACTAACTGGAAATGGTGCAACCGTTACTATTTTTTACTTTGAGCCTGTCCTATTTCAATTTGAAAGGCCACAACCCCCCCTCACATTCATCCATTGGCACTGTCTGAGTTGATTGTTGTAGGCCTTCAATGTTGCCAACAACCTCTGGATTTGCCAATGGAGATTTGTTATCCTCTGTTCAGGAGAAAGTAACTTCACCTACTCGCTCTCTTATCTTATCTGCTTTTCTCTTACTCTCCCTCGACCCTCTTCTTTTGTTGGACATAAAGGTGATGCATCATGTTGACAACTGAAGGAACCCACTTGTATTAGTATTTGATATTTATTTGCTCTGGTTGTATCAAATACACAGCCTTCATTGTAATTTTTCTTTCTTGTGCTCACTTGTCCTGTCAATTTGTCAACAAGTATTGTTGGGTTCTCTCCCTCCATGCGTGTGTGAATGTGTGTTAGCACTTGTGCAAAGGAAATTCTTAGGGATCTATTTCTCCTCACTAATTTGTAACGTGTATGGATCTTTGCATTATGTCTCTTGTGACAAAATATTATTTGAAAGAGACTTCTGTTACAGAATTTATAGTTCTGAAAGTTATCATCTATCTCAAGTGACTGATATTGGTTCTTTTATAACCGTAAAAAAAAAGATATTGGTTCTTTTTATGATTTTGATCTTAACATCACAGGTTGCATGGGATGAACGTGATGTTTTGAAGAATGCAAAGTGGGTCAGCCCTTGGCAGGTTGAACATGTTTCCGCCCCACCTATACTCCATACAGGATTCCCCCTCCCCCCAGCCAAAAGGTTTAGAGCTGATCAGGGTTCCGGGGTGTTAACTGATGGAGATGGGGACCCCTTCTTTCCTATGACAGGATTCACTAATTCAACAATGGGACACTTTAATCAAACATTGTTGAGTTATGGTACATTTCCTGCTGGCATGCAGGGAGCCAGGCATGATCTATTTTCAGCATATAATTTTTCCAACCTTTCAAGTGATAACTCTCGTCTGTGTATGGGTAATTCCTCTGGGAACAACACAGTGCCAAGGTCTAACACTTTGTCAACAGAGTTAAATATTGGTAGTTCTCAATCTGAAAACTTGTCACCAGATAGCCAGAGTAGTTTGCATTCCTTTGGCACAGAATTTGTTGGGACCCACAATTACAACTCAACAAACCGCCGGTCTGGTTCATTTCAGCTATTTGGTGCCACCATTCAAACAACACAGCCTGTTGAAAGTGGTTTGCATGGTACTGGTACTGGAGGCATGAACAACCTGCTGGATGATTCTTTGGCTTGCTCAGAATTGCTTGACAGGATTGACGGGATTGATGGCCAATGCCAAAGGGCCTCGACAGTTGGGGCATGTTATTTGTGAAAGTTGTCTATGTCAAGCAGATAAGTGGCTGTACAGGTATGCTTATATCCAATTGAATTGAATTTCTCACTAGAAATGAATCAAATGATAAAATCAGCTATTGAAGTGTTATTCACAAAATTTGCACCGAACGATGGATTGTGGAAGCTCATTTATTGCACTGACTGTAATCTTATTTGAACGTATAACTTATTGTTATGAGGGGTTGATCTGACCCAGTGCTAGGTAAGTTTGATTCCATAAATATTCTTACGAATTGATTGATAACATAGATTTAGTTTTTCCCCAGTAAAATCTATGGCATATTTACGATGCTTCTGTTCCCGGCGGGTTTTGATTGACTTTAATAATAATAATAATTTTTTACTTGATTGCCTTTAGTATGTTTGTGACATTGAACACAGGGTCTTAAAATTTTGACCAAATCTAAAGAACCAAATTCATGATTGATGCTTCATTTGCAATAGAGTAAAGTGGAAACCATAATGGGAATTTCATCTTATATAGATTATAACCATCCACCGCAAATTTAACTTTGATGACTAGTTGTTATTGCATCATGGCAGATTGATATGACTGTTCAAAATTCCTGAGCATTCTGAACAAGTCATTGTCTACCTGTTTGCTGACTGTAGTCTGAGTTGAAAAAGTTTTTAATCCATGAGGAGCTCCAGATTGTCTTTCTAAATCATTTTGAGAATAATGCGCCGCTGAAAGTTTTGGTTGGGTGAGTAGGGTTACCCCTTTTTTTTCTAAAAAAAAATAGCATGAATGAAAGACAATAAATGAATGTTCATTTTTATTGTTCAATTACTTTTTTGGGGAGGAAAAAAGGGGAGTGTGTAATTGCTCACCTAGGAAGTGCGTGACTTTATATTATTGAATAGCTTATCCTGGTTAGCTTGAATTGTTGTTTGGTTTAAGGGCGGTCTTGCATTATGTGATTGAGATTCATGTTTCAGTTTACTTAACTTCATGCATGCAGGTGCTTCTAGCAGGCAGCAAGCTGACACCCCCTTCTGACGTTGCAGTAGTAATATATAAATATAAATGCTAGTTTTCTTTTGCGTGTCTCGTTTAAACTTGGAACAACGAATCTAACTTCGGGATATTTGGTTTAGTGTACATGTATTGATCTGACAATTTTTTAGTATTTTCAAATACATTTTATTATCGTATTTTTTTTTTCCCGATCTTGATTTTTGGGAGAAGTGGGTTGAAGACTGTGCTTTGGTATGATTAACGCATATTTTGCTGTCTCGATTCTTATATTTTTGACATCATCTCGACTCAGTCATTGATTACAATTTCTACTGTGTTATACAATTTCTACTCCCACTCTCAGTTCTCTCCCCCCAAGGCCCCAACCCCTTCTTGACGACTGCCGCTGCCACTTCCACAAGCCAGGGCAAAGAAGAAGTGGGAGTTGGAGTTGGGGAAGGAGGAGAGCTGGTTATAGTGGAGTGGATGTAACTTTTCCAAACAGATTGCCAGTTTTCATTTCAACCGTATATCAACTTTCCATTCAATCCGACGGTTCGTTAACTGGTGCATGTTAGAACCTGGAATGATAACTCGTAGTGGTTTACCAGTTATCGGCGATTTCTCAGGGCACCAATGACTTATGGGGCATATACTTTATGGTCCTCAATATTTTTTTAAAAGTGAATAAATACGAGTGTATTCATTTTTAATTTGATAAGGTATATAAAAATTTCAATTAAATGGACGATCTAAGGCAATCTTACTTTAAAGAAGCCTTCTGTGTGTTTTATTACTTAAAAATATAAAATTTCTCAAAAATACCGTTCACTAAATATTAGAAATTGCAAGAAGACACAAATAATAGTTCTTCCTTTTAAAATATATGTTATTTAAAGTTTTTATACAAGTATTCAATTTTTTTATATAATATTCTTAATTTTTTAAATAAATTAATAAAATTTGATTAAATTATCTATTGACTCTACCGATATCCTAACAAATATAAAAGATAATATCAATGTGTGTTAACCAAAGATGTTTAGGTCCCTTCAGCATGTGTTCTTGAGTTTGATCCCTAGATTCATATGTATAAAAAAACACTATTGGAAGGGGTCCTGCTTACATATATAACAATATTCCGAGGGAATCTCTCTACTATGGGGTGAAAGGATATTACGGAAACCAAAAATAAAATATATAATAATAAAAACAAAAATGTTTAAATATTGTAGGTCCCTAAACTATTTAATTTTTTTTAAATAGGTCTCTGAACTTTAAAAACTTGTGTAATTGGATCTGTGGCCTTTGAATTTTTTTGTGATTGAGTCCATTGTCAAGGTTCGTTAGGATTCACAACAATATATGGACCTATATAAATTTCCCTAAAAAGTATTGGGTTGTAGTTCACAAATGGAAAGGTCGCTTAATGTAATTCAATCGAAAACTCAAGGAACCATAACAGAATGTGCATGAGTACTTGATTACAATTTTTTTAAAAGTTTAAGAATTAAATTACAAATTTTTAAAGTTGAATGACCTATTTGGAATTTTCAAAATAGTTCAAGGACCTATAGATTACTTAAACCAAATAAAACATAGGTTAAAGACCCAAACCAGTCTTCGACAAAAAATCAGAGACATATTTGGTCCTTGAGAAATAAAAAATATCAATTTAGTCGTCAAGAATCTCAAATGTCGATCAAATTAGTCTTTTTTAAAATAATTTTAGGAACATTTTGGCTTCTGTCACTATTAGGGATTATTTTGGCTGATATTTGAGATTCTTGAAGATTAAATTGATATTTTTTATTTTTCAATGAATATGTCTGTGTTTTTTGTGACCTATTTGGACCCTTACTCTAAAAAATCATTTATACTTTCTGAATTTTTAAAAATGACATATAAAATAAAAGAAATCAAATATTATGAAATGAAGGAAATATATATAGTTTTTGATTCCAGAACAGAACACTGGGGATCCCAAATCTCTTTAGTTCCAAATCCAAACACAAACAGTCAAATCAAACACCCTCTGCCTCTGCTCCTGCTCAACCTCATCTTATTATTCTCCAAAATCTGTTTCTGTTTCTGTTTTGTGTCTGCCTTACGACCCACAAAAACACAGCAAACATAAAAGAACAACAAAAACAATTAATGGCTGCTTTTCTCTCCAATCCAACTCTTTTGGGTTTGGGTTCTTCTTCATTCTCTTCTAACCCCTTTCAAACCTTCCAACCCAATTTCCTACATTTTCCATCCCTTTCCCCTCTCCCCAACCTCACTACCACTATCTTCTCAGGGTTTCCGATTTCAACCAAGTCTTCATCCAATCGAAGAACCTTCTTCAAATCTTATCTCGCTTCGCAGAACCACGATTCCTTTCCAACTGTAAGCTCTCTCTTTCTCAATTTCATCAATAAATGATACATGTTCCTAAATTCCTATTTCCGAATTAGATTATTTTGATTAACATATGATTTAATATAACCCCAGTGATACCAAAATGATGTGATTTGTAAAATGTCATCATGTTGTACTATGAGCTAACAATTACTGTATTTTGATATTCTTTTAGATGTATTGGTGTTGTATTTTTCTAATAGAGATGAGATGAAGTTCTTAAGGACCTGACTTTTTTTTTTATAGAAAAATAATGAACCATGATGAAGATGAGGGTGTGATGGACAACTATGCGGGTTTGGATTCTGGACAAAATTGTCAGTATGCTTTCATAATTTTCTTATAAACTTGCAAGTATGCGTCGTGCGTCAGTTTCCATTCTATCTAATGGCAGTGTTCTAACATTTTGTAGCAATCATAAATATTATCTTCCATATAAATAGATTTAGATATGCATCTTCCTAACTCTATGGTCTATCTAACACCAACCAACACTGCCATTCTGTAAATGTTGGTGCTTGCTTCAACGGTATAATAAAAGTATTTATAAATATTTCATCACAAAGCACACAGGGTTATATCTTGGATTTGTCACTAGTTTATAACTACGAGACAGTTCTACTTTCCTTGCTACCATGTCATAATTTTGTAAGAGTATTGCTTATTGAATCCTCATCACTTCTTTTTGTACCTGTGTGATATTGATATTGTAATATCATTACTGAAATAAGTTCAAAGTATGCATGTTCATTTTCTTTTACCCATTTCATTTTTTAATTCTACACCTCTTACTCTCCCTCATCAACACTGTTATGATCTGTGTGTGTTAAAATTACTGATTCTCACCATGTTTGTACATTTTAAGCTGCAATAGACTGTTTTTGTTTCGGTGGATGTTCCTGTTCTAAATTCCGAGCTAATCCTCTCTCTCTGTTTTGTCTTCCATAGACAAATGATGAAACGGAGGACACTCAGAATGATGTAAGAGGGACAGATGATGATGAAGATCAAAGACCTTTACCCAGTTTGATGGCACTCATTGAAGCATACAAGGAAGCCATTCTTCATGGAGACAAAAAAACTATATCTTGGATTGAAAGGAGAATACAGTCAACGGCAAATAAAAGAAATGAACTGATTCAAAAAGTGTCAATCCTATCAGCAGAGAAAGTTTCTTCTAAGGAGAAAAGTCTTCGCCTACAAGCAGATTTTGATAACTTTAGGAAAAGATCTGAGAAAGAAAGAATCAACATCCAGTCTGATGCCCAAGAAGAAGTCATCAAAAAACTTTTGTTGATGGTGGACAATTTCGAGAGAGCCAGACAACAAATTAAAGCAGCAACGGAGAAAGAGAAGAAGATTGATGCAAGCTATCAAGGTATTTACAAGCAATTTGTAGAGATTATGCGGGGCCATCATGTTTCTGTGGTAGCAACAGTGGGCAAGCCTTTTAATCCCTTGGTAAGTGAAATTTGAAAATACCTGTGTTGATCTTATATAAGCAGTACGTTACCTTTTGTTTTTTCTTGGTATTTGAAACAATTTCATACAAAGAGAGGCCGCCTCAGCTATGTCTAATATCAGACAATCACTGCGCCATCCTTTTTAATACAAATTATAGTCTCCTTTTGGATTTTTTTCATAAAAAAGTGTGTTCCTTGATTTTTGTTTTTCAGGGAGCTAGAGGTCAAATTAATATCAGTGTGTTGTGTCATGAGTGATAAGAATTGTGAGCAATGCTTTGCTTGTTAGGTTAGCTTTTGGTATAAGTTACTTTTTAGAGAGATGCTGCTCAAGTATTGCAATATTTAAGTTTAAATTTACCATGGTGATTATGAACTTGTGGTGCACATAATACATTGATTTCACTGGCAACATTTTTAAGAAATGAAAAAAAAAATTCTATCAAATGAAATGTGCTGCGATTAGAATTGCACCCTATATAGAGTTTGAAGAGAAATATTTTTGGAAGAATCAAATCAATTTTATGTTTGGAAAATTTTCACTGATGATGTGAGTGGGGGGTTCTTCTTGTTTAGGTGTTGTTTGTGAAAAAATACTATTAGTGCTCTACTACCAAAAAGATGATGTAGTTTTATTTATCCTTAAATATCGAGGACTTTTATGTATTTTTGTTTTCAATCTGTTATGTGTAATGCTTTGAGGCTACAAACCAAATTTACCAGTCACTGTTCCGAATATTTTTACAATGACAATTTTTTTATGGCAAATGTGATTCTTGGTCGCCCTATGTTAAAGAAGAGTAGATAAGAAAAAGGGGAGAAACTTTCTGATTCTATTGAATATGAATCTCAAGATACAATTATGGTTTGGGTACAAATTTTATATTAGTGTCCTAAGCCTTAGACAGTTACAACAGACAACCAACTAACTGCCGGTTAGTTACAGGGTCTAACAGTAATGAGAATAGCTCATTCGTAAGATACATTCACACCCTACAACATCGCCTAAGATGCACTAAGTTGGCTTTTGAGTTTTGGTCGTACTCTTGTGGTAGTTTGAACTCCAAACGTATTATGTATTCCTTTACAAAGTGAAAATATTGTGTTGTTGCTAATTTTGCTTATTCTCACCTCCACCATGCTGCTCGTTTTGCTTGTCATACGAGCGGCCTTAACTACAAAATCATGCTTGAATTAATATGTGGATATTTTCCCTTCTTGTAGAAATCAAATTTGATGAAAAGCAACTGAAGCTTACTGAAAGTTATCCACATAGCTATCATTGATTTATTTTTGGATTAATTTTGTTGTAGCTACATGAAGCCATTGCACGTGAGGTGTCCCAAGAATTCAAGGAAGGGGTTATAATTAAAGAATCTCGACGTGGTTTCTTGCTCAGAGATCGGGTTCTAAGGCCAGCACGTGTCAAGGTTTCCTCGGGGCCTGGCAATAAGAAATCTACAGTGGCTTCTGATGAGTCCCAGGAGCAGCCTTCAACAGCTATTGGAATAGATGAAAGATAGTCAGTCTCTTGAACTTTCTCACTCACCTATTCTAATTAGTTCCACCTGCGATATCTTGTCATTGGTCAATTTGAAATGCTTCTTTTGTTCAATATTTTGGTGTTTTGGCTCCAGGTGGGTGTAAGCCCTTGTAGTAAGGACACAAGTTTTAACTAGAGTCCAACTGTGTTGCAATTTTTTGTTGCATCATCATATAAAAAAGGAATTGATATTCATGATGTTAAAATAGCGAGTTTAGTGTGGAATCCATTTTTACTAGAACTAGAAATGATTCTTTTTTTGAAACCTTTTTTTGGTCAAATATTTTATAGACGGGTGCTATCATTGTGTAGAGTTTTTAACATTCCTTGAAGGTGGGTTTTATGGTGCACTCTGAAAATTGAGGTGCATCGGTCCGGTCTTGGATGCGAGGCAACAACAACAATGACAAGCTCACCAGGCATGACAAAAATCGTGTTTTGTGTGACCATGACAGTGTGTGCCAATCATGTGGTGGTGTGCGACCCTTGCACGGGTTCTGCTGCAGTGGTCTTGGGTGGAGCAATTGGATATGATGGCTAGGCGTGGTGTCGTGGTGGTTATTTAGTCATGCTAATGCAAGGGGACAGCCGACAATGTCTGGCAACGACGAGCTCATCGGACATGATGCAAGTCACATTTTGACTGTTGTGGTGTGTGTTGATGCACAACCCTTGCTCAGGTTCTGCTGTGGTGGTCATGGGCGGAGCAACTGAGTGTGATGGATAGGCGCGATGGTTTCTCAATCATCTTGCCATTATTGGTGCATGAGCCGCAGTTGCTGCCTTGTTGTCTGCCTCATTTAGCCACCATCTCATTAGGGTTCAGTAACTTTGCAGACAAGTCCTTCTCCAATTGCATTAAGTCCTAATAGACGGTTTTTTCGTCTGTAACCCTATTTTTTTTACCCATTATCGCAAGTAAGATTTGGGCACCACCATAAAACCCACCTTCTATGAAACCATGAGGCAACGCAATCAGATTCAAAGAGTATAATGACAACACACACGTGACACTACGAAGCAACGCTGACGGGATTTACAGAGTATAGTAACAACGCACACGTGAACTAGGACATGCTTCCATACTAATAATCAACCCAGTACTTACAAATCATCAATTTATATTTTCACATAGCAAAAATTCAATTTATTGTAGCACACATAGTGATGGTAGCTGGATGAATTCAAATTGTCATCAGAAATGAAAATTTATCCCCAAAAAACCAAGGAGATAAGAAATTATGACAACGATGAAACCCCAAAATTAAGTTATCGACTAGCTAATACATGTAAAATAACATAAAAGAGTGTGTTTATGTATATATCTGCATATAATTTTATTAAATAATAATATAGTAATTAAAAATATATAAGTTGTTTATTATTATTATTAATTTTTATTTTTTGAAACAATTATTATTAATATTTTGATATTAGTTATTATTATTATTAATCATAATTAATTACGTAGATAAAATTAATTGAAAGCCAGTAGTTAATAAGGTTGAATCTATGAAAGATTGCACATAATAGAAAAACTGTATTTCTATTATTTCAGTTAAATCTAGTTCGTGCGTCATTCCAGTTACATTTTTAATAAGTTTTTTGGTCATAAATAATTTGATTTGAATTTCTTTTTGAGATTTCAACTGATAAATAACTTTTTAACGCTCACAAATAACTTTTAAAAGCTCGCATGCTGGGAAAGAAAAAAGATAAATAATAAATCTAATCTTAGAATATTGCAACTAATTGGAGAGATCTTGACTAACTGAATTAACTAGCACAATCCACAACTTTTAAGAAATTATTATTGATATAGTTTATATAAGTTGCACTTCCCCCTCCTCCACTAGTAACACTATTCTTTCTCAAAACTAAAAACCTTTCATTAATGTAATATTCTTTTAGACTCTAAGCACGGTCCATTTGAAGCATGCCACATTATTAAATTTGATCCCTAGACGACCGTCATATGCATGGACAGCTGGGCATAATAAGATATTTTTAAAAGCTAATGGCAAGAGATTAACATAATTAACTAATTGCAAATCCATTGTGGCATCAAACCCACTCACTGCTAAAAAATCTTCACATTTATTCGATCGTGGTAGGATTGATGAACCTGAACTTGCCAATCTTGAAGATTTAACAGAGATTTAATCTCTTCAATCAGAGATTTAATTTGAGAGTTTTGGAGAACATTGGTTGATACAAAATTGGCTACCAAATTCGAAATCTATGATATTTAAACACGGGAAATATCCTATATCTGCATAACACCTCACACATTTATGTATCAATATATATATTTATATGACAATATTTAGTTCCATTTATATAAAGATACAGGGTAACAGGGATTATGAAATCCGAATATAAAAAATTGTTTATGGGTGATGAGAGAATATGGGAATGGGTCCAAAAAGAGAAAAAGGAACAACGACCTTGTCATGTGAATTGTTGACCACCAACACCTTCAAATGAACCTAGACCTTCTTTCTGTCCTGGTGAAGTGAAGCATAACCCCTTCTCATTTTCATTCTTCCACGTTCAAATTCAATTCAGTGATTCACTCTCTCACCCTACCAACTCTGTAACACTCACCCCTTAACCATAAATCTCATCCACATTCATTCCATTCCATTTCTCCACTCTTTGCTTTTTCATTTCTCAATTTTGCACTCTTCGCAGCACAACACAGCCATCTCTCTCTCTCTCTCTTGGTACTCATGTATTCCATTTCTATGCGAACATCTGCTCCCTCCTCTAACACTACCCCATCATCATCATCATCATCATCTTGTTGCTATTTCTGTTGTTTCTGCACCTACCCATAAGCTTAATTCCGATCAAAATACAATCTTTTTCTGATCCCGGGTCGACCCATGGACTCTCAAGCGGGTCTGTCTCTCGGGTTGAGCGCCCAGATGTCATCCCCTTCAACCCTTTCTACCCCACACAGTGAAAACACCTCATTTTCCTTCGCCCCTCTTGCTTCCTCCAATCACGATTCATCATCATCATCATCTTCTTCTTCTTCTTCATCAGAAGAAGACCACCACCAAGAGGATGCTGAAACCATCAACTTCATGGGTCAGAGTTTGTGCTTGAAGAAGAGGCAAATAGAAACACAGGAATCGTGTTTCCCTTCAAAGCGTGTCATGGTGGATAATAAGGGAAAGAAGCATGGTTGGGTTCAAGGATGGGGGAACCAATCAATTTCTATTGCGGACCCTGAAATCTTTGACATGATGGAGAAAGAAAAACGAAGACAATTCAAAGGGATTGAACTAATTGCTTCTGAGAATTTTGTGTGCAAAGCAGTGATGGAAGCACTAGGTAGCCCTTTGACCAATAAGTACTCTGAGGGAATGCCAGGTGCAAAGTATTACACTGGTAATCACTACATTGACCAGATTGAATTTCTTTGCTGCAACCGTGCATTGGAAGCTTTTCATCTTGACCCTCACAATTGGGGTGTCAATGTTCAACCTTATTCATGTACTTCTGCAAATTTTGCTGTGTACACTGCACTTTTGCATTCTGGGGATAGGATTATGGGTCTGGATTCACCTTCTGGTGGACATTTGAGTCATGGGTATTATACCATGGGTGGAAAGAAGGTTTCTGCTGCATCCATTTTCTTTGAGACTTTGCCTTACAAAGTCAATCCTCAAACTGGGTACATTGACTATGAAAAGCTTGAGGAGAAAGCACTTGATTATAGACCCAAGATACTTATTTGTGGTGGGAGCTCTTATCCTAGAGAATGGGATTACCCCAGGTTTAGACAGATTGCTGATAAATGTGGGGCAGTCTTGATGTGTGACATGGCTCATATCAGTGGTCTTGTGGCTGCTAAGGTGCTCTGCTCTATATCCAACCTATCTTATCTTGTGTCTTATTTCTGTTAGAACCAAATTATGAATTTTATAATTCTTCAAGCTTTTATGATTTAATTTTTGTTGGAAGGTAGAGGCAGTTATATGAATTAGAATTTGTAACATGTAGTTCCTTGCTTTTCATTTTGAGCTGCCTGTATCAACATCTTCAGGCTTCCCACATCTTTATAGAAAGAAATATCAATTTAAAACAACTTTTTTGACATTTAGCCACAGCAGATACTAGTACATAGTAATATAATATCTCTCTTGATACATGGATACGGGTTCCTGTTTTGTTCTTTAAGCAGGAAGGAAACATCAAAAGCCAAATTGCCTCTGCTTTCTCTGCCTTTTCCTATTCTCCCTGATATTTCTTCTTGTTTGATTTTTGACAAAATTGCCTTTGTGAATGAAAATTCTATATGAAGTTGGATGCCCCCCTTAATGAACTTCATGAAACAAAACTAAGGGTGGTATAGTATGGTTTACCATTGCTTGCGAGGATCAGGAAGCTATGAAGCACCGACTCTGACACGGACACCGCGACACGACACCGACACCGCGAAGCTGCTAACGTCAAAAACATAGGACACCGCTTATATATATATATATATAAGCTTTACAATTTTCATAATGACCCTCACAGAAATAATACTAAGACTAAGGGGTCATTTCACAATACAATTTTTAAAAAAATAATATCAAGATAAGAAAATGAATCATGTTTTATCAAACAACTAGTTAGAGTTAGGTCCTATGGTAATGAGCCTCACAAAAAATACTAAGAGGCATCATTTTGTTTTATGTCTAAAAAAGTAAAAGATCTAATTTGGGGTTGGTGATCCATGACTTTTTTAGTAAATATTTGTTTAAAAAATATTTAAGTTATGACTCATGATCTCAAAATTCTAAGTTGATTATTTTAAAAAAAATATTTTTTTATGATAGGAGTGTCTGAGAAGTGTCCAAGTCGTGCCCGAGAAGTGTTTGAGAGGTGTCCGAGCCGAAAAAAATTATTTTTTAATTGAGACACCGCAGAGGGGTGTCCGACACGTTTCGGAGGCGTGTCTGTAAAGTGTCGGTGTTCGAGGCATGTCCGACACGCGACATGGCACTTTCGAAGAGGTGTCCGTGCTTCATAGTCAGGAAGTATGCATCGGTCATGTTTGTGTTTTTTTGTGAGTTTCTTCTTAGGTTTCTGGTATGTAATATTGTTGATTGAAGAAATGTCACATGTGTTTGAACTCTGGCACAGTTTTGGAATTCTTTCATTTTTTAAAATGCTTTGGTGCCAAATGTGCTGTTCTTTTTTTTTTTTTCTATTGACTCTTTGTAAAGAATTTTATTTTCACATTCAGTGTGTGAATGTGCTTTTAAGTATATTGGCAGTTGTTCTTTACAGGAAGTAGCTAGTCCATTTGATTACTGTGATATTGTTACCTCAACAACCCACAAAAGTCTCCGAGGTCCAAGGGGAGGTATCATCTTTTATAGAAGAGGGACAAAACCAAGGAAGCAAGGCTTTGTTCTTAATCATGGAGACGATAGCAATTATGATTTTGAGGAGAAGATAAACTTTGCTGTATATCCATCATTACAAGGAGGTCCTCACAACAATCACATTGCTGCTCTTGCCATAGCTTTAAAACAAGTTGCAACTCCAGATTACAAAGCATACATGCAGCAGGTGAAGAAAAATGCACAGGCATTAGCATCTGCCCTATTGAAAAGAAAATGCACATTGGTGACTGATGGAACTGACAATCATCTGTTGCTCTGGGATCTAACTGCACTCGGCTTAATTGGTATTTTTTCAACCTGCCTCTATTTTTGCAAATATATGTCAAATTTATAACTGAATTTGGAATACTGTTTTCCATAAATAATTATTTGGTTTACTGGCAGTTGAAAATGATGCAACCACACAGGTTGCTCAAATTATTAACAAATATACCCACCTCACCCCCGGGTGTGAGTTGGGGGATATTATGACTGAGCTGAACATCAGCTGAGATTACCCTCTAGATGAACTTCATAGGTGCTATAGATTATAGATAAACTTAATTGGATCCTTAATTTCTAAAACCAGATAATTTTCTTTGGTTAGTTCTTTCTTAATTTAATCTCTTTCATTGGTGTCAAACTGCAACTAAGATTGAGAAGTTTGGTAAGATTTTATGATTTAAGGATAAGTTCAGCCCAAGCAACTTGGTGGGTTCAATCAAAATTATATTTGAAGAGGGGTGGCTTGCAAGTTGTACAATGATGATTTAGGATCAAGTTAAGTTGAAGAAAGAATGGAGAAAAAGCTTTGATGTCATGCCAAAGATATCTGAAGTGACCAAGGCTTAAAATATTATATTTAAAATTTTGTTCATACAGAACTACTATTGAAGTGTGCATGCCTTTTGCTAGATCAGTTACCTTAATATTCTGGTCATTTCTTATATTTTTCTTGTTGGCTTTCTGATAAAGAGATTCTATCATCACGAGTCCGAGTATATCTATGCTTGCAACTATAGACTATTGACCATGTCTTGGATTTGTAAATACATAAAGTTAACTCAAACGTGTGTTTACTAGATAAATCATTGGATAGATCATAGATTTAGAAAGTGTTACATGAAATGCAGCTTGAATTTAATAGGGGAAGTTTTCTTTCGCAAATTCAAGACGTTCATTTCGGGTATATCTGTCTTCATCTATTTTTTCCTATAACTATATTTCATCAAACTCTTATGGAAGTTTTGCTTACAATAATAGAGTAATCCAAAGATAGTAGAGGAGGCAGGGCAGAAGAAACGAATAGAAAAAGAACTAGATATGTAGCATTAGCCCATATTGTTTTGACTTGAGTAGTAAAAATGCTGATCTATTTATTTTACTGGGTATTTCAAATTTTGAACTCCAGTTTGCATCTGTTTGTGTATGTTACTCATGATTTCTGATAGTCCATTTCCCTTCTCTTATAAATTGTCTTTAAAGTTCAAGTTGACATGAGCTTGCTCTCTAAATTATTTTATTTTTAATGCAGACAGAAACTATGAAAAGGTCTGCGAGGCGTGTCACATCACTCTCAACAAATGTGCCATTTATGGTTCTATTTCTTCTGGAGGAGTAAGAATTGGTGAGTTGCTCTCGTATAGTATGTCTGAAATTATGGTTTTGGTATAGTTTTTATTTCCATGAATTTTCTGGTTGAATATGTTTACAGTCGCAGCAAATATCGTATGTTTGCCAATTGCCATGCCATTTAGGAATTACTAATCCATGCCATTGGCAGCAAGTCTTTGATCCAAAACTCGAATGTAATAAATTCGTAGAAGCTCCAACTTCCACAGATTTAGTAAATGGTCCTTCAACTCTTTCATTTTCTAGGGAATTGATGCAAAGAAAGAAAATCCGTATTTATCATGCCTACCCATTCCTCGGACAGGAGAGCATCGATTATCCATGTATTTTTTTAAGTCACGATTATTCTTAGACTTCATGCCGATTGTGTTGCTATATAATTTCAATGTTACTGAATGCCCATAAGTTTTATTCTTGTTCTCAAGTCCCTTCACTTCATCGTTTTTCAGGCACTCCTGCCATGACATCAAGAGGCTGTTTAGAGGAAGATTTTGAGAACATAGCTGATTTTCTTCTGAGGGCAGCTCAGATTACCAGCATTGTACAGAAGGAACATGGGAAATCATGCAAAGACTTTCTTAGGGGTCTTCAGAATAACAAAGATATCTCTGATCTTAGAAACCGGGTTGAGACATTTGCTTCCCAGTTTGCAATGCCAGGATTCGATATTTGATTGAAAATTGTAAAGCAGGCAGCCTCCATACATCATTATGTCTTGGCTTACCCAACACCCATTTTGAATTATCTTTGTGTGGTAATCATCGTTTTTTCCCCACTTTAGATTATGGATACAAGTAGAAGTCAGATCACTATGCAACAGCCATACATACATGACACTCAGCATTCAGCAACTGTCCGCTTAGCTTATTACTTTGACATTGTACAAATTATTCAAGGGTGATATTGATACCCTTTTCTTTAACCACAATTTTTGTGGCTACCTATTACACTCCACTGCAATAACAGGAAATACATAAAAGAAAAGTTTTATTATTCACTGCTCATCTTGACATGTTATATGAAATGTGCATGACACTATTTTATAGTCATCACTGGATATGTATTTCCATGCTTGTTCCTGTTTATGGAGCCTAATGCATGGGTTATAGGTTTATTATAGCAATAGGGATTAAAGTATGAGAGTACCATGATACTTTCTATCAAAGTTTATGTTTTGTTGTCACTGAGAAGCTGTCATTGTTTGTACATTGACCACAGTACTTTTAATGCGGGTGGTGGCTGGTTCAGCATAAGGCAGCCATTGCTTTATTGGCGGGTGGCTCTGCAGACCACCACTTCTGCCCTTCTGGCATCCGGCTTGCTGGATTTATAGGCAATATATTACTCATCTTTTTTGTCTGTATGTTTGCACTTTGAGCATTATTTTATTGTTTGGTTTTTAAAGCATATCACTCATATGGAACCCTTATGAGGAGGCAAGGCATGAATTTCCGGCAAGGGACAAAAAGCATGAGATACGGTTACAAATGAGAAAGTGACTGCTGAAATTTTTGTGTTATATTAAACATCCCAAAACCCCAAAAAGGGGAAGTTGAAGAATTATGAAACACAACAAAACTTGAGAGAGAGAGAGAGAAAGAGAGAGACTTGTCAGGCAATGGGAGAATGTGGTGAGAAGAAGTTTTCATCATCATCTCCATTGCTTTCAAAGTGAACCTAATCAGACAAAAGCTTCCAAAGAGCATAAAAGAAGCTGCCATTGAAGTTAAAGCAGTCAGTCAAGGAATCTCAGAGTGCTCTCTACAGTCCTAAACCTCCCTTTCCACTATTCTTTCAGGACTTAGAATGATAAGTCATTTTCTGTGGTGAAACTCACAGAGGGCACTCTTTCAAGTTCCATGTTAATAATAATAATAATGAGAAAAATCAGTTACTGCCAAAGTAAAGGAATTTAATATTAACCTGACACTGTTTATTCATTACTGTTTACCTACCTTCCTATGTGAAGATGATAATTGGATTCTTTTTAACTTTTTTTTTTCCTACTTTTTTTGGTTGCTTCCTTCTTCTTTTGTCTTTTTCTTCCCTAGCTATATTCAGAGGAAGGATGGAATTTTCCACAAAGAATTTATCTACCTCTCATGCAGCATAATTCAATGTATTGTCAATGTAGTTTTCAAAACCCATAACCACATTCATTTTGAGAACCTTCTTCTGCAGGAAAAAGATACTAACCACAAGTTTCAACTACTGTAACTGTAAAAAAAATTAAAAAAAGACCACAAGAGAGAAAGAAATAAAATTATAAAAAAAGGGTTAATAAAAAAACAAGGTACAACAACCCCCATCAATCCATCATCAACTGTTTTTTTTTCTCTACCTTAGTTTTTTTTTCTCTCTCTCTTTTTTTTTTTTTAACTTTTTCACCTATCTATGACTGCAGAAGTCCAAGAGCTTCTTCCTTCCATCAACAATCTCATCAAAGAAATCATCAAGTTGGCCAAGAATGTTATCAGCCCCAGATCTCAGAACCCCAAACCACCCTCTCAGATTCTCCACTCTCTCTCTTAGCCCAACCTCATTCTCCCACTCCACCACCATCCCCTGTGAACCCCTTCTCTCCAATTCCCCTCTCAGTTCTTCCATAGCCACCTTCGATCTTCTATACTCATACAACAAAATCCCATGTGCCCCATTGATTTGACCGATCTCTGCTGCCACCCTTTGCTGCAACCTCGCCGTTGATATCATAAAAGCCGATCCCAGGAACAAACAACCTTCGTAGCCTCCTAGGACGGAATCCGAGGATTCTGGCCAACAATACACCAACCCATATAGCAGAATCATTAGCAACATCGAACTCACGTTTCTCATTGCGTATAACACTCCCCTGAAACCGTTGAAACCGTTTAGTTTTGACTCGATTGAAATCCTCTCATCGAAACGTAGAGAAAGTTGCTGAATCCTTGTTTCCATCAAAGCTCGATTCTCTTCCTCTAACCCCACAGCTTCTCTTCTACACCCTGAGATTGCTCTAATAACCTGTTAAGTGATCAAAAATCAACAACAAACAACACCCCTCAATCAAATTATTCATACCCATAAAAGGACACAGTTCAAATAATTGCGAAGGTTGTTTTTTTTCTTCTTTTTGTTATGTTGGGTCATATAACATGCAAAATAAAAATTCAATTTTTTTATCTGGGTATATAAAAAATGGGATTTTGATGTTGTTTTGACCTGGCGGGAGAGTTGGGGTGTGATGTGGCGATGAGAATCGAGTGAAGAAGTGATGTTAATGGCAGCAGAGTAATAGTTTTCGATTCCTGAAATGCCAGACTTGAGAACATGACATGCTTCCCAAAGTTTTGAGCTTTCGTCCATGTACTCATCAAGCCACTTATCACCCACTGGAAGATGGAGCTTTTGGACCAAAAGAGTCAATTGGGTGTGGAAGGATCGGAGAAGAGAGAGTGCCCTTTGAAGGAATTGGATTGACATGAAGTTGTTGGTGAGGAACACTCTCTCTAGATCATCAATTCCTCTTGTTAGAAAAGAGTAGAAGCCATTCACAGAGTTGGTGGATGAAGGATCCATTTGTTTGTTTTATAAATGGGAAAAGGAAAGAAAGAAAGAAAAGTGAATGGATGGAGTGATGAAGGGAGAAGGGAGAAGAAGGAGAAGGGGAGAGGAAGTTGTGTAGAGGGAGATATTTAAATTGAGAGAGAGAGAGAGAGAGAGAGAGAGAGTGGAAGAAGCATAAGGGGGAAAAAGGAGAGCAAAAAAGTAAGAAAAAGAATGGAAGAATGGAATGGAAGGGATGGAATATCTTAGAAGCTCAGGTTTCTAAGGTTGAAAAGGATTGTTGGGGGCAATGATGGGTGTTTCCTACAGAGGGGAAAGGATGATTGGTAATATGCCATTTTCATTGTTTAATGGGAAGAAAGCAAGAGGGGTAAATTTCAAAAATTAAATAAAGAAATTTAAAAAATAATGAGGACAATTATCATTGTGGGAAATGAGACGAGTGGGAGAGGTAGAGAAAGATTAGAGTGAGGTCAGTGACACAAAATCATCTTTAATTGCCTTAAGTTTTTCCTTTCCCCTTTTTGTGTGTTCTGTCAACCTTTAAACAAAGAATTCTCCCAAGTCCTAACTCATCCAAATTATTTCCAATATTTACATATAATAAGGGATACAGGCCGTAGAAGAGGGTGCAAGCAAGTGAGATTTTGATATTTTATATATGTGCAGATAGATTAAGTGGGATTGAGATTTTCCTGGGTCATGCAAAGTTTGACTGGTTGGTTGACTGGGTTGTTTAATTCTTATACAACATCAGTTTTCCATTCTGATACAGGCCATGCTTTTGTTTTGAGTGCTCTTTGGCTTCTTTCTTCCTTAATTCCTTCCTCGAGCTACTGAATTTGCTGGCTCTTCTTCAACTCCATGCTATTGAAATTGGCAGTTTTGTTCTTCCTAGATATATGTCTCTCTGTTTTATTTCCAGATTTCTATTTTTAAAAATAATTATAAAACTGCTATCTTGTTTTCATTCTGTTTCGTATTTTCAAAGATTTGTATATGAAACAGTGAAAATAGAAAAAAATTGTTTTCAATGTTTCATGTACAAATTTCTGAAAGCAGGAAATAGAATAAAAACAAGGTGACAATTTTGTAATTATTTTTGAAAATAAAAAATTGAAACAAGAAACTAAAAACAAAGCAAACAGACCCATAGTGTTCATTTGATTTTTTCAAAAAGGAGAAGTGGAATTATGAGGCTGCTTCTACTTATGTGTTTCGTAACCTTCTACCAATACCATACATAAATCAGTCTTTTGAGGCCATATATGCTCTTTTACCATCTTAGTTAACTACTAATTACTATTCCATTACCTTTGTTTTTGGGGGAAAAAAAGGGTTATGCTTTCCCCCTACCCTTTACACATCATAATCTCCTCCCCATGTATTGAGTATATTTAATTGGAGAATGCTAATAAGTGTACTTAGGGTATTGTTTAAAGAATCAAAAAATGAAAATTTGTATGGAAAATGATGTGTTTAGCATTTCGAAAAGTGTAACACTTAGTTTTTCAATATAAATTTTCCTTTTATAGATTCCTTAATTAATACCCTTAGAACACTAGTTAGCAATACCCTGTTTAATTCCGAACACAAACTTTTTAGTATAATCCAAATATGAAGTGTAATTAAAATTGTATATTGTTCCTGCCATTAGCAAAATAAGTAATATAGATCCTGGTATCTATGGCATTGATTGAGTAGGCCTTACTACCCATCTAGCGACAGATATTGGTAGAAAAAAGAGTTTTTGAGCTGCATCAGCTTCATGATTGTTCAGTATTGCAAATGGGTCCCATAATATGTGCATCATACCAAATGGTGGATTTTTTTTTCCAATAATCCTATTTTAAAAATTAGCTATCATATTATCTCACTTTCAAAATTATATAGCTATATATCCTATTTTTCTTTTCTATAAGAAGTCGTGATTGGCATTCACGACTTTCTTTCTTTTATTTATTTTATTTATTTTTTATACATTGAGAAGTCGTAATTTATAAATGCAACTTCTCTTCATCTTTTTTTTTGTTTAAAATAATTTAATTAAGAAATTTGTTTATTAATCAAGAAGCTGTCCAACAACGTCGGCAACTTCCACCACGTAACAGACGTTGAATATGTTGTGGAACTGAACACCACCTTGGAGATTAGTTTTCTGTGTGGATGATGATAGGATTTTAATTTATGATTTTCATTATTGTTTTTAATTTAGGCTTTCGCTTCTTAATATTAATGGTTAATGTGTTTAATTCTCAAATTTATGTTGTAATCACATATTTTATTTGTAAACCGTATAATTAACACATTAAATAACTATATTTATGAATTAAAACTATCTAATTAATTGATGTTTAATATTTTTAATTACTGTTTTTTATTCATAAAGTTAATTATTAAATAAAAATTGACTTCTTAATATACCAATCAACACAATAATTAACTTAACTAGCCTAATTAATCAAAGTTAAAAATTAATTAACAAATTTCTTAATTAAATTATTTTAAACGAAAAAAAAATGAAGAGAAGTCGCATTTGGAAATTGAGACTTCTCATTGTATAAAAAAAAATTAAAGAAAGGAAGTTGTGAATGTCAATCACGACTTCTTATAGAAAAGAAAAAGGGGGTATATAGGTATATAATTTTGGGAGTGAGCTAATAGGGTAGTTAATTTTTAAAATAGGGTTATTGGAAAAAAAAAATCCCCAAATGGTTTTAATTATTGATCGTTTTTAGTCACTAATCGAAGACAATGAAATGTCAAATGTGTAATTTAATTTTAGAGATTCCACAAGTATTTTTGCTTTCCCTTATTCTATTGCCAAAGTATATTGTATTGTGTAAAAAAAAAAGTATATTGTATTTAATCCGATTCTTTATCTTCCTTTTTATTTTATTTTTAGGACAATTTCTCTTTTTTCTTATATGTACTCTCTTTTTTTTTTTAACATTCTATATATATTAATATATGTACTCTAATTGCTATTTATATGGATGACTTTATTTTTAATTTTTTTCCTAGTTCGAAGAGACGGGAATGGGGACCATTACTCATCAAAAGGGGTGTTCGCGGTTCGGTTTTGATCAGTTTTGAGGTAAAAAATCATTTGATCCAAAGATAAAAAGAGCATGTGGTTCGGTTCGATTTGGATGTTTTCCTTAAAAATATCTGACCCGATCCGATAAAATGTAGTTTGGATCGGTTGATTCGGTTTTTACCGACACGTCATTACATATTTATATTACATCAAAAAATAAAAATTACAAGCTAAACTAAACAAAATCTTAAACCTATATATACTTGTTGATACATTCATGTAAAAACATTTCATAAAATATGTATAAAATAAATAAATATCATCATCATCTATTATCAAAACATCTTTTATTTGTGTTTGGAAGATTAGAAATAATTAAAAATTAAGTCAAATATAACTAGTAAGTATTATTAGGAAAAAAACCAACAAGTAAAAAATTAATAGTACAAAAAATAGAATAAGCATATATTAAATTTATATATGCGGTTTGGTTTGCATTGATTTGCTTTTAGAAAATGGATCCAAAATTCGATCCGATCCAAATGGTTTTTACAAAACAAGATCAAAAAAATCCAATAGACATCAATTTTGTTCTGTTTTCGATTTTTTTAATTGATTTTTGATTTTCTTTTGAATCGGTTTGGATATAAACACCCTCTCCACGAATCTAAAATGTGCATTGGGTTATGTAACATCTTATTAAATTTAGTTGAGACAAGCGTCCGTGGGTTTTTGGAGAATGGGACATGCCAGAAGCATGTTGGTCATCTTAGATTTAATTGGAAAGTAAAGTATTGAATTGCAAATAAAACCTCTTCAAAATGAAATTGGATGCAAAAGTGAGAAAAATAAAGATGAATCCATATTTTATTAGTTAAATTAAGTTGAAATTTCAATACTATCTTTAGTTTTTTATTATTTACTCTGATTCACAATATAAGAAATAAATGGTCTATATTTTTATTTTCAAAATATAAGAAATATATAATAATTTTTATATTTATTAAATGTTAATTTCTAATATTATCCTTATAATTATCGTCATTAATTATAGTCCATCAGAGTATTAATTAAAATTAGAAGGGGTGTTTTTGAAAATTTATATGAATATTAATTACAATTAAGTCATTCAAATGTACTCCATCCGGTCCTTATTATAAGAGACAAATGACTATTTTTATTTGGTCCAAAATATAAGAGACATACATGTATTTTGACAAATATTAAATGCTAATTTCTAATTTTGCCCTTATTTTTAATATGGTTTATATTTACGAGACAGTATCAACTTTCCATACAAGTAAGGTTTATTCATTAATTATTGAAGGGTTAATTTTGTGAATTTATATGAATATTAATTACAAATAGCTTATTTCAATGTATTTTCTTGGTCTGTGTGTTTTAGGATTTTGCCTCTTGTATATAGACCAGAGGGAATATTTCTTTGGTACGTGTATTTTAGGATTTTGTTTCTTATATTGTGGACCGGAGGGAGTATAAGAGACAAAACCCTAAATCACAGAGATCAAGAAAAAGTTTCGAAATGAGATAATTGTAATTAATACTCATATAGATTTTCAAAATTACCCCTTCAATATTGATGGACCAACTCACTTGCATGGAAAATTGATATCGTAAATATAAATCACATTATAAATAAGGATAATATTAAAAATTAATATTTAATATATATGAAAATTGATGCATGTTTCTAATATTTTGGATCCAAAAAATGGACCCATTTGTTTCTTATAATATTGATCGAAGATAGTATATTTTAATTGATTAAGGATATACACATTCTTACTTTCTTATTTTACCATGAAGAATGTTAATTTTAGACACTAGTTAAGGAAATAAAATAGAAAATTTTCATTGGAAATTCGTGCATTTGATTTTTCGAGGAGTGACAAATTTTGTTTGCCAATAAAATTTTACTATTTTTATATATTTCTTAACCAGTGTTGTTACGATAATGATACTCTTTACAATTTAATTTACTTCAAATGAGTTTTATCTTGAATTGGGGATAGGTAAAGAAGAGATGGCTCAAGAACATAAGGGCACCCCTCTCGTATGTCGCAACCATAGCCAGCTTACATAAACGGAAATTTTTATTTCATTAGCGAAGATCTCTGTTGAAGAAAATGTGTAACCCAATCTTCCTCAGGTAGAAAAATCTACACTTATGAATTTGGATTAATATGATACTTAAATTGTGCTTGTTCGAGGAAAAAATTGGAAAAGCAAGTGAGACTAGCAATTAAGTTTATCTCATTTATTTATTTATTTATTTATTTATTATTACGTGAAGAGTGAAAATATTTAACTTATTGTACAAGTGACTACATAAAATTGAATGTAAATGAATATTAATTTACCTTAATTCATCTTGCGTTTTTTATCAGATAAAAACAAGTTTCATTTTGATATATGATCTGTGGATTCTAGCAAGTGTACCGGATTCGTCACCAAGTAATAAAAAGATCAATTCCTCAGAAACCGTGATTTCAAATAACAATTAATTATTAAATCAATTAAACTGAACTATATAAAAAATGATTTTGAAAAGATTTGATTTTTGTAATAAGAATTAACTTATAAAATCAGATATTTAAGAATGCAATCAATTAAAAGAGGAAAGTAAATCAATTTGGGGTTTTTCAAATCTAAAGAGATTCATAGGAATTGGGTTACCAACTGTTCATGTTACCAAATTGACTACCCCTTGTTAATTATCAAAATTGTTTTGAAGGCGAATTTATCCTCAATAAGTTAATGCTCCCTCTCGGGTTACAAAAACTGTGCCCAATTAAAACAACCCATACTCTCGTGGTAATTGAATTTACATTGAACCCTTTAAGCTTTGTGACAATTCGTGAACCATCGAAGAACCGCTTCTAACTCTCGTGATTTAAGTCCTAAGTTTGATTCCTATAGATCCGATACCTAAGTTCACCGCTAGGTTCCTCCTTAGAGTATCTACGACATGCAAATAAGTGCGCACCAGATTCACAAGTAATTCATGCAATAGAAACCAAATCGAAAGCGAAATCGAAATTAACAAAGGGAAAATATCAATTCATAACATAAAACAGATCTTGGGTATAGCCCAAATCCCTAGAAATAAAACTACTACTCAAGCATTGCCATGGTCATGGCAAGCTTAATTAACAAAAACATGAATGAAAACCTAAGAGAAGAGAAGAAGAAGAAGAAGAGAAATCCTAATTTTGCCTAAGGTAGCAGCCCAAAAAGTCCTCCAAGAGTCCCCCTATTTCCGAGTCTAAGTGCTCTATTTATAGATTAGGGCAACTTGAATCCCAAACAATCACAAATTCATATCAAATCAGTTTCTAAAGATACATATATTGCGCGTCACGGCCGTGATGGCCATCACGACCAGGCCGTGACGGATTCTGCCTTGAAGGTTGCTTCACTGGTTGGTCGGTCACGGCCGTGACCACCATCATGGCTAGGCCGTGATCAGTTCTGTCTATGAGGGTCTGGTTCAGTTGGCATGTCACGGCTGTGATGGACATCACGGCCTGGCCGTGACCAGCTCTGACTCTTCAATTCTTTATTTTCAGCTCCACTCGATCATGGCCGTGATGACCATCACGACTAGGTCGTGATGGGCTCTGTTTAGCTCATTTTCTTCACTTTTTAAGCCTCATCTTCATGCAAGCTCCATCATGGTTAATCTTGAGCATTTTAATCCTTAATTCCTGCACAACAACACCACAAAACCGCCTTATCCATTCCAAGGTAAAAACTAACCAAAATCAAATTAGAAATGCCTAAACTATATAAAAATGCATGCAAAATGTCAATGAAATATGAGGTGAAATCACACTCATCAATATATTATAAGTATAAAAGATTTTAAGCCAAGAACAATCATATATTATAATATATGTGACTTTTGATGTAATTATTATAAAAATTAAATATTTTTTGATCGATAATATAATAACAAATTAGTGAATGATAGTGTAAAAAAAGTTTATAATAATAATGCATCAAAATTAAATGTTAAAATACTAAACATATTAAGTTTTATCACCATCATTAGTTATTTAAGCATTAATGAGGATCTAATGTGAATATGTTGCTTCAAAAAAAGGTGAATATGTAATGTAAGTTGATATTATTAAGAGTTTAATTGGCATGCAGTGTCAGTTTAAATATTTTTATATTGTCAACCAATCATAAATCATGATATGAATAACTTTTAAGGTGATTTGGATAAGAATCAAAGATTTTTAATGACGTGACAATTTATTATTGGTTGACAGTATAAAAAATATTTACACTAATAGTATATACCAATTAAAATCTATTGTTAATACTCATAATTAATTATTTGCACTCCTTACTAATCAATAATATATATATATATATATATATATATATATATATATATATATTATAATTTCGAGTGATCAATAAACAATGTACTATATAGATAAGTTGAACTGATAATAACTTTGCGGCATGTGTGAAGTATAGGAGGCAATGAATCCTTATATTAAAACTGTAAGGATAAAGACTCATTTTGTTTCTTGAGACAAATATCTGGGTTAGTTTTAGTTCATGATAAAATTAAAGTATCAAATTAGTCCCTCACAATTTTAAACTAGGGACACTTTAGTCCCTCTTTAACCTCCTGTTAGTTTGGGTTCGTTAATTAAGTCGATGATGTATTTTGTTTTCTTGCTTAGGTGTATTGTTATATGATATTTACAAATTCCATAGTGTAAATTGGTTATTAAACATTTACTTAAATGCCCAAAATAACTTTATTTTGAACGCACACGGTAAAAAGAAACTGATCCGTTAAGCAACAAAAAATGGCACTTAAATATCCAAAATGAGACCTAATCGACGTCACTCCAATTTCTGCCCAAATTAGCAACTATGAAACCCTAATATACACAGAGATAACATATGGTGTCTAACAAGATCAAATAGATAGACTAATGTGTCCCTATTTTGAAATTGTGATTGACTAATCTGGTGTTTTAGTTTTTCTCATGGACTAAAACGGACCCCAAAGTTTTTCTCAGGGACCAAAATGAACCTTTTTTCAAAATGTAATTGCTCGTATATACGGAGTATATATAGGGAGCATTTCGAAGAGTGTAAACCCTAAACCCTAAACTTATCATATATAAATACTCAAGTGTTGTATGCAGGGACGGATCCATGAATTTTAGTTGGTGGGAGCAAGATTATACTATAAATATTTTTTTATAAATAAAAATATAAATGTATACATAATAAAATAATGACATCGTTATCATTAAATCAAAAATTAGAGATTACAAAAACTATTGTATATATCCAGAAAATGAAACAAACTATATTATATGTAACCAAACAATCGTTCAAGAATTCATCTGTAATTTTTTTTTTTTTTTGGTTATTGCGCAAAGATAGAGACATTTCTTTACACTACATAAGAGAGGAAAAAAAATTGTTATAGGTGTAGCAGGGGTGGTACTTCTTTTTACTATCTTTCTCACTTTATCTATTTTATTAATTCTAAATAAATTTATAATTGAAATTATAGTGAAAAATAGTGTTATGTAGGGTAGTGTTGTGGAGTAATGCCAATGGGGACAATATTTTTTAAACATTATGTAGAATAGAACAAGAATTTTTTTACAAAGGGCAAAAGAAAAGTTATTTGAAAGTTACTTTTAAAAAAAAAAACTAGTAGGGGCAGACGCCCCCAACCTTAGAGAAAATGAAAACAAACTAGGGGTAGTACATGCAAACTGCAATTTAATGCTGCCATTTTCATATTTAACCAAAAATTCAAGAAACCTTGCCCTTCTTGCGTGCCAAACAAAACAACTAATGAGAATCCAAACGTCCCTTAGTTAAAAGGGGTAGTTGCAGGCATAGGATCTGGTGGTGGGCAAGGGCTTGTTTGTTCATCTATGGTAAAGGTTCCATTTCCTCAACAAGATAGGAGAAAACTCCCACAATGCATGTGGGGATCAATGAAATTAACTAATAAAGGAACAATGAGAAGTTATTGGAATTACTTTATATACCCCATGGTGATGGAGGAACAAATGAAATTTATGAGTTTAATTTATATGTATTTTTCAGTGTAAAACATTATAAATTAATTAGAAATCATGATATGTGTGATTTTTAAGATAATTAGAACAACAGTTAAACATTTTTAATAAAGTATGATCAATTTCTAATTGGTTAAAAATATAAAAAATCTTTACACTATCGATGCATACTGATTAAATCCATTTTATATTCCATGAGCCTTTGTGCATGCATTGACATTAATCCTTCTGCGGGTCCTTCATTGATCAAAAGTAAACACATTGGATGGTTGGATTTGCTTGTCTAAATCTCTTTCATCCTCATCATGATTTTTACCTACAAAGTCTCTACGGAAGAATATTTCACTTTCTTCTTAATGCTCAAGTCTTAGATGGACACAACTGGATGGTCCACACAGCTTCTAAGAAATGAAAATGATACAAAGGAATGATTGTCAACAGAGAAAATTCAGTGGGAAAATTGAATGAGAGAAAACAAAATAAAGGATATAGACATAGAGGATTGGAAAGAGAGATGATATATCCAACCATTTCATGATCAGCCAGTAAGGCTATAGTGAGGGTTGTGGGGAGGTTGTAGCTTGGTGAGTCTAATCTTGACAGGTTGCTTATCATATTAATTATCAATTTAATTGGGGTTCTAGGGGACCACTGACACTTCTTTCATTCTTCTTGGTCTTAAATTCTGATCAGGGAATTTCTATAAAATCCAACTTTGGTTTAAGTTTATTTTAAAGGGTATAGCAAAGCAAACCTAAAATGCTTGCTCAATTGTGTTGTGACTCCCTTTCAGCAATAGCTAGACTTAGGCATAGTATAATGTGGCTGCTCTTTAGTGAATATTGGGTTTGTTATACCAATCTTTTTGTTTGGTTTTCTCCGTGTATGTGCGTGTATTAGGGGATATCCTGATCGATGTGATGTGATTTAATTTGAATTTGGATGAATGAGTGCACTTAGAATAATGAGACTAATCACAGCACCTTGCAGTAAAAAGTTGTAGTAGCTTCTTTGATATGCACATGCTAGCTAAGAATTAATAAACTTAGGCCAAGATGCTAGTATGATTATTAATGATTTCTTATTCTCTTCTCTTTTGTTTTTTCTTTAGCTTTCTCCAAAGTGAAAATAGAAATCAAAATTACTTGAGGGGATAAAAAGGTTCAACTGGCAACTGATGATCAAGAAGAATCGAGTTTGACACCCTCTCTATGCAAACACCATGAAATCATAATCAGCAATATGATTATACAGTTACCTTTTTTTTTTTTTTTTGCCGAATCCCATGAATCAGTACTTTGCTTGACGAAATTAATCAAGTTAGACAGCATACATATTATGATCAATAATGTATTTTTAGACAATCCTTTTTACACTATTGTTAACTTTAAGTGACGTTTGGTATTTGTAATGTTTTATTTTCAGGTAAACTACATTCATAGGAATGTGATTCCAGAGAATAAAGTTTTCCCACCTTCACACATGGGAATAGAGTTTTCCTAAATTTATAACTATCGTTCACTAATTTTATTCCCGAGAATCTTTTTTTGCCTGAGAATAACTTTTTAAAATTTGTACCAAACATGGAAAACTTTTATTCCCATACCTACAATCCCGAGAATATTTTTGTAAAATTTGTACCAAATGCTTCCTCAGAGCAATTGGTTCAAAAAAAAAAAAACATTAGAACAACGCTACTTTAGACACAAAAGGAGTGAGGGGGAAATGAAAATCTATACTAATATAAAAGTTGATTAGACAATTTTACTGTACAAACACATGTCAACACTAAGATTTTTTGCTTTTTAAAAAAAAAATTAAAATTAATTTTTTTTTTACTTGTAACTTTAATTTTTTAAACGTTTATTTTTTTATTTTAAAAATTTTTTATACAAAAATTTTTAGTTTTTTTTTATGTTTTCCTTAATTTTTTTCAAATAATTTTTTTTGCTAATACTTTTTTTTTCTAATTTATTTGTATACACTGACAGTGTAAAGTTTTTTACACTGTCAACCAATCATAAATTGGCAAACAGTAAAAATAGAGTTGTCATGTTCTTGATGTTTTAATTTTACATACTTATATTTTAATGTATATATAATTTAATATTATATATATATATATATATATATATATATATTTTAATATTTTCCGGTTCGAACCGAATCAAACCAAACTAATTTTAATTGGTTCGAATATTGTTATTGACTTTTTAAAGTTTATAATTTTTTTGTTTTTAAATATTTTTAGACAGGAAAGGTAGCAAAGCTACCTGTTCTTCGAAAACGTTTAGGGTTGTAAGACTTGAACCAATAATTCGATGAATTTGAAAATCCGAACCAACCAATTAAATTGGTTCGTTTTTTTTCTTTTTTATGCACGACTCCGAATTGAACCAAACTCAATGGTCATTAATTCGGTTATTTTTGAACCGAACCAATTACTATATTTTAATATTTATATATATTTTAGTATTCAATATGTATACCACTTTATCAATTAACAACTTTTCTTCTATCGTTCCTATAACAGTAGAAGGAGTTGTCAACTGGTGGATTATTTTGGATTATTTAAATTTATTTGTTTATTTTTTAAACATATATTCTTTATAATATATTTTTTAAATTTTTTTTTCCCGAATTAGTTTTTTTGTTATTTACTTTTTTTTAAAATGTTTATTTTTATAATTGATTTTTTTAAAATCTTTTTGTTTTCTGATTAATTTTATTTTTTTAATTGTTTTGAATTTTTTTCTAATTATTATTTTCCTATTTTTTTATATACTTTTCTAATTTTTTGTAAAAAAAAATTTGAATTATTATTTTTTTCTACTTTACTTTTTTATTTTTCTAATATCTGTATTAACATAAATAGAGGCGGCGCTATTCATATTTTTTATTTTTTTTTTTCTATATCATTGCCTTTGTTTTTCCTATTTTAAATAATAAATCTATATCTATACTAATTAATAAGGGGAAATGCTGATTTTAGTGTAGCACAATGATGCAAGCCACGTGTCAAGTGATGAAATTTTTTTATTTTTATTTTTTTCTAAACTCTATATATTTTTTTGTTTTAAAATATTTACAAACCGGTAAAGGTACAATGTTTTGGGAGTCAAACATGGCAATCTCTGAATTGACATAAATAGAGGTAGAGCTATTCATATTTTCTAATCTATTTTTTTTTACATCCTCGCTTTTGTTTTTTCTATTTTAAATAATAAATCTATATCTATACTAATTAATAAGGGGAATTGATGATTTTCTAATAAAGTGACACGTGTCAGCACCACATGATTTAAGAGAATTAGTTGATCATTAGTAATAATCGAAGAGGAACACCTAACACATAGTGTTACATTACGTATTGCAATATCATTTTAAAATAAAAATAATATTCAATTCCTTGCACTCAAATTATAGATAAAATTTTTTCAAGGTTTTTGCTAATCACTTCTGTCTATCAATAAAAAGTTTTGGAGATGAATGAGTACCATCATTATGGGTGAGAAGGAAATATCGAAAGCAATGTATGAAATAAGTCAAGAAAATGTTTGACATAGTGAACTTAATTTGGGATAAAGGAAAAAAAAGTTTCGTACATATAAAGACACAATTCAAGTTACTAATAATAACAATGTTATCAATAATAATAGTAATTGATGACCCATGCATCTCACGAGTGCAAAAATACTAGTAAACGTGGTTAGTATAAGGAAACACATTTTGAAAGCAATTTTTTTTTAAAAAAAAAGGAAGTGAAGGCTAACTCTTGATTTGATAATTAATTGCTTTAATTGTAGTTTTAGGCCTCTTACTTTCACAAATAAGTGATTTTGGTCCCTCTAGTTTAAATTGCTCTAATCAAATTCTTCTAATTTAAAAAACGAACAAATTTGCTCCTAATCAACCTACTATCCAATAGTTAATGGGGGTTGTTGACCTGACTAACCCTTTTTAATTTGATGCGACATTAATGTAGAATCAGTTTTATTTAATTATTTGATAAAAGAATTGTAAAACTAAAACTAAAAAATAGAAAACGCTAAAAGAAAGCGCACGTGCATAGCACATTTGTGCACCTTTTATTTTTTATAATTTTTATTTCATTTTTCAACTAATTAAAGTCCAACACTAATGTCACGTCTTTTATTTAATTAGTTAAGAATAGAATGATAAAACTAAAACTCAAAAATAGAAAACGCTAAAAGGATGCACACATGCATAGCACATTCGGGCACTTTTTAATTTTTTTAAACTTTTATTTTATTTTTTTTCAACTAATTAAAGTCCAACACTAATGTCATGTCACAAAGAGATAGTCAAGTCAACAACTCCCATTAAGTATTGGATGATAGGTTGACGTCAAGACCATAATTGTTCGATTTTAAAATTATGGGGACTTGATTTGAACAATTAAAACTACACGGATTAAAATCGTTCATTTGTAAAACTACATAGACCAACGAAGATGGCAGATTCTTGGACTGACGGGGTAGAGAATCCAATGTAGAGAGTCTAGGACATAACAATGAGGAACATATGATCTAAGGGTGAATAAAAATGACCGTGGTACTACCCATTAAACT
Organism: Sophora flavescens; assembly: GCA_030762895.1. Lineage (NCBI taxonomy): Eukaryota > Viridiplantae > Streptophyta > Magnoliopsida > Fabales > Fabaceae > Sophora > Sophora flavescens. The sequence goes on along the minus strand of CM061067.1, from coordinate 51,845,044 downwards.
GACGCACGGTAGAATTCGCCCTCAAAGTAGGAAGAATTGCGCTCAGCGCATGATTAGCGGCAAAAAGACCACTTTGATTAGGGTCCAACATTCAACACAGGAAATGGTCGCTTAGCGATGGAGACACTGAACAATGTTATACTGCAGAGTGAGCCTACGCTTAGCATACGTAGGTTGCTCCACGCTCAGTGTGGACGTCACATAATTTTGTAGAAACACGTTTTAGGTTATTTTGAATGGTGTGATTTTTGTGGCTTTCAAATCCTTCCTAAAAGATGTATTCTTTCATGAATATAAGTATTCATTCATAAAAAGATATATGCATGAAATGTCGTATCCGTTCTTTCAAACCCTTGAAGAGTTGTTTTTCCTCATCAAGTGACATGAATTGGTTTATAAATATAATTACTCTGTATGCTGGAAATTTATAGGAAATTTGGCAAGTTTTTTGCACCCTAAATCACTTCCTTCATTTCCTTATGCAAAGAGATAATTAAGGAGACTATTGTTCTTTAAACGGTACGGTTATTGATGATATCCTTGACTGTGGGTGTGGAAAACCAAGTTAAAGGGGATCTATTATTAACACCTCTTGGTTCCCGTCAATATAAAGACCGGTGGGGATTGTGATACCATAAACCCTGCATCACATGGTTACCCAATTGCGGAAATATTTCTGATTTACAATGCTGGTTACTTTCTGAAAGTATCATTTTCTCGATGGATGAGTACACTAAAAATGGTAGTTAATTTATTTTTGAGATGAAGGAAGATAAAGGTGATGAACACTCAGAACATGAATTGAAGACAACACACACGCACACAGATATATATATATATATATATATATATATATATATATATATATATATATAACATGTCCCAATGAAAGCCAAGTTCCAGTACATAAGTTAGGGCCTTATCAATGGTCATTGGAACAGAGTTAGACATCTAGGAGTTACAACTTAAAAGAGAGTAAGTAAGACACAGGGAAAAAGGGTCTGGAACCACATCCAAAAGATAACTCTAAAAGTCAGATGATGGAAGATTATCCACAAAACGCTCCGAACTGGTTACTAACACTGGCTGCAAGCAGGGTCTCCACAAAGGCTCCCACGAGATGAGACATCAAGTAATGGATCTATAACGTCGTCGCCCTCATCTACGGAATCGCCATCGTCGTCATGATCCATAACATGATCCTCCGACTCATCCTCCTCCATGGTCTCATCGAAGTCTTCCTCGGGGTTCTCCTCAGGGTCCTCCTCGGGATCCTCCTCGATCGGCGCTGCCAGCTCTACTTCTAGAGGTGGTGGCTCATATAGCAGTCCGTGAGCTCGTAGTGTATGAAGGTAATACCAAATCGGAGTCAGAGCTACCCTCCTAGTTTCCAGTGTGGCTTCTACGGATTGGGTCTCCGTCAGCATTTAAATCGGTCGTGGTGATTACTCCGTGGTAGGTGGCAGGTGTCGCCCCTGGGTGTATCTGCCATGCCCCAGCATTCCCTGCGTCTTCGAAGACCTCAGTCTTCGATGTTGTCGACGCAAGCGGGATATTGGGATCCATCTAGACTCATGTACATACGGCGATACCAAAAAGGAAGAGAGAATAACAAGTAGACATGAAAGAGTGAGATACCGACAACGGATATATCGCACAACAACCATACACATGATACATACAACACCCTGACATATTAACATTTTAAACATTACTCATAGGTAAACAATAAGTATTATCGGTCTTATACCCGAATCAATCAATTTTATAAAGATAATGCATGACACTTCAGTCATCAGGCTCTAATCTTAATCTCATGAGATACCATCACCGTTTTATCATTAAGAAAGAAAGAGTTGATCAGGCTCATACGCCCCGTTTGGCAAGTTGTCTCCATCACCTCATGCGCCCGGATCAACATCATCACGAATCCCTTATAACGGCCATTCGGATGTATACCTCATCGAATACCACATCTTAAGCGGGTATTCGAATAACTCAAGCACGTCTGCCAAGGGGAAATGCATATGAATAAAAGACTTTTTATTGACGAGACTTTTCTTTGTGTTCTCTCTTTTCCGTTTGTCGAAGTCCAAAGCTAACGACTATTCACAATATCCATCACTTAAAAATTAATAACACATGACGCACAGTCCGAGTGTCCAATCACAATACCTTAGACTGCTGCCGCAGTCCAAAGTTGTGGTCGTAGAAAAAATTATAATTTTATCCATGTTTTATTTCAAAATGATAAGGACTCCTAGCGCATAACAATGAAATTAGGACACACAGTCCTCAATTCCAAAATTAGGACTCCTAGCCCATAATATCATGATTAGGACCCTTGGTCCATAATTCTTGACACGGATCCCAGATCACGTGCATAAACTGAATACTAGAGGCGACATCTTGCGAACTAGTATTCTCTTTCACATGTGCTTACTTTTCACTCGGTGAAAATCAAAAACCAAAACAAAACCTCGGTCACTTATCCAAGTAACCCGAACGTTTCTAAATCATTTAGGAGAAAATATTTTCCTTTAAAAATTCTTTTATAAAACATTTAGGAAATTCGTTTGCTTTTGAAATCCTTGATGAAATAAAGTCAACAATTTTCAAAGGGGTTTTCCTTCATAAAACTCATAGATCGAAAAGGTTTTCTCTCGTACCAACTTTGGATCATAAAAAGGTAATTTCTATTGTCTTAAAAACACTTCAACGTTTCTTTTCAAAATAAGAATCTCATTTTCTTGAAGTAAGCGTTTTAAACAAGGAACTTTTATAACTGAAACCAATACTTTCAAAGTTCTATTCAAGGCTTATTAACGCTTTTAATCCTTTATAATCATTATGCACAGACTCAAGTCCGGCTTCTAAAACTTCAATCAACAGTAATATATTCTCAACAATCATATCACAGTTAACGACGGTTCATCACATATATAGATAATTCATAACACTTTAAAGCAAGTAATGTTCAACTTCAAGTAATAACCACAATAGTTCAAGTAATCAAGTTATTCAAGTATTGGCTCCATATCACAATAATAATCAAATCGCTCAAGTAAACACATACACACATGTATATAGTCATTGAATATCCCTTGGCAATCCCATCTTACTTTCTGTGAAGGTAAGAAGATTAGATGTTCGACGAGGTAAGTCACGAACGTTCTCGTTTCCCCCACGATGGAAGTCTAAGGTTATGAACACAAAATCACAAGTTAAAATCAAAACAAGAACACTAAACCACAAGGTATAGGTTCGGCCAAGATTAGTTCTTAGGGTTAGAGATTCCCGAAAATTATACAACTCATGGATTTATGATCCTTAAGTGTTAGGAGTTCATAAACAATGATCATTTAACAAAGTTGAATTAACATTCCACTGAGTTAAAAACATAGGGCATTCGGCCAACGCTAGTAAAATATGCTAGTATTCACTAAACTTTCCAATCTCTTAGGTTTAGCATCCATATGTGTTAAGGAGCTCAAAACCATGATCATTTTGGAAAAATATGAACAATGTTTCCTAGGTCCATAACCTTCTAGGTTCGGCCATAATAGGATTTATAGACTATAGATCTTTAAACTTTCCAATCTCTTAGACTTAGCATCCAAATCTCTTATAGAGCTCAAGTCCATGATCATCTTGGAAAAATGAAAATAACACATACTAGATTTAATAACATAAAATAAACAAGTTATAAATCCTTAAACTTTCAAATCTCTTAGACTTAGTATCCAAATATCTTATGGAGCTCAAATCCATGATCATCTTGGAAAAATGAAGGTAACACATACTAGCTTTAACAACATAAAATAAACAGTTATAAATCCTTAAACTTTCCAATATCTTAGACTTAGAATCCAAATATCTTATGGAGCTCAAGTCCATGATCATCTTGGAAAAATGAAAGTAACACATACTAGCTTTAACAACATAAAATAAACAAGTTATTAAGAGTTCTAAATCCATGATCAATACTTGAAAAGTTGAAACATAGTATCATAGGCCTACTTATTCATATTTTTTGGCCATCATAGGAACAAGCTATCAACACTTCCAAGATTTATAGATTTTCGTAATTAAACAAATCTATATGATAGCTTCAAATCGATTGTACCATGAAAGTGTGAGAAAAAGTATTTTTACTCACCTTTTGCAGACCTCTAATGTGCTCTAAAAATTACGTATGATAAGGATTTGCACTTCCCTAAAAATTCCTCTCCCGATTGGTGGCGTTCTTGGATCTGTGTTCTGCTCCTCACCCAAACCAACTTTTTCTTTTTCTTCTGCGGCGCTACAGCCCTACCTTCTACTCAGTGACTAAATATATATATATATATGGCTGACGTTCACGCGTACAGGGCTTTTAGGTTTTTTTTTTCTTTTCCTATTTTTTGTTTCTTTAATGTTTATTTCTTTTCTTTTTTTTTTCTTTTTTTTAATAGAATAACTAGGCCCACTTGACTTATGAGCTACCTCTAGGCCCCTACGTGAAAAGTCTGTATTTATGTTTACATTCATATATATACATATATATTTTAATTCATTATTCCTCTTGCAATTCCTAACCAACTCTAATAAATTTTATACTAACAAATCCTTTACACTAAACCTCTTAATTATATCTTATTTTTATTATATCATTATTGTTTTATTTTATTTTTTATAACTTAATCCCCTTTTTTTTTAAAAATTAATTATATTAGAATTTTAGGATGTTACATTTTCTCCCCTCCTTAAAGAATTATGTCCCTGAAATTCATCTCATACACACGCGCCTATTGTAGCATATGTCGTATTCAAAACTAAAAGGTTACCATACCTTAGATAATAAAATCTGGGTATTGACGCACGATGTCCTCCTCCATCTCCCAAGTAGCTTCCTCAGGAGTCAATCCGTCTCATAACACTTTCACCAATGGAATTGCCTTGTTCCTTAGAGTCTTAGTGCTCTTGTCCAAGATTTGACTAGGCATTTGGCTTATAGATCAAATTACCCCTCAATTGTACAGACTCAGGAGCTATCACATGAGATTCATCAGGCACATATTTTCTGAGTTGCGACACATAGAAAACATCATGAAGGTTTGCCAACTGTGGCGGAAGGGCCAATTGATAAGCAACAAGCTCGACTCTTTTAAGGATTTGGAAAGGTCCCATGAAACGAGGATTTAGATTTTTGACTTTCGTTGACCTCCCAACCCCAATCTTAGGAGTGACTCTCAAGAATACATGTTCCTCTTCCTGAAATTCTAAAGGCTTCCTTCTCTTGTCGGCATAACTCTTTTGCCTCATATTCAATTCCTTTTGGTCAAACAAATACTTAAGGCTCTTATGATCCCTAAAAACCTCAAACTTTGCACCGTACAAATAGTGCCTCCAAATCTTAAGAGCAAAAACTACTGCTGCTAACTCAAGGTCATGATTAGGATAATTCACCTCATGTGTCCTAAGCTGTCTAGATGCATAAGTCACTACCTTGCCTTCCTGCATCAGCACACAACCTAAACCATTCTTAGAAGCGTCACAATATACCACAAAACTCACTGAAGGATCTGGAATGGTTAAGACCGGTGATGACACCAATCTTCTCTTAAGCTCCTCAAAATTCTCTTCGCATTCCTTATCCCACTCAAAAGATTTTCCTTTCCTAGTCAACTTGGTGAGAGGTAAAGCTAGTCTAGAGAACCCCTTCATGAACTTCCTATAGTAACCTGCCAGTCCCAGGAAACTCCTCACTTCCGTCACTGACTTAGGTTGCTCCCATCCAAACACTGCATCCACCTTACTAGAGTCAACCGCTACACCACTCCTAGATATGGTATATCCTAAAAAATTCACCTCATCAAGCCAAAATTCACACTTTTATGGCTTTGCATACAGTTGCTCTTCCCTCAGAATCAGCAACACTGACCTCAAATGCTCCTCATGAGCCTCTGGTGTCCTAGAGTATATCAAAATAGCATCTATGAACACCACCACAAAGCTATTCAAGAATGGCCTAAAGATCCGATTCATGTAGTCCATGAAAACGGCTGGAGCATTGGTCACTCCAAAGGGCATCGCTACATACTCGTAGTGCCCATACCTTGCCCTAAAGACTGTCTTAGGAATGTCCTCATTCTTGACTCCAATTTGATGGTATCCCGATCTTAGATCTATTTTGGAAAACACTGACGCTCTCCTCAGCTAGTCTAAGAGGTCATCTATCCTAGGCAAAAGGGTATTTATTCCTGATGGTCACTTTGTTCAACTGCCTATAGTCAACATATAGCCTCATGGTCCCATCCTTCTTTTTCACCAGTAGGACAAGTGCTCCCCAGGGTGACACACTAGGCCTAATAAACCCCTTCCCTAGCATCTCCTCTAACTGTTTCTTAAGCTCGCTCAACTCTAAAGGTGCCATTCTATAAGGCGCTACCGATACTGGTTCACTCCCTGGCACTAGATCTATGTTAAACTCAACTTCTCTATTCAGAGACAAACTAGTGACATCCTTAGGGAAAACATCCTGGAACTCACACACCACAGGTATAGTCGTCACATCATTGTCAGCCTCTATCTTAGCAGATAATAAGAGTACATATCCTTGAGCTCCCTCAACTAAGCACTTATGACAAGCAACAGCGGAAACAATAGAACTGGGTACGGGAAAGTCATTAGACATTGGTTGTATAGGAATGAAGATAGTTTTATCAGAGCAATTTATGACAGCATGATTTGCATACAACCAATCCATACCAAGAATGACATCTAACCCAGACATGGGCAAGCATATAAGATCAACAAAATAAGGTACACCTTGGTACACCAAGGGACAACTCAAGCAAACAATAGAGGTAACAGGTTTATCATTTGCAGGAGTAGCGACACTCAAATCATATGGCAACTTAGAAACAGACAAAGATAGATTTTTCACACAATCTAAAGATATAAATGAATGAGTTGCTCCTGAATCAAACAATAGAGTAACTTTTTCCCTATACGAGTCGAAGAAATTCAGCCTCCTTCGAATCTAAGCTGCCTTAGAATGATGGCGAGTTGTTCTTTTTGAATTCGGAAAGCCCCACGTGTTAAGGGTTCTAGGTTGCCACCACTTCATTAGTGACTGACCTCCATTCCCTTTCAGTTGACTGCGAGTCTCCGTCTGCCCTTGCATAGCCTTGGCCATACAATCCAAGGCTGCTGCAAGTGCAACATTCGTCCCTCACCTATTAGTCGCCATAAATCTGCTCACTGCCAATGAAATACTGGGTTGATCAGGTCCAATATCCCAAAGAATAGCATGCAGCATCTATAACTCTAACAAGCATCCTATGCGCCCAAGTTTTATTTTAGAAAAATCCCCATTACCACAGTCTGATTTAGAATCGAACTACTCTGATACCATAAATGTAACGCCCTTCGTTACATTAGTAACCCATAATAAAACATAATTAAAATATAGCCAAAATAAAAATTTTACAAAATAAAATAGTTTAAAATAAATACATCATAAATAATAAACAGAAATTCTATTAAATCCTTACAAAATAAATTCATTTGTCTCAAAACCGGGCGTCTACTAATAAACCCAACGATAAATAAATAAATAAATATGTCTAGCCACAAACGGCTCTTATTCAAGAAAATACTAACCAAGCTAGAAAAATAACTAAGAAAGTTCACTAAGTCTTCAAGCCTCTTCGACCTCAATGGCGTCGTCCTCGTGCTCTGAAAACAACACTTTTAATGAGACATAATCCCAGTGAATAAAAATAATCGTTTGATGAAAATGTTCGCAAATAGTGTTGTTTTCAGCCGGCGCGGTAACCGAAAAAACATTCATGGTACCCGCTAATTTTTAAAATATTGAATATAATAAACCTCCAAAATAATGATATATATAAATAAAATTAATGTCAAGCATTTAAAGTACAAACTCATAAACTCAGCAACGGTCACATCTCATTGCATTTAATCACATTCACCATGCAAATTCTACACAATGCAACTCCACTAACATGACTCGGTGATTCCCAGAATCACTTAACTTGACTCTTTGGTTCCCAGAACCCGTGTGAATCCCAGATCCACTAAGGTCTATGAGCTCATATCCATGCAATGGCGTCCCACTGCCTTCCCCATCCCAGATGGAGGTATCTAATATTCCATCCCAGATGTGAATATTTTAATAAATTGATATCCCATCCCGGATGGTGATATCTCTCATCCTATTCCCGGAATAGAATGTACAACCGTCACCCCTTCCCGGAAGGTGATGACCAACGCATGTGTACGGTACAGTATGTCATCCCAAATGACTACCAAATGTTTTCTCGAGCTCCATACATCAATTACATAGACACTATAACAGGATTTAAAATACAAACACAACCATAACATATAAGTCCTTAATATAATTATGCTTGTTATAAGACATGTATTCACTGACAGGGGCATGGCATAAGTGTATCAATAGAAATCATCTAATACCAAACATAAATAATATTATACCACTGCAGTAAAGGTCACGCACGGTACAAAATTTGGGCCTTTATTTAGCTATATACTTTCTTTATTATTATCATTTCATTGCATCAAACATTAATAGAATAACAAGAAAATTACACTCACTAAATCAATTCATCAAGAGACGTGAAAATATTTCAAAATTCCAAATAAAAATCAAGCACTCTAAAATCTTAATTTTCGTAATTAAACAAATCTATATGACAGCTTCAAATCGATTGTACCATGAAAGTGTGAGAAAAAGTATTTTTACTCACCTTTTGCAGACCTCTAATGTGCTCTAAAAATTACGTATGATAAGGATTTGCGCTTCCCTAAAAATTCCTCTCCCGATTGGTGGCGTTCTTGGATCTGTGTTCTGCTCCTCACCCAAACCAACTTTTTCTTTTTCTTCTGCGGCGCTACAGCCCTTCCTTCTACTCAGTGACTAAATATATATATATATATGGCTGACGTTCACGCGTACAGGGCTTTTAGGTTTTTTTTTTGTTTATTTTCTTTTCCTTTTTTTTTTGTTTCTTTAATGTTTATTTCTTTTCTTTTTTTTTTCTTTTTTTTTAATAGAATAACTAGGCCCACTTGACTTATGAGCTACCTCTAGGCCCCTACGTGAAAAGTCTGTACTTATGTTTACATTCATATATATACATATATATTTTAATTCATTATTCCTCTTGCAATTCCTAACCAACTCCAATAAATTTTATACTAACAATTCCTTTACACTAAACCTCTTAATTATATCTTATTTTTATTATATCATTATTATTTTATTTTATTTTATTTTTATTTTTTATAACTTAATCCCTTTTTTTTTAAATTAATTATATTAGAATTTTAGGATGTTACAACCCCTCTAAAAAGAATTTTGTCCTCGAAATTACGCACCTTGAAATAACTCAGGGTATTGCAATTTCATCTTGTCCTCCGCTTCCCATGTAGCTTCTCTGGTTGTCTCGTTTCAGATTACTTTGACTAAAGAAATTTGTGTACCTCTGAGCTGCTTCATCATCCTATCCACGATCCGTACCGACGAAGTCTCAAAAGACAGGTTCTCTATTAATTGTACTTTATCAGGTTTAATAATATGTGATGGATCAGGAATATACTTTCTCAACCGAAAGACATGAAAAACATCATGGATGTTGGAAAGAAAAGGAGGTAAAGATATTTTGTACGCTACTGGACCTACGCGACGAAGAATTTGGTAGGGTCCAATGAATTTGGGAGTAAGCTTTCTGGATTTTATCACTCTGCCAATCCCAGTCGTTGGTGTGACTCTCAAGAACACATGCTCGCCTTCCTCAAACTCAAGAGGCTGTCGTATCTTGTCAGTATAGCTTTTCTGTCGACTTTGGGCCGTCCGCATTTTCTCCTGGATCATCTTCACCTTCTCGATCGTTTGTTGTACGATCTCTGGTCCTAACAACAAACTCTCACCATCCCGGTACCAACACAAAGGTGTTCGGCATCGTCGACCATACAAAGCCTCATAGGGTGCCATCCCTATACTTGAATGAAAATTGTTGTTGTAGGTGAATTCTATCAACGGTAGGAACTTGTCCCAGCTCCCAGCGTCTTCCATTACGCACGCTCTTAGTAAATCTTCGAGTGATTGGATTGTCCTCTCTGACTGTCCGTCAGTTTGTGGATGGTACGCAGAACTCAATTTGAGTTTTGTTCCCAAAGAGTTTTGTAGTCCTTTCCAAAATTCTGACGTAAACCTTGGATCACGATACGAAATGATACTCGAGGGTATACCGTGCAACCTGACAATCTCGTCGATGTACAACTGAGTCAACCTTTTCATCGGGTACTTCATGTTGGTAGGTAAAAAGTAAGCTGACTTGGTCAGTCGATCCACAATTACCCATATAGCCTCATGTCCCTTCTGAGTCCTTGGTAAGTTGGTCACAAAGTCCATTGAAATACAGTCCCACTTCCATTCTGGCATGTCCAACGATTGTAACATTCCTGCTGGCCTCTAGTGTTCAATCTTAGCCTTTTGACATATCAGACAAGAAGCGACGTATTCCATTACGCCCCTTTTCATTCCATACCACCAGTATAACATCTTGAGATCTTGATACATCTTCGTGGCTCCTGGGTGTAAACTCAGCTTACTCTTGTGAGCCTCCTCTAAGATCAACTTCCTAAGCTCGGTGTCATCTGGTATACAGATTCTTTCACCAAATCTCAAAATTCCATCCTTTCCCTCTCTGAATTCTGACAGTGCTCCATGTCGCACTAAGTCCATTTCTTCCTGCAGATACTGATCACTCCCTTGTTTTTCTTTTATTTGTTCCATCAATCCATTCGAAACGGTGATCCTATTCAGACACAGCCTTCCCGGAAATGTCTTAACTGATAAACTTAGATCCCGGAATTGTTCCAACAATCCCTGCTCTTTAACCATCATTACTGACGTATGTATTGACTTCCTGCTCAGTGCATTTGCCACCACATTCGCCTTTCCAGGGTTATACTATAGTTGAAAGTCATAGTCCTTCAAAAACTCCAACCAACGCCTCTGACGCATGTTCAACTCCTTCTGGTCGAAGAGGTACTTCAAACTCTTGTGGTCACTAAAAACATTAAAAGTAGCTCCATACAAATAACTCCAAGTCATGCATCGGGTAATTCCAAGTCACGCATCGGGTAATTCCTTTCGTGAATCTTCAACTGCCTTGAAGCATATGCTACAACTTTTCGATTCTGCATCAGCACACATCCCAATCCCTGATGTGAAGCATCACAATAAACCTCAAAAGTTTCCTTAGGATCAGGTAGGATCATCACGGGTGAGGTTGTCAACCTTCTCTTAAGCTCTTGGAAACTTCCTTCGCAATCCTTCGTCCAAACAAATGCATGGTCTTTCCGAGTTAACTGGGTAAGGGGTCCCACTATCTTGGAAAATCCCTCAACGAATCTCCTATAGTAGCCCGCTAAGCCCACAAAGCTACGGATTTCAGTTGCCATTGTTGGCCTTTTCCATTCTAAAATAGCCTCGACTTTTGACGGATCCACTGCGATACCTTCGCATGATATTACATGACCTAAGAATTGCACTTGGCCCAACCAGAATTCGCACTTTTCTGGCTTCGCATAGAGTTGCTTCTCTTTCAAGGTCTGAAGAACAATGCTGAGATGTTCGGCATGCCTTTCCTTGTTCAGAGAATAGATCAGAATATCGTCAATGAAGACGACAACAAATTGATCTAAGTAAGGACGAAAAATCCTATTCATGTAATCCATGAATATGGCAGGAGCATTCGTCACTCCAAACGGCATCACTAGGTACTCATAATGCCCGTAGCGTGTTCGAAATGCTGTCTTTAGGACATCCTCTGCTTTCACACGAATCTGATGGTAGCCTGACTGTAAATCTATTTTCGAGAATACGGTCGCACCATGCAACTAATCCATGAGATCATAAATCCTTGGGAGCGGATATCTGTTCTTGACCGTAACCTTGTTCAGCTGCCGAAAATCTACACAGAGTCGAGAAGTCCCATCCTTCATCTTTACTAACAGAACTGGAGCTCCCCACGGCGATACACTGGGTCGGATGAATTCCTTTCTCATCAAATCTTCAAGTTGTTCCTTCAGGGTTTCTAACTCCGATGGTGACATGCGATACGGTGCCATGGATATTGGTCCAGTGCCTGGAACCAGATCGATCGCAAACTCGATATCTCGAACAGGTGGTAGACCAGGTAAATCCTCAAGAAAAACTTCCGGAAACTCATTGACGACGGGTACGGACTCCAAGTCTAACTCACTCTTAACATATGAGGAAAACAGCAGCATGTAACCTTGAGCCCCCTCTTTCAAAGAAGCTCTTACCTGACTAGTAGATAGTAATCCAAAAATCTCATCCCTAAAGACTAACGTTCTTTGAGCACAGTCTATCAGGATAAGGTTGGAAGATAACCAATCCATGCCAAGAATTACATCTAGTTGTATTAAAGGTAAACAGATTAAATCTACAAGAAAGTGCCTATCCTGAACAATGATAGGACAATTCAAGCAAACATAACTAACAGTTACTGGCTCAGCAGTTGGGGTAGAAACAATCAAATTATATGGTAAGGAAGAAATAGGAAAGTCTAGAAGTTTCACACGATCCATTGAGATAAAAGAATGAGTTTCACCTGAATCAAAAAGTACAGTTAAAAGATCACCGGCCAAATCGCACTTACCCTGCACCACATCGGCGGAATTCGATGCTTCAGCTCCACTCATCATATACACTCACCATTTAGCAGTCGGCTTGCTTGCTTGGGCATGATTGGTAGTTGGTTCTCTTTTCGGTGCTCTGCAGTCCCTGGCTATGTGCCCTATACGATCGCAGTTAAAGCACTTCATCTCTTTCTTTGGGCATGTATTAGCTAGATGATTGGGATCCCCGCACCGGTAACACTTCCTCTTGATAAGCCGTTGGCTCATCTAGTTTTATAGCTAGTATGACCGTGGTTTTGTGCTAATTATATCTCATTTTCGCCCAAATTAGACTTGATTGTCGTTAAGCATCATTCTGAGTCTCTAAAGTATTTTTAGGTTAACTTAGTTGATTTAGAGTCGAATAAAGTACTTACTGTTAATCCTTGTTTTCAGGTAATAAAAAGAAGCAGTTCTGGAGTTTTTCGCCCCGCGAGAGGCTGCTCGCCTCGCGAACCTGAAGGCTGACTGTGCCAGAAAATGCAATCCTCTCTGTCTCGACCCGCGAATACTTGATTCGCCTCGCGAGTAATCCAACCCTGGGAGACCAGAAGCCATCACGGCTTGCCCGTGTTGAAGGTCACGACTGTGACAGTTTGGAATTTGAAGAGTCTCGCCTCGCGAATGATCAGCTCGCCTCGCGAGAGAGCCAAACACTGAAGACTGTTCATATTATTCGCCTCGCGAAGGTATGCTTGCCTCGCGAGCTAGCGGAATCCAGAAACTGTATTTAAGTCTATTTTAGGACAGAACGTAGAATCTTAGTTTTTTTTATCTTCTCTTTTCTTTTCTATTCACAGTTGCGGCTTCAACAGTAGGTTTAGCATTTTGTGTTTCTTTTGTAATGGAGAACTAGTCTCCTTGGATTAATCTACTATGATTGGGTTCTATTTACACTTGAGGTTTTGTAATTCCTGAACTTTATGCTATTCTCTTTCAATACTTGTTCTGTATGTTCTGTTTGCTTAATTCTATATCGTATAGAATAGGTGTTGATTTATTTCGATGATTGTATGTTCCTATACTTAATCGCGTTTGCTTAATTCGCGTGTGTTCGTTCATGTTCGCTTAGTTCATGAGTGCTTCGCCCCGTTTGCTTAATTCGGGAATAGGAACGTATGTCTCGTAGCATTGGTTTCGCTTGTTAATTGATGTTACAATCGAAAAGAGAGTAGTATCCGCTTAGGGCATGGAATTATATAAACCGATGATAGTGGGAAACCGAAAGCAGTAGGTTGATCGCTTTAGTTTATTTGGTAATTATTTAGTTTGCATTGTTTTTTTGCTTTGTTTTCTTTGTTCAATTCCAAATCCAAAACCCCCCAAAAATTGACTTTTTCTGTTAGTAACAATCCGAGAGTCCTTGTGAGACGATACTCGAGTTGTCGCTCCCTAAACTACATTTTTACAAACCGCTCGCTTTTTGGCGCGTGCGCGACAGCGCGTCACCTCTCTTGACCTTGATTGTTGTTTCTCTGGCCTCCACTTCCCGTTCCCGAAGTACCAGAGTGATGTTGTTGCTGTTGTTTCTGGCTGTTACTGGGTGACTGGTAATATGGCTTCCTCTGGTTCTGCTTCCAATTTTGGTTCTGTCCCTGATATTGACTCTTGGGACGAACGGGTCCTCCAACATTTCCCCTACTATCTCGCCCCTTGCGCATCAGTTCTACCTTTCGGCATTTCTTTACTAGTGCTTGGAAATTACTGATTTCCAAGGGCATCACAGATTCCTTGATCTCGAAGCGCAGACCGGCTTCGAACTTCTCGGCTCTCACACTTCCACTCCGCATCGGGGTTGTTCTGGAAAAAAACGGAAGTATTTGGCAAGGGACTCAAACCTTGCCGCATATTCCCCCACCGTCATGTCGCGCTGACTCAGCCTCAGGAATTCCTGCTCTTTCTCTGTCCGAGCAATCTGGGGAAAATATTTGTTCAAAAATTTGTTGTGAAATACTCCTCGGGTGATTGCCTGATGCTTAGCTACTAGTAGTTGTCTGATGCCCTTCCACCAGTATTCAGCATCCCCAATCAGTTGGAATGTTGCGTAAGGCACCTTTGCTTCCTCTGGGATGTTGATGGGTGGATTCCGGCAAGTGTACCGGATTCGTCGCCAAGTAATAAAAAGATCAATCCCTTAGAGACCGTGATCTCAAATAACAATTAATTATTAAATCATTTTAACTGGACTATATAAAAAAAAGGGATTTGGAAAGGATTTGATTTTTGTAATAAGAATCAACTAGAAAATCAGATATTTAAGAATGCAATCAATTAAAATAGGAAAGTAAATCAATTAGGGGTTTTTCAAATCTAAATAGATTTACAGGAATTGGGTTTCCAACAAGACAACTCATGCTACTAAATTGACTACCCCTCTTGTTAATTATCGAAATTTGCTTTGAAGGCGAATTTATCCTAAAAAGTTAATGCTCCCTCTTGGGTTACAAGAACCGTGCCCAATTAAACCAACCCCTACTCTCGTGGTAATTGAATTTAGATTGAACCCTTTAAGCTTTGTGACAATTCGTGAACCCTCGAAGGACCGCTTCTAACTCTCGTGATTTAAGTCCTAAGTTTGATTCCTATAGATCCAATACCTAAGTTCACCGCTAGGTTCCTCCTTAGAGTATCCATGACATGCAAATTAATTCATGCAATAGAAACCAAATCGAAAGCGAAATCGAAATTAACAAAGGGAAAACATCAATTCATAACATAAAACAGATCTTGGGCATAGCCCCAGTCCCTAGAAATAAAGCTATTACTCAAGCATGGCCATGGTCATGGCAAGCTTGATTAACAAAAACATGAATGAAAACCTAAGAGAAGGGAAGAAGAAGAGGAAGAGAAATCCCAATTTTGCCTAAGGTAGCAGCCCAAAAAGTCCTCTATTTTCGAGCCTAAGTGCTCTATTTATAGATTAGGGTAACTTGAATCCCAAGCAGTCACAAATTCAGATCAAATCAGTTTCTAAAGATCCATATATTGCGGGTCACGGCCGTGATGGCCATCATTACCAGGCCGTGACAGATTCTGCCTTGGAGGTTGCTTCACTGGTTGGTCTGTCACGGCCGTGACCACCATCACGGCCTAGTCGTGATCAGTTCTGCCTGTGAGGGTATGGTTCAGTTGACATATTACGGCCGTGATGGGCATCACGACCTGGACGTGACCAGCTCTGACTTATCCATTCTTTCTTTTCAGCTCAACTCAATCATGACCGTTATGGCCATCATGGCTAGGCCTTGATCAGTTCCGTTTTCCTCATTTTCTTGCCTTTCAAGCTCCGTCTTCATGCCATCTCCAACGTAACTGATCCTGAGCATTTTAATCTTCAATTCCTGCACACAAACACCACAACACCACCTTACCCATTCCAAGGTAAAAACTATCAAATAATCAAATAAAATAAGCCTAAACTATATGAAAATGCATGCAAAATGTCAATGAAATATGAGGTGAAATCACACTTATCAAACTACCCCAAGCTTAAGATTTTGCTTGTCCTCAAGCAATCACTAAGGCCAGACAAGATAAACAGTAAGAGCATGGACAGTGAACCAAGAACCCGAGTAACTAATCCAAGTGACAGGCATATTCAAATAATTAACCAAGAGATAATCAATTTCAAGTCCAATTAGAAGCTTAGGTTCCCTAAATTCATATCGCTCACTGATTCAGGCACTCTTCTCACCTCACTCAAGTGTTTCAGGGTATATGACAATTCGCTCAATTTCCTCAAGGAAGTATTCTACCATAAGCTTGACTATTAACCAAATCTCTATTTTATTAATAAAAACACATAAGAATCAAGAGGTCTTTTATTTTGGTTGTAATGGGGCCATGAGATTAATTGTTAGGTGGGGAAATCAAGAAAAGGAAAATTCAAGAGGGCTAAACAAAATATCAAACAATGCAAAGCATGGCAACCTTCTAAAATACCTCTTTGGGCTTTAGTTCACTTTTCCACCTTTCTTCCTTTTTTTATTTTTTATTTCTCACTTTCTTTTTCTTATCCCCTTCTCCATTTTTTTTTTTGTTTATTTTATTGTTTATTTGGAGAAAGGGAGATTTTCAACTTAAGAGAAATATTTTTCTAACTTTCTCATCCCGCAATTTATTTTTCATACTGCAGTTTTACCCTTTTTGCAATACTTTAAAAGGTGTCATACCAAGCATCATTAATCAAAATAATTCAATGTACCAAGAAAAGTATTTTATTCTTTTAGGCTCAAAATTGGGCAACTAAGGAGTAGCATTTAATAAATCAAAGCTCAGAAGGCCGGAAAGATACTTAATGCCTCAATCATTTTCAAAAAAAATTTAAGTTTCAAAACGGTTTCAAGTCAAGTTCTAGAGAACACAATCCAAGAGGAATAAAACACTCAATCACAAGGAATGGGGTAGATTTAGTGAGTACCCCTTTTAAGCTAAAAAATCTCACATTTAGTAGTTTAAAATCAATGAGAAACACAAATCTAAGGAACCACATGCTAATTATCAACTGTCAGAAGATCATCTCAAATATTTTTATTTTTAGCCCATCACAAGAATACAAAATTTGGGTTCAAAAATATCACTGTCTCAATTCATTTCGTGCAAGGTTCTCACAATTGGATGCAGACTCTAAGCAAGGGGCAATCTAATCATGTGATCATGCAAAACTATGCATATATGAATGCAACATGAAAACTTCAAAAATGCAAAAAATATTGCAAAAATACCCCTACCCCAAGCTTAAAAACTTACACTGTCCCCAATGTAAATAATCAAGTTGGAGAGAGGAGAAAAATGGAACAACTCACCGAGGTGGTAGAGGGTGCTGGCTCAAATGTCAGCCACAGAGCTGCTGGAAGATGTGTCACGGCCGTGATGCTCATCACGGCTAGGCCGTGATCGATTCTGGTGTTAAGCAAATCCCCATCACGGGCGTGATATACATCACGGCTGGGCCGTGATACATTCTGATTTTCTTTGTCCTTCTCATCACGCCCGTGAGGACTATCACGACTGGGCCGTGATCCTTTCTGATCTTCTTTGGTTAGCTAATCACGGTCGTGATGCCTGTCACGGCCTAGGCGGGATCAATTATGACTTTATTTTTCCTTGCCTTTTTGCTCTTACTGCTTTCAAAACCTGAAAATACTTGGCAAAGCCATCAATTAGTGATCTTTCTTCTCTTAATCTCCTCAAATTATTCAAAAACAAAATTAAAAAACAAATGGAAAAGGGAAAGAAAACTTGGGTTGCCTCCCAAGAAGCGCTTATTTACGGTCTTAAGCATGACCATACTCCCTTGGATCAACCGGGGTCGGCTGGGATAGGAGGTGAAAGAACACCTCCCTTCCATGGAAGTCCTTCTAAGAGCCTATTTTGCTCATATGGCCAATTGCGCTTTCGCTTTGCACTTTCACTCTGAGTTTCATGGCCTTACTTCCTCCCGGCGGAAGTTTTATCTCCACATGAGGAGCAACTCCCATTTCATCATTATTTGGTGCATCATTCGTCATGCAAAGTTTGGGAGTTGATTCCATATTAGGCTCTTCCTTCACCTCTGGAGGCATTATCTCGATCCTGCACACATGACTCTCAAAAAGGAGGGTTGTTATATGAGTTAGTCAAATCAAAATCTACCCTACCTTCCTCTACATTCAGAGAGATCTTGCCATTCTTTACATCTATTATTGCTCCAGCTGTGGCCAAGAATGGCCTTCCAAGAATGATAGGGAATTTAGAATTCCTGTTCATATTCAACACCATGAAATTGGTAGGAATGAAAAATTTCCCTACCTTTATGGGAATATTATCTAGTATGCCTAGAGGAGTTTTAGTTGAGCCATCCGCAAATTGTAAAGATAATTTGGATGGACTCAATTTCTTGGTTCCTAACCTCTCAAAGATAGTAAGCGGCATCAAACTCGCACTAGCCCCTAAGTCACATAAGGCTTGGTCTATTTTTACCTTTCCAATTGAGCAAGCAATAGAGAAACCTCCTGGATCTTTTAGTTTAGGAGGCATATTAGTTTTTACCATGGTATTATGCTCGTCAATTAAGCTCTTAGCTTCTATTTCTACTTGCTTTTTCTTGACCAACCTTTGTGGGAAAGGTATTGGGGGTTGGTACGGTGGAGGAGGGACATACTTTGGCACTATCTCTTCATCTTCGCTCATGTCTCCCTCACATTCCACATCCTTTTCAACCACCCCAAGCTTATCATCCCTCAAGTATATAGCATTATAGTGCTCATTGGGATTAACTTCGGGTTGTCCTGGGAACGTACCCTTGGTTCTAGTATATGTAATAGCCTATTGGGCAATCTGAGTTTCTAACATCTTATTATGGATGACTAAGTTATCTACCTTAGATGCTAACTCTTTTATTGCCTCATTGACTGCCCTGCCTTATTGCCTAAACTCTTCATTTTGTTTTGTTTGAGTTTCAACAAAATTTTCCAAGAGAGACTCAAGTCTAGACTTTTGTACCTGAGGATACCTTGATGCGGGTTTCCTATTACCTTGGCCTTCCTGGAATTCGTGGTTCAACGTGTTGTTGTAGTTCCCGTAGGAGAGGTAAGGGCTATTCTTCCTTCCTTGGTTGTAAGAATTAGGAGGAACATAATTTGGCAACTTCGGGTTCGTGTCATAGAAGTTGTGGCAAGAGTTCACTTGTTCCCCGAAGCACCGGATCCAAGAGCAATACCACGTGGGTAGTCCATTATGTCATGTCCCTGCATTCCACAAATCTCACAAACAATATTAGTAGCACCTATTGAACTCACATTATCCATTTCAAGCTAATCAAAGCATTTATTCAATGAGTCAAATTTAGACATAATTAGATCAGTGCTATTCATTTCAAACTTACCCCCCGAAAGCTTTTTCGAGTTATTACCTCTTTCAGAACCCCACTGGTGGTAGTTGGTGGCTACGTTTTCGACGATATTTAATGCTTCGGTCAGAGGTCTATTCATAAAGGCTCCACCAGCTGCGGAGTCAAGTGACACCTTCGAAGAGTAATCCAATCCGTTGTAGAAGGTATGCGCTAATAGCCACCTCTCGAGCCCATGATGTGGGCAAGACTCTAGCAATCTCTTGTAGTGATCCCAAGCTTCTGATAAGCATTCTCCGTCCTTTTGGAAGAAGCCGGTGATCGGGGTTCGTAGGTAAGCAGTCTTGGATGGAGGGAAGAATTTCTCCAAGAATGCCTGCTCCAGTTGGTCCCAAGTTGACAACGTATTAGCAGGCACTTGCTTCAACCAAGCTTTTGCCTTTCCAGTCAGAGAGGAGGGGAATAACCTCAAGCGTATAGCATCAATCGGGGCACCATGAATTCTAATTGCATCGGTGAACTCCAAGAATGTCTCCACATGATCAGTCGGGTCCTCCGAGGGTAATCCTCCGAATTGATGTTGCCTGATCATGCTAATTAGCATAGGCGGTATAGTGTAGTTCTCCGCCTCGATTTCTGGCCTAGCAATCCCAGTTCGCAAACCCCTGGCATTTGGGGCTGCGTAGTCCTTCAATGGTTTGGTATCCGGTAGATTCGCCATGAGTGGAATGGGAATCAATCTATCCCTCTCTCTTTGTAGTCTCCTACATCTATGAAAGGTCCTTTCGATTTCGGGGTCAACTTCAATAAGGTTTCCAAGACTTAGGGATCTTTGCATAAAAGAGAAAAACACCTATAAGAGAGAGATAGATACTCTAGAAAAAGAAAAAGAGATAAATGAAAAAAAAGAGAATTTTCACTTCTTTTTTTTTAAATAAAAAAAACAATTAAAAAAAAAGTCCAGAAAAATCAATTTAAAAATTAAATTGAGATTCAAGAAAGCACAGTCCCCGGCAACGACGCCAAAACCTGATGGGTGGATTCCGGCAAGTGTACCGGATTCGTCGCCAAGTAATAAAAAGATCGATCCCTCAGAGACCGTGATCTCAAATAACAATTAGTTATTAAATCATTTTAACTGGACTATATAAAAAAAGAGATTTGGAAAGGATTTGATTTTTGTAATAAGAATAAACTATAAAATCAGATATTTAAGAATACAATCAATTAAAATAGGAAGGTAAATCAACTAGGGTTTTTTCAAATCTAAAGAGATTTCCAGGAATTGGATTACCAACAAGACCGCTCATGCTACTAAATTGACTACCCCTCTTGTTAATTATCGAAATTTGCTTTGAAGGCGAATTTATCCTAAATAAGTTAATGCTTCATCTCGGGTTACAAGAACCGTGCCCAATTAAACCAACCCCTACTCTCGTGGTAATTGAATTTAGATTGAACCCTTTAAGCTTTGTGACAATTCGTGAACCCTCGAAGGACCGCTTCTAACTCTCGTGATTTAAGTCCTAAGTTTGATTCCTATAGATCCAATACCTAAGTTCACCGCTAGGTTCCTCCTTAGAGTATCTATGACATGCAAATAAGTGCGCACCAGATTCACAAGTAATTCTTGCGATAGAAACCAAATCGAAAGCGAAATCGAAATTAACAAAGGGAAAACATTAATTCATAACATAAAACAGATCTTGGGCATAGCCCCAGTCCCTATAAATAAAGCTACTACTCAAGCATGGCCATGGTCATGGCAAGCTTGATTAACAAAAACATGAATGAAAACCTAAGAGAAGGGAAGAAGAAGAGGAAGAGAAATCCTAATTTTGCCTAAGGTAGCAGCCCAAAAAAGTCCTCTATTTTCGAGCCTAAGTGCTCTATTTATAGATTAGGGTAATTTGAATCCCAAGCAATCACAAATTCAGATCAAATCAATTTCTAAAGATCCATATATTGCACATCGCGGTCGTGATGGCCATCACGGCCAGGTCGTGACGGATTCTGCCTTGGAGGTTGCTTCACTGGTTGGTCTGTCACGGACGTGACCACCATCACGGCCTAGCCGTGATCAGTTCTGCCTGTGAGGGTCTGGTTCAGTTGACATATCACGGCCGTGATGGGCATCACGGCCTGGCCGTGACCAGCTATGACTTTTCCATTCTTTCTTTTCAGCTCAACTTGATCATGACCGTGATGGCCATCACGACTATGCCGTGATCAGTTCTGTTTGCCTCATTTTCTTGCCTTTCAAGCTCCATATTCATGCAAGCTCCAACGTAACTGATCCTGAGCATTTTAATCTTCAATTCCTGCACACAAGCACCACAAAACCACCTTACCCGTTCCAAGGTAAAAACTATCAAATAATCAAATAAAATACGCCTAAACTATATGAAAATGCATGCAAAATGTTAATGAAATATGAGGTGAAATCACACTCATCAGGTGCGCACCAGCTCAAAGATCTTTTCCAGCTCTTGGATCCAAAGATCGGCTTTAGTCGGGTCTACGTCCCCGTCAAACTGCGACGGATTCTGGCGTCCAAAGGCATTCAGATTCTTCCCCTCTACAGCCTGTTCAGCTCTTAGCTGCTCCTGTTGATTCTTGGAAGCCGCGTTGGCAGTCTGGAAAGCTATTGCAGCAGCAACGTCAGCCAACGCTTGGGCGGCGAAGTCCATCCCGCCATTGCCTCGGCCACGACAGCCACGCCCGCGCGCTCCTCCTGGTTCCATACTGACCTGTAAGACACAATCAGTGAGATGGTAACCAGAAAATAAAAGGTAACTCGTCAGATAACATACATTAATTCTTAGAAGTAATTCAAACAAGACTCTATCAGAGAATACACAACATCGACATAACAGACCTAAACCCAAACATTCCCGAAAGACTCAACTCGCTCTGATACCACTAATGTGACACCCTAAACCTGGCATCACATGGTTACCCAATTGTGGAAATATTTCTGATTTACAATGCTGGTTACTTTCTGAAAGTATCATTTTCTCGATGGATGAGTACACTAAAAATGGTAGTTAATTTTTTTTGAGATGAAGGAAGATAAAGGTGATGAATACTCAGAACATGATTTGAAGACAACATATATATATATATATATATATATATATATATATATATATATATATATATATATATATATAACATTGTCCGAATGAAAGCCAAGTTCCAGTACATAAGTTAGGGCCTTATCAATGGCCATTGCAACAAAATTAAACATCTAGGAAATACAACTTAAAAGAGAGTAAGTAAGACACAGGGAAAGAGGGTCCGGAACCACATCCAACAGATAACTCTAAAAGTCAGATGACGAAAGATTATCCACAAAACACTCCGAACTGGTTACTGACACTGGCTGCAAGCAGGGTCTCCACAAAGGCTCCCACGAGACGAGACCTCGGGTAATGGATCTATAACGTCACCGCCCTCATCTACGGAATCGTCATCGTCGTCATGATCCATAACATGATCCTCCGGCTCATCCTCCTCCATGGCCTCATCGAAGTCTTCCTCACGGTTCTACTCAGGATCCTCCTCGATCGGCGCTGTCGGCTCTACCTCTAGAGGTGGTGGCTCATGTAGCAGTCCGTGAGCTCGCAGTGTGTGAAGGTAATACCAAATCAGAGGCAGAGCTACCCTCCTAGTTTCCACAGTGTGGCTTCTACGGATTAGGTCTCCGTCAGCATTTAAATCGATCGTGGTGATTGCTCCGTGGTAGGTGGCAGATGTCGCCCCTGGGTGTATCTGCCATGTCCCAGCATTCCCTGCGTCGTCGAAGACCTCAGTCTTCTATGCTGTCGACGCAAGCAGGATATTGGGATCCATCTGGACTCATGTACATACGGCGATACCAAAAAGAAAGAGAGAATAACAAGTAGAAATGAAAGAGTGA
Organism: Sophora flavescens; assembly: GCA_030762895.1. NCBI lineage: Eukaryota > Viridiplantae > Streptophyta > Magnoliopsida > Fabales > Fabaceae > Sophora > Sophora flavescens. Next base: position 51,821,552 of record CM061067.1, on the reverse strand, counting down.
GATACCGACAACGGATATATCGCACAACAATCATACACATGATACATACAACACCTTGACATATTAACATTTTAAACATTACTCATAGGTACACAATGAGTATTATCTCAGTGGGTCTTATACCCGAATCAATCAATTTTATAAAGATAATGCATGACACTTCAATCATCAGGCTCTAATATTAATCTCATGAGATACCATCACCGTTTTATCATTAAGAAAGAAAGAGTTGATCAGGCTCATATGCCCCGTTTGGCAAGTTGTCTCCGTCACCTCATGCGCCCGGATCAACATCATCACGAATCCCTTATAACGGTCATTCGGATGTATACCTCATCGAATACCACATCTTAAGCGGGTATTCGGATAACTCAAGCACGTCTACCAAGGTGAAATGCATATGAATAAAAGACTTTTTATTGACGAGACTTTTCTTTGTGTTCTCTCTTTTCCGTTTGTCGAAGCCCAAAGCTAACGACTATTCACAATTTCCATCACTTAAAAATTAATAACACATGACGCACAGTCCGAGTGTCCAATCACAACACCTTAGACCGCGGTCGCAGTCCAAGGTTGTGGTCGTAGAAACAATTATAATTTTATCCATGTTTTATTTCAACATGATAAGGACTCATAGCCCATAACAACGATATTAGGACACACAGTCCTCAATTCCAAAATTAGGACTCCTAGCCCATAATATCACTAATAGGACTCTTGGTCCATAATTCTTGACACGGATCCCAGATCACGTACAAAAACTGAATACTAGAGGCGACGTATCGCGAACTAGTATTCTCTTTCACATGTGCTTACTTTTCATTCGGTGAAAATCAAAAACCAAAACAAAACCTCGGTCACTTATCCAAGTAGTCGGAACGTTTCTAAATCATTTAGGAGAAAATCTTTTCATTTAAAAATTCTTTTATGAAACATTTAGGAAATTCGTTTGCTTTTGAAATCCTTGATGAAATAAAGTCAACTAATTTCAAAGGGGTTTTCCTTCATAAAACTCATAGTTCGAAAAGGTTTTCTATCGTACCAACTTTGGATCTTAAAAAGGTAATTTCTATTGTCTTAAAAACACTTCAACATTTCTTTTCAAAATAAGAATCTCATTTTCTTGAAGTAAACGTTTTAAACAAGGAACTTTTATAACTGAAACCAATACTTTCAAAATTCTATTCAAGGCTTATTAAGGCTTTTAATCCTTTATAATCATTGTGCACAGACTCAAGTCCGGCTTCTAAAACTTCAATCAACAGTAATATATTCTCAACAATCATATCACAGCTAACGACAGTTCATCACATATATAGATAATTCATAGCACTTTAAAGCAAGTAATGTTCAACTTCAAGTAATAACCACAATAGTTCAAGTAAACAAGTTACTCAAGTATTGGCTCCATATCACAATAATAATAAAATCGCTCAAGTAAACACATACACACATGCATATAGTCATTGAATATCCCTAGGCAATCCCCCCTTACTTTCCGTGAAGGTAAGATGATTAGATGTTCGACGAGGTAAGTCACGAACGTTCTTGTTTCCGCCGCGATGGAAGTCTAAGGTTATGAACACAAAATCACAAGTTAAAATCAAAACAAGAACACTAAACCACAAGGTATAGGTTCGGCCAAGATTAGTTCTTAGGGTTAGAGATTCCCAAAAATTATACAACTCATGGATTTATGATCCTTAAGTGTTAGGAGTTCATAAACAATGATCATTTAACAAAGTTGAATTAACATTCCACTAAGTTAAAAACATAGAACATTCGGCCAAGGCTAGTAAAATAGGCTAGTATTCACTAAACTTTCCAATCTCTTAGGTTTAGCATCCATATGTGTTAAGGAGCTCAAAACCATGATCATTTTGGAAAAATAAGAACAAGGTATCCTAGGTCCATAACCTTCTAGGTTCGACCTTCATAGGATTTATAGACTAAAGATCTTTAAACTTTCCAATCTCTTAGGCTTAGCATCCAAATATCTTATGGAGCTCAAGTCCATAATCATCTTGGAAAAATGAAAATAACACATACTAGCTTTAATAACATAAAATAAACAAGTTATAAATCCTTAAACTTTCCAATCTCTTAGACTTAGCATCCAAATATCTTATGGAGCTCAAGTCCATGATCATCTTGGAAAAATGAAAGTAACACATACTAGCTTTAACAACATAAAATAAACAAGTTATTAAGAGTTCTAAATCCATGATCAATACTTGAAAAGTTGAAACATAGTATCCTAGGCCTACTTATTCATATTTTTCGGCCATCATAGGAACAAGCTATCAAAACTTCCAAGATTTATAGATTCAAGATCAAGGGATAGTTAGAGACTTAAACACATGATCATATTCCAAAAGTTGAAACAAAAACTTCCTAGGTCACAAATGCAAGCATTCGGCCTTCATTGGAAGAGATGGATAGAGATTTTTGTTTTACAAAACCTCTTAGTATGTGGAAATATAAGTTAATACAAGAGTATAGAAAGTGGTTTCAACTCAAAAGGAGTTTTCTACCATTTTAGAGAGATTTTAGAAGTTTAAAGCATATAAAGAACACATAAAGTAAACTAAGAAATAAAAGATGAAACTTGCAAAAAGATTTATATGAGAGCATTACCCTTAGTATAAGGAAGAACTTTAATGAAGAGCTTAAGTAGAAAAGATGAATAAAAACTAAAGCTTTAAGAGCTTGAACTTTTAGAAGAAATGAAGAAGATGAACTTTAATAGAGGTTGAAGGAGGAAGATGATGAAGTGAAAACGGAAGGGGTATATATAGGGAGAGGGGGGAGAGTTGCACGGCTAAGGGAGTGAGAGGGAGAGCTTGTTGAGCAAGCTTGATGGTTTAATGCTTAATTGGATGGAAGAAGAGAGAGAAAAGACTTTTGGATTAGAATAGTATTATAATTTGAAAAGTGTGATGATGGCACTTTTAGAGTATGTCATAGTCTCTTCCATCATGTCTCCTTACTTATTTTATGATCCCTAATCTGCTTCATTTCGAATCCGGTTACATTTTCGATCGTAATTTTTCCGACGTTTCACCCGAATAAAATATTTTATTTTATTTTTTTTACACGAAAATTTTCAAAATAACTAAGGTTGAAGGAAACATAATAAAAATACTAATTGTTTCATTCATGGGTCAAAATTAGGTTTTCTGTACAGTAAACTTGTACCGGCAGTGAAAACACAGACCGACTTCCGTCTGAATTTTCAACCGAAAATTTTACCGTGACTTCATATGATATAACAACACAAGAAAATGATTTTAGTTTAATTAAAATCATCCTGAGTTTAATCTAAAATAAATACATTTAAATATGTATTTACTGTTATAGAAAACGTAGGAAAAATATGGTGTTACAGGGATGAATCAAACCTAAAGTTTAGCGCCCGCGCACACATTGAAGATTTGTAGTTGTTCTTTTGTTCATTTTTCTTTGTTACAGAATCATCCCAAATCACCATCAAGAGATTTATTGTACATTTCACATACAGATCAAGAGGGTATTTAAGAAAGGTGAATTTGTATCGAAATAATATTTTTTATATATAAAAGCTATTTTAAATTTAGTTTGATATACTTGACAAATCTAATTAAATATAAAATGTTTTTACAAGAAAAAAAAAATAGTTTCTAAAGAAGCTAAAAGTTTTTTATCATTATAGAATTTTTTTTTAAAATTTTGAAACAAGTTATATTTATTATTTCACCCCAACAGTTATCGATTATCAAACAAATATTATTGGTTTAAACAAATATTTTCATAATTTTTTTTTGGAGTTGATAAGGAAAAGAGATTTTCTACACAACCCAGATTGAATAAATTATGTTAAAATTGTATTTTAGCAAACATATTTAAGAATAAATCTAATTTTATTCTAATCAATATTTATATAATACTAAATATATAATCGATTATTAATAATCTATTTTCCAAAACTAATCCAAACACACTATTAGATGAATTTTATGAAAAATGATTTTCACACTTATTTTTGTGCATTTTTCTTACATCTTTGTTAGTTGAAGAAAAAAAGAGAAAGAGAGAATGTGTGGTGAGAGTTTATCTTATTTTATTACTTTATAATAAAGTGATGCAAGTGTAATATAAATGTTATCTATCTTTTTAGCTCTTTACTTTTTTTTTTATCGTACTCTTTTATTTATTGGTTAAAGTAATATTTTGCTCTTTATATTTGACACAAAATTTTGATTTGGTTACTATACATAAAAAACTATTAAAACGGTCCATATACGTACAAAAAGTGCATGTTTGGTCCCTATACGTAGCAAAAAATTATTAAATCAGTCCTTAACATGGTATACGATGGGGACCAAACGAGTATTTTTTGTACGTATATGGACCATTTTAATTATTTTTTATATATAGGGTGTGGACCAAATCGTAAATTCGTGTCAAGTATAGGGAAAAAATATTACTTTAACCTTATTTATTTATTTGTTTGTTTGTTTTTGGGGATAATAATGCACCATATATAGTGTGTTATTTATAAAAATATGTTAATTTAATGGAATTTTAATGAAAATTGCATATATTTTCAAGTTAAAATTGTTGACACTAGATTATTCTCAATTTTCTTAATCTTCATATATGGGTATAATTTCCATCGAAATTTTATAATTTTGTTTTTGAGAGTTGTAATGCGAAATGTTACATCCGATAATCATTACTTTAAAAAAGTTTTGTCTACTAGTCATTACTCTCAACTTAAAATTGTGTGAGTAATTAATCAAAGATAAAAAAAAAATACCAGTTATAACTTTCTTTGAAATTGTTGCAAAAGACCACACACTGAATAAATAAACCGCTATATAATTTGGTGAAGATCTTTTTACTTTGACAAAGAGCATTTTGATATGTGGATATACCTATTACTTTTTTTTTTCTTTTTTTCTTTTATAGGTAAATATTAGTATGTGATTGTTATGTTAGTTTTTCCTCATTTGGTACATACATTTAGCTCAAACCAGTTGAGTTACCCATCCCATATTCCTATTACTCTTATCCAAAAGCATTTATCATTTTGTTATATTAGTGTCCCCGTATACAATATTGCTTGTGCTTTTGACTATAGCATGGAGCATATACTCATTATAATTAAGGAAGGAAAAAGTCATTGAAAAGGAAAAAGAATATTATCAAAATGCCTCTTATCAAGTTGTCCAAGATTTTGTTTTAAAAAAAAAAGTTGTCCAAGATTAATTAATCTTAAGTATTGTTTCTAAACTTTTATCATATTATCTTGAATAGTTTGAAAGCGATTTTTAAACCATTTTATCTATGATCTTAGTAGACTATAAAATCAGCTTATTTATTTCAGAGACATATCACTTATAGGAGCCATGAAGCGACATGTGATTCCATAAACATTTCTTTAACATTTACTCATCACAAGCCTATAAGTTCTCTTATTACTCAAGTGACAAATAAAGGCTTTATATATGAAAAGTCACATGCCCATAGCTAAGTGGAACTATGACACATAAATCACGTTGGGATTCAAGGGAGTGTCAACACAAGGAAATCTCCTTCTATTGGTTATGATACTCTTTCGTAGGCTCAGTAAAATAGCTCATTGAAACCATGTCTTGACCCAAAACTTAAGATAATAAGTTTACGAGTATTCTCTATTTATGAAACCTTCAACTTGTAACTTCTTTTCAATATGTGATATCTTCGTTCACATCTCATTCACACTTGAAATTTCCAACATTTTCCCCCCTCAAGTGTGAGTCATTCACATGGGTTCATTGTACTCCATCTGGACCTAAATATAAGTAAAAAATAGCTATATTCTTTGAACTCAAATATAAGCAAAAATCAATTAAGTCAATACTATTAAATGTTAGTATTGCAAAAATCAAGAAAATTAACCAATCAAACCAATTCTCCATTTACTTTTCGAGAAGCATTGCATATTCCTTAGACAATTAACTCTTTTTTTTTACACAAATCAAGATAATTAGACCAACTTAACTAATTTTTTTAATAAGTGTTAATTTAGTTTTTTTTGGCTTATAATTAGGTCCGGAGGGAGTATTATGTAAGAAATTTTTTATTAATCAAACATTTCAAAAGTTTGTGTCTATATAAATATTAGCATTGTTTTTTTTTTACTAAAAAAATATTCATTCATTCAAATTGATAAAATACATCGAACAACACAAATCCAACATCGCTAAAAACCGAAAATGATGAATCTGCGAACAAACTCACAGCACCTAGGTTAATAGCATAACACGGTAAAATCAAAATGCCTACAAAAGTGACAAAATCAAAGTCATCGAAATACCCATGTCTCCGGATCTGTAACATTGACACCCAATTCTTGATTAAATCTGTGATGGATCGAAGCAAATCTGTCAATCTGAACCAAACGAACACCGCACCAAGACGGGAAATCAAACAAACACCGCACCAAGACGGGAAATCAAACAACGCCTCACCAAGACGACGAACAACAATACCGCCGCCCACAGAAGACGAAAAACATGAAAAATACGAAGAAAAAAAAACTCAGATCTATGTGGAAAAACCACTTATTTAGATAAAATGGGGAAAAAACGAAGTAAAGGGGTGATTCCAAGCCAAAAAATGACTCAAAACCACTCCCTCTAACGGTGGCACGTGATTGTATATAGAGAGAAGGGAGAGAGTTTGAAGTTAGAGAGAGAATGATAGATGGTCTATGGCTCAAAAGCCATAAATATTAGCATTGTTGTTATTGGCTTGATTGTGAAAGTGAAATACACATTAAGTGTTCTTTATTATAGCCGGATGAAATTTATTATTTATTGTAAGTTTAATTTTGATACTCCCTCCGGATCTAATTATAAGTAAAAAAAATTAAATTCAAATTTATTAAGAAAATTAGTTAAGTTAGTTTAATTATCTTGATTTGTGTAAAAAAGTAAGTTAATTGTCTAAGGAATATGCAATGCTCTTGGAAAAGTAAATGGAGAATTGGTTTGATTGGTTAATTTTCTTGTTTTTTGCAATACTAATATTTAATAGTGTTGACTTAATTGATTTTTGTTTATATTTGAGTCCAAAAAATGTAGTTACTTTTTGCTTATATTTAGGTCCAGAGAAAGTATAATGCTAATGTAAAAAAAATTATATTATTAACTGATCACAAATCATCATTACATGGCTTTCAGGATATTTGTTATAAAAGTTAAATATTTTTTAGCAATCAGAGGGCATCCTCCCTCTTTCTCCATTTCTTTTGTGGATTTTTGAGCAAAGACTTGGGAGGGGTCTCTCCTCCCACCCTTGCTAATTAGTTAATACATTCCCTTGGTTATAAAAGAAAAAGCTAAATATTTTTAATTAATAATATTGAAAATTTATGATTAATTGACAGAGAAAAATCTTTATGCTAACCGTACATACTAATTAAATCCTATTATTATTAACTTATTTTTGAAAGTGTAAAATATATCAAGTGTTTATTATTATATAATGCCACAAATTTGCTAGGAGTATTAACTATTTGCATCTCGTCTTAAAAATTAATAACGATGAATTAAACTTAAAGAAAAGTCTAAAGCATGCCATAAAGTTTCTCTGCATTTTCTGGTTTTCTCAAAATAATCCCTAACAATCTCAATATATTACTAAAATTACCAAGTCAAATTAAATTAGCTAGTCTTTTAATTTATTGTCAATTAATTAATTGAAAGGGTAATTTTGTATTTGTAGGAGGAATATGTTCACTCACTACTAACTTATCATAAACATGAGCAACTTATTCCCATTCCCTGATTGGGAAAAGGGAAAGTGTTCTAAAGCTAAGGTAAGAGTCTCATGTTTTGCTAGCATTATTATTATGGGGCAGGTGGCACCCACAGAAACTAAACAACTGGATGATAATTATATTCTCAACCTTCTAAAGTTAAAGATTTCTTTTCGCCTGGGCCACCTAATGACTTTCTTGTCAAAAACTTCACTTCATATTTCATTCGGGAACAGTTTAAATTATTGAAAACAAAATAAATATTCTGCAGCCAATCATGTAGTGCAATTATTTGGGTGCTTTATTCCTTCCTAGGCCTAAATTGTTAACCGATATATTAATTTCTCTCGTGCAACAATGTTAATAATATATATTTGGCAAAATTATATTTTTATCCATTATCTTTATTTTATGTGTCAATTTGATTTTTATTTTATTTTTTGTTCTATATTGATTCCTTATCTTTATTTTAGGTTTCAATATGATATTTTTCGTTTAAATTGTGGTACAAAGACGACCAAGTTGATATACATTTTGTAAAATAAGAGATCATTTCGAAACAAAAATATAAAAGAGGGGTCATTTTGGAAAAAAAAACCACATTATTTTAACTTTGGCAAAATAAGGGATTATTTCGAAACAAAAAATAAAAGAGGAACCACATTGTTATAATTTCGTAAAATAAGAGACCATTTTGGAACAAAAAATAAAAGAGGAACCACATTATTATAATTTCGTAAAATAATGGATCATTTTGGAAAAAAAATAAAAAAGGGACCAAATTGAAACCTAAAATAAAGATAAGGGACCAAATGTATAATCTAGCCTATATATTTTTAGCCACACCATTTACATGTAAATATATAGTATGCATAGTATATATTCACCATTATAATTAAATTCATCTCCTTCTTTTTACACTTATATTTTGATTTTACTATTTATAAGAGTAAATGAAATATATAAGAAACATTTTTCATATATATGTTCATGTACTTCATCTTAGGTATGCACAATATGTACTATTTATTATTAAGTGTATCTCGTTTTTATGCACATATACGCTCATAAATTAGCATATTCCTATCTTGGGTGAGAGATGTTAGGTAATAGATCAAAGGTCATGCAACCGATTAACATTATTTAGGATATTATTTAGCATTCTCTTTTTATAAAAATAGTACAATACATTCTCCTTTATTTACTAATCACTCTCTGCGACGGGATGAAGATTATCTGTTCTAAAATTGTGTATCATTTCATGTCTCATCACTTAGATTGTATCATATCATTTAAAAAAATATATTTATAATAAATAATGTGATTAATTTTTCAAGTAATATAATTTAAGTGTATAAGATGTGAAATGAAACACCATCTTGAGACAGATGATATATTTCGATGATGGAGCCGCTCACAATTTCATGCATATTTGGATCCATGTTGGTGGCTCCCATAAGCACTTATATAATGAGTAGCTTCTACATTTTAAAAGTAATTCTGTCCAACTTAGATGAATTTCCAAACACATTATTCTTCCTCCAACATCTCTTTGTGCGATTACTTGAATAATGATCAACAACACAGTGGGAGGCACATAGATTAGAGAAGATTAAAGAGAAGGGAAACTGTGTGCATCTACCTCTCATGGTTTCCTAAGCATATACGTAAATTTCCATCATTTCCACACCTTTGAACTAGCATCTAGTTGATATCCATGGGTCCCTTTGTGAATATGTGGGACTGGTTTGGCCTCTGTGCTTGACAACGCGTGTGTGAGACACAAGAGAAGCAAAAGGCATTGGAGTCATTAAGGGTCAACCATTGACCATATTAATAGTTAAGAAACAAGTAAAAGGGTTTGAAATTATTATATGAGAAGAAAGGACCCAATGATCAAAATTTTAAGTGTATGCCTTGGGTTTGGGTCTACTATGATATATCCTATTGCCATGTTTGACTTACATTGATGTTGAAAGCTCTTTTTATTTTTCTTTATAGGTTAAAGTAATGTTTTGGTCCCTGTACGTGACATCGATTTTTAATTTGGTCCCTATATGTAAAAAATTATCAATTTGGTCCCTATACGTGACACTAATTTTCAATTTGGTCCTCACCGCTAATCGGTCCCTATATAAGAGGACCAAATTGCAAATTATTGTCACATGTAGGGACCAATTCAACAAAAAAAATTTGAAATCGGTCCTTACATGTGATAATTATTTTCAATTTGGTCCCTACATGTGACAATAATTTGTAATTTGGTCCTCTTATATAGGGACCAATTAGTGGTCATGAGGACCAAATTGAAAATTAGTGTCACGTATAGGGATCAAATTGATAATTTTTTACATATAAGGACCAAATTGAAAATCGATGTCACGTATAGGAACCAAATCATTACTTTAACCTTCTTTATATTAGGCTTTTCCTTTTAAGATTTGATATTTCTAAAATGAACAAATGTATAAAATAAGAAAGTGATGATATATCCACTATTAATTAAATTCATAAGATAAATAAAGATTTCAATATATTTTAATTAAGCAATGATAGATATATCCTCGTTCTTTTGCTTTGCATATTTAGTGATTTTAAAGAAGTTTTATCATATATATTTTTGTTAAAGGGAAGCAAGCGCTCACCCACTTCAGGATTCCCTCCCACTGTTATTATCTTTTAGTCCCTTTCTCCCTCCCCTAAAAAGGGAAAGCTTCTATAATTATATAGATTTTCAGGATAGCTTAAAACCATCAACTAGGCATTTATGGTAATGCAAGAAATGCTAGTGCTCCTAGACCTAGGCTTTATAAACGGGGCAGCATCTTAGGGACTAGGGAGGCCTTTTTTGTGGGCAGGCTGGGGTGTTGGAACTGCCCTTTTCATGATTGTGATTTTGATCTGTGTGAATGTACATTCTTCAACTTATTATTATATTCCCACTACTCAACAATATAAATAAAAATTTTCAATTTTTTTATTTTAAATATAAATAAATTTCAACTACTTTCGTCATATTTAATGAAATTATTTTTAAAATATCATTTATTTAATATAAATTTTGTTTTTCAGTGACTCCTTTTATTCTCAACAATACAAGTTTAATAAATAAGAGAAAGGATAATTTAGGTAACAAATTTAATTTTTTATTTCAAATATCTCTTTTAAATGAGATCAACTAACTACCTTAATATGTATGTTTTATTATTTTTTACTTATAATAGTGACAGGAGGGAATAAGTATTTAAAGCATTTACCGCTTACTCCATCCCGTCCATATTATAAGCAAAAAATTAATGGAACACACGTATTAATGTGATTAATTAATTTTATTGAATATTATAAAAAATTAGGTTTGTTACCTAAATTATTCTTCATCTAAAATTTCAATATTTATTAAATGAGTCATTAAAATTTAATAATTTATATTAAATAAATGATATTTTAAAAATAACGTTATTAAACGAGTCATTAAAAAACAAAATTTACTTATATATTAAAGAAAAAGCTTGAGCTTTTTTGTTTAACATTGGAGGGGAGCATGTGACAGGGTGATGAGGAGTTGCTACATGTCGCCAAAACTAATGGTTTCCACCGATTGGTGCTGGTGCATTATGCTTGTCTTGTGCCTGTGGAGGTGCTGCAGTTTGCACTAAGCAGTGTCAATTTTGATAGATGACACTCCAGTTTTATCTTGATAATAATAATAATAAGGAGGGACCCAACGATCTTGGACAACCAATATTTCTTCTATATAACATTGCTTATTTATGTGCCTGAAAATATTGGCATTTTTTACATGTCAGGATACAAGACAAATATTTTTAGACAAGCATCTTATTTATTAGTATCTTAGATAAGTTTGCATTAAAAAAAATTAATACAGCACTTGAATATATCATTACCAACTAGATCTTGTACCAATATCCAATCTTACACTAACTCAGTTGTTTAGTTATTTTTTATATTGTTCTTCAAATTAAAATTAATTTTTTTTTGTAGTTATTTGAATGAAAATTTATTGATTTATTTTTATGTTTTTTTGCTCTTTTTAATTTGTTTTTAGGTTGAGTAACTCGGGTAGATAGTAGAGATCCTTATATTATAGGTAGGATCAAATTTGATGATCAGTTTAGGTTTTTAAAAAATTATTAAGCAGCTTGTACTATTTTATGGAAATAACAACGTCCATGATTTATATTAGGAAATGGAAAATGATTGAATTTGTGTTATGTGTTTCGTATTTTTAAATATGTTTTTATGTTGAGTAAGTTGGCTAGACAGTAGAGATCTCAATATTTTAGGTGGTATTGAATTCGTTGAACGAAAACTTTTATTTAAATTTGTAAGCAGCTTGCACCATATCAATTATGGAAATAATGACTACCCTGATTTAGATTAGAAAATGAGGTTTGAAATGTATTATATAAATTATAAATTATTAAAATGATAATATATTTGCTGCTATTCAGTATTTTAAACGTTAAAATTTCACCCATGAACCATAAGTCATTGCAAAGAAAAAACTATACAGAGAGTAAATTAGTCTATGTCAAGCATAGATTGTGTTTAATTTTGTTGCATACACTTTTTGAGTATATTATCCTATTAACATAATTATGTAACATACCTCCAATGATGAGGGTTTTTCGTTTTGGTTTTAAGAAATGTATGGTACGGACCTGCAAACATAAAGACCAATGTAAATATAAGTCTACACACGTTTTTATATTTTTTTTCTCTAATGGACTCATTTGTGTGTTATTACAACTTTATCGAACCAAGGAAATGGAGTCGTAAACACAATAGACTAAGTTTGGGTTACCTGTTTTAGATTCTGGAAGACCTCTTTGTAAACGACATTAGAAGTGATGTTAGAGACTTGATATTCCTCGTCACATATTAGTAGCTTTAATTCATGACGTGATGTTACCTTTGAAATGGCTACATATAACTGTCCATGTGTAAACACAGGCTGCAGAAGATAGATACCCACATGGCGAAGAGACTGCTCTTGACTTTTATTGATGGTCATCGCAAAAAAGAGAGCAATAGGGAATTGCTTTCGCTGAAACTTGAAAGGAATTCTTCTATCGGATGGGGTCAATGACAATCTAGGAATATACACCTTAAGGCCAATTTTGCTTCCTGAAATGACTTTCCCTCTAATATATAAGTGCCCATTTGGGACATTATAAGCCGAGTTCCATTGCATAATCCAGATTATTGATCTACATTCCTCAATAACATTATTGGAACACCCAGATTGAGTTTTAGTTCATGTTTTGGAAGTTCAGGAGATGTTATTGTGTTGAGAAATTATGGGGTATGAACATCATCTGACCTATCAATATTTTCATTTAGAGAACATGGGCTATCAAAACTCAGGTATGTTTTTCTTTATACGGGGATCAATGCCAACATGTAATCATTTAAGGTGTCCACAATATCATTGGTAGGTGATAAAATAGCTCTTTCTTTAAAAAATGATGTGCAATAGGATCACCTGAGCTCGTTATTAGCATATTAGCCGGTATTTGAATTTGAGCCTCTCCATCATGGGTTTCTCCAATACTGCCATCTCCAATTCTTGGTATCCAGTTTGAGAATTCAACAATTTGGTCGACATCAGATATCGAACTCCTAGTTTGCAGCCTCGTGTTTCTTGTTAATTGTAGGATTGACAAAATTACCACAAGTATGACAAATTAATGCTGGCATTAACAACTTGTTGCCTTGTTCCCTTTTGTATAACCAGATGGATTTGTCTAAAATCACCACCCAATACGACAACTTTTTCTCTGAAGGGAAGATTCAAATTGTCTGTATTATTGAATCGAAGGATATCCCTGAAGGTTCTATCAACAGCTTCAAAGCAGTGCTTATGAGTCATTGGTGCTTCATCCCAAATTATGAGCTTTAATTTGATGATCAATTCAGCTAAAGGACTGTCTTGCTTAATGTCGCAAGTAGAATCTTCGTCGATATTTATTGGAATGGCAAATCTAGAATGTGTCGTCGTACCGCCGGGAATTAGCAGAGCTGCTATTCCACTTGAAGCAACAACGATTGCAAAGGAATAAAAAGAACCAGTTTTCTTCTTGAAGAAATTTGAAATTTGAAAAGTTTTATATTGAGAGTAAAGGAAGTTTGTTTCATCAAGGATCAATGCCAACATGTAATCATTTAAGGTGTCCACAATATCATTGGTATGTGCTAAAATAGCTCTTTCTTTAAAAAATGATGTGCAATAGGATCACCTGAGCTCGTTATTAGCATATTAGCCGGTATTTGAATTTGAGCCTCTCGATCATGGGTTTCTCCAATACTGCCATCTCCAATTCCTAGTGTCCAGTTTGAGAATTTAACAATTTGGTCAACATCAGATATCGAACCCCCGGTTTGCAGACTCATGTTTCTTGTTAATTGTAGGATTGACAAAATTACCATAAGTATGACAAATTTATGCTAGCATTGACAACTTGTTGCCTTGTTCCCTTTTATATAACCAGAAGGATTTGTCTAAAATCACCACCCAATACGACAACTTTTTCTCTAAGGGAAGATTCAAATTGTTGGTATTATTGAACCGAAGGATATCCCTGAAGGTTCTATCAATAGCTTCAAAGCAGTGCTTGTGAGTCATTGGTGCTTCATCCCAGATTATGAGCTTTAATTTGATGATTGATTCTGCTAAAGGACCGTCTTGCTTAATGTTGCAAGTAGAATCTTCGTCGATATTTATTGGAATGACAAATCTAGAATGTGCCTTCCTACCGCCAGGAATTAGCAGAGCTGCTATTCCACTTGAAGCAACGGCGATTACAAAGGAATAAAAGGAACCAATTTTCTTCTTGAAGAAATTTGAAATTTGAAATTTGAAAAGTTTTATATTGAGAGTAAAGGAAGTTAAAATATCAGCAATATGAAAACCTATTTTTTATAAATGGTATTTCTAGCAAAATAAAACTGTTAGTCGAAAATTATCCAGCGATTTTCATTTATATAGATAAATTATATAACTCAAGCATGTATTTAAAAGATTATCTAGTCTATAAAAAAATCACTTATCTAAAATAACTAAGTTATTTTTATCAAACAAAGCAGATGGACATCAAGATTATATTTGGACTACTATCTTCATGTCATGCCCACCTATCCATTTGCTAGTGTAATAGATTTATATTTAAAAAATTCCATTAAAATCCATAGCAGCAAATATCTTGAACTTACAATATTTTCCTACAACAAAATAGCTAAAAATATTCCAATGCAATATTTGTGATTTTGTATCATCATTTGGACATTGAGGGACCAACATGTTTATGATCGTAAATTTAAAAATTCATTAACGTAACTCAAGGTACAATTTGAACAAGACAACCTTTTCAGTTACTTTTTCTCAATGCCTTATTATTCATGTTCTCAAACTTGAATCGAAGGTTGGCTATTTTCTGTGCGTTTCTTACCATTGAGATATTGCAGTGGATGAACCAAATTGATGCATAATATATAATGCTGACAATCAAGTTTGCAGTTAGCTAGATGATAGTCAGCAAATTTTCTAGCTTATGGCATTGTTCCTAATTGTCATGGATGATCGAACAAATAATTGGATAAGTAACACTTAGGTGATTAGAAAGGTGATAATATGAAATAGAAAGGTAGGGAAAAAGAAGAAGGAAATACATGCCAGTGCAAAGGAACCACTTGCTGTCCTCATCATCTATGTAACCTCCATAATAATTATGGCCGAAAATGAGGAACTAATAATGTGGGTTAGTGAGGATTGAACCGTTGTTATTCATTCACACCCCTTCCTTTAAGATGAACATGAAAAGACAGAATTAAAAAGCAAACATTTATGCCTAAGCCAATTAACTCCTCTCGCTTTGTCATCTTTTCTTTGCTCTAGTCTCTGCCGCAATATTCCAATATACCTTTGAGTCTGAGAGGAAAAAGTAACCACTAACCAAGAAATTATAAGCACAACAAAGAGACATAATATCAAAGAAGGAACCCAGAATAAAGAAGAACAATATTGAATAAGGTCGATATCCAGAAGTCGTGAAAGGCATGGCATTCCAACGTTTGAAGAAAACCAAATCTGAAGCATGCAAATATGGTTGTTGACTGCCAAGTGTCGTGCAAGGTTTTGAACGGTAGGTTCGGAAAATAATCCCATAACTTCCCAAAAGCTGGGCTAATGAAGAGTTTAGCATTAACAAATCCAATAATTAATATTTTATTTTAAAACAAAACTTGACTATTACGTTCAGTGTTCTTCAAATAGAAAAAATAAAATAGAAAATGTATTGAATATAATTGAATTCTCAAGTGATTTTATAAATATGCCCCCAATCACTTCCTTCCTTTTAATAATAAAGATATAAGTTTATCTTTTTTTATTTCTTAACAAGTTTTTTTTTGACACATGATTCCTTAACAAGTTAGCATTTGCCTTTAGATGATTGTCCGTGTGATGACTTGAAATCATGTAATATATGTGAACTCAATTATAAGAAAAAAAAAATACATATATGTTGTGGACTTAAATATAAACAAAATTCAACCAACTCAATTATTTAATGACAGCATTCCAAAAATCAAGAAAATTAATCAATCCATCTAATTTTCCTTTTGTTTTTTCAAGAGTATTACATATTCCCGATACAATTAAAAAATAATTTAGTAATTATAACTTTTTTTTACATATAATTAAACTAAATTAACAAACTTTTTTAATAAGTATAATTTTTTTTAATTAAATTCAGAGGAAGTAGTAATTTAGACTAATCAAACAAAGTTGTTTATTTTAGGGACTATAATTCCTCTTAAAATTTGACTGATCAGTTGACATGGTGCAGCAACCAGCTGTTCCAGCACATAAATGTAAAGTGGGTATTAAGTGGGCAAAGACTGCTACCACCATATAATGCACAGTTCAAGTATCCACCACATATATAAATGCACAGTTCAAGTATTTGAGGGGAAATTAATGGTTTTCGCTAGAGGTACACTGGTCCAGTGTGTATATTTACTTAGCTGACAGTACACGGACCAATGAAAAATACTCAGCCGAAATCTGATGTATAGTGTGATAAAATCAGTTTTTCAACAAAATTTTACTTTTTTTGTTTTTCTTAACCAATGTCTTAATGACATTGGTTTGAAAGACCCTTTGTTTATTCATATTTTTCTTTTTAAAAAAAAGGTGGAGCCTTGCAATTGTTTTCCACTCCTAAATTTGAAACTAATAAAAAAGAATCTAGCTTTCTTTCCCACATATTCTGCCTATTCGTCTCTCTTTTAAGTTGGTTAATCTGCTTGGTTAGTTTGGAGTTTGGACGTTTGGCAATGAATACCATCAAGGGGAGTAAATAACCCGAATGGAAGTAAATAACCCGAATTATACATGAATTATTTGAGTTTGATTTGTTGAATATTAGATTGAACTCGTTTTGTTTAGCTAATTAAACCAGTTCGAGCTTAAAGGTACGTCTAATTATTTAAATGAGTCAAATTCAAATTTTAGAAATTTAATAGCTGACGAATAACTCCTATATACGGATACTATCATCTAAAGAGTAATGACCAGAAGTTACAAATTATTTATATAATGGATTATAAATTTAAGATTATATTTAAATTTTATCCCATTTTCTAGTATAAAGATATTTTTAAATATTAAACTAATAAACTTAAAAAATAATTTATAGAGCTATTTGATAAAGGAAAATATAATTAAGTAATAAACAAACTAAATTCAAATTTCATATTTTCAACAAAGTTAAAATCAAACTTTAAAATTGACTAATTTAAACATATAGATTGACTCTTTTCACTACTGGTCCCCCGTATTTTCTATCATGTTCCTCCTTGTATTGTCGCTTTGATCGATAATGAAATACTTTGAGCTTCTTTTCTAAAAAAAAAAAAAAAAACTTGAGTAACTTTTTTTTTTTAATAAACCTAAACATGGACTCATTTACTTACACCTCCATTACTGTATACAAACCTACTGCATATACTAAATGGATCTACAATTTGCTCAGTAGGCTTTGCACTTCTACGTGCATAAACTTTGAACCCAATGCAAATTCGAGGATGCCATACCCATAGGCCCGCTATGGATTGTAAATTCTCTAGTGCACTCATTTACTGGCACTGCGGCTTGATATAACAAAACTCTTGTGAATTTTCTTTTCATCCCATTTTGATACCACCTAGAAAGAGTAGATTAACAGCTATGACAGTTGGAACCACTTTTCTTGCACATAAGAATTTCGGCTCCTTCTTCAGTAGTCCCTCCGGTCCGCTAACCAAAAATTTCCCTTTTTTTTTTTTAAGATATAAATAAATTTCAACTATTCTCATCATATTTAATAAAATTATTTTTAAAATATCATTCATTTAATATAAATTTTATTTTTCAATAACTCAGTTTATTCACAATAACACAAACTTAATAAATAAGAGGAAGAGTAATTTAGACAATAAACTCAATTTTTTATTTTCAATAACACTTTTAAATAAAATTAACTAACTTCCTTAATAAATATAAAATTAGTTATTTTTATTTAACATCATACCAACTAGTATCCTTAAGAATTCTCAAATCAAAAAAAATTTATGAGAAATACAATTATATTATTCTTTAATACATTTTTTCTATTCTTGATTCTTTATCAGTGTCCTACGTTAACTTCTCATTTTATTTATAATATAGATCGAGGGAGTATCTATGTGCCGCCACAGCCGTCACTAAATAATTATTATGTGAGTGCGGCTGTTGACTACACATTACATCCGCAGCCGCCGCCTTTTCAGTTGAAGGCCTTCAAGCCACAGTCACAGTGGTGTCAATGAGTGCACTCAAGACTTTATAATCCATCGGTATATTTAATCATAAAATTTAGATATCGTATATGATATTGTTTTTGTTTTTTATTTATTTTTTATCTTTTTGTATAGATACTTTTTAAGAATACAAATAAAAATAAAAGGATATCATTTGATATTTCATTTTTTGTGTTCAAAAATCGACTTTTTGATCAAACTGGATTCCTTTTAAAAACTATTTATCAGTTTAGGATTATTCTAAAACTATTTACCGATGGAGAGTCATTTTGGACACGTGGCATATTTTATTATTTGTCACTCTGACGGGTCAAAGGCGCCACTGCAGATGGTGCCTTTCACTTAACAAAAAAAAAAAGACAAAAGGGGAGATGCCACTGCAAATGGCGCCTTCCCCTGCAGTGGCAGCAGTGTACCACGTGGTACTGCAGGGCCCCCCAGCCCCAACCAAAAATTGGATGCCTGCAATTTTAAAGGAACAACGCTACAATTTTAAAGGAACAACGCTACAAAAAAATTATACTATAAGTATAGGGAGTAATGATGACATTAATGATAAAGTATCTATTTAAAACAACAAGAGGCAATAAAAAAATCCTGTAATAATGAGTAGCAAATAATATCACAGGAGACATAAAAAAATAATAGCAATAACAATTTACACTAATAAATATTCATCAATTATTACAGTAGTCAAAAAAAAAATTACCTTATAAGAATTAAAAGAAAGTCACCTGCAATTTTAAAGGAACAACGCGACAAACAAAATTATACTATAAATATAGGGAGTAACGATGACATTAATGATAAAATATCTATTTAAAACAACAAGAGGCAACAAAAAAAATCCCTTAATAATGAGTAGGAAATAATATCACGGTAGGCATAAAAAAATAATAGTAATAACAATTTACACTAATAAATATTTATTAATTATTACAGTAGTAAAAAAAATTTACCTTATAAGAATTAAAAGAAAGTCACCAGTAATTTTAAAACAACGCGACAAAAAAAATTATACTATAAATATAGGGAGTAACGATGACATTAATAATAAAATATCTATTTAAAATAACAAAAAGCAATAAAAATTGGGTTCCCTACCAATTAAAAGCTGAGAATGTGCATAAATATTAATGAGTTGTGATTTTATTTTATTAAATAACAAATTATAATTAAATGACAACAAGAAGCAATCCCATCTTTAATATTTTAGAATATAATTACCTTTTGATCAATTATGATTTATTTTTTATCTTTTTGTATAGATACTTTTCAAGAATACAAGTAAAAACAAAGGGACATCATTTGATATCTCATTTTTTATGTTCAAAAATCATTTGTCATAATCTGTGAATTTTGCTTTCTACAAAATTTTCTTACAAACCTTTTTATATTAAATAAAAAATATTTTCAAAATATAAAAAATATTTAATATTTTTTATTTAATAAATAAAAAATTATTAAAAGAAATGAATAGAATGATTTAAAATTATTAACAGGAAAAGTGAGAGAAACCAAGCCATTTGAAGTGAATTTCTTATTTATCTAATTAGTATTTTTTTAAAAGGACAATAAAGAAGTGAAATCCCTTATTTTCCCACAATTTTCAATTTTCTACAAGCATGAAAAGGATTCATCTTGCTCAAGAACTTGATGTGTTACATCCTAAAGTCCTAAAGTGGTATTCACAATCAAAGACAAGCTCCACAAACTCTTGCATCAAATTGCGTCAGATCAGTTTCCCAATTAAGCTCCTATTTCACTGCATTCAGAAAAGGGATATGACAAACTGGGAAGATAAAAAGCTATCTTCACCTATCCATCATTTCCTGGTAATCTGAGGCAAAGAGAATCATTGAAACAACTTGTCTCATAAGCATATCAGATTGCACAAATCATTAATCCTTGCCCGAGAGATGTTGGTAAAAGGAAAGACCCTGAAGTTGCCATTATCCATACAGGTCATTGTCAGCTGTTCATTGCTCACCATTGTCTGCAGTTGTAGCATACAACCAGCATTAGTATGAAGCATGACACCACAGGAATTACAACTTCCTGTAAACTTGATGTCTGGTGATATTAATATTTAATAATGGTATGTTGCTAAATGAGTACTCCATTAAATAGCTATTTAATTGCCAAAAAAATTTTGAAGTGGAAAGGGAGTTGAAATACTTAAACCATCTAGTTACCATTGCAGGTAAACAAGCAGAAAAGAAAAGGTTCGAGTGAGCACATGGTATTCCCTTTTTGTTTAATTCTATTTAAGTTCCTTTTATAATGTGGTAACCTAGCAGTTAATGGCAACAAACTACCAATTAACTTCTCTTCATTTTGTAGTAAACAACTTGACAAACAATGCCAAACATATCGTGGAATTTCGTTTAGAAGAATTCACACTTCAGTTAGGCATAATGTTCATCCGAAATTGCAAAAGAGAAATCATCTCTGAGATAGCTATTGTTAGGTATTTTTAATTTGGGAAATGGTAACAGGAAGCTGTTTACCTCACAAGAGGTTTCTCTATCTTTGCAGTGCCAGCTTGCAAAAGGGATACAGTCAACATATGGACACCATGTGCAATAACTGTTGATGTTGATTCCATGAAGAACTGCCACAAGACAACCAGCCAACCTGCAAACCGAAGAAGCTTTTTACCTAAGATTTCAGGCATGCCAAAAAGCACTAGTGATAGAAGACAGCTAGCCATACAAATTAAACAGACTAAAAACAACTTACATTAGGCTGAAAAGGATAAGAGAAACAATCCTGAGAACTGGTCTGTCCAGCTTTTGCTTCAACTTTAACTTGATATAATTCTTGACATCATAATCAAGGAGACTTTCTTTATTTGGAGCTAATTGTTGGAGCTGAGGGCTGGATAAAAAAACTGATCCAAGAAGGAATCCTGATACAAAACCTCCAATGCTTGAAAAATTGTCCACATAAGGCAGAAAACCAAGGACAAAATTGCACACAAAGACAAGGACTAATGATGCTAATGCTGAAATCTGCAACCAACAAAAAAAAAAAGATCAATTCAAGCAGAACAATGGGAGAAGACAATGAGGGCAAGAAGAAGCACCTTATTGGCATGAAATTCCCAGTTCCAAATAAGTTCAGCAAGTAAAGTTCCCAGTAATCCAAATAAAGCACCAGAAGAACCAACAGCTGGAGTGTTTTGGACAAACATAGAAGCCATCAAGGCACCCACAAAAGCAGACAGTGTATAGATTATACCAATCCTTACTGCAAACAAAAAAAAAAGGAAGTGGTCATAAAATTGAACATTATAGAAGCATTTCTATACCTTTTTTTTGTGCCACTTAAAATCAAAATTAGAACTCGAAACGGAAATGTGAAAACATTAAAAAAATTACTTGGTCCAAACTCCTGCTCTAGATGAATTCCCACAAAGATAACACTGCAGAGATTGATGAGGAGGTGGAAGAGTCCAGCATGCAAAAATGGGAATGTGAAAAGGCGCCAGGTTTGATGATATTTCGTCAAAAATGTTCGTCGAAGAGCTCCCATTTCATCTAACCTGCACTAACAATGTTAGTTGATACTTAAGATAAATGATTTAGTTAATGCAGTTAATTTTCTGTTTTGATTAGTTACTTTCTGTTACTTGATGCAAGCAAGCTGCATCAGTCACCTATGTATATAAACAGCTTGATACTTCTTTCAATAACAACTAGAATGAATTCATTCTTCTCTACACTATTCATGATGATAAACAAACAATGCCATCCTCGCATCCCAAGTTAAACAATAAAAAGACAATATTGCATTTTTCTTTCATTGTATGCTTCCAAATTAATAAAAATCCCTAGATTCAATTGTTACTTAATTAGTTTTACCAAATAGATAGGAATTGAAACCTAAATTATAGAATGAATCAAGAAAAGAAAGGAATTGAGGAAGAACAGTTAATTACTTGGACTGAGAGGGACCTAAGAGTGGATTCTCGGGGAGAGGCTGAAACGAGCACCTTCCCAGAGCTGGGAAAGCGCAATAGCCATGAGAGTTGCTCCAGCAATCGTTGATCAGCATCGTCGCTATGAATACTCCGATGTGGATTATCACGAACACTGACACCACCCACGTATCGCTGCGGTGGCGCCGCCGTGGCGAGCCGGATTTGACCAAATTGGTCTTCGGATCTTGGGGAATTTCCGGTGGGAATATGGGGGGAGGGGAGAGCTTGATGTCGATGAAATCTGAATTTTCTACCGCCATTGAATTTTCCAGGAAAATTCAAGATTGTTTTGTGTGTGTGCGAGAGAGAGAGAAAAACAGTTGAGTAGTTCGTTGAGATTGGCGGGAAATCTACTTCTTTATGATAAGAGGGGATAAATAAAAGTAAATATGCTTCGACTCCAACAAACGGATCCGTGGCGCAATGGTAGCGCGTCTGACTCCAGATCAGAAGGTTGCGTGTTCGATTCACGTCGGGTTCAATATCCCGATCCGTAAAGCTACCAACGGATCACATTTTATGTTGCAACTTTTTTAACCCATAATAAATTCTCTGTTTTCTTTTCGGTGGACCCTTATTATTAACGTGGGCATTGGGCATTACTGGACTCCTTCGAACTGGGCCTGCTAGCGTATTACAATGCGTGATTCCTGTTCTGCAGTCTGCACACATTTCTTTAGATTAATTATATTTTGACGTTGTTTTTTAATGAAAAGTTATCATCTCAAACTATCTTTTTATATCATTTTTACATTCGGTTGATTTGTGTATATTACATGATTAATAGGTTAACTATTATACATGAATGATGAATGTACCCATCAAATATATTGTTAATCATTCAATGCACGTTCAAATGTCATTTTTCTTAAATTTTTTAATTTGGAACTCACCTAATTAACGTCTTTGTCTCCCTAATGGGTCAACGGAGTACCCCACAAGCTTAAATCCTTTGAATCCGTTATGAGATTAATATTTGCTCGGGTGTTTAGTCACATTTAAGATTTTTTGCCCCTCCCCAAGAACGTGTCCTAAGGGATTCGAATTCAAGTCCCCTACAAGCCTAGATTACATAACCAATTGAGTCACACCCATTTAGGTAAATGTCATTTTTCTATATCATAAATAATTTTTTTTTTCAATATTAAACAAGGCCAAAGCAACCTAAAGTAAGACACAATTAACCAGTCATACGAGAGAAAACAACCCTTGACGACTCTTGCTTAAGAAGATTAGTAAAGTGTTGGGAGAAATCTCCACAATAGCATTATTGCAGAAAGAACTCGAATGTAGTCTAAGAAAATAATCACACACATGATACTTAACCGAGTGTTATAACATCACCTTTCACTTATCTTCGGGTAAAGCTCAGATATCATGAAAGTATAGTATTTGAACATCCTTTTAGCGTCAGTATTTATGATAACGATAAAATAGGGCTGGACAAGAATCCAAGACCCGGTTTGATCTCGAAAAAAACCGACCAAAAAAAAATACATGCATGGGTGGGTGGGTCGGGTAGGTCCTCGGGTCGTCGATTGAAAAAATTCAGTTTCATATGACTTCGGTCGATCGAGCTTGGTTGGCTTAAAAATATTTCGCATACGCCCAAACCCGGTCGTTAGTGTAAATTGTAAACTTCATTTCATTTATTCCACCCATGAGTCTCAGTTGAGGGTCATAACAAATGTTGACCACTTAGAATCTGGTAACACATCCTCGGCCCTCCAAACATCATAACATATCCTCTCACCCCACAAACCCTAGCCGTCTCCCTCTCACCCCTATAGCGTCGTCACAACCCTAGCTCTCTCCAGATCCACCTGTCTCTGGCTCTATGAGCCTCACCCCTATAGTGTCGCCCCTTCACATCTCTTCCTCTCTTCATCGCTCAGTCTCTTCCTAAACCAGAGTCGTCGTCTCTCTGTCGTCCCCCTTTCCTCATGGCGTACGACCGACCTTCACAGCACATATGTGACATGGAACCGAGCCATGGAGGAAGCTTGTTCACATATATACCATGGTTCGAGCCTTCAAGGAAGCTGGTTCGCATATCTGCCATGGTTCGAGCTCTGGTTCGCAGATCTGCCATGGTCAATGCTAAGATTGTTTGTTGAAGCAAATGCGCCAGATCCGGTGTTGTTGATTTTTTGTTGAATTTGAAAGATTTTTTTTTTTAAAAGATCGATATTTTTGCTTTAGATTTGTTTAATCGTCTTTGTTCCCTTCATACTTTTGTTTCTAATCTTTCTTTTGATTGGTTGAATCCACAACAGTGTGAATCCGTCCGCCAACCTGCCGACCCACCCTATCTGAAGGCATGAACGATCGAAAATGGGCTAAGTTTTATCCTTTTCGGTTTGGTTCTGATTGGGCTCGAATCCGACCAAACCCGACCGTTGTCTAGCCCTACGATAGAATCTATATGATTATGATTTTATATATTTCAAAGCTCTCTACAATCCAACACTTATGGAATGAACTTCAAAGTTTTTTCTTTACACTAGAGCACACTCCTAAGTTATAATAGAACTGCTTTGGCGCTTCTGACATCTCATATCTCTAATTAATCCACTATATGCCGCTTAATTTGAAGGTTTTATGATAAACAAAGCCATTTTCTAGCCTATGGAAGGCATCTTGTGAAAAGACCTAAGACAACAACTTCTCTCTACTCATACTAAAGAGTTTTCGTCATAGCTTTACCATGACCACTCTATTGTAGGTAAAAATACATTGTACTATATCATAAGAAGATCACATACTATAAGAAAATGTCCACTCTTGACCATCCTTCCATATCAACAAGATGGACCGGTGCGATGCACTAGTGAACAATGTGTGGGAATATAATTCCATATTATTTGAAAAAATAATATATGTCTATGTTAAATTCCAAAAAAATAAATAAAAACACGAATGATACAATGTATTCTATACAACTCTCGCAAGATATAATGGTAAAATTCAAAACAAAATTGAATTTATGTAATTAAATACATATGTTTAAAAAATGCAAGCATATAGAGCCCGCAGTCTCTACAACCTGTCACCTTTCCCGTTGTTCGTCGTTCATCTCTTCTTCCCTCTCTTTCACATCTCTTCTTCCTTTTGTGTCTTCCATTCTAATTACCGCTACACAGAGAAAATTTCGCTTCAACGACGTTCACAATTTCTATGATATTTAGTCAAAATTCGGTTCTTTTCATAACTCAGTCATCCACTAGTGCAGAAAAGGGATTCTACATCGGAGTTTACACATCGGTTTATTAGAAACCGATGTGTAAAACGAGGCGGTGGCACTTTTGAAATTAAAACCAAAGTATTACACATCGGTTTAGAAAATAACCGATGTGTAAAAAGTTTTCACATCGGTTATTTCTAACCGATGTTTAAAATTAACATAAAAAAAATTTAAAGTCAGAATTTTTAACATTCTACATCGGTTCTTAATTAACCGATGTGTAAAATAGTGATTAACCACATCGATTTCTAAATAACCGATGTAGAAAATTATAAAGAAAAAAAATAGAAATTAAAATCTTACTTTTACACATCAGTTTTTATTAACCGATGTATAAAATTAAAAAAAAAATTCAGAAGATAAAAGTTTAATGTTTACACATCGGTTTTACCATAACCGATGTGTATAACATTGTTAACACATCGGTTTTTCAAATAACCGATGTGTAATATTCCCAATTTTTCTCTTTCCCTCCTTCTATTCCGCCCCCTACCCATTCTTCAGTTTATGAACCCTAGCTAAAACAGAAAACACTCCCTCCCTCTGCTAACGCCCGTTCATCTCCTCCGTCATCTCCTCCCTTGTCTCCAACCCTACCTCTGCCTCCGCTAACACTCCCATTCTTTCTCTGCTAACGCGCGGCTCACTGTCCCTCCCAGAAAACCCCATTCCTCACCTCCATTGCCCCTCACAGAGAGCTCCTCTTCGCTGCTATCACCTCCCAGAAAACAGGTCACACACACTCACTCGCCCCATTGGCGTGCAAGAGAGGAAGACCATTTAAGAGGTAACTAACATCCATCTTCCTTTATTGCTGTTGTTTGTTTGCATTGTTGTTGACAACTTAGTAATATTCAGCTTTAAATGATTCAATGGATTTAGTTGTATTTAAACTCTTGGAGATGAAATGTTCGATGAAAAGCCTGAGTGGTTATAGTGTTATCTTCCATGCACTGCTCTCTGATTTCTCTTCTGGTTTTTAGTAACTTTATGGGTTTTGTTAGTGCTGATGATTGATGGAATATTTCTAGTATAAATAGAACATGTTAAATGCTTGTAAAAATGATGATTTCACTTGCTTCTTTCCAATTTGCAACCTTTTGTTAAAGCAAAGAGATTGGTCACGATGTGTCAAATATGAACCTGCAGCATGCATGTGCCACTTTGATTAGATGCTTATAGGTTTTTAGTGTTATGAAGTGATAAAAAAAATTGGGTTTTACTGAACTCAACGAAAACAGAGAAGTGAGGCTTACTTTGTATTGTTTATATTGCAATGACATTGGTTCTACTGCACTTTTAATTGTTTCCTCCTTTATTCTGAGACCAAAAGTTAAATTAAGCCATTAAGCGATGTTAACATTGTGAGTTAGTAGAATTGTTGGCTGCAAATTTGTTTTCTCTAGAATGCTTTTTTTTGGGCCCATTGTTAACAAAGTGTTTATCCCTATGAGCCAGCTGTTAAAGACGTGTTCCCTTCTTCTTCTTCATCTTCCTCGTCTTGATGCATTTTCTGTTCTTCATATTATTGCTAAATAGCCAGCTGCATTTTCTGTTTTAGAAATGGAAAAGTCAGTTCATGAAATATGACTTTTTGTATAGGTACACTCAGTCCGAGCAGAATATTAAGCAGAATATTCATTAATTATTCATTACGGTTTCCGGCTGAGTGTTCTTCCCACACCCGGTAAGCTTTCTCCTCTCCATTTTTCTCGTTTGGTTTTTGTTTGCATTGTGCTTGGGGATTGGAGTGTTTTATTATTTTTCTTAATATTAATTATTTAGTAAAGCCTTAGTTTCCCGTTTGAGATGCAATACTAATGAGCGTACGTGTATGTGCTTAATGTACCGCTCATTGTGTTGGATCTTGAATTGTCCAAAGTTGGACAGTTTGGGAAAAAACTTTTTCTTAATTGAGTTAAAATAGTTATTCATTGATTCTAATGTTATATACTTGATGAAAGTTCGGATTGATAAATTTCCTTTCGTTCTCCGGGTGCATACTTTATCGTGGTGGATGTCATCACGTTCAAGTAGTGTACGTCGGAATATGTGCATGTCCAATATGTGAAGAAGGAACATGTTACCATCAACTGCAACATGGAAGGAAGACGGTTTACCTTGGGCATCGGAGATTTCTCCGACGTAATCATCCTTATCGTAGATTGAGAAAAGCTTTCAATGGACTTCCGGAGAATGAAATTGCTCCGGTGGCCTTGACTGGAGAGCAAGTTTATGAAAGGGTGAACAACACTAATGTTATCTATGGGAAGACCCGGAAGAAGGCTACCGAGAAGAAAATATGGAAGAAGAGGTCGATCTTCTTTGATCTTCCATATTGGTGCAAGCTTGATGTAAGACATTGTATTGATGTGATGCATGTAGAGAAAAATGTGTGTGACAGTTTAATCGGAACGCTTCTCAACATTCAAGGCAAGACAAAGGATGGTGTGAATGCTCGCCTGGATCTAGTTGCGATGGGTATACGAGAGCAGTTAGCTCCACTTAAAGTGGGGGATAAGAAGACTTATTTGCCCCCAAAGATGTCATACTTTATCAAAAAAAGAAAAAGAAGTTTCGTGAATGTCTATGGGGAGTCAAAGTGCCACAGGGTTACTCTTCAAATATCAGAAGACTTGTCTCAATGAAAGATCTCAAATTAGTTGGCTTAAAGTCTCATGATTGTCATGTCTTGATGCAACAACTACTACCGGTGGCCATTCGTGACATATTGCCTAAAAAAGTCAGACATGCCATTACTAGGTTATGCTTATTCTTCAATGCTATATGTAGCAAGGTCATTGACACTAAAAATTTGGATGAGTTGGAAAATGATGCAGCCATTGTATTGTGCCAATTGGAGAAGTATTTTCCACCTTCATTTTTTGACATCATGGTTCATTTGATTGTTCATCTAGTGAGGGAGATTAGATTGTGTGGTCCCGTTTATTTAAGGTGGATGTACCCGGTTGAGCGATACATGAAGATCCTGAAAGGATATATGAAAAATCCACACCGTCCCGAAGCATCTATTGTTGAAAGGTATGTTGTAGAAGAAGCTATTGAGTTTTGTACAGACTAGATGTCAGAAGCGGAACCTGTAGGGCTTCCGAAGTCTCGTCACGAAGGAAGATATGATGGTAAGGGTGCACGAGGTATCACTGTTAAGAGCATGGATCGGGAGGAAGTGCTTCAAGCACATTTGTATATATTGAATAACACTGATGAGGTTGAACCATACTTATGTGAGCATAAAAGCATCATCAATGAAACTTACCCTAGAATGAATGAAAAATGGTGTTTGAACAAGCATAACAAGACTTTCTTGAACTGGTTTAAAGAAAAAATTGCAAAGGATGGTACTGCTTCTGATACATTAAAATGGCTAGCACAGGGGCCTAACTTTGATGTCATATGCTGGAGTGGGTACAATATCAATAAGTTTTCCTTCTATACAAAGTCCCAGGATGACAAAAGTACTATGCAAAACATTGGGGTTATGGTCGTCGCCGAGTCCATGCATTTCTCTAGTTCGAAAGATAAAAACCCTGTTATGGCATCAATTTCATACTTTGGAATCATTGAAGAGATATGGGAGGTTGATTACACGAAGTTTAGAGTACCTGTTTTTAAATGTCAGTGGGTCGACAGTAACAATGGTGTGCAAACCGATGAGTTAGGATTCAAATTGGTGGACCTTAGTAAGGTAGGTAATAAAGAGGAACCTTTCATCATGGCATCCCAAGCA
This sequence comes from Sophora flavescens, assembly GCA_030762895.1. Taxonomy (NCBI): domain Eukaryota; kingdom Viridiplantae; phylum Streptophyta; class Magnoliopsida; order Fabales; family Fabaceae; genus Sophora; species Sophora flavescens. Next base: position 51,791,929 of record CM061067.1, on the reverse strand, counting down.
AAACAAGTGTTTTATATCCGTGATCCTTCTAACAAAAGGTGGTCAGTGGTTCTCCAGGGAAAAAACATGTATAATGGTAGTGAGGGAAATCACGATTCAACTCTTGATATTTCTGATACTCCTTCTTTCTCAACACGAGTGCCTAATTTCAATGAGGAAAATGAAGTGGATGATGTACATTCTACTCGTAATGATCACCAAGAAGGGTTATGGGAGAACTTTACTAATTGACCACAAAGTAAGTTTAGTTTGATATTACCATCAAGTTTGGCATATTATATGTTTACGTTGATATTTATAAGTTATATTTATGTACGTTGATCGATATTTATAAGCTATGTTTGATATTTATCCTGACATACTGATGAGTGTGATTTTACCTCATTTTTCATGTACATTTCGGCATGCATTTGCATATAGTTAGGCCAATTTAGTGTTGATTTTGTATAGTTTTTCCTTTGGAACGGATGAGGTGGTTTCTGTGTGTTGTTTTGCAGGATTTAATGAAAAAATGCCCAGAAATCAGCCTTGGTAGAGCTTGGCTGAAAAAGAGCTTGAAAAGTGAAGGTTATGAGCCAAACAGATAGTATCACGGCCTAGCCGTGATGGACCTCACGGCCGTGAGGGAACAGTAGCTGAAGAAAGAATTGAGCCAAAAGTCAGAAGCTGTCACGGCCTAGCCGTGATGGCTATCACGGCCGTAACCTGCTAGTTGGAAAAGTCAGAAACGATCACGGCCTAGCCGTGATGGATATCACGGCCGTGATGAATAAGTGAATGAAGAGGCGCCCAAGTCAGAGACCATCACGGCCTGGCCGTGATGGCCATCACGACCGTGACGGGCGACGGACCTATAAATAACAAAGACACACAGATGAGAAAAGGGGACTAACTTCTAACCTAAAATAATCTGCACTTGGAGGCAAGGCCGAGGTGGCGGCTGGAGAGGGTTTCTACCCAAAAAGGGGGCGTTTTCTCTGCTCTTGGATGGAGAGAAGATTGGAGGAAGCTTGTCTATGAGTGTTCTTCATCCCTTCTCTTTTTCCTTTTTGTATTTCCTTATCATGAGTAGTTAAATCCCCATGGTTTGGGTTAGATTTAACTTTTCTGAACTTGTTGTAATTGATTTTGTATTTTAATACAAGTTTCTATTTCTTTATGAGTATGTGATTCTGTGTTTAATGCTTTCCTTGGATTAGCTACCCATAGGACTGATTTGTTGCTTTGATAGATGAATGGAAGGTTGGTATTAAGGCATGCTCATGAATCATATGCCAAGTAGGTCAAGAATCTAGACATAGGTGTTGGCTGCTTGCAATCTTATAAGTCTTAACTTAATGCAAAATCTCAAGTTATTCCACCTAAGACATTAGGGTTTAATTTGGGGTTTTAGGCTCAATGCACCTAAGACATTAGGCTTGAGTACTTTAGAAAATGCTTGATTGGCATAATTGAATTAGGACTTGTGTTGATTACCATTTCATTGCAATTAAGGGAGGATTAGTGTAGTCTAAACCCGACAATTCTAACCACATCCCTGTTTGCATACCAAGTGTTTGACAAAATTACAAAAAGACAAAAATATTTTATTTCTTTAGTTTTAATCTCTCATATTTTAGATTAGTCTAGATAGTTGTTGAATTTGCGAATTGGTAATTGACATCCAATCCCCGTGGATACGATAACCGGTCTCACCACCGTATTACTTGATTGCGACAAGGTGCACTTGCCTTTATTTATATATCTTTAAAATACACGCATCAAGTTTTTGGCGCCGTTGCCGGGGATTGGTTTTGTCAATATCATTAGTAACAAATGAGACAACTAGTTTAGACATTTTTTATTTTATTCTTCTGTATATAATTGATCTCTTTCTTTTGTTAGTTTTGTATATATTTGTTTTTGTATTTCTTTGATCTTGTGCTTAATTGTCTGTGAGGTGAAAAATTGATTAGATAGGATCATGGACTACAATTGGTATCAACCATCTGATGCAGAAAGTGAATTATCCGAGCCGCATTGCGGGTAGATATCTTTGCAGTTGGCCGTAAAAATCCAACAAGTGAGTGATGAGCTGTCAAGGGCAACTGTCCCTCCTCCACCAATGGTAGGTTGTTCTGAATGGGGAAATCAATTTCCCAACACTTCTACTCCATGGTGGGGGAACCCTCCAAACAATACTTTGATGGATGAAGGGGAACATTGGGAATCTTCCACACCTTGGTATGATGAGCCATCCCCATTGGAAGTTGCTTGGGAGAACTTCAAATCCGCATTCCCAGTCGAGGTTGAGCAACCTATCCCGGATAGTCAATCTCACCTAGAGGCTGTTTTGGAGAACTTCATGGCAACAACAATGGAAGAATTAAAGAATCAAGAAGATGCCATTCGAAGTCTCGGGGTACGTATTGAGGAACTCTCTAACCTACTATCCAAAATGCCAAATGAGGGCTTGATGGATGATGATGAAAATGATGCAATGATGGATGAGGAGGAAGAAGAAGAAGTGGGAGCAACCGAGTCAAGAAGTGAAGACCCTGTTTTGGAGAACATAGTTGCACCACTCCCCATTGAACCCTTGACTAAAGAGCCTGAAAGGAAGAGGCATTTGGAGGATAACTATGTCACCATGCTCGGGGATGATGAAGAACTTGTGAAATTAAATGATGCTATTGGCCCCTATGCATGTGTGGAATGTGATGGGAGAAACACTTGTGTGGTTTGTGCGGAGATTTCTGCATATTTGGAAGGTGATGGATTTGGCGATGCTGAGAGTGAAGATGGTACGAGGCTTGAACAACACCAATGATCCTCTCGATTTGTTTGCCACCTCACATTTTAAAGCAGTCAACAATGGAGTTCATGCCTCTGCCTGAGGTTGAACCCCATTTTTATTGGGAAGATTTTATGGATAAAGGGGTCATCTTTGACCCGAGAGGAATTGAAAAGCGCTTCCCAGATGAAGAAGTCAGCATGAATTTCGAGCGCTCACTTCCACATTTTTGCTGCAAACCGTGGGATCCAAGTGAAAGATCTCACATGGTTAGCATCCCTTGGTCCTTATACCACAGGTTATGGGATCCAGGTGGATGCTTCTTAATAAGTCAAGCTAGTGACGTTAAAGAAGCGCTTATTGGGAGGCAACCCAACTTTTCTTAACCCTTCTCTTTAGTTAATTTTGTTTTTGCTTTAACCTCTTGAATAATTTGAGAAGCTCAAGAGGTTTGTTAATAATTTTGTTAAGTGTCTTCAGATTTTGAATAAAGGAAGGAGAAAAAGAGCAGGGAGAAACAGAGCCAAAAAGCATGTGAGCCAACACCCGCTACCGCCTCGGTAAGCCGTTCCAATTTTTTTTTTTTTTGCTTTATTTTATTTTTCTCTCCTCTCCAACTTGATTGTTTACATTGGGGACAATGTAAATCTTTAAGCTTGGGGTAGGGGTATTTTGCATATGTTCATATCTTGCATTGTAAATATTGCATTCATATAGGTTTAGTCTTGCATGATCACATGAATTGATTGCCCTTGCTTTGATTGAGCTTATGATTGTGAGAACTAAGTGCCAATTAAATTGTGATAGTGGATTTTTGAACCCAATTCTGTTTATTCTTGTGATATGGCTGCAAATGAATATGCTTGAGATGATTTCGGATAGTTGATGATTAGCATATGTTTCTTTAGACTTGTGTTTCTCACTGGTTCTTGAACTGATAAATGTGAGCTTTTGAGCCATTAGGGGGTACTCACTAAATCTGCCCCCATTCTTTGTGTAGAGTGTTATTCCTCTTGGTTTGTTTTCTCTAGAACTCGACTTAAAACCATTTTGAAGCTTAGAAAATTTTTGGAAACATTTTTGAAAATGATTGAGGCAATAGGTATTTTTCTGGCCTTCTGAGCTTTGAATGTGTAAATGCTACCCTTAGTTGCCCAATTTTGAGCCAAAATGAATAAAATGCTTTTCTTGGTACCCTGAAAAATTTTGATACATATACTTGATAAGGGACCTTCTAAAGTATCACAAAAGGGTAAAAAGGTAGTTGAAAGTTTGGGAAAAGAATCAGTAAAAAAAAAATTAAAAAAATCTTGATTTGAAAAATTTCCCCTTCTCCAAATAAAAGGAAAAAAAAAAAGAAAAATAATTAGAGAAGGGGATGACAAAAAATAATAAAAAGAAAAAGAAAGAAAAGAATGGTGGAAAAATGTATTGAAAACCCAAGAAGGAATTTTAGAAGGTGTCCTGTATTGAAATGTTTGATACTTAGTCTAGCCTTTTGAAATTTCCCTTTCTTGTTATTCCCACCTAAAGATTAATCCCATGGCCACGTTACAACCAAATAAAGACCTCTTGATTCTTAGGTGTTTTCATAAATATAGTGGAGATTTGGTTGATAGTCAAGCATATGGTAGGAATCATTCCTTGAGGAAAATGGAGCGAATTGTTATATATACTTGAACACTTGAGTGAATGAGGCAAGAAAGAGAGCCAAGCAAATAAACAAGCTTGGGGTGAGCTACAAGTGAGCAAGAGTGCCCGAATCAGTGAGAATGTGAGTCTAGGAACTTAAGCCCCTAATTGGACTTGAATTGATTGTCTCTTGCTGAATTGTTTGAATTGCCTGTTACTTGGATCATTTTACTCGGGTTCTTGGTTCACTATCCATGCTTTGACTGTTTATCTCTTCTGGCCTTAGTTTTTGCTTGAGGACAAGCAAAGTCTTAAGCTTGGGGTGATTTGATGAGTGTGATTTTACCTCATTTTTCATGTACATTTCGGCATGCATTTGCATATAGTTAGGCCAATTTAGTGTTGATTTTGTATAGTTTTTCCTTTGGAACGGATGAGGTGGTTTCTGTGTGTTGTTTTGCAGGATTTAATGAAAAAATGCCCAGAAATCAGCCTTGGTAGAGCTTGGCTGAAAAAGAGCTTGAAAAGTGAAGGTTATGAGCCAAACAGAGAGTATCACGGCCTAGCCGTGATGGACCTCACGGCAGTGAGGGAACAGTAGCTGAAGAAAGAATTGAGCCAAAAGTCAGAAGCTGTCACGGCCTAGCCGTGATGGCTATCACGACCGTAACCTGCTAGTTGGAAAAGTCAGAAACGATCACGGCCTAGCCGTGATGGATATCACGGCCGTGATGAATAAGTGAATGAAGAGGCGCCCAAGTCAGAGACCATCACGGCCTGGCCGTGATGGCCATCACGGCCGTGTGTGGGCGACGGACCTATAAATAACAAAGACAAAGACAGAGAAAAAGGGGACTAACTTCTAACCTAAAATAATCTGCACTTGGAGGCAGGTGAGGTGGCGGTGGAGAGGGTTTCTACCCAAAAAGGGGGGGCGTTTTCTGCTCTTGGATGGAGAGAAGATTGGAGGAAGCTTGTCTATGAGTGTTCTTCATCCCTTCTCTTTTTCCTTTTTGTATTTCCTTATCATGAGTAGTTAAATCCCCATTGTTGGGGTTAGATGTAACTTTTCTGAACTTGTTGTAATTGATTTGGTATTTTAATACAAGTTTCTATTTCGTTATGAGTATGTGATTCTGTGTTTAATGCTTTCCTTGGATTAGCTACCCATAGGAATGATTTGTTGCTTTGATAGATGACTGGAAGGTTGGTATTAAGGCATGCTCATGAATCATATGCCAAGTAGGTCAAGAATCTAGACATAGGTATTGGCTTCTTGCAATCTTATAAGTCTTAACTTAATGCAAAATCTCAAGTTATTCCACCTAAGACATTAGGGTTTAATTTGGGGTTTTAGGCTCAATGCACCTAAGACATTAGGCTTGAGTACTTTAGAAAAGGCTTGATTGGCATAATTGAATTAGGACTTGTGTTGATTACCATTTCATTGCAATTAAGGGAGGATTAGTGTAGTCTAAACCCGACAATTCTAACCACATCCCTGTTTGCATACCAAGTGTTTGACAAAATTACAAAAAGACAAAAATATTTTATTTCTTTAGTTTTAATCTCTCATATTTTAGATTAGTCTAGATAGTTGTTGAATTTGCGAATTGGTAATTGACATCCAATCCCTGTGGATACGATAACCGGTCTCACCACCGTATTACTTGATTGCGACAAGGTGCACTTGCCTTTATTTATATATCTTTAAAATACACGCATCACATACTGACAAGTTTTTTTTTGTTTTGTGTTTAAACAGGTATACATGACTGATCATGAGGATATCCCTCCTTCATGCAGCGGGTTAGAGACCCCGTCTACCGGTAGAAAGGGTAGACGTGCCACACGGATGAGGAATTTGACTGCCAACCGTGGGTCAAATCAAAGGATAAGAGTAGACTTTGATAATAACCTCAAACCTATTGGGCCAATGGAAGATCAGTTTACCAGTTTTGTGGCGACCCTTGCTAGGAACAGGCCCAGTATACTCATTGATAGGTGGAGAGATGTACCGGCGGACGTGAAGGAGCAGATATGGGAGAGTATTATGTTATCTATACTTCTACGTCCTATGTTTGTCTGTATCTACTTTATTTTTATCTCAATAATATCATACAGTAATTCGTTGATTCTTTTGGTCTTAATGTAGTTGACCTTTGACATACCGGATACATACGCTATGAAGAAGCGTTTGCTAAAGTATGCTGGAGAGCGTTGGAGGGCTTTTAAGGCCGACCTGGGCAGATACTATATATTCAATCCAAAAAGTAAAAAGAACCCACTTGAGGTGTATCCGTTTCTTGACAAGGCGACGTGGGATCGCTTTGTTCAGAGTCAACATGATCCCAGCTTTCAGGTTAACTTATTTGATTTGTCTCTAAATTTATGTAATTGCATTAATTTCATTTACTTATGTAATTTAATTGTCTTTTATTTATAACAGGAGAAGAGGAAAAAGGGGCAGAAAAACCAAAGCAAGAATGTCTACCCCCATGTCATGTCTCGTGGGGGATATAAAAAGCTTGTTCAGAAAATGGTTGAAAAGGAAAAGAAAGCACGTCAGGAAGCAGCATCTCAGGCGGATCCTAATGCTGAAACTCTTCCAGAGGTTGTTGATCCACCTCCACCCCCACGCCATCGTTCATGGAAGAGGGTCCGACAAAGAAAAACGGGACAATATACATCCGAGGAGGCCCGCCAAGTAGCTGAGAGGATTGTAAGTATAGTTTGTTGTAATTGTCATTTTAAGATTGTTACCGAATTGTAATGTGACCTGATATTTTATGTGATAGGATGCCTTGGATGATCAGCTAACCTAAGGAACCTTTGTTCCTAGAGGACGCAATGATATCTTATCTACGGCTATCGGTAAACCAGACCACCCGGGCCGTGTCATTGGTGTGGGATGGGGAGTCGGCATTCGCCAATACCATGGTTCATCTTCACACCAATGCCACAGGGATGTTGAAGCAGATAGAGCACGACTAAAACAGGAGATTGCAGCTGAGCTTCAACAGGAGATGGCCGAGCGATTTGCCCAAAGAGATGGCAATATTGACTTATATGTCCCAGCAGATGACAGCCGATGTCCAACCCTCTATCCAACCCTCTGTCCATGTGAGCACTAAGGGCTCATGTGATCCTCCTCATCATCCTGAAAATGATGATGATAGTGATGATGATGATGATGACGACCCTGATAGGTGTGAGCTGTATGTTGATGATCATCATCATCGCCGCTTAGTGGCATTGGGTAGGGCACATACTAACTTAGGTAATACCATACACCATCGGTTATTACCGGATGATCAGCTGAGGGTGTCTGTTGAGATTATTCCAGATGATGATGCTCGAGTCCCTGTGCCCACTGAGGAGGTTCAAACAGTGGGTCAGGCCCCCGGTAACTTCATCCTCTGGCCAAGAAGACTGGTCAACTTTCTTGTTGCATCTGAGGTATTCTGTTAGTTGTGTTTTTCTATATTCATAGTTGAAATAATTTATTATTGTTTCAAGATAATGCTTTATTTTTATTCGTTATAGGATGTTGGAAATGATATTGTGCCTAAAAGGTCGGATCTAGGAAGACCAGAGATGTCTGCTCCTGCCAGGGTATTCATTTGACCATTTAGTTAATAACGAATTAAATAACTTAATTATCCGTGATTACTAATATATATCTATGTTGTTTAGGGTATCGACAAAGGGGCACCTGGCCATGGTGATGTTTTTAAAGTTCTGGCTATACAGGTTGTCATCATGGAGAATGACGCAGCCTTGGTAAGGTTGGAACATGATGCTAGCCCTGGTGAACTGTATATACCAAAGAAGGAACTTATGGAGCTGGTACTCAATAAAGAAATGGCCAGTTCTGCACACACATCGTTTTGGTGCACGTAAGTACATTTTATTTATAAGTTAAGTACGTAATTAATTTTTAAATACTATGATAATTAACATGTTTTTCCAATATATTAGGTATCTGCATCGTATGTTAGTCGATCAGGGTAACCTCGCCCTTTATGGGTTCATCGACCCCTTGTTCATTCAGGGTGATGTTCTCCTAGCATCGGAAGACCCGGTCACTACCATACGTGATATACTTGCCCGAGACGATCATCAATTCTATCTTGCGCCTTATCTCAATAAGTAAGTACCGGTTATTTAAGTATAACTATATATGACTTAGTCACTAACTGTTCCGTAAATACAGCCGGCATTGGCAACTGTTGCTCTTGTACCCAAGAATGAACGTCGTGGTCTTCTTCTGCTCATTGGGAAATAAGCCGGCGAATCAACTGAAGACGATCATCGAAACGTAAGCATTAAAATACTTTATAATCAGTAATGCAATTGTTTTAATTATCTGAAATCTATTAGATATACTTTAATTAATGTTTTTGTCATGATAGGTCTATTAATGCAACCCACATGTTGCGTGGTGAAAGGTGTACTCGGGCTATCAGATGGATTATTCCCAGCATAAGATATTTATTAGTTCAAATACATCAAATGCAGTGGGTACAATAATTGATTTCTATCTTATTTAATCCCTCATATTCTAATTGGGTTTCATTTGTACGTAGTCACGTATACAACGTGGGTCATGGGAATGTGGCTACTATGTGATGCAGTGGATGTTGGAAATTATCTCCTCCGGGATCACTGAAAGATGGCAGGAGGTAAATGTTAATTGACACAATTAGAATTAATAATATAGATTCGTTATATGTTTTATGTTAGTTTATTACTTAAAAGATATAATCTTTTGTCCAATTAAACTTGCAGATATTCAACAATCCAACTCCATTATCTGATTCTGACATCAACAGCATAAAGAGGCGTTGGGCAACTTTCTTTCTTGAAGTGTACCAACCATAGTTTGTATATATGTAGTTAGTTTAAAAACTTATCATGTACTAGATATAGTGTACATTTGACTGATGATATGTATTAGTGCTCGGGTCTGGTTCAATTCTTCTTCTCTCGTGTTTTGATGTAGCCTTGATAAAGTGTTGTTTTCATTCATTCGAAATTAATTAGGCCTGATGCCCTCTGTTTTCAGATTTTGTGCTCACTAGTCATTTGATGAAATGTCAGTATTTTTAACCATATGTGTAAGAACTGATTGTTTGTGCCAAGAAAATTGAATGAAGTATGTTTTGCTTTTGATATGGTTAAAACTTTGTTGCAATGGTGTCAAAACTGATTTGGTGTTCTGTTGTTGTTTCTTGTTTGATCAGGGTACTGCTGGTTTGTTAGCTTAAACAAGTTCCTGGAATTGATGGTTATGAATTAGTAAGTGCTCTTACTTTACCAATTAGTTTGCCTTGCCCATTTGTTATCTGACTCATGTGATGCCTAAATCACGTGTGGTTAATGCCTTGCTGTTTCTTGTCATCGAATGAACTATAAAAATTTGTGTCTTCCAATTGTATGTGGCTGCTTGTTATCATTTTCTACTAGTTTGGTGCAATAACTACATTATGTTTACCCCAAAATTTACAAGTATGTTATTCGGTATTGATCGCACATCAAAACAGGGGAAATGAATGATTGAAATGTAAATAACAGATTAAAAAAAATGAGATTTGACACATCGGTTCTGCAAAAACCAATGTGTAAATTTCACTTACACATCGGTTTTAATAAAAACCGATGTGTAAATTTCACTTTACACATCGGTTATTTTAAAAACCGATGTGGAAAGTGAAATTTCCACATCGGTTTTTGGGAAAACCGATGTAGAAAGTGTAATTTCCAACTGCTTATCAATTGACAAATTAATTTTCCACATCGGTTAAAAGAAAACCGCTGTTTAAAATATACTTTACACATCGGTTTTATAACCGATGTGTAAAGTGACAATAAACCACATCGGTCGTTTCCACATCAGTTTGAAAACCGATGTGGAAAGCCATAAATAACCGACGTGGAATCCCTTTTCTGTACTAGTGATCCCATCGTTTTTGTGTTTGTTTGGATGATATTTCAAGTTTTTTTAATGTGACATTGTTGGTTACTGCAGCTGTGAAATGATATAGACTGGGAGTGTGTTTGGGAAAGCTTGAAAAAAAAAATTATGCCGATAATCGTTTTTTGTAATCGATTATAATCGGAATATGTTTTTGTTTGGGCCTGTTTACTGAAAAACGATTTTAAGATAATCTATTTCGTCTGGATGGTATAAAAAAATCACATTTACATAACAAATTACGGAAAATGGTATAAAGTTATTTGGTTATATTTATAATAATTTGGTGTTTTTAAAATATTAAAACTTGTTGATTTTTTTTTTAAATATTTGTCATCAATTTTTTTCTATTATAAAAAAATGGAATGAAACTTATAATTTTTTTTTTAATGATTATGAAAACAAACATGTGAAACATGAGAATAGAGGAGCACCTAACATGGTTTTTTTTTTTCAATAGAAACACAATAATGTAATATGACAGAAACACGAGCACCATAAAATTGCCACAGTGCCATTGGTTTTGGATGAAGCATGACTCTGCATGAGTAATGCAATACGATAGAAAAGTTTGCGTCTCATAGGAGCGTGGAAACAGTTGATGGTAAGTTGGGGAAAAGAATCCTGAGATGAAAAATAATCAAGTGAAAGTCATCTAACAATCCTTTTTATCAGATAGCATCAAAATAGTTTTTTCCTAAAAAAAAAAGTTTTTCTTAAAATTTAAGCTTGAAGTCAAACAAAATAGATTATTTTAGAAACTACTTTTTTTGTGAAGTCTACGATGGACCATCTCAAAAGTTGTCCATGTGAAACACTAAAAAATGACCTGTTGTAGCAGGTAAATTCGGTGCCTTTTTGTAAATATAACTTATATTTGGCTTGGCAAAATTATTGACATGCCCCTACCATCACCTTCAACTTATGTCCGATAACCCTCTTCAAGTTTATATCACCATTGAGAACTAAATCCAAGTGATTAGTGTAGGTTAAAAGTTGAAGTTAATCATGGAAGGTAATGGTCAGTCACCCAGCTAGTCGAAAGAATCAATTCACGAGACGAAGGTAAACACTCTACCAATTATTCTTTGTTGGAATGCTTTATTGTGGAAAATCTGTATTAGGAGTTTATTTGGGCTTTGTGTATCTTTTACTCATTTCTGTAGGGTCTGGATGACTTAGAGATTAGTGTAGAAGATGATAGTAACGAGGATATCACTACTGAGGATGAGAGTAATGAGGATGAGAGCAATGAGGATGGGGAAGATTCCAATGGAACTACTGACGAGTCAACAACAGAGCATGTTCATGTCCACAACTGTATTAACAATTTGGATGACATTGCTGCAATGGACCTTAAGCGGCTAAGTCCCCATGAAATTAGGAAAGTTGAATTTGATACTATGGATGTTGCATATGAGTTCTACCATTTGTATGTCACAGGTAGGGGTTTATGGATTTCAGAGGTTTAACATTGGAGAACCGTCAGTGTGAGGAAAAGCCCGAGACATGATGTGGATACCAAGCAAGATTTCGGGTGCACATTGATGTACATGTTAAATTTTTTAATTTAACATGTGTATAATATGTGGATTAGCATTAATTGGTGATTAAATTATAATTAAATTATTAATATATGTTATATAATTTAATTCTTAATTACGTAACCAATTGATGAAATTGTTATTGGGTATTTACTAAGAGTGACCCTATGATGGGATGGGCCATTCTAATGTTAACCCGTTGAGAGGTCCCTACTCTCTGCTGGTAGGTTATAAGGATTGCCTCCCCATTAGGCATTCCAATAGACACACATACTGAACCAACCAGAAAGAGAGAAGTAACTCTCTCACATTCTGATCCACTGTTCAACTCTCTCTCACATTCTGACCCACTGTAATGGATTCTACGATGATGCAAGGTACATAATTATTCTCCTCTCCTTTGATTAACATGTGTAATATGCTATGATTTGTATCATTATGATGTTCTAAACAAATTAGAATTATAGGTAATCCTTCAATTGGTATCAGAGATCAATAGATACATATTATAGCAATTGCAGAATTGGATCAAGAACAACTTTGTACAAATTCGTGGGTTTTGTTTTTCTGAAGTTCTTGAATCAATTCCCGAATGTTATTCGAGTAACATACTCGAAAATCGTTGGATTTTATCAAATAAAACGTAAGAAACCGATGCTTCGCCCCGCGAGTGTATGCTCGCCTCGCGATTCTGGGCATCAGCATCTGTTGGAATTCCAGATTCGCCTCGCGAGATTCTTCTCGCCTCGCGAACCTGAAAGCCAGCAGAACAGTGAAAATGTCATCCTCTCTGGTTCGCCCCGCGACTACTCTTCTCGCCTCGCGACCCCGAAGGCTGACTGTTCTAGGAAAATGAAAGGTTTCTGGGTCGCCTCGCGAACACTTGACTCGCCTCGCGAGAAGACCAAACGTTGCTGACTTTTCACAAGATTCGCCTCGTGAGATACCTCTCGCCTCGCGAATCATTTTATATGGTTAAATCCGAAAATATATTGTATTTTTTAATACTGTACTCTAAGGTTTTGGTCTAAAATTTTGTGATTGTTCCCTACCTTTTTGTGACACTTTGATATGTTATACTCTCCTTGATCATGTGTCATATAGATGGAATTAATTTTAGAGCCTTATGTGAATTAAGTTGTGTGTTCTATGCTACATTTGTTATACAATATAATTTTTCTAATGTATAATTGTAGCATGACTATTGATATTTTGTATAGTTATGAACTCACCTATCGTGGGTATAATTATACAAAATTTGTGTTGTTAAATAATTAATTATTCTAATGTGTTATATTTGTATTATATTAATAATAATTATACCCTATCGGTGTACTATTATTAATGTAATTCGTTATTATACATCGTACTATTGTCTTAAGCTTATGTCAATTATGGTTTTCAAGTACCCTATCGGTATTAGAAATTTTGGTGATGTAAGTTTTGTACATTGTATTATTCTTCTTGTTATATTTCTTGTTTATTATGATTCGGGACCCTTAGGCGGAATTATAATGAATAAGAAATTTGTATTATGGGCAAGATTGGCTGAACACATATATGGAATCATATTACCTTTCAATTCTTAATGATTCCTTATTCTTTGTTTTATGTCAGCCTCCTTCCCAAATTCTGTCAAAACTCTAAATGGGACAAACTATGAGGACTGGAAAGAGTCTCTAGATCTCTACTTAACCATTGCTGACTTGGATCTGGCCTTGAGGGAAGACAAGCTAGCAGCTCTCACAAATGAGTCTACTACGGCACAGAGGATTGCTTATGAGAAATGGGAACACTCTAATAGAGTGTGCCTGAAAGTGATGAGGTATACTATGGAAAAATCCATCAGGCAGAGTATCATAGAGACCGATAATGCTAAGGAATATCAGAAAGCTGTTGGGGAGAAATTTATGACTTTTGAGAAGGCTCAGAAAAGTCAGTATCTTTCCTTGTTTGACAAGACCAAATATGATGGGGTCAGTGGTGTGCGTGAGCATATCATGAAGCTGATGCACTATTACAACAAACTGAAATCTCTTAAAGTTGAAATTGGTGAAAGTACTTTAATCTACCGGGTTCTTGAATCTCTTCCTTCACAATTCGATGTTATGAAGACCTCTTACAATACACAGAAGGCTGAATGGACAGTGGACGAGATGATTGCCATTGTTACACAAGAAGAAGAGTCCATTAAAAAGGGTAAATCACACAGTGCTCATTTTGTTGCATCGATCCAAATCAAACTTCTAAGTCGAGTTCAAGATTTGTGAAGAAAGATCAAAAGGGAAAGAAGAAAAATGCAAAGCAAAGATCTCGCAGCTAAGAAAAGTTTCTTCAAGGGTAACTGCAAGTATTGTAAGAAGTATGGCCACGAGGTAGATGATTGCTATTTCTTGAAAAAGAAACAAGAGAAGCAAGGTATATTCCTGGCTTTAACATGCTTTGAATCCAATGTCATTGATGTTCCTCCAAATACTTGGTGGTTAGATTCAGTGCAACCATTCATGTTGTGAATTCCTTGCGGGGGTTCACAAGCCCGAGGAAACCAAGTGATGCTTGAGTCTAAAATTATTATGGGAGATGGAGCTGGAGTTTCTGTTATTGACATTGGAATTGTTTCTTTACTTTTGCCTTTCGGACATAATTTGCTTTTAAGAGATCTTTGGTATGCACCTTCTATGAGAAGGAACTTGATTTGCTTTACGCTTTGGATAAATGTGGTTACACCTTTAAGTTTGGTAGTGGAAAATTGATTGTTTGTTCAGATTCTATTTCCGTTGGTTCAGGGGTTTTACGTGATGGCCTTTATATGTTAAATCTACATGACATGTCTGTCAATTCTGCTGTTGGAAACAAACGCAGTAGGATTAATGAACATTCTTCTATGTTATGGCATCGACGTTTGTGGCATATTTCTAGGCCCCGTATTGAGAGGCTAGTCAAGGAAGGTATTCTCCATGATCTAGACTTCTCCGATTTTGATACATGTATTGATTGCATCAAGGGCAAATTTCTTTGCCAAGGTTAGGAATAAAGCAAGCAAATAGGTGTGATGATGTGCTACGATTGATTCACACCGACCTGTGTGGACCTATTACACCCACTGCCATGGGTGGATATGGGTATTTCATTACCTTTATAGATGACTTCTCGAGATATGGATGGATAGATCTCCTTCAAGAAAAGTCTAGTTCCCTAGATGCTTTCAAATCCTTTAAAGGTCTTTGTTGAGTTGAAAACAGGTAGGAAGATAAAATGTGTAAGATCTGACAGAGGTGGAGAATTCTATGGTAGATATAATGAGACGGGTAGAAACCCAGGACCTTTTACCAGATTTCTTGAGGAATTGGGTATTGAAGCTCAATACACTATGCCTGGTACTCCTGAGCAAAATGGAGTTGAAGAGAGGCGTAACCGCACACTTATGGATATGGTAAGATGTATGTTGAGCCATTCATCATTGCCAGACTTTCTTTGGGGAGATGCCTTAAAAACTGCTGTCTACATTCTAAATCAAGTACCCAGCAAGTCTGTACCAAAAACTCCATATGAGCTCATGAGTGGAAAGAAGCCGAGTTTGAAACATTTTCATGTATGGGGTTGTAAGGCAGAAGTTAGACCTTATAATCCTCAGTCTAAAAAGCTTGATCTTAAGACTGTTAGTGGTTTCTTTATTGGCTATTGTGTGGGTTCCAGAGGTAGCAGATTCTATTGTCCATCTCATTCTATGCGAGTCATCGAATCTGATCGAGCGATTTTCTTTGAGGATGACTTGGATAATGGGAGTGATATACCACGACCAGTTACTCTTAGAGAAGATCGCACCATTGTTCCTATACCAGCTGTTCCTTTTCCTACAGAAGTTATGATTCCAGCTAATGATGTTGATCAGAATCTTCAACATGAAGATGGTGTGGCAGCACCACTAGTAGATGAACAAGAACATGATCTTATTGTTGATGAAGTTCCACTGAGACGATCTCAAAGAGTGCGCAGACCTTCCATACCAGATGATTATGTTGTATATCTTCAGGAACATGAGTTTGACCTCAATGATGATGATGATCCTATTACCTTTAAGGAGGCAATTTCTAGCTCTCGTGCTTCTGATTGGCTGAATGCTATGCATGATGAGTTGTCTTCTATGTCTCATAATGGTGTTTGCAGTCTAGAGGAATTACCAATTGGTTGTAAACCTGTTGGATGCAAATGGGTTTTCAAAACCAAACGTACTCCAGATGGTAAAGTTGAAAGGTACAAAGTCAGACTAGTAGCTAAAGGCTATAACCAAAGAGAAGGCATTGACTATAAGGAGACTTTCTCACCAGTCTCTACAAAAGATGCATTTCGAGTTGTCATGGCTTTGGTAGCTCATTTTGATCTAGAACTTCACCAGATGGATGTGAAGACGGCTTTTCTGAATGGAGACCTTACTGAAGATGTTTACATGGTTCAGCCTGAAGGTTTTACTGAAACAGGCAAAGAGCACTTGGTTTGCAAGCTGAATAAGTCTATTTATGGACTGAAACAGGCCTCCAGACAATGGTATTTGAAGTTTGATCAGGTTGTCACTTCTCTTGGCTTCAAAGAAAATGCCTCAGATCAGTGCGTTTACTTGAAGACTTGTGAGGGTGAGTTCATCATTCTCGTTCTATATGTTGATGATATACTTCTTGCTAGCAGTTGTGTTAAAATTCTAACCGAGACAAAACTTATGTTGAGTAGCCACTTTGATATGAAAGACCTTGGTGATGCTTCTGTTGTTTTAGGCATCCAGATTTATCGTGATAGGTCACGTGGTGTTCTTGGATTGTCTCAAAAAGGATATATTGAAAAGGTCCTCAAAAGGTTTAATATGCATTCTTGCTCCCCATGTGTCTTCTTTGTTCAAAAGGGTGAGGAAAAATTCTCTAAATCTCAATGTCCTCAAAATGATGTAGAAATAAATGAAATGGAAAAAGTCCCATATGCTTCCGCTGTTGGCAGTTTAATGTATGCTCAAGTTTGTACTCGTCCCGACATTGCTTTTGCTGTAAATGCTTTAGGGAGATACTTGAGCAACCCAGGTTTGGGTCATTGGAAAGCCGTAAAAAAGGTCATGAGATATCTGCAGGGAACCAAAGATTATATGTTGACCTATAAGAAGTCTGATCAACTTCAGGTCACTGGTTATTCTGATTCTGATTTCGCAGGTTGCCCTGACGACCGAAAATCTACTTCTGGCTTTATCTTTATGATGGCAGGAGGAGCTATTTCTTGGAAAATCGTCAAACAGATGCTTACAGCTACTTCTACCATGGAAGCAGAGTATGTTGCTTGCTATGAGGCTACTTGTCAAGCCATATGGCTGAAAAATTTGATTTCTGGCTTTCATATTGTTGAAAGCATATCTAGGCCACTTGTGATATATTGTGACAATACTGCTGCTGTGAACTTCTCTCATAACAATAGAAGCTCTTCTCGCACTAAGCATTTTGATGTGAAATATTTGTTCGTTAGAGAAAAGATTCAGGAGTTTCAGACTCGTATTGAGCATATTGATACAGGAAACATGCTTGTTGATCCACTAACCAAAGGCTTAACTGTTGGAATATTCCGGAATCATGTAATTCATATGGGCTTAGTTAAGTCTTTTGATGTATTGGATTAGTGGGAGTCTGAAACCATTATTTGCCCATTATCGTTTTTATGAGATATGTAAATTGACGTCATTCTTGTTTTCATATCTCTTATAGCATTTTAAGATGCTTGGACCATTCTTGAATTGCATATTTCTCTTTATTAATTATATGCAATTTTATATTCATCATTCTTTATGTGAGATATGAGTCTTTAGCATGTATGATTTACTTCCCTATCGGATACTATTTCTGCATTGTTAAAGCTTATATTTCTTATACTGCTGGTTAACGTATGCTTTGATCGTAACTACTATTTCCTTGTTATATTTTAATAATTGATTAATGCTATCCAAGTGGGAGAATTGTTAAATTTTTTAATTTAACATGTGTATAATATGTGGATTAGCATTAATTGGTGATTAAATTATAATTAAATTATTAATATATCAGTTATATAATTTAATTCTTAATTACGTAACCAATTGATGAAATTGTTATGGGTATTTACTAAGAGTGACCCTATGATGGGCTGGGCCATTCTAATGTTAACTCGTTGAGAGGTCCCTACTCTTTGCTGGTAGGTTATAAGGATTGCCTCCCCATTAGGCATTCCAATAGACACACATACTGAACCAACCAGAAAGAGAGAAGTAACTCTCTCACATTCTGATCCACTGTTCAACTCTCTCTCACATTCTGACCCACTGTAATGGATTCTACGATGATGCAAGGTACATAATTCTTCTCCTCTCCTTTGATTAACATGTGTAATATGCTATGATTTGTATCTGTATGATGTTCTAAACAAATTAGAATTATAGGTAATCCTTCAGTACATACATTACGTTGGTATGTTACCCGTTTTACGGATCGACACAACCATGATCTGTTAGACGAGAAGTACAGTGGCATGCTTGCTGCACACAGGAGGATGATGGATTCTGATCTAATGCAGATGAATTCAATGTTGAGGGTTGGCATTTCTCCACCCCACATTTATGGTTCTTTTACCAGTCAGTCAGGAGGGTTTGGGAAGGTAGGATTTCGAAGGAAGGACATCTACAATCAGATTTCGAGACAACGGCGTTTGCGACATTCCGATGCTAAAGCCGCTATAGACTATCTTCGTGGCTTGACATTGGAGGACCCAATGATGTTCTTTCGGAACACAACGAAAGATGAGGGACGATTAGAGCATCTTTTTTTGGGCTGGTGGTCTTAGTCGAATTGACTACCGGGTTTATGGTGACGTGTTGGCCTTTGATGCCACTTATGGGAAGAATAAATATCATTGTCCGTTAGTTGTGTTTTCAGGTGTCAACAACCATAGCAACAGTACAATATTTGTCGCTGCCATTGTTGCAAATGAAACTGCAGAAACATACGTGTGGGTACTTCAACAATTTTTGGAAGCAATGTCACATAAGCCGCCTACATCTGCCATCACGGATGGGATGATGCTATGAGGAATGCGATAAAAAGGGTTTTTCCAAAGTCATACCACAGATTGTGTGCTTGGCATCTTGTTTGTAATGCTGCCTCCAACGTTGGGATCCCTGCATTTGTTGGTTGCTTCAAGAAATGCATGTTGGGGGACTATGAAGTTGGTGAATTTCGGCGCAAGTGGCAAGAGATGGTTGATACATTTGAGCTGCACGACAACAAGTGGGTGAAAGAATTGTATGCGGAGAGAAATATGTGGGCTACCGCTCTTATCCGTGGCAATTTTTTTGCCGGTTTCAGATCAACTTCGCGTTGCGGGGGATTACATTCAGAAATAGGGAAGTTTGTTAAATTGGAAAAAGAATCAAAAAGTAAAAAGTAAAAACTAAGGGTATTGATTAAGGAATCAAAAAATAATAAACTTATTTATCCTTAAGCTAGACTTATTTGTGATGATCCATTACTTGTGCGGCAAAACCCAAATAATCTCACTTCTCAATACATTGATTACATCATTTCCATATAAAAAGTAAAAACTTACTCCCTCTATTCCTTATCTTTGATGTTTTTATATATTAGTTTTTGTTTTTGTTTCAAAACAATGAGTGTTCTATAAAACCAAGGTATAAGTGACCAATTTTTTCCATGTATACCCTCATATAGAACTAAGTTGATTTATCTTGAAAATACACAAAACAATCCATACTTAAATTCAGTCATAAATGCTCATGTTCCAAAACAAAAGTGATGCTTGTAAATAGCTTAATGGAGTATGGAGTATTTATTTTTTTTAGTAAATACAGTTGGAATTTGTAAACAATTAATGGTAAAATAATGATATTTTGATATAAATATATACAAATTAATGATTTCTTAATTTACGTGTAAATCCCTTAAAACACCAAAGATAAGGAATAGAGGAAGTACTATTTTAATTCATTAACTAGTACCCGCATTTCTCAATTTTTTAACAAGTTTTTGTTTATTTGTTTGTAACACTAGGCTTGTTGACAGGATATAACAAGATATAGTCACTCGGATATTCAGTTTGTTTGTAATATTGGGCTTTCTTTTACAGGATATCAAGTAGCCTGAGTAAGCACCCAATTTGATCCCTAAAATTATGAAGTAGTATCAATTTGGTCTCTGAAATTATCGAAATTCTAAATTGACCCCTGAAATTGTAAAACGGTGATCAACTGAGTCCATCCGTTAAAAATCATATGAAATAAGTTGATATTAAATTTGTATTGTCAATGACTTAATTGATATTAAGTGAATAAAATGAGGGACCTAATTGATACTAACTTATCATCCATGGATACTTTTAAAATTTTGATAATTTCAAAAATCAAGTTAATACTACTTCATAATTTCAGGAACCAGATTACTCTAGGTTTATTTGAACAAGTTTTGGTGGATTGAGATTGTGAAGATTTGTTGATTTATTGTTCCAAACTGAAGCAAACCACTGAAATTTGATTGGTTTAATTTTTTTTATCCAAATCCGAACCAAATTTACTTGAAAAATATTAAGAATATACTGTTTATTACATTCCTCTTCAACATAGTTTATTATTGGATGAATATCATGCGAGATCCATCAAAACACATGGTCCCACATGAAACTTACTCAACTGAACAATAGAGGGTGTGATAAGGAAGTGTGATAAAGAGTGTAATGCAAGCATTGCTCAACTTAGTTACTATATTAACATCCTTAATTGCACAGTCACTCAAGTGGGTTTAGAGCTGTCAAGATGGGTTGCAACCCGTGAGCCAACCCAGCTCACTAATGGGTTAGGTTAGGAAAAAAACCTGACTGATTTTAATCGTGGGTTATTTTGACATGACTCATCTAACCCACGGGTCGGGCGGATTCAACTTCGGGTTAGCCCGCGTTTTTATTTTTTTTAAAATGCTAAAGCACACTTTCCCTTTCATCTAATTCTAACCCCATTTAGATAAGTGAACTCATTCAGTTCTCGTCTGCAGCCACATGACAGCGCCATCCGTCTGGCTCTCCTACGCCGCCGCCGCCCGACTGCCATCCGTCTGGTTTTCCTACTCCGCCGCCGACTCAGCGAACGCTGTTTGGTTCTCCTACCCACACGGCCACACCGCACTGCTCCAGTAGTTTGGTACATTTGAGCAAGTAATCCCTTCTTGACTTTTTTTTTGACTGGTTAATCCCTATTTTGATTTTGTGTCTGAGGCATTTGGCTTTTTGTGATTACTATATTTGTGTCGAAGGTTTTTATGGCGTTTTGCGTTTGGTATCAGTGGAATGTAGTTTAAGTGTTTTTTTTTTTTAAATTTTTTTTAAATATAGGTGAGCCAACCCGTATAACTTATCAACCTGGTGGGTGAGGTTGGCTATTTCCTGACTCTCACCAAAATGTGAGTTAAAGATTTCATTTATTAAGTTTGCTTAAAATAAGAGGTAAAATTAATTAGAGTTTAATTTATATATTGTCAATATAAAAATTTTTACACTGATAAAACCAATCAGAAATCATGGACCATAGAGTTGATGACTTTTAAAGTGGTTAAGATAAGAATCAATCATTTATAATGATATATCAATTTCTGATTGATTGACGGTATAAAAAAACTTTATATTGTAAATGTATATCAATTAAATCCAATTTATTATTTCTAAAACATGCATTAACTATGATATAGCAGGATGGTAGAATCTGAGGCAGAAAGAAGGAAGTGAGAGAAAAAGGGGGAATATGTATATGGATGAAAGCGTTATAGAATAACTCAAAAACCTTTTCAGTTGCCACTCCCCTCCTCTATTGTTTCAATACTGTGCGTTTGATCAAATACGCAATCACATACCTTTATTTTCCAATCCAAAACCCCAGCCACAAGCTCCTCCCATTTTCAGGCGAGCTGTTAATTTTTGAATGATGTTGAATACATTCAAAAGAAGAACACCACTCAAATCAAAGCATTTACATCTATTCTTTTTCCTCAATTAATAAAAAGCCGAAGTAGATGAATTTATTAGCCTAAAAATGAAGATATGAAGTCCCCCACTCCTCTGTATATAAAGCCCTACGCCAATGCCATACCCATAACATAAAAAGATACCAATTTCACTCTTTGTTATCAAATTTCTCTAATTCCGTGAATTTTATTAATTGGGTTTATTTCTCTATCGTGTTGTGATATTGGGGGATGATGGGTTTCCAATTTCATGTAAGTTATGATTGATGGGTGTGTTCTCTAATAGGTGTAGGCCATTTTGATGGATGAAGCAAACGGATCCCAAACCCTTGAAGCACAAGTCAAAGCATTTTTTGACTCTGCTCCTCCTTTGCAAAATGCTAATCAAATAACTCAAAAGTTGGATCAATTCATTCAACACAATCCTTCATTATCAGGCAAGTTGCCTCTCCTACAACATTAAATTATGCATTTTTATTTTTGTTTTAGTGATGCTTCCCTGAATAATGTGTGGTGGATTTTGGTACCTACAGCAAATGGGGAAGGTAGGAGAATTGTTTGTGTGACGTCTGGTGGTACCACTGCTCCATTGGAGCAACGATGTGTCCGCTATGTTGACAACTTCAGTTCAGGTCATAGAGGAGCCACGTCTACAGAGTATGCCGCATTTGCCTTGTTCTTGTTAAACAACTTTTCTAAATCTTCATTTTAATTCTCTTGACAAGAATATATTGTTGCTTATGTTGTAGGTATTTTCTCAAGGCTGGATATGCTGTTATCTTTCTCTACCGGAGGTGAATTTTTGGTCCTGCAATGTAAACTTGTCCTATGTTTTATGTGTTGGTTTTGTTTTTTGTGTGTTTATTGATTGCCTATAAATATCAATGCAGGGGAAGTTTCCAGCCATTTTGCAGATCCCTTCCTGAGGATCCCTTACTTGATTGCTTTGAGCCCACCAATGAGTCAAACATTCAAGGTTTTTGATTTCTGTTTTCTCATCTTCTTGTACCATTAAAAGATAAATAAAGCAATGGCAATACCTATAATCCTATGAGCATTCTTTCAGATTAGCGATAAAATTTACAATGCACTTGATTTCGTGATAGACTGAAATACTTGTAATTGTATAAAATGGAGGTACTAAGTGTACAACAACTACCAAAGGCTTCTCCCCACTGGGTGGGATCGACTGTCTGGATCAGATGGCAAAGTGGTGTCGATTGTCTCACGAGCAAGTCTTTTGTAGATGATCCTTACTCTTTATTATGATTTATTAAATGCTAACGAAGGTGTACCTTTAAAATTTCATCAAAAATGTGTTTTTTTTATATTTTTCTTGTCCTCGGATGAAGGCTACTCAAAGAATTTGATAGAACTGGCTACTGAATTCAGTGAACTATGGTTCACTATAGTGTATATTGTAGAAATCTATGAGGGAAATGTGCCCTAAACCAGAGAAAGAATCAAGAAGATACAGGGAGAGAGAGAGAATAGCTAGGAGTTTGAGAGCCTAGTCTCTCCCAACCAATTTCCTAACCAACTAACAGAATGCCTAACTTCCCTCCGTTTTTCTCAATTTATACTATATAGTAATTGGTTACTAATACATTGTTTCAGCTAGCTAGTTATTAGCCTGCCAGTGACTTTGGATTGTTTCTTCTTTCTGGTATAAGTCTTGTATATAGGAGGTCTTGAGCTAACAATACCCCCCCCCCCACACACACACAAAGTTTCACCTTGTCCTCAAGGTGGAAAAGGGGGAACTGTCCATTAATCACATCATAAGACTCTCATGTGGCTTCAAACTCGGGTAGGTCCTTCCACTGGATTAGCACCTCTACATGCCCTGCATCTCCTGTCTTGACCTTCAGCACTTGTTCCGACTCAACCAGCAGCTCAAGATCTTCACTGAGTGCTTGAGGTAGAGGTTGTGGTACCACTGATGGTCCTATGGCCTTCTTGAGCAGCGAAACGTGGAAAACAGGGTGGATACGACTTCTTGTGGGGAGTTCTAGCTAATATGCAACCTGCCCCACTCGCTTACAGATCTGGTAAAGCCCATAGAACCTAGGCCGCAACTTCTCATTCATCTTTTTGGCTAAAGATCGCAACCGATATGGCTGCAATTTTAAGTAGACCCAATCTCCTATCGCATATGTAACATCCCTTCTGGATTTATCAGCTGTAGCTTTCATTTGTCCTTGAGCCTTGAGGAGGTTACCCTTGAGATCATGCAGAATCACATCTCTTTCTTGATTCATTAGAGTAACTTCTTCCACAGCAGAGGGTATAGTAGTTCCTTTAAGGAGGTGAGGTGGGTCTCGACTGTAAAGGGCCCTAAATGGAGTTAGTTTGGTTGAGCTATTGTAATTGGTGTTGAACCAAAACTCAGCCCAACTGAGCCATTTTGGCCACTGCTTGGGTTTGGATCCTGTCAAACATCTAAAATTGGTTTCTAAACACCTATTAACACTTTCTGTTTGCCCATCCGATTGGGGATGATAGGCAGAACTGAACTTTAGTCTTGTCCCTGCTAATCTGAAAAGTTCAGTCCAGAAATTACTAAGGAATACCTTATCTCTGTCCGAGATTATGGTAGATGGGAAGCCGTGCAATTTGACCACTTCTCGGATGAATATTTCTGCCACATCCCTTGCTGTGAATGGATGACTGAGTGAGATAAAGTGGGCATATTTTGTAAGGCGATCCACCACCACTAATATTACATCCTTCCCTTGTGCCTTGGGTAATCCTTCTATAAAATCCATTGAGACATCTGCCCAAACCTGAGTTGGGATAGGAAGAGGTTGCAAAAGACCCGCAGGAGACAGGGTTTGGTACTTTTTGAGTTGACAATTCTCACAAGTGGCTACATATTGATGAATATCCTTTCTCATTCCCTCCCAGTGCACCAGGGCAGCTATCCTTTTATGTGATCTGAAAAATCCTGAATGACCCCCAATGGCAGAGCTATGAAACTCCTTAAGTAATATAGGGATCTTTGAGGAAGTCTTGGGCAGCACCAACTTTCCTTTGTACAATAACTTCTTACCCACAAATGAGTATCCCGTATGAGAGTTCGGGTCTCTAATGAGGTCGTGAATAATACTCTGCAGCTTGCTGTCCTTGTGAGCTTCTTCCTCCCATTCTTCCATTTCTGAAAATTGAACTACCAATATGGCAGCATAGGTCATTCTTCTGGAGAGAGCATCTGCTGCTCTATTATCACTTTCGGGCTTGTATTTTATTTCGAAATCAAACCCCATTAGCTTAGAAGTCCACTTAAATTGTTCCTCACCTAACGCCCTCTGTTCTGTTAAAAACTTCAGACTTTGTTGGTCTGTATGAATGATGAAATGCCTGCCCATCAAGTAATGCCTCCACTTTTGCACTGCCATGACAATGGCCATCAATTCCCTCTCGTATACGTATTTTTTTTGTGCTCTATCAGATAAAGTTTGGCTCAAGAATGCTACAGGTCTGCCTTCTTGTAACAAGACTGCTCCCAAACCTTTATTAGAAGCATCCGTCTCAATTATAAATGATTTGTCAAAGTTTGGAACAGTCAATATTGGGAGCTCTGCCATGACATTCTTTAGTGAATCGAAAGCGGTCTGAGCTTCTGGACTCCAGAGGAACCCATCCTTCCTTAGTAACATGGTTAGGGGCCGGGCGATCTTACCATAATTCTGCACAAATCTTCTATAGTACCCTGTGAGGCCTAGAAACCCTCTCAAAGCCTTGACATCTTTGGGAGTAGGCCATTGCTTCATGACTTCTATTTTCCCTGGGTCTGCAGCTACGCCCTTCCCTAAGATGATGTGGCCTAGATATTCAATTTGTTCCTGCCCAAACGTACACTTTTTCTTATTGGCATACAGCTGGTTCTGCTGCAGCAGTAATAGGACAGCTTGCAAGTGTTCAATATGGTCTTCCCTGCTCTTGCTGTACACCAGAATGTCATCAAAGAATACAAGAGCAAATTTCCTGAGATATGGTCTAAGGACTTCGTTCATGAGGGACTGAAATGTAGAGGGTGCATTTGTGAGACCGAATGGCATTACAACAAACTCGTAATGGCCTTTGTGAGTCCTAAATGCAGTTTTGGCAATATCTCCCTCCTTCATTCTAATTTGGTGATATCCGGATCGTAAGTCTAGTTTAGAAAAGACCTTTGCTCCTCCCAACTCATCTAGCAATTCATCAATAATAGGTATAGGGAATTTGTCAGGCACCGTCACCTTGTTTAGGGCCCTATAGTCCACACAAAAACGCCAACTCCCATCCTTCTTTTTCACCAAGATAATAGGGCTAGAATATGGGCTAACACTAGGCCTTATGACTCCTGATTTCAGCATATCATTGACAAGCCTTTCTATTTCATTTTTTTGGTAATGAGGGTACCTGTAGGGACGTAGGTTGGGGATATCAGCTCCTTCCTTGAGAGTAATTGCATGATCATGTCTCCTGGGTGGAGGTATTCCCTGGGGTTCCTTAAAAACTTCTACGAAACTGTTCAATACCCCAGCTAACCATTGTGTTTCTGCTGATCCCTCCCCCAAAATGGCTTGCATGCCTTGATAATCCAGGATAAATCCTTGCCCCTCTGCTTGAATAGCCTTCATCACAGATTTGAATGAAGCTGCTGCCCTAGCCAAGGCTGGTTCACCTCTTAACATCTGGGTACCATTAGTTGTAGGCACCTTAAGTGTCAGCTCCTGAAAATTCACCCTAATCTCTCCCAGACCAGCCAACCACTCCATCCCCCAAACAATATCCACCTCTCCTAGTTCAAAGATATAGAAGTTTTGTTGCACTTCTAACCCTTGAATCTTCAGCATTAGTTTAGGACAAACTCCTTTACATCGAATCTTCCTACCATCCCCGACCTCCACCGTATAAGGAACGGTTTCAGCCACATGTATTGACTCCTCTTCCACTAACACTGAGGAGATGAAGTTGTGGGAAGCCCCACAATCAATGAGCACCAATGAGTAAAAGAAGGAAAACAGAGAAGAACTGTAGTATGATTTGTATAACCCTACTCGTATCAAGGTGATACTGAGTTAGGAAGAAGAAAGAAAGACATAAATTACAGATAATAGGCAATTCGAGAGTGCCTTGCTCTCCTAGGGGTTCCCAAGTTCAATCCCAGTTTGACCCACTCTTCCCCTCCTCTCCTAGTTATATTGCTCACTTCATCTAACAGAATACACACATTTCCCACCTCATCTAACAGAATTCACACCTCACACACCCATTCCACACTGCTGCTATCATTAGGCAGCAGTTTGTTACAAATCTCCTCTCTCCTAAGAATAATCTGGTGCTTTGCACCTTTGGAGCCACTTAGTGGGCTTCTATTTTCCCCTCTCATAAACTAAAGTCGTTTTGGGCCTCCTTATGTCCGCATCAATACCCTCCCCTTCAAAATTCACCTTGTCCTCAAGGTGAAAGCTAGGAAACTGCTCCTGCACATCAGTTATTGTTTCCCAAGAATCTTCCATGACTTGGGAGTCCTTGCCATTGTACCAGGACCTCTTGTCCCAGAGAGGGGATCCTCTCACGACTAAGATCTTCTCCGGTTGTGCTCGCAACTCCCATTCTTCCGAGACACAAGGTGGAAGTGGTTGCACCACTTGTATATGGTGCCATTGTTTTCTTCAAAGAGTGAAGCATGAAAGAGGTGGTGCACCGCTACCTTCTCGGCAAGAGCAACTTGTATGCCACGGCTCCAATCCTCTCAATGATCTCATACGGGCCATAGAATCTCGGGCTCGGTTTAGTTCGAGTCTCCTCGCCAGGTTTCTCAACTTATAGGGCTGGATTTTTAAGTAGACTTTATCCCCCACTTGATACTCAACATCCCTCCTATGTTTGTTGGCTTGCTGCTGCATGCGATTTTGTGCTTGCACTAACTGTTTTTTTAGCTCTTCTAGTAATTCATTCCTCTCTGTAGTCAATCTGTCCACTTCTTCTATAGCTGTATTCCCTGTGTCACCTCTAACCACAGTTGGAGGATCTCTGCCATACAAGGCCTTGAAAGGAGTCATTTTAGTGGCTGAATGGTAGTTGGTATTGTACCAAAACTCTGCCCAACTGAGCCATTTATGCCACTGTTTGGGCCTGATTCCTGTCATGCACCTCAAGTATGTTTCCAAGCACCTGTTTACCACTTCAGTTTGGCCATCTGACTGAGGATGGTAGGCCGAACTGAATCTCAATTTGGTTCCAGCTAATTTGAATAACTCTGTCCAAAAGGAGCTGATGAAAATTCTATCTCTATCTGATACAATGGAGGTTGGAAATCCATGAAGTTTTACCACTTCTTTGAGAAACACCTCAGCCACTTCCTTGGCCGTATAAGGGTGAGCCAAGGCAATGAAATGAGCATATTTGGTGAATCTATCCACCACCACAAATATTGTATCCATACCTCCTGATTTAGGCAAGCCTCCAATGAAGTCCATAGTGATGTCAGACCATTGCTGACTTGGAACAGGCAAGGGCTGCAATAGGCCTGCAGGAGACAGTGCTTCATATTTGTTCCTTTGGCAGACCTCACAAGCTTGTACATAGTGCTGGATTTCTTGCCTCATTCCTTCCCAAAAAAATAACCCTGACACTCTTTTGAAGGTTCTAAAGTATCCCGAGTGGCCTCCCCAAGCTAAATCATGAAATTCTCTTCGGAATCAAGGGAATTTTAGGAGAGTTCTTAGGGATGACCAACCTTCCTTTGTAGTACAATCTCTCCTTTGTTAAGCTTATACCCCTTGTGTGTGTTGCCATCCATCATTAGTTCCTGCACCATCTTCCTTAATCGCCCATCCCGAGCAATCTCCTCCTCTAAGTCATCCTACTCAAAAAGCGCACAGTAGAGATGGTCGCAAATTGCGATTTCCTCGAGAGAGCATCTGCAGCCTTGTTCTCATTCCCAGGTTTGTATTTTATCTCAAAATCAAACCCAAGTAGCTTAGATACCCACCTCTGCTGTTCTTCACCCATCAATCTTTGATCAGCCAAAAATCTATGACTCTTTTGGTCGGTGTGGATCACAAAATGCCTTCCTAGCAAGTAGTGCCTCCATTTCTGAACAGCCAAAGACTCCGCCATGAGTTCCCTCTCATATACTGATTTCTTCTGTGCTCTGTCCGAAATGGTTTGGCTCATGTAAGAAACTGGTCGTCCCTCCTGCATTAAAACAGCTCCAATTCCCTTGCCTGAGGCATCAGTCTCGACCACAAAGGCTTTCTCAAAATCCGGTACTGCCAACACTGGGACCGAAGCCATGGCTTGCTTCAATTGCTCAAAGGCAGCTTGGGCTTCTTCATTCCACTGAAACTGATCTTTCTTGAGCTGCTGAGTTAATGGCCAAGCCATTTTCCCATAATCTTTCACAAATTTTCGATAATAACCTGTTAGACCAAGGAATCCCCTCAGCCCTTTAACATCCTTAGGCAGAGGCCAGTCAAGCATATCTTTGATTTTATTCGGATCTGCAGACACACCCTGTCCTGAGATAATATGCCCCAAGTATTCCAATTTTGCTTGGCCAAAAGAGCATTTCTTTTTGTTGACCACCAACCCATTCTCCTTCAACACTTGCAGCACATTCCCAAGGTATTCTCTGTGGCTTATCTCATCCTTGCTATATACTAGAATGTCAACAAAGAAGACTAGAGTGAATTTTCTCAGAAAAGGTTTTAGTATTTGGTTCATGAGGGCTTGAAATGTGGAAGGGGCGTTAGTCAATCCAAAAGGCATGACTAAGAATTCATAGTCCCCGTCATGAGTTCTAAAGGCAGTTTTGGGAATATCAGAGTCTTTCATGCGTATTTGATGGTACCCCGACTTCAAATCCAGCTTAGAAAAGACCCTTGCACCCCCTAACTCATCCAATAATTCATCTATGATGGGAATTGGGAATTTATCAGGGATAGTTAGCTTGTTTAAAGCCCTGTAATCTACACAGAACCTCCATCCTCCATCCTTTTTTTTTACTAGTATCACAGGGCTGCTGTAAGGGCTAGTACTAGGCCTGATGATTCCAGCATGCAACATCTCTCTCACTATCTTTTCAATCTCATTTTTCTGATAAAAAGGGTACCTATAGGGTCGGCTGTTGGGTATAGAAGCTCCTTCCTTGAGGGTGATTGCATGATCCTGTTCTCTGTGTGGAGGTAGCTCCTGAGATGCTTGGAATACTTCTTCATACTTCTTGAGTACTTCATTCAACTCCCTGGACAGCACGGGCAGTACTCTTGTTGGCTGATCTGCAGAGTTCTCATAAGCCACAAAATACCCCTCCCCTTCATCCTGCAAGGCTTTAAACATAGCCTTCCAAGAGGCTTGTGTTTTGCATAAGGAAGGGTCACCCCTTAGCTCCTTCTTCTCTCCTCTATTCCCCCATCTCAGCACTAAATTCCTGAAGTTAGCTTCTATGTTCCCCAAGCTAGCAAGCCAATCCATCCCCAAGACTACATCCGTTCCTCCTAGCTCCATTAGAAAAAAGTGTTGCTGTACTTGAATCCCCTGGATGCTCAGCTCCACATGTTTACAGATTCCCTTGTTCCTCACTTGGGCGCCAGTCCCTACCTCAACCACATACTCAGGGGTCTCACTTACTTCTAGTTTCAGTCCTGTAGCTGTCTTCTGGGCTATGAAATTACTAGTAGCCCGACAGTCAATTAGGATTAACACCTCTTGCCCCTTCAGTTGGCCCCACACCTTAAATGACCTGTTGGAAGTCAGCCCCTCCTTATTGTTCAAAGACAACTGTAAGGTTTGAGCCTCCAAAATCACAGGGTCTTCCTCCTTCCCCGATATGGGTTCCTCCTCTTCATTCTCAGATCCTTCTACCAACAAGAATTGGTAATGTTTCAGTTTGCACACATGCTCAGGCCCCCATTTATCTCCACATTTGAAACACAGCCCTTTTCGGCTCCTTTCTCTCAACTCATTCTCGACCGAAGTTTTCCTCCTCCATACACCCTCTTCACTTGCCCTGCTCCTTCTGAATTCGGGGTCTCCATAGGCTCTTTTTTCAAAGGCGGCTCAACTCTATGAGCAATGGTTTTGCCCTTGAAGAAGTCCCTCGGCATAGAAGCCCCAACTCCTTCTCTTTCACGCCACCCTTTCTTCTCATCCGCCATGAGGCCCCCCTTCCTTAGTGCGGCATTTTTCTCTTCCAGCAAGAGAGCTCTGTCCATCAGTTCTCCTAGAGATTCTGAGGCATGCAGCTTGAGTTCTGCCTGAATCTCCTCCTTCAAGCCATTGAGGAAGACTCCCTCGAGCATCACTCTCTCAGCGCCCTTCAAAGGAGCTGTTACTAACTCAAAGCGATCCCTATACTCCATCACGGTTCCGGTTTGTTTCACGCTCAGCAGAGGTCCAAACGGGTTCTGGGCTAGCCCCGGTTGGAACCTTCTCAGCACTGCCTCCTTGAAATTCTCCCAATTAGGGTTCGAAGCTTGCTCCTCCCACCACTGATACCAGTTCATTGCTCGATCCTCCAAGGCTATCACCACCGCATCCAGCTTCTCTCCTTCCCTAACTCCGTTCATCTTGAAGTACCTTTCAATCTTCATAATCCACCCGTAAGCCTCGTCCCCGTTGAACACTGGCATTTCCAGCTTCCTCCCACTCCGATCGTACGATGGAACTCGATTAGCAGAGCTGAAACGCGAACTCGATCGCGATCCGCTTGATTGGCTCTCCGCGCTTCCCACGTCCTCCTCACTCTCCGGGGTCCTTCTTCGTCTGGTTCGTCCCCGATGGTGCCGCTCTCTTCTTCGGAGGAGTCTCCTCATCTCATCCATTCCACGAGCGAGCTCGCCCACCCTTGTTTGCAGATTCTCAACCCCACGCTCCAAATGGTCCACTCGGTTGTCCATCCCCAGTCGCGTGTTAACCATCAGCTCCAGGAAAGTGAGCTTTGATACCAATTGATGGGTACCAATGAGTAAAAGAAGGAAAACAGAGAAGAACTGTAGTATGATTTGTATAACCCTACTCGTATCAAGGTGATACTGAGTTAGGAAGAAGAAAGAAAGACAGAAATTACAGATAATAGGCAATTCGAGAGTGCCTTGCTTTCCTAGGGGTTCCCAAGTTCAATCCCAGTCTGACCCACTCTTCCCCTCCTCTCCTAGTTATATTGCTCACTTCATCTAACAGAATACACACATTTCCCACCTCATCTAACAGAATTCACACCTCACACACCCATTCCACACTGCTGCTATCATTAGGCAGCAGTTTGTTACAAATCTCCTCTCTCCTAAGAATAATCTGGTGCTTTGCACCTTTGGAGCCACTTAGTGGGCTTCCATTTTCCCCTCTCATAAACTAAAGTCGTTTTGGGCCTCCTTATGTCCGCATCATTCTCCCCACAGCTTGATAGATTTTTTTGACGTGATTCCTGTAATGCTGTATAATGATAGCTGCAAGTTCTTGAGTTCTATTTCATGGGGTGTCACTTCCTCTTCCTCCTCATTTCCCTTATCTTCCTCCTCTAACACCAGAAGTTGTAATTGTTTGTTAGCACAAACATGCCCAGGGCCAAATTTCCCAT
The DNA here is from genome assembly GCA_030762895.1 of Sophora flavescens. Lineage (NCBI taxonomy): Eukaryota > Viridiplantae > Streptophyta > Magnoliopsida > Fabales > Fabaceae > Sophora > Sophora flavescens. Next base: position 51,759,408 of record CM061067.1, on the reverse strand, counting down.
CGCATCTAAAGCATAACCCTTTCTCCCTTTTGTCTTGCTTCTCAGCCTGGGTTAGGATCTTGAACTCCCTTCCCCTAATCGATCCTGTGGTTTTCAAACTATTGGAGTCGTTGATCGAGTTCGTGCTCCTGTTAACCACTGAGTTGTGTGTATTACTTCTATTTCCTGATTCCCATGTCACTGTTCGGGTATTGGCATAGCTTCGATTGGGTCCTCCCCCTCTACTTCCTCCGATCACCCCCTTGCTCAACAACTCGTTCCTCTCATCAACCTGTTGGGCAAATTTCATCATTTCAGGAAGGGTTTTCTACGAGTGCAGTTTCAGTTCTGCCTTAACTAGATCGTTGAGTCCATTCAAGAAAATCCCCTTCACATACTCCGAATTAGCCCCTTTCAGTGGCCCCGAGTACAGTTCGAACCTCTCCCGATACTCCGCTACCGTCCCGGTCTGCTTGAGACTCATCAACTACTCAAAGGGATTCTGAGTAATTGATGGTTGGAATCTCTCGAGCAGGGCCATTCGAAAGTCCTCCCACGATGGTTCTACCACACAGAACTCCTACCATTGGTACCAATTTAGGGCTTTACCTTCCATCGCCACCATGGAAGCCTGCAATTTCTCTCGATTAGAGACTCTCTTCATTGCGAAATAGTGTTCGATCTTATTCACCCATCCATACGCATCATCGCCTGAGTAGCGGAATCTCGAGTTTCCTCCGCTTGTCTTTGTTCCGATTACCTTCGTCCCCTGCCATCGTCTCTCCTTCATTACTCCTATGGCTATCGCCGCTATTGTTGCTGTGGTTGTTCAAATTTCTTTGAAGCATCGCTACAATTGTGTCCAATTGCTTCCGATTCTCATCAAACTGCCTCCGATTCCCAGCCTTTTCTTCTTCCATGATCCGTTTCAGTTCTTGGCGTTCTCGTCGATCCTCGTCACGGCTTCTCCTCAAATCATCGAAACCGCGCTCAAGTGTCTCAATTCTTGCATCCATCCTTCGCGTATGGACCATGTACCACTCCCAGAAACGAGAGCTTTGATACCAGTTGATAGAACTGGCTACTGAATTCAGTGAACTATGGTTCACTATAGTGTATATTGCAGAAATCTCTGAGGGAAATGTGCCCTAAACCAGAGAAAGAATCAAGAAGATACAGGGAGAGGGAGGGGGAGGGGGAGGGGGGGGGGGGGGGGAGAATAGCTAGGAGTTTGAGAGCCTAGTCTCTCCTAACCAATTTCCTAACCAACTAACAGAATGCCTAACTTCCCTCCCTTTTTCTCTATTTATACTATATAGTAATTGGTTACTAATACATTGTTTCAGCTAGCTAGTTATTAGCCGTAGCTAGTGACTTTGGATTGTTTCTTCTTTCTGGTACAAGTCTTGTATATAGGAGGTCTTGAGCTAACAGAATTATACTGAATTGGCAACTTTGTGACCATTTTAATATGCCTATTTCATTTCTTTCTTATATTATTATTATTATTTTATACAAACAACTGGGTTTGTCTGGAATTTACTGATTTCTGTTCTTTCCTTCAGTTCGTGAAGCTTATTCTGAAGCAGTGAAGAGGGCTATTGTGAATCATCATGCTGTATGATCTGTAGATTAGATTTTGTGCTTTACATTTATCGTTTATTTATTCTGTGATTTCATTTTTTTATCTTAATTAATCGTGCTTTAGATTAGTTGGATACAATTATAGCCTCACCAGGGTTTTCATTCTACTGCAGGCAGTGGCAGGTGGTCTCTTGTTAAAACTTCCTTTCAACACCATATTTGAGTATCTTCAGGTTTGCTTTAGTTGATGTTTGTAAATTGTGAGTATCCATTTGATGCAACAAATAATGAGATCTCTTGTATGGTGTATATTCTCATTCTTTGTCTGTCTGTGTGTTTACTAGCAATCAACCATGCAGTTGGATTTTGTGTCTTTTGATTTTCATGTATTCGTCAGATTGCAAGATAGAGCAACTTCTTGTTTTATTTTAAATCAATTGTAGGTGTTTAATCAGTAGATTTGTCGTTGCAAATTAGTGATTGTTCGTTGCCTTTTTCTTTTTTGCAGATGTTGCAAATGATTGCAACCTCAATGAGATGCCTTGGCCCGTGTGCAATGTTCTATCTTGCTGCTGCAGTATCTGACTATTATGTTCCTTGGAAGGACATGGTATAAATATTATATGCTGTTCTTCATTCCATGGAAGTTCTAGTATTGACTTTAATGTTGTTGAAATAATTTTATAGTTGGTGAAAGTACAGAAATTTATCATTCGAAGATAATCTTGCACTGCTGCTTGCATCAAAGATAAATTTATGCTTATCTTAGACATTATTTAGAGAATTTTCCCACCGCTTCATTTGTAATTTGTAAACATGGGGAATGACACATAACTAGTCTTGCTTCTATTTCAGCAAGGTGTGGAATTTATGAGTGGTGACTGTGTTCTAGAATAGTGGTACGACTTAAGGCTATTGCTTGTGATACCCTAGAACTGGGTGGATTTTTTAAAAATATTCTAGATGGTATTGGGTCCTTTTTCTTCTACCATAAGTGTGTGGTACTTTAAAACTCCCCATGGCTTTAGACTGATAAGTACAGCAGAGATGTCAAGATGTGCAGACATACATTTATGGAAAAATCAAAATTGTTTACTATGGTTGATTATTACCATAGAAGTTGCACTATAATGCGAGGAGGTTGGAATTATAACATTTCAATGATAAGATTTACTTGACTTGGTAATGTGAACTTGTTACATTTTAATCCTGCAGGTAGAGCACAAAATTCAGTCAGGAGACCTTTTGGACGTGAAACTAGTTCAAGTGCCAAAGATGCTGTCACTGCTTAGGAAAAATTGGGCTCCCCTGGCTTTCTGCATATCGTTCAAGGTATTGACAGTATATAAAAAAAATCCATGCAGATCTGTACCATTTTCACAAATACTAAATACAGTCATTACTAATTAACATTGGTAAAATGTCTTGATGTGGGAAGTTGAGAGTTTTGCTCAAAGAATGTGCATGAAAATGAGTGTAGTCTAACTTTGCATGTGATGGTAACTTGCATTTCAGCAAATGTCCTTTCTGCAGTTATAAAGAATAGGCTAACATAATTGATACTAATTTTCTAAATGAGCATTATCTATGCTTTCCATTAAAGATATGTAGATTGCGGAAATGAAAATGAACTGATTGAGAATTGAAATCAAGTATTCGTGTTAGCGAGGTTAATTTTATGGGTTTCAATGACATATAAATACCTTGATACATTGTAACTGAGTTGACTAAGATTTACCTTTCCCCTTTGATTGACAGTTAGAGACAGATTCAAACATTCTTCTAAATAAGGCCAATTCAGCTCTTGAAAAGTACAAGATGCATGCAGTTGTTGCAAATGAACTCTCAACTCGCAAGGAGCAAGTGGTGGTTGTCACCAGTGCTGATAAGATTACTGTTCAGCGAGATCAGAGTCACTCAGGCAATGATGTAGAGAATCCCCTGATTCAACTTCTTTCGGAGAGACATGCCACTTACATTAAGGATTCTGGGAGATGAGTCAAGGGAATCACTTTGGTTTCTTTCCTTTGTTGCAATTCCGGGGCACAACTTTCGTTGCATGCAATAAATCGGGATCACGAATAAAATGAAGAATTAGACAATATAGATACAAGGCCAAAAAGAAGACAACAGTTCTAACCGTACCTGGAGAGACTTCCGATGTATAAGCTGCAAAAACAGAACATTGATTGAATTTTTTATATTTTCTAATATGATTTTTAGACCCTAAAGGTTTGATATGAATTATCATGAAGCATTTAAGGCATGTCTGAACTTCCAGTATTTCATTGAGTGCCATGTTGTAATATACAATATGCTTTGATATTTAAAATCTTGAAAGTTTCATTCCTTGGGATATTAGTTGGTAGAATTCATGCATAATTAGACATGCTAAAAGGGAGGTTGAAATAACTTTGCCACTAAGATGAAATCAGAATACCAATGTAGCAGTGATTTGTTTAAGAAGGAATGTGATCTGTTAGTGGACAAGGGCAATGAAGCTACACTTCCACCTACATATGCAAATGGGAATAGATCGTAAAAAATTAAGTTGACTAAATAGTTTCTGAATTTATTATAAATTGGCACCATTAGATACAATAGAATTGGCTGAGATGCTTTACTTCTTAAAGATGCTATTTCATTTCAAAAATGAGATAAGTAAATTAATAAGTATAGTGTTACATACGTAAACATAACCTCTAATTTCATTCTGTATTGTGAAATTTATCTCAAAACTATATAGTATCACGTAAAATTCAATTCCCTTAAAAATATAAGACAAACTAAAACCAAAGTCAATATTATATTCAGTGCTTGTTTATTTTTATTTTTCTATATGAATGATGTTTAGAATTGGGAAATGACTTTGTAATGTGAGTTACAGTCGGTTTTCTGGGTATATCAATCAGGGTCATTTGATCAACCTTAAGTGTGTAGAAACTGTAAAAGAGTGTTGGATGTTTCCATCTTAACTCATGCATCCATAACGTTTGAGGAAAAAAAAATACCATTTGATACATAAGTATAACCAGGTGTGGACGCTACTAGATATTTATCTCAGGCTTCTCAAAATTTCAGATCACCATTGTATGCTATAATTGAAAAGCTAAATTCTCATTCATTTTTTAACTGGAAGTTACATAATACATGTACACATATTTTCTGTATAATAATAATTAAAAAAATAATAATTAGATTCATGGAGGGAGAAATTATGTATTGAATCAAATATTAGTTATTGGTAAGTAGAAACCAAGTCCTATGTTCACTACAGGGCTTCATCACTATCTGAATCAAGCTCAAGACCTTCTGCTTCCAAGAGCCTGGTGATTGTCTTCTTCTCCTCTTCAGCCTTTCTTCGCATTAAATCTCTTTTCTTCAGTACAAGTGTGTGCCTTTTAAGGGTATTGGAGAAATATTCAGCAGAAGCTTTCTTTTCTCTTGCCAGGATCTTCCTTGCTTCATCTGGATCAATCTAAGATTTCATACAATACTTCCAATCAGATGCAAGGAAAAGAAAAAGAATATGGCTCCAAGCAAAGATGGAGCACCCATTCTTGGGTGGAAAACAACAATCTAAGTTGTGTATGAAGCTAGGATCATGCATTCTTTGAAATTCACTCAAACATGGAAGTGACAAATAGCAAAACTTACTCTCACTTCATTTGTAAGGAAAAAAAGTTGATCATGGTTGGCAGAAGAAAAATGGACAAAACTCTGACCCAGTTCTTCACACAATCATTCAAGTCCTACAGTAAGCTGGCAACATTTTCTAGCATAATCCAATATACCTTTGAACGAGAAAGTTGACGAACACGAATGTTCAATGCTTGCTGTTGCTGCTCAGCCCAAGCAGCAATTGCCATATCACCTCGCTGATCAAAAGCTTTTCGCTTTTTCATAAGCCACTCCATCCATGCTTGAGATGCCTGAAGGAAACAAAATACCACATCAATCAACAAGAAGAAGAAAAGTTTATGTATTCTAAATACAAAAGAAGAAAGAATACATCCATTATCCATTTTAAAAGTTTACAAAACAATGCCTATAGATGCTGCCATTTTAAGCTGTATCGATGATGTTAAGCAAACCATTCAAAGAGTATTTCTCTGTACAAAAGATCAAACAGTAATCGTTTCACAACATGTATTTGCTTCAAATAGGATTATAAAATGAGGCAGCTTGATTGATCATATCCATCCATTGATATCTTAACATTTAGTTTTGCTGAACAGTTCAAATAGTAGATATTAGTTCTACTGACCAGTGACCAGTTTAAAAAAAAATTCAAGAAATTGAATGAGACACTGCAATGCTATAGCTGGAAAGAATTTATTCAGGAATGATGCTAGTAATCACAGAGCATATTATGATCCAGTTAAAATCTCATAAGTTCCAAACTCAAAAGTCAATAGTGTAAGTTAGAATACCAAAGTTCCACCTATAAATAAATGATAAAGAAAAAGGACCCAGTCAACCACCAAGATAATCAGACGCATAAAAATATTACCTTCATAGGGTTGACTCGGTTATCCATATCATACTGTCTTCGCCTCTCCTCATCTATAAGCAATTCATAAGCAGCTTGAATCTTAATGAACCTAGCTTCTGCTGTTTCACCTTCCTCAAGGCTTCCTCTACCATCATAGACTTGAAGATTAAAGTAACAAGAGTTATTATGTATTGAGAGGCTATATTCATCTTCAAGAGAAAAAGAACTCCACCACATCATAACAGTATCACAATTAAGTTGCATAGCACACAGTTAGAGAAACACTAATCACTCACCAGCCACAAAAAAAAAAAGGGAAAGTAGTAGCTACTAACTAAGATGAAGATACATACCATCTGGATGATAAAATTTTGCTAAACGCCTATAAGCATTCTTTATCTGCTCCTCATCAGCATTTCTCTCCAATTCTGATGTTTCAGCACACACAATTCAAGAAGTAACTGTTAAAACAAGCATGCACAGTTTGATGCAATTTTGTTCCATTTTCTTAGTAACGATAGTTAATTGGGGAAAAAGTAACAAACTTTAAGGCAAAAATTACCAAGAGTTTCATATGGGGATTTCTGTTCAGCCCAGTTTGATGCTTTAGCCACAGTTCTTCTCTGATTCACGCGAAACCAGGGGTCACTCCTGCTAGAATCGAGCCATGAAGAATATAACGAGGGAGATGGTAAACGGGTTTTGCAATTAGGGTTCCGAAACGAAGCCCTGGATTGAAATTGGTGCCTGCAACTGATGAAGGAGAACACTGTGTGAGGCCTACATAGGGTTCTCAAATTGCTCATAGTTCCTTCTGATTTTCGAAGCCAAAAAAAAAAAAAAAATTGCTTCCCACAAAATCAACAAAAATCCTTTCTTTTTGGTCCTGGAAGACCGAACAAGAGGTTCTGATCCACCAACACTAATGAATCTAACAGAATCTTTGAATTTTTGCAGTTCTTATTTTATTTATTTTTTCTCAAAGAGGAAATTCTGATTATTAATATATTTTTTTGTCATTTTTTGATAAATGATAGCTGGGAAATTTTTTTCCCGCGAAATTTGTGGATGGTTAAGTTTGGCTTCCTGACAGTTAATGATTGGTATTTCCGTTATGCCCATGTCCATCTCCCAAAATAACTTTTTTTTTGACAAAATCTCCCAAAATAACTAAGCAGATTTTTTTTTAATATATATATATATATATATAAAGACCTAAACATTGGAAATTTGTAAATTATGCATTTCTGATTTGAGTTTAATTGTCATGTACTGATAGTATAAAGTTTTTATACTATCAATCAATCATCTTAAGATAATTAGAATAAGAGTAGATTTTTTTTTTAACTTGACAATTTATGATTAATAATCTGTTTAAAATGGCTTTATATTGTCAGTGTAAGGTAATCAAACTCATATATTTTTGTGACAAATCTATTTATTCACCATATTTTATCAAAACTCATTTTGGTGATCTCTATATCTCGAAAAGTATTAGTCTTCAACTATCAACTGCGATATCCTTGGTGCCAAAAAAAAATCATCTGATAATTTGCAAGAATGTAATTTATCCATCTTTCTTTTTGTAGGGCACTGATAGAATGAGAAATTTTTTGTATTGCATTATTTGTATGAAGCCTATCTATGTCATTGAATTGAAATGATTTGTTGCCTTGCTTTTCATAATAATAAACACAAACAATCAATTTAAGATGAAGTAAAATAACGGATGCTTGACATTATTTTATTTTAGAAGATGCTAAAAAGGTAAATTTTCTTTTCGTAATACTAATATAGTGTACAAGATGATATACAATGGTAATGTACAACAAGCATAATCTCTAGAGCAACAAATTACATAATTTTGCTTCATGGTACAGAGGATTAACATCCATACAGCCATACTATATCCACATATAATATATCAATCCAAAACTTGAGCAACTGTTCTGTAAACCACATAGCAGATCATCCAGTTTGAGGTTCAAATAGAAGCTAGGCAGGATCACATGAACGAGCAGCCCAAAGAGAACTAAGAGTACGGAGACGGTGTAAGTATTCCCCGAGAGCCAGCAATCCCTGAGCAGCTTGGTGGGTTGTCAGGATGCGTGACATATGAAGCAGAGTTTGTTGCCTAAGGTGATCTGCCTGTGCTACAAGAGAATATGCATTTGAGTTATTAACATGATACAGAATACAAAAAAGGGAGGCAAACATTGCATGCATATGCAGGGACACATTTGCAATTAATATGTAGAATGAGAAATTCAATGATAAAGCCAATGAGAGAAGTGTTTGTATACGAGAGCGAAAGGAATAAATCTGAGCCATTGGATCACACATGAATGATCCTGACCATCCATGTATGGTTTAATGACTCGGGTTTGTTTCTCTCACTTTATACACCAGAATTAGTCTTAAAACCTGGGATAACACTAGGCTATTCTTATTTGAATTAACTATCTGGTTTATTTATCAAATGAGGTTACTAATACTATTACTATCTAAAAAAGAATTATTTAAAACAAAAGGCATCTGGTTCTATTGTAATTTGCAAAAGATTTTCTTGACTGTAGACCACACAGAATTACCTGGTTTACAAAACCTTCTAGTGCTTCAATTTTCTCCATGGCAACAGCCATCTGAAACTCGAAGTTTCCTACACCCAATGGATCAACTACTATGTTGTGGACCATACTCTGCTGGAGTTTATCCAATCCTTGTGAAAGTGCATCTTCAGCTTGCTGAGATGATAGGCGAAGGTTATTAATACTAGCCATTTGTTGATCTGTCAATGGCTCAAGTTGTGGCACGATTATCTGTAATGAAACATCAAGTGCTTTATTGACATTTCTACATATGATTTTTTAACCATGGTCAAAACGTATCATTGTACCATGACATGAACAGTAACATGCTTGTCAGGAAGCAATCTAAGTAACCAATTCAGATGGAAAGACATTTGTTGTATTACCAAAACATCAGATATATAAGATATTTTTGTTCTAATCTAACCAATGTATAAAAAACATACCCCATGAACTCATTTTATGCAAGCTTTTGGACTTCAATAAAATTTAAATAGATTGTAACATGAGGGGGAAAAAAGTTATATAGAGTGCCCATTTTGCTCAATCAATGAAGAGAAAATGTAAGCAGTTATTAGAATGAGACTTAGGCTATGGTATGTACATTTAGAAGCTGTGAGGGGCGAGATCCTCCAATCCAAAGGAAAAGGCGCTCTACTGATGCTTTCCACACACCAGATATTAAATAGAAGACATCAAACTTTGCAGCATTTGCTTTCATTCTGAAAAGATTTGAGTAATGGTTCAAGACACTCTGAACAAGTAGATGGAGCTGAACATCAGATGCATGAGTTTCAAATGCATTTCTTAGTTCTTCATTCCATCTATGTTGTTCTGCAACCCAATGTCCATATTCAATTTCAAAAGCAACAATCCCTGCTTCACATAAGGACCACTTAGAAGAATGTAACACGCTATAAGCACAATGCTAGGAGTAATGATAACATAGATGTCTCATATATTGGTTACTGTGGAAAACAAGAAAAATATGCATTATCCCTTATAGAACATAAAAGGATAAAAAAGCATAGTTCAAGCTCTTCAAATGCATGGAGATATCAAACAAGAACAAGTTACATCTAATAATTAACACAACACATTTTAAGCAAGCTTAGTTAAAACTGATATTAAGAATAATCACAAACCTGGGTGTAATGTTCCAGGCAATCCCATATAATTGGCATCTAATGCAGCCCCAGTGTACATACCCTGCAAATAGACATTTTAGTATATACTTAAACATGAAGATAAAGGAACATAAATCAAAATAAAAAGCAAAGTTTAATTTGGTCTACCTGCTTTCTTGCTTTCCCAATCTCCAGCTCCAATTGCATGAGTTTCAAACGGCTTGTTTCTAATTGTTGAACATAAGCCTATCAATAACAAAACTAAAAATCAGATGACAAACACTGGATACCTTCCACTTCCAGCAAGTTCATTTATACTACCTTTTTCCGCAGCCTACTTTTCTTAGCAGCCTCTCTATTCTGAGCTAGGCGTCTTAGCACCTACACATAAATATTGAGCTACTATAATGTCAGAGGCTACTCTAAATCTTTCATGTTTGATATTGTGTCTTCAAAAGCATTAATGGTCAACATTAAAATGTTTGAGAGAAACCATGATAAGTTAATAATGTACAATGAAACATGGGCAACTATTAAGAAGAGGCCAAAAAATCAGCTCAAAATAGAGATACATAAAAAAGATATATAAATTTCATCACCTTACTAACATCTTTGTCAGTAGTCTCCTGATCATTTCCAGAAGCCTCCCTTGGTTCATGAGGAATATATTCAGACTGAAGAATTCAAATTCAAATTCAAAAGATTGTTATATTCTAGTTTTAACATAAAATGAAGCTAACCCACATAATTTTTTTAAAGATAAAAGAAAAGAAAAGAGATTCATGTTTTCTCACCTTGGTCTCCATGCTGGTGTTAACTAGTAACACTGGGGAAGCAATTGAATTGAGGCCTCCATCAACCTTAAAGCTGTCACCCCACATGCTAACTTGCTGGAATGGCTCATATATGTCCATTATCTTTCTTTTATCTCTTGCAACTTCCAAAGGAAAAAAGGAGAGTTTTCTAAGTAATAAAGAAAATACATAAATTTGATGCCACTCACTAGTATTAGAAAGCAAGAGACTTCTGATTCTGATTTAGTATGATTACAAAAACTCAAAAAGTTCAGACACCCCAGCCAACCCAAAAAAAAAAAGACTAGTAGTAGGAGACTAATAGTATCAGCAATTCAATCCAAAAAAATTGCAGCAAAGAAGAAGAAGAAACAAGGAAACAGACAGAGAGATACTTCAAATAATCAAAACAAGTATACTCATTCTGTCAAGAAATTCAAAGTCCTGCATGAGTTGATGCTCTTTCCAGAAATAAACAGGAAGCAGCCAAAGGACAAGACTAATATTTGACCCACTTGAGTCCAAAGTTTTGCTCAAAACGACAACCTTAATTTCAAGTTGGGTGAATTGAAATTGGAACCAAACCAAATACATACATACCACTACTACTATTGTAGATTCAAGAGAATCAACCTATGGCTACGTAGCTTGAAAGAATCTGCAACCTCCAAAATTTGACTAGTCCATATGAAAGACCCCTGGTTGATGCGCGGTATTGAATATATATATTTGACAAACTCACTAGCTCAGCCTCAGTTGCTGTGCATTAATATCATTGTTATTCTCCCACATGCAAACAAGCTACAAAAGCAGCACTCTGACTAAAGATAACAAGTGCAATTTAAAAGCTCTTACAATATTTTTTTTACCACCAAATTTTATATTCGATCGGATATCTTTACGTTTGTATGAGTGAAGTGTTAAATGTTAAGCAAAATGGGTTGATTGGCATTTTCTTTTTCTTTTTTTACTTTGGTTCTATATGTTTATTTTTTACATTTGACTTCTATACGTTATATGTTCTATTATCACATTAATCCTAAAATTGATGTGATCAAAGAAGAAATTGACAGAAATGACTAATATAGAGATATAACGTATAAGATCAAAACGAAAAAATACATGTTCCCTTTCATTACTCCTCATTTTGGTCATATATGTTATGTTACGTCTTCCAAGTTAGTCTTAAAACTGACGCCGTCATGTATGGATTGACGAAAATGACTAACGTGCCAACGAAACATAACGTATATGGCCTATTTGAAGATAAAAAACTTATAGAACCAACGTGGAAAAAAAAAAACATGAGACGAATCAACCTATTGTATAGTAGATATAAAGTTGAAATAAATGAATTATTGTAAATATGAGTAAATATCAAAATCTAAGGAAAATATAGTAAAAAAAAGCTAATCGGTTCAGGCTAAAAATAAAACAATTAAATTAATCAATAATTTGCAATGTTTAAAAAACAAACTATATTTTGAAGCGTCGACTTGCTAACCATCAACTTGATGTTAATTTTTTTTCTTCTAAAAGACCAAATTTTTGTTTGGTGTGCTTTTTGGGATTGAAATGAGTTTTTCCCCCAAATATATGTTCATGTAATTTTGAACTAAGTTTGTACTTGGATAAAATTATTCTTAAAGTAACAATTTCAGAATTTAAATATGGGTGTTTACTCAATAAAATACTAACATACTATATATTATTTATTAGATAATTAAAAAAATTCTATATAAATTGCATTAATAGGATTTATTAAAAAATAATATTATATCAACATTTTGAATAATATATTACATAAGCCTAAATTCAACAGAAACAATTCCATACCAAATAAAATATTAATTGGCCTCCTTGAGGGTTTTGGTTAAGGTACAACACCCACTGCATCACCCATATGTGATAAGTTTTGGACTAATGAAATTGTCGTATGAGCTGGTCAAAATTTCAAACCCAACCATGTATTTATACTTAAATGACCACATGTACAAAAAATTGGTGGAGCTCTTGACATGTGGGTAGTATAATGGGTGGTACACCATGTGGGTGTTACACCGTAACCTTAACCACAGCTAAATTGGTAGGTCACGGTATATGTACTGTATATTCTGTCCTTGCTTCATTCCGCCTCTCCGTGGCCTCTCCTTGTGTGCTTCCCCTTGGATTTACGGCGATAATGGTGATATTTGGATTCACTGCACTCACTATATTGATATATTCACGTATTTATTGAGATGTACCGTTGAATGTATTTGAGCATGCATTTAAAAAATAAAATAACACTGATCCAACATTACATCTCAATAAATACGTAAATATATGAATACAATGATTTCAATAAATCTAATTTCGTAAAGAACATTCCTTAAAAAAGGAAACTACTCAAACCCATATCTATTTAGTTGTACTCAAGTAGAATACTAGACTGAAGCAGGTAAAATTAATAGATATCGAATTAATCTGAATCCAGTTCTCATTCCTAATCAATCTTGATTGTTATTATATATTTGGTTAAAGTAATGTTTTGGTCCCTATACGTGACATCGATTTTCAATTTGGTCCCTATACGTAAAAAGTTATCAATTTGGTTCCTATACGTGACACTGATTTTCAATTTGGTCCTCACAGTTAATTGGTCCCTATATAAGAGGGACCAAATTGCAAATTATTATCACATATAAGGACCAAATTGAAAATAATTATCACATGTAGGGACCAATTTCAATTTTTTTTGTTGAATTGGTCCCTACATGTGATAATAATTTGCAATTTGGTCCTTTTATATAGGGACCAATTAGCTGTGAGGACCAAATTGAAAATCAGTGTCACGTATAGGGACCAAATTGATAACTTTTTACGTATAGAGACCAAATTGAAAATCGATGTCACGTATAGGGACCAAAACATTACTTTAACCTATATATTTTATCCTCTTACTCGGAGAAGGAACAATCAATTAACCTTATCTTGTTTTTTCTGAAAAGGAAAGTTTTAGTTAGCTAAATAGGTTTTTTAACTAAAGTAATACAGACTTGACACCTCAACTTTGATCATATTCATGCCACTGTTCTACTCGTACATTTGATCAAAGATGCCTCTTCCAACCTCAGGGAAACGTATGGTGCTTCATAAACGACATCCAAACATGCTTTTAAAAAGGAGAAGATAAAGATTTTCCAAAAGTAGCCAGTCTTCTTTATTATTTATTTTCTTTTCTCACTTTTTCCATCACCAAAAAAGCGATTATAGGGGTTCAACTTTAACCAATAATTTTGCTTGGCTTCAACTGTGATATAAATTATCGAGTTTATATTTCATCTACTTTCATGAGGATTTAGATTTTTCTTATAGGCCACCTTTTATTCTGCTACCGAAAGTCTATGATGCCAAAATAAACGCCGTGAAAAACAAAATGTTTGAATTGGTGGCCCTTAGCCTTGACGTAGCTATTGATGCAGATACTCATGCATGTTTTAACTTTTAAAAGAGTTTTATTTTGATCACTCTCGCATTAAAATTTATTTACATTACTATTTTTTTTTAAATAAAGGTTACGCAAGGAAGCTTAATTCTAAGGCTCTATTCAGTAAAAACTAGCGGATTAGCTAGCCGGTAGCGGATAAGTGATAACTGCTTGAATTTGATTTAAAGTGTTTGGTAAAACTAGATGTTGAATTAGATGATAAATATAAAATGACGTAATAGGACATGTTTATATGTTTTTTTATATAAATTATATATACTATTTATATTATTTAATTTAAATAATCATCACTTTTAAAATTTTAATTTATCCTAAATTATTTATTATTTCAAAAAAAATTATTTTAATATTAATTTTATTATATATTTTTTAATAAATAAAATGGGATAATAAAAATAAAATGATAATTTTATATAATTTTATATAATTTTTAATTTTTAATTTTTATAGATAAAAATATTTTTTATTTTTTATCTTAAAATATAAATATAAATAAGGAAATTAATTCCTATTCATATACTTTGTTAAAAAAAATTAGTTTTTAATTTTTTATATGATAATTTATAGTAAGGATAAAAATGTAAAAAAAAATGATAAACTATAAATTATAGTAGCCGATTTGATAAGCCATGCAGAGCCTAAAACTTGAATCACCCTTAAAAAATTCTATTTTTAATGACAACTTAAGTAAAATTCTAACACACAGTTATCTTTTTGAATTATTAGTTAATATATATGCTATCATATCATAAAAGAAACTTTAAACTCATATTCATTTAATGATTTTTTTGACTTATTTCTAGTATAATGATTTACCTATATAAAAAAAAAAATTCTTAGACCATAGTCGAATCAAGTTCAAGTTTAAACGAATGACCCAATAAAAATATCGGATCGAGTTTGAATAATCATATACTTATTTGTAGCTCTATTCAATGAACACCTCTTATAAGCTTTGGAGAAACTTACAATTTACAAATTAAGCACCTATGATACTTTTTTTTTTTACTGCAGCACCTATGATACTTATATATTAGCTTTACAAATAAGAATGTTATTAGGTAATTGCACTTTTGGTCCTCAAGTATCACGATTGTGTGATTATGATCTCACAGGTTCCAATTACGACAATTAGGTCCCCAAATATTATGATTGTGCAATTTCAGTCATTCAGGTTCCAATTACGCCAACTAGATCCCCCAAGTATTATAATTGTGCAATTTCGATCCTCCAAATATCACAATTCTACAATTTTTAATGTCAGTTGTAACACCCCGATTTCTTGATTAGGGTTTAAGGAAGAGATTAAGTATAATTAAAGGCTTAATCATGTTCCTTTATTGTTAGTTAGCTTGTGTTTCAAGTTTAAGGAGAATTAGAGTTGAGACAAGTCCGAAACGCAAACAAATGCAAACTGAGTGATTAATTAATCATTTAATTAATTAATCGAGAGTTGAAATATTGAAATTAGGTCGGGCGTGAGTACAACAAGTTTTAGGAGTAGCCTAAAATAATACAGCAAAATATTCCAACAGTAGGTTAAGCAAGATGATGCGAAAGAAAATACCCGATTGTGCTGACGGAACAACACGCTACAACATGTGTGGATGACATGTGTCATAATTGGACACATGTCACTAAGAGGGAAGGTGCATGGATGGGGCTGCCACCAAGAGGGACACTTGGATTCCACTAAACTTAGCTAAAGGACACCTAGCCCACTAATTTCCTAACTTGCCTAAGTTAATGACACATGGCTAACATGCACTAAGTCAAGAAAACTAAAATCTAACCCAAGTTAGACAAGCCAAAAGTGGTCGGACTTCATCATTTTCGTGAGCTAAGAGCAAGAGAAGGAAAGGTGAAAGAAAAAGTGAAGCCATTGTTGAGGGTTTGGAGAGCTTTGTTGGAGTTGTCACATAAACATCATCACCATATTTTCTTATACCGTTGGATCATTCTCAAACTTTATATATGGGTACAATACTTGTGGTTCTTCATATCCAACGGTCATAATTTTCAAATCATGTCCATAGTTGGAGATATTCAGCTCGTAATGTGAATCTGGATGGTGAGAAACTCAACCCGTATAACTTCTAACCTGTCACCATAGAACGGCCATCCGAGGTTCGTTCACCGTTGGATCTGGCTGAAAATTTTGTAGGAGGTTAAGGACAAGTAGTTCTATGTTTTCACCGTTCAATTTTGTAATTGAAGGTTTGTAGCTAGAGATATAAAGCTCACACAGTAGCCCATTATGGGTACATTTCTCTAGGATTCTTGAGCTCACTCTTGAATCCGACTTCCCCTAAGTCCAGTCGCTGTTCTCATAAGTTTTTTCTTTGATTTAATCTCTTGATTCAAATCTATTGGAACCCTATTGCTGATTCTGTTGGTATTTCTGTGTTTCCTGCAAATTGTATACGTGTAATCGGGATGAAAAACGGAACGATGGATGTATTGGTATGGATGGTGGCAGATTTGTGGATGTTGTTGGAAAGGGTGTCGAGGCTCGTTTCATTAGAGTGGACGCATTCGAAGCGTTTATGGGAAATCGTGCAAGTCAGTAAGGTGGGGAGAAAGTAACCGATATCGTCGGAGAGGCAAGCGTAGAATAATTATATATGCATGTGTGTAGGGTACCCCAGGCCCTACTAGGATGTCGAATAATCAACAATGGCTAAATCCTAATAAAGTAATATTTTAATGTTGTGATGGATTTAGCGGTTGTAGGTTTATCGACTCTAAGTTATCAATTTGATACCGATTGAGGTTGTCTGTGTTGCATGTTGATGTGCTGCTTGATTTTATATGATGTGGTATGGTCTCTGATATAATTAACATTTTGGGTATGATTATATGATTATTTTATGTTTGTATGTGAGAAGAAATGATTGATTGGTTAGTAAATGAATATATGTCTGTACGGATAAGTTGAGGGTTAACACCGTGGTAATGCCTTGAGACTGCGGCTCTGAGGCCGGAGATGTATGGACATCCGCTGTGAGAGTATAAATGGATAAGGTTCCGATGTTAACTATAATGATGTTTGTTGCACTGCATTTTGCCAAGATGGCGAGCAGTATGATTGGGAGTAGTAGGAGGTTAGTTGTACTTGAGTGCGAGTACGAATTACGGAGGGGCCGGTCTGTGAAGAGACCTTGGGGATGTAAAAATGGACTTGGGAGACTCATAGTGACCATCAGTTAGCTCCTAATGTGTCGTGTACCCCGGTAGAGCCTAGTTATCTCGACTTTACCCTGAGTATCCACGTCTAAGGTTGACTATCCGAGGCGACCCATATACCTCTAATGGAGCGGAGCTCATAGAGAGATGCACTCTTATGGGTCACATCGAGCAGAAAAGTTGCCTAGACAAACTAACTGATATTCCCTAAGAAAAGGGAGTGTCTCAAGGCTGAGACCCGGATGAGAGATATCGGCCGACATGCATGGGAGTGAGACTTCTTAGAGTATTGAGCTAAGTGTGAATTTCGAGGATGTGTTGTGTTGGTGTGACTCGGAAGATGATTGCTTATACTTGCTACTTGTGTATATGGATATATGAATATTATTCTATGTGTCCCCATCCCCTTTTTATGACTACGTTAGAGTTGCTTATCTCCATTCTTTCTCTACTTTTCTATGTATGTTATCGGTATAGTAGATGAACAACAACGCCAAGATGGGAACGACAACTTGGAAGGACTGCTGGTCACAACGTTAGCTACAGACGATCCCACCACAATTATATAGATGCTATGACGGCGAAGGCGAGGGTAGTTCTAGACGCCTACATAACTGATGATGTTGATATGTCGGATACGTCTGTTAGGTTGTGTGCCTCTGTGAGCTTATTTTACTTTTTTGATGTACTTTGAGAGGCGGGCCAGGTATGTCTAGGACCTCTTTCTGTGACCAGTCTATGTATGTATTTTCAGCATCAGGGTTTGTATAGTTTGGTAGGCTATGGTCCTTCTGTTGCGATTTATCGTATTCGGGTGACAGACGTACTTACTATGTATATATAGTTGATGTGTGTTTTATTCCATCGAGCATGTTTTAAACGACTTTTAATTCATCGCTTCCGCAGAGTAATTTATTTTCGTATGTAATATACACGCTAACGTTAATAAACCAGATTAAGTCTTGGTTAATCAGGATTTTCTTTAGTGGGACATCGGGATGTCTCATTAATAGCCTATGTGGTACACGTGAGATTGATTTGACACTTAGTGAAACCGGTTTGGTAGCTAACATTACATTCCTATGTGTTAATTAAAGTGTGTTGGGTGTTAATGATGTCATATAGGAATGTCATGTAAGTTGTCAAGCCGATCTCATTAAGTGCCAAATTAGTTTTACGTGTGTCACATACGCTACTGACATTTAAAATCACATAATTGTGATATTCGTGGGGACTAAAATTATACAATCTTAATACTTCAGGGACCCGATTGACACAATTGGAACCTGAGGGACTAAAATTGCATAATCGTAATATCTGGAGGACCCAATTATCGCAATTGAAATATGAAGGACCAAAATCGCACAATCGTGATACTTGAGGGACCAAAAGTACAATTAACAAGAACTTTTATAATTTTATTTGGGCTACTGGATGTAGATTTTTTTTTGTTCTTAACAAACTTAATAAAATAGAATTATCCCCTCTTCCCTGCTTGTTTTTGACAACTTTTTTGCATTCCTCGTTTACGTTACCATAGCTCGTTGAGTAAGTTTTCTTTCTTTATTTTATTTTTTATATAAAAGTTTAACTGAAAAAATAATTAACGGCTGATTCATGTTTGGGAGTGCATATATAATTGACCCCACTGGTACATACAAGGTTAAAGTAATATTTTGATCCTATATATGATATGAATTTTCGTTTTGGTCTTTTTATATAAAAAATTATTAAAATAATTCATATGCGTATAAAAATTCTCCATCTGATCTCTATACATTACCCGTTTGGTCTCTATACGAGCAAAAAATTATTAAATCAGTCCCTAAAATTTTATATGGCAGGGACCAAATGGGGACTTTTTATACGTATAGAGACCATTTTAATAATTTTTTATATATAGGCACCAAATCTAAAATTCATATCATATATACAATTAAAATATTAATTTAACCAACATATGACGTTGTATGACGCGTAAACTGCTGACACAAAAAGGAAGGATTGCATCAAAGATCAAACACTCTTTAAAGATACAAAAAATTAATAAGGAAAAGTAGTAATTCTTTGCCAAGTGGCACCGCATGATATATACCCGGTCATTTGCTAACTATATCTTAGATTCTATAAAGTGAGGTGCACGTTAGGGAGTAAAGTATATAATTATAATTGTTGATTGGAAAATTAAGAAAGTAAATTATGACATATTAATTTGTAATTTTTTATTGTATATTCAAGTACTTATATTTTATAAATTTTTAAAGTCTTGATTTTTTTTTTAATCAACAATCGTATTTTTGGATGATATTTAGTTTAATTAAGTGTACTCCTCAATTTTGATTAATATTTTTACTAGAGATTTTTTTAAAACTAATAAAGTAGTAATATATTTATTTTAAATTTGATTAAATTTACAGTAATTTTAATTTATTAAATAATCTAAAAGTACGTATATTTTTACTTCTTTACATGTGGAGCTTTTTTCTTCATTTTTAGAGGATCAATTTTTTTTCTTCTAATTAAGCTAAGTTTATCTTTTGGGATTACAAAAGCAAATTAAGAATTTCTCCACTATAAGAAGGCGATCTGTATTGTGGGTCAGGGTTACTTCACTCATTATTTAAGATCGAACACTATAATTTCTCCGTGATGGAGCTAAAACTAACGACTAAATCACAGCACATACATATATAAACGACAAGGTCCATGCTGTACTCCAAAGTATTTTAGTACAAAACGAGCTTATAACGACAACCGAATGTTTTGATTGAATTATATATTAGTGAATGCACAAATGGAAAGACCTATATATGTTCAGATTTATGAATGGAGAATATGAAATAAGGTAGGTCATTCTGCAAAAACTTTACCTTCGGAGACGTTCTTTATTTTATCCATTTTCTCCCTTGACTAATGGAATATCCTTTTCTTACTCCCTGCACTTACTATACCTAATGTGTATGTCCGTTACTTTAAAACAAAATCAAAAAATGGGATAACATATAAAATAAGTAAATGCATCTCCTTTGAATCCTGGTAAAAAGACAATTCTCTCTCCCTCCACCTTTTATGTAAGTGTGTGTTTGGATCAGCGTTTGAAAAACGTGATTTTGGATGGAATTGATTTTGTAGAATTGATTTCAATACAATTGAGTTTGAAGTAAAGTGATTTATGTTGGATGTTTTTACTTTGAAAGCAAGTTTGATGTAAAACTTAGTATAATTTTTCAATCCAAAAGTAGAAGTTACTCTAAGCTGCTTCTGGTAGAATCAATTCTGGATGCAAAATTGCTTCCACAAACATGTTCCCAAACACCTCTTTTTTTACAGGAATCACGTTTGACAGGTGCAGAAGCACTTCTGATGCCTCCAGAAGTGAAACCAAACACACACTTAGTTAACAACTACACCTGAAACAATTGTACCAATGAAACAATCCCGGCCGGAGAAGTGGCTAGTGGAAATCAGAGAAAGCATAAAATTATGGATTTAATTGACACTGTAAATATTTTTTACATTCTCAACCAATCAGAAATTCACAAATCATTACAAATCTCTAACTCTTATCTTAAGTATCTTAAAAGTCTTTCATACCATGATTTATGATTGGTTGATAATGTAAAAAACTTTATACCGACTGTGTATAACAATTAAACTCACTCTAAAAATATTCCCGTGTACATAGAAGGGACAAATTAGTGTCTGTTTGGTTCTACGTCTAGCAACGTCCAACGTGTGTTCGTAATGGTCAGCAGGGATTTTACTGGGTTGGGAAAATGTTTGGATCTTGGATGAAAAAGCAATTCATCTACTTGAAATAGATTTTAGCCAAAGCAACCTCTTTTAACTTTTACTTCTAGCTGAAATCGATTCTTATGTAAGTTATATGTGATTTCTCAACTTTGACCCCTTCTTGAAAATGGTCATCATGAAGTTTTCTCCTTGTTCCGTTTCCCATGTTGTTTGCAGCACCTAGGTTAGAGGTGTAAGGCACCTAGGTTGAAGAAGATGGGAGATTGGGCCTCCAAGAGCCCATCTATTATTTTATTGTGTTGCATAAACTCAAGAGATCCAGTTACTTTGGATTTGACACCCGTGTGAATGTGTTATTTTGCAAAGAACTTGCCCATGCAAACAACACTTTTTTTATTATATATTAACTTAAAGATAGAATAACTTGTATATTATTAGTTTTTTTTTGAATAATTTAACATAAATTAAAATAATTATCTTAATATATTTTTTCTACTTGTCAATAAACCTATTTTGGTAATTGTACATTCAAAAACAATTTTGTTTTTAACTATTCAAACAATAAGACTTGATAAAAATCACTTTTTTCATAAAGACTTCCAAACATAAATCACTTCACTATTAACCCACAGTTAATCAAAATCAATTTTATCCAAAATCATGTTTATCAAAAGCTTATCCACACACACCCCCACACACACACACACCCACCCACCCACCCACACACACTCTTAAGCGGTAGCGAGAATCATGGACCGAATATTTTCAATTTATGCCATAATGTTGGGCACCGATTCCTCTTAAGCATTCAGTTCTCCTAAGCTACCTACGATGGACCATATATACACGACTAAATTGTACATTACTTTTCTAAAGTTTGATTAATTTTTTTTAATAAATAAATTTTATTTATAATATATAACCCCCTGAACTAAGATAGAACGTATAAACTAGTGTATTTTTGCAAAAAAAAAAAAAAGAAGTTTTATTTTATCTATGAAAAGCATATGATCTCTTTCAAGTTTCAACTTAATTCTCAAATACAGAAAATTCATGTTTACACTTCTTTTTTTTTTTTATTAAAAATATATTCATTTATTCAAATTGATAAAATACATCGAACAACACAAATCCAACCTCGCTAAAAACCAAAAAGGATGAATATGCGAACAAACTCACAGCACATAGGTTAATAGCATAACATGGCAAAATCAAAATGCCTACAAAAGTGACAAAATTAAAGTCACCGGAGTACCCATGTCTCTGGATCTGTAACATTGACGCCCAATTCTTGATCAAATCTGTGATGGATCGAAGCAAATCTGTCAATCTGAACCAAACGAACACCGCATCAAGACGGGAAATCAAACAAACACTGCACTAAGACGGGAAATCAAATAACGCCTCACCAAGACGACGAACGACAATACCGCCGCACACAGAAGACGAAAAACATGAAAAACACGAAGAAAAAAAACCAGATCTATGTGGAAAAACCACTTATTTAGATAAAATGGGAGAAAAAACGGAGTAAATGGGTGATTCCAAGAAAAAATGGCTCAAAACCACCCCTCTGATGGTGGCACGCGGGTGTGTGTAGAGATAAGGGAGAGAGTTTAAAGACGCTGCAGGTGGATTTACACTTCTTATTATAATTTCGGAAATATATAATTTCGGTAATTTCTTCTAACCTTGACAATATCATATTCTTTGACAACTTCTAAAGTTCTTAATTGTCTTGGAATAAATGCTTTAACTGGCTCATGGCGACTTATCCGTATTTCACAGATTCAACAAAGGAGCTCGAGATTCCATTAAATAGACATAATCCTTAACCTATCTATTAATTTGATTAATAAATGAAAAAGTTCTAAATACTAATTTTGTTGTAGCCTTGGACGATTGGACCTATGAAAGAAATTAGCAAAATAAGACGATTGGACCTATGAAAGAAATTAGCAAAATAAAGTACTATTATCCCTCTCCACTCTCCTAATCATATATTTTTAATTACCATAAATGTAAAAAGGAAGTGTCTTATCTTCCAAGAAAAAATTATTTTAAAGTGAGTTTGAGCATAAAATAAACAAGCAAGAATGTACCCACCGTTGATTTATTAAAGTGTATTGAAATCATAACACACTCTAATTAATTAATAGTGATACATCATTTCATGCTCATTTTATACTCAAATTCACCAATTTTTTTTGTTGACAAAATACTCAAATTCACCTTAGAGAATGCTTATCCTATTTTGTTATGAAACATTTTCCCCTTTTAAATTAATGTTTATTCAAGAAGTGAGACAATTAATATGAGCTTAATTTCTGAGAGAAAAAGACAAAAACAGAGATCTCCCTTAGATGTTTTCTCAATAATAAGTATTGCTATAACAGCTGATAAAAGTCAATGTAGGGAAGGGTGATGCTATTGATTAAACTCAACAAAATTAGACTGCTGCTACATCATATTCTGACAGACTGAAAGCAGGGCCACTTGAAGAGAGTCCGATTATGGAAGCCCACATATGACTAACAAAAGCCCAAGAAATAATTTCCATTGCGTGACTTGGGAGTTTAATAGCAAGTTGGACCGTAATAATACAATTCAAATTTCAAACCTTTGATAGCAATTAGAAAGAAAACTTTGATGACATTATAACACGTAAATTCGACTAAAAATAATCCACCAAATGAATTTGAATAGTATTTAATTTAATTTTACGTTGATTGTGTCAGTTGTATTATTGGATAATTTGGAGTAAAAGATTATGATAGATGACTATATTTCTTAAGCAATATTCTCATGACTTTTTTTAAGATATTTTTCGCACATCACCTCTCTTAATTAGATTTTCTTTATCGAACTAATGACAACTTGTTTAAAGAATCCAAACTCAAACTCGTTACCATGTGAACCAATCAATAATTTCTCCTCTTTGATCGAAAGAGATGATTTCATCCATGCAAAAAAAAAAAAAAAAGTTGGAGTAAAAGAAAATGAAGAGAATTTAGTTTTGGGCTTAGCCGCCCCGCCCCGCCCCACGGAGCACGGACTTCCCGCTTCTCTCTCTCTCTTCCCTTTGTCTGAAATTGTCAACCAACCCCTCAAGCTGCAGCAGTTTCAACTTTCAACTTCAACTTCAACATTCAAAGTCAAGAAAGAAAACGCATCAACTCCTCTCCGTTCCATCTTCTTATTCCTCCTTTCAGAACTCTGCTGCTCTATTCTCTTCCCTTCCCTTCTGTAACTGTAACTTCTCTCTTTTCATTTTCACCATTTTCGCTTTGCTTTTTCCTTTTCTTCCCTTATTTATTATGCAATGTACGATTCATTGATTGATTTATTGATATACCTGATATGTTATGCTTATACTTAATTACTCTTCGAATGGAATGGATTGTTCCTTTTAGATTTCCTTATTGTTCGATAGAATAATTGGATCAGGAATAAGGTCATTGATTGCGATACCAAATTTTGAAGGCCATGTGTTGCTGTGTGCGATGATAAATTGGAACTTACTCACTGTAACTTGATAAATCTTAATTTCTGATTTAAAAGTAGAACTAGCAGAATTGAATATTTGATATATAGCAGTACTGATAGTGTTGCCATGTATGTTCCTGGATGCATTTTCAGTTTTAAATTATATGAATGATTTTGGTTATTTTTTATGCCTTGGTCATTTGTATAATTGTATTAACTTGCAGAATATACCGTAATTAATTTTATATATTGTGTGATTTCTTTCAGGTCTAGTAGTTAGAGGTTAGCATATGAGCTCTAGCTTGCTTTCACCATGGAGAATAGAGAGTTAGTGGAGACAAAGGAAGCGATTTCTCAGGCTGTTGAGAAGCTGGAAGTAGATGCTCTTGCTATTCAGAGTGAAGATCAGTCTAAACAACCAAATGAGGTGAAAACTCAAAATATTGGTCACGATGGCCCTGAATTGGATGACCATGAACAAGATGATAAATTAGACAAGATTAATGAGATTGCGGATGTAAAGACTAACAAGTCTAGTACTCATGAGGGAGTAGGAGACAATGTGGCTGCTGAAGGAACTCAGTTAGCTCAGCGGATAGATGAGAGTAGGGATTTTCAGCCTGGCCCTCAACAAGAAAATTTAGAGACTGGGTCTATTGAAAAGGTGGATGAGAGTAATTCCAAGAAATCTGAAACTGAAGGCAATACTGTTGCACAAGAGTATTCTGGTGATAAAGTGGATGCAAGTGGAGCTAAAGAGAAGGATGACAGCAGAGTCAAGGAATCAATGCAGACGGATCAAAATACAGATGAAATTCCAAGTGAGGACCACAACTTGGAGCCTGTATTTGATGGAACAGAGGTTCCTGGGATGGAAGCTTGTCGGAGCACATCTACCCGTAAGTTGGACGCCGATCAGGAGACTCCATTTGTGGTTGAGAAGGCAGTGGCTCTTAAAAATTTTGTTAAGGAGAAAAGTGCAGTAGCAGTCTCCACTATGCTGCGTCGCCTTTCTGGAAAAAGCGAGGAAGGTGCTGCAGGTAATTCTGATGATGAAGGTAAGGATTTTCCGGGTTTCTCAAAAGACAGTGAATCCAGTGCTGCTTCTGAGAAGGCAGTGGAGAAATTTGACTGGAATCCCTTAAATTATATTAAGAAGTCATCTGATATTGATGTGGAAAACAAAACTGGTCAGAGGGATTCCATAACCAAAGATCCACTACCACCACCAATAGCCATGAAAGGAAGGATCATACTGTACACAAAACTGGGGTGCCAAGAATCCAAAGAGATTAGGCAATTTTTGCATATGAAAAGGCTTGGGTATGTTGAAATCAACATAGATGTGTACCCCGGTAGAAAGACGGAGCTGGAGAAGATTTCTGGATCTGTGTCTGTTCCTAAAGTTTATTTCAACGAAATACTTATTGGAGGGTTAAGTGAGCTAATGACCTTAAACGACTCTGGCAAGCTTGATGAGAAGGTTGACTTTCTTATTACAGAAGCACCACTGTTTGAGGCCCCATTGCCGCCACTTCCTGGAGAGGATGATGTGTCCGGTAGTGGGGCACTTGATGAAATGGCTCTAGTTGTCCGTAAAATGAAAGAATCTATTGCTGTGAAGGACCGATTTTACAAAATGCGCAGGTTCACTAACTGTTTTCTCGCCTCAGAAGCTGTGGACTTCTTATCGGAAGATCAATATTTGGAAAGGCCAGAGGTGAGCTTGATCTTAAGCCTCAAGCATTGGTCTAATGCCCTTAAAAAAACTATGTTTAAAATTCTCATATGTAATAATTTATTGCATAGAAGTTGGTCTTGCTATATTATCAATCACATAATCAAACGTCATTCTCTAAATATCCAATTTATTCATTTAATATAATTTCTTGCTTCATAATGTCATTGCTATCTTTATAATTCTTTTCTGTTGGTATAGGCCGTCGAGTTTGCACGAAAGCTTGCTAGCAAACTCTTCTTTCATCATGTTCTTGAGTGAGTCCAAGTACTCTGTTTGGTTTTTCCACTTTCCTTTGTTTTAATTATGTTTTGTTACAGTTTTAAGATTTGACAACTCATCTTGGTTGTGAATGCTTTTGTTTTGCTTTAGTGAGAATGTATTTGAGGATGGTAATCATTTGTATCGGTTTTTGGATTATGATCCAATTGTGGCATCACAATGTTACAACATTTCGAGGGGCATAATTACTGTGAAGCCCAAGCCTATAGCAGAAATTGCATCAAGGCTGAGATTTCTGTCCTATGCAATGTTTGAAGCCTATGCTTCTGAAGATGGACGTCATGTTGATTATACAAGTATGCATGGAAGTGAGGAATTTG
Organism: Sophora flavescens; assembly: GCA_030762895.1. Taxonomy (NCBI): domain Eukaryota; kingdom Viridiplantae; phylum Streptophyta; class Magnoliopsida; order Fabales; family Fabaceae; genus Sophora; species Sophora flavescens. The sequence goes on along the minus strand of CM061067.1, from coordinate 51,732,586 downwards.
CAAGGTTCTTAATCTTTAACCTTTTCTGCCTTTTGCCTTGCGTTAGAAACTTAGACGTGCCATGCAATCTTGATAATCCGTTCAATTAGTTCTAGAATTTTTCACTTTTATTTATACAATTATCATTTTAGGTATCTGAGAATAGTTGAAGAGCTCCAACGAGTGGAAATATGGGATTTGTCTAGAGAAGAGAAGCTTGCTTTCTTTATTAATCTTTATAATATGATGGCCATCCATGCAATATTGGTATTGGGTCATCCAGCTGGAGCCCTGGAAAGAAGGAAATTATTTGGAGAATTCCGATATGTTATTGGTGGGTCCACCTACTCACTTTCAGCTATTCAAAATGGCATATTGAGGGGAAACCAGCGACCACCCTATAACCTTAAGAAGCCATTTGGTGCAAAAGATAAGCGCTCAAGGGTAAGCTATAAATACTTTTATTAGTTACTGATAGTGGTTTAAATATTTTTTTATTGTTAATAAATTAAATTTGTTAGTAATACTTTTTCAACCAGTTATATAGTTTAAGAATTTTTAACTTTGAATATATATATATATTATATAATCACAAGTATCAAAGGTCATATTAGATCTTCTGTGATAAAAAATAAAAAATACATTCTAACATTGATTATGTAGTTTTTTTTTTCCATGATACTAAATCCCTTTCTGGGAGCACCCCACTTACATTTAGAGAAATTGATTTCCCTGCATTTCACAAAAGCTTTTGGTATTTGGCACATGTGCATTCACCATGAAATTACTTGAATTACTTAAATACTGACTTTGATACTCACTTTTCTTTCTATGTCAGGCGGCACTCCCTTACCCTGAGCCTCTGATTCATTTTGCTTTGGTATGTGGTACCCGATCTGGGCCTGCACTTCGGTGTTATTCTCCTAGAAATATTGATGAAGAATTAATGGATGCAGCCCGTAATTTCTTGAGAAGTGGAGGCGTTGTAATTGATTTGACTGCAAAGACTGCATATGCTAGTAAGATCCTTAAATGGTAAGTTTGTTCGTGGGTGGATTCAGAATATGATTGATGTGCTTTTTGGTAAATTTAAACAAAGAACAATTCATTGAATAGTTCTTGTACACAAGCATATTCTATCACGCTGAGATGGCAAAGAGGCGAACCTTTGAAATTCTATACTTGGGTGAATGTTTCAAACTCAGCAGTATTTGAGCTTTATTTTTGAAGTTTAGGACTGGCAGCGAGTATCATTTGAACTCATAAATATATCTTGGATCATGCATAATTGCAAGTGCACAGTATATTGCATAAAATCCATTCTGATGATGTTTAATATTATATGTAAAACTTAAATATGTACACGCGTTCACTGTTATCAAAGGTTTATCAAACGAAACACTTGATAACGAGCAGTGCTAACTTTATTTGGTGATTTTGAAATCTAAATGTAGTTCTTTCTCCTTGTTCATCCTCAGGTATAGTATAGATTTTGGCAAGAACGAGGTAGAGGTACTCAAGCATGTGTCAAACTACTTAGATCCAGCTGACTCAGAAAAATTATTGGACCTGCTTGCCACTTCGGAGTTGAAGGTGACATATCAGCCTTATGACTGGGGTTTGAACGGCTAGCATGTTTGAAGTTCTGAAAATACGACATACATTCATACTGCTTTTCTGTTAAAAAGATCACTAAAGTAATCGATACCATATGTTATCTTTTCTTCTCATTTCACACATCTCTATTGAAGGGTACGTGAGGTAGACAATTGTGGCTTAAGGAAAAATATGTTTTTATTATTTCCCGTTCTCTATTTACTGTCCTTCTACAATTACTTGTTCGTACTTTTTATTGTACATGAACATCAAATGTACTTAGCAATAAGAGCTTGAACTTGTGGTGCAGCGGCATCACTCGGGCTAGGGAGTAATGCCAACTATTGCATTCTTATTGTTGCACAAATCACGTGATTCTATTTCTGAATTTTAGGTGGTCTTGCTTAGACCGCTATGTATACATTATTAGGACAGAATTTAAAAATTATGTCTCAAATCTTAAAGTATTTTCAATTTTTTTTCAATTTTTTTTGGTATATAAATTTTTTTATTACCTGTTTATACCAGGTAGCATTAGTTTTATTTATTTATTTTAATAATCAAAGAAAAGAAATTACGTACAACAATAGTCATCCTCCCACTTTATTCACGGGAATGCTCATGTTTTTGGCAAGGAAGAAAAGGTTCTCTTTCCAAAGTTTCCATTGACGATTGTTGTTTAAAACATTGTGAGTGCTTGGAAAAATGCTAGTCTATCTGCAGTTAGGGAAGTTCTTCCCACCCACAAGTTCTTGAAAAAAATCAAGAGAAAACTTATCCCCTCCCTGTAGCTTTAAGAGGCACATCGGTTAAGAATAAAACCAAAGCTGGATATGAGACCTGCTGGGAACCAAAGCACCCATTAAGAAAATTCCAAAAAGGATTCAGTACTTTTCTGAATGTTTAAAGAGGTCCAACCATGTGTGGATCTTCTAGAGGAAAGTAATATTACATCCCACATTGAGGGATGACAAGTTGGCTCCTTCTCATTGAAAGCACCAAGAATTGCACTGGCAAGAGTTTTAATATTTCCTTCATTAAGAGCCTGTGGTAAGCTCTTCAATACACTATAAGAAGCTGATATGATAGCAGGTCTTTGGGACTAAGAAGTCTAGAAAGTATTTATGATCTATTAACAGCTTTTCAGCAAAAGAAACAGCAGCCTCCCTGGCCTTAGCAGCATGTTTAGGTTCAGTAGTTATGTTCTCAAAACAAGGTCACTCTTCTAGTAGGCAAATTAAAACATCAAGGAGTGTTGCCTGTGCTAACAATGTTGATGATATAGCCTGTAAGACCAAAATGGAGAAGAAACTTCGAGAAATAAAAAACACCGTTCAAAAGGAAAATTTGGACACCTCAAATACGTCAAACACTGAATCTTCAAACTGTAACTGACCAGAAAACAGCCGGGGATAAAAATAGATATGGTTAAAAATGGTACAAAAGAGCAGAGGGAAAGAAAATTCTACCCCCAAAAAAAAAAAATTGATGAGAAGTAAGCAATGGAAAGAGAGCACTTGATTAGTTAAAACTTAAAATGGATCGAAATCTGACTGTATTTTAACTAATCAATTACGCTCAAACTCACTTTAGAAAGTCTAATCCCAATTTTTTCCCGTTTAGTTTTGAATTATGGTTGATTAAAAATGGCTTCTCTTCAAGTGTGCTGATTAAAATTGTTTGATTGCATTATTATGCCTTCTATTGCTTTCTTAGGTTAAAACTATACTCGGAAGAGTATTCGTTTCATCTTGTAGAAGAATTTATGTATTCATAAATCATAAGAATGAGTCTATTGCCCAAATTTTCAGCCGTTGCGATGAATACATGAAATTTAAATCAAATTGGGAGCTATGTTTATAATAAGTTGATAAGTTTGAGTTTGCTTAAGTATTTCCTCGTCAAATTATCTATAGGTACTATTATGAATCATAACTACAAGTACTTAGCTACTTGCCATGTCCCCTAAACTTTGTTATTTAGCAAAGAAAAAACAAACAGAAAATGGCCACATTGTTATCGTGCAGCAGCACCAAGGTTGGAGAATTTTGAAGTTTGCATTGCACCAACCATTTATGTCCGCCACAAACTAGGTGGTGGGAGGGTCATCACGTGTAGCAGTGCCTATGCAACATGATCAATAGTCAATACTCTTCTCACTGTAGAATTGAAAATTGAAATGGAGGCTCCTCAATCAAAACAAACCAATGTGCAGGACCACCATATATTAGATACCACTAGAAATGATCCCCACAATCCTTATTCCGCCTTCAAATTATTATATGAAAAGCATGATTCACTACTACATTCACATAATCTATCAAGCAACATCAGCAATTGAAGTTGCATATATATCTTTGGCTGAAGCCACTTGTCTGCATGTTTCCAACAATGTACTCTTCAATGGAAGTTCAGTTGCAATATAGATACTGCTAAGAGTTTCTATACTCCATAGTAGCTATACTACACTCAGGCGAAGATGATGAGAATTTGGACAGATGTTTAAATGTTATAGGGGACAACAGCCAATTTTTGTTCCCTGACATTGGCTTAGCTTCTTTTCTTGGTCATAAGTCATCAAGTCCTCTCAAGAATAATACACCAGTTGGATTTGTCAAAAAACCGATCAATAACTCTAGCATTGCTTATTCCAGTTGCCAAACTGCAAAAAGATATGATAAGTTAGAAATCAAAACTCACACATCTTGCACATATGCGTGTCATCAAGTCATCTGAAAATAGTTCTGTTATCCTCTTCCAAAGGTTTATTTTGAAACATAGAGCAGCAGACAAAGGTCATTTATAAATTTATGATGCAACTTCAGATCCAGTTGATTAATTTAAGTGGTAAAGAAGATGCATGGTGGCTTCACATTGTACAGTTCATTGCAGAATATTTAAAATCCCTTATAACCCTAGCTTTCCCCCCTAATAACTAGCAACTCAATCTCTGATAGCAAAATGAAGCTAATTTGACTATTCATCAATCATCATATGACAACTAGCTAACACTCAAGCAGCAGTTTCAAGTTGAAACATTGACTTGCTTTTACTGAACTGAATGTAATGTCTCCTTCTCATCCTAATTTGCTTATGCACTCCATATTTCTAGGTTCAGATATGAAGTAAGCTAACATAGCACCAATTGACATCAGGGATCAGGTGCACCAAACATGATGTCTGATTGGTGTAACTTTAACTTTAACTTTAGCAACCTATTACATGGGGAAGCAATGAAGAAGACTTTAAATAACAAGATACTCAGAACCTATCACAGGAAGAAGAGAAATTGAATCTGAAGACTTGGTTTAATGGGGTAAAAGCTATGATCAACTAAACAATAAATGGATTATGAAAACTGGTTCTATATTCACACAAAAATTCTGATGGATGGGGAAAAGGATTACCTTTCAATCTCGCCTTCACTGAAAACATGATAGTATCTATTATAAACTACAGCACCCTTTTTGTCATCTTTAGTTGCCAGACCATTAGCAAGAGCATGACTAGAAGCACCACTGATTTCAGCACGATGATAAGGTAAATGCCAAGGAACAAAATATTCCTGTTGATTCTTGATATTTTTTTCTTCCTTCAAATCACTTGATAATTTTGACTCATCGCTAACTTTCAGCTGCTCGCCTGAGCTACTCTCCTCACTTTCTGGAATACTTGCTAATGATACGCACGAAGGGGCCCGAGCATGAGGACTTCCTGGTCCTATCCACTCTTCAACATATTTCTCTGGAAGTGGAGTCCATTTGGTAACCAGTGATCTATCCTCTTGTTCAACAGCCCAAACTGTAATCAGAACAAGGCCGCCTTTTTTAACAACTCGGACTAATTCTTCTATTGCTTTTCTCCTTCTATTTTCAGTGCTTAAATGATGTAACACAGCTATAGATATTGCTGCATCACCGAAACCAGATCTGTAAGGAAGATTCACAGCATCTGCAACCAGAACTTCATGCCCTCTATCTGAGCAGATTTTAATCAAGGAAGGACTTACATCACATCCTATAAAAAAGCAATCGTTATTTAAACCTAAGTATTTCCCATTGCCACATCCCACATCCAGGACCAGAGATCCTGAAGGCAAACATGACAAAAATGCAGCAACCTTAGGCCACTTGGCGAACCGGGTGGAACTGAAATGTGGAGCAATAGCATCATAAACATGATGGACAAACTCCTTTTCAATTTCAGGGGTAGATTGTACACTCAGGGATGAAGTGTTAGGGTTCTCACTGACTGATAAGGAATCTGTGATGCAAGGTTCCCCATTGGAGGCAAGAGTACACAAACTAGAAGTCACTTTAGAATTGATTTCTTTCATTGAACAAAATCTGTATATCCTGAATCACAGACACATCCACTTAATGATAGAGGAATGAACCTGCTTTTAGAGCATCATGAACCATCAACCTACCACAGTGTGACAGAGATCACTTGCATTATAGCCAAATTTTGCAAATGATTTCTCTCATTCTTTCATGTATAAAATATATTACCCAATTGGCAACAGTGATTCATTTATATTATCATATACAAATATAAAGACCCAAAATTAACATATGCAAATGCGTTCCCTTGATAAGATTGACCAAATGAGAAGATGTGACTAGGTTGAGAAGGGTTATAGTAAGAATCACCAAAACCCAACGAAAACCCAGAAAAACCCAGGTCTAAAAATCGCAACTTTTGGAAGCTAGAATTTGGGAAAGAGAAATTTCAGGTGAATCTGCTCAAAGGGCAACAGAAAGGAAGGGTAAGGGAAGAAGCAAAAAAGCAAATAATTGCTTACCAGCTGGGATTGTGAGGAGAGAAGAAAGGATTCAACGTTCTCATGAGATTAGATTCGAGGAAAGATGAGATGTCATAAGTTTAATTTGAATTTTGAACAATGGTGCGTCTTGAGTCTCTGTTTGGTTGCTGAGAAAATGAAAGAAAATGTTGTCTGCTGAGCTTGCTGCTGCCATTTTAAGCGGACAGTAACATCTCGACCCGATTTCCATCGGGTACCGTACTCAACCTGAATTTGGTTCCCAAGCCCAAATTCATTGGGCCAATCTGATGGGTCGTATCTGAACTGCCATCCCAAAATTCTGCTTGGAATAAACTTTTGGGTAAAGTTCTATCCAACTTGTATATAATATTTTTAACATTATTCTTGTACAATCTTTTTAGATAATAAAAGAAGAAAATATACATTTAACAAAGTGTAAACTGTGTAATAGTTTCTTGTGTGTAAAAATGCCATTTCTCATCGAACTTAATTTTTTTTTTTAAATGTTTCCTACATGACGATTATGGTATGCTAATTTGTTGTGTTAAATTGTGTAATCATAAAGTGCCCAACTTTATTGATCACTATTGGGATAAAATTATTAAAGTCTAATTAAAATGTTGATGGTCTCATGAAATTGACTTTTTGGTGATGCTAATATGTGTCGTTTGTGAAGGGCGGGCCCCAAAAGATGGTGTCTTATCTAACATCAATGGGATTTAGCAAACCTTATGAGTCCGTTTGATTCGCATAGAAGTACAGTACTGGACAGCACAGAGAACGGCACAGGACAACTAGTTGAGTCACAACACAACTTTTTGTGTTGTTGGTCGATGTACAGCACAAGCGATTTTGTACTGTACATTGTTTGATATGCTTACGTACTGGACAAAACAACATAAAATTTACTAAAATACCCTTGGTACTATATAATGTATGATTTGCATTACGTACTGGACAAAACAACATAAAATTTACTAAAATACCCTTGGTACTAAAATACCCTTCGTCAGTCTCGTCTCTTTCTTTCTTTGTTTTTTTTCGTTAAAATTCATTCTCCTCTCTGATTCAATGTCAGATAGATTTTTATATTTTGATCCCTTTCTTTTCTTTGATGGTTAAAAGAAATAAGAGGAGTAGATATGGTTCATTCACCACACTCGGAGTAAAAATGGTACTGCAGCTGTGTGGGTTGTGGTCGCATGAGACGAGAAGCTAGGTTGGGCGTTCACCAGGTGCATTCACCACTGCACAATCAGATCTGGGTTGCAGACGGATTTGGTGCACGATAGAGTACGTGCAATGGAGAAGGAAGTTCAGAGGTGGGTTAGTGGGTTTAGTGGAAGATGGCGTGACTGAAAGTGAGGGGATGGGAAGGATAATTTAGTCATTTTATTTTTACTGTACATGGGACAACTTTTTGTCTCTTACTTAAGTGAGTAACAAAGTTTTAAGCTTTTGTCCTGTCCATCATCTTGTTTTTGTACTATTCTATAAACCAATTTTAAAATCAAACATGTAACAAACCATATCGTCCTGTGCTGTCCCTTACAAAATAGTAAATCAAACGGACCCTATGTAAAACTTTTCTACATAGAATATTGTATTCCTCTCTTTGGTGATCGGTGATCCTCACTAAAGTAAACCCTTTACACCTTTTCATTAAATGTTCATCTTTCAGCATTAATTCAAACCTCAAAGAAAAGGAAAAAAATAAAAATAAAGTACACACATAAAACCCCCAAAACAATAGCAAGAGGCACCACTATCTAAACACTGCAATTTGTCCTTGAAGTCATCACGTGCATGATGGGAGGTCATCACACGATTAAGGGTAGTGTGTGAAATGATCAATACTCCTCTGACCAAAGAGTTGATAATTTAAAGTTGTTCCTCTTGAGCCCATGTGCAGGGCCATCAGCCCACCATGGATTAGAGACCACTAAGAGATGACCCCCACAATCCTCGTTCCGCCTTTAAATTATTATTACATATGGTACATAATTCACCACATACACAAAATATCGATCAATCAATATCTGTAATTGAAGCTGCAATATTATATATATATATATATATATATATATGTATAAGTTAATGGTTCGGAATAATCCCTGTTAAAAAATGTCACATGCACATGATATAGCATATGATATGTATGTGTTGATTTGTTTAATATCTCAAATGGATTTGATTAGTTCATAGACTTGATTTTACTACCGATAATCTCGTTGGTTTCAAAGTAATTAACTGGGACAATTCCTTAGCAGTTTCAGACTTCAAAATACCAATAGAGATTCCTATGACAACATCAAAGGTTGACACCTGAATGATCAGACAGATAACTATCTGGTGTGGCATAAAGCCACAAATATATTCAATTAATAATGAGTTAGATATTGTATTTTAACCGAAATACAAAGTTTGATAATATTTGGTGGAGCAATGATATTTGAATATAAAAATGGTGTTCAATATCGTATAAAAGTATTTATTCCCACTTATTTATTGTTTTTTTCTCTCTCATCATATATTTCATCACTCTCACTCTCAAGATACTCACAACCTCTACGATATCTATACAAGACAAAATATCCAAATTATGTATCCAAATATGTTTACTCTATTTAGTCTATGCAAAATAAAAGTCAGGCGCAATTGACCATCAGGCACTTATTTTAGATTTGAACAAATAGTAGGTGGCCACGTGAGTTTTTAGATTGTTAATAGTTTATTTTTAAGAAGAGAAATAAAACTAATTCATCATTTTTTAGTGATATTAAAATTGCTGATTTTCTTGTTTAACAAACATCATAGACCAACAGAGGTATCTAACCAGCACTAAAATGATTTTGTCACATCCGTTTTTTTCCACACGTCTCTTTACACATATTTTACAATCATTGATCAAAAGATATTAATTAATTTTAAAAACAACATGAATAAATAAATAATATATAAAAAAAAAACTTACAAGAAGTTTGTAGCCCTAACCCCTGAAGCGTGCCATAAACTAAGGAAGGATAAGGAAATTTTGTCTCTACGTCCCAATTTAGACAGAATCACTAAACCGGGGGCAACGCAGAAAAATGAGCATGCAAGAGAATTTTAGGAATAAAAAATTAATTGAAAAACACCTCAACTCATCATAGTTATCATCTGTTTAAATTAGGCAAAAATTGAAGGATAATCACTAATCAAAGGCTCATTAAAAAAAATACTAATGAAATGGTTTGACAGGTTTCTGAAGTTGATAGAATATCTAATCCCTCACAGCTCCACTTCACCTTACATTATTAATTAATGACCATAAACTCCATATTTACTGCTAATTCACGTCAAGCTAGCGCACAATCTTATTTCTTTGTAATCTTAGCCATCCAAAACCCATAATACCCACATAACACACACACAAAAAAAAGAAAAGATCTCTCTCTTCTCTCAGTGGGTCTTACAATCTTGCCTCCTAAGATTCAATCTTTCTTGCTTCTTAAGCAGTCACAGATCTGAGCTAAGGTACCTCCCAATACACCCACATTACGGTGCACCCTCCAATGCCCTCCACACTATTATTATTATAATAATAATGAACTAGTAATATATACATAACTTGTGTAAAAAAAAGGGTAATAATTAATACATAACTTGTATTTGTTAACTTTGGCAAATCTTAAGTCTCGGTTTTTTATTGGCATTAAGTTAGGTGTTTTTTTATCCTGGACTAATGTTCGTCACACATTCACATTGCTTTTCCTTTACATTTATATTTATATATATATATATATAAATAAGTGATAACATGAGTGCAGATTTTGTCAAAAAAAAAAAAAAACATGAGTGCAGATACAAAAAAGTTTTGGTGGAGTCAACATCAATGGTAAAAGTTATAGATATCAAAAGAGATAAAAAGCATTACTCTTTTCCCTGTGGTAATTCCTGGTTGGTAATGTTTTGGTTTGAATTTGATATATGGCATTTTGTTGCTATCTATAACCGGGAAACATAAATAAACAAGGAAAAAAATAGTACTATTAGCAACATCATTTTTGTAGCTTTGTGCAACAACTTGGGTTTATTGAGTCCATAAATCAGGTATCGACCACACGTCTATCAGAACATCATGAATCAAAATTTTAAATATTTTTTAGTAAAAAAATTGTTAATTTGTTTTTTTTGACAATTTTTGTTTTGTTATTTTAATAATAATAATAATAATAATAATAATTGACTATGCCCAACACACAGCTACTGTGTGATATTGATACACTCTTTCTTTCGTTGTTTAGGATTCTCTTTTACTCTTTGCTTTTATCAGTCCTTGGGTTTTGAGTTATTTTGGGGTTCCATATATAGTAGTGCCATTGTCTCAAATCAGCATCTTTCTTTCTGGGTCTTCCTCCTTTCTACATCTTCCACCCAAATTCGAATTCTTTCTGCTCGATCCGCCAGTTTTCCCACTCAAATTTTCCACCTTTCCTCTTCTCTCACCAAGGTATGATATGAATGGCCATGCCATGGAAAAAAAAAAAACTTTTTTTGTTCCCATGCCACCCCTCTTTTTTTTTTCTTCCTTTGCTTCTGTTTTGAAAATGGATAAGAAATTTCGGATTTAGTTATTGCAGTTGGTGAAAAATGTTTAGCTTTGTGAAGTGTTTCAGTTCAGTTGGAAGAACTCTTGTCAGATTGAAAGATGAGATTGAAAAATGTAGATATGTTTTTTTCAACTTTCAGAGGAACCAAATGCATTGTTTGATGTTTTATATTGGAGATCTCGCATTTTTGTTCTAATGTTTTTGGCCATTTTTGCCATTTTCATCTAACTTTAAGTTGGACATTATATGAATCAGTTCAAAGTTGTAGGTTGTTAGTGCTAGAAGTTCCTATATGCAATTGTTTATCAATAGTTCAAAATTTAATTAATTTTTTTACTGGTTCATTGCTGTTATGAAGTGTTTTAGAAAAGACTAATGCATTGCTCAATTTGGACCCCTCTCTCTCAGGATCCAAAATGTGTGCTGACTCTGCCCTTTTAGCTCTGCATGTTTGCTGACTAGAACAAATGTTTAATTCACCTAAGATATTGTAACTTCTGCTGCTTGTAATTCTGGATCAGTGGGTTCTAAATTGGTTTGAGGGGTTTTTAAATATCTGAGTTAGTTTTAAAGTTTGCTTAATGGAGCATGAAATCATGAGAATAGAATTACTTAAGTTTGTGCATAAGAAGGGATGTCTGTGGACATGGTTTTTGCTTGTGCATTTAGCTGACTAAAATTATTATTATTGCATAGATGGCTATCTTATCAAACAATTAACTGGGTTTCGGAACTGGGTCGAAAGTGAAACCCTCAAGTGAACAATGTCAAGAATCACTAAGTGGAAGACTGAGAAGACAAAAGTAAAGGTGGTTTTCCGGCTCCAGTTCCATGCTACACATGTAAGTTTCTCACCTAAGCAAATTTTTCTTTATTCTTTGGATTAATTTTAAATTTCATGGTGATTTTTTTTGTTTTTTGATAAAGGTAAAAAAAAAAAACATTCCCTGTAACTTGTTATTTGAATCAAAGAACTCCAATCTGCCACTTAACTAAACTAGGAGTGTTCCACTTTGACAATTAAACCTAAAATGATCTTACTATCTTCATATGAGGAATGAACACTACTAGTTTTATGCATTTGTTGAAGAAGATTTAAAGTTGATAACCAAGCTTAGCATACTGTGGCAAGTGTTTCAACTTCCTCCCGTCTTACTGAAAAGTTAATCAAACTCATCGGTATTATTTGTTTCAAATTATTTTTATCTCTATCTTGACTGTTTGCCATTTTAAAATGCATTCTGAGAATGTAATATGAAGGAAGCTACTTCAAGTTCTGTATCTGTTTAAGAGTTACATGGCCCTTAATATGGTCAGCATTAAACTAATTATCTCTAGTCAGGTGATATCTTGGAGAGAATTATTTGTGCAGTTACTCTCATTATGATTAATTGAAAATTTTGGAAGGAGTCTATATTAATCAGATTTTCTTTGTGACTGAATTATTGTTATTGTTGTTAATTCCTTTTACCTGTTATAGTTCTCTGTGTCTTTATGCAATCACTGAGGATAAGCTCTGTTTCTGCATGGTCTAGATTCCACAGTCTGGATGGGATAAACTGTTTATCTCTTTCATCCCTGCTGACACCGGGAAGGCTACAGCAAAGACAACCAAAGCAAATGTGAGAAATGGAACCTGCAAGTGGTCAGATCCAATTTATGAAACTACAAGACTGCTCCAAGACATTAAAACAAGACAATATGAGGAGAAGCTTTATAAACTTGTCGTGGGGATGGTAACATTCTTTTCTGACTTTTAAGTGGATATTCTATTATGCTGTAGCATTTATAGAGGTTTCACGTGGAAAAGGCAGAAACCACATTAGACAAAACTAACCATATCGTTTATGACTTCACACATAGACTTTCATTATATCACTCACATCAACGTTGCATATTGTATAAGCTTATTTTTGAATTGCACGCATAATCTTTGCTCTGAGATCTTGATTATATTATCTAATAGTGTGATGCAATAATGAAAGATATTTTTGAATAACTTTTTTATGTAATAAGTTTCTGTTAGAACTGGTATTTCAGAATAAGAAGAAATGAATCTTTTATTCACCAAGAGTAGAATTACAGAGACAATAGCTCACAAGTCACAACTCACACACTCAATGGGTATTCGAGAGACCCACTCTCTCCACTTTGGGTATTCGAGAGACCCAATCCTCTCCCACTTCACTCAACAATATTTTCGATGCCTCTCTTCTGCCCTCTCCTCTCTCTTTTATACAGAAAACAACTATTACAACCTATCTAACTGACTAACATAACTGCCTAACTGTTATTAACAGACCTAACAGATTTGGGTCTCACTAATTTGAACCCTTTATTCTCTATTTGTTATTCCGTACCTAACAGTTTCTTATTCAAAATAATTAGATTTGAATGGATATTAATGTTGGGAATAACATCTAATTAACAGTATGACTCGTAGAAAGAAAATAACACGCTCACTAGTATTTTTGAAACTTGAGTTTCATTATTTTTATTGACAAGCTATCCTCCCCATTGTTGCTTGCCACCATTAGAAATACCCAAGTGTTGTCTGTGCTTTCCATTCCAATAAGAGTGACTCTTGCGGCCGTCAGTCTTGTAACTTTTGTTAGAAGTTAGAACTGTACTAACTTTATTTTTGGCCTAACCACTTCAGGGTTCTTCACGATCTAGCATCCTTGGTGAGGCCAACATCAATTTGGCTGATTTTGTTGATGCCTTGAAGCCTACAGCTGTTGCTTTCCCTCTTAATGGAAGTGAGTCTGGAACCACACTACATGTGAGGATCTCTAAACTGTGTATTTCTCTGATGTAATTTCCTCGTATTTATTAGTTGATTGGTTATGCACTTGCATGGTTTTTGTTGCAGTACAATCTAATAGGTTATGCATTTCAGTTTACATGGCAATGGCATATCACTCTTGCATATTTGTTGAGAGTTCAGTTGCTAGAGATATCGCTGGTATGACATTTAATGTTTTGTTCCTCTTCTTGTTTGAAGCCAGGTCACTGTGCAGCTGCTCACTTCCAAAACTGGTTTCAGGTGCCGTATTATGAGTTATGACATTTAAGGATGTGCTTTATCTGAAAAATTACTTATTTGATGTTATTATTACTTTCAGAGAATTTGAGCAGCAGAGGGAACTCAGAGAGAGGGGTCTACAAACATCCTCTGACCAAGGTACTCATGATGAGTCTGCTGATAGCAAAGAGTCATCTCCTGACCAGAATGCCAATAATCATATAAATAAGGTTTCATCCCTTCTCTTGTTTACAAGTTTTACTTTATATATGTTCTCTAAAAGATTATTATCTCTTGGTTGCCCTAAGAATTTATGCTACAAGATACTAATCAGCAGTGAGCATCTTTGTACGTACAGTAATAAATATTCTTTTATGTTCTATACTGATATTTCTGATATTTACTGTTCTGTTAGGAGTTATTCTATTATTAAAAGCTTGCTAAAATTGTTAATACATTGGATTAATCTGAGACAAATTATAGAACTCTCACCTTTCCTTGTCTTACTCTTACCTAAGATGTAAGATGCTATTTCCAGAGATTATGAATTCTGGTTGTTCCCCGTGCATCTGACACTCGATTGTGTGGATTTTCTTATTAGTTACTCAAATCATGTATATCTATTTAATTTTCTACTTTCAGTGCTTCTTGTTAGTTCAAGCAATCCTTCGGTTGAAGAAGATTAACAAATTATTTGATACTTGTCAAAGGGCCGAATGCATTCTTAAAAAGAAATAGATTTACAGAAAGTATAGTTTTCCCCCCTTTTAAGTTTTAGTAAGAGTTCTTAGCAATTCTATCTTCTTGGTGATGAAATAAAATTATTCTGAAAAAAAGTGCTGTCCAGTATCCATATGAAGAACCATGTTTGTTGGCTTGGTTTACTCTCTTTTTTTCTCTTTTGCTTGACGTGTTTTGCCTTGTTTATTTCATGAAACTAGGTCAATTCAAGAGTGAAATTGAAAAGAGAAACTAAAGATCTCCCTTCTGTTTCTTCGCTCGAAGGAGAGTCAAGGGTGAATGAAGAGTATGCAGACTCAGCTGCTGGATTTGATGGCTCTTCTTCTACTTCAGAAAGCATATATACTGAGAAGCATGATATCTCCAGTACACATGAAGTGGACAGCCTTAAAAGCACAATCTCTGGTGATTTAGGTGCGCTACCCCTCAGTCAAAATCCACAGCCAGAGAAAGGAGAAGCGCCTGATAATCAGTTTCCATCACGGGGCAGTGATTGGGTCCATGGTTGGAGCATAGACCATTCAGCTACCAGTGATTCGGCTGCTGCTTTGGAAGATAGCAGTGGACATAAAGGAAATCTAGAAGCAGTTGAGTCATCTATTCTTGATTTAAAACTGGAGGTAAGCTCTTTGCAAAATCATGCTGATGAAATAGAGGTTGAAACACACAAATTTGCTGAGCAACTTGCCGCTGAGATGATGTCAGGAGAAGAGCTAGCAAAAGAGGTTACTGGACTAAAATCAGAGTGTTCAAAGTTTAAAGATGAATTTGAGCAGCTTAAAGCCTCTAAGTTAAGCTTAGCATATACTATCAGAGAACCAACTGAGACAGATCGGGATAAGTTATTTAAAAATTTACAGCTTAAATGGCTTAAGGGGCTTCTGCTCATGGAAGATAAGTTAAGAGATATTAAGAAGGTGTCTATGGGATTTCCGGAAAGGGATTTTAGGTTCCTTAACTTGGAGTTAGAAGCACTGGTTGGGATTCTGCAGGATCTCAAACAAGAATCTGGAGGGCCAATTTCTGGGACCAATGTTGCTAATGGGCTAGAGAGCAAGAAAATGGATTTCCATAAAGGTGAGCATTTTTTAACAGATATGGGGTCTGATGCAGCTTTATTTCAACCTGAAGGCATGGCTCATTATCTTACCATACCTGGCCTCGTGTCTCATGAGTCTGATTTGGTAGATACCACCCTTGCTATGAAAGGAAAATTTTTTGAACTTCTAAGAGAGCTAGATGAGTCCAAAACTGAAAGGGAAAGCCTTGTAAGGAAAATGGACCAGATGGAGTGCTATTATGAAGCTCTTATTCAGGAACTTGAGCAGAATCAAAGGCAGATGATGGCTGAGTTGCAGAACCTCAGGAATGAACATTCTACATGCCTATATACAATTTCTGCTGGTAAGGCTGAGATAGAGAGAATGCACCGTAATATGAATGAGCAGAACATGAAATTTTCTGAAGACAAGCGCATCCTGGAGTCTCTCAACAATGAGCTTGAAAGAAGGGCTATTTCTGCAGAAGCCGCCCTCAAAAGGGCTAGATTGAACTATTCTATTGCTGTGGGACAATTGCAAAAAGATCTCGAACTGCTTTCTTGCCAGATTGTTTCTATGCATGAGACAAATGAGAATCTCTTAAAACAGACCTTTTCTGATTCTTCGCTTCCAAACACGGTTGGTTGCCCAGAACCTGTGAAATATCCAAAAACTTCAGAAGGCCATACTTCCAATCGATTGACATGTCAAAATCAGAGTTCTTCCTTACATAGACAACATTTGGGTGAAGACATTTTACTAAGCAATTTGAAAAGATCACTTCAGTTGCAAGAGGGGTTATACAAACAGGTTGAAGAAGAAATCTGCCAAATTCATTTTGTAAATATTTACTCAGATGTGTTTTCAAAGGCACTGCAAGAAACATTGTTTGAAGCAAGTCTTGACATTCAACTCATGAAAGAGGAAATTGTTCGACTCTCTCAGCAGCTACAGCTCACAAATGAATCCAATGAGTTACTGGTGCTGAGGCTGCAAAATGCTATGAATGATATCCTCTCACTAAATGAATACAAGGAGATTTGCACAGTGAAGAGGAATGACATTGCTCACCAGAACCAAATTTTAGAAGCAAATTTAAAGGACCTTGCTCATGAAAACAATCTTCTTACTCAGAAAATTAATGACTTGGAAGTTCTCCTGACCGAGTATAGAAGTTGTGAGGGAAAATACATGGCATGCAGTGCTGAAAACTCAGAATTGAAGAGTTTATTGGAAAAAGAGAGCCAAGAAAATCATTGTCTTCATGACGAAATATCCATTTTGCTGGAAGAGTTAAAAGTTATCAGAATTAAATTTGATGTGCTGACTCCTTTGAAGGATAATCTGCAGAATAAGATCGGATTTTTGTCTAATAAGTTGCAGAAAATGCTGGCATCATATGGTGATAGATACAGTGAACTTTCTCTTTGTAGTACATCTGCTTGTGTGGATTCAGAAGATGAAGAGTTAGAAGGTCTCTTATCGAGACTAGAAGAGCTGCAACAGAGTGCATTTAGTAGGATCTTGCTACTCATTGAAGAGAAGAAAGTTTTAGTGAATGAAAAACATATGGCTCAAGTTTCTTTGAATACAGCTGAATCAGATGTTCTAGTCATGAAAAAGAAGTTTGAGCATGATTTACAAGAGATGCTAAGTAATGTAAGTGTATCTGGTTCCCTGTTGCAGAAACTTCAGTTAGATTTTGAGGTGATTGTTGACAGGATCAATGCTGGTTTTGAAGCTGAAGAAATTTACTCTGAGCTTCACAAAGAATTTTTGTCCGGTCTTGATCATTTGGAAGCTGAGCTACAACAACTTTATTCCAGAAATCACGACCTTGCTCAAGAAATCATAAAGCTAGATACTTTATCTAGTGATCTCGAAATGTGTAAGCTGACTTTAGAAGCAATCACAGAGGAGAAGAAAGCTTTGGAGTTGCCTTTACAGGAGAAAACAGAAGAGTCTGCCAAGATTTCATCTGAGCTTGATTTTTTGAAAGAAAACTTGCATTCTCTGGACAGTGAGTTGCATGCCGAGAGAACTGTCAGAGAAAAATTGGAGAAAACAGTTACAGATCTTACCACAGAGTTGAATGAAAAGCAATGGCAGCTGCAGGATTCTGATATGAACAGACAAGAACTTATTTCCAGAAATCAGGAACTTGCAGAAGAAATTAAAATGCTAGATACTTTATCCAGTGATCTTGAAATGTGTAAGCTGACCTTAGTGGCAATCACAGAGGAGAAGAAAGCTTTGGAGTTATCATTACAGGAGAAAACAGAAGAATCTGCCAAGATTTCATCTGAGCTTAACTTTTTGAAAGAAGGCTTGCATTCTCTGCACAGAGAGTTGCATGATGAGAGAAATGTCAGAGAAAAATTGGAGAAAACAATTGCAGATCTTACCTCAGAATTGAATGAGAAGCAATATCAGCTGCAGGATTCTGATATGAACATACAAGAACTTAATTCCAGAAATCAAGACCTTGCTCAAGAAATTATGAAGCTAGATACTTTATCTAGTGACCTCGAAATGTGTAAGCTGACCTTAGCAGCAATCACAGGGGAAAAGAAAGCTTTAGAGTTGTCTTTACAGGACAAAACAGAAGAAACTATGAAGATTTCATCAGAGTTTAATTCTTTGGAAGAAAGCTTGCTGTCTCTGCACAACGAGTTGCATGATGAGAGAACCTTCAGAGAAAAATTGGAGAGAACAGTTACAGATCTAACCACAGAATTGAGTGAGAGGCAATGCCAGCTGCAGGATTCTGATATGAAGAGACAAGAACTGGTCCATCTCAAGCAACTGGTGACAGACTTGGAATTTGAGAAATCAAGAATGTCAGATCTTCTACAGAAATCTGAGGAACGTCTTAAACATGCTTTAAAAGAGTCTTCTTCTAATAGCTGTCTGGAAACTCACTTTTCTGAACTGCATGAAATTTCAATAGCTACAGATGTTGTTATGACTTTTACCAGAGCTCAGTATGAAGGTCATATAGAGGAGCTTATTGAGAAACTCAATTCCACTTGCAGGCAACTAGATGTGCTTCACAAAAAGAATCTTGATGTAGAACATGAACTGAATGACTGTCTTTGCAGAGAATTGACTTACATTGAAGAGAATACAAGATTATCGACGAGTCTTGACTTCCTAAAATCTGAGTTAGAGGCCTCTACTGCTCATAATAGAGCACTGATTGATCAAAATAGTGCAATAATATCAGAGTTTAACGAGCACAAGAGTAGGACAGAGAATGTCAGCAATATTCATGTACATGAAGGCCAGGGTGTTCTTGAGGTTGCTAGGCTGGAGCACTTGCTGGCAAGTTGTAGCAGAGATGGTGAAGAACTCTTTTGGGCCAAGGAAGAAGCTGAACTCAAATGTATAGTTCTCCAGGCCAAATTGGATGAACTGGAAACTGCAATGACTTCACTAAAACAATCAGATGGTGAACTGATAAGACTGCAGAATCAATGTAATGAGCTTACCAAGAAGCTTTCTGAACAGGTTTTTAAGACTGAGGAGTTCAAGAATTTGTCTATTCATTTGAAGGAACAGAAAGACAAGGCCGAAGCCGAGTGTCTTAATGCTCGTGATAGAAGAGGACATGAAGGACCACCGATTGCTATGCAGGAGTCATTGAGAATTGCATTTATCAAGGAACAATATGAAACAAAGTTGCAAGAACTAAAACAGCAACTCGCTTTGTCAAAAAAGCACAGTGAGGAAATGCTGTGGAAACTACAAGATGCAATAGAGGAAACTGAGAAGAGAAAAAAATCTGAAGCTTCTTACATAAAAATAAATGAAGAGCTGGGAATGAAGATCGTGGAAATGGAGGCTGAGTTACAGGCTGTACTTTCTGACAAACGCAATTTGTTAAATGCTTATGACCTGGTAAAGGCTGAAAAGGAGTGCTCAGTGATAAGCCTCGAATGCTCTAAGCAAGAAAAGCAAGAGCTTGAAGCTTCTCTTCTAAAATGCAATGAGGAGAAGTCCAAAATTGAAGTAGAGCTTACCTTGGCGAAGGAATCAATTGAGACTTTGAGATCTAATGTGAATGTTCTAAATGAGGGCAATGATACATTCTCTTCTTCACTGAATCCTACAGAAAAATCTTCTCATTCAGCTTGCAGTCAAGAGCCAGAGAGTGCAAATTTAACCATCAATGTGCAATCTGAGGTAACTGATTTATTAAATTTTTTTTTGGAAAAACATCTTTAATTATCACTTTATAAAAGAAGGAATCATATCTATAGGATGATATAATGATACAGCAATAAAATAAATAAATTTGTTCACAGAAAAATGTTGGTTGTCTAAAGTTCTTATGGACTAGGGTACTAGCTGTTATATATCATTGTCCAGAAAGATATGTTAATTGAGGATTCTTTGTTTTACTGGATGATTTATTTTTTCACATTTGTAATAATTCGTGCTCTACAGCTTTTGTATACTTTGGTGATACAATGATATAATTAATTTCAGGCCTTTATCAAGTTATAAAAGTTTCAATCAGGGCTGTTTATCATCATTGGAGATTGAATCTTATTAAAACTACCCACACAATTTATTAAATATCATATTAAAGCTAAAAGTTTTTGGATTACATTGTGCACGGTCGCAATAAGAAAGGAGAGTATATGTGGAGCAGAGAAAGGAAAGAGTGATAAAATTTTGGAGCTGACTATAATTCCTTTTTTGTTTTGTTTTCCTTCTCCTTGTCTTTATTTCCTGGTTTCTCTCAAGCTAAACAAAACCTTTAACTTTGAGGAAAAGGTTGTGTACTTTATATTAGTGCATGTCTTATGTATGCATTCCTTCGTCTATCTTGAGTGGTTAGCCTTAACAATTTATTTGCATAATATTTGATAGGATCCTCTTGCATTTAGAGTTGTAAATAGAAATGGATGCCAAACTCTTGGAACTGAAGAGGACTTGCATCAAAATGGAGAAAAGAAATACATGGCTTTAACTGAAAGCTTGAAATCTAGCATTGACCACTTGAATAAGGAGGTAATTTTTTAAGATGCACAAAATGTTTGATGCCATTATTTGTACCTTTTTCATCTATTATAGTTTCCATTACTCTTTTTCTTTTTTCATCCTTACTCATAAAGTAGTACTTTCCTTATCTAATATCATGCACAAGGGAATAAGGATAGCATTTGTGTTTTCATGGTCCACGAGTTACTATTTTTATAGCTGTGTCTGATGCCAAAATGATATCTAAGTTTTGTCTTCTGATTGCAGTTGGAAAGGATGAAAAACGATAATTTGCTTCCTCCAGTTGATGATCATAGCCATGAGCAAACTTTTCCAGGTCTGCAAAGAGAATTGATGCAGCTACATGAGGTAAACGATTCTTGTTGCATTGATTGCTATGAAACATGTCTTTTTCCAGATTCTTATTTATGTTGTACTTTGCTCAGGCTAATCAAGGCTTAGGAAACATATTCCCTGTATTCAACGAAATCACTGTCAGTGGTAATGCATTAGAAAGGGTGCTTGCTTTGGAGGTTGAGCTTGCTGAAGCATTGCAGGCCAAGAAAAAATCAAGCATCCAATTTCAGAGGTACACTCTTCTTTGCAACAGTAATGAGATCTGATAAATATAGAGCCGTTTTGGAAGCACTTCAACTTAAGACTCTTGTAGTCTTGTTGTTCACTTAGTTAAAATGTGATGACCATTAAGATGCATCACTTGATCATCAAAAGCTCCTAAAGTTTCACACGGGAAATACTTGGAACAGTGATTTATCAGGAACCAACTTATTCCAAAAGCTTAAGTTATTTGGTGCATTGTCAAGCTTCTTGTCTTTCTATTAATATCTATAGCACATCCTTCTAGCAGAGATTAGGAGTTCTAGTAATGGCATACAAAGAGAAGCAGAAGAATGAATAACAATAACTAGAAAGAAATAACTAGAGATTTCAAAATATTAACCCCATGAAAGATATCATGGAGGGAAAGCTAAAGAATTAAGAAAAATAAAGAAATATGCTATATTTTTTTAGTATAGAAATATGCTACCTAAAGTGGAAAAGGCAATAGATAAAAACCAAAAAAAAAAAAAAAAACCAGCCACACAATAAATCAAAAGCTTCTTCACTTTGTCTCAAGTAGAAGTTTCCTGTCTATAAAATCTAAGAGTGAGAGTAGAAAAAGTCATGAGTATTCATGGTCAAGGATAAGGAAGGCTAGGTTGTCCTCAAGGAGGATTACAGTTGGGGAAGGAGGGTTTTCTTGCTGTCATGCCAAATGCCAATATATCTTGCCAATTTATTATGTTTAAACAGCAAGCTGGTAAGGCCGGTAATATTATCTCTTTAGGAGGCACTAAAGTCTTTTAGTTTTTTTTTTCAACTGCATGGGGCTCCGCCACCGACTTTAAATGTAACATACAGATAAATATGTTGTATTATGATTTAACTTCATAAAGATAAAACCATATACATGACATGACAGGTACCTACTTACTGTCTTGAGTGTTTCTTCCCTACTATCAAATAATTAATACAAATGTTATCCTTATTTTTTTGTGTAAGAAGTGCAGTATTGCTTTGTAAGTGGGGTAAATGTATTGTTCAGCAATCTGTCCTAGTTGACTTTCTGGCATGCATGAGCATCTATTGAAACATGCATTGAGACCATTCAACCACCTAGTTTGAGACATTTTTCTCCTATGTTCCAGCTCTTTCTTGAAACAACACAGTGATGAAGAAGCAGTATTCAGAAGCTTCAGGGATATCAATGAGCTAATTAAAGACATGTTGGATCTAAAGGCAAGACATTCTGCTGTGGAGACAGAACTAAAAGAGATGCATAACCGTTACTCTCAACTAAGTCTTCAGTTTGCAGAGGTTGAAGGTGAGAGACAAAAACTCCAGATGACTCTTAAGAATACTAGAGCATCCAAGAAGGCTCCAAACTCATAACCTTCCTTCAGGGACCATTCCTTATAGCCAAAGTAAGGCATCATTTTTTACCCCTCCTTGCACAGGCTAATAATTCATGCTTGGTTAAGATATTAGTGGCCCCATCATATCTTCCATCTTGTTTATTATATAGATATAGATTATGCTATATAAAGGGGCCCCATCAGCTATAACGAGTTATATTTTTGCAAGGGTTGGTATGGTATTACTATTACATCATTTTCAAAGTCAAGAAGCTGGTAATAATTTGTGTAAATAAAATAGTGTTTATCCTTGGCTCCAATCCAAGTATATATCCCTGTAATATCATCTACCCGAGCCTCAGTGCTGTAATTGTTTTTATGTACAGGAACAATATCTTGCAAGATTATTTTTATTTAAAAAAATTTTGTGGCTTGTTTCTTCTCTTCCCTTCTTTTATCCTGCTGCACCAACTATGTTTTGATGTGTATAGTATAATTTTAATTATAATCAGGTAATTACTAAATATTGAATAATCTCGGGACTTTGAATTAAGAAGCGTTTAGATAAACAGTTTAATCAAGCACTTATTTAATAAAAAAATTGAAATAAACTTATTTTCATAAGCTTCTTTGACAAACTTATTGAAATAAGTTAAAAAGAGTTTATAGACATATAAGACTATTTGTATAAGTTTATTTTCTTGAGTCATTTTCATGAGTCCAAATAAGTTCTTTTTAAATGCACTCTTAATGATTAACTTCAAAAGTTAAGCTACCTGTAACTGTAAGGCAATAATCAAAATCAAGTCCTATTCTGGATCCCACACTGCTTTTAGAATTTTTGAACCTGTCAATTGGTTACCAAAAAATAATTCTTTTTTCAATTTCTTTTGGTGAGAGATTGTTTTCTTTTTCTTTTCTTCTCACAACCAAACAAAACATTAATGTGCTTTGGTCTTCACTCTTCAATGTAATTGAAATCATTGTAGAAACTAAAATGAGTTTGTTTTTAAAGTGAAAAAATAAGTGTATATTCATTCTTAAGATCATTTAGTAAGTTGAGATATCTGTGTATGTTATCAAATCAAGGGTGGATACTTATTTTCTTATTTTAGAAGCAAATTCACTTTTGGAGGATCCAAATCCAAATTTCATTAGTTCCCTAATTTTGAACGGTGACGATACTTTGACATGAGGTGCAAGTCACATAAATAAAAGCGGGGCATTGGTAGTGAATGAACAACAAAAAGGGAGAAAAGATAACATGAATGGATGATGATGAAAGTTACGTCAGAAAGAATAATGTGTAAGCAATAAGATCTTGGTGTTCACTGCTTCAATTAGTGGATATATGATATTTCAAGACAACAAAATTATTGGTATCAACGTGGAAAATGTATTATTGTCTCACACTAGAAAATTAATAGTTGTTGTTTTTGTTTTTTTTCATTTTTCTACGCTTCTTTAGGAAATAGAAACAAAAGCTATATGCATGGTACACGGGTAACATGTAAATTATGTATAAAACAAAATGAAAAAGCTGAGAGGAGACTCAAAAGTGTGGCTGAATTATTGCCACGAGTTCAAAGCTTGTTGTCTACATTATTTAAGTATATATAGTATATAATTTAATTGTTTTAATAATATTTTGCCTAATCAATTTGACTAGCAACAAGCTTATCACTGTAGAAACTGAGAGTTCCTATCAGATTTTTTACCTGAGATAAAAAAGTATCAATAGGTACATACAAACTATACCAGCACTCGTCATTTTGCTAACTCATGTAACTTCTAACAGACACCATCAAAGGTTGTCAGCTTTATTGCTTGGTATCCAGCTAGCAAGGTTTTAAAATGAGGTCCGAAATCGTATGTGAAGTCGCGATGTTGTGTTTTCTGTTGTCTTCAAAATTGCATCATGATTGCAATTCTGGCCGGATCAATCAAAATTTTCCACAATTAATGATGAAAAACCAACGTGACCACAACCACGACCACAATTTAAAACCTTGCTAGCTAGAGATTAATAACTTGGCAGCTGATCAGTTCAGCCTGTCCAAAACCCCTGCTGGCAACTACCTTCCAAACAACCGCATCAGATTCAGCAGCCGATTCCGGAAATTCATGCAAGGAACTATGTGATAAAGTTGAGTTTGATGGAGAAGAATCCCAGTTATTGCGCAGGTCAGCCCTCAGAACAGCAATATCGTGATTGGCATCTTTTGTAATGACATGAAGCTTTCCATGGAAACCAGCAAGTAAATATGGTGACTCTGAATCAGCAGAATAATATATGGGAACTTCTCCATTGACTACTTTCCAAGCATCTTCTACTTGATCATATACCTTGATCCTTCCATTATTGATAGAACTAGAAGGGTCTAAAGCATATAATTCACCATCCACTACAACACTCAATTTTGTACCTGCTTGCCGTGCAGGCCAACCCTCACCCATTCCATTTGGCATCTCTATCCATGAGTTTGTTTCAGGATCATAGATTTCTCCCCCAACATCAACAAAAAAGGGCCAAGCATACAAGCTTTGTGGAACACACAACCTTCCCATGTATGAGGTCAACCCTGTGGCAATAGGCTTTAACATGTCAGCCAAAAAAGCAGTGGGCAGGACTTGAGCTCTGGAGAATGGCATACTAGGCACATGTGACCATGTATCTGTAGAGGGGTCAAAAACTTCAGCAGACTGAAGAGGAACCAGTCCTGCTTGACCTTGACTAACCCCTCCAACAACATAAAGCTTGTTATTTAAGATGCCTGTCTTACAATATGCCCTACCTATAGACATAGAATTCACCTTGCTCCATGTATTTTGTATTGGATCAAATCTCCACACACATCTCATAGTTGAAGCTTTAGAGAATCCACCTAGAACATAAAGACATCCATCAACAGCTCCTATGGCACAGCCGCAAAAGGGCATTTCATTAAATGCATCCTTCTGCCCAAGAAAGCCTCTAATAACTTCAGCAATTCTGATACCTTCCACCATGTTCCACATCCAAAGCCTAGAAGAACCCTTTCTAGATTCATCTTCATCAACAAAATTGGGCATAGTAGGCAGTCTCTGCCATATCTGAGAACGAGGATCTAAAGAACGCCACTGTAGTTTATTTTCTCCAACTTTAATCAACAGATATAGCCACTCTTCCATTGTCCTGAGTTCTTTTCTTACTTTATACAGTTCAGAACTCATAATAGTTGCCTTCCATTTCCTTGACACCAGTCTTAAATTCAGGTAACAAATTCTAGGAAGTCTAGCAATAATCTGCAGTGATAACTCATCAGGGAGATGAGGAATTAGTCTCAAACTCTCTTCATCAAAGGTAGATGACATTCTTTGCCTCTTGCATGCCTCATTTGGAGAGACTTCATTCCAATCACTGCTATCAGATTTGGATTTGGAATTCGCCACACTAAAAAATGACCCCATATCTGGTAAATCTCAATATCTGCATGAAGGCCAAATCACCAAGATAGGAAATATGACTTCCCAAAATTAAAGGCATTGTAAGCATCCAAACACCCCTATCCATTCATTGGAAATAAATAAGCAGACAAATAACAAAATGAAAGAACACAATGCAACTCCTCCAAACAATCCCTCCAAAGACTTTTCATTTCAAGAAGGCAATATAAATTTGACTAAAAACTAATATGAAAATTCTCCCACACTACACCTCAATGAAGAAAACAGAGACAATCAATAAAGAATAAAACTTACAAAAATTTTAACTACGGTGGCAGGGTTTTGAATGAATCCTAAGTCATCACTTAGAAGAGTTTGACCCAACAACCACAAGATTAATACCTCAGTAATGCCTCCAGGAATATGCCTTGGTTAAAGAACAAAAAAAAAAAAAACTGGTAAGATCTTGCAAAGAAGAATTGAAAATACAACATCATTGATGAAATCAGAGGATGTAAGTTCTAGTCCTAGACCACCCAAAGCTGAAGTATAACAGAAGGAAACACCTAAACATTATCTTACAAGTTCACCTTCACCCAGAACAAAAGACACATCAGAATTCAGAAGCAGCACTTGGATTGTATGAATGTGTTCTCTTAACACTGACTCAAATGAAGGAAATCCATCCATATACATAAAATTACTGTCACAAATTCAGTAAACCACAACCAAAGTTATTGAAATCACATGAAAAAAACCAACCCAGGAATCCAAGTCAAAGAAAAACTAACAGTGAAGAAAAATAAAAAACAAAACAAAATAGTGATTCAGAGATAAGATATGAATTTAAGAAAAGAAAGAGAAATATGAATAGCAATAACCTGGTAAGGGAAGGGAGGAATGATGAGAACGTAAAAGCGTAGGGAATGAATTCAATTCAATTCAATTGGAATCGCATCGGCATTCACATTCACATAATAATGATAATAACATACAACAAGTCGTTGCGTTGAAGTTGAAGTTCAACCTCCCAAATTTCCACATCCACTTCTCACACCTAACTGCATGTTTCGCATCGTTTATGCCCTTCGTTTTCTTTATTTCTCTTTAGTGAGGGGTTGGCTAACGTACGCTATCCATATCTAATAAATTTTGCAAATTATTATATGAGCTTCTTCAAAATTTTAAACTTTTTAGTTGTATTTCTTGTAGTCAAATATATGAATATAATATATTATAATATAATATATATACTTTTTGTATTCATAAATTTAACCCATATTAAAATAATATTTTTTATTAAAAAACTGACTATATTATAAAATAATATTTAATATGAATTAAAATAATGTTGGTTATCAATAATATTTTACAATATAATCAATTTGTTTTTAATTAAAAAACATTATCTTAATATGAGTTAAATTTGTAAATACAAAAAGCACATATATTGTATTACAATATATTGTATTCATATAGTTTGGCTACAGTATAATACAACTAGAAAGTTTGAAATTTTGATCAACCTATGTGATAATTTGATTGACCCAAAATTTGCCACATGGATGGTGTAGTGAGTGATATAAAATATGGATGATACACCATAACTCAATCCTTGATTAAGTTCTTCTCCTGCTCAGATTACTTTTAATAATAAAATATTGGTTAGAGTAATATTTTAGTGTGTATGCTTGACACATACTCTCCATTTGTTCTCTCTATATAAAAAAATTAAAATGGTTCCTATATATACCAAACAAATCTCTTTGTTCCCTGAAATACAATATGTTAAGGATTGATTTAATAATTTTTTACTCCGTATAGGAATCAAATAGATAATATATAGGAATCAAACAGATACTTTTTGTACGCATATGGATCATTTTAATAATTTTTTATATATAAATAACAAATCAAGAATTCGTGTTAAGTATATAGAACAGAATATCACTTTAACTTTAAATGTAACTCATTCATTATAAATTTACTTTTGATTAAAATTAAGCCCGTAAAATTCTATTCATTAAAACTCACTTTTACAATCAGATTCACAAAAGTTTTAGATCTCAAAGTTGTTGTTTTTTTTTTTTTAAAATCTCATATGCCTTTGGTTTCTCAAATGTTTTTATTCTCAAATGACTGTATTTTTTGGAATCACATTTTCAGAATTTTTTTTCTTATTTTTATATATAAGAATATAGTTTTTTTAAATTTTTAATTATTATTCACTAATTTTATTCTCAAACATCTGTTGTGTCTTAAAATAATTTTTTAAAATTTATATCAAATATAATAAATTTTTATTCCCATGACAATATTCCAAAAATTATTTTTTAAAACCTATAACAAAGAATGCCTTAAGTTGGTCCCTTACAATATTCAATCTTGGTTCAAAATTTAAAATTAATATGTAGCTTTCCTTGGAGTTTAGATTTACTAGCTCTTGGGGTAGGAACACAATACACGTTAACAATAGCACGTGGATGTTCGTGATTCAACGTCATTATACTAATTATTTAATTGATATATATAGACGGTATAATTTTTTTTATATTATTAATCCATTAAAATTTGATATTTCGTTAAAAATCTTGAACTCTTTCTTAACTATCTTAAAAATAATTTATAACTTAATTTCTGATTGATTAACAGTATAAATTTTTTTACGTTAATAATATATACCAATTAAACTCTTATGCTAATTAATATACTAAGATAAGAGATTCTTATCAAACACTTGTGATAGGCTCAACCAACGATTGATACGTTATTATTTTAAAAATATAAACTATTTATACTTAACAAAAGTTTATTTAATTATTTGATATTAGTTAAAATCAAAAAAAGTTGTTTAATATTAGTTTATCCGGTGGAGATGGAACAATATCGAAGGGATCAAAAAGAATTACACATGACTTTCATTGATTTGGAGAAAGCGAGTGATAGAGTGCTAAGAGAAGTTTTGTGGAAAGCCCTAGAAAATAAAGGTATCTGGATTGTCTATATTCGAGCTATCAAGGATATGTATGAGGGGACCACGACTAGTGTGAGAACGTAGGGTGGAGCCACAATTCAATAACTATAGGTCTGCACCAAAGGTCAGCTTTAACCCCCTGTATTTTTACCTTGGTCTTGGAAGTACTTACAGAGCACATTCAAGAGCCGGCATAGCGATGCATGCTTTTTGCAGATGATAGATATAATCCAAGTTGGAGAGTTGAGAGAGGATATAAATGGGAGGTTGGAGACTTTGAGACAAGTTTTAGAAGCACATGTCTTCCGTTTGAGTAGAAGCAAGACAGGATATATGGAATGTGAGTTTAGCAAAAGGTGAAACACATTTAGCTTAGAGCTGAAAGTTGGATATCACAACATTACACAAGTCACATGGTTTTAATATCTTGGGTCTATTATACAAAATGACGGAGAAATTGAGGGAGATGTAAACCATCAGATTCAATCAGGGTAATTGAAATGGAGGAAGGCTTCATGTTTTTTATGTGATAAAAATGTACCTCTCAAGCTAAAGGAAAATTTTACCATACAACTATTAGACTGACGATGTTGTATGGGACGAAGTGTTGAGCCATAAAAAATCAACATGAGAGTAAAATCAATATTGTAGCAGAGACGAGTCTGTTGGATGGGTGTAAAAACTAGACGATATATGATTAGAAATGATAACATTAGAGAAAGAGTTGGGGTATCATCTATTGTAGAAAAGATAGTTGAATATTCTCGATTTAGGTGGTTTGGGCATGCATGGAGGAGACCTATAGATTCCGTAATAAGGAGAGTAGACCAGATGAAGGGCAATCCAACCGCTAGAGGCAGATGCATGCCAAGAAAAATTATAGGAGAAACTATTAAGAAATATTTAGAGACCAATGATTTAATTCTAAACATGATTCAAACATTATGATACCGCATGTTAAAGTTTCTTAACTGTGAAAATGGAATGTCTTTTTTTTTTTTTACCAAGTGAAAGTGGAATGTTATTAATACCACACAATGAAAATTAGAAGATTTTTTTTTTACTAATGAAAAAATCGGAATGCCATTTTTTTTCCAAAATGAATTTAATTTTGATGCACTTTAAGATAATTACAATAAAAGTAAAACATACAAATTAAATCCTTCCAAAATCCAACGTTGTGAAATCTTTTTTTTTTTTTTTGTAATAAATTTGTGAAATCTTACTCGTAAAAAATGGTACTGAAAAATATTCCGTATATTTTCACAAATATCCCTTATTAATTTATAAAATATCATAATTTACGCTTTTGTAATTAATATATATTAATATATATTCTCTCCCATTGATATTTAAAAGTGGAACTTTCTTTTTTTTTGACTGGAAAAGTGGAACTTTCTGAAAGGTGGAACTTTCAACAAAAAAAAAAGTGGAACTTTCTTAACTTTTAATTTTTGTTTCATAATATCATAGAATTGTGAATTTTTCTACAATATGTTATACAGTTTTTAATCATAATTTTTATTCAAATTTTATAGTAAATTTAATGTTTTACCAAAATATCATAAAGCATGGCATAATCATATGGAAAAAATTAAAATTAGAAAATGTTATCATGATTTATTTTACGGACTTAGTTGTTTAGAAATTAATCCTAAATATTACTTTTAAAAATAGATATTTATATTGTACGTAAAATATTTTTTTTTTGTTTCTCAGGATATCCTCTACATGCAAATATGAAGACTAATCCCTCGAGGTACTGGAGGACATTTAAGGATTGACATCTCCCAACCAGATTTTCTTCATACGCAAGAGTCAGAGATCGAACCCATGACCACTTGTTTAAGGGATCCAAGCTCGTTATCATTTGGACCAACCACATGTTGGTTGTAGTAAAATATATGAAAACAGTTCAAACTTTTTCTATATTTTTTTTTATTAATTGGAGATATTTATATTATTTATATTAATTTAGATTCCATTCTATGTTGGATTCCATATACCAAATTTTGAATCGCTTTCGATATCGTTTCATTTCTAATGTGGTACCATACTATCAAAACAGAATTAAATTCTTGTTCTTATAGCTATTCTTTAATCTATAGAATCAGATTCTTTACCCTAAAGCATTGGGGATTTGGACTATGACCTGAGACAATCTATCCATTCATATCAAACGACCCATTTTTTGTCTTCATCCATCCACTGTGACATTTACGCTACGCGGGGTTAAATTAATTTATTATTTATTATAATATCCAAAAATCAAATCATGATGCAATTGTAACTTATAATAAGAGACTTCAACAGTTTAACAACAGCAAAAACAAAATCATAGTTGGCTATTTTTCTTAAGTTGATAAAGTGCGTAAAAATCTTAATTCGTTAGATGATTAAGGTGATAAGCACTTTATTATTTTATAGATAAGGTTCAATTAATTTGTAGGTACCTAAACTAAATAAGAATTTTCAAATATGTTTTAATACTTTAAAGTTTGTGATTGAGTCTATGAACACATAGAAAAATTATAATTGCATCATACATTTCTCTGTTAGGGTTTCATAAAGTATCTATTTGAGTTATCCATACACTCGTCATTTGTTTCCCTTAAGTTTTTAGAAAAATTCAAATAGGTTCCTACACTTTTTAGGAAATTTTAAACAAGTCTCTTTATTTTTTGAACCCTAATAATACCCTGACAAAAAAGTGTATGAGAGAATAAAAATAAATTATAGGCATTCAGACCCAATTATAAATTTTTAAAGTTTAGGATCTATTTAAAAATTTTCAAAAAATGTAGGAACCTACCTATAACTAAACCTAAGGATGAACTCATTTTAGAGGAATCTTTTTTTCATTTTCTCCCTCTAAAAAATAGGTGGGTATACATTAGCATATATCATTAAAAATATTTGACTTTTATCATAACTATTTTTAATTCATATATTGAATGATTTGGGTTTGATTGGCTATATAAAAAACTTATTTCATTCAAATTAAATTCTTTTTATTTTTCTTGAAACAACTTTACTGTTATGAATATTTTAATAAATTTATTTTATTTTAATTATAAAAATCTCATTTTGTCCTCTCTTCTCCCTACACCCCTACTCCCTCCCCCTACACCATCGCACCGACGGCTTGATCATGGAGGCCTTTTGCTCTTGTTGAGTAGTCATGCGTGTCTTTAGTCTGACCAACCGCTGATCCTGGGCCTCAAACTGCTCGAACACACATGTGGAGAATTGTCGAAACTGTTGAAGGAGTTGATTCGATGAGTCTTACTATTTTATTTTATTCGACAACCACCCTTTAATTCTGTCAAAATTCTAATAATACTCTTTGGTCATGTAGCATTACTGATATAAATATTAAAAAAAAATGGTCTACACAATTTTTTAAATAGAACCTCTTGGTATGTGCGGTAGATTCTATGGTGAAGCTGAAACTTTCTGGGCATACTGATATAGAGTATTGATATTATTTTTCTCATTGTGAATAGTTTTGAATCGATAGATATAATAATTAAATAATAAATGGTTTAGATTTATTATTTCAAAAAAATTGAAAACAAAAAAATTCTGGAAAATACCACTTTGCCATTTGCCCTTCACGGCTTCATCCCCCCACCTTACCGTCCAACCAGATGCGGTTGCCAGCCTTCCAACATTCTCCGCCACCTTCCAACCAGCTGCCGCCACCACCTCACCACCACCACAATAATAAGCAACATACCCACAAACACACCGACCCACTTTCCAGTCGCTTCACCGCACGACAAACCCCCGACCAGCTGTCGTGGGAGGACCCATCTCCTGGCGATTTAACCACCTATCGTCTTCCTCACTCCATCTAGTCTAGGGTTTCTTTTGAATCAAAAGAAAGGCAAAGTTGCAAACTTGGGGTTCTGACACTTTAGATCAAGAAGCGATCGGCAACGGAGGAAGAGAGGGGAGGGTAAACGGAGTATCGACGCACACCTCTGCAATTGTCATGCTCACTGCACGGAGGTGTTTGGACGATGGGGTGGAGGGCAAAGATGTGGTTCGCGACGGCATGGTGATATGACTGTTGGTGGTGGCAGAGGGGCAGAGAGGTGGTGGTGGGGTGGTAGCGGTGGTCAGTGGTCGGCAAATGGTGGTGAAGAATAGGGAGAAGTTGATGAAGTGGGTTAAAAGGATATTTTACATGAAAAAATTGTGATTCACAACTCACTTTATGTCTATACCCGTATAGACAACAAAAACATGCTTCACCGTAGAATCCACCGGTATGTGCAGTGATCGAAACCTATCAAAATTGTGTATTTGGGTGATACTTTTTTAAATGATTTTTTTTACTAAACATTTTTAAATGGTTTAAACAAGTCCACCTTGGATTTTGTTAGAAGTTTATATATGTGGAGAAAGTCTATATAAATATCATTAATGGTCTATACCAAATTAGGGCCCGATAATTCAAGGGCAATTGAAGGAGCGACCCAGGCAATTTGTGTAGCATCCTAGAAATTTTATTATAATTAAGTTCATAAAAAAAATATATTGGTTATTAAAATGTATAGTACAAATAAAATATAATTAAGAGGTTTAGTGTAAAAAAATTTAATAGTATAAGGATTTATTGAAATTATTTAATTACTTTAAAATAATGTAATATATATATATAAAAGAAAGTGGAGTGCAGGGGGCCATTTACCCACTTTCGGAAAAAAAAAAGAGTTTCCTATACGCTAGTACAATGCTTAATGCACTATATATATATATATACCTAACGAAAGGAAAAAGGGGAACGCGTCAGGGCAACGTAAACACACCAAATTTTTTCGACACTGCGCCGCACAGCAAGTTGGAGAAGCCGCAGAGTGTAGCGATTTCGGACCTTTTTTTTCTTTTTTGTCAGTACAACCGTAACAACACAGATCCAAAAACGCCACCAAACGGAAGAGGAATTTTTAGAGAAGCACAAATCCTTATCATACGTGATTTTCAGAGCACATTGGAGGTCTTCGAGAGGTGAGTAAAAATACTCTTTTTTCTCACACTTTCATGGTACAATTAATTTGAAGCTTTGTCATATAGATTTGTTAATCACAAAAATTAAGATTTTAGAGTGCATGATTTTTATTTAGAATTGTGAAATATTTTCATGTCACTTGATGAATTGATTTAGTGGGTATAATTTTTTTGTTATTCCTTTTATGTTTGATGGCAATAAAATAATAGTAATAAAGAAAATAAATACCCAGATTTCGTACTGTGCGTAACCTTGCCGCAGTGGCATAATATTTTTTTGCATCACGTGTTTCTTTCATGGATTCATTTATTTATGTAATTATAATTGTTTCAATTTTGATAATAGATTTATATTAATACATATATGCCACGCCCCTGTTAGTTAATACATGTACTATAACAAGCATAAATTATATTAAGGACTTATATGTTATGGTTGTGTTTGTGTTTTAAATCCTGTTATAGTGCCTATGTAATTGATGCATGGAGGTCGAGAAAATATTAGTAGTCATCTGGGATGACATATTGTATGGTACATATGAGTTGATCATCACCTTCCGGGAAGGGGTGACGGTTGTACATTCTATTCCGGGAATAGGATGAGAGATATCACCATCTGGGATGGGATATCAATTTATTGAAAATATCCACATTTGGGATGGGATATTAGATACCCCAATCCGGGATGGGGAAGGCAGTGGGACGCCATTGCATAGATATGAGCTCATAGACCTTAGTGGATCTGGGATTCACACCGGTTCTGGGAACCAAAGAGTCAAGTTAAGTGATTCTGGGAATCACCGAGTCATGTTAGTGGAGTTGCATTGTGTAGAGTTTGCATGGTGAATGTGATTAAATGCAATGAGATGTGACCGTTGCTGAGTTTATGAGTTTGTGCTTTAAATGCTTGACATTAATTTTATTTATATATATCATTATTTTGGAGGTTTATTATATTCAATATTTTAAAAATTAGCGGGTACCATGAATGTTTTTCCGGTTACCGCGCCGACTGAAAACAACACTATTTGCGAACCTTTTTATCAAACGATTATTTTTATTCACTGGGATTATATCTCATTAAAAGTGTTGTTTTCAGAGCACGAGGACGACATCACTGGAACTGGAGAGGACTGAAGACTTAACGGATTTTCTTAGTTATTATTCTTAGCTTGGTTAGTACTTTCTTAAATAAGGAGCCGTATGTGGCTAGACGTTTTTTTTTTATTTGTCGTTGGGTTTATTAGTAGACGCCCATTTTTTTGAGGCTTTTGGTTTCTATTTGGATTTATGAATTTACTAATATATTATCACTATTTTAATTAATATGAGGTATTTCCAGACCCGATTAAGTTGCGAATTTTTTTTTATGACATGTATGTTTTTAAATTTTAAATTCTTTAAAGGATTTTCATGGATTTTGTCTTGGGTTACTAATATAACGAAGGGCGTTACATTTATGGTATCAGAGCAGTTCGATTCTAAATC
Source organism: Sophora flavescens (assembly GCA_030762895.1). Classification (NCBI taxonomy): domain Eukaryota; kingdom Viridiplantae; phylum Streptophyta; class Magnoliopsida; order Fabales; family Fabaceae; genus Sophora; species Sophora flavescens. The sequence goes on along the minus strand of CM061067.1, from coordinate 51,697,018 downwards.
GGACTGTGGCATTGGGGCTTTTATAAAACAAAACTTGGGCGCATAGGATGCTTGTTAGAATTATAAATGCTGCATGCTATTCTTTGGGATATTGGACCTGATCAACCTAGTATTTCATTGGTAGTGAGCATATTTATGGCGACTAATAGGCGAGGGACGAATGTTGCACTTGCAGCAGCTTTGGATTGTATGGCCCAAGCTATGCAAGGGCAGACGGAGACTCTCCGTCAACTGAATGGGAATGGAGGCCAATCACTAATGAAGTGGTGGCAACCTAGGACCCTTAACACGTGGGCTTTTCGAATTCAAGAAGAACAATTCGCCATCATTCTGAGGCAGCTTAGATCCGAAGGAGGTTGAATTTCTTCTACTCGTTAAGAAAAAAATAAATAAATTATTATATTGTTTGATTCAGAAGCAACGCATTCCTTGATACACCCTTTATGTGTGAAAATTTGGAGATACCAATATTTCATTTGTCCTTTGATTCATACGTTTCTACTCCTATAGGGATATTCTTGTTCTTCCATTGGTTGTTTAAATTGTTTCTTTGTGCATCAAGACACTCCTTATGACATCAATCTCATTGTTATCTATGTATTGTATGTTATTCTTGGTATTGACTTATTGGCATCTAGACTCATTGCCATAAGTATTCTGACAAAAATATCCTTATCTCTTCACATCCAATGTCTAATGATTTTCCCCGTACCCAGTTCTATTGTTTCTACTGTTGCTTGTCATAAGTGCTTAGTTGAGGAAGCTCAAGGATGTGTACTCTTATTCTCTGCTAAGATAGAGGCTGACAGTGATGTGACGGCTATACCTGTGGTGTGTGAGTTCCAGGATGTTTTCCCTAAGGATGTCACTAGTTTGCCTCCGAATAGAGAAGTTGAGTTTAACATAGATCTAGTGCCAGGGAGTGGACCAGTATCGGTAGCGCCTTATAGAATGACACCTTTAGAGTTGAGCGAGCTTAAGAAACAGTTAGAGGAGATGCTAGGGAAGGGGTTTATTAGGCCTAGTGTGTCACCCTGGGGAGCACCTGTCCTACTGGTGAAAAAGAAGGATGGGACCATGAGGCTATGTGTTGACTATAGGCAGTTGAACAAAGTGACCATCAGGAATAAATACCATTTGCCTAGGATAGATGACCTCTTAGACTAGCTGAGGAGAGTGTCAATGTTTTCCAAAATAGATTTAAGATCGGGATACCATCAAATTGGAGTCAAGAATGAGGACATTCCTAAGACAGCCTTTAGGACAAGGTATGGGCACTACGAGTATGTGGTGATGCCCTTTGGAGTAACCAATGCTCCAGCCGTTTTCATGGACTACATGAATCGGATCTTTAGGCTGTTCTTGGATAGCTTTGTGGTGGTGTTCATAGATGATATTTTGATATACTCTAGGACACCAGGGGATCATGAGGAGCATTCGAGGTTAGTGTTGCAGATTCTGAGGGAAGAACAACTGTATGCAAAGCCAGAAAAGTGTGAATTTTGGCTTGATGAGGTGGAGTTTTAAGGACATACCATATCTAGGAGTGATGTAGCGGATGACTCTAGTAAGGTTGATGCAGTGCTTGGATGTGAGCAACCTAAGTCAGTGACATAAGTGAGGAGTTTCCTAGGACTGACAGGTTACTATAGGAAGTTCATAGAGGGGTTCTCTAGACTAGCTTTACCTCTCACCAAGTTGACTAGAAAAGGAAAATCTTTCGAGTGGGATAAGGAATGCGAAGAGAATTTTGAGGAGCTTAAGAGAAGATTGGTGTCATCACCGGTCTTAACCATTCCAGATCCCTCGATGAGTTTTGTGGTATATTGTGACGCTTCTAAGAATGGTTTAGGTTGTGTGTTGATGCAGGAAGGCAAGGTAGTGGCTTATGCATCTAGGCAGCTTAGGACACACGAGGTGAATATCCTACTCATGACCTTGAGTTAGCAGCAGTAGTCTTTGCTCTTACGATTTGGAGGCACTATTTGTATGGTGCAAAGTTTGAGGTTTTTAGTGATCATAAGAGCCTTAAGTATTTGTTTGACCAAAAAGAATTGAATATGAGGCAAAGGAGGTGGAGGAATTCCTTAAGGACTATGATTTTGAGTTGAAGTACCATCCAGGGAAAGCCAATGTGGTGGCTGATGCACTCGGTAGGAAAACCTTGCATGTGTCTAGTTTGATGGTCCGAGAGATGAATATGTTAGAGGAGTTCGGGGACATGAATCTAGATGTGTCTCTTAGTGCTCTAAGCTTGAAGTTGAATAGGCTGGAAATTTGCAGTGACCTTAGAGAAATGATTAGGCGAGAGTAGCTTTTAGATCAGAAGTTACAGTCTCTTTTAGATCAAGAGAATTATGTGTTGTCTACTGATGGTCTAGTGTTGTTTAAGAATAAAATCGTTGTTCCTAAGGAGGGGAGCCTTAGAGAGAAAGTTTTAGAGGAAGCGCATAAGGGGAAGTTCACCATACATCCAGGGATAACCAAGATGTACCAAGATCTAAAGAAGATGTATTGGTGGCCAGGAATGAAACGGGATGTGGCTAGCTTTGTAGCCAAGTGTTTAGTATGTCAAAAGATTAAGATAGAACATCAGAGACCTTCGGGTTTGTTGCAGCCTTTAGAAATTCCTCAATGGAAATGGGAGAGAATTTCTATGGATTTTGTGATGGGGTTACCTAGGACTCGTTTGGGTTTAGATGCCACATGGGTAATTGTGGATAGGTTGACCAAGTCTGCTCACTTCTTGCCAATTAAGGTAACCTATAGTTTGAGTAAGTTAGCAGACTTATACATTAAGGAGATAGTGAGGCTTCATGACATACTTACCTCTATAGTGTCAGATAGGGACCCACGGTTTACCTCTAGATTCTGGAGGGCTTTCCAACAGGCTGTTGGTTCTAAGTTGAGTTTTAGCACAGCCTATCATCCCCAAACAGACGGTCAGTCGGAAAAGACCATTCAGACCCTTGAGGACATGCTTAGAGCATGTGTTTTAGATGAAGGTGGGGGTTGGGATAAATTTTTACCTTTTATAGAATTTGCTTATAACAACAGTTATCACGCTAGCATCGGCATGACACCCTATGGAGCTCTTTATGGGAGGAAGTGTAGGTCCCCTTTATGTTGGTGTGAGGTGGGTGAGAAGACCCTGCTAGGACCAGAGTTAGTCCAGGAGACCACAGAGAGGATTAAAGTCATTAGGGAAAGGATGCGCACTGCACAAAGTAGGCAAAAGAGTTATGCCGATAAGAGAAGGGAGCCTTTAGAATTTCAGGAAGAGGAACATGTAATCTTGAGAGTCACTCCTAAGACTGGGGTTAGGAGGTCAATGAAAGTCAAAAAGCTCAACCCTCGTTTCATGGGTTCGTTTCAAATCTTAAAAAGAGTCGGGTCTGTTGCTTACCAATTGGCTCTTCTACCACAGTTGTCGAATCTCCATGACGTCTTCCATGTGTCACAACTCCGAAAGTACGTACCAGATATTTCACACGAGATAGTTCCTGAGTCAATACAATTGAAGGGTAATTTAATCTTTAAGCCCAGACCTATTCAGATCATTGACAAGAGTACAAAAACTCTGAGGAACAAGACGGTTCCATTGGTGAAGGTGTTATGGGAAGGGTTAACTCCTAAGGAAGCCACTTGGGAGATGGAGGAGGACATCGTACGTCAACATCCAGATTTTATTATCTAAGGTATGGTAACCTTTTTGTTTTGAATATGACATGTTAAAATAAGTGCGTAAGTATGAGACGAATTTCGGGGACTAAATTCTTTAAGGAGGGGAGAAAATGTAACATCCTAGAAATTTTATTATAATTAAGTTGATAAAAAAATATTGGTTATTATAGTACAAATAAAATATAATTAAGAGGTTTAGTGTAAAAAAAATTAATAGTATAAGGATTTATTGAAATTATTTAATTACTTTAAAATAATGTAATATATATATAAAAGAAAGTGGAGTGCAGGGGGCCATTTACCCACTTTCGGAAAAAAAAAAGAGTTTCCTGTATGCTAGTATAGTGCTTAATGCACTATATATATATACCTAACGAAAGGAAAATGGGGAACGCGTCAGGGCAACGTAAACACAACAAATTTTTTCGACACTACGCCGCACAACAAGTTGGAGAAGCCACAGAGTGTAGCGATTTCGGACCTTTTTTTTCTTCTTTGTCAGTACAACCGTAACAACACAGATCCAAAAACGCCACCAAACGGAAGAGGAATTTTTAGAGAAGCACAAATCCTTATCATACGTGATTTTCAGAGCACATTGGAGGTCTTCGAGAGGTGAGTAAAAATACTCTTTTTTCTCACACTTTCATGGTACAATTAATTTGAAGCTTTGTCATATAGATTTGTTAATCACAAAAATTAAGATTTTAGAGTGCATGATTTTAATTTAGAATTGTGAAATATTTTCATGTCACTTGATGAATCGATTTAGTGGGTATAATTTTCTTGTTATTCCTTTTATGTTTGATGGCAATAAAATAATAGTAATAAAGAAAATAAATAGATATATAAATACCCAGTTTTCGTATTGTGCGTAACCTTGCTGCAGTGGCATAATATTTTTTTGCATCACGTGTTTCTTTCATGGATTCATTTATTTATGTAATTATAATTGTTTCAATTTTGATAATAGATTTCTATTAATACATATATGCCACGCCCCTGTTAGTTAATACATGTACTATAACAAGCATAAATTATATTAAGGACTTATATGTTATGGTTGTGTTTGTGTTTTAAATCCTGTTATAGTGCCTATGTAATTGATGTATGGAGGTCGAGAAAATATTAGTAGTCATCTGGGATGACATATTGTATGGTACATATGAGTTGGTCATCACCTTCCGGGAAGGGGTGACGGTTGTACATTCTATTCCAGGAATAGGATGAGAGATATCACCATCTAGGATGGGATATCAATTTATTGAAAATATCCACATCTGGGATGGGATATTAGATACCCCAATTCGGGATGGGGAAGGCAGTGGGACGCCATTGTATGGATATGAGCTCATAGACCTTAGTGGATCTGGGATTCACACCGGTTCTGGGAACCAAAGAGTCAAGTTAAGTGATTCTGGGAATCACCGAGTCATGTTAGTGGAGTTACTTTGTGTAGAGTTTGCATGGTGAATGTGATTAAATGCAATGAGATGTGACCGTTGCTGAGTTTATGAGTTTGTGCTTTAAATGCTTGACATTAATTTTATTTATATATATCATTATTTTGGAGGTTTATTATATTCAATATTTTAAAAATTAGTGGGTACCATGAATGTTTTTCCGGTTACCGCGCCGACTGAAAACAACACTATTTGCGAACCTTTTTATCAAACGATTATTTTTATTCACTGGGATTATATCTCATTAAAAGTGTTGTTTTCAGAGCACGAGGACGACATCCTGAATGGGAGCGGAGAGGATCAAGACTTAGCGGATTTTCTTAGTTATTATTCTTAGCTTGGTTAGTACTTTCTTAAATAAGGAGCCGTATGTGGCTAGACGTTTTTTTTTATTTGTCGTTGGGTTTATTAGTAGACGCCCGTTTTTTTGAGGCTTTTGGTTTCTATTTGGATTTATGAATTTACTAATATATTATCACTATTTTAATTAATATGAGGTATTTCCAGACCAGATTAAGTTGCGAAAATTTTTTTATGACATGTATGTTTTTAAATTTTAAATTCTTCAAAGGATTTTCATTGATTTTGTCTTGGGTTACTAATGTAACGAAGGGCGTTACAATTTGGACCAATGAATTGACTCAAACTCAACCCACGTTGGTGGAAGGATTCAAAATTGTTATTAGGAGTTGGGACTATATATAAGTTACCTGATCTCTTGTGATGGGGTGTACCTACACTTACCGCCCTTGAGATCATTGTTGACGAATCTGGGCAAATATACCCAGTCGTGCAAGTAATACGGTGGTGAGACCGGTTATCGTATCCAAGGGGATTGGATGTCAAGTACCAATTCATAAACTCAGCAACTATCTAGACTAAACTATTAATCAAGAGAGATCAAAACAGAAAAATAAAACAACAAAAGCAATAAAATGTTTTTGGTCTTTTTGGGGACTTTTTACAAACACTTGGAGTGCAGAAAGGATATGTTGGGACTAGACTTCACCAAACCTCTAACTCATGCAATACCAGGACTAGATACCTCCCATTCATGCTTCAAATATTAAAATCAATCCACTAAACTACTCAAGCTCCGATCTCTCGGATGACAAGAGCCTAATTCCACTAATAGACCCTAATCTCTTAGGTGACCTAGATTAATGAAATTGCATTAGGATTAGGGATTACGCGATTACTAGTAAACCAAACTCCATCTCTAGACGCAAGGGTTACTAGGTGATTAATTTCAATTCCGGTTCTGATACGAACGTCTCCATTACATACCAAAACACTAATCGAGTCATGGGGGTGCTAGCCACAACAAGCATTAAGCACAGAAAATTAATCACTAATATGAAGACATGAACATAGAATAATCAGTCAAGATAAATACATGATTATCAATTTGGTTACATCTAATCCCAACAAACGGGATTTAGCTATTCATAAAAAGAGAATACAATGAGAAAGAGAGAAGGGATGAAGCAAACTCCATAGGAGGATCCTCCAATCTTCTTTCAGTCCCAGAGCAAGGAAAACATCCCCCTTTAGGGTTGGAACCCTCTTCCAGCCGCAGCCTCCAAATCTGCCTCCCTCTCCAAGAGACTCCCCAGATTCCACCGCAGAAACGAGAATTTATACTGGTCTGCTCGACTGCCAGCGCTGGGCGCCCCTGGCCTGCGCTGGGCGCTGGTTTCCATACTCGCGAGGCGATCCAAGGTTCGCGGGGCGAACCAGAAAGGCTTGCATTTTCTGGCACAGTTAGCTTTCAGGGTCGCGAGGCGAATCCAGTCTCGCGGGGCGAATCTCCAGAATTCTGCTTGGCTCAATTTCTTCTCTTTTCAAGCTCCAAAATCATCCAAGCTTCATTATAGCCAAATATGCACAGTTTTTCTTCAATTTCTGCAAAACAACACACAGAAACCGCTTCACCCGTTCCAAGGAAAAATCTAATAAAAATCAAACTAAGAATGCCTAATCAATATGAAAAATGCATGCAAAAGTATATAGAAAATATCATGTAAAATCACACTATCAAATCACCCCAAGCTTATTCAATTGCTTGTCCTCAAGCAATCACCAAGGCCAGTAGAATGAACAGAACATGGATAGTGAATTAAGAACCCGAGTAAATGATCCAAGTAATAGGCAATTCAAACAATTCAGCAAGAGACAATCAATTCAAGTCCAATTAGAGGCTTAGGTTCCATAGACTCATATTCTCACTGATTTGGGCACTCTTTCTCACTTGAAGCTCACCCCAAGCTTGTTCTTTTGCTTGGCTCTCTTTTCTCCCTCACTCAAGTGTTTAGGGGATAAGACATTTCACTCAATTTTCCTCAAGGAATGAATCCTACCATAGGCTTGACTATCAACCAAATCTCTACTTTATTAATGAAAACAATTAAGAATCAAGAGGTCTTTTATTTGGTTGTGACGTGGCCATGGGATTAATCGTTAGGTGGGGAAATCAAATAAAGGACATTTCAAAAGGCTACACAACATATTAACATTTGCAAAGCATGACCTTCTAAAATACCTTTTGGGTTTCAGTTCACTTTCCACCTTTCTTTTCTTTCCTTTTTATTTTTTTCACTTTTATTTTTGTCATCCCCTTCTCTATATATATTTTTTCTTTTCTTTTTCTTTTATTTGGAGAAGGGAAGAATTTTTTTTTTTCCAACTCAAGAGAATTATTTTTTCTGATTCTTTTCCCAAACTTTTTCGACTACCTTTTTACCCTTTTGTAATACTTTAGAAGGTCCCTTATCAAACTTATTTATCAAAACATTTCAGGGTACCAAGAAAAGCATTTTATTCTTTTGTAGGCTCAAAATTGGGCAACTAAGGGGTAGCATTTCATCATTCAAAGCTCAGAAGGCCAGAAAAATACCTATTGCCTCAATCATTTTCAAAAATGTTTCCAAAAATTTTTAAGCTTCCAAATGGTTTTAAGTCAAGTTCTAGAGAAAGCAAACCAAGAGGAATAACCACTCTAACACAAAGAATGGGGTAAAATTTTGTGAGTACCCCTTTTGCTCAAAATCTCACATTTTAGTTCAGAATCAATGAAAAACACAACTCCTCAGAACCATATGCTAATTATTAACTATCCAAGATCATCCCAAACATTTTCATTTGCAGCCATATCACAAGAATAACAAATTGGGTTCAACAATTCACTATCACAATTTAATTTGGTACTTAGTTCTCACAATTGGATACAAAATCTAAGCAAGGGAAATCTGACCATGTGATCATGCAAAACTATCATGCAAGACTATATGAATGCAACATGCAAAATGTAAATGCAAAATACCCCTACCCCAAGCTTAAGAATTTACATTGTCCCCAATGTAAACAATTAAGTTGGAGAGAGGAGAAGAAAAAATAAAAGAAAACAAAAAATTGGAACGGCTTACCGAGGCGGTAGCAGGTGTTGACTTTGCTTTTTCTCTGCCCCTTTTGCTCGTCTCCTTGTCTTCTTGCTCTCCCTTCCTTCCTTCCTACCCTGAAAAACTTGGCAATTCTCAATTTATTATTTTTCCTCTTGAGCTTCTCAAATTATTCAAGAGGTTAAAATCAAAACAAAATTATTAAGAAAATGAAAATGACTAAAGAGAAAGGTTAAGAAAAGTTGGGTTGCCTCCCAATAAGCGCTTCTTTAATGTCACTAGCTTGACGTTCTAGGATCCTCCACCCGGATCAAATGGTATTTGGAGTGGAGATTTTAGTAGTAATATGACTTTATCCTCAACTCCACCCAGCCATTGTGTAAAAGCACCATTGACCTCTTCAACTATAATACTGCACTTACTTCCTAGCGGGTCAAATGGCATTTTCACCAGGAAGTTTGCCAGACTAGTGGAAGGGACTAACTTACCAATGTCCACACATGCATGCAAGCCGACATATTTGTCCAGTGCAGAAATTTCAGATTGCTCAGCAAGCATGGTGGACTCCATTACCACTTCGTCTTCATCTTGAACTATCCCCCAAACCAGATTTTGCTCAATTTGCGCTCCATGTGACTCTTGTTCTAGCTGTTTGCAAATCTCCTCAACTTGCGTTTTGAAGTTCTGCTTCACAGCTTCAATACTGTCATAATTGGTTCTTGCCTTGGCCTCTGAGGTGGATAACTCTTGGGAATATTGTTCTAGAGCAGCTTTCAACGGTGGTTGCTCCTTCCATTCCCATTCTTCAATTTCCCAAGGACTTGTGGAAGGTACTTCCTCTCTTTGTGACTCGTCCACCACTTCATCTTCAATTTGATCCATTCCCAAAACCAGATTTTTCTCAAATTCTGCTTCATGTGGCTCCATGGGAATCATACATGATGGTGGAGGTGGCAAATAGGAACAAAAGGTTTCCCAATCCTCCTCGGAGAAGTTATATATAAGCCTTCCCGTCATAAAATCAACTTGTGCGGGAGTAACATGATCCATCAAATCCATGCAGTCTCCCAAACACCAGTTGTCTTCCAAAGCGCGACTTGAGGCTTCCTCATCAGATGGATAATAGTGATTGTCCATGAATTTCGTCCACCTGGCACAAACACAACTCAAAACAAAAAGATCAAATATATACAGAAAAATAAAAAAGAATAAAAATGTCTAAATTAGTTGTCTCCTCTGTTACTAATGATATTGGCAAAACCAATCCCCGGCAACGGCGCCAAAAACTTGTTGACGAATCTGGGCAAGTATACCCAGTCGTGCAAGTAATACGGTGGTGAGACCGGTTATCGTATCTAAGGGGATTGGATGTCAAGTACCAATTCACAAACTCAGCAACTATCTAGACTAAACTATTAATCAAGAGAGATCAAAACAGAAAAATAAAACAACAAAAGCAATAAAATGTTTTTGGTCTTTTTGGGGACTTTTTACAAACACTTGGAGTGCAGAAAGGATATGTTGGGACTAGACTTCACCATACCTCTAACTCATGCAATACCAAGACTAGATACCTCCCATTCATGCTTCAAATATTAAAATCAATCCACTAAACTACTCAAGCCCCGATCTCTCGGATGACAAGAGCCTAATTCCACCAATAGACCCTAATCTCTTAGGTGACCTAGATTAATGAAATTGCATTAGGATTAGGGATTACGCGATTACTAGTAAACCAAACTCCATCTCTAGACGCAAGGGTTACTAGGTGATTAATTTCAATTCCGGTTCTGATACGAACGTCTCCATTACATACCAAAACACTAATCGAGTCATGGGGGTGCTAGCCACAACAAGCATTAAGCACAGAAAATTAATCACTAATATGAAGACATGAACATAGAATAATCAGTTAAGATAAATACATGATTATCAATTTGGTTACATCTAATCCCAACAAACGGGATTTAGCTATTCATAAAAAGAGAATACAAAGAGAAAGAGAGAAGGGATGTAGCAAACTCCATAGGAGGATCCTCCAATCTTCTTTCAGTCCCAGAGCAAGGAAAACGTCCCCCTTTAGGGTTGGAACCCTCTTCCAGCCGCAGCCTCCAAATCTGCCTCCCTCTCCAAGAGACTCCCGCATTCCACCACCGTGAAACGAGAATTTATCTTTGGTCGCTCTTTGACCGCCAGCGCTGGCGCCCGGCTGCGCGCTGGGCGCTGGTTTCCATACTCGCGAGGCGATCCAAGGTTCGCGGGGCGAACCAGAAAGGCTTGCATTTTCTGGCACAGTTAGCTTTCAGGGTCGCGAGGCGAATCCAGTCTCGCGGGGCGAATCTCCAGAATTCTGCTTGGCTCAATTTCTTCTCTTTTCAAGCTCCAAAATCATCCAAGCTTCATTATAGCCAAATATGCACAGTTTTTATTCAATTTCTGCAAAACAACACACAGAAACCGCTTCACCCGTTCCAAGGAAAAATCTAATAAAAATCAAACTAAGAATGCCTAATCAATATGAAAAATGCATGCAAAAGTATATAGAAAATATCATGTAAAATCACACTATCAATCATGCATCACTTGAAATGTAAAGTTGCTGGTAAATATGGTCATTTGGCTCTCAAGCTTGATATTTCAAAAGCTTTTGACAGTATTCAGTGGGATTATCTTAAGGCGGTTCTTCTCAAACTTGGTTTTAATGAGCTTTGGGTATCTTGGATTATGATGTGTGTTTCTTCGATGGAGTATCATGTGCTAGTCAACCAAGATAGAGTGGGCCCTATTACTCCATCTAGAGGTCTTCACCAAGGATATCCACTTTCTCCACATCTCTATATTCTTTGTGCAGAAGGCTTGTCAGCTTTGATAAAGAGGAATGAAAGTATGGGAAATTTTCATGGTGTTCGTATTTGTAGAGGGGCTCCCTCAATTAGTCACCTCCTATTTGCAGATGATAGCTTCATTTTCTACAAGGCAACTTTAGAGGAGGTTGATTGCTTAAAAGGTATCCTCTCTAACTATGAAACAGCTTCTGGCCAAGCAGTTAATTCTTTAAAATCAGCTCTTTTCTTTAGGAGAAATTGAGATCATTTTCTTTGTGATTCCATTGCGTATTCTCTAGTTGTTTCTGCTATTATTGGGAATGGGAAATATTTGGGCTTGCCTTCTCTTGTAGGCAAGAATAAAAAAACTATTTTTGGTTACCTAAAAGACCGTATCCGGAAAAATGTCAATCTTGGAGCGTCAAATCTTTATCTAGAGCTGGTAAAGAAATTCTCATTAAGTCTGGGGCCCAAACCATTCCATCTTATTGTATGAGCGCCTTTCTTATTCCCACCTCACTTGGTGAGGAAATTGAGAGAATGGTCAATTCCTTCTATTGGGGCTCAAAAAAGAATGGTGGTAGAAGAATAAACTGGCTATCTTGGAATAAGCTTACTATGCATAAAGATCACGGTGGCCTTAATTTTCATAATATGGAGGCTTTTAATTAAGCAATGCTTGGCAAACAAGGATGGAATCACCTTTCTACTATCGCAAGAAGGGTTTTTTGGAGGCTGATTTAGGTCACAATCCAAGTTTCACGTGGAGAAGTGTTTGGAGTTCCCAACCTTTACTCAAGCTTGGATGCCGGTGGAAAATTGGCAACGGGAGAAATATTAATGTTTGGAATGATGCTTGGTTACGCTCTGCGAGTCAGTCCGGTTTCACAACCACCATGGTTACTAATTTAGAGATCCTTACTGTCAGTGATTTAATAGACCAAAATGGTTTCACGTGGAATAGAGCTTTGGTGCAGGCTGTTTTCAATGAGCAAGATGCAAATGCGATTTTCAGTATGCCTTTATTCTTATGTTCAGGAGAAGTTTCTTGCATCTGGACCCTTTCATCTAATGGCATTTATTCAGTGAAAACTGCTTATAACCTATGCATGAATACTGCCCATTCACAGTCATCAATCTCAGCACATGTCAACTGGAAAGCAATTTGGAAACTGCATGTTCCTCATAGGGTTAGGGCCTTTATTTGGAGAATGGCACATGATTGTCTCCCTACACGCTGGAAGTTAAGCAATCGTGGTGTCCATTGCCCTTCTACATGCGCTGTGTGTGACAAGGATTTTGAGACAGCTTATCACCTTTTTTTTCTGCTGCGACCATGCTATCAAATGCTGGACTCATGCTAATCTTTGGAGCTCCATTGTTAACATTCTTCCTCATCATGAGAGTCTTGCCTCCTGCTTTTTTGCAGTGCTGGACAGCCTGGTTGACAACAAGAAAAGTCAGTTTCTTATGCTATTTTGGAGCCTTTGGAAGGTAAGGAATGAATTAGTGTGGGGTGGCAAAGTCCCAATAGAGAATCATACAATCTGTGTTGCTCAAGATTCACTATCTGAATGGTTATACATGCAAAATAGTTCTCGAAATCTCCAGCTAGGGACACCTGCCGTGAATAATGATGCTGCTTTGAAATGGATTAAGCCTCCTAGTGGGTTCTTAAACTGTAATGTTGATTGTGCCTTCTTCAACAACAATAATGTGGCAAGTTTTGGCTTGTGTATCAAGGATTCAAGTGGTTCTCTTGTTTTAGCTAGAACAACAATGGTGAATGTGATTTTATCCGTGCAAGAAGATGAAGCTGTGTATTTTGGAGGCTCCCCAGCTGGCTCATTTGCATGGCTTTCATAACATTCTTTTTGAGTCGGATAGTAAGTTGATTGTTGATGCTTTGTCCAGTTCGACGCCTAATTTTTCTGAGTTGGGAAATATTCTCACTCATTGTCAAGCTATTCTCTCAATCCACGCTGGTTATAAGATAACGTTTGTTAGGAGGCAAGTCAATAGGGTAGCTCATAGTCTTGCTAGGCTTCCTTATCCTTTACTAGCCCCCTGTGTTTTTATTCTGCTCCTATGTTTCTTGAACAACTTCTTTTGGATGAAATGAAATAACTTTATTACGCTTCAAAAAAAAAAAGGACATTATAAAGGTTAAATTCAAAAAAATTCATAGAATAAACTACATATTTTAAGGGTTTACCAATAGCTTCTAAGAAATAAGTTTTCCTAGTAACATCCTTGTAAAATTGTTCTTTTATATAGTATGAATCTTTAAGAATGGATAGAGATGAGTTGTAATTTTGGTATTTAACATATTAATTTCAGATGAATTTTGAATTTGTGAATCCGACAAAAAACAACATTAAATAGTTAATTTAAAACATTTCAGAGAACATGCTACACGTTCTAAGGTTGCCTAATGGTTTCCACTCTAGGATATGAGTTTGCCTCTCTAGCATCATCTAAAATTATCATTTTATACGATATGAATCTTCTTATGAATGGATAGGGGTAAATTGTAATTTTTATTTTTAAAGTAAGTCGCATGTAGGGATATCAATTTGGATCCTATCCTATGGGTATCCACAAAAAATACTCACAACGGGTAGGGTAAATACCCATTTTGTGGGTATGGGTGATCACCCGAAAAAAAGAGAGAGGGTATGGGTGCGGATACAGGTACTCTAGTACCCACCCCGTCCCGTACCCGCATATATATATATATATGTGTGTGTGTGTGTGTGTGTATTAGTATATGTTAGTGTTCCTCAATGTAAAAGCATGTGGTCTTGTTGTTTTGGTATCAGGGATTATGATGTGTTCATTTTGGTTCTTGAACTTTTTTGGCTATTGTTTCAATGTGCGTAGGGGTTTGGTTGATTTATGTTGTTGAGTATCAGTAACTATTATGTAGTTTTTGGTTTTTGGGATTCTTAGTGGGTTTGATTAATGTAATATTCATACTGATTGATTCTTTGCTCGATCAGTATGTTAATTACATTTTATCTATCTTGTAATCTTACTTTGTTTTTAGGTTCGAGTATCCATTGTACTCTTTCAATATACTTTGGCTTATAACAAAATTATAATTATATATTAATTTTTAAGAATAAAATTAATGTAAAAGTTCTAAACCTAGGGCTCATTATTTCTCTTTCTGGACTTACAAGTTCATGAATTTATTATTTTGAATGTTTATTGTGATATTTACTCATTTTTTATGTTTTTATTTAGTTTAATACTTTGGTTTGTAATATTTACCATATTTGAAAGATTTTGGATGTTTTTGATTTATAAAGTTTTTTATGTTATTTATTGTTTTTTCTTAGTCAAAGTGCGGGTAACGGGTGCGAGTACTTAGGTACCCAGGGGGTACAGGTAAGGGTACTAAAGTTGTTATCCACACGGGTATGGGTCCGGATATTTTTTTTCAAATGCGGGTATGGTATCCTACCCAAACCTACCCATTCCCATCCCTAGTCGCATGAGTTTTAAATTTTTGTATCTTATAAAAAAAAAATACTACATTAGATAACTTAGATTTATAACATTCTGAAGGAAACATGGGATCAGACACACACACACACTCCTGAGGCTTATTTGAGAGTTTGGGAGAGGAAATCTTTGAGGAGGAAGAGGGGGAAAGGGGTGGGGGAAGGGAGGATACTCCCCCATCTTGCATGGGACTTATTTTTTAACAAAAAAAATCAAAACCCTCTGAAATCCTCCAATTTGGGGGAACTAAAAAAATGAATTAGAGGAAGATTTTGGATGACTATCCTCCCTTTCTCATACTTTTTTCCCACACTTTCTTCTCAAACCCTTCCCCTCTCAACTCCCAAATATATCCTTAGGGATTTCCCAATGATTTATAGTATAAGTTATAGCCTAACATAAATTGATGCCAATTGGTCCTATTTGGATTAACATTTGCAATTGCAATATACATTTGTAACAAAGCAACAAATTAGCATAAGGCATCCAATTTCTAATGACGAGGTATCCAATTTCTCTAGGATACTGTGAGATATTTTCAAAATTCTGAAACGGTTAAATATAATTAACGGCGCATGATTATTATTACTTGGTTGCGTAGCCCAGCAATCGCGACTTCATTTGTTGGGTGCCTGGGTCAGTGTTCGAATCCTTCTTCTGTTATTTTTGTTGAATATTATGACCACTTTAACGTTCTGAAAAAATAAAATGATAATGTGCTCGTGACAGTTACTTAGGTAACGAATTTGACCGGTTCAGAAATCCTTTGAAGAGTTGTTTTGCTTCACCAAGTGACATGAGTTGGTCTATAAATAGAACCATCTGCATGCAGTGAATGATACGAAAATCTCAGAATTTGCTAAGCCATCTTCACTCCAAATCATATTTTTTTCTCCCTTGTGCGCAGAGAGAGTTAAGAAGACTATTGTTCTGTAAAATGTCATTGACGATACGCTTGGTTTTGGGTGTTCAAACCAAACCAAGGTTACTCCATTGTATCTTGAAGGGGATTCGGCGGCTACACCTGTTGCATCCAATCAACGAGGAGAGATTGGTGGGGTCGAATCGAACCTAAAGCCTAGTGTTCCTACACATATTAGAGATTGCGCATTGCCTTTGTTTTCTTCTTCTTTGTTGCAGGCCAGACCCCATTATCTAACAATCTTTAGGTTCGATTTCTGTAACAATGGCTGCAACGTTGAAGGATATGACTTCTGACTTTGTGAAACTTGAGAGGTTCGAAGGTGGAAACTTTCATCGTTGGCAAAAGAAGATGCACTTCCTTGTTACAACATTGAATGTGGCATATGTGTTGAACACACCAAGACCAGAGGAAAGAGAAGATGAGACCATCAATGAGACTCGTGAGAGGAACAAGTGTGTTAATGATGACTACATTTGCATGGCCCATATTTTGAATGGCATGACCAACTCAGTGTTCGATGTGTATCAAAACGCGGGATCCTCCAAAGGACTATGGGAGAAACTTGAGGCAAGATACATGATGGAGGACGCAACAAGTAAGAAATATCTTGTTTGTCATTTTAATAATTATAAAATGGTTGATGGTATGCCTATCATGGAACAAATGCATGAAATTGAACGTATTCTCAATAACTACAAACAACATAATATGCAAATGGATGAAACCATCATTGTCTCCTCAATCATTGACAAACTTCCTCCTTCATGGAAAGACTTTAAAATAAGTCTTAAACATCGGAAAGATGACATCTCTCTTGAACAGTTGGGTAATCACCTTCGTTTAGAAGAAGAGTATCGTAAACAAGTTGATGCTAAAGAACATTCTGTTCATGAGAAGGTGCATGTAGTAGAGGAAGGGAAACCTGGTACGTCTTCTAGACAGAGGAATCAAGATTTTGGAAAATCTCATGAAAACAACAATGAGAATGACTACAAGAAAAAGAAAAAGAAAAATGGTTGTTTCTATTGTGGGGACATTTCAAGAGGAATTGTCGTCTCCTGAAAAAGGAAAAAGAGAAGGAATCTGGTGCAACAAAGGACAATCTTGTTGCGGTCATTTCCGAAATCAACATGATAGAAGATGTTGGATCATGGTGGATTGACTTTGGTGCAACTCGCCATGTGTGTAAGAACAAGGATCTCTTCAAACAAATTAATGAAGAATATGGAACCGTTCTATATATGGGAAATGCATCAACTGTCCAAGTTAAAGGCAAAGGGATGGTGGAACTAGAATTCACTTCGGGAAAAGTAATTACTCTTACAATGTTTATTATGTACCAGATGTTAGGAAGAATTTAATTTCTGTACCATTACTTAATAAGTACGAGTTTAAATGTGTATTTGAGGGAGACAAGTTTATTCTCTCTAAGGGAGGAATGTTTGTAGGAAAGGGATACCTTTGTGAGAATATGTTCAAACTCAATGTTATTAACGATAATGGATTTATTTTTGTTTATATTGTTGAGTCTTGTAATTTATGGCATTCTCGTTTAGGACATGTTAATTTTAGGAAAATGGATGAAATGATGAATTCATGTCTAATTCCTAAAACAAGTAGAATTTTGGATGCATGTACAACTTGTATGCTAACTAAGATAACTAGATTTCCTCTTCCTAGAGTTGAAAGAAGTTCTAAAGTGTTAGATTTAATTCATTTTGATGCATGTGATTTACATGGTTGACCCACTATAGGTGGTAAAAAATATTTTGTGACATTCGTAGATGATTGTACTAGATATTGCTATGTATATTTAATGCATTCAAAGGATGAAGTGTTAGATAAATTTAAGATATTTAAAACAGAAGTATAACTTCAACATGAAACATTTATTAAATGTTTTAGGAGTGATAGAGGAGAGTTCTATAACCCTAATTACTTTGAGTCTACTGGAATAATTCACCAAACAACTGCACCTTATTCCCCACAACAAAACGGTATAGCTGAAATGAAAAATATGGTATTAGAAGCAATGGTAAATGCAATGTTATCATATTCTGGTCTAGCAAAGGGTTATTGGGGAGAAGCCTTGTTGACGGCTTGTTATATCTTGAATAGAGTTCCAAACAAAAGGAACAAAATAACCCCATATGAGCTTTGGAAAAATAGAAAGCCCAACCTTAACTATTTCAAAGTTTGGGGTTGTAGGGCAATAGTAAAAGTTCCTGAACAAAAAAGAAAGAAATTAGGTGAAAGGGGAATTGAATGTGTGTTCCTAGGCTATGCTAAGAATATCAAAACATATAGATTCATGGTTATAGAATCTAATGACTCATATCCTGTAAATACAGTAATTGAGTCTAGGGATGCTATCTTTCAAGAAGATAGGTTTAACTCAATTCCAAGTCACAAAAATAATGTTCATACTAATACACATAATCTAGAAACCAATGTATTTAATAATACTACTTTGGAGAGTTCAGAACTTAGAAGAAGTCGAAGAGCTAGGAAAGAGAAAACTTATGGACCATACTTTTTCATGTTCCTTGTTGAAGGAACAAGAGAGTCCATAGACAGTTATGGACCAATTTGTTATAATACAGAAAGTGATCCATAAACATTTGAAGAGGCAATAAAGTCTCAAGATGCCGCTTTATTGAAGGAAGCTATACAGGAGGAAATGGACTCAATAATGAGGAATAAAACGTGGAAATTAGTAGACCTCCCACCTGATTCCAAACCTATAGGTTGTAAATGGATTTTCAAAAGAAAAATGAAGGTAGATGGGACCATAGATAAGTTTAAGGCAAGACTAGTTGCTAAGGGATTTACACAAAAATAGGGCATTGACTATTTTGATACATATGCACCTGTGGTAAGAATTGTCTCAATTATAGTGCTATTGGCACTTGCATCCATCTATAAGTTTGTCATTCATCAAATGGATGTGAAAACAACATTTCTTAATAGGGAATTAGATGAAGAGGTGTATATGACATAACCTGAAGGGTTTGTGGTTAATGGTCAAGAAAAGAAGGTGTGTAATTGAATAAGTCATTGTATGGACTAAAACAAGCTCCGAAACAATGGCATCAAAAGTTTGATCAAGTTGTGCTAGCTAGTGGATATAAAATAAATGAATCTGACAAGTGTATTTATAGTAAATTCCATAATGGAAAAGGTGTTACGATTTGTTTATATGTTGATAATATGTTAATATTTGGTACTGATCTAGATGAGGTGGACTAAGAATTTCCTCTCTAGTAATTTTGATATGAAAGACTTGGGGGAAACCGATGTGATACTAGGGATTAGAATAATAAGAGATGGTGAGAACATAGGTTTGTCCCAATCTCACTATATAGAAAAGGTGTTAAATAAATTTAATGAATTTGATTGTCAAGCTGTTGTTACCCCCTTTGATTGTAACACTAATTTAGTACCAAATAAAGGTTGTCCAGTAGGACAACTTGAATACTCAAAAGTAATTGGATGCTTAATGTATGCCATGACATGTACTCGACCAGACATTGCATATGTTGTAGGGAGACTAAGTAGGTATACAATTAATCCGAGCAAAGACCATTGGCATGCTGTCCGAAGAGTATTGAAATAGTTGAAGGGGACAATGAATTATAGTTTGAACTATAATGGATATCCTTCAGTATTATAAGGTTACACGGATGCCAGTTGGGTGACTTATACAGAAGACCATGCTTCAACAAGCGGTTGGGTCTTAACACTTGGTGGGGGTGCTATTTCTTGGGGAGCCAAGAAACAAAGTTGCATTGCTGACTCCACCATGACTGCAGAATTCACAGCATTGGCAGCAGGAAACAAAGAAGCCGAATGGCTTAGAAATTTGATGTATGAGATACCGATTTGGCCAAAGCCAATGGCACCAATATCCATGCATTGTGATAGTCAATGAACACTATCAAAGGCATATATCCAGGTTTATAATGGAAAGTCCAGGCACATTGGGCTAAGACATAGCTATGTAAAAGATTTGATTACAAATGGAGTAATATCCATAGTCTTTGTGAAAATAGAGAGAAATCTTGCGGATCATTTGACGAAAGGACTGGAAAAGGGATATGGTGTTGAAAACATCATTAGGGATGGGACTCAAGCCCATATCTACATGATCACCAATGGTGGAAACCCGACTCACACTTGAGTAGCATCAAGTCTTGAGTTCAATGGGCCAAAGTACACTATGAGAGTGATTGCAAGTACTTGATGAATAGATATATCCCAAGGTTTAAAAGTGCTTTGATACCATAAGGACATAAAGGAAAAGGGTGAGCTTTTGCTCTTAATGGACCTATAGCATATATGTGCTGAGGTGCGCAACTTATGGGGGTGCTTTTGGTAAAGTCCACCTATATGAGAGTGAAGTGGGGCCGCTTCTTAGAGTTGGACTTGACTCTGTAAGCTCTAATGAAAAGGATACACGACACAATGCCTTACCAAATGTGTCACACTACCACGTCATTCAATGGTACCGAGATTTCATGTGTAAGTCATGCACGCTTGTACTAATGAATATTTGGTTCAAAGCTTGTCTACCAAATTATTCGGGGATGAGTGAAACCCATGTCTTACAAGGGTTCAAATCCCCAAGATACCTTTATCTGAAAGCATGCGATTTCCGGAATAATGCGATTTGGTTATTTTGAAAATGGTGGGGGATTGTGAGAGATTTTCAAAATTCTGAAATGGTTAAATCTAATTAACGGCGCATGATTATTATTACTTGGTCGCTTAGCCTAGTGGTAGCGAGCGGATTCGAACCCTGGACGTGCACGCGAAGGGGCGTGCCTGTTGGCCCCTAGGCTAATAGATATAATTTGTAATTATGCGCTTGTGGCAGTTACTTATGTAATGAATTTGACCGGTTCTGAAATCCTTTGAAGAGTTGTTTTGCTTCACCAAGTGACATGTGTTGGTCTATAAATAGAACCATCCGCATGCAGTGAAGGATACGGAAATCTCAGAATTTCCCAAGCCATCTTCACTCCAAATCACCTTCTTTTCTCCCTTGTGCGCAGAGAGAGTTAAGAAGACTATTGTTCTGTAAACTGCCATTGATGATACGCTTGGTTTAGGGTATGCAAACCAAACCAATGTTACTCCATTGTATCCTGAAGGGGATTCGCCGGTTACACCTGTTGCATCCAATCTACAAGGAGAGATTGGTGGCAGCGAATCGAACCTAAAGTCTAGTGTTCCTACACGTCTTGGAGATTGCGTATTACCTTTGTTTTCTTCTTCTTTGTTGTATGTCAGACCCCATTATCTAACATACACGTTTGCATCGTTACATCCTATAAAATTGTTGTTTTCTACGATATGAATCTTCTCACGAATTAATGGATATATGTGAATTGTAATTTAGGTTTTTAATGTATGTGGCATGAGTTTTGAATTTTCTATTCGACAAAAAGAACTACGTTTGATAGTTTAGATTTAAAACATCTGAAAAAACATGGGATACGCAGAATGTCCAATGACTTACTAGTATATGAGAGTTAGCCTAACAAAAATTGATGCCAGTTTAGATTAAAGTTTGTAGGTTGCAAATGTTCATTTACACCAGAATGTAAAAAATTAGCATAAGACGTCCAATTTCTATCAGGAGTCCTCTAAATTAAGGAGTGATTCCCTATTTTCACGTTATGTTTTCTTTCATTTTCATCGTTTTTCTATCTAATTCTACTCTTTGACTAGGCATTGGAGTCTTTGCACGTTCCTCTATATATAGAAGATGTTGCACATTTTTAAAAATCCTCACTAATCTATTGTGTGATGAAGATGAGAACAGTCAAGAAATATCGTAAAAGTAGTAAAAATAGGAACTAGAAAAACTATTTTAAAAAAATAGGAACTAAAAAACTATAAAATAAAAATTAATTAACCGCCTCTATTAGGTAGTGGAAGCAATATATATTTGGATTCTCTCCGTCACTCTCCATCTTCTTTATCACTCTCTTATTTCTTTTCCCTCTCTTTCTTCACTATCTTACCATCTTCTCTCCCCTCCCACCCTATTTTTCTTACTGGAGAGGCAGCATGTTAAGAGAGAATCCATTTTGCCAAAATTTGGTCCTCTCTATCTCTCTCCTTCTTCCTCTCTCTTAATTTTTACCCATCCCCTCCCCCCTCTTTGTTTTTGGTGCTGCGAAAAAAGAAAGCAGCCTAAAGTCCTAGTTGTGTATTAGTCTACTATTGTCTTCACATATCTAAGTTTAATAAAATCACAATTTCATTTATACTCACCATTTTTGTGGTTATTTGAGTTGGAGTTCAAGGCTTACGATTTGAAACTCAGAACCAAAAAACTTCGACTTGATTATACAAGAGAAGTGGGCTTGGAAGATTTGAAGACGAGATAGTTATTCTAATTTAAATTAAATTAATATCATAATATTTGTCACATTTTGTATATGTTCATGATATCGTATCTAATTTATGAGTTTAAGTTTTATACAGTGTCAGTATAAATGATTTTTATATCGACATCCAATAATATCTTAATAAATCAATATTATTGATATTTTTCTCTCTTAGTTCTGAATGTCAGAGGATATCTATATAAAACTTTTTACAGTAACAGTACATGGTACTTTAATCTTTTGTCATTATTAATTCTTCATTTTGGTATATGTGATTGTGTTGTAAACATCAATTCACAAACATCCTGCTACCTAAAACACTCGGATCATGATTCCTTGTATTTGGGAATCTCTGAATTCTCCTCTAGTTAAGCAAAAATCTGTCGGGAGAGGGTTTAAAGTCAAATTTATTGGGTGCAGTAAAGATAAAAAATATCCTTAATTTGCCTAAATGATGGAACTAAAAGATGAAATTAAGATAATCCAAATTCAAAACTCTCTAATTTCCCAACCAACGTCGAATTAGGTGTTGTCTATAATACATCACCCATTTTTTACACTACTCACTGCACCACCAAAGTGGTAAAATCTGGGTGGTGTACCATAGATAGCACCGTAGAATTATGCAAAAATATAACACTTACAGACTACATACATGCAATAGAAAAAAAAGTTCATAAAAAAGAAACACTACCATTAGCTACTACAGCTTCTGCTAAGTACACAAGTAGCTATTAAACTTGAAGCCCCCATCCTGTGTGTGTGTTGAAAACATTGTTCAGTGTCTTTCTTGTCCTGCTCAAAGACCAGAGAAGAAGAAGGTTTACATAACAGGAGTCAAGGGCTGAAGAAGAGGGGCCGAACCAGACCGGCCCATGAGCCCATCACAATCTCGAATTCTATGTTTCCATAAAGAGTCCGAATCCAGAACAAGCCCACCACTGTATGTGAAGCTTAAACTCTCCATCTTCTCCACCACCACCACCACCACATTAGCACCTTCCTTCGCCATTGACTCTTCTTCAAACTCAAAACCAATCTCTTCTTCTTCTTCCTCATCCTCAAAACATTCCCATCCTTCATGTTCTTCGTTAAATTCAAGATCACGAAACTCTTCTTCTTCTTGTTCTTCCTCCTCGAATATCATTGAGTATCCACATTCTTCACAGTAAACAGTGTCATCCTCTAGTGTGATAACCGTCATGATTAGCCTCCCATCATCGCTACATTCCCTTTTCAAAACCCAAGGCATTCGTCCCGTTCCTCTCAGCAACGTTATCGGAGGTGGAAACTCCCTCGTCATTGCACCTTTCTCTCTAGGCCCGCTCAGATTCCTCTTAGTCCTTGAACATTCACGTTTGGATTCGGATTCGGGTTCGGTTTCTCCTTTTGGTTCGATGACGTAGTCTTCGATCTCAGACATCATGCAGTCGCCACTCTCTGTTCCGATCACGTCGCCCATCACGGTGGGTTGGAGCACATATGGGGATGAAGACCACAATGATGATAATGGCGGTTGCCGTTGCGGTGACAAAAATGCTCTTGACTTTGTTGGGGCCATGGTGTAGCAAAGTACAACTCTTGGGGGTAGTTTTTGTAATTTTGTATGAATTAGGGTTTTGAGGCCTGCTTGGAGATCAAATTTGTTTTTGGCTTGAGGGTGTTTCTTTGGTTTATTTTTCAGCTTGGATGTCCATAACACTATGTTGCTAAAGAGGGAAGAAGTTATGTACACCACCTTGCATGGTAAGTATTTGATGATCAAGGTGTCCATTTTCTTATAAAAATGGACAAATACTAATTTGTTTGATTTCCTAGCAGCTGGTTCCAGCTTATATTTGAAGCAGATTCACCTAGTCAGCAATTAATTACCTGCAAGAAATGAAAAGAAAGAAATTAAAATTTAGCTAGCTATAGCTGGCAGTGAATTAAAGAAATTTTGGATACGTTACTAATAATTAAAATATACCCATATATATTTATATAATATAATAAATGCATGAAATTAAATTTGGGAGGAATTGCGGTTTTGAATTAATTCGGGGAGATGAAGGGAAAGACTGAGCTATATGGCAATGACAAGTTGGTTCAAAAGGAAGTAGATGTGAGGTGTGGACGCGTGGTAGTCATGGTTTTTTTTGCTACACATGTGTTCCATTTAGCATCACTATCTTTTGTTTCTATATGTGTGTATTGCACCGTTATTTGGGGGAAAGCTGGAAGCAGTAGCACACAAAAAAGCAAATGGGGACACAAAATTTAAGGAAAAAAGAAAGGAAAAAAAAATGAGAATCATGTGGCTTGAGCATGAAAATCAGAAGAATGACACAAAAAGAAAACAAAACTTGACTGGTTTCAAAGAAGCGGATTTTTCATGATATATGTAACAACGGCTTAATTAAAACAGTAGTTCATTTCAAATTTAAGAGAGAAAATTCAAGACCATGCCTCTTAAAAAGTATGTGTAACAAGAATCGTATCTAGGTTTTGTTCTAATACTTAGTAGCAAGCGAGAACGACATCCCGTAAATTATACAATGATCTGTTTATCCGTGAACAAATAAATGGAAGGTTTGAAAATATGCACAAAATCAATGTGTATATACATATAATCAATAAGAAAAAATAGAATTACGAAGTAGAATCGAATATATATATATATATATATATATATATATTATATTTTTGATGGTAGTAATTAAAATACTGAATGACAATCATATATGGTATTAACCAAAATTATTAAAGACATGAAGGTGAAGGGGAGAGAGAGATCTTACTGAATACTGAAGGGAGCCAATGAGGTTTCGTGGCTTTATTTTCTCTGCCACCAAGAAAGATCGGGAAAAGACAGAGAAAAAGAAAATGAAAGAAAAAGCACAACACACTATCAACACTCAACTCATTCAAAATTTTGAATTTCTGGCGAAATTAAAGGGTGGTATTTATAGGAGGAGTTAACGTTTTTAGAGTGTGACATTTTAAACCGCATTACCTGATATACCCCTTCCAGGATTCACATGAGAGTTGAGACTGAGACACATCCCAAGTAGACACAGCCCCACACCATGTTCAAGGATATCAACGTCTTTTGATGTTTGTTCGAAACGCTTGCCTCTCTATGGCTCCAATCGGTTTAGCCATGTGTTTTACTATCAAGGTTTGATCAGATTGGAGTGACCTGGGTTAGTGGAGTGAAAACTGGCGCATTAGATGAGAAAAAAGTGTTTGCATTACAGCACTTTAACAGCTTTTGTTGGTTTTTGGATCTAGGTGACTTCCATTTTTGGTTATTAAATTTAATTTGATTTATCATCCTCTTTTTCCAAATGTGAATTATCATATATTAAAAAAAATGTATATAATTGTTATAATAGTTAAATGCATAAATGAAAAACTCTAATTAAAGTTGTTCCTCTTATTTACAAATTTAATAGTTCACTTTACCAGCTATACATGTATATCTTGAAGAATTAAAAAAAAGCATGAGTTTTATATGGAACAGTTTTTCTAGTGTGCACTCATGGACACACATTTAGAAATTCAGTAAAGACAAATTTTCATCTGGAAATTATATAATTATTATCTTTAAAGATGATATTCCAATGTTATGTAATTATATTATCTTTAAAATATAATATTCCAATAAAATTTACTTTTTTAAATTTATAAATGTATGCCCATGGGGCAAACAATTAAAATCTGTATATGGAAATGTTTTGTTTGATTCACTGTTGAAAGATCTCATCAATTATTTGAACACTTAGAACAGGATATTTATTTGATATTAATTTAATCGATCACATTTCTTATGCACTATAAGAAAAGTTCAATTTAGCGACCAGAAATAGTGATCGAATTTGGAATTGGTCGTCAAAAGCGACTGCCTTTATAATTGATATTGTGACACTCGTGGCTGACGATGGCTGAGAGTATGATTGCTGATGCAAAATGGAAGCACAATAAAGGATCGGCTCCTAGCAGGCTTCTAGGCGGAGAGACGCATGAACCGATAAGAGATCTCGAGACTATAGGTATGAGACCATATAATTGAGGGTGACTTAAGAATTGATTGGTAATTTCGTACTACATATACCAAGATGCTTCTTTTCACGAGCCCATTACGTAAGAACTCTAAAGTTAAACATGCTTGACTTGGAGCAATTCTGAGATGGTTGACCTCTTGAGAAGTTTTCCTAGGAAGCGTGTGTGTGAAGAGTGGCAAAACAGGCTACCCGTCCCGTGACGGACTAGCTCGATGCCAGTTTGGGCTTTATCGGACTGGGCCAAAAAGGTCCAGATATCATTCGAGCTGAAATAAAGTTGTCCAAGCCCAGTCCTATGCGGGTTGCAGGTTTTTTCGGACCGACCCGATTCTATACTTAAAATTTCATTTTTACTACTAAAATCATTTATTAATGCTTTATTTTCTTTTAGTACTCTTTAATTTGACTAAATTCTGTACAAATTATAACTTTTTTGAAAATTTGTAAAATGTTAAACGGAAGAGAAAAATAGACAAAGAGGACACTACTTTGAAAGGACAGTTCAGTAGCTGCAAAATATTATTTATTAAGTACCTCTTTTTTTAGTTTTTTATTTTTGCATCACAGAAGAGGAACATAACAAAAGCCTGAATGTCTGGGATGAAGCATAACTACGTATGGGACTTAGGAACTAGAAGAATTAGAAATGTGTTTTGGACTTTTTGGCCTTTTTTTATATAACTTTTCACATGCTTTACTTTTTAGGTAAAAAAAATATATATAAGTAATCGGGCTGTTCGATACGGGTTCGAGCTTCATCGAGTTGGGTCAAAAAGGCCTGAAATTAATTCGAACTCAAATTTTACAGCCCAAACCTACAAATTATCGAGCTTATTAGGATAGGCCCGGTCGGACCGGTCCGTTTTACCGCCTCTAGTTACATATATGAGCTTATAAAAAAATGAATGCATATATTAGTTCGTTGACTAACGCATGTGATGGCAAAACAATTGGTCACTAAGTCAGTTCTTAAGCATTATATGTGGCACCCTCTAGCTCGCATGTATTTATAAGCGTATAAAGAAATAAAATAAATAGAAACACATGCATTATCATTTATTCGAAATAAAATCATGGTAGAAAGGTTCACATGAACATATCTCAACGTGGAAATAAAACAAGCTTTAAAATGAAACATTACTGTTAAACGAAACCCAACCCCGGTGTCACATTACAGAGCTGGTATAACCAAAATCCGGAAACACATCGGATAACAACAGAAACTAAATAAATCCTAAAATACGAGTAGCGGCTCCTCAGAGTGATTCCTCAATAGGCTGCTCACCGTCCTCTGCATAACAAAAAGGTACATGCAAAGCAAATAACAGAAAAACGGGGAGTAAGAAACATGTATAAAACACAACGGCAAAGTAAGCAGTTAGCAAGATGAGCATACCTCACAAATATAGCATGTTATAGTATAACAACATTTATATAACATCATATCATTTGCATCATCTCAAGCAGTGTATGCTATGTGGTGCAGTACTACTCCACTACGCTGTTATGCTTGTGGATCCAAACTACCTCAGGAAGACAACGTTAGAGTTACATATTCACATTGGCCAATAAGCACCAACGTCGGGAGTTCACCAAACCATGGGTGAACCCCTTGGATAGCTGATGCACCGTACTCTAGGATGCACCATCACAGGGGGCCATGATTCACCTAACTCGGACGAATCACCGCGGACGGCCAGATCGCCTTATTCTTGGACGACCTCCCCCTATGTTGATCGAACTTCACCCACTAACATCTCCAATGCGTGAATGCATGAGCAACAACATCAAACAAACATAATCACCACCTCTACTTTGGTCAATAAGCACCAAAGTTTCACACCATCAACACTTTGACCAAAAAGCATCAAGGCCCCCTTGGCCAATAAGCACCAAGGTTCAACATCAAACAACACCTTGACCAATAAGCACCAAGGCTACTTTAGCTAGCAAGCACCAAAGCGTAACAACGTGCGGTAACCCATTGTTACCATCTTAACCATCTTAACGTTTATAATTAATTATCTTGTTAAGTCTTCATTAAATTATCTATCTGTCTTTACTTTAATTGGTGTCTTATTACATCATAGGGAACAATTTGGGTGAAACCACCCTTGTTCCTCAATCAACGTCAATTCTGTTTAGGGGAGCACATGCGTGCTGTCTATTGAGCACAGTCGTGCTTACTGGAGCATGTCCGTACTGTTCTGGGCAGAAAGGGTTGGGAACCCTTGTTAAGCTTCCTAGGGCATTCATAGATCAATCCTATTGGTCTTTAACTACACCATCAAATATCTGTCTCATTATTCTTGTTTAATCATCATGTCTTATAATTATTGGAATTAATCGTTTAACTCCAGCTTCATTATTAATATCCCCAAAACACTCATGGATTAATCATAGGGTCTTGACTATACCATTAAGCATCAATCTCACTTCTCTTTACTACAATTCATGCCTTATGAACATTGGGAAATTAGTCATTTAATCCCATGCGTTATTGATAGGTCCTATTTATTTAATTAGAGTCTTATTAACATTAACGTTTATCTCATCATCCTTATTAAACCAAACATGCATCCATGGCATAAACAACATTATCAAACCAAATATTCATTCATGGCATAAACATATCATCATAATTCATGAATAAACATGCCAAAATAATTAAACATAGATAAAGATATAACAAGACAACAATTAGGCAAATAGCAAACAATAGGGTCATGGGTTAACCCTTCATCTTACGCTACCCCCAATGCCTGCATGTTCATACTATCCCTTCTCCCCATACCTGGTATGAAGATTCCTCTAACACCAACGTAACGAAATTACTTTGGCTCCCTCGAACGGCTTGACGAACTCTTCAAGCCTGGGCCAAACACAAGAGGATTAACCAATTAATCTCCAAATCAAGAAAAGGAAAAGGAGATTAAAACAAGGATAACCAATTGACCTTAACTGGCACAGTCGTGCGATTCCTCTCCCAAACGACAACAAGAAACCCAAGAACTATGATGGGGATCAAAGGAAAGGGGCGAGGAGAGGTTTTCAGCCGCACTAGGGTTGCTAAAAGGGCCAAAATGAGGGTTTCCACCGCAACCCTCACGAAACACTCCTTATATAAACCACCAAACCCGAGCACGACCGTGCTCCCCCTGAGCACGGGCTCAACTTGAGCACGGGGTCGTGCTTGATTAAGCACAGGGTCAACAACTTTCACGTTACTAACTAACATTTTTCGACACGGCCGCGCTCCCCTTAAGCACGACCGTGCTCATGGATCACTCAGCCACAGAGCATGCGGTTAAGCACGGGGCGTGCTGAACATAAGTGTAGCCGTGCTCATGTACCAAAATGGGACTTTTCACCTCAAAATCTCATTTAACCCCATTTTAACATTCCTAGTGCGCATTTCTAAGAGGCTAACACCAGTACAACATATATAAAACATAATCAAACACTTATAGCCTTTATACGAAAAAGGGGTGTTATATTATACTTAAAAATATGTTTTTAACTCTTTTTCAACCGATTTAGCGATCACATATTGTGGTCTATTGACAAACCGGCAAGTGTACCGTTTCGTTTCAAGTAATAAAACACGGTAAGTAAATACCGATGTCGAACTCAAGGATTGTAAGACCAATTTAACCAATTTAATAAGGAATTTCGAAGCGTTTGACCAAGTCAAAGAGAAGTAGTTATTAAGAGAGAGAAAATTAAATCAAAGATTGAAACAATTAATTAAAGATACTAAAAGATTGTGATGAGATTTGATTATGATTAAGGCTCTAAGGTCACGAATTCACTATCCTATCAAGCAAGTTACCCAAGTGTTTTATCTCCTTATCCCTAGTTTCAATTTAATTTCTTGTCAACCGGGAACCCTCAATTATCCTAATGTCACTTCCGATTTTAAAAAGGAATTATCTACAATTGCAAGTCGTCAATTTCCCAATTTATTCAACCCACAACTAGATTTATTAAGTTCTTGGTTCCCTATAACGATTGCACCGCTTTCCTATTCTATCCCTAGTAATGTTCAAATGGTGTTCTTAATTCAAGTCCTAAGCACGAATCGCTTCCCAGCTTCAACGCACTAGACTAGTTAACCACTGGCCACATGGTTAACGCAAACAAAACAGAATTAAGGAACAAGAAAAGAGATAAGGGTATAAGAAAATATTACTTGGATAAACTATGCCATCAAATGTCGCTTCATCGTTCCCTTAGAAAGGAGGATTAGTTCCTCATAGAGACGAAAACAACGAAAAACGTAATAAAAGCATTCATCATTCAAGAACTGACTCAAAACACACTACACAGCTCCAAGCAAACTAGGATTACAATTCTCCAATCCAAAAACTGCTCTCTATGACCTAAAACAAGCAATTTATAAAGTTTGGAATCTGCGCGAGCTCGCGTGACGAGCAAGGCTTCGCGAGGCGAATCTTAAGTTGACACCAGTTCAAATTTGGACTTCTCGCGAGGTGAGACAATGTTCGCGAGGCGAGCACTGCCTCACGAGGCTAGGCTGACTGGCTGCCTATTCCTGCTTAATCTGCTCCTCTGGTTCGCGAGGCGAGCTTCTGTTCGCGGGGCGAATAGCCAATTTTTGCCTTTTGCTTGTTTCCTTCATTTTTCCTAGCTTCCTCGAGCTTCACTTTTAACCTGAAAATAAAAGTAGCATTAAATGCTTTATTTTGATAAGAAACTAAAAGAAATTACTAAAAATTATCCCTAAGACTAAAAGGAATTGCTTGTGAACAATTAAAGTCGAATTTAGGCTAAAACAAGAATGAACTCGCACAATTGGTACCAAAATTGAGTTCTTTCTAGACATAAAACTAGATGAACCAACGATTTATCAAAATACCCCAAACTTAAACTTTGCTTGTCCCCAAGAAAACTAACAAAATGAAAGACTCAAATTAGGTAAGCTCAATGGACTTAATCACTCTTGCCCCAAATTTCGTGCAATTTCATCAATTTACCCTTACTCAATGTTTCCCCTTTCCTTACTTTACTTAATCAACCCCCAATTTCACCTACTTTCAAACCATGAGAATCATATCAATCATACATTCATTACTCTAAGTAAGGGCTCCAAGTCACATATACAAAGGAGATCACCAAGTTCAAATAATTGCCTTCTTGACAAGGGTATTTAGTAATTCACTCATTCGCTCAATTTGTCAAGGATATCAACTTTCCACTCAATTTTCATATTTTAAGAGCACTTTCCATTAATTTGATTTTCATCTTAACAAAGTTCCCACAAAAACATGTATGCAACATCAAAAGGTCTTTTAAAGGTTGTAATGTGGCCTGGCTAAAGGTAGCATATGTAAAGGATCAAGGCTAAGTCCTTAAGGTTTATGAGAGCATAAAATGTGCAATTATAATTTTTGATCTTACTCTCAATTCTTTTTCTATTTTTCTATTTTTTTAATATACTTTGGGTGACTAAAACTTTTTTACTTCCTCACATCTTTTTTTTTTCACTTTGCCCTTTTTGACATTTTTGCAACCATTTTCTTTCTTAAGCCTTTGGCTTTAACCATTTTGCTTTTTCTCTTTCTCACCCAAAACAACATGATAAACTTTTTAGCCACCCTAAACTTAGGTTCCAAACAACACTTACATTGCTAAGTTTCCATGCTCTCCTAAATCCTAAGATTTGGTTAACATGGTTTTTCCGGATTTATACAATAGGCTATTAGGCTCAATGTGGCTAACTAGGGATCATGCATCAAGGTTGGTTCATATTTGGCCAAGTAGCTATTTCAAAGAAAATTGCCTAAATCATTTGATGCAAACATATAAACATGAAAACCATGAAGAGATTCAAGCAAATCCGTGAAAGTACAACTTAAAAGTGATTCACACAATTAAAAACAATGTTGGAGGCTCAATTTCCTCACCCGGACATTTTTAGCAAATTATTTGACCTAGATACATCCCTAATGTGTGCACCCTTTCACCCCAAACTTGTCATAAATCATGCAATCATAATAAAATTTCTCAAAGTTTACTTTTCAATCTTTCATGGGGATCGATTTTTCAAAAAAAAAAAAAAATTCAAATCATAAGGGATCACACCGAGACTTTCCATTTTTTATCACATGCACTCAATTTAGGCTTAGTGTAATTATTCCCATCAAGACTTACCAAGAAGACTCAAAGACACTAAAATCATATTTATTTATTTATTTTTAATTTTTTTAATATTGACCAATTATTCAAATGCAACCAACATGATTCAAAATAGAAGGAACAAAAAGAAAAGAGTTGAGTTTTAGAAAGATTTATCTCAAGGGGTCCGAGCGGACCCCATGCTCTCAATAGCCTGTCTCGTCTCTTCCTTGTCTTTCCTTGGTTTCTTCCTTGGTCTAGTAGGATCGGCCTCCTCGTCAAGATACTTAGCCCAAACTATGTCCAGGCTTTTGATGGTGTTTTCTTCTCTTGGGGCCTTTCCCTTTGGACCTCCTTCCTTTGCTTGCCTAATTCCTTCCATCTCCATCCATGCACAATCATTCTCACTTTTGAAAATGAGTAGCCACATCGGGTCCCACTTGTCCTCTTCTTCCTTGCTAAAGAATTCCACATCCGGGAATGGGATCCGGTTGCGCTCCACTGCTTCCTTTATCTTTTCATATAGAGCATGCTCAGGAGATATGTGCACTGCGATCTCACATTACCTTTTTTCAACTTCACGATCAATTTCCCTCCGAACAAAGGCATTTAGTCCCCGATCAAAGCTTAAGTGAAACGGATCCATTTCCCTTATTTTTATTTAGTCAAGTTTTCCACGTGAGGGTTTGGGATCCGTTTTTCTCTAATGCATAGTTGAACATATTCATAATCGAGGTGGTTCGGAGTGATGTCTTTTTCATCAACCGGCATTCTCACCTTGCGTAGGTGACTCAAGTCAAGCATCTATTTATTCACATTTCAAAAACCTTGGTCAATATCATAATCAAAATGAAAAAAAAAAAATCAAAAGCAAAATCAGTATCAATGCATGCATCATAAAAATATAGTCATCGAAGAGTGCATCCAGTATCAAAATAACTAATAGAACTGAGTTTCTAGCTAGTCATCAAGGTACAACCATATCGAATTAACAAAAATAGCTAGAACTCATAAAAACTGGGGTATGGGTTGAGGAACTGATAATGATGGTGCCAGCTCATAGATCAAAATCAATATCGTCTGCCGGGTCACCCTGCTGTTGAGCTACTGCTGCATCATCCGCCTGAGGTACCTTGGGCACCCCCCTGTGGCACGGCATCCTGGCCTCCAGGATAATCCTGCCACCCTTGCCGAGGTGCCAAGTCCTCCTAGGAAGGGAAAATGGGTACTCGATCCTCCTGCTGAGCTATGGACATCTCCCTGAAAAAATCTCGTAACACAGCATTATCCCTCCTCATAGCCTGCTGGTTCTGCAAAAGCAGAGCCATATCAGCTGATCGTGGCCTCGGAGGGGGCTGTGGTCTCCTCGGTGGCGCGGGCTCAGTGAAGCAGAAGCAACGTATGTACTCTCTGTCGATCGGCTGCCTGGGGATCTTCTCCACCAAGTCAGACACTGCTACGCCCGCCCTGCGGATTAGCTCAGTAATCAGAAACCCGTGCCCCAGGCACTCCTTTGGTGCCCTTGAGTTTGCCTTCTGCTGAATATCCTGTGCAATGACTGCCCCAACATTAATGCTTTTTTCCTTCATAATACCATATATAAGATGGGCCTGGGCAGCTGTAATGGTGGACTCGTGAGAGCTAACCATCAGGTTGGCGTGTACGAACGCCGACCATACCCGGGCCAATGGTGATAGATCCTGCCTCCTCAACCTCTGTAGGTTCCCAGAGGTCCCCACCTCCCACTGGGCCCCCTGCCTACAACATGTCTCCAATATCTCTACAGCCAATCCTTGTACTGCTGGCAACATCTTATACTGGCTCCTATCCTCCCAGGTGATGGGGATGCCCAGACAAGTGTTAATCTCATCTACCGTGAAAGTCACGGGCACCCTTCTCACCATAGAAACACACCCTGGGTCATCAATATCGGGGTTGAGGGCGTTGGCGTAAAATTCCTGAACCATTTGATATCCAACCGGTGAGGAAGATCAGCAATTTACCCCAACCGCTAGTGTGAATATGTCCGGAGATAGACGGATAGTTGTTCCCCACAAGGACCACCCCCTCTCTAGGACCATCTCCTTCTGAGTTACCAACTCCCAATGCTTCTCATGAAGAGGAGTTCAGAAGCTGGGAGCAGAGGAAATACCCCCAGAAAAGGAACTTGGTCCCTCGGAGAACAACAAGTCATCATCATGGACAGATTGGCGCTTCTTGCGCTTAACTTACTGTTTTTCAGCATTTTTCGGGGGAGCCATAACCTGAAAACCAGAAAAGTCCCAATACAGTTTATAATATTTCAATAGAGAACTATGAATACAGAATTCCATCTCTAGTTTCTTAACAGACCTATATCAGGCATCAAATTCTCCAAGAATAATACATAGCTTCATTTCTAAAAATTTCAGAAAAATACTCTTAATGCCCCCCTTATCGATCATCATCTCTATCTAATACCCAAAATAACCCCAAACCTAGGTTTCTAATCATAGCAATTGGGTTCAGTTCAATCCACAACAAAGGCATCATTATTCATCAACATCATATACGTTCAATAATATCCAAAAATCTCACAAACTCATGTATACCATTTATTGCACAATTAATGTTCTTGCATCTTTTAGGCTTAATAACAAAATACATAACAAGAACATGCAAAACATATCATGAACACTTAGAAATCAGTTGTGGCAACATGGTTATTTTCCTAACTCTATTGTTTCCAAAATTCTCAGAAAAGATGGGAGTTCTTGAACCTAAAATCCAAGGAAATCGAGTTGGAGAGATTGAAACTTACCTTGTGAGTGTGATTGAAAGTGTTAGAGTGAGAATGTGATTAACTTGGGTGAATGCTCGCAGACCCACGAGAGAGAATTCAGAGAGACCTTGAAAGTTTTTTTTTGAAAAAATTGGCTCTGTCTCAGTCTCGCGGGGCTAAATACTCGCGACTTTCGAGAGGCGAACCCTATTTCGCGAGGCAAAACTTAAGAAAATTCCCAATTCAGAACCCTAATTTTGGATTTCGCGAGCCGAACCTTAGTTCGCGAGGTGAAACTGGGTTTTCAGAGACCTTTCATATTCCCACATTTGCGTGGCAAACTTATTTTTGCGGGGCGAATCTGGATTTATTTCTGGCAGTTATTATTTTCCCAGAATCGCGAGGCGAACGTGGAGTTCGCGACACGAGGCAGAACGAGGTGCCCACCTCTGAGATTCTGCCTTTCAGTCTCGTGAGGCGATATAGTCCTTGTGCAGCGAGCCAGTCCAGTCCGACTCTTCCAATCCTCTAGGCTCGCGAGGCAAATCCTGATGTCGCGGGGCGAGCCAGAGACAGGATTTTCTGTGATCCTTCTGGCTCGCGTGGCGAATTCTTGTTTGCAAGGCAAGCCAGAACTGAATTCTTCCCTGCCATTCCTAAATGCAATTAAATCCTACATGCCTTCCTAATGCAAGTTTCTAACTAAGGACCTTATATGAGGACTCTTTTTATTTATTTTTGGACTCTATAAATGCAGCAAAAGGATATCTAGCTTGGGTTGCCTCACAAGAAGTGCTTGTTTAATGTCCCGAGCCTGACGGAAACGGCCCCCAATAGGGCTCAATTAAATGTAGCACTTGATTGCTAGTTGGGATTGGTTCTCCATGATAATGTTTGAGCCTCTGTCCATTCACCTTGAAATTCTCGCCCCTACCTTCCAATTCCACTGCTCCATGTGGAGAAACATTAATAATCTTGAATGGTCCGGACCACCTTGACTTAAGATTTCCTGGAAAAAGTCTCAACCTTGAGTTGTAGAGAAGTACCCATTGTCCCGATTCAAACTTCCTAGGTAAGATGTTCTTGTCATGCCATGTCTTAGTCCGCTCTTTATAAATTCTTGCATTCTCATAAGCTTGCATGCAGATTTCAGATAATTCATTCAAGTCTAGTAACCTTTTTTCTCCGGCCTTCTTCAAATCATAATTGAGTTCTTTGATTGCCCAATAGGATTTTTGTTCCAATTCTACCGGTAGATGACAAGCTTTTCCAAACACTAAGTTGTAAGGGGAACTTCCAATTGGAGTCTTGAAAGCAGTCTTATAGGCCCACAAAGCATCATCTAACTTTCTTGACCAATCCTTTCGTGAGGAGTTAACGGTAATGCGCTTCAACTCACGGTTGGATATCTCTGCTTGCCCATTGGTTTGTGGATGGTAGGGTGTTGATACCCTATGCTTGACTCCATATCTTGATAGTAGATGATTCATTTGTTTATTGCAAAAGTGATATCTACCATCACTAATCAAGACTCTAGGAACCCCAAACCTTGTGAATATATTGCGTCTTAAAAATTTCACGACTACCCGCGCATCATCCTTTGTTGTTGGGATTACTTCCACCCACTTTGACACATAATCCAACGCTACTAAAATGTATTGATAGGAGAAGGAGGGTAGGAATGGTCCCATGAAATCAATCCCCTAAACATCAAAGAGCTCTACTTCAAGCATGCAATTAAGAAGAAGTTCATGCCGCCTAGAGATGTTTCCAGCCCTTTGGCAACGATCACAATTCTCAACAAAAGTGTGGGCATCCTTGAAGAGTGTTTCCCAATAAAACCCGCTTTGGAGGACTTTTTCTGCGGTCTTCTTTCCCCCAAAATGCCCACCATAACCTGAGCTATGGCAATGCCACAACACGTTTCCGATTTGATCACGAGGAATGCACCTCCTTAGGATCCCATCCGAGCATTGCTTGAAGAGATAAGGGTCCTCCCAGACATAGTACCTTGCATCTGAGAAGAATTTTTTCCTTTGTTGATTAGTCCATCCTTGCGGAACTACATTTGAAGACTTGAAGTTGGCCATGTCCGCGAACCAAGGAGAATATTTTTCAAACAATACGAATAGTTTCTCGTCAGGGAATTCTTCCTTGATGTCTAGTAATTTCTCCTTGGTGTCGGGATTGACCAATCTTAATAAGTGGTCCGCCACACCATTTTCTGACCCTTTCCGGTCCCTAATTTCAATATTAAACTCCTCCAAAAGAAGAATCCACCGAATTAATCTAGGTTTGGCCTCTTGTTTTGTCATCAAGTGTCTTATGACCGCATGATCGATGAATACAACAATTTTAGACCCCACAATGTAGGACCTAAATTTATCTAAAGCAAAAACCACAGCTAGGAGTTCTTTTTCAGTGGTGGAATAGTTAGCTTGTGCCTCATTTAAAACTTTACTTGCATAGTAAATCACATGAGCTAACTTTTACACCCTTTGACCCAAAATCGCCCCCACCGCATAATCACTAGCATCACACATGATTTCAAAGGGTAAATTCCAATTAGGTGCAGTGAATATGGGTGCGGTGACAAGCATATTTTTTAAAGTATTGAAAGAATTTAAGCAAGAAGCATTTAAATCAAAGGATACGTCCTTCACGAGAAGGTCACATAGTGGTTTCGCGATCTTGGAGAAGTCTATAATGAGCCTTCGATAGAAACCGGCATGGCCCAATAAACTCCTCACCCCTTTCACATTGGTTGGTGGTGGTAGCTTCTCAATCAACTCAATCTTGGCTCTATCAACTTCAATCCCCTGTTGTGAGATTTTATGCCCCAAAACTATACCTTCCTTGACCATGAAATGACATTTTTCCCAATTGAGCACTAGGTTGGTTTCTTGGCATCTCTCAAGAACCAAAGCCAAATTCTTCAAGCAATTATCAAAAGTGGTCCCAAAGACCGAGAAGTCGTCCATGAACATTTCAATGAATTTCTCTACCATGTCTGAGAAAATGGAAAACATACACCTTTGGAAAGGGGCGAGAGCATTGCATAATCCGAAAGGCATCCTTTTATAACAAAAACTCCATATGGGCATGTGAAGGCCGTCTTCTCTTGGTCTTGAGGATCCACAACAATTTGGTTGTAACCTGAGTAACCATCCAAAAAAAAATATTATTCATATTTGGCCAACCTTCCAATCATTTGATCAATGAATGGAAGATGGAAGTGATCTTTCCTTGTTGCATCATTTAACTTTCTATAGTCAATGCAAACCCTCCATCCCGTGATGGTCCTTGTTGGAATTATTTCGTTATTATCATTGACCACCACGGTTGTTCCGCCTTTCTTCGGGACCACATGAATCGGGCTAACCTAATTGCTATCCGAGATTGAATAGATGATTCCGGCATCCAAAAGCTTAATCACTTCCTTACGCACCGCTTATTTCATGATGGGATTTAACCGCCTCTGTGGTTGAACCACTGGTTTGAAATCATCCTCTATCAAAATTCTGTGCATGCACAGAGAAGGACTTATACATTTTAAATCCGAAATCTTCCATCCAATGGCGGATTTGTGTTCCCTAAGAACTCTCAAAAGCTTTTCTTCCTCATCATTTTTCAAAGCATTGCTAATGATGATTGGATGTTTTCCCTTCTCACTCAAGAATGCATACCTTAAGTGAGCCGGGAGTTGCTTTAATTCCGGTGTCTTGTTTTCTTCTTCCATTCCCACTTTGTTGAGCTTTTCTTTTTGACATTCATCCTTTGGGAGTCTTGGCAAGGCTTCCATGTTTTTTAAGCATTCAAGATAATCCTCATCCCCCAAAAGGTCTTCTTCTTCTTCCTCATCACGGGATTTTACCAACACTTTTGCAAGTGAAGAACCATGGGCTTCTCTTGTGGCCATAGATTTTACAATGGTCTCCACCACATCAACTCTATATACATCCGATCTCTCAATGGGGTGTTTCATTTCTTCAAAGACATTGAAGACTATGTTCTCATCTTGCAATCTTAGTGTGAGTTTCCCTTGTTGCACATCTATCAAAGCACGCCCAGTGGCCAAGAAAGGCCTACCCAAAATAAGAGGGATATCGACATCCTCATCCATATCAAGCACCACAAAGTCAGCCGGAAAGATGAACTTGTCTACCTTTACCAATAAATATTCCACCACTCCATAAGGATATTTGATAGAGCGATCCGCTAGTTGGAGTGACATCCTAGTATCCTTTGCCTCTTTTATGCCTAGCTTCTTCATCATAGATAAGGGCATCAAATTGATGCTTGCCCCTAGATCACACAATGCCTTCCCAAGAGTTACCTCCCTAATGGTACATGGTATACTAAAAGATCCCGGATCCTTTAACTTTGGCTGTAGTTTCCTTTGAAGAATTGCACTACATTCCTCGGTTAAAGCAACCGTTTCCTCATCCATTATCTTCCGCTTCTTGGAGAGAAGCTCTTTCATAAACCGGGCATAAGATGGCATTTGTTCCAAGGCTTCCGCAAATGGAATATTAATTTGAAGTTTGCGGAAAACATCAAGGAATTTGTTGAATTGCTTGTCTTGCAAGGGCTTCTTCAATCTCTCTGGATAAGGTACCTTCATGAAGGGAGGAAGATCTTGAGGCTCAACCCACGTCTTCCTTCGGAATTCTTCATCTACTAACTTCAATCTTCCTCCTTGCTCTGGCACCTTTTCACTGGCTACATCCTCCTCCATTGTTTGCTCCTCTTCCACCTGTGGTTGTTCTGGAGTATCAATCTCTTGAGAGCTAGTTGCTTCCCCATTAAATTACAATACCTTACCACTCCGAGTTGTCACAGCATTGCATTGGCTCTTGGGGTTGTTCTCTGTATTACCTGGGAAGGAGCCTGGAAGACGCTCATTTAGTTGCTTTGCAAGCTGGGCCATCCGAGTCTCAAGATTCTGAATTGCTGCCCCTGTATGAGTTACCAATTTGTCAATGGCTGTGTTTGTGTTTACTGACAGCTTCTCTATGGCCGCACTAGTCTTCTCAATAACCATGGCCAATTCCCAAGGTTGCTTTCCTCAATCTGTGAGGTGTTGTGCTGTTGAATTCCAAAAACTTGTTGTTGTTTCCCGGCTAGACCACCACTAGTGTTGCTCCAAGAGAACCCTGGATGATCTCTCCTGATATTCCAATTCTGCCCTTGATGGTAGTTGTTGTTCTGCTTATTCCTCTGATAGTCATTGCGCCGTGGTACCGTGTCATAAAAATTGTGACATGAATCCACATGCTCCTTATAAAGGTTGCCCGGACAATATGCACTATCATGATCACCTTGAATAAAGTCACAACCCGGAGGTAAACCCTCTCTTACCGCGTTCACCTTCATCTTGTTTGTCAGTGCTTCATTCTGCTTCTTCAAAAGTGGGTTATGCTCAAGAATGACTTCAATAGACGTTGTACTAAGTCCAGAAGCATTAGAAGTGCCCATATTGCGGTTGTAGTCATTCCTGGACATCTTCTCAAGTAAAGTCCATGCATCCTCTACTGATAAATAAGAGAAAGAACCGCCAACTGCGGCATCACAATTCATCTGATATCTCCCTTTCAACCCATTAAAGAAATGTTGAACCTTTGTTCCAAGTCACAATAGGAAGAAGGGCATGTCCTCAAAAGCAAATTATATCTTTCCCAAGCCTCATTATAAGACTCATCATCAGTTTGCTTGAAGGAAGTGACAGCGATCTTCAACTGTGCCGCTTTTTGAGGAGGAAAGAATCTTGCGAGGAATTTCCGAGCCATCTGTTCCCAAGTAGTGATGCTCACACGATCCAAGTGTAAGTCCTACCAATCGCGTGCTTTATCTAGAAGAGAGAATGGGAATAGCCGCAAACGAAGGGCGTTTTCTGACATTTCTGGATATTTGAACATGTCGCAAGCCTCCAAGAAGTGAGTGATGTGCCGGTGAGGGTCTTGACAACACTAGAAACACAATCATCCAAGTTAGGAAGATTGTACTCATAAAAGGAGCTTGTAAGGAGGAGGAGGAGGTGGTGGATTTTCTTCTGCCATCTCTTCAAGATTGATGGGTTAGTTTGTTTCAAGTAGCCTCCTCTCTTTAAGTTCCTTCCTCAACCTTTTCTCAGTCTTGGTGATCTCGGGATCAAATAGCAAGTTCTCCTGTGGAAGGGTACCTCGCATACACAAAAACAAGGCAAGACCAAGTGGGATCAAAGAAGTAAAAATAGATAAAATTGCAGAAAATTAAATTAAAATTGCTTAATCAAAAGAATCAAATTCCCTAAAAATTAGGAAAACTGGTTGTGCCAATCCCCGGCAACGACGCCAAAAACTTGTTGACAAACCGGCAAGTGTACGGTTTTGTTGCAAGTAATAAAACACGGTAAGTAAATACCGAGGTCGAACTAAAGGATTGGAAGATCAATTTAACCAATTTAATAAGGAATTTCGAAGCGTTTGACCAAGTAAAAGAGAAGTAGTTATTAAGAGAGAGAAAATTAAATCAAAGATTGAAACAATTAATTAAAGATACCAAAAGATCGTGATGAGATTTGATTATGATTAAGGCTCTAAGGTCACGAATTCACTACCCTATCAAGCAAGTTACTCAAGTGTTTTATCTCCTAATCCCTAGTTTCAATTTAATTTCTTGTCAACCGGGAACCCTCAGTTACCCTAGTGTCACTTTCGATTTGAAAAAGGAATTATCTACAATTGCAAGTCGTCAATTTCCCAATTTATTCAACCCACAACTAGATTTATTAAGTTCTTGGTTCCCTATAACGATTGCACCGCTTTCCTATTCTATCTCTAGTAATGTTCAAACGGTGTTCTTAATTCAAGCCCTAAGCACGAATCGCTTCCCAGCTTCAACGCACTAGACTAGTTAACCACTTGCCACATGGTTAACGCAAACAAAACAGAATTAAGGAACAAGAAAAGAGATAAGGGTATAAGAAAATATTACTTGGATAAACTATACCATCAAAGGTGGCTTCATCGTTCCCTTAGAAAGGAGGATTAGTTCCTCATAGAGATGAGAACAACGAAGAAAGTAATAAAAGCATTCATCCTTCATCAAGAACTGACTCAAAACACACTACACAGCTCCAAGCAAACTAGGATTACAATTCTCCAA
The DNA here is from genome assembly GCA_030762895.1 of Sophora flavescens. Classification (NCBI taxonomy): domain Eukaryota; kingdom Viridiplantae; phylum Streptophyta; class Magnoliopsida; order Fabales; family Fabaceae; genus Sophora; species Sophora flavescens. The sequence continues at coordinate 51,654,724 of CM061067.1, read as the reverse complement.
TCCAAAAACTGCTCTCTATGACCTAAAACAAGCTATTTATAAAGTTTGGAATCTGCGCGCGCTCGTAGGCGAGCAAGGATTTGCGAGGCGAATTTTAAGTTGGTGTCAGTTCAAATTTGGACTTCTCGCGGGGCGAGACAATGTTCACGAGGCGAAGCAGAATGATCTTCATTTTACTGAGTCTGGCTCGCGAGGCGAGGTTGAATGGCTGCCTATTCCTGCTTAATCTGCTCCTCTGGCACGCCAGGCGAGCTTCTGTTCGTGGGGCGAATAGCCAATTTTTGCATTTTGCTTGTTTCCTTCATTTTTCCTAGCTTCCTCGAGCTTCACTTTTAACCTGAAAATAAAAGTAGCATTAAATGCTTTATTTTAATAAGAAACTAAAAGAAATTACTAAAAATTATCCCTTAGACTAAAAGGAATTGCTTGTGAACAATTAAAGTCAAATTTAGGCTAAAACGAGAATGAACTCGCACAAATGTTATCAAAATTTGGGTCTTTCTAGTCATAAAACTAGATGAACCAACGGTTTATCATGGTCACTAAAGGGTAATTACTTAGTCGGTCACTATATGTCCATTTAATTCATTATTGGGTTGCTCAGTGACCGATGACAACCAGATTGCTGCTTAGCTACAATATTAGCAACCGAGAAGCCTCGTCTTTTGTGTGTTGGTCACTAAAGCAGTTGCTAACCTGCATATTTTATTTCTTGAGGCAATGGTTAGTGATCACCTATTATCAATATCTAAATAACATAAATAAAAAGTCAAGGATGAGTTGATCTGTTAACGACTGTCTTAGCGACTAAAATGCTTGGTCTCTGAGAGGCATATTAAACATTTTTCATTTAAATTCTACCTTCCATGTGTTGGAAAACCATGTTTGTCTCTGGTCTTTACAATCAAATAGTTTCAAGTTTTAGACCGAAACATAATCCTTTTTGGTTTGTTACTCAATATGGAGAATTTTTTTATGTTTTTATTCGCCACATGAAATATCTTTATTGGGATTCCTTTTGACTGCTCCTAGAATATCAAAGGCTTGTTTGTGATAAAAAAATTATTATGGTATTCAGTCAAGACTTTTAAATATTCTAAACAAGTCTTGTGGTATTCAATCAGGACAATGAAGATATTCTAAAGAGACAGTCTAGATCTAGTGATATTTAATCATAACTTTTTACAAGTAACAAAATTCATGTGATATTGAAAAAACTTTCTAATTTCGATAGATTGTTTTATAATGTGGATTTTATTGGACTTTGCTTAACTTTTTAATAACTTTTTAGTAATAAAAAGTCTCACTCTATCACCTGAGATTTCTCAGGATTTTCAATCTTTATTTTTCTTCACCTTATGCCTTTACATGTATATCTAATCGATATTGATTTAAAGTGTATGGTATTGCGATAGGATAGTGACAATATATTTGAATTTTTTGGAAGCTCTTCTAGGGTTTTGCATGGTGAACTAGGGTTTTGCATGGTAGCCTTCATGGCTAACTCCTCGGTTTGCCCTTGGGAATTTATGTTCCCTAACATCCTCCAAAATCTGAAACCTTCTTCTTCTCCTCCTCCTCCTCCTCTCCCTCTTCAATCCAACCCCATTGATGTTCCTAAAGATTGCGCATCATCTTCTTTCTTGAATCTTCAGCCGCAACAAAGAAAACCTTTGCTCAGGCTCTCAACAATGCGTGTGACATCCCCCTTTCACAATTACCAATTCCATGCCTCAAGGGAGATACTTTGGTCGTCACAATACCTGAGGATGAATACATCAAGGTTCTGGAATCCTCCAAGAACAATCTTCATGGAAGACTCTTGCTTTCCAAGGGCGATAAGCCAGCAACTTTAGATTCCTTGCGATCTAAGCTTTTAAATCTGTGGAAGCCACTGTCTCTTTGGAGAATGATCCCTATTGGAAATGGCTATTTTGAATTTTCCTTCTCCTCAATTGAAGATATGCGTAAGGTTCTCTCGGTTGGTTCTTGGAATCTTGAACCTGGTATTCTTAGACTATTTTCATGGTCCCCAGATATCAACCCGAGTCTTGTGAGGCAGACGAATGTGTAGTGTTGGATTCGTATTCCCGGCCTACCTCTGGAGTACTGGAGGCCTAAAATATTGTTCTCAATAGCTAGGGGTATTGGTGTCCCTTTAACTTTGGATGATGCAACCATAAGTAGGTCTCTTGGTCATTATGCAAGAGTCCTGGTTGACATTGATCTTGCTGCTCCTATCAGACATAACCTTCGTGTTGAAAGGAAAGGTTTTGAGTTTATTGTTGGAATTGATTATGAGAGGCTTCCACTCTTCTGTTCCTCATGTAAGCTCATAGGGCATCCTATTGAGAATTGCAAAAAGAATAACTCAGGAAAACCTGTTGCTGTGACCTCTAAGCTAGCTGCTCCAAAACAAAGACAGGTGTTTGTTCCTAAGGTTAGATCTGACCCTAGTAAAAAGGGAAAGGAAGTGGTAGTTGTTGATGAAACTCCTCCTACTGTTGCATTGAAGTTGGCAGTTCCTTTTCAAGAAGGTACTAGTAAGGTTGCTGATAGTGATAAAGGAATCCATATGGCTATTGAGGAGGGTTTCTCTAAGGTTAATCAAAAAAGTAAAGATGATTTGGAACCTGAAATGGTGGTTGTGGAAGATATTCATCAACCCATTGTTTATCCTCTGGCAGAGAAAATGAGTATAGATGAGGAGGTTGTTGTGAATCCTAATCCTATTTTAGGAGTGGTGAATGATGCAGTGCACACCACTCAGTCCTCAACAGTTCATGTTGATGATACTATTGATGATGGCTTATCCCATGTTTCAGAAACTCCTTCCTCCCAGAATCAGTTGAAAGGAACAGATGCATCTGCTAGTCAGGACCCGAATTCTGGCTCAGCTATTCCATCTCAAGACAGTATTGATCCTGTCACTCCTCCTCCCCTAAATGCTAATATTGATAATGATTTGAGACTGATCAGTAATATAACTGGCAAGTTTTGGAGTGATGAAATTGATGTTGTTGAAAACTCAGTATCAGGTTCAGATGAGGCTACAGTTCATGACTCTGAGGTTCAGGCTCAAGATGATGGCTTTTCTCCTGTTTGATCAAAATCAAAGAAGAAGAAAATGAAACAAAAGAAGAAGGTCATTGTTAAGGCAGATTATAACACCAGGTCAAAAACTGGTTCCCAATCAATTACCTTTTAATCCTATGAAGATTATTTTTTGGAATATTAGAGGTTTGGCAAACCTTGATTCAAAATTAATTCTTCAAGAGTTTTGTAAAACAAATAAACCAATTTTTTTGTTCATTGCTGAATCGTGGATAGAGATTGATTAGATCCATGGGAACTTCTTGACTGGTTTAAGGTTAAAGCCATTTGCTTTTCAATAATAGAAGGACAAGGTCTCCTAATTTGTGGGCGCTGTGTGCTGAGCACGTTGATCCTGTCGTGGTTTCTTGTACAAGTCAGCTAATCAGTATATCTCTGATTTGGGAGCAACAACCAATCTTTATTTCTGTAGTGTATGCCTCTACTAGTCACATCATCAGAAGGATTCATTGGCATGATTTGGCACTTCTCAGTCAGCAGAATTCCGGCCCTTGGTTTGTAGTAGGAGATTTCAATGCCATTCTTGGCTCTCATGAACAAAGAGGGGGTAAAATCCCTTTAGAAGCCTCTTGTGATGAATTTAGAGCTTGGTCTGATTCTTGTCTGCTCACTCATCTGCCAACAAGAGGAGCCAAATTCACTTGGTCCAATGGAAGGAAACATTTTGCCCTCATTGAAAGGAGGGTGGACAGGTCTTTATGTAATGATGAATGGCATGCTGTTTGGTCTTCAACTTCTTGTAGCACTCTTGCAAGGCATCAGTCAGATCATTTTCCCATTCTGTCTATTATGAAAAGAGGTTATTCTTCTTTCCCTTCTAGTTTCAAATTTATGAGCATGTGGCTCTAGCACAATGATTGTAGAAGACTGGTTTCAGAAACTTGGAGACATAAGTTTTATGGCTGCCCTATGTTTATCTTAGCTCAGAAACTTAAAGCTTTGAAAACAGCTTTTAAAACTTGGAATAAGGACACCTTTGGTAATGTGCATAGCATGGTGACTTCAGCTCAGACAAAATTAGATTTTTTTACAACAGCAAATTAGTGATTCTGGTTACACTGACTTACTTTTTGATGAAGAATTTTTTGCTCAAAAAGAGTTACAATCTGCTCTTAGTTTTCCAGAGGATTTTTGGAAGGGAAAAATCAAGAGTAAACTGGTTCATTCATGGTGACGGGAATACTTCTTTTTTTTCACAAAATGGCTCAGATAAGGAATTCTTCTAAGCAGATGAACATCTTGAAGTTAGGAGACTTAATTCTGGAAAATCAAGCAGACATTGAGCGCCATGTTTTGGACTTCTACTCCACTTTATATGCTTGAGAACTCTTGCTCTGATTCAGGATTGGTGAGAAATGTTATTCCTTAGCTAGTCTCTGCTGAGGATAACTCTATGTTGACAGGCCTTCCTGTAATGGATGAAGTTAAATCAGCTGTGTTCTCTATGAATGCAGAAGGAGCACCGGGGCCAGATGGTTTTGGGGGCTGTTTTTACAGAGCCTTTTGGGACATTGTTGGTATGGATGTTTACCAATCTGTGCTTCAGTTTTTTAAGTCTGGTTGGATCATGCCTAATTTGAATTCAAACATTGTTGCTCTTATTCCTAAGTTTCCAGAAGCTGAGAAGATCACTGATTACAGGCCCATTGCTCTTGCTAATTTCCAAAGGTGCTAGCAGATAGATTGACTTTGATTGCTCCTAAAATCATTTCTGAAGAACAAAGAGGTTTTATTAGAGGGAGACAAATATCTGAATGTATTTGTGTAACTTCAGAAGCAAGTAACATGCTTAACAGTAAGTCCTTTGGGGGGGATGTGGCTCTCAAATTGGACATCAGGAAAGCATTTGATACAATGGATTGGGGCTTTTGCTTGATGTGTTGAATCATTTTGGCTTCAGCTCTACCTTCTACTGTTGGATTCAGGCTATTCTACACTCAGCTAAACTTTCCTTCTCAGTCAATGGGCATCTTACTGGTTTCATTAGTTGCAAAAGGGGTGTTAGGCAAGGTGATCCCTTGTCCCCCCCTCTTGTTCTGTTTGGCAGAAGATGCTCTTAGCAGAGGCATCTATTTTCTGGTTAAGTCTGGTGATTTGAAGCTTATGTCAGGCCCTAGAGCTTATTTTACTCATTCCCATGTAATGTATGCTGATGATGTCATGGTTTTTTGCAAAGGAACCAAGAAAAATTTGTCCAATTTAATGGCTTTATTTCATCAGTATGGCTGTGCATCAGGGCAGTTTCTTAGCTTAGACAAATGCAGGTTCTATCCTGGGGGTCTATCTGCTGTCAGAATTGCTCAAATTGCTTCCTTCCTTGGTTTTCAAGCTGGCAGGATGCCTTTTATTTATCTTGGTGTTCCTATTTTTCAAGGTAAGCCTAAGTCTAGTTATCTCAAGCCTATTGTTGATAGAATTAAAACTAAACTAGCTTCTTGGAAGGGTGTTATGTTGTCTATTATGGGAAGAATCCAACTGGTTAAGTCAATTATCCATGGCATTCTTGTTTACAGCTTCCATGTCTATGCTTGGCCAAAGTCTCTTCTGAAACAATTGGATACATGGATCAGGAGCTTCATCTGGTCAGGTGACATTTATACTAGAAAGTTGGTGACTGTTTCTTGGGAAAAACTTTGTTGTTCTTTTGAGGAAGGTGGTATTGGTCTAAGATCCCTTAGAGCCATCAATGAGGCTGCTATGCTCAAGCTTAGCTAGGAGGTTATGAGCTCTTCTAAACAGTGGGCAGCTCTTTTGAAAGCTAGGTTTGTTAGGAAGAATAAACCTGTAGTTTATTATGCTAGATCTTCAATTTGGCCATCAGTTAGATGCAAACTGAATTATGTTTTTGAGGCTAGTGTTTGGTGCTTTGGAAATGGTAAAAACACCAACTGTTGGCTTGATTGTTGGCTGTCTAAGCCTTTAGTTGAAGTGTTGGATCTCCCAGGGAATATTCATGCATTGCTTAAAGCTACTGTTTCAGACTTCATCAGTAATAGTTCCTGGCATATCCCTCTAGAGTTCTCAAATCAATTTCTTAGTATAGCAGCAGAAATGCTGCAGGTGCACATCCCTCTTGACTCTGATAATTGTAGTGATTCTCTGGTTTGGAAAGCTTCTTCTGATGGCATTCTTTCTTTTAAGGAGGCTTATAATCACCTGAAACCAATCGTCCATCCAATTCATTGGGGTAAGTCGATATGGAGTTCCTCTATTCCTCCTTCTAGATCCTTTGTTGTTTGGAGACTTCTTCATAAAGAATTTCCCACAGATGAGCAGCTTCATTGTAGAGGCTGTACTCTTGTTTCTATTTGTAGTCTATGTGGTAGAGCTACTGAATCTTTCGATCATTTATTTTTCCACTGCTCTTTTGCCTCTAGATTGTGGACTTGGTTAGGGGACATCTTGCAAACATCCATTGACCAGTCTTCCATGCTTGTTGTTCTGTCAGTTTGCAATAAGCAGTGGAGTTCTCAAGCTAAAGATGCTGTTTTGTCTGCTATAGTTCACATCATCTGGTTTATATGGTACAGCCGCAACCAGTTGAGATTTCAGAACATCTTTGTGCCTTTTGAAAGGGTTAACACCATGATCAAAGTTGCTGTCACTCTTTCAGGTAATATGACAAAAGGCGCTTGTAAAAACTCTATGGCAGAGTTCAAGATCTTAAAATTCTTTAACATTTCTCTGCATGTCCCGAGTGCTCCAAACATTTCTCAAGTTATTTGGTACAAGCCCCCTTGGTCTTGGTTCAAATGTAACACGGATGGTGCCTCTAGAGGCAATCCAGGTCTAGCAGCTATTGGAGGTATTTTTAGGGACTCTAGTGGAGCCTTTGTTGGCTGCTTCTCACATATTTTGGGAGTCTCTACCTCTTTTAGAGCATAATTAATGGCTGCCATGCAAGCTATGGAGATCTCTTTTAATAGAGGTTGGTTTAAACTTTGGTTGGAAAGTGATTCTTCCCTTGTTGTTAAAGCTTTCAAAGACATTAACCTTGTTCCTTGGGATCTTAGAAACCGATGGAGGAATTGTCTTTCTATGATCAATCAAATGCAATTCTATGTCTCCCACATCTTTAGAGAGGGAAATACATGCCCGGACAAGCTTGCTTCTCATGGTTTTTACTCTTATAGTTTCATTTGGTGGGATTCTCCACCTACCTTCATTCTAGAAGACTTTAATCGGAATAGATTTAGTCTTCCAGCTTATAGATTTAAATGATTCTTTATTCTTTGCAAGGGTTTTGGTATAGTCACCCCTTGCCTTTCTTTTGTATTATTTCTTCTTTTTTAATAAATTTGGGGTGCTGCAAATGATTGGGGGTGCCAGCCTAGCTGGAATGTCATTTATTGTAGTGATGCTTTTGCATTCTCTCTCCTTGACTAATATATATATGTGTGTGTGTGTGTGTGTGTGTGTGTGTGTATATATATATATATATATCATCCCTCCCCCACCTCCCTCCTTTCTCCCCCTCTCTCCCCATCCCTCCCCCTCTCCCCCCATACGGTTGTCGTTCAACCCAACATACATTACCAGCTTTACTTCTAAAGCGCTTATTTTTAACTTTAACTTCAAAGTAACTTTTAAGCCCCAGAAAAGTTGAGGCAAACGCTACCTAAGTATATAGTAGAATTGATTTGTAAGTACACATTTAGCTATGATACATCAAATTTTATATACTCTTAATGACAAACATGTCAGCTACATGAAGTAATAAAAGTAGAATTGATTTGTAAGTACACATTTAGCTATGATACATCAAATTTTATATACTCTTAATGACAAACATATCAGCTACACTATGTAATAAAAGTATAGAATACATTATTTATGGCATTATGAAAATAAAGTGATTGTTTTGTTTTGAGTTTACCATATTTTTTTAGGCTAAATTAGTATTTTGGTCCCTTATCTTTATTGTAGTTTTCATTTTGGTCCATTATCTTTTTTTTTTGGTCGTTTTGGTCCCTTATCTTTTATTTAGTTTTCATTTTGGTCCATTCCGTCAGTTTTGCACTGACGGCGTTAGGTATCCGCCATGAGCCATCGGAAACTGGCACCGTCGCCGGAAACCACCGCCTGAATCTGGGTTTTAGAGAGAGAAAATCTCGTTTTCTTTCTCTCTCCCCTTCCTTCCTTCTTCCTCCTTCCTCTTCCTTTCTCCTTCTTCCTTTTTCCTTCTCCCTTTCTCCTCCTTCCTCCATGAAATAGTGACAACATCAATGGGATTCGAGGTAGGGGAGAGGAAGGAGGAAGAAGGAAGGGGAGGAAGAAGGGAGAGAGAGAAAACTGGATTTTCTCTATCTAAAACCCAGATTCCGGCAGCGGTTTCCTGCGGCGGCGGGGGTTCCGGAGACTGACGGTGGCGGTTTTCGGCGACTTACGACGGCAGACTGACGGAAGGGACCGAAATAGGCTAACGGTTGAAAGATAAGGGACCAAAATAGGCTAACGGTGGAAAGATAAGTGACCAAAACGATAAAAAAATATCTATATATAAGGGACCAAAATGAAAACTAAAATAAAGATAAGGAACCAAAATAAGGGTTTAGCAATTTTTTTTACTACATAAATACAGTAACATGTTTTCTTTGACTCAAAATAGAGTAACATGTGAATAAAACAACTCTGTGAATATATATGTTGTCTTCTCCACTATAAATTGAATTTGCTCTGTAATGTAGTAATTAGAGTTTAGGGGTCCGTTTGATTCGCAGAATAGGGAGAACAACACAGAACACTACAGAACAAGTTGTGAGTTACAGCACAACTTTTTGTGTTGTATGACATTTGTTAGTTGATGCATAGCACAAGCAATTTTGGGTAGTATGTTGTTTGATATGCTTACGTACTGGACAAAACAACATAAAATTTACTAAATACCATTTGAAGTATATAATGTCTTATTTGCATAATGATAAACAAGTTTACATTACAGAAATTGAAACCATTATTATTATAATAATTATTATAATAAGATAGAAAAAGCCAAAAAGTAAAGGAGAGGGGTTGGATGTGGTTCTGTAACTTCTATTACTCCCCCTTCCCACACAAAGAAAATCCAAATTACAGACCAAACCCATTTGTTATAGCGGGAAGATAACTCAGCCCCACCAAGCTTATCTTTGTATAGACCCAAAAGGAGGTGCTAGGAAATTTGGCAAGACTAGAAGAAGGAGAGGAGAGTGTACGAAGGAAACTCAAATATGGTTGCAATTATCTGGGAGTAGTGGGGAGTGGGGACGTGCGCCTGGTAGGGAGAGAAATGGGAAGAGAGAGAAGGAATAAGAAGGATATTTTTGTCTTTTGATTTGTTTTGTACTTAAGACAAAAAATTGTCCCTTAGTTATCTGAGTAACAAATATTGATAGTTTTGTTCCGTCCTTTGTCATTTTTTTTGTTCTGTCCCTCATTCATTTTTAAATCAAACATAAAACAACTCAATTTATGCTATGCTGTCCCATGATTTATTGTAAATCAAACGGACCCTAGGTGTTTATTCTCCACGTCATAAATAGAACCTGATTTATAAGTTCTGTTTTTATTTGTCATCATGTGTTCCTTTCAAATCTTATAAATATGTACAATCCTTCCAAATCTTATAAATTATTATGATATAAAATCCATTAAAATATAAACTATAAAATCTTGATTATAAAAGTCTTTAAAAAAATCTTATAAGTCATTACATTCCTACATAGCATTTTAAAATTCAGAAGACTATTTTATTTTATTTTTTATAAACAAAATGACATGCAAAGATATCACAATAATACTAGCCATCCCAACTATGTTGGCATCACTAACACTACCAATCATCTCCAGCACACCAATACATCCTCCTTAATCTCGTTCAACTCAAATTCTTGTGGAGTTAGAGTTGCTTACTACTTCGACCCATCTTTTATATGAATAAAATTTTATGTATTCTTGAAGTATTATATTCAGTCTATTAAATTATAAAAGTTTAATTTATATATACTATGAATATAAAAAAATTATACCATCAATCGTTTGGAAATCATGATATTAATGACTTTTAATATAATCACGATAATAACCAAACATTTTTTTTCCATACCTTAACAATTATGAATCTTCACTGAGATATAGTGGAATGGATCACCAACCTTTTTTTCCTGTCAAACCTGTTTTTTTTTTTTTGGTTCCAATGGTATTTTCCAATCAAAAGTTGAAAACTATTTTTTTAGGTGTATAAAAATGAATTTTATCTCTTTCTACAACATTTTTTCATACATATAATAAAAATCAAACTTCTAACGACTTGCTTAAGGAATCTAACTAACTACCAACATATTTGTTGGTGGATCACCACCTTTCTAATTTCATGATAAGTTGCAATTGATTCTATATATAATTTTACCCTAATGCAAATCACCATATTGTAATAAATTTGTAAGATTTCCAATTTTGAATTTGAGCCTAAAGAGCAGTAATAATTTACCAACAATAAAATAAGAAACATGATAAGTGTGGTTATTGGTGGACCGATTTTTTTGGAGAAGTCTATTTTATTACAATATGGATGGAAATTAATTTCCTCTCGCATTAATAGAGGAAATTAAAGCAATTTTTCAATTATATTAAGTAATATTTTTATCTTTCTCGTACTCTAGAATATAAATATAGTTTAATTTATATGTATTTTCAGTGTAAAAGAATTTTACACGGATATCCAATAGTACCTTGACAAATGAGCATGATTGTTGACTTGTTTTTTCTCTCACCAAGTTATTAAAATAAAAGTCCACGTGTCAAAATGTTAATGAATGTTAGTGTAAAACTTTTTACACTGATGTCGTTGCATACCACTGACACCAAGTGTCTCCGAGCTCTACGACTTGAGTTATACTAACGGGACTTTGCATACTACTTTAATCCAAAAAGTAATTGGGCAACCTTTTTTTTTTTACTTTTATTTATTCTAGCTTAGATGTCTCATATTTCTCGAACAAGCGATTCGATTGATGAGATTTGGTACCCTTCCTTACACCAAGTCTTTAGAACCTCCTTTGCAAATACAAATATTAAGATTATGTTTGGATGGATGGAGTGGGATGATTAGAAATGAAGTGAAGTGGTAAAAATACATTCACTTATTATCTGAGAGTTTTTTAATTAATGGAGCGAGATGGTTAGGAATGGTAACCCAAATCACTTCATCATATCCCACTCAAACCCTCCATCTTTTATACCCTCTATATTTTTACCTTTTCACCCTACTTCATTACTCTCAAACATAGACTAAATGTTAACATATTTCACGTGAGTTTTGAATTTGTGAATATGACAAAAAAAAAACGTTATCAAGTTTAAATTGATAATACTTTTCGAGGGGCACTTACCCAAACTCGTTCTTTTGGAACTCTTTTTTTTTTTTTTTTTAAGTAAACCACTGAATCAAAACATTACATAAAACAAGGTACAGAACAATTGTTTGCTTGGTATGTGACATACCCCATTCAAGTCCTGGACCCAACAGACTTTGATAAGGAAACAAGGCTATGAGCCATAGTATTAAACTGACGTCTTACATGGATAACATTGACCCTATTAAAATCACTCATCAACATAATACAGTCCTGAATGATATGATCAATAGCAACCACAACAGACTTTAAAGTAATACAATTAACAACAGCTAAAGTATCAGAAACAATTGTGACATTTTGTATATTTTGGTCCTTTGTACATTGTAGTCCCCAACGAATACCAAGTGGCTCAGCTAGCATTGGATCTGTCTCAGCATTTTCATACCTGCAAGCTGAGAAAGAAATGGAATCAGGTTGGTCATAAGCCACCAGACCCCACCCTGTAGACCCATTAGAGAAACAGCCTGCATCAACAAAAATAATATGGTTTCCTGGGTTAAAATCAGGTTGGGGATGCTGATAGGCCTGTTCTGAACTAGCTTCAGCTGAGCATATTGGGTTTAATTCTTGGACAAAATTGGTTGCAGACATGCCCACTTCAATAGGATTTAGGGGCTATTGATTAAAAACAAACTGATTACGGGCTCCCCAAAACTTCCATAACAGAACACAGAATAATTGAGTACCCATTTTATCATTAACAGATAACCCTTCAAGTAATCATTGGTTGATATCCATATTTTGAGGCATCCTGATACCAAACTGAGATGAAAACCAAGTTTTACCAATTGGCAGTGCATAAATAGGTGATCAATGGTTTCCATCCCTAGCTGGCATAAAGGACATTGAGTATCAATTTGGATACCCTTTTTCTGGAGATTTTCACTGGTAGGGAGGTTATTTTTTCCTAGCCTCCACAAGAAATTCGAACTCTATTTGGAATTGGAGCTTTCCATATTTCTCTCCATAGCTTCCCACTTTCAGCATTTGAAGCTCCCGTGTTATTTCTACACTTGTGTTCTTTTAATAAGTGGTAGGCCGCCGGAATGAGTATTCTTCATCCTTTTCCCAATGCCATATGAGTTTGTCATTAGGCATACGATGGGAGATAGGAGTACTAAGAATCTGTTTGGCCACAAAAGGATTAAAAGAGGAAGTGATCAATTCCCTTCTCCACTACTTAGTGTTTGAATCAATTAAATCGCAGACCCTTTGTGTATCAGCTCTCCCATTTGTAATATTCTGGATTCTGAAATCAATTTCGTTTGGCAGTCATGGGTCTTCCCAAGTTCTGACACCTTATCCATTCCCAATTCTCCAAATGGCACCTTTCCTTATCACTTCCATAGAATTGAGAATGCTCCTCCATGCATAACTTGGTTGGTATCCCAGTTTTGCCTCCATTAAAGAGCTCTTTGGATAGTATCTACTCTTGAAAACCTTTTCCATGAGAGACTCAACCCCTGTATTAGAAACTAATTATCATTTTGGGGTCATTTTCCAACTATTTATTAAGGAGGTCGTTTTAAAACTTGGAATAAGGACACCTTTGGTGATGTGCATAGCACGGTGACTTCAGCTCAGGCAAAATAAGATTTTTTTGCAACAACAAATTAGTGATTCTGGTTACACTGACTTACTTTTTGATGAAGAATTTTTTGCTCAAAAAGAGTTACAATCTGCTCTTAGTATTCAAGAGGATTTTTGGAGGGAAAAATCAAGAGTAAATTGGTTCATTCATGGTGACGGGAATACTTATTTTTTTCACAAAATGGCTCAGATAAGGAATTCTTCTAAGCAGATGAACATCTTGAAGTTAGGAGACTTAATTCTGGAAAATCAAGCAGACATTGAGCGCCATGTTTTGGACTTCTACTCCACTTTATATGCTTGAGAACTCTTGCTCTGATTCAGGATTGGTGAGAAATGTTATTCCTTAGCTAGTCTCTGCTGAGGATAACTCTATGTTGACAGGCCTTCCTGTAATGGATGAAGTTAAATCAGCTGTGTTCTCTATGAATGCAGAAGGAGCACCGGGGCCAGATGGTTTTGGGGGCTGTTTTTACAGAGCCTTTTGGGACATTGTTGGTATGGATGTTTACCAATCTGTGCTTCAGTTTTTTAAGTCTGGTTGGATCATGCCTAATTTGAATTCAAACATTGTTGCTCTTATTCCTAAGTTTCCAGAAGCTGAGAAGATCACTGATTACAGGCCCATTGCTCTTGCTAATTTCCAAAGGTGCTAGCAGATAGATTGACTTTGATTGCTCCTAAAATCATTTCTGAAGAACAAAGAGGTTTTATTAGAGGGAGACAAATATCTGAATGTATTTGTGTAACTTCAGAAGCAAGTAACATGCTTAACAGTAAGTCCTTTGGGGGGGATGTGGCTCTCAAATTGGACATCAGGAAAGCATTTGATACAATGGATTGGGGCTTTTGCTTGATGTGTTGAATCATTTTGGCTTCAGCTCTACCTTCTACTGTTGGATTCAGGCTATTCTACACTCAGCTAAACTTTCCTTCTCAGTCAATGGGCATCTTACTGGTTTCATTAGTTGCAAAAGGGGTGTTAGGCAAGGTGATCCCTTGTCCCCCCCTCTTGTTCTGTTTGGCAGAAGATGCTCTTAGCAGAGGCATCTATTTTCTGGTTAAGTCTGGTGATTTGAAGCTTATGTCAGGCCCTAGAGCTTATTTTACTCATTCCCATGTAATGTATGCTGATGATGTCATGGTTTTTTGCAAAGGAACCAAGAAAAATTTGTCCAATTTAATGGCTTTATTTCATCAGTATGGCTGTGCATCAGGGCAGTTTCTTAGCTTAGACAAATGCAGGTTCTATCCTGGGGGTCTATCTGCTGTCAGAATTGCTCAAATTGCTTCCTTCCTTGGTTTTCAAGCTGGCAGGATGCCTTTTATTTATCTTGGTGTTCCTATTTTTCAAGGTAAGCCTAAGTCTAGTTATCTCAAGCCTATTGTTGATAGAATTAAAACTAAACTAGCTTCTTGGAAGGGTGTTATGTTGTCTATTATGGGAAGAATCCAACTGGTTAAGTCAATTATCCATGGCATTCTTGTTTACAGCTTCCATGTCTATGCTTGGCCAAAGTCTCTTCTGAAACAATTGGATACATGGATCAGGAGCTTCATCTGGTCAGGTGACATTTATACTAGAAAGTTGGTGACTGTTTCTTGGGAAAAACTTTGTTGTTCTTTTGAGGAAGGTGGTATTGGTCTAAGATCCCTTAGAGCCATCAATGAGGCTGCTATGCTCAAGCTTAGCTAGGAGGTTATGAGCTCTTCTAAACAGTGGGCAGCTCTTTTGAAAGCTAGGTTTGTTAGGAAGAATAAACCTGTAGTTTATTATGCTAGATCTTCAATTTGGCCATCAGTTAGATGCAAACTGAATTATGTTTTTGAGGCTAGTGTTTGGTGCTTTGGAAATGGTAAAAACACCAACTGTTGGCTTGATTGTTGGCTGTCTAAGCCTTTAGTTGAAGTGTTGGATCTCCCAGGGAATATTCATGCATTGCTTAAAGCTACTGTTTCAGACTTCATCAGTAATAGTTCCTGGCATATCCCTCTAGAGTTCTCAAATCAATTTCTTAGTATAGCAGCAGAAATGCTGCAGGTGCACATCCCTCTTGACTCTGATAATTGTAGTGATTCTCTGGTTTGGAAAGCTTCTTCTGATGGCATTCTTTCTTTTAAGGAGGCTTATAATCACCTGAAACCAATCGTCCATCCAATTCATTGGGGTAAGTCGATATGGAGTTCCTCTATTCCTCCTTCTAGATCCTTTGTTGTTTGGAGACTTCTTCATAAAGAATTTCCCACAGATGAGCAGCTTCATTGTAGAGGCTGTACTCTTGTTTCTATTTGTAGTCTATGTGGTAGAGCTACTGAATCTTTCGATCATTTATTTTTCCACTGCTCTTTTGCCTCTAGATTGTGGACTTGGTTAGGGGACATCTTGCAAACATCCATTGACCAGTCTTCCATGCTTGTTGTTCTGTCAGTTTGCAATAAGCAGTGGAGTTCTCAAGCTAAAGATGCTGTTTTGTCTGCTATAGTTCACATCATCTGGTTTATATGGTACAGCCGCAACCAGTTGAGATTTCAGAACATCTTTGTGCCTTTTGAAAGGGTTAACACCATGATCAAAGTTGCTGTCACTCTTTCAGGTAATATGACAAAAGGCTCTTGTAAAAACTCTATGGCAGAGTTCAAGATCTTAAAATTCTTTAACATTTCTCTGCATGCCCCGAGTGCTCCAAACATTTCTCAAGTTATTTGGTACAAGCCCCCTTGGTCTTGGTTCAAATGTAACACGGATGGTGCCTCTAGAGGCAATCCAGGTCTAGCAGCTATTGGAGGTATTTTTAGGGACTCTAGTGGAGCCTTTGTTGGCTGCTTCTCACATATTTTGGGAGTCTCTACCTCTTTTAGAGCATAATTAATGGCTGCCATGCAAGCTATGGAGATCTCTTTTAATAGAGGTTGGTTTAAACTTTGGTTGGAAAGTGATTCTTCCCTTGTTGTTAAAGCTTTCAAAGACATTAACCTTGTTCCTTGGGATCTTAGAAACCGGTGGAGGAATTGTCTTTCTATGATCAATCAAATGCAATTCTATGTCTCCCACATCTTTAGAGAGGGAAATACATGCCCGGACAAGCTTGCTTCTCATGGTTTTTACTCTTATAGTTTCATTTGGTGGGATTCTCCACCTACCTTCATTCTAGAAGACTTTAATCGGAATAGATTTAGTCTTCCAGCTTATAGATTTAAATGATTCTTTATTCTTTGCAAGGGTTTTGGTATAGTCACCCCTTGCCTTTCTTTTGTATTCTTTCTTCTTTTTTAATAAATTTGGGGTGCTGCAAATGATTGGTGGTGTTGGGGGTGCCAGCCTAGCTGGAATGTCATTTATTGTAGTGATGCTTTTACATTCTCTCTCCTTGACTAATATATATATATATATATATATCATCCCTCTCCCACCTCCCTCCTTTCTCCCCCTCTCTCCCAATCCCTCCCCCTCTCCCCCCTTACGGTTGTCGTTCAACCCAACATACATTACCAGCTTTACTTCTAAAGCGCTTATTTTTAACTTTAACTTCAAAGTAACTTTTAAGCCCCAGAAAAGTTGAGGCAAACGCTACCTAAGTATATAGTAGAATTGATTTGTAAGTACACATTTAGCTATGATACATCAAATTTTATATACTCTTAATGACAAACATGTCAGCTACATGAAGTAATAAAAGTAGAATTGATTTGTAAGTACACATTTAGCTATGACACATCAAATTTTATATACTCTTAATGACAAACATGTCAGCTACATGAAGTAATAAAAGTATAGAATACATTATTTATGGCATTATGAAAATAAAGTGATTGTTTTGTTTTGAGTTCACAATTTTTTTAGGCTAAATTAGTATTTTGGTCCCTTATCTTTATTTTAAGTTTCATTTTGGTCCCTTATCTTTTTTTTTTGGTCGTTTTGGTCTCTTATCTTTTATTTAGTTTTCATTTTGGTCCCTTCCGTCAGTTTTGCACTGACGACGTTAGGTATCCGCCGTGAGCCGTCGGAAATCGCCGCTTGAATCTGGGTTTTAGAGAGAGAAAATCTCGTTTTCTCTCTCTCCCCCCTTCCTTCTTCCTCCTTCCTGCCCTTCCTCCATCTTCCTTCTTCCTTCTTCCTTCTTCCTTCTTCCTTCTTCCTCCTTCTCCCTTTCTCTTCCTTCCTCCATGAAATAGTGACAACATCAATGGGATTTAAGGAAGGGAAGAGGAAGGAGGAAGAAGGAAGAAGGAGGAGGAAGGAAGTAAGGAGGAAGAAGGAAGAAGGAAGAAGGAAGAAGGAAGAAGGGGGAGAGAGAAAACGAGATTTTCTCTCTCTCTAAAACCCAGATTCCGATGACGGTTTCAGCGACGACGGCGGTTCCGGCGACTGATGGTGGTGGTTTCCGGTGACTTATGACGGCGGATTGACGGAAATGACCGAAATAGGCTAACAGTTGAAAGATAAAGGACTAAAATAGGCTAACGGTGAAAAGATAAGGGACCAAAACGACCAAAAAAAAAGATAATGGACCAAAATGAAAACTAAAATAAAGATAAGGGACCAAAATAAGGATTTAGCCTTTTTTTTTTACTACATAAATACAGTAACATGTTTTCTTTGAAACAAAATACAGTAACATGTGGATAAGACAACTCTGTGAATATATATGTTGTCTTCTCCACTATAAATTGAATTTGCTCTGTAATGTAGTAATTATAGTTTATGTGTTTATTCTCCACCTCATAAATAGAATCTGATTTATAAGTTCTGATTTTATTTGTCTTCATGTGTTCCTTTCAAATCTTATAAATATGTACAATCCTTCCAAATCTTATAAATTATTATGATATAAAATCCATTAAAATATAAACTATAAAATCTTGATTATAAAAGTCTTTAAAAAAAATCTTATAAGTCATTACATTCCTATATAGCGTTTTAAAATTCAAAAAACTATTTTATTTTATTTTTTATAAACAAAATGACATGCAAAGACATCACAATAGTACTAGCCATCCTAACTAGGTTGACACCACTAGCACTACCAATCATCTGCAACACACCAATACATCCTCCTTAATCTCGTTCAACTCAAATTCTTGTGGAGTTAGAGTTGCTTACTACTTCGACCCATCTTTTATATGAATAAAATTTTATGTATTCTTGAAGTATTATATTCAGTCTATTAAATCATCAAAGTTTAATTTATATATAAAAAATTTTTAAAAAATTATACTGTCAATCGCTTGAAAATCTTGATATTAATGACTTTTAATGTAATCACGATAATAATCAAACATTTTTTTCCCTTACCTTAACGATTATGAATCTTGATTGAGATGAAGTGGAATGGATCACCAACTATTTTTTTTCCTGTCAAACCTGTTTTTTTTTTTTTTTGGTTCCAATGGTATTTTCCAATCAAAAGTTGAAAACTATTTTTTTTGGGTGTATAAAAATTAATTCTATCTCTTTCTACAACATTTTTCATACATATAATAAAAATCAAACTTCTAACAACTTGCTTAAGGAATCTAACTAACTACCAACAATATGTTGGTGGATCACCACCTTTCTAATTTCATGGTAAGTTGCAATTGATTCTATATATAATTTTACCCAAATGCAAATCACCATATTGTAATAACTTTGTAAGATTTCCAATTTTGAAATTGAGCCTAAAAAGCAGTAATAATTTACCAACAATAAAATAAGAAACATGATAAGTGTGGTTATTGGTGGACCGTTTTTTTGGAGAAGTCAATTTTATTACAATATGGATAGAAATTAATTTCCCCTAATTATATTAAGTAATATTTTTATCTTTCTCGTACTCTAGAATATAAATAGTTTAATTTATATGTGTTTTCAGTATAAAAATTTTTTATACAGATATCCAATTGTATCTTGACAAATGAGCATGATTGTTAACTTGTTGTTTCTCTCACTAAGTTATTAAAATAAAAGTCCACGTGTCAAAATGTTAATGAATATCAGTGTAAAACTTTTTACACTGACGTCGTTGCATACCACTGACACCAAATATCTCCGAGCTCTACCACTTGAGCTACACTAGCGGGGCGTTGCATACTACTTTAATCCAAAAAGTAACTGGGCAACCTTTTTTTTTTACTTTTATTTATTCTAACGTAGATGTCTCATATTTCTCGAAAAAGCAATTCGATTGATGGGAATTTGGTACCCTTCCTTACACCAAGTCTTTAGAACCTCCTTTGCAAATACAAATATTAAGATTATGTTTGGATGGATGGAGTGAGATGATTAGTAATGAAGTGAAGTGGAAAAAATGTATTCACTTATTATCTGAGAGTTTTTTAATTAATGGAACGAGATGGTTAAGAACGGTAACCCAAACCACTCCATCCTATCCCACTCAAACCCTCCATCTTTTATACCCTCCATATTTTTACCCTTTCAATTTCATGGTTTCAGAGTAGAAGGGAAGAGAAAGTTGGGAGAAATGAGAAATTGTATATTAGTGAAATGGTAAAAGTGAAGAATATAATGAGTAAAAACAATGAGTAACCTTGGCTTATATAGCCAACTAATCCAAGTAGACTAACTAATCATTAAAACTAATTCTAACTAACTCTAACCAATTATAACTATCTTAACAGTCTCCCGCAAGCTGGAAGTGCGAATTAGCAAATCCAACTTGATATATACAATATGATCCAAATGAAAAGGAATAACAATCACTAATGAAAAATTACAAAGGAACAATATGTAATCACATCGGCTAAAAAAATAATCCGACAACAAAAGTGGCAACGGCTGAGGTGCATAACTCCTAGAAGCCTTCGACCTACTTCTGGGCCCCTTCGAACTTCTTCCAGCGTCTCCACGGCACTCACTCCAAAAGAATCAAGAACCCAATATTGGGACAATCATCAAATACCAAATAGGCAAGTAAAGCTTAACCACCAAGCAGAAGTCACAACTCAAGACTTAACCACTAGGCAGAAGCAAGAAACAAAGAACCAATGCTTAACCATCCATGGCAGAAGCCACTACAAAAAAAAGGGTGTTTAGCGACCGAAGAAATCGGTCGCTATTCATCAAAATTCGGTCGCTAAATAGGTTAACGACCTAATTAGCGACCGAATAATGACGGTTGCTAAAACCCTGGTCGCTAAATGATTTAGCGACCGAATTTGTAATCGGTCGCTATTAGCGACCGAATAATTCGGTTGCTAATTTATAAAAATTGGTCGCTAAATTGGCCACCAAATTAAAAAAAATCAGTCACTAAATGTGTCCCCAAAACTTGTTCTAGGGACCAATTTAGTGACCGATTTCTTTAAAAAACATATAACAAACCAAATATAAATTTTTTTATAAGCTAAAGTGTATTGAAAGAGTATAACGAGTACTCTAAACTCATAAACAAAAGAACCAAATACAAGAGGGATAAGGTTGAGATTCAACCAAAGTCGGAGAAGACAATAATGGTTGATATACTAACTAATCGTCAACCAAAAAGAATTCCTCAGCACCTAATATCTAAAACCAATCCACCGCCCAACTATTGGCAATTTAGTTCCTAAAAGCTTATTAGGGATAACAAAGAAAAAAAGAGAAAAAGCCCTTTGAACCTTTACACCCTATAGAAAATCAAAAGCCCAAAAAGACCATAACAAGTCCATAAACTTTTAATCTGTAGCAATAAATTCAATGGAACACAGATGATTGAATGGAAAATTGGATATAAAATGTATCCACAAATTCACAATCTTCAAAATCTTCAACAACCTTGTAGGCTATAATCGTTTTCTATCAAGTTGTCTTATCAATAAGAGAAAGAGAAAGCATATCATACAAAGTCTAAAAGAAATGGGTAGGATTCATTTCTTCCCTTTTCTTTACATTTCATTCTTTCTAAAAGTTTCCACACAAAGTCTAAGAGATATGATTTGTGGACTTACTCACGTGAAGAGATGTTCTTGTTGACATGTTCACTAGAAACCAAACCACAAAAATTACCTAGAAATACATCATACCCTGCGAATAAGAAAATAATATACATGATATAATTCCAAAAAATGATATTCCCTAAAGCACAAATATTATCTTGACAAACATAACAAACCTTGATCATACGCTTCAAAAGCTGGAGAAACAACAACACCATTAGATACCCAACTGAATCCAATTCATTTTAATTTCTGCATTTCACACATAGCAATCACACTATATGATATTTCAATGCAAACTCAAACTCAACCAATATTATTCAATTGTTACATATATTGAAACCACATATAACCAAAAGTTCAAAGATACTTGCATGCTTATACCCATTAACAAGAGTTCAACCATTTTTATCATACAAAAATCTAAAATCAACATCTTTGGAGTTCAAAACCAATTTACATCTCATACAACAAATAAAATTCAATAACACATTGAGCAATTGATTCAAGCATTTTCTCAAACAGATTATGTTCAATCTAACAAGTGATTCACATAGAACTAGAATTCATAGGACAATAAAACCAGAAAAAAAGAAAGAAAGAACCAACAGAGAGTGGGATGATAGTTGTAGGGCGATGGGGACGAACACAACGGCATGAGCATGAACTGGGCACGTTACCTAGCGGTGGCGGATGGGAGGGCACGAGAGCGGTGGGAGAGAGAGAGACAGAGGGAGAGAGAGACGCGAGTGAGACAGAGAATGAGAGAAGGAGAGGGAGAGAGAGACGCGAGTAACAGAGAGAAGGAGAGGGAGAGAGAGACGCAAGTGAAGGAGAGAAGGAGAGAAGGAGAGAAGGAGAGGGGGAGAGAGACGCGAGTGAGAGAAGGAAAGGGAGAGAGAGACGCGAGTGAGAGAGAGAAGGAGAGGGAGAGAGATATGTATGCTTACCGTGTGGAGGTGGTGGTGGGCGGAGAGGAGGTGGTGGCCGGCGAGGGGCTTCTGCGGCGCTGCGTGTGAAGAGAGGAAGAGAGGAAAAGAGAGAAATGGGGGAAGAGAGGAAGGAAATCGCGATTTAGGGATTTTAGTTTTAGTGACCGAATTATTCGGTCGCTAAATCGGTCGCTAAAATGGTTAATTTGAAATTTGAGTTCATAATTTTAGCGACCAAATAATTCGGTCGCTAAAACGCTCTATTTTAATTTTTTTACGCGCCGTTTAGCGACCGATTTAATGTCGGTCGCAAAAGATAACTTAATTTTAACCGTTGCATTTAATTCGGTTGCCATTGCGGTCGCTAAAAAGTCATAAATTTATGACTTTTACTTTCCTTTATTTTGCGACCGAAATAGAGACCGATAACTCGCTTACGCTCTATTTCTGGCCGCTATTTTGGTCGCAATATCAACTCTAATCAGTGTTTGATTTAGATCCTACAATCGGTCGCCATTTCGGTCGCAAACAGCAACCAACAAATTCGGTCGCTATTTTCGGTCGCTAAATAACCTTTTTTTTGTAGTGAGCTACATCAATGCTTAACCACCATGGCAGAAGCTTACATCAAAAGCAATAGACTAAACAGAAGCCAAACTTACTAACCAAAATCACACCGATTGAACCGAAAACCAATGGAACAAGAACTTTATCATATCTTCAAAGAGGAAGAAACACAAACATCTGGTGAGCAATCAACTATACTCTGCTGTGTCTAGTTCACTTCCAGATTTCATTTGAAATTTCTTGGCAGCTCCAAGATAAAGAGGAATAACAATCAAGAACTTAGATCTCAGATTCAAGAAGTCACAAGTCTCAAGAACGAAGTTGAGCACCGAAACACCATCTCATTCGGATCTTTCAAAATCTTCGTGATTAGAAGGAACCGATCCAATAACAGCGATCTGCATCAAACCATCACAATACCAGAAAGATCGAACCACTGTCGCATGGAATCGCCGGAAGAGGGGAGCGGCGGCGGCTCAACGCACAGCGATCAGGTCTCATCGTTCTGTCGAAGAGGTTGAAGAACTCGTCAATGGCAGAAACAACACCGTTGAACAAGGATATCCGATCTGAAACGAAACTCATCTCAATGCAGCGGACCATGATCAGAAAATCAGTCTGCAGAGGTGATACCGACGATCAAAGCGCAGGAGAGGATGATGCCAAAAGAAAACCAGAACGGAGACAACGGAGAATGCGAGACGTGCCGGTGAGATGGCCGGTTTGCGGCAGAGCATTCATTTGTGGCGGTGGTTGGGGCCACACGAGCGACGCTTGAGGACCAAAAATATACGGCAACAAAGATCTGAAGTAAAGAAGATGTAAAACCAGATCTAAGAGCAAACGAAAAGAGAAAATGGATTTTCTCGAGAAATTGGAAAAAAATGAAATGGAAATAAAGTGACAAAAGAAAAGAAACTTAGAAAGAGAAAAAAGAAAAGAAAAGAAAATGCAGCAAAAGAAAAGTTCAAGATGGATGGTATGGCTCTAATACCATGTTGAATTTCATGGTTTCAGAGTAGAGGGGAAGAGAAAGTTGAGAGAAATGAGAAATTGTATATTAGTGAAATGGTAAAAGTGAAGAATATAACGAGTAAATATAATAAGTAACCTTGGCTTATATAGCCAACTAATCCAAGTAGACTAACTAATCATTAAAACTAATTCTAATTAACTCTAACCAATTATAACTATCTTGACACTCTACTTCATTACTCTGAAACATAGACTAAATGTTAACATATTTCACGTGAGTTTTGAATTTGTGAATATGACGGAAAAAAAAAAAAACGTTATCAACTTTAAATTGATAATACTTTTCGAGGGGCACTTATCCAAACTCGTTCTTAGTATCCAAGACAAATACCAATTAACTTTTGGTTTGGCTTTTTGACCAAACTGGTATAGTTTTATAAACTAATTATCATTTTGGGGTCATTTTCAAACTATTTATTAAGGAGGTCGTTTTTAACACATTGATTTTGTTCAATTTCGAAATTAGAGGGACTTCATTTGAGCAATTAAAATTACAAGGATCAAAATTATTCATTTGTAAAACTACAAAGACCAAAATTATAATTAAGTCAAATATTTAAAAGTTGTTTTGTTAATTTATTTCAGTCAACAAAAATATTTTTCGAATTGAAAAAATGCATGCAGGCTGATCCGTGAATGAAAATGAACCAATTCGTTTAACGTGCAGGCGTAAGTGGACTTATTAATATAAGCACGTCTAGTAGTTGTCCTATACAGATTGGCCCGTTTAACCTGCGGAGTGTTGTGGACTGGGTCGGCCCGGTCCGAATGCCCACCATTCATTATGTTGTATAGCTATATGGAGCAAATTTCACCACCGTGGAGTGGTGGATCACCAAACCCTCTAATGGCCACACCCAGACCAATTCCCTATTGGCATTAATTAAGTTCACTGTCACTTATATTTCTCCTTTTCTTCTGGTCATCCAATTAAATCTTCTCTTTTTGAAAGTAATTTACTTGTAAATTTTGTCCAAAATCCAAGCCCTAGCAGGATTTACTTATCAGTTTTGTTATTTAAATATCTAAAATATGATACTCAGATAGCAAGTCTATTACATTTTTATATGATATATTAATATATATATATATATATATATATATTTATATATATATATATATATATATATTACAATTTTACATACAGTATATGACAATATCTAACTCTATCTATATAAAAGTATGGTATCCCACAAGTCTCTTTGTGACCATTGGGGTTAGCAAGTCTCTTTGCAGTTTTCATTTCTATATCATTACATTCTGTTAATTCAATTCAATTAGATTTATAAGTACCCCTCAAGATTGGGTATTGTGATAATTAAGTGAGTCTATTAGAAATTAGCTTTCGGTACATCTCCTCCATATATAATGTCGTGATGATACTTACAGTGAAGCATATAATCTAATGTTTAGTGTTTGTGAACCAATTTCGGTTGCAAGTTGCAACCCTTCCACCACAGCATAATAATTGCAATATGCATATGTGCGGTTTGGTCTTTCTGTTGTCTTTTCTTGCCCATCTATAATATAATAAAAGGGTATGTTTGTTTTGATTTGCATTTCCTGTTTTCATTTCCTAAATTTAGAAAATTAAAACAGAAATAATTATAAAGATGTCGCACTCATTCTATTTTCTATTTATAAAGATTTGTACAGGAAAAACTAAAAATAAATAAAAATTGTTTTCAGTATTTTCTGTACAAATCTACAACATGATATTTTTATAGCTATTTTTGTTGTAATTATTGTTAAATTCAAGAAATAAAAACATGAAACGAAAAACAAACCAAAACGAACCCTTAAATTTGCCTTCAACATCAGTAGGTTGCTAGTATTTCCCTAGGGGCAGTTATTTATTGCTCTTTCTCTAAGGGGGGCTCACACCTCTCAATTTGAAAGAAGTTCAAAGCAATATCAGAGTGTGAAGGACTGCCAAGGGAAAGAGGGGTGCTTAAAAATTGATATGATGTGGCTCTAAGCTTGGACCACACATATACTGAATGATTTCTGGCTTTTCATCTTGATGTCCTTTCAACATTATGTAGTTATATATCTTTATCTCTAAAATATAAAATGAGCCATGAATTTTGTGATGGTTCTACAATAAGAGAATTTTTTTAGGCAAAATATTAGTTTTGATGTTAGTTTTTTTTTTTTTTGGTTGGTAAATGGGATTTGAATCTTCAAACTCCTTATTACTTTACTTCTTAATTCTCACACCTCAACCATCAAGCAAACCTTATAATCCCAATTCGCGTAAACGTAAGTGAATGAATTACATGTAACTAGTTCTTTTTTAATCTATCTAAGGTATGGTTTTTGGTTATAGCTATAGCTATAGAGTGGCAGCATAAGTCAACATGTACTCTTTCCTCTATACCTGAAAAAGCTAAAAATAGAAGTAAATTAAACGTGCTCACAATCACAACTATAGACTTGTTATAGCTATGGATTGTTGTCGGCATCCTGAAAGATCGATCTGTGCTCTATGATATGTGTGATAGTGGTGATGAAATAACTCCCTACCCATCAGATGAAATAACTCTATGTTATCTGTAGCATCTCTCAGTCTCAAGATGTGAAGACAATAGCAACCACTACCATCTTTTTATGTTTGTCTCTACCTATAAAAGATTAAGCCCAGTACATTTCAATCATGTGGATGTAGAATACCCTCATGTATACCCATTAAATTTTCTTGATGTGTTGTTTGTTTTTCTTTTTTGAACTTGATATGTGTATTTTGACATTGAAATTTAAGGTAAAATGAAACTTCACTAGTGCAGAAAAGAGATTCTACATCGGAGTTTACACATCGGTTTTTCAGAAACCGATGTGTAAAACGAGGCGGTGACATTTTTGAAATTAAAACCAAAGTATTACACATTGGTTTCTAAATAACCGATGTAGAAAATTATAAAGAAAAAAAAAAGAAAAGAAAATCTTACTTTTACACATCGGTTTCTAAATAATCGATGTAGAAAATTATAAAGAAAAAAAAAGTTTCTAAATAACCGATGTAGAAAATTATAAAGAAAAAAAAAGAAAATAAAATCTTACTTTTACACATCGGTTTCTAAATAACCGATGTAGAAAATTATAAAGAAAAAAAAAGAAAAGAAAATATTACTTTTACACATCGGTTTTTATTAACCGATGTATAAAATTTAAAAGAAAAAATCAGAATTTAAAAGTTTAATGTTTACACATCGGTTCTGCTATAACCGATGTGTATAAGATGTTTAACACATCGGTTTTTCATATAACCGATGTGTAATAGTCCCAATTTTTCTTTTTCCCTCCTTCTCTTCCGCGCACTATCCCATTTTTCAGATTATGAACCCTAGCTAAAACAAAAAACACTCCCTCCCTCTGCTAACGCGCGTTCATCTCCTCCGTCATCTCCTCCATTGTCTCCAACCCTACCGCTGCCTCCCTAACACTCTCATTCTTTCTCTGCTAACGAGCGGCTCACTGTCCCTCCCTGAAAACCCCATTCCTCACCTCCATTGCCCCTCACAGAGCTTCTCTTGCCGCTATCATCCCGAAAACAGGTGTTCATTCTTTTTGTGGTGTTTAAATCCTTCTTCGTGTTTACATCCGACTTGACTTGCTTTGCTCTATTTATCGGTTGGGTGGTGATTTTTTCGCAACTCTGTGATTTGTGTTCGAGTGCTACTATCTTTTGTTGCTACGGTTTAGGAGTAATGATTTTCCCTGTTTTTTATTTGTGTGTGTCAGTAGCTGGGGTGTGTATCTCTATATCAGCATTTGCCCCTACTTGTTTTGTATTTGCTAGTAGCTTTGGTTTTATGCATTTGTTTGCACTGTTTGGGTGTACTTTTGGTGTTCTGCTTTTTTCTTGCTATGTGTTTGCAGCTCTTTTTATAAGGCATGTTTTGCTCATTTNTTGGCACCACTTGTGCTGGTTCTTGGGCTTTGATTTATCATTTAATACAATTTTGCTTATAAAAAAAGATCCTTATGATACCAGGGATCATAATTCTCAATCATTATAACTTATTTTTGGTTCAATTATGATGATTATGGTTTACATTTTACAATTATATGATCCATTTGGTTACATATGAATGGTATAATTTTTAGGGAGAAAGGTTTTGATATTGATAGTCTAATGAAATTGATTAAGGTGCTTAAGTTTAGCTCTTTTATATATAACAGGGAGAGTATGCATGTGTCATGTGACTTCCATGCATTGATGTAAATGAATTTTGTCTGTGAAATCTTGATGAATATGCTGTCTTGTTTCTTATTGAATGGATAAAAGTCTTGCCAAAGTTATCCCCAAGGTGTTTGGACTATCTTTGTTAGGCAAAGTTATTTGAACTAAATTTTGAATTTTTGGAAATAGCTGAAGCCTCGGATGCTTGCCTGATAGTTGTTGTATGCTTGATTTATCCATTTGGTTCAATGCTAATTTTCTCTTCTCAGTTAGCATTTGCATAGTACTTGCTGGGATATGTAATTGAGTTAAAAGTTGGAACATGCTAAAAATTAGAGTCACAGAACAAATAGAGAACCGGACCACCTGCCACATGTTTCTATTTCCTGGGTTGCCAAAATACACATGCTCTTATAATGATGCACGCCCACGCTTATGTTTCTTCACTACTTTTTTATGAACTATCCTGACTCATATCAACAACTATTAATGAATTACATATGCATTTTTTATGAACTCAATCAAGCAAGCTCAACATTTGTCAGAAAATCTTCCTTGCATGTACCATGCTTTTGTTTTGGTGCAAGTGAATATAACGTACGTGTCTTTGTGGGGGTGGAACTGTACGCGAATTCTCATATAGATTCTTATATTTTTAAATTTGTAATTGCGTCCTTGAATATTTAGAAAATTTGTAATTGGGTCTTCGTATACTTTTTTGTTAGCGTTTTGTTAAGTATTCGTTAAGTGATTCATCTACTCGTCTTTGTGCGTTCTTCATATTATTGCTAAATAGCCAGCTGCATTTTATGTTTTAGAAATGGAAAAGTCAGTTCATGAAATATGACTTTTTGTATAGGTACACTCAGTCCGAGCAGAATATTAAGCAGAATATTCATCAATTATTCATTACGGTTTCCGGCTGAGTGTTCTTCCCACACCCGGTAAGCTTTCTCCTCTCCATTTTTATCGTTTGGTTTTTGTTTGCATTGGACTTGGGGATTGGAGTGTTTTATTATTTTTCTTAATGTTAATTATTTAGTAAAGCCTTAGTTTCCCGTTTGAGATGCAATACTAATGAGCGTACGTGTATGTGCTTAATGTACCGCTCATTTTGTTGGATCTTGAATTGTCCAAAGTTGGACAGTTTGGGAAAAAACTTTTTATTAATTCAGTTAAAATAGTTATTGATTGATTCTAATGTTATATACTTGATGAAAGTTCGGATTGATAAATTTCCTTTCGTTCTCCGGGTGCATACTTTATCGTGGTGGTTGTCATCGCGTTCAAGTAGTGTACGTCGGAGACCGCAGGGAAATGCTGTCAAAATGTTGTCGAGTATGCGCATGAGAGTTAAGGACTAACTGTTAACCGAATGTTGAAAAAGTTTCTTCTCGAATGGGATAGGGCCATACCCTGTCATAAGAAGTGGTTGATGAATATGTTGGACTAAGTACGAAGGTATTGGTTTAGTCATGGATCGCGGTTGGATGAATGCTAGATGGACAAGTGATGAGTATGAGAATGGAGTGGAATATTTTCTACAGTTTGCAAAAACAAATGCTCCTGATAGTGGTAACGGAAGGTTTTATTATCCTTGTGTTAACTGTTTGAATGAGAGACGACTAGAAGCTGAGGAGATACGTGATCATCTTATTTGTGAGGGGATTTGCAAGAGTTATACAACATGGATATGCCATGGTGAATCGTTAGACAGGCCGAGGGTGTCGGATAGAGAGGAAGTTGATGACGTGGAAATGGACGATGGACTAGAGGACATGATCCGTGATGTTGGGCAAGAGTCTTTTCGGCGCGCACATGTGTATGATACTTTGTGCAGTGATGCACAAGTGGCTTTGTATCCGGGGTGCCCTAATTTCACACGGTTGTCAGCGGTGTTAAGATTGTTCAATGTGAAGGCGAGAAATGGGTGGAGCGATAAAAGCTTTACCGAATTGCTTGAGTTGTTGAAAGAAATGCTTCAGGAAGGCAACACATTGCCATCTCGAAACTATGAGGCGAAGAAGATATTGTGTCCGATGGGTATGGAGTATAAGAAAATACACGCTTGCCCCAATGATTGCATATTGTACAGAAAGAGTTTGAAGAGATGCACGAGTGCCCCAGGTGTGGGGTATCACGCTACAAAGTGAAGGATGGTGATTCTAGTTGTGATGTGGTCACCAAAGGTCCTCCTGCGAATGTGTTATGGTATCTTCCCGTGATTCCGCGGTTCAAGCGATTGTTTGCTAATGTAAATGACGCAAAGAACATTAGATGGCATGCAGATGAGAGGAAGTGTGATGGATGACTTCGCCATCCCGCCGATTCTTTGCAATGGAAGAGAATTGATAGTTTGTTTCCGGATTTCGGCAATGAGCCCGTAAACCTCAGGCTTGGACTTGCTACCGATGGAATGAATCCATATGGAAACTTAAGTAGTATTCATAGTTCATGGCCTGTTCTCCTTGTAATTTACAACCTGTCTCCTTGGTTGTGCATGAAGCGCAAATACATTATGTTAAGTATGATGATTTCGGGTCCTAAACAGCCAGGAAATGATATTGATGTATATCTGAGTCCCTTGATTGAAGACTTGAGAATGATGTGGGATGAAGGCGTTGATGTGATCGACGGGTATTGCCGTGAGACATTCAGGATTGCGTGCCATGTTATTTTGCACCATCAATGACTTTCCAAAGATACGGGAACCTGTGTGGGTATAGTGTTAAGGGGCATAAAGCATGTCCAATATGTGAAGAAGGCACATGTTACCATCAACTGCAACATGGAAGGAAGACGGTTTACCTTGGGCATCGGAGATTTCTCCGACGTAATCATCCTTATCGTAGATTGAGGAAAGCTTTCAATGGACTTCCGGAGAATGAAATTGCTCCGGTGGCCTTGACCGGAGAGCAAGTTTATGAAAGGGTGAACAACACTAATGGTATCTCTGGGAAGACCCGAAGAAGGCTACGAGAGAAGAAAATATGGAAGAAGAGGTCGATCTTCTTTGATCTTCCATACTGGTGCAAGCTTGATGTAAGACATTGTATTGATGTGATGCATGTAGAGAAAAATGTGTGTGACAGTTTAATCGGAACGCTTCTCAACATTCAAGGCAAGACAAAGGATGGTGTGAATGCTCGTCTGGATCTAGTTGCGATGGGTATACGAGAGCAGTTAGCTCCACTTAAAGTGGGGGATAAGAAGACTTATTTGCCCCCAACATGTCATACTTTATCAAAAAAAGATAAAAGAAGTTTCTGTGAATGTCTACGGGGAGTCAAAGTGCCACAGGGTTACTCTTCAAATATCAGAAGACTTGTCTCAATGAAAGATCTCAAATTAGTTGGCTTAACGTCTCATGATTGTCATGTCTTGATGCAACAACTACTACCGGTGGCCATTCGTGACATATTGCCTAAAAAAGTCAGACATGCCATTACTAGGTTATGCTTATTCTTCAATGCTATATGTAGCAAGGTCATTGACACTAAAAATTTGGATGAGTTGGAAAATGAGGCAGCCATTGTATTGTGCCAATTGGAGATGTATTTTCCACCTTCATTTTTTGACATCATGGTTCATTTGATTGTTCATCTAGTGAGGGAGATTAGATTGTGCGGTCCCGTTTATTTAAGGTGGATGTACCCGGTTGAGCGATACATGAAGATCCTGAAAGGATATATGAAAAATCCACACCGTCCCGAAGCATCTATTGTTGAAAGGATATATGAAAGGTATTTTTAAAGTTCTGGCTATACAGGTTGTCACCATGGAGGATGACGTAGCCTTGGTAAGGTTGGAACATGATGCCAGCCCTGGTGAACTGTATATACCAAAGAAGGAACTTATGGAGATGGCACTCAATAAAGAAATGGTCAGTTCTGCACACATATCGTTTTGGTGCACGTAAGTACATTTTATTTATAAGTTAAGTACGTAATTAATTTTTAAATACTATGATAATTAACATGTTTTTCCAATATATTAGGAATCTGCATCGTATGTTAGTCGATCAGGGTAACCTCGCCCTTTATGGGTTCATTGACCCCATGTTCATTCAGGGTGATGTTCTCGTAGCATCGGAAGACCCGGTCACTACCATACGTGATATACTTGCCCGAGACGATCATCAATTCTATCTTGCGCCTTATCTCAATAAGTAAGTACCGGTTATTTAAGTATAACTATATATGACTTAGTCACTAATCTGTTCGCAAATACAGTAGGCATTGGCAACTGTTGCTCTTGTACCCAAGAATGAACGTCGTGGTCTTCTTCTGCTCATTGGGAAATAAGCCGGCGAATCAACTGAAGACGATCATCGAAACGTAAGCATTAAAATACTTTATAATCAGTAATGCAGTTGTTTTAATTATCTGAAATCTATTATATATACTTTAATTAATGTTTTTGTCATGATAGGTCTATTAATGCATCCCACATGTTGCGTGGTGAAAGGCGTACTCGGGCTATCAGATGGATTATTCCCAGCGTAAGACATTTATTAGTTCAAATGCATCAAATGCAGTGGGTACAATAATTGATTTCTATTTTATTTAATTCCTCATATTCTAATTGGGTTTCATTTGTACGTAATCACGTATACAACGTGGGTCATGGGAATGTGGCTACTATGTGATGCAGTGGATATTGGAAATTATCTCCTCCGGGATCACTGAAAGATGGAGCGAGGTAAATGTTAATTGACACAATTAGAAGTAATAGTATAGATTCGTTATATGTTTTATGTTAGTTTATTACTTAAAAGATATAATCTTTTGTCCAATTAAACTTACAGACATTCAACAATCCAACTCCATTATCTGATTCTGACATCAACATCATAAAGAGGCGTTGGGCAACTTTCTTTCTTGAAGTGTACCACCCATAGTTTGTATATATGTAGTTAGTTTAAAAACTTATCATGTACTAGCTATAGTGTACCTTTGACTGATGATATGTATTAGTGCTCAGGTCTGGTTGAATTCTTCTTCTCTCGTGTTTTGATGTAGCCTTGATAAAGTGTTGTTTTCATTCATTCGAAATTAATTAGGCCTGATGCCCTCTGTTTTCAGATTCTGTGCTCACTAGTCATTTGATGAAATGTCAGTATTTTTAACCATATGTGTAAGAGCTGATTGTTTGTGCCAAGAAAATTGAATGAAGTATGTTTTGCTTTTGATATGGTTAAAACCTTGTTGCAATTGTGTCAAAACTGGTTTGGTGTTCTATTGTTGTTTCTTGTTTGATCGAGTCATCTTTGGTTTGTTTATTGATCTGCATTACTGAAACAGGGGAAATGAATGATTGAAATGTAAATAACAGATTAAAAAAAAAAAAAGAGATTTTACATATCGGTTCATCAAAAACCGATGTGTAAATTTAACTTTCTACATCGGTTTTCCGTAGAACCGATGTGTAAATTTCACTTTACACATCGGTTCTATTTAAAATCGATGTAGAAAGTTAAATTTACACATCGGTTTTAGGGAAAACCGATGTAGAAAGTTAAATTTCCAACTGCTTATCAATTGATAAATTAATTTTCCACATCGGTTAATAGAAAACCGCTGTTTAAAATACACTTTACACATCGGTTTTATAACCGATGTGTAAAGTGGCAATAAACCACATCGGTCGTTTCCACATCAGTTTGAAAACCGATGTGGAAAGCCAAAAATAACCGACGTGGAATCCCTTTTCTGTACTAGTGCTTTTTTCATTTTAAAATTAAGGTTGATCTTATATGGATCGAGAAGTCTTCGACCCTTAAAGGTTAGCCCATTTCCTCGATGGCCCAAGAGCCATCTTTGGGCTTGATCACTTCATACAGGAAGATGACTTAACCAGAAACATAATGAACGAGACATTTATAG
Source organism: Sophora flavescens (assembly GCA_030762895.1). NCBI lineage: Eukaryota > Viridiplantae > Streptophyta > Magnoliopsida > Fabales > Fabaceae > Sophora > Sophora flavescens. The sequence continues at coordinate 51,621,108 of CM061067.1, read as the reverse complement.
CTTTGTCCGATCATTACGAAGAAGGAGGAAATCAAGATTATCAATATTAACGACCTTAAAGAAGCAGTTACAAAGAGAATCAATATATGGAAGACCTATGACGAAAGAGAAGACAGACAATTCTAGTAATACAACATACTAGTCAAGAACCGAGAACTGATCACAGATTTCTTAGTTCTTCTACGATCAAAGGCAAACCACAAAATTTAATAAAAATTTATGATGTACAAATGGTTTATCAATAAAATATCTCTAAATTCAAATCAAATCATGCAAATATTATATGAGTGAAAAATGGATATATAATGAACCAACCAGTTAGGTTTCTTGATGTGTTTAGCAAGGCAATTAAGCTACTCACTTTGCAAGCCACAAGCCACAAGCCACTCAGTATAAATCTAAACGTCCAAGAATGTACCAAGGTAGTTGAAAAGCTGTAACTACATTGACTTAGTGAGAAAGAACATCACTCATACACGATAGCACAAATTTTTTAATCTAAATGCCGGTGGTCTACAGTCAAGATAAAATTTGAAGTGTCTGCATATGCCTCAAACGCACACATAATGAATTTTTGAGTAAGACTATCCCAATATACTTATACATATTTTATATCTATATATTTTTATTTATCCAATCTTACCTCATTTTTTACATATATATACACACACTAATTCTATCACCTAGCTTAATTATACCCAAAGGCAAGGGATGTGATTCTAAATAAAGTATATAAAGGATTTTTCTAAATCTTACATACTCTTAGAATTCTGTCATTTCATCGTTGGGCAGAAATAGTCTACAATGGGAATGAGGTGGCCCCTGAACCTGCATTTGCATTTATTAAAGTTTCTCTGCAATAAATAAAACACTCAAAAGTGACATTCTCCTAATTAGATGTGATTAACTTGCCTTTTAGACATGGCTTTGATAATCCTCTTAGATACACCAATTGTCTCATTAAATTAAACAATATCCGATTTTCCTTATCTATCCTTAGATTATGATGAAATAAAAAAATGACAATGAATGGAATTAGAGAAAACAAACAAGGGGACAACTTCATTTTCATGGATATGCAGCACTTTCGCACCTCAAAATTAAAATGCCAAAAAATGGAGGTTTTCATTATTCATCAACAATATTGCAGCTATCTGTCACATAAGCCAAACTCAAACCCAAACCCATTTTTGCATTTGTTTATTGGGTGAGTTCCCTTTCTTCTCCACAATTTTTAAATGTCTCCTACAGTGCCACCGCCCTATCATAACCCTCCATCAACCATCCATTTTCACAAGTGGACAATTGCCAATGGACACAACTATATGAAGTGTATGAAGCTCTGCTATCATCCATGCTGCACGTGGCATGCAAATCTACCATTGGTGTCTCCATGAGCAAGTGTCGCCAGATTTTTCTACGACGTGTCAATAGATGATGCCATCCAAATTTAATAGACCCTCAATTATTCATGCATTGTTACAAAAATATTAGGTGTATTTTTTTTCAAACTTTTGACATGATCGGATCCTTTACCCCCAACATCTCTAACTTTTACTTATTATTATGTGCTTACTTTTAATTCCGTGTACTCGAAGCATTGAACTCTTTTTTTCCTCCAAAACAATTCTTTGTTTTTTTGTTTTTGGTTACTCCTCCAAAACAATTCTAATATACAATTAAATCCTTGATTCTGAGGCAAATCCTTGTTTTATTGTGACAATGCTATTGGCATGGGTCCATTTGTTTTGATTTAAAATAATGATTCCCAAAAATTATTTGGTAGAAACGTGTCTTCGTGAGAGGATGAAAAACTCAGCTTCTCCTTTAAACTAATTTTTTAACTTTTCTATTTCATAATATAAACGTTTTTTTTAATAAAAACCAACTAAACACAAAAATATTGTCAAAAGTAATTTTCTTATAAAATTATTATTAGTGAAAAATAAATAAGTGGGCTCAATTTTTATGGGCTCACCAAAAACATATATAATGTTTGGTCGGAGAGAAACGGAGGAGAGGGAAGGAGAGATGAGAAATTTTTATAAACTTTTTTTTTTAGGGTAGGAGAGGGGATTAGAGGTGAGCTAGCAAAATTCTTCTTTGTTCAAATTTGGCTCACCTATAATATATTGAAAGGATTTAGAGGCGAGAGAAGAGAGTTTGAAACATTTTGCATATATTGACTAAAATATTCTCAAATATATATTTTAAATCCAAAGTTACAAGGGTATTAAAGTTAATTAGTTTTAAAATCTCCCTCTTTCCCTTGTGAGTCAAATTAGGGGTGAGCATCGGGCGAGTTTGGGTTGGGATTGTCGGGTTCGGGCGGATTCAGTGCAAGAAAAATGAAACCCATTTTCGCCCGCTACATACAACGGGTTGGGTGGGTGCGGGTTGGGCGGGTTGGTGGATTGACGGGTGGATTCATATAGGCCCATGCTTATTTTATTATTTTATTTATTATTTAAAAAATTAAAAAGAAAGAAAAAATGCAAGAACATCGTCGATCTCGACCTGATCTGAGGAACGCATTAGTCGACCTCGACCAGATCTGAGGAAGACCCGCCGTCGTCGATCACCGCATCCGGCCACCGTGGTTCGCCGCTCACTCCGCCCTCTCTCCTCTTCGCCGCCCGACTACCTCCCGACTTCAGATGAACGTCGTGCAAACATGAACATCGTCCGCCTCGCGTCTGCCGTGCGAGAGCCACCTCGCATCTGCCGCGCCTCCAGATCTGGGGGAAGAGAGCTCCGGCGGTGTCTGGGGGAAGGAGAAGACCACCCCACGAGGCACGAGTCAGATCTATCACAGATCTGTCACTGCTTTGAGCTCGCCAGTTCTAGGCTCGGAGAAGCAGATATGGACTCTGGTGGTCGCGCGGGTTGGAGGAAGGAGAAGACCACCGGCGAGCGAGGGAGGAGGTGCGGTTCTGGGTGGTGGTTATGAGGGAGGTGAGGGAGCTGGTGATTTGGGGTTGGGACATGGTGACTTTGTGGTGCGGGTCTGTGCTGTGGAACGACGGGAATAGGAGGAGAAACTGAAATGTTCAAAATTTTTACAGTGTTCGGTCGGTTTCGGTTACCGATGGGTTGCATTATACGAAATCGAACCCGACCGATGGAACCCATTCTTATCCTATTTTTTCACCCGATCAACCCGTCGAACCGATCGAACCCACCCATTTCAAAAAAATGACAATCGGTTAGCTCAGATTCGAACGAGTCATAGGTTGATGATCAGCCCTAAATCAAACATGAACATGAAGAGTGTTATTTACTCTTCCATCCATTAAATTCCTTCCTCTCCCCTTCTCTCAAACCAAACAGAAAGTCTAATTCAAATCTCAGCTCCCCTTCCTTCCTCTCCATTAGAATTTCTTCCATTCTTCCTTCTTTTGAACCAAACATACCAAAGATGGTGTTTTGAAACTTGAAAGAGTCACCATGCCACCAGGAAACACCTAGCTAGAGAGTGTTAAAGTTATAGTAGTAGCTAGTATCCCTCTGTAAATTTTGAGTTGCTCTTAAGGTGTTAATCATTTTATGGTTTTCTAGTTATGGTGTGGTAATTGAGTGTGTGTTTAGATGAATATTTGACAAACGTGATTTTGGATGTAATTGATTTTGTAGAATTGATTTCAATACAATTGAGTTTGAAGTAAGATGATTTATGTTTGGATGTTTTTTCTTTGAAAGCAAGTTTGATGTAAAACTTAGTATAATTTTTCAATCAAAAAGCAGAAGCTACTCCAAGCTGTTTCTGGTAGAATCAATTCTGAATGTAAAATTGCTTCCACAAATGTGTTACCAAACACCTCTTTTTTTACCAGAATCACGTTTGACAGGTGTATAAACACTTCTGATACATCCAGAAGTGGAACCAAACACATAATGAAATTGAATGAAAATAAGTTAAAGAAAATTCTAGTAGACTAGGACAACCCAACATCTCTATTATTATATAAATCATTTGATTGTTTTTTATTTTATAAAAAAAAACATTTGATTGTTTAAATATATGTACATATCACCTCATTTATTTTTGTCACTTGTCCACCTGTTGGAAGATGAGTACGTACAAAGTCCACATATAAAGCCAAGGAGTTAATTAAGTTGTTTGTTGCCCTCCTCAGTTGTCACTTAAGTAGTTCCAATCCTTTGATCTCTTCCACAGCTCAAATTTGTTTCTCACCATGCACCTATATAACCGCTTGAAACTGAAAACAGAACTCGACTAGTCATTTTCTATAATTTCAGTCTCGATCAATAGTTTAATTACTTCAAGTTTAAGCCACAAATTTTCTTGTTAGACTGGTTGGTTATGTATATATAGGTGTGTATATATACAAAGGTTGGAGCTATCCTTTATCAGTATAATAGATCATAGATTAAGAACAAGGAGAAGCAGAAAATGGGAGTACAAGGCACTTTGGAATACTTCTCTAATTTACTCAGCAGCGTAAAAAAGAAGAAGAAGAAGAAGCAGACCCAAACAGTGGCTCTGAAAATCAGAATGGATTGTGAAGGCTGTGCCCGCAAGGTTAAGCATGTCCTTTCTCGCGTTAAAGGTACTGTTCATATTCTTCTCTCCTTCACTCCTATTATCATTTGCATGGCGCTGTTATGTTATATATCTCTTTTTTTTTGAAAGTGTCATATTATCTCAAATCTCCAGGTACGTGACTGTGATTGAGATCGTAACATTTTTATTTTGAAGATCTCTAAAACTGAAATGCTCATCAACCATGTTTTCCTGTAATTATCCACGATTGTACGATTACCACAATTTGAAACCTTTCTTATTGAACAATTTTACCTAACACCAACTGATTTTAGGATGATATCTAACATGATATCAGACCCAAAAACCAATTTCCATCGTTTATTACTTGTTAGGGTAATCTTCCTAAATTAATTGTTTCATTATTGGAAAATTTAAATTTTGAACAGGAGCAAAGTCTGTGGACGTGGACTTGAAGCAGCAAAAGGCAACGGTGACTGGATATGTTGAACCAAAGAAAGTGCTGAAGGCTGCTCAGTCAACAAAGAAGAAGGTTGAGCTGTGGCCCTATGTTCCCTATACTATGGTTGCTCACCCTTATGTTTCTCAGGCATATGATAAGAAGGCACCACCTAATATGGTAAGGAAGGTCGCTGACACTGGAAATTTATCAGAGTCTACCGTGGACGACCGTTACATACAGATGTTCAGTGATGAAAACCCAAATGCCTGCTCTATCATGTAATTGATAAAGTAATCATATTTGTGTATTTAATTGCTTATTAATTAATGTTAAAATATATTAGTAAATAGAAAAAATAAAATGGGAGCAGTAGGTTTTGTGTAGATTATTAATATATGCTGATATAATATGTTACTTTTTGCATGGCTTTTGGATACGGCTATGACTATGATGATTGATCGTTATGTCTCATTATCTTAATTATGATGATTGTTGGGAGGGAAATGATTTTGGCAAGGTCTGATATGATTAGTCATGGCTTTCAACCATATCAATTAAAAAGATCGCCTTTGTTGCTTTCTTTTGGGGGGTTAAGCACTTATCCGAAACTACTCTTTTGAATAATTTATATATTGGTGTGAGGAAATGTAAACGTGGATAGAGACTATCATACTTTTACCAAGACCCGTTCGTTCAAGTGATAAGGGTTAAATTCTAATTCTTGTATGAAGAAAGTTTTTAGAGTATTATGTTTTTCTTTCTATTTATGAGAGATATGTTTTTCTCTTCATTTGTGAGAGTCTATTATTGCTGGACGAAGTAGATGAATGAATTGTTTCTCTCTATTTCTCTCCATTTTTTATTGACAGGTTATGGTTCCCAAGCCTGCCAGAAGCCATAAGTATTCTTAGTTGGAACTGCCGAGTCATGAGTAACCTGTGTGTAATTTCTATCCACAAATACCTCGTTTGGTGTTATATTGGTCAGACGCGTTTTATCGTTTTCTCTTTTTAATTTTGTTTTTTTTTAATTTATGAAAATAAAGTCGAAGAAAATTGGCAGTGTATTGAGCTTTTCTTACAGATAGCTCGAAGCATCGTCTTCGATCACAATTTACGTGATGAGGGAGAATATTTCTTCAAAGTTAAATTTTATAGTTACTTTCCCAGACTTCAGGTGTAAAAAGAGAGGACCAAGCTAATTATAGGGTTATTATTTCAAATTGTAGGAGTCCTTTATCATCTTATATTAACAACTATTTGGTAGAGTTTGATAGGATGAAAGTTCATATAGTTGCTCACTCTTTATTAAGGATGGCTACATATATTACCATTCTCCAAATTTGTGATAATGTTACCAAATGTATTGCTTTCTCTATTATTAATAAAATTGCTTAACTTTTCATTTGTAAAAAAAAAAAATTAATTAGAATAAAGTTAAAATAATATTTAATGTGAACTTGACTCTAAGACTACAGATAAAACATTACAAAATTTATTCCGTAGAATTACACATCTTAAAATAGAGAAAGTATTACTAAATAGTTAAGAATTTAATTGATATGCAATATGAGTGTAGATATTTTTTTTCTAATTATTTTATTTTATTTTTTTATTTTTTTGACTAACTGAGATTGGCGTGAGTGGTTAAAGGTCTCTCGTCCCTTAATCAAAGTCTCGTGTTCGAGCCTTAGGTATGGAAAAAACCTCAATTAGGAGGGATGCCACTCCTACAGGAGATTAGTCCCCGTTTTAGGTTAACGATGTGATACTCCTTGAAGTAGATCGAAAAAAAAGTGAACATTTTTTATATTCTCAACCAATTATAAATTGTTAGATCAATAGAAGAATTTGACTTATCATAATTACATGTAAAAACTGTTATACTGTCTATGTATCGTCCTAATATTGAATTGAAGGATCGAGTGGCGAATATTATGAATTTCACGATCCTCCGAGTTAAACTCATTAAATAATTAAGGTTAAATTAATCTATGAGTTTCTGAATTATTAGAAATTTTTAAATAAGTGTCTCTATTTTAAAAGTTTATAATTGAGTTTTTAAACACGTGAAAGATTTGTATCTGAGTCTGTCATAACTTGTTAGTTGGGTTCATTAGGGTTCTAAAAAATATAACTATTTATTTGAATTTTCTTAAAAAGTAGTGATCTATTTGATTTTTTTTAGAATGTTTAGAGACACACAAATAACAAGTGGATGGATCAATTAGTAGAATCTTAATGAAAAAATATACGAGAGATCCAATTATAATTTTTTTACGTGTTCAAAAATCCAATTACAAATTTTAAAAGTATTGAAACCTATTTCAAAATTCTTAAATAATTTAGGGACGTACAAATTAATTTAACCAATAATTAAATAGTGATATGTTTATTTTATTTTATTTTTGATTTTATTACGAATTATTTTTTTCCCCTTTAAAATTCCCATGATACCCTAAATCAATGAGAGGAATGCTTCGTTACAACAAGAATGATCTATCGAGATAGCTCACAACATAGAGCATAGGAGTGAAAAAAAATCCCCATATCACCGGTTCAAATCTTGTCAGAAGTAGACACCTATCCATTAAACTCATGGAATAGAACCGTAAAAGTCTCACTCTAATCTTGAAATGGACATAAATAGAAGATAATATTCTATATACATTCATTGTGTCGGTTATCTACACATTATATCCCTCAAACGTAGGGAGATCACGTAAATATAAAAGAGAGAAAAAGTTGTGACCGACTTTTGACCGATAGCTTCAGTCTTTCTACCGTGCAACCACTTTGCACTAGGCTCGTAGAAGAATGGATAAATAAATAAATAAATAAATAATTAAATAAATAAATAAAGATACGTTTGAATAAACAACTAAATTAAAAATTTATTAGAAAAAACTTTATTGTATGAGAGCTTACACTAGTGCAGAAAAGGGATTTCACATCGGTTATTTTTGGCTTTACACATCGGTTTTAAAACTGATGTTGAAACGACTGATGTGGTTTATTGGCACTTTACACATCGGTTTTATAACCGATGTGTATAATATTTTATACAGCGGTTAACTCTTAACCGATGTGGAAAATTAATTTGTCAATTCGTATCCTATTGTGAAATTTCACTTTACACATCGGTTTTCATTAAAACCGATTTGTAAAGTGAAATTTCACATCGGTTTTGTTTAAAACCGATGTGGAAATTTCACTTTCCACATCGGTTTTAATAAAACCGATGTGTAAAGTCTCATTTTTTTCCTATTATTTACATTTCTATCATTCCTTCCCCCTGTTTCAGTAATGCAGATCAATATATACCAGAATAACATACTGTAAATAATCTCAACACAACTAACATATATTGAATTTATTACGAACAATACACACACACACACACACATATATATATATATATACATACGTTCAATTACATTCGCAGACAACAAAAATAATTAGAAACCAAAAAGCTACATGATATATTATAGATTTCATATCAAAATACATATAATCAGTCAAAAGTAATAGCTAGTACATGATAAGTTTTTAAACTAACTACATATATACAAACTATGGTTGGTACACTTCAAGAAAGAAAGTTGCCCAACGCCTCTTTATGTTGTTGATGTCAGAATCAGATAATGGAGTTGGATTGTTGAATATCTGCAAGTTTAATTGGACAAAAGATTATATCTTTTAAGTAATAAACTAACATAAAACATATAACGAATCTATACTATTACTTCTAATTGTGTCAATTAACATTTACCTCGTGCCATCTTTCAGTGATCCCGGAAGAGATAATTTCCAACATCCACTGCATCACATAGTAGCCACATTCCCATGACCCACGTTGTATACGTGACTACGTACAAATGAAACCCAATTAGAATATGAGGAATTAAATAAAATAGAAATCAATTATTGTACCCACTGCATTTGATGCATTTGAACTAATAAATATCTTACGCTGGGAATAATCCATCTGATAGCCCGAGTACGCCTTTCACCACGCAACATGTGGGTTGCATTAATAGACCTATCATGACAAAACATTAATTAAAGTATATCTAATAGATTTCAGATAATTAAAACAACTGCATTACTGATTATAAAGTATTTTAATGCTTACGTTTCGATGATCGTCTTCAGTTGATTCGCCGGCTTATTTCCCAATGAGCAGAAGAAGACCACGACGTTCATTCTTGGGTACAAGAGCAACAGTTGCCAATGCAGGCTGTATTTTGCGAACGGTTAGTGACTAAGTCATATATAGTTATACTTAAATAACCGGTACTTACTTATTGAGATAAGGCGCAAGATAGAATTGATGATCGTCTCGGGCAAGTATATCACGTATGGTAGTGACCGGGTCTTCCGATGCTAGGAGAACATCACCCTGAATGAACATGGGGTCAATGAACCCATAAAGGGCGAGGTTACCTTGATCGACTAACATACGAAAATGTACTTACGTGCACCAAAACGATATGTGTGCAGAACTGGTCATTTCTTTATTGAGTACCATCTCCATAAGTTCCTTCTTTGGTATATACAGTTCACCAGGGCTGGCATCATGTTCCAACCTTACCAAGGCCGCGTCATTCTCCATGGTGACAACCTGTATAGCCAGAACTTTAAAAACATCACCATGGCCAGGTGCCCCTTTGTCGATCCCCTAAACAACATAGATATATATTAGTAATCACGGATAATTAAGTTATTTAATTCGTTATTAACTAAATGGTCAAATGAATACCTTGGCAGGAGCAGACATCTCTGGTCTTCCTAGATCCGACCTTTTAGGCACAATATCATTTCCAACATCCTATAACGAATAAAAATAAAGCATTATCTTTAAACAATAATAAATTATTTCAACTATGAATATAGAAGAACACAACTAACCGAATACCTCAGATGCAACAAGAAAGTTGACCAGTCTTCTTGGCCAGAGGATGAAGTTACCGGGGGCCTGACCCACTGTTTGAACCTCCTCGGTGGGCACGGGGACTCGACCATCAAGCATCTCGAATAATCTCAACAACGACCCTCACTGATCATCCGGTAATAAGCGATGGTGTATGGTATTACCTAAGTTATTATGTGCCCTACCCAATGCCACTAGCGGCGATGATGATGATCATCAACATACGACTCACACCTATCGAGTCGTCATCATCATCATCATCATCATCATCATCACCATCATCATCATTTTCAGGATGATGAGGAGGATCACATGAGCCCTTAGTGCTCACATGGACAGAGGGTTGGATAGAGGGTTGGACACCGACTGTCATCTGTTTGGGACATAGAAGTCAATATTGCCATCTCTTTGGGCAACCGCTCGGCCATCTCCTCTGTCAAGCTCAGCTGCAATCTCCTATTTTAGTCGTGCTCTATCTGCTTCAACATCCCTGTGGCATTGGTGTGAAGATGAACCATGGTATTGGCGAATGCCGACTCCTCATCCAACACCAATGACACGGCCCGGGTGGTCTGGTTTACCGATGGCAGCAGATAAGATATCATCGCGTCCTCTAGGAACAAAGGTTCCTTGGGTTAGCTGATCATCCAAGGCATCCTATCACATAAAATATCAGGTCACATTACAATTCGGTAACAATCTTAAAATGACAATTACAACAAACTATACTTACAATCTTCTCTGCTACTTGACGGGCCTCCTCGGATGTATATTGTCCCGTTTTTCTTTGTCGGCCCCTCTTCCATGAACGATGGCGTGGGGGTGGAGGTGGATCAACAACCTCTGGAAGATTTTCAGCATTAGGATCCGCCTGAGATGCTGCTTCCTGACGTGCTTTCTTTTCCTCTTCAACCATTTTCTGAACAAGCTTTTTATATCCCCCACGAGACATGACATGGGGGTAGACATTCTTGCTTTGGTTTTTCTGCCCCTTTTTCCTCTTCTCCTATTATAAATAAAAGACAATTAAATTACATAAGTAAATGAAATTAATGCAATTACATAAATTTAGAGACACATCAAATAAGTTAACCTGAAAGCTGGGATCATGTCGGCTCTGAACAAAGCGATCCCACGTCGCCTTGTCAAGAAACGGATACACCTCAAGTGGGTTCTTTTTACTTTTTGGATTGAATACATAGTATCTGCCCAGGTCGGCCTTAAAAGCCCTCCAACGCTCTCCAGCATACTTTAGCAAACGCTTCTTCAAAACGTACGTATCCGGTATGTCAAATGTCAACTACATTAAGACCAAAAGAATCAACGAATTACTGTATGATATTATTAAGATAAAAATAAAGTAGATACAGACAAACACAGGACGTAGAAGTATAGATACCATAATACTCTCCCATATCTGTTCCTTCACGTCCGCCGGTACATCTCTCCACCTATCAATGAGTATACTGGGCCTGTTCCTAGCAAGGGTCGCCACAAAACTGTTAAACTGATCTGCCATTGGCCTAATAGGATTGAGAAAATTATCAAAGTCTACTCTTATCCTTTGATTTTACCCACGGTTGGCAGTCAAATTCCTCATCCGTGTGGCACGTCTACCCTTTCTACCGGTAGACGGGGTCTTTGACCCGCTGCATGAAGGAGGGATATCCTCATGATCAGCCATGTATACTTGTTTAAACACAAAAAAAAAAACTTGTTAGTATGTCAGGATAAATATCAAACATAACTTATAAATATCGATCAACGTACATAAACATAACTTATAAATATCAACGTAAACATATAATATGCCAAACTTGATGGTAATATCAAACTAAACTTACTTTGAGGTCAATTAGTAAAGTTCTCCCATAACCCTTCTTGGTGATCATTACGAGTAGCATGTACATCATCCACTTCATTTTCCTCATTGAAATTAGGCACTCGTGTTGAGAAAGAAGGAGTATCAGAAATATCAAGAGTTGAATCGTGATTTCCCTCACTACCATTATACATGTTTTTTCCCTGGAGAACCACTAACCACCTTTTGTTAGATGGATCACGGATATAAAACACTTGTTTTGCTTGGGATGCCATGATGAAAGGTTCCTCTTTATTACCTACCTTACTAAGGTCCACCAATTTGAATCCTAACTCATCGGTTTGCACACCATTGTTCTTCATTCGACCCACCGACATTTAAAAACAGGTACTCTAAACTTCGTGTAATCAACCTCCCATATCTCTTCAATGATTCCAAAGTATGAAACTGATGCCATAACAGGGTTTTTATCTTTCGAACTAGAGAAATGCATGGACTCAGCGACGACCATAACCCCACTGTTTTGCATAGTACTTTTGTCATCCTGGGACTTTGTATAGAAGGAAAACTTATTGATATCGTACCCACTCCAGCATATGACATCAAAGTTAGGCCCCTGTGCTAGCCATTTTAATGTATCGAAGCGTACCATCCTTTGCAATTTTTTCTTTAAACCAGTTCAAGAAAGTCTTGTTATGCTTGTTCAAACACCATTTTTCATTCATTCTAGGGTAAGTTTCATTGATGATGCTTTTATGCTCACATAAGTATGGTTCAACCTCATCAGTGTTATTCAATATATACAAATGTGCTTGAAGCACTTCCTCCCGATCCATGCTCTTAACAGTGATACCTCGTGTACCCTTACCATCATATATTCCTTCGTGACGAGACTTCGGAAGCCCTACAGGTTCCGCTTCTGACATGTAGTCTGTACAAAACTCAATAGCTTCTTCTGCAACATACCTTTCAACAATAGATGCTTCGGGACGGTGTGGATTTTTCATATATCCTTTCAGGATCTTCATGTACCGCTCAACCAGTACATCCACCTTAAATAAACGAGACCGCACAATCTAATCTCCCTCACTAGATGAACAATCAAATGAACCATGATGTCAAAAAATGAAGGTGGAAAATACATCTCCAATTGGCACAAGACAATGGCTGCCTCATTTTCCAACTCATCCAAATTTTTAGTGTCAATGACCTTGCTACATATAGCATTGAAGAATAAGCATAACCTAGTAATGGCATGTCTGACTTTTTTAGGCAATATGTCACGAATGGCCACCGGTAGTAGTTGTTGCATCAAGACATGACAATCATGAGACTTTAAGCCAACTAATTTGAGATCTTTCATTGAGACAAGTCTTCTGATATTTGAAGAGTAATATTTGTGGCACTTTGACTCCCCGTAGACATTCACAGAAACTTCTTTTCTCTTTTTTTGATAAAGTATGACATGCTGGGGGCAAATAAGTCTTCTTATCCCCCACTTTAAGTGGAGCTAACTGCTCTCGTATACCCATCGCAACTAGATCCAGATGAGCATTCACACCATCCTTTGTCTTGCCTTGAATGTTGAGAAGCGTTCCGATTAAACTGTCACACATATTTTTCTCTACATGCATCACATCAATACAATGTCTTACATCAAGCTTGCACCAGTATGGAAGATCAAAGAAGATCGACCTCTTCATCCATATTTTCTTCTCGGTAGCCTTCTTCTAGGTCTTCCCATAGATAACATTAGTGTTGTTCACCTTGTCATAAACTTGCTCTCCAGTCAAGGCCACCGAAGCAATTTCATTCTCCGGAAGTCCATTGAAAGCTTTTCTTAATCTACGATAAGGATGATTACGTCGGAGAAATCTCCGATGCCCAAGGTAAATCGTCTTCCTTCCATGTTGCAGTTGATGGTAACATGTGCCTTCTTCACATATTGGACATGCTTTATGCCCCTTAACACTATACCCACACAGGTTCCCGTATGCTGGAAAGTCATTGATGGTGCAAAATAACATGGCACGCAATCTGAATGTCTCACGGCAATACCCGTCAATCACATCAACGCCTTCATCCCACAACATTCTCAAGTCTTCAATCAAGGGACTCAGATAAAGATCAATATCATTTCCTGGCTGTTTAGGACCCGAAATCATCATACTTAACATAATGTATTTGCGCTTCATGCACAACCAAGGAGACAGGTTGTAAATTACAAGGAGAACAGGCCATGAACTATGAATACTACTTAAGTTTCCATATGGATTCATTCCATCGGTAGCAAGTCCAAGCCTGAGGTTTCTGGGCTCATTGCCGAAATCCGGAAACAAACTATCAATTCTCTTCCATTGCAAAGAATCGGCCGGATGGCGAAGCTGTCCATCACACTTCCTCTCATCTGCATGCCATCTAATGTTCTTTGCGTCATTTACATTAGCAAACAATCGCTTGAACCGCGGAATCACGGGAAGATACCATAACACCTTCGTAGGAGGACCTTTGGTGACCACATCACAACTAGAATCACCATCCTTCACTTTGTAGCATGATACCCCATGAACGCGCTGTCGCCACGCGCCAAAAAGAACGAGCGATTATTAAAATAATGTAGTATAGAGCGACAACTCGGATATCGTCTCTCAAGGACTCTTAGGTGTTGTCATTATTAACAGAAAATCAAAAGTTAGTTTTGGGGGTTTTGGATTGAAATAAAATAAAGAAAACAAAACAAAGAAAACAAAGTAGTTAAAGAGAATAGCAAATAAACTAAAGACGATTAACCTACTGTTCTCGGGTTCCCACTATCATTGGTTCAAGCAAATCCAAGCCCTATGCAGATTCTAAACCCTTTCCGATTGTAGCATCAATTTACAAGCGAAATCAATACTACGAGACATATATTCCTATTCCCGAATTAAGCAGACGGGGTGAAGCACTCATGAACTAAGCGAACATGATTGAACACACGCGAATTAAGCAAACGCGATTATATATAGGAACATACAATCATCGAAATAAATCAATACTAATCCTATACATATCTGAATTAAGCAAACAGAAACATATAGAACAATACTGAAAAGGAATAGCAGTTCAAATAGGAAATACAGAACCTCAAGTGTAATAATGGAAACCAATCCCAGTAGATTAATCTAGGAGACTAGCTCTCCATTACAAAAGGAAAACAAAACATATCTAAGAAAAGAAGACAAACTACTACTACTGCCTAAGAACTAGCCAAAACTGGCTAACTCTCTGACTAACCCTTCAGTTCTGCCTAAGACAGGCTTATATACAACTTATGGACTACGCTGACTCGCGAGGCGAATGATGACTCGCGAGGCGAATCTTCAACTTTTGGTATTCTCGCGAGGCGACGCACGACTCGCGTGGCGAGGAATGGAAAGGTCATGACTTCTGGGCTTCAGTCTCGCGAGGCGAGGATTGGATTCGCGAGGCGAACTCTTCAAATTCCAAACTATAACGCCCGTGACCTTTCACACGGGTAAACCGTGATGCTTTCTGACTTCCAGGATCGCGGGGCGAATCAAGTCTTCGCGGGGCGAGACAGAATGGTTGGCAATTTCTGGAACAGTCACCTTCTGCTTCGCGAGGCGAACATCCTTCTCGCGGGGCGAGAAACTCCAGAATTATTCCTCTTTATTTGCCTGAAAACATAAAATAGAATAAGTATTTTATTTAACTCTAAATCAACTAAATTAACTTAAAAACACTTTACAGACTCAAAATCTTACTTAAGGGCAATCAAGTCTAATTTGGGTGAAAATGATATAAAATTAGCACAAAGCCATGGTCTTTACTAGTTATAAAACCAGTCAACCAGAGGCTCATCAAAATACCCCAAACTTAAACTTTGCTTGTCCCCAAGCAAACTATAACTTAAAAACTTAAAAAGACTCAAGACCTGCAAAACATGGCAAGCTTAAGGATTCAATCAACCTTGCACAAATTTCAAGCAATATTTCAAAAGATTTTTTCTTCCAATGTTCCCCCCTTTCAAGCAAAGTAATCCCCACAATCATTTATTCTAAACAATTGAGAATTTCATCATTCAAACAATCATTAATCTAAGCAGGGGATCCAAGTCACACATACAAGGGAGATCACCAAGTTCAAACAACTGCCTTCCTCACAAGGGAAATTTGTGTTCACTCATTCGCTCAGTTTGTGTCAGGCTAACATTTCACTCAATTTTCACTTTTAAGAGCACTTCCTATAAATTTGATTTTCATCTCAAAATGGTTCCCACAGAAAACATGCAAGCAACATCAAAAGGTCTTTTATGGGTTGTAATGGGGCCTGGCTAAGGGTAGGATATACAAAGGTACTAGGCTGAGGACCCTAGGAACTAAGAGAGCATGAACAGTATTTACACTTTGAAATTAAACTCAAGTTCCTTTTCTCATTTTTCTTTATGCCTTGGGTGACTACAGCCCTTTATTTTCTAATACTTTTTTTTTTCATTTTTACACTTTTTTTTTTCATTCTTTTTTTTTTCTTCATTTTTTTCTTTTCTTTTTCCCAATCCAGAATAACATGTCACACCTTGTAGCCACCCCAAACTTAGTTTCTTGCACCCATTCTAAGATTCCATGCTCTCCTAATCCTAAGATCGGGTTAACATGGTTTTCCAGATTTTTGGGCTTATAACATTAGGTTATCAAGAATTAACAGGCTAATGAGGCTCAAAGGGGCTAACTAAGGAACATGCATTAGGAATGGTTATTTTAGGCTAAGTAGTTATTTACAAAGAAAATGCCTAAATCATCTGAAGCAAACACATAATCATGCAAACCAAAAAGAGATTCAAGCAAATTCAGGAAAGTGCAATCAAAAGTGATTTCTCACAGTTTAAAACATGTTGGAGGCTCAAAACCTCACCTGGACATTATTTGCAAATTGTTTGACAGAGATTCTATCCCTAGTGTGTGCTTCCTATCACCCCAAACTTATCATAAATCATGTCATCATAACAAAATCTCAAAGTTCAGTTTTCAATCACATGGGGATCAATTTTTCAAAAATTTTTCATATCCTAGGGGGAAAACAGTCAAAACATATTATGCAATCAATCTATGCACATTCAACCAAATCCATCAAACTTGCCAATACCAGACTCAACACAACTCCCGAGCTTCTCAAATTATTCAGGAGCTTTATTGAAAACAAAACAGAAATAAAGCAAGGAAAAGAAAATTAAAAAGAAGAGGGTTAAGAAAACTCATTAAGGCGGTTCCACCAGGATCCCATTGCTTGTAGCATAAGGCCCACGTGATGGACAAAGATTGGAAGCTCATTCCATGCTTCCCTAACTCGCAGCCTTGATGTGGGGGTGAGCATTTGACAATTATGATGACTTCGCCGAGTGCGGCGGACTTCTCACTCCCCTTCGGGTCACAGCTGACCTCTTTATCTACAAAGTCTCCCCAATAGAAGTGGGGCTCAACCTCTTGAACCGACCATGGTACAAAATCCAAGGGTGCAAAATCCAGAGCTTTTGGTTCCACAGGAGGAGGTGGCAAACAGTTAGCTGGTGTCTCCGGTGCTGCTTCAACTTCTGCAAGGTCTTCATCCACTGCACTAACAAAGTTATCACCTGCTATACATGCAGAAATTTCAGCACACACCACACAAAGGTTAGAGTTAGTAGAGTCAGTACATATATCACAATAAAATGAACAGAAAAGTTTTGAATGTCTGGAAATTCAGCAATTAATTCATCCACCCCATTACTTTTAACACATGCATCTGTTTTAATTGAATCATCTACTTCCAAAGGTTCTTCGTCATCCTCAGGTACGGGGAAGCAGATGTCCTCCTGATCCTCCTTATCCTCATTTTCTGTGTTTCCTGAACAGTATAAAGCTGCATAACAGTGTATACACAAAGCAGTGCCACCATCACAATAACAATCAGTACATGAATTAGAATCAGGGGATTCAACACTCAGTTCATCAATAGAAACATTATCAACATTATCATCAGAAGTGTCTTCAAGGGGCTGTGGAGTTAGCATTGCAGCCGAGTTGGCGGTAACTTGATCAATTAGAGCGGACAACTTCTGAGATTCAGCTTGGCTCCTCTGGTATTCAGCCTCCATCCTCTGTTGGAATTCAAGATTGCTCGCCTCCATCATCTGTTGAATTTCGAGAAAGTTTGCTTCCATTTGTGCATTCATTTGCTTGATCAGGTCCTCCAGTGAAGGTTCGGAAGGTGTAGAGGTGGTCACTTGGGGAGGGTTCGGTGGTGGTGCCAGTGGTAACATCAGTTGTGAGTCTCCATACCAAGGGTTTAGATAGTTTCCCCAGCTCAACAGGAAGGCTTCCTTCAAATCAAACCAGCTTGAGATGGAATGCTCATCAAGACAATACAACCAATCTCTTGCAGCACCTTCAAGTGAGAACTGGAAAGCTTCCATCTGAATGTGATCTTCTGTTATTCTTGAAGGTCTCAACATTATAGAACAAGCAATCTGGAATTTCCTCAGATGCTCCTGCGGATTTTCACCTGCAAAACCACTAAACCTTGGCAACCAGTGTGATAAACCAAGAAAATCAGGAAAATATATGCATGGTGGTTGCTCATAGTAAGCATTAGGCATGTAATTTCGCATATAACTATCCATGGGGGGTGCTAAAATTCACAACCAGACAATGCAGACAAAATTAATTAGCAAAGAGATTTTTTTTTTAAATTTATTTTCTGCTAATAACAACAAACCAGAGTCCCCGGCAACGGCGTCAATTTTTGAACGCGCTGTCGCCACGCGCCAAAAAGAACGAGCGATTATTAAAATAATGTAGTATAGAGCGACAACTCGGATATCGTCTCTCAAGGACTCTTAGGTGTTGTCATTATTAACAGAAAATCAAAAGTTAGTTTTGGGGGTTTTGGATTGAAATAAAATAAAGAAAACAAAACAAAGAAAACAAAGCAGTTAAAGAGAATAGCAAATAAACTAAAGACGATTAACCTACTGTTCTTGGGTTCCCACTATCATTGGTTCAAGCAAATCCAAGCCCTAAGCAGATTCTAAACCCTTTCCGATTGTAGCATCAATTTACAAGCGAAATCAATACTACGAGACATATATTCCTATTCCCGAATTAAGCAGACGGGGTGAAGCACTCATGAACTAAGCGAACATGATTGAACACACGCGAATTAAGCAAACGCGATTATATATAGGAACATACAATCATCAAAATAAATCAATACTAATCCTATACATATATGAATTAAGCAAACAAAAACATATAGAACAGTACTGAAAAGGAATAGCAGTTCAAATAGGAAATACAGAACCTCAAGTGTAATAATGGAAACCAATCCCAGTAGATTAATCTAGGAGACTAGCTCTCCATTACAAAAGGAAAACAAAACATATCTAAGAAAAGAAGACAAACTACTACTACTGCCTAAGAACTAGCCAAAACTGGCTAACTCTCTGACTAACCCTTCAGTTCTGCCTAAGACAGGCTTATATACAACTTCTGGACTACGCTGACTCGCGAGCCGAATGATGACTCGCGAGGCGAATCTTCAACTTTTGGTATTCTCGCGAGGCGACGCACGACTCGCGTGGCGAGGAATGGAAAGGTCATGACTTCTGGGCTTCACTCTCGCGAGGCGAGGATTGGATTCGCGAGGCTAACTCTTCAAATTCCAAACTGTATCGCCCGTGACCTTTCACACGGGTAAACCGTGATGCTTTCTGACTTCCAGGATCGCGGGGCGAATCAAGTCTTCGCGGGGCGAGACAGAATGGTTGGCAATTTCTGGAACAGTCACCTTCTGCTTCGCGAGGCGAACATCCTTCTCGCGGGGCGAGAAACTCCAGAATTATTCCTCTTTATTTGCCTGAAAACAGAAAATAGAATAAGTATTTTATTTAACTCTAAATCAACTAAATTAACTTAAAAACACTTTACAGACTCAAAATCTTACTTAAGGGCAATCAAGTCTAATTTGGGTGAAAATGATATAAAATTAGCACAAAGCCATGGTCTTTACTAGTTATAAAACCAGTCAACCAGAGGCTCATCACCCCACACCTGGGGCACTCGTGCATCTCTTCAAACTCTTTCCTGTACAATATGAAATCATTGGGGCAAGCGTGTATTTTGTTATACTCCATACCCATCGGACACAATATCTTCTTCTCCTCATAGTTTCGAGATGGCAATGTGTTGCCTTCTGGAAGCATTTCTTTCAACAACTCAAGCAATTCAGTAAAGCTTTTATCGCTCCACCCATTTCTCGCCTTCACATTGAACAATCTTAACACCGCTGACAACCGTGTGAAATTAGTGCACCCCGGATACAAAGCCACTTGCGCATCACTGCACAAAGTATGATACACATGTACGCGCCGAAAAGACTCTTGCCCAACATCACGGATCATGTCCTCTAGTCCATCGTCTATTTCCACGTCATCAACTTCCTCTCTATCCGACACCCTCGGCCTGTCTAACGATTCACCATGACATATCCATGTTGTATAACTCTTGCAAATCCCCTCACAAATAAGATGACCACGTATCTCCTCAGCTTCTAGTCGTCTCTCATTCAAACAGTTAACACAAGGACAATAAAACCTTCCGTTACCACTATCAGGAGCATTTGTTTTTGCAAACTGTAGAAAATCTTCCACTCCATTCTCATACTCATCACTTGTCCGTCTAGCATTCATCCAACCGCGATCCATGACTAAACCAATACCTTCGTACTTAGTCCAACATATTCATCAACCACTTCTTATGACAGGGTATGGCCCTATCCCATTCGAGAAGAAACTTTTTCAACATTCGGTTAACAGTTAGTCCTTAATTCTCATGCTCATACTCGACAAAATTTCGGCAGCATTTCCTTGCAGTCTCCGACGTACACTACTTGAACGCAATGACATCCACCACGATAAAGTATGCACCCGGAGAACGAAAGGAAATTTATCAATCCGAACTTTCATCAAGTATATAACATTAGAATCAATGAATAACTATTTTAACTGAATTAAGAAAAAGTTTTTTCCCAAACTGTCCAACTTTGGACAATTCAAGATCCAACACAATGAGCGGTACATTAAGCACATACACGTACGCTCATTAGTATTGCGTCTCAAACGGGAAACTAAGGCTTTACTAATTATTGTGGGCATATTCTCGAATCAAATAAATTTTCAAAAAAATACATTAAAACTCCAATGAAAGCTTTTCAGCCAAAACGTACCTTCTGAGAGACACGCCTAGTTGTTATTGTGCAAAGACAGCAGAGAAGTGAACAAAGCAGAGGCAGTAGCACTATGCAACGGAGTCAAGGACACTCCTCAAATCAAATCTGCAGTCTAGGAAAATAACACCTGTCAATTTCTTGTTCTGCAAATAGAGTAAGAAAGTTGGTCAGCGGCAATGATTGGTAGAAATGCTAAATGTTAGAAATGCTTAAAAATTTAGACAGGTTTGGCAACATCCGTGTGTGTGTGTAGCATGTAAAAATTTAGACAATTTGGAGAAGTTTTAACCAGAAGTAATAAAATTTGGTTCACCATAAATTAAAAGCAATACATGCATTCCTCATTGTTTATGTTCTTCACACCCAAGTTATACAATTTTAACACATTATAAACCACATAAGCAGGGTAATGGACCCATTAAAAGAAACCAGACAGTAATTGTAAAGGAGGAGGGAAAAAAGCTTCAAAAGTAACATGTCAATGTCGTGTTTAAAATCCTCATATGCATCTTTCTATTCATCACCAAGTCTTTACAGTTTGCACAATGCTGATTTTGCTTTTTCCATTCAATATGGATTCAACAATTAAAACAGTTGGCAATTAAAACTGTAATGATGTACTCAAATAAGTTACAAACACGTAAGTTTGAGCAATTTTCACCCATACATTTTGTAAGCTCAACAGCCAAGACTAAAAAACTAACAGCCCCAAGCATAGACTAGGTATAAAACTGTATAAACCTCCCCCAAAAAGAACACTATCCCCTGCCACCGTAAAACAGAACAATGTACAGGCAAAATCAGAAGGAAAAAAACAGCAAACCAAACAAACCAGTCCCAAATAGTGGTTATTCTGTTCAACATATTGGTATTTCAAAAAACCCACTTCCTTGATTATTAAAAACATTCATATTTCATTCTTCATGAACTTGAGATAGCTGACTTTTATGATAATGCAACTTTTATGTGGAAATACCTTTACTTGCTAATTTTATACTCTTAGAGGAGTTTATCCTAAAATAAGCATTCACTTGACTGCTAACGTTTTTGTGCTCCATGCCCTTGCTTGTGTTTAATATAGCCTTGCACTTTACACAGGTAAGGAGTGGCGGCAAAGGCAAATAAGGAAGATAACAGATCGAGTTTTTAACCATGTAAAGAATCCATCAGGAACAGCTAATAGAAATCATCCCCCCACACACAGCAAGTATACCAGATACACCAACCAGCAAGGTAACCACAACAGTAGCAAAACTAAAGTGAATCCAAGACAATCATGACCAACAGAAAGTAACCAAAACGCAGAACAGGAACATCAAGTATTTTCTACCTTTTGATGCACTCCAATGGACTCACACACGGAGATGAACTTCGAGGAGGAGATGAGGGAGGAGATGAACTTCGAGCTGGGGTTGCGTGAAGGAAGAAGCCGCGCGTTAGCAGAGGAGATGAACTTCGAGGAGGAGATGAACTTCGAGCTGATTGCGTGAAGGAAGAAGCCGTGCGTTAGCAGAGGAGATGAACTTCGAGGAGGAGATGAACTTCGAGCTGATTGCGTGAAGGAAGAAGCCGCGCGTTAGCAGAGGGAGGGAGTGTTTTGTGTTTTAGGGTTCAGAAATTGAAGAATGGGAGAGGGCGCGGAACACAAGGAGGGAAAGAGAAAAATTAGGAATATTACACATCGGTTATTAGAAAAACCGATGTGTTAACCATCTTATACACATAGGTTATGGTAAAACCGATGTGTAAACATTAAACTTTTAACTTCTGAATTTTTTTTTAATTTTATACATCGGTTAATAAAAACCGATGTGTAAAAGTAAAATTTTAATTTCTATTTTTTTTTCTTTATAATTTTATACATCGGTTAATTAGAAACCGATGTGGTTAATCACTATTTTACACATCGGTTCATATAGAACCGATGTTGAATGTTAAAAATTCTGACTTTAAATTTTTTTAATTTTAATTTTAAACATCGGTTAGAAATAACCGATGTGGAAACGTTTTACACATCGGTTATTCTCTAAACCGATGTGTAATACTTTGGTTTTAATTTCAAAAATGCCACCGCTTCGTTTTACACATCGGTTTCTAATAAACCGATGTGTAAACTCCAATGTAGAATCCCTTTTCTGCACTAGTGTTATGCCATAAGTGTTTAAAGAAAAATAAAAGAAAGAATCACGAGAGTATTCGAATAATGAAAAACAGCGGAGAGAGTGTTTAGTCTTATGATAATTTCATAAGTTTCTCCCAGTGACTTATGAAAATAAATCAAAAACTCCTTATGGGACGACATAAGTTATTTTTATAAATTCTATCAAATACACTGCATAAAAACTTATGTCACCAGATAAATCAAAATGAGCTTAAATAAACTCTTCAAAACACCAATGGAATGTATCAATAAGTATGACGCATTTCACCATTTGCAGCTTTTTCCTACTCTGATATTAAACCGATCGTTTTAATATTTAGGATTAGATTAGAGTACTCCGATTTTTTAGTTAATTTTAAATTATTAAACTTTGAACTTAAATGAGTTTTTTTTTTTTGACTGGCAACTTAAATGAGTTAAATCCTTATATATCTCATTATATAACACATTAAGTCGGCCACTAACAGTCTACAAACAGAGTGGGAAATAAATAAATAATAATTAAATATAGTGGTTTGGTTCGGATATTCCGAACCAATAGAGGTTGGGTTTGTTTGGTTTGTTCCGGGTTTGACTCAAACTTGCAAAAAATGGAACAAATTTAATTGATTTGAGTTTATGTAGGATTCATCAAATTATTAGTTGTTGCACTCCTAATGACGGACCGAATGCACCATGAGCATGGGGGGAAATTTCCTGCACTGGCTTTTGCTTGTCACGAGTCACAACTGCTTTTGAAGGGTGCATATCGTTGATGGATTGGGCTTGGCTTTGAACTTCTTAACTTGAATTTAACCCAGAACTGAAAATTTGGCTCCTTCCTTAACCATGTACGTAAATCCACTAGTCCAGCTCCTCCCCCAATAGTCCATTCCAATTCCACAAGCCCACTACACTCCCAATATTAATAAAAAAAATGAGAATTGTCAAAATAATCTCCGCTAGTCTAGTTCGCCAAAAAATTAAAATATCACATTTCATATTTTTTTTATCTGGATTTAATTGGTATGTACTGTTAATATAAAGAATTTTTACACATTTAACCAATCAGAAATTACTACATAAGTGAAAATATTTGACTCTTAACCTTACTATCTTAAAAGTCATTAATACTATGATTTTTGATTGGTTGACGGTGTAACTAATTTTATATAAAAAAAAAACACATTATACACCCATCTATTATTAGGTCTAACAACCGAGTGAATGAAGAAACCAAAAATAATGGGCCACTCAGGCCCACTTAGCTGCTGGCCCACTTAGCTGCCTCTGTACTCTTTCCCCTTGATGTATAAATAACACTATCTGTAGCCTTTAACTTTTGAATGAATGAGAGCATATTTTCTCAGCATCTTACATTCCAAATTCTCTCAGTTTTGTCAAGTTAATCATGGGTTCTTTCAATTCTGTTATGGTATCAGAGCTTCTCCTTTAGGAGGAGCTCTGCTGCGCCATTCAGATCTGTCCTGGACCTGTTCTTATCCGTTCTGCATACTTCTCATTTCATCTTCTTCTTCTTCTTCTTCTCATTTCTCATTTCAATTTCTCAGCGAAAATGCCTCCAAAACAAACTGGCGGAGCATCAAATCAGAATCAATATGCTGATCCTTCACAAAATCCTCTCTCGCCATACTACATTGCAGCTGGAGAACACAATGTCACTTCCTTAGTGAATCCAGTTCTGCACGGAACCAAGAACTACCATGCCTGGGCGCGATTGATGAGGAAAGCTCTTATCACTAAGAACAAGATCAAGTTCATAGACGGCTCGATTCCATTCCTTGACAAGTTCGATCCTAGCTACGAAGCATTTGAGCGCTGCAACAATTTAGTTCACTCATGGCTGATTAATTCAGTGAGTCCTTCAATTTCTCGAGGCATAGTGTACATTGAGAGCTCTCACAAGGCATGGAGTATACTCAAGGAGCGATTCTCTCAAGGAGACTCGATAAGAGTAGCACAACTGAATCAACAGACCTACTTCTCCAAGCAAGGTGCTCAATCATCCTGATTACTTCACGCATTTACTTGGTATTTGGGAAGAACTTGATAACTATAGGCCAATTCCTGATTGTAAATGTACAAATAAATGTACCTTTGATGCAATTCAAGATCTGTTGAAATATAAGGAAGATGATTGCGTTATTAGATTTGTTACTGGTTTGAATGAGGAGTTTGCTATGGTAAGGTCTCAGATTCTCATGATGGAGCCCTTACCACCTCTAAATAAAGCATTCTCTATGGTAGTACAATTTGAGAGACAAAATGGACCGTGTTCAGAAGAAAATGAAAGTTCTGTTCTGGTTAATGCTGTTGATGGAAGGAAACCACAAGGTTATGGCCGTGGGAGATGTTATAACAATAAGATCTGTACATATTGTGGCAGGACTGGCCACAAAGTCGAAACATGCTATAAGAAGCATGGATTTCCACCAGTTTTTCAGAGGTGGAAAGGAGGTAATGCCTCAGTAATTTGTCTCATAATACTGATGAATTGGATTCGAAATTTGATGATGCAGTGATCACTAAGGAATTCAAGGATTCCAAGGAGCCACCAGCACCTGCTGTGATCACTCAAGATGATTACAAAGCCTTAATGACTTTGCTGAAGACATCACTTCAGAAACCTGCTGAAAATGCAAAGGAAGCACACGCTATCAACAACATTAGTTCATTCACTCATTCAAGAGGATTTGGCCAAGCCTCCTTTGCAGGTATTTCTGTTTGTAATTCAGTAAAGAGAAGTAGAGATGTTTGGATTATTGATTCTGGAGCATCGAATCATATATGTTGTTCCTTGGATTGGTTTAATAGCTATAAGCAAATAGATCCAATCACTATACAGTTGCCTAATGGAAATGTTAGTAAAGCTGATATTTCAGGAGAAGTGAAGCTTGGAACCTCCATTGTTTTGCATAATGTCCTTTATGTGCCTCTGTTCGCCTTCAATTTGGTATCTATATCCAAGTTAACTTGTGACTCAAATATGTCTTTTACTTTCTGTGATGAAGGTTTCTCCATTCAGGATTCGAAGAAGAAGATGATTGGTTTGGCTAAGTTGATTGATGGCCTTTACTAACTGAATACTTCTCAGAAGATATGCAATAAAGAGATGGTACAAGTGTCTAAATGCAATTATGCTATTTGTAATAATTCTGCTTTAATTCCAGAACCAGCCCTGTGGCATTTTAGGCTGGGGCATGCTTCCTTGCCTTTGATACAAAAATTGTCTTCTCAAATTCCTTATGTGAGAATTGTAATAGGATTGGCATTTGTGATGTATGCTATTTTGCTAAACAAAGAAGAACTCATTTTGCTGTTAGCAAGAGTAGGGCATTGCAGCCCTTTGATTTAATTCACTTAGATATATGGGGACCTTATTCCGTTACTTCAGTGCATCATCACAAGTATTTTCTCACAATTGTGGATGACTTCAGTAGATTTACTTGGATAGTTCTTTTGAAAGGAAAATTTGAAGTACAAAATCAGGTTCAGAAGTTTGTCCTCATGGTTGAAACTCAATTTGGAGCAAAGGTTAAGCAAGTAAAGACAGACAATGGGCCTGAGTTTTCGTTACCACAGTTTTATTCTGCATAGGGGATCCTACATCAAACTAGTTGTATTGCTTCTCCTCAACAAAATGCTAGAGTTGAAAGGAAGCATCAACATATTCTGAATGTAGCTAGAGCACTCCTTTTTCAGTCCAAACTGCCCAAAAGATATTGGTGCTATGCAGTCCAACATGCTGTTTTCTTGATCAACAGAGTCCCCTCCAAAGTAATTGAGTACAAGACTCCTTATGAGCTGTTCCATGGTCACATTCCTGATTTGTCAGACTTGAAGACTTTTGGTTCGCTTTGTTTTATGTCTACTCATGCTGGATCTCCACATACCAAGTTTGACTCTAGAAGTCAGAAGTGCTTATTTCTTGGTTACAAGCCTGGAACCAAGGGTTATGTTGTTTTAGAGTTGCAGACGCACACCATCCATACCACTAGAGATGTTATATTTCATGAATTGATTTTCCCTTACTCCACCAACACTGCCACCAATCATTGGCAGTATACTGAGCCTACTACTAACTTCCCTGACACACCATCTTCCTCACCACCCGAGCCAACCTCACTAATCACACCACCACATGAACCTGATTCCATTCCCTCTCCACGCCCTCCTTCTATCCCACCACCACCTAGACAATCCACCTGAACCACACATCCACCATCCTACTTGGCAGATTATGCTTGCAATTCTGCTACTCAGTGCAGCACTGCACATCCAATTTCCAAATTTCTTTCCTATGACCACATCTCTCCATCTCACACAGCCTACATCCATTCCATTCAAACCCTTACAGAACCTACCTCTTATTCAGAAGCAAGCAAGCATTCTTGCTGGGTTGAGGCTATGCAAACTGAGTTTCGTGCTTTAGAGACCAACCGGACTTGGGAAATTGTTGACATACCTGAAGGTGTCATTCCTATTGGTAATAAATGGGTTTACAGGATAAAGAGGAAATCTGATGGTTCCATTGAAAGATTTAAAGCTCGCTTGGTAGCCAAGGGCTACACTCAAACGGAGGGCCTAGATTACTTTGAAACTTTCTCCCCGGTAGCTAAAATAACTACTGTTTGGACTGTCTTAGCCTTGGCTGCCATCAACCATTGGCATGTTCACCAACTTGATGTAAACAATGCTTTTCTTCATGGGGAACTCCATGAAACTGTGTACATGACCATACCTCAAGGTTTCCCCACTTCTCATCTAAACAAGGTGTGCAGGTTGCTGAAATCTTTGTATGGACTGAAACAGGCTAGTAGATCATGGTTTGAAAAACTCACTGCTATCCTCACACAAAGTGATTTTACTCAAGCACCATCAGACCACTCTTTGTTTATCAAGAAGTCATCCAATGCGTTTACAGCTCTTATCGTCTATGTAGATGACATTGTCCTTGATGGTACTTCATTGCTCGAATTTCACTCTCTTAAATCCACTCTCCATCAAGCATTTGGCATCAAGGACCTAGGCCAACTGAAGTTCTTTTTGGGCCTTGAAGCAGCACACTCATCTAAGGGCATTTTCCTATGTCAACGGCAATATTGCTTGGATCTTCTTATTGACACTGGATTTCTTGGAGCAGACCTGTTAATACTCCTCTTGAGCCTGGCTCCCATTTATTCCAGGACGATAGTGGGTCATTTCCTGATGTTCCAGCTTATCGAGGCTGATTGGGCGCCTTCTTTACCTCACTACTACTCGGCCGGATATCTCATTTGCTACTCAGCAATTAAGTCAATTCCTCTCTTGCCCCACTAATACTCACTACAAAGCCGCGCAATATGTCCTCAAATACCTCAAAGGTTCTCCTGGCCGTGGCTTGCTCTTCCCACGCAGCTCTGCCATTACTCTGTCTGGTTTCAGTGATGCGGACTGGGCTGGTTGCCCTGACACTAGGCGCTCTATTAGTGGTTTCTGTTTCTTCATTGGCAATTCTTTGGTTAGCTGGAAATCTAAGAAACAAACAACCGTGGCATGATCTTCCTCTGAAGCAGAGTATCGGGCCCTGGCTTTTGGTTCTTGTGAGCTTAAATGGATCACTTTCCTCCTTCGAGACCTCCATGTTGTATGTTCCAAGCCTGCCGTGCTTTACTGTGATAACAAAAGTGCCTTATACATCGCTACGAACCCAGTCTTTCATGAGCGTACAAAGCACCTTGATATTGACTGTCATGTGGTGCGTGAACGCCTCAACTCAGGCCCTCAAGCTTCTGCCAATACCTTCCTTGGATCAGCTCGCAGATCTCTTCACTAAGTGCCTTCTTCCAAAACTCTTCACCAAGTTCCTCTCCAAGCTGGGTTTGTCAGACATCTTCCAATCCTCAGCTTGCGGGGGGGGTAAAACCTAGTGAATGAAGAAACCAAAAATAATGGGCCACTCAGGCCCACTTAGCTGCTGGCCCACTTAGCTGCCTCTGTACTCTTTCCTCTTGATGTATAAATAACACTATCTGTAGCCTTTAACTTTTGAATGAATGAGAGCATATTTTCTCAGCATCTTACATTCCAAATTCTCTCAGTTTTGTCAAGTTAATCATGGGTTCTTTCAATTCTGTTAAGGTCAACTGCTTGGGATTATTTAATTTTTCCACATATATATTTATATTTCTCTCTCAAAATCCATTGTGAATTAATAATAGGAGCAAACAAAAACTACCTTTACACAGCGGAAGCAACCAAACAATTTGAACTTTGAAGCACACATATAGATGACCCTACCATATTTCAAAGAACCAAACAAAAGAAGGAACTAATGGTTCCTTTGCTTCATTGCTCTTTGCTCTATTAAATTTCAAAGAACAACAATAGACCCAAAAGCAAAGTGACCCTTTACTTTATAAATCCATTAATCTATCTCTGCCTCCCTCCCTTTTCTCCTCCCACCTATTTATAACCGAACAAGATTACACTGTCCCAAAAAAAATGGTATCTCGATATCTTCCACCAACCAAAGGTTAGGGAAGTATTAATAAGTTATGATTTTATTTTATTAAGTGACAATTTATTATTCGTCAGGGACGAGGAATGTGACAGGAGATCTACATCCTTTATAACCATCCCATTCCCCCTCTCTCCTATCCAGCTGTCCCTTGTTTCAAGGTTCTTCATGTATGTCTCCATATATATTTTATTTCTAGTATTCTGATTATTTTGGATTAATTTTCTCCTACAGATTCTGCATTTCCTTTTTTTGCATACATACTTTCGAGTTCATAGATTATATATAAATCGAGATGGGTCGTGTTAAACTGGATATAAAGAGAATAGAGAACGTGACGAGTAGACAAGTTACATTCTCAGGGTAGAAATGTCCTCATCAAGAAAGCTTATGAGTTATCTATCCCATGTGACATTGATATTGCCCTTATTTTGTTCTCTCCATCTGGCCGTGTCAACCACTTTTTAGATAGAAGGAGGTGCGCATCTTCTCCATCATATATACATTATTGTTTACTTCTTGTGCAAATGTTGTATTTCAAATTCCTTAATCAATTTCCTTAATTTACCTGCATTTGTTTTCTAATATGCAATGATGTGTATGATCCGTCATTGGCATTGCCTTTCTGTTTAGATATGAAATCTCTCCTTCACTATTGTAAAAATCACACCCCGGAGGCAAACCTTCTCGCAATTCATTAACCTTCATCTTGCCAGTAAGCGCCTCACATTGCTTCTTCAAGAGTTTGTTCTGTTCAAGAATAGCCTCTAAGGATGCCACACTGATTCCAGAAGCATTAGAAGAAGTGCCCATGTTGCGGTTGTAATCATTCCTTGACATCTTCTCTAATAAAGCCCAAACATCCTCTGTTGATTTGCAAGAAAAAGAACCGCCAGCTGCGGCATCACAATTCATATGATAGTGACCCTTTAACCCATTAAAGAAGTGTTGCACTTTGGAGATTAAGCCAAAGTAGGAAGAAAGACATCTCCTCAAAAGCACATTATACCTCTCCCAAGCTTCATTGTAGGACTCATCATCATGTTGCTTGAAGGAAATGACGGCTATCTTTAACTGTGCCGCTTTCTGAGGATGAAAGTATTTTGTGAGGAATTTCTGAGCCATTTTCTCCCAAGTGGTGATGTTAGCACGAACCAAATGCAAGTCTAACCAATTGCGTGCTCTATCCTGAAGAGAGAAAGGGAATAGTCGCAATCGTTAGGCATCATCTGAAACTCCTGGAGCCTTGAACATGTCACATATCTCTGTTAGACTAAATGACTTAGAGATTTTGATATATGACAAATACAACTTAATGTGTATGCAAGTGTTTTAGTATCAAATAGCAAAGATAGGTATCAAGCAGTGATCAACACGTTCAGTGAGCAATTAAAGGAGAATATTCAAGAAAGAACTTGAAGAAATCAAAAGAGCTACATGGAGGAATCAAAGAGCAAAGACAAATATCAAAGAATCATCAAGACAAGAGCTTAAAGGAGAAATTATATTTAAGTCTTAGATGATTTGTAAGAGATGAAATCTCTTATTCACAAATAGCTCATTTGAAAAGATGCATGAAGAAAATCAATTTTCATAACCTGCATTAAAATGAATAAGTTTTCGTTAATGAAAAAGATTTTTGGAAATAAGAAGTGCTCATCCAAAGCGGTCGTCCAACACTAAAGGAATACAAGCGCTCGTCCAAACATAAGTGACAGAAGCGCACGTCCACTAAAGTGATACAAGCGCTCGTCCAAAGTAGAAGTGCTCGTCCACTAAAGTGATACAAGCGCTCGTCCACTAAAGTGACATAAGCGCTCATCCACTAAAGTGACAGAAGTGCTCGTCCACTAAAGTGATACAAGCACTCGTCCACTAAAGTGACAGAAGTGCTTGTCCACTGAAGTGATAGAAGTGCTCGTCCACTAAGGTGACAGAAGCGCTCGTTCACACAAGTCTTTGGACTTGATAAGATCTTAATGAGAAGATGCGTCCAATGATGTGTCATATGGAGCTCGTCTGCTAGCTCGTCCGATATAAAATCTTAAATTCAAAATGGCTAGATGGACGCAGTTATTTTCAAGATGGATGCGAATTCTAGAAGAACCATCAGAATCTTATTTCAAGAACCAGAATCAAGAAAACAGATTCTGTTAATCAGATCCAAATCTGTTTTGATTGATCCCAACGACTATAACTTGTTTTCTATATAAAGAGGGATCAAAGGAACACTTTTACATAACAACGAATATAACTTATCGAATACAATACACATATCATTCATCATCTTTCTTGAGCTTATTGTGAAAAGAGTATTTCGTTCTCATAAGTGCTTCAATTTGTTTATCTGACTATTGAGAGTTAGGAATCAATTTTTCGTTTTTATTTGACTGTAAAGAGAGAGGGAGTCTCTCTGAGTGATTAGGGTGAGGTATCCCTAAGGAAGAACATTGAGGCTCTTCACAAGAGTGTGGTATCTCGAGGTGAAGGAGTGCTCTGTGGTGTAAAGGTTTTTCAAGCTACCTGGCTAAAGCTTGTGTGTTAGTGTGTGAAATCCCACAGGTGGAGTGTGGACTGGATGTAGGTCACAGTGGAGGTGACTGAACCAGGATAAATCTGGTTGTATAGTATCTCTAAACTCAAACTCCTTTACTTTCTGTTTATGATCAAGAACCTGTGATTTTGATGTTTAAAGTTCAATTTCTGTTCTTGATCTATATAAATTGTATTGAAAACCAGAGTCTGATTGTAATCAAGTCTGTGTTATCTGCGCTCAAAACTGAGTTGATCAAAATCATTCTTGATTGCTGAAACTGAACTAATACTGAAACTGAAACCTGCAAGTTTGTTCTTGATTGTTAATGCTTGTATCTGAAACTTGCATAACTTGTTATTAATCTTTAAAAGTTTAATCAGTTTCTGTATTTCGTTATTATTGAGTTTTGAACCCGAACATATTCTCTGAATTAATTCTGAATCAATCTTTCTTATCCTCATCACCTTCCAATTCAAAATTTTATATAAACCCTTCATTGATTTTGTAAAAGATCCTGAGGACACATATCCGCAACTCTGATTTGAAAAGTTTTGTGAAAAAGTTTTAAGAGGGAGATATTTTAAGAAAACTCAATTCACCCCCCCTCTTGAGTCGTTGAAGCCAAAACAACAATCTCCAAGAAGTTAGCAATATGCCTGTGAGGATCTTGGTGTGCACTCCCATTAAATTGATCTCTTTGCACCTGATTGAGAGTTAATTGCTTCATCTCAAAAGAATTGGCCGTGATGGGAGGCCTAACAACACTAGAGGTACAATCATCCAAGTGAGGAAGATTGTACTCATAGAAAGGCTTGTAGGGTGGAGGATCTCCCTCCGCCATCCCTTCAAGATTGATGAGGGTGTTTGCTTCACGCCTCTTTTTCTCTCTTAGTTCCTTCCTTAACCTCTTCACGATCTTTGTAATTTCTGGGTCGTATAGCAAGTTTTCCTGTGGAATGGTACCTCGCATACAACAAAAAAAAACAAGGCAAGACCAAGTGGGATCAAAGAAGTAACAGATATAAAAATGCAGAAAATAAAAATAAAAATTGCTTAATAAAAAAGAATTAAATTTTCTAAAAATTAGGAACATTGGTTGTACCAATCCCCGGCAATGACGCCAAAAACATGTTGCGAATCCGGCAAGTGTATCGGTTCGTTGCAAGTAATAAAAACACGGTAAGAAATACCAAGGTCGAACACAAGGATTGAGAGACCAATTTAACCAAATCTTTAAAAAGAAATTCAATTCGTTTGACCAAGTAATAACAGTAAGTTGAGAAGAGAGAGAGAGATCAAGTAACAAGAATTTATCTAAAACAATTATCCAAAATCGCTAATCGTAACAACAAGATTCAAATAGATGATTAAAACTTCTAAGGTCACGAATCCGCCTACCTAATCATGCAAGCTACCCAAGTGATGATATTCTATTTCCTATGTTCAATTTCATTGTCAACCGAGACCCCCAAATTCTCCTAAAGACACTACCAATGCTCTAAATGACGTATCTAAATTGTAAATTAATTACCTACCAAGTCTTATAACATACAGTTAGATTATATTAAGGTTTTGTTCCTTGTGTGGTTGCACCAATCTCCTACCCACTACCAATGCAATATTCAACTGGTGTTCCTAATTCAAGTCCTAAGTGCGAATCACCTACCTAGTCTCATCACGCCAACAAGTTAATCAAGGGCCCTTTTAATTAACACAACAAACGCAGAATGAATAAACAAGAATTGAGTTAAGGAAAAGAATACATCACATTGAAATTCGTTATGCCATCAAGGGTGGCTTCATCGTTACCCTAGAATAGAGGATTAGTTCCTTATGGAGACTAAAACAACAATCAAATAATTGATAGGATTCATCCTTAAAGAAACTGAAATACAACTCACTACACAACTCTAAGAAAACTAGGATTGCAGCCAATATCAAAGCTCTACAATCTGACCTAAAACAAGCTATATATAATGGGCTGGGTCTGCACGCACTCGAGGGGCGAGTAGGGGCTCGCGAGGTGAGCCTTAAGTTTGGCGCCAATTCAGATTTGGATTCTTCGCGAGGCGAGACAAAGCTCGAGGGGCGAGCCTAAATGCTCTTCAATTTCCCATGCCTGGCTCGCGAGGCGAGTACTGCCTCGCGAGGCAAGAGTGAATGACTGCCTGCTCCTGCTTAATATACTCCTCTGGCTCGCGAGGCGAGCATCTGTTCGTGAGGCGAATCAGCCAAAATTCTCTTTTTACTTGTTTTCTTCAATTTCCCAGCTTCCTTAAGCTTCACTTTTAACCTGAAACATAAAAGTAGCATTTTAATGCTTTATTGACTCAAAATTAACTAAGATTTCCTAAAAACTAACTAAGAGACTCAAAGTGTTGCTTAGGGACAAAAGAAGTCAAATTCGGGTGATTAGCGAGGTTAAATCACTCAATTAGCATAAAAACCTTAGCCTTTCTAGCTTTACAACTAGATAAGCTGGAGGCTTATCATGCTTCTTCGAGGAAGCGGTATCTTAGGTTTACCTATAGGTAGTGCTTTTCTCATGAAGCATTAACGCCTTTCGTCTTTTTTTCAATAGCGTTTTAGAGAGAAAGCTATTGAATGTGCTCCATTTATTGTATAATCTGGTGTAGTGTATGTTCTTATTTTATCAAATGTTTAATGCATTAGATAATGTAACACCCCGACTTTTAGCTGTTTTCTAATATCTAAAATTTATATAATTATGTTTATATTTTTATCTGAGACTTAGAAAATTATTTTAAATAAACTGGGTTTACCACTCAATCCTACTTGAATGTAGGAAGCTAAGATTAAAATTTAGGTTGGAAAGTCAGGCAAAACCCGGCCCGTGAATTCCATTGACAGTATGATAATACTGCTCAAAAGACCTAATTTTAATTCGTGAACGAAAGACTTAAGTTTAGTATTTTATTTTCTACAATTCTGTATTTTTAGAATTTTTTTCAGAAAAAAATAAAATAATTTACGTATTACGGGCGGAGCGCGTAATCAGGTAGACGACGGAAGGGATTTCGGAGTTTCTAAGAGCCGATAGAGGTTTTAACTTAGGATTTTGAGATGATTCAAGGGGATGAATCATATTTTTAAGTCTAGAAGTTTTTTCAGGGTTAAAGTGAAAATTTAGGAATTTTACGTTTAAGCCCCTGAACTTTCTGTTAATTACCCTTTTGTCCCTGAATTAGTTTCTAAGTTTCTTTCAAGTGAATTGGGCTATAATCCTTGTTTCCAATCTCAAATGGTCGTGGCTTATAAGCCCAAAATTTTCTAGTTCATGGATTGATTCCATAAAGCCTATTTGAAACTATATAAGTTTCCTATGTCAAGCCTAATGCTTAAATCTTCAAGTGGGCCCCACAAAAATGAAACCAAGGCCAAATTAACCCAGCCCATGCGCAAGCCCATGAGGATTTGTGGCTGCCTCATTGTTGTTAAATGCATCATGATGTTTCTAGAGTTTTCCACAAGTTTCCACATTATCCTACATTATCCTTGATTTTTCCTCAATGTTCTTGATTCTTCTCAAATGCATGAATTATCTTAACATATCTTTGACTCATAAATTCAGCGAACAAAGTCAAGATAAGATAGCATTTAATGTGGCAAAATCATCATCATGACACTTTATTGACAATTTGCAAACTAGTCCTTCAATTTATGGAATCTTTGCAACTTGGTGATAACCTGGGTTAGGGTGTCACATTAGTGGTATCAGAGCTGGTCGAGTCTTTCGGGATCTTTGGGGAATAGGTCTGTTGTGTTGACGTTGTGTTTTCTCTGAGTTAAGTTTTGTTTGAATTACTTCTTAGAAGTAATGTGTGTTAATACACCAATGCACGTTTCATTTTCTGGTTGCGGTCTAACTGATTTTGTTCTACAGGTCAGTTATGGAACCTGCACCAGAAGGTGGACGTGGACGCGGTCGAGGAAGAGGCCGTAGAGGTGGACGTGTTGGAGGTTGTGGTAACATGAATGAGGAGTATGAAGAAGGAGTGGATTATGCGGCTCAGGCTATGGAACATGTGGCAGCTGCAATTGCCAACCAAACTGCATCTATGAATGCTCAGAATCTGCAAGCTGCGGAAGGCAAGGCTTTGGTAGCGTTTCGAAGCCAAAATCCTTCACAGTTTGGTGGGGATGCTGATCATGAGAAAGCTGATTTATGGATTCAGGAGTTGGAGAAAATTTTTGAGTTGGTGGTCACGCCGGCAGAAGTTAGGGTCACTTATGCTGCTTTCCTACTGGTAGGAGATGCGGAGTATTGGTGGAAAGGTGCCAGGCTACTGTTAGAGGCTGATCATCAAGACATTTCTTGGAACGTTTTTCGAACTGCATTCATGGATAAGTATTTTCTGGAGAGCGCTAGGATCGAGAAAGAGGTGGAATTTCTGGGATTACAACAACAAGACATGTCTGTGGGAGAGTATGCGGCTAAGTTTGAATCGCTTGCCAAGTACTTCCGTTTCTTTCAAGCACTACCAAATGAAAGCTGGAAATGTGAGAGGTTTGAAACGGGCTTAAGGTTTGAGATTAAGGAATCTGTTTTACCCCTGCAACTTCGAACTTTTCAAGCTTTGGTCGAAACGAGTCGGAAGATTGAGCAGATGAGGAAAGGAAGAAATGATAAAGGAAATGTTGGAGGACCCACTAGATCCAAGGATCAATCTGAAAATCAGGGAGAAAAGCAAGTGCAGAGAAAACCTTATTTTCGACCACCAGGAAATGACCAGAATCGACAACAACATCATTCGAATTTTGTTGCATCGGGGAGTGGTGGCCAAACGAACCAAAGTCAAGGCCAACTTAAAAGGTGCTACAGGTGTGGGGATCCAAATCACATGATGAATACTTGCCCTGAAAAGGGGACTAGGTGTTTCAATTGTAATCAAGTGGGACATTTGGCAAGGGATTGCAATGCACTAAAGAGATCTAAGTGTTTCAACTGTGGTCAAATGGGACATTGGGCGAAGGATTGCAATGCACCAAAGCATGGACCGACTGTCAATAATACCAGAGCAAATAAGCTGACGGTTGCGGGTAGAGGTTTTCATGCATGGAACGCTAAGACTTCAAATTAGGACGGTAATCTCTTAACTATACTATTTTAATTCGGGTGCAATTCATACTTTGTTTCGATGGATTGTGTGTTTTCAACTATTCAATTGGTCATTATGACATTTAGTATGTTTGACTGTCCTATTTTGTTCGGGATAGACTCTTTCTTGACAAAACATGTTTCTCGATGAGACTTAGTCTAGTTACTTTTCCCATTTAGGGGAGAGTGACCCAGTCTGCATTTTATCGGATTGATATCCTTTTAAAAAAAATTGTTATGTTCTTGTGAGAGAAGAAACTTTCTTAGATTCATGTTTGTAAAAGTGTACCGATCATACATTTTTACTTCCCTGAATTTGTTAAAGAATCTTTATACCCAGAATATTCTTGTATTCTTATCAGATTTATGAAATTCTTTTAAATACTTTCTTGTGAAAGTAAGGCTTCGGGATCTTTCATTCCAGTCTAGCTTCGTGTCATGAAATTTCGAGGACGAAATTTTTTTAAGAGGGGTAGTATGTAACACCCCGACTTTTCGCTGTTTTCTAATATCTAAAATTTATATAATTATGTTTATATTTTTATCTGAGACTTAGAAAATTATTTTAAATAAACGGGGTTTACCACTCAATCCTACTTGATTGTAGGAAGCTACGATTAAAATTTAGGTTGGAAAGTCAGGCGAAACCCGGCCCGTGAATTCCATTGACAGTATGATAATACTGCTCAAAAGACCTAATTTTAATTCGTGAACGAAAGACTTAAGTTTAGTATTTTATTTTCTACAATTCTGTATTTTTAGAATTTTTTTTCAGAAAAAAATAAAATAATTTACGTATTACGGGCGGAGCGCGTAATCGGGTAGACGACGGAAGGGATTTCGGAGTTTCTAAGAGCCGATAGAGGTTTTAACTTAGGATTTTGAGATGATTCAAGGGGATGAATCATATTTTTAAGTCTAGAAGTTTTTTCAGGGTTAAAGTGAAAATTTAGGAATTTTACGTTTAAGCCCCTGAACTTTCTGTTAATTACCCTTTTGTCCCTGAATTAGTTTCTAAGTTTCTTTCAAGTGAATTGGGATATAATCCTTGTTTCCAATCTCAAATGGTCGTGGCTTATAAGCCCAAAATTTTCTAGTTCATGGATTGATTCCATAAAGCCTATTTGAAACTATATAAGTTTCCTATGTCAAGCCTAATGCTTAAATCTTCAAGTGGGCCCCACAAAAATGAAACCAAGGCCAAATTAACCCAGCCCATGCGCAAGCCCATGAGGATTTGTGGCTGCCTCATTGTTGTTAAATGCATCATGATGTTTCTAGAGTTTTCCACAAGTTTCCACATTATCCTACATTATCCTTGATTTTTCCTCAATGGTCTTGATTCTTCTCAAATGCATGAATTATCTTAACATATCTTTGAATCATAAATTCAGCCAACAAAGTCAAGATAAGATAGCATTTAATGTGGCAAAATCATCATCATGACACTTTATTGACAATTTGCAAACTAGTCCTTCAATTTATGGAATCTTTGCAACTTCGTCCTTAGAACTTAATTGCATTTGAATACTTTAGCAAGACAACTCATCATCATCTAGAGTCTTCCTAAGATGGCGCCACTATCACTATAAATACCATACTCTCACTTTTCATTTAGTTTCTTTTGCCATTTGCTTCCAAAAACCCTAAAGTTCATAAGTCCCTTAGTTCTAAGTTTGTAAAACAAGTTCTTGGATTTCCT
Source organism: Sophora flavescens (assembly GCA_030762895.1). Lineage (NCBI taxonomy): Eukaryota > Viridiplantae > Streptophyta > Magnoliopsida > Fabales > Fabaceae > Sophora > Sophora flavescens. Next base: position 51,582,109 of record CM061067.1, on the reverse strand, counting down.
TTGTCATTGATCTTCAAGAGGTAAATCCTAATCTTCATTCTTAATCATGTCTATGTTCTTTAGCAAGTTTCTTGATTCAAGGCTTATATCATGGTTGTTCATCACTTTAAAGTTTCTAACCTTAGAACTTTGAAAAGTCATAATAAATTCTAGAAAAATCACATGATGATGAAACTACTTTCTATCTTCTTGATATCATGCATATTATCTAAATCCAAGAGCATGATGTAATAAAAAATTTCTTTCTTGAAAACCTAGCCTTGGCCGAATCTATCACCTTAGGGTTGGTAGAGTTTTGTTCATGTGTTTTCATGTATGATCAAGTATTCTATATGGCATGTATGACTACACACTCTAATCCATGTTAGTCTCTTAAAATGAATATTTTACTCAAAAATATTTATGTTGGCCGAACCCTAAGTGGGTGAGTTTTGTTGAGTTTTGTTCATGGTTTTCATAAATGATCTTAGAAATCAATCTCTTAGTATGTATGCTTTATAAATCCAAGTTGATTTGTTAAACTAAGAACCCTAGCTCTATGAACCTATTAAGGCCGAATCTATGTATAAAAGAGTTAGAAAGTTTTGAGTTTTAAACTTAGTTATTTAGTCACTAATCTATGATTTAGGTTAATCAAGGATCATTAATCCACCACTTAATCATGATTAGAAATTTTAGAGATTTATGACCCCAAAACTCAGCCCTTGGCCGAAACCAACATGTAGGATTTTAGGCTTGATTTAGTTGTTAGTTTGTTGATTGAGTGTTATGTTTGATGAAGGATAAACTAGATTATCGAGTACGTGCATTGACGGTTCCCAGATCCACAAAAAAGTTTTGAATCGGAAGCTAAGTTCTTCAAGAGGTAAGGGGAGCTTACCTGAGGGATTTTTCTCAAGAACTATTTGCTTGTGGTGTGGTTTATATGATTTATATGTGGTTGTGGTTATTGGTTTTGTTGTTTACGTGGTGTGGTTTATCTGTGTATTGGTGTGGAGTTGTGTTTAATTTATTTAATTATTTGCAATTGTATATTATACTGCTATGATGCATGATCTGCCTGGGGAATATCTATGATATAACTGTTGGTTGATGTGTGAGAAGCCTGACAGTGGTCAGTGCTCAATTAAAGTTAATCGGATAAAAGCTTTAAGAAGCTACGCAAATTATATTCAATGTTCTAACGGCAAAATATTGATATATAATATTAAAGGAATTTTATTTTGAGGAAAATGAGGAGTTTTGGAAAACATTATTATTTTAATAATTTATTTATGGAAAAGGGAATTATGAGTCACAATGAGCGCGAAACCGTGAAAATATTTTAGCACTGCTAAATTTTACGTAAGAAACCCGGAATATTACAAAATATTCTTTTATAAAAGTAATTGGTGAAAATAAGTTAATCATGATTTTATAAAATTAATTAAGTGGAAAAAGTTAAGTTTTTGGCTTAAAAGTCTTAAAAATTATATTTGACGGCAAGTTTGGAAAAGTATAGACGGCAAGTATTTTCGAAACAGCAGTGCATATTTTGAGGAAATTAAACCTCAAGTGACTCATTGGTTTGTGAAAAACTAAATTGTTATTATTTAAGGATTTTATAATGAATTTCTACCTTGGAAAAGAATTTCTGAAAATCAAAAGTTGATTTAACCGTGTTGAAAGTATAGTTAGACTTAGTAACCGAGACGTCGGGGTACTAATGTTTTGTGTTGTGATGGATTCAGTCATTTGGACTTTGAGGGCCTATATTGTATACATGAGGTATATTGTATTGAAACATTTGAAGATGTTTTCTATTACAACGAACCTCTAACTGGTGCATCGGTCGAGAGGTATCGTGATTGAGCACTCGGATTGTGAGGTCCTGTGTTGTAATAAAAGTTTTAAGGGTGTTTTAAAACTATGTGGGTCGTAAGCCATTTTGAGCTTCGGCAAAGAAAGATTGAACACAAAGAAAAGCGTTAAGAACAGAGTGTTTTCCATGTATTTGGCAGACGTGCCTGGTGTTGTGACCGTGCGTCTGTGACTGCGTGTCTGTGATCGTGGCGTCGTGGATCGAGCGTCTCGAGCGAGTGGTCGTGATCGAGCGTGCTGATGGATCGTGCATTCGTGATCGCGGCGTCTCGTGATCGTGCGTCTCGTGATCGAGCGCATCGTGATCGCATGCATCGTGATCGCGTGTATGTCGTGATCGTATGTCGTCTATGTGATCGTGCTATGTCTGTGATCGCGGCGTATCGTGATCGTGCGTGTCGTGATCGCGGCGTCTGTGATCGATGTCTGTGATCGTGCATCTGCGTGATCGCGTGTCTCGTGATCGCGCGTGCTCGTGCGGATCGTCTCGTGATTGTGCGTCTCGTGATCGTGCGTCTGCGGATCGCGTGTCTGTGGGTTGTGGGCTGTAACTATCGAGTCTGATCAACTCATCACCATGTTGGAGATATCTCATGAGATTAAGTGTGAATGTTTAGATGATGGATAGAAGTGTTCATGCATAGTTTTTCAATGTTGATGTTTGGGGTGTGAAACCCACTGATAAAATGTATGCTATAATTGAGATGTTTATGTGTATGTGTATGTGTCTTCTTTTGTGCGAGCATTTAGTTATTTTGTTAAATCCATATATTGGTGTCTTACCCTTGCAACACATATCAGAGACGTACAAGGGGTAGGATTTCTACAAGAAGGAGAAGGCTGTCTAGTTCAAGGCATGCTGTGCTGCTCCAGTTGGCGGTAGTGTCTGTTAGTTACGACCAACTTAGGTCCTATTTTGATATATGGTGTTTAGGAGAATAAATCTGATAATGATCTAGGTGTGAAGACATATGAGGCAGTATAGTTGTATGACTTATATACAGTATGTAATTATGTGTGGTTTGATTTCGTTGTTGTTGTCTTGAGGATTAAAAGAAAAAAAAATTTATCACCATATTTTGAAAAGATGTACGTTGAGAAAACATTATTTTCCGAAAGTAACCAGCAAATTAAGTTTTATTTCCACAAACGGGTAACCATGTGATAACCTGGGTTAGGGTGTCACATTAGTGGTATCAGAGCTGGTCGAGTCTTTCGGGATCTTTGGGGAATAGGTCTGTTGTGTTGACGTTGTGTTTTCTCTGAGTTAAGTTCTGTTTGAATTACTTCTTAGAAGTAATGTGTGTTAATACACCAATGCACGTTTCATTTTCTGGTTGCGGTCTAACTGATTTTGTTCTACAGGTCAGTTATGGAACCTGCACCAGAAGGTGGACGTGGACGCGGTCGAAGAAGAGGCCGTAGAGGTGGACGTGTTGGAGGTTGTGGTAACATGAATGAGGAGTATGAAGAAGGAGTGGATTATGCGGCTCAGGCTATGGAACATGTGGCAGCTGCAATTGCCAACCAAACTGCATCTATGAATGCTCAGAATCTGCAAGCTGCGGAAGGCAAGGCTTTGGTAGCGTTTCGAAGCCAAAATCCTTCACAGTTTGGTGGGGATGCTGATCATGAGAAAGCTGATTTATGGATTCAGGAGCTGGAGAAAATTTTTGAGTTGGTGGTCACGCCGGCAGAAGTTAGGGTCACTTATGCTGCTTTCCTACTGGTAGGAGATGCGGAGTATTGGTGGAAAGGTGCCAGGCTACTGTTAGAGGCTGATCATCAAGACATTTCTTGGAACGTTTTTCGAACTGCATTCATGGATAAGTATTTTCTGGAGAGCGCTAGGATCGAGAAAGAGGTGGAATTTCTGGGATTACAACAACAAGACATGTCTGTGGGAGAGTATGCGGCTAAGTTTGAATCGCTTGCCAAGTACTTCCGTTTCTTTCAAGCACTACCAAATGAAAGCTGGAAATGTGAGAGGTTTGAAGCGGGCTTAAGGTTTGAGATTAAGGAATCTGTTTTACCCCTGCAACTTCGAACTTTTCAAGCTTTGGTCGAAACGAGTCGGAAGATTGAGCAGATGAGGAAAGGAAGAAATGATAAAGGAAATGTTGGAGGACCCACTAGATCCAAGGATCAATCTGAAAATCAGGGAGAAAAGCAAGTGCAGAGAAAACCTTATTTTCGACCACCAGGAAATGACCAGAATCGACAACAACATCATTCGAATTTTGTTGCATCGGGGAGTGGTGGCCAAACGAACCAAAGTCAAGGCCAACTTAAAAGGTGCTACAGGTGTGGGGATCCAAATCACATGATGAATACTTGCCCTGAAAAGGGGACTAGGTGTTTCAATTGTAATCAAGTGGGACATTTGGCAAGGGATTGCAATACACTAAAGAGATCTAAGTGTTTCAACTGTGGTCAAATGGGACATTGGGAGAAGGATTGCAATGCACCAAAGCATGGACCGGCTGTCAATAATACAAGAGCAAATAAGCTGACGGTTGCGGGTAGAGGTTTTCATGCATGGAACGCTAAGACTTCAAATTAGGACGGTAATCTCTTAACTATACTATTTTAATTCGGGTGCAATTCATACTTTGTTTCGATGGATTGTGTGTTTTCAACTATTCAATTGGTCATTATGACATTTAGTATGTTTGACTGTCCTATTTTGTTCGGGATAGACGCTTTCTTGACAAAACAAGTTTCTCGATGAGACTTAGTCTAGTTACTTTTCCCATTTAGGGGAGAGTGACCCAGTCTGCATTTTATCGGATTGATATCCTTTTAAAAAAAATTGTTATGTTCTTGTGAGAGAAGAAACTTTCTTAGATTCATGTTTGTAAAAGTGTACCGATCATACATTTTTACTTCCCTGAATTTGTTAAAGAATCTTTATACCCAGAATATTCTTGTATTCTTATCAGATTTATGAAATTCTTTTAAATACTTTCTTGTGAAAGTAAGGCTTCGGGATCTTTCATTCCAGTCCAGCTCCGTGTCACGAAATTTCGAGGACGAAATTTTTTTAAGAGGGGTAGTATGTAACACCCCGACTTTTCGCTGTTTTCTAATATCTAAAATTTATATAATTATGTTTATATTTTTATCTGAAACTTAGAAAATTATTTTAAATAAACGGGGTTTACCACTCAATCCTACTTGAATGTAGGAAGCTACGATTAAAATTTAGGCTGGAAAGTCAGGCGAAACCCGGCCCGTGAATTCCATTGACAGTATGATAATACTGCTCAAAAGACCTAATTTTAATTCGTGAACGAAAGACTTAAGTTTAGTATTTTATTTTCTACAATTCTGTATTTTTATAATTTTTTTCAGAAAAAAATAAAATAATTTACGTATTACGGGCGGAGCGCGTAATCGGGTAGACGACGAAAGGGATTTCGGAGTTTCTAAGAGCCGATAGAGGTTTTAACTTAGGATTTTGAGATGATTCAAGGGGATGAATCATATTTTTAAGTCTAGAAGTTTTTTCAGGGTTAAAGTGAAAATTTAGGAATTTTACGTTTAAGCCCCTGAACTTTCTGTTAATTACCCTTTTGTCCCTGAATTAGTTTCTAAGTTTCTTTCAAGTGAATTGGGCTATAATCCTTGTTTCCAATCTCAAATGGTCGTGGCTTATAAGCCCAAAATTTTCTAGTTCATGGATTGATTCCATAAAGCCTATTTGAAACTATATAAGTTTCCTTTGTCAAGCCTAATGCTTAAATCTTCAAGTGGGCCCCACAAAAATGAAACCAAGGCCAAATTAACCCAGCCCATGCTCAAGCCCATGAGGATTTGTGGCTGCCTCATTGTTGTTAAATGCATCATGATGTTTCTAGAGTTTTCCACAAGTTTCCACATTATCCTACATTATCCTTGATTTTTCCTCAATGTTCTTGATTCTTCTCAAATGCATGAATTATCTTAACATATCTTTGACTCATAAATTCAGCCAACAAAGTCAAGATAAGCTAGCATTTAATGTGGCAAAATCATCATCATGACACTTTATTGACAATTTGCAAACTAGTCCTTCAATTTATGGAATCTTTGCAACTTGGTCCTTAGAACTTAATTGCATTTGAATCCTTTAGCAAGACAACTCATCATCATCTAGAGTCTTCCTAAGATGGCGCCACTATCACTATAAATACGATACTCTCACTTTTCATTTAGTTTCTTTTGCCATTTGCTTCCAAAAACCCTAAAGTTCATAAGTCCCTTAGTTCTAAGTTTGTAAAACAAGTTCTTGGATTTCCTTTGTCATTGATCTTCAAGAGGTAAATCCTAATCTTCATTCTTAATCATGTCTATGTTCTTTAGCAAGTTTCTTGATTCAAGGCTTATATCATGGTTGTTCATCACTTTAAAGTTTCTAACCCTAGAACTTTGAAAAGTCATAATAAATTCTAGAAAAATCACATGATGATGAAACTACTTTCTATCTTCTTGATATCATGCATATTATCTAAATCCAAGAGCATGATGTAATAAAAAATTTCTTTCTTGAAAACCTAGCCTTGGCCGAATCTATCACCTTAGGGTTGGTAGAGTTTTGTTCATGTATTTTCATGTATGATCATGTATTCTATATGGCATGTATGACTACACACTCTAATCCATGTTAGTCTCTTAAAATGAATATTTTACTCAAAAATATTTATGTTGGCCGAACCCTAAGTGGGTGAGTTTTGTTGAGTTTTGTTCATGGTTTTCATAAATGATCTTAGAAATCAATCTCTTAGTATGTATGCTTTATAAATCCAAGTTGATTTGTTAAACTAAGAACCCTAGCTCTATGAACCTATTAAGGCCGAATCTATGTATAAAAGAGTTAGAAAGTTTTGAGTTTTAAACTTAGTTATTTAGTCACTAATCTATGATTTAGGTTAATCAAGGATCATTAATCCATGACTTAATCATGATTAGAAATTTTAGAGATTTATGACCCCAAAACTCAGCCCTTGGCCGAAACCAACATGTAGGATTTTAGGCTTGATTTAGTTGTTAGTTTGTTGATTGAGTGTTATGTTTGATGAATGATAAACTAGATTATCGAGTACGTGCATTGACGGTTCCCAGATCCGCAACAAAGTTTTGAATCGGGAGCTAAGTTCTTCAAGAGGTAAGGGGAGCTTACCTGAGGGATTTTTCTCAATAACTATTTGCTTGTGGTGTGGTTTATATGATTTATATGTGGTTGTGGTTATTGGTTTTGTTGTTTACGTGGTGTGGTTTATCTGTGTACTGGTGTGGAGTTGTGTTTAATTTATTTAATTATTTGCAATTGTATATTATACTGCTATGATGCATGATCTGCCTGGGGAATATCTATGATATAACTGTTGGTTGATGTGTGAGAAGCCTGACAGTGGTCAGTGCTCAATTAAAGTTAATCGGATAAAAGCTTTAAGAAGCTACGCAAATTATATTCAATGTTTTAACGGCAAAATATTGATATATAATATTAAAGGAATTTTATTTTGAGGAAAATGAGGAGTTTTGGAAAATGTTATTATTTTAATAAATTATTTATGGAAAAGGGAATTATGAGTCACAATGAGCGCGAAACCGTGAAAATATTTTAGCACTGCTAAATTTTACGTAAGAAACCCGGAATATTGCAAAATATTCTTTTATAAAAGTAATTGGTGAAAATAAGTTAATCATGATTTTAGAAAATTAATTAAGTGGAAAAAGTTAAGTTTTTGGCTTAAAAGTCTTAAAAATAATATTTGACGGCAAGTTTGGAAAAGTATAGACGGCAAGTATTTTCGAAACAGCAGTGCATATTTTGAGGAAATTAAACCTCAAGTGACTCATTGGATGGTGAAAAACTAAATTGTTATTATTTAAGGATTTTATAATGAATTTCTACCTTGGAAAAGAATTTCTGAAAATCAAAAGTTGATTTAACCGTGTTGAAAGTATAGTTAGACTTAGTAACCGAGACGTCGGGGTACTAATGTTCTGTGTTGTGATGGACTCAGTCATTTGGACTTTGAGGGCCTATATTGTATACATGAGGTATATTGTATTGAAACATTTGAAGATGTTTTCTATTACAACGAACCTCTAACTGGTGCATCGATCGAGAGGTATCGTGATTGAGCACTCGGATTGTGCGGTCCTGTGTTGTAATAAAAGTTTTAAGGGTGTTTTAAAACTATGTGGGTCGTAAGCCATTTTGAGCTTCGGCAAAGAAAGATTGAACACAAATAAAAGCGTTAAGAACAATGTGTTTTCCATGCATTTTGTGACGTGCACGGTGTTGTATTTGTCTCGTCGGATCTGCGTGTTTGTGATCTGTCGTCTGTGGATCGAGCGTCTGTGGTCGAGCGTCTGTGGATCGAGCATCTGTGACTGTGCGTCTGTGAACGCGTGTCTGTGACTGTGCGTCTATGACTGAAAGTCTGTGGATCGAGCGTCCGTGATTGTCGTCGCTGCGTGATCGCGTGTTCTGTGATCGTGTGGTCTGTGATCGTGTGGCGTGTGATCGCGTGTCTCGTGGGTCGTGGGGCTGTAACTATCGAGTCTGATCAACTCATCACCATGTTGGAGATATCTCATGTGATTAAGTGTGAATGTTTAGATGATGGATAGAAGTGTTCATGCATAGTTTTTCAATGTTGATGTTTGGGGTGTGAAACTCACTGATAAAATGTATGCTATAATTGAGATGTTTATGTATATGTGTATGTGTCTTCTTTTGTGCGAGCATTTAGTTATTTTGTTAAATCCATATATTGGTGTCTCACCCTTACAACACATATCAGAGACGTACAAGGGGTAGGATTTCTACAAGAAGGAGAAGACTGTCTAGTTCAAGGCATCTTTGTCTTTGCTCCAGGTTAGCGGTAGTGTACATTGAGTTACGACTAGCTTAGGTCCTATTTTGATATATGGTGTTTAGGAGAATAAATCTGATAATGATCTAGGTGTGAAGACATATGAGGCAGTATAGTTGTATGACTTATATACAGTATGTAATTATGTGTGGTTTGATTTCGTTGTTGTTGTCTTGAGGATTAAAAGAAAAGAAAATTTATCACCATATTTTGAAAAGATGAACGTTGAGAAAAAATTATTTTCCGAAAGTAACCAGCAAATTAAGTTTTATTTTCGCAAACGGGTAACCATGTGATGACCTGGGTTAGGGTGTCACAGATAACCCACTTGATAGTATTATGTTGCCCTATCAATCTAATGTCTGATGTGAACCAGATAAAGACAAGATATGATATAAATTATATACAAATGATAAAGTTATCGTTATATCAGAATTATATATTTCTTCAAAATCAACTTTTAATATATTTTTGCAAATAAAAACTTTTAATATATTTTTGGCATTTTATACATTAAAAAATATCATATTAAAAAATTAGCTTGTGTAATATATTTTTGACTTTTCATACTTTCGTCCATTTTTTATCCTATCATATTCCAGTATTCCCTATAATCCACCCTCTCCCATAGGATATAGATTTAACTAAGAAGCAGGATATGATATGCTAATAGGATAAGGTTATCTTATAATATTATTGGATGCATGTACAAGTTTCTTGCCAAGTTGTTAGCAAACAGGTTAACTAGGTTATGAGCTCGTTGTTATTTGAAACACAATATGCTTTTATTAAAAATAGGCAGATTTTTTACAGTGTCCTTATTGCGAATGAGTTGGTAGATGCAACGAAGAGAAGTCGGAGTGAAATCGTGTTATTCAAAGTGGATTTTGAAAAGGCTTATGACTCAATGGAATGAGAGTATCTGGATTTCATTATGGAGATGATTGGGTTCTAATTGAAGTGGAGATCTTGGACCAGAGAATGTTTGTCTACAGCCGTTGAATCTGTTTTAGTGAATGAGAGCCTGTCAGAAGAGTTCCATGTAGAAGGAAGGTTGAAGTAGGGAGATCTTTATCACTGTATCTATTTTTAATAGTTGCAAAGGGTCTTAGCGTTATTATGAACAAAGCTACAGAGATAAAATGTTTGTGGGTATCTAACTCGGTACTACGAATCAACTGAAATCCCATCTGCAGTTTTCAAATAATACATTGATAGTGGGTGAAAGATGTGTTAGTAACATATGGGTGATTAAAGCAATCTTACAATTTTGAGGTGGTGCAGGGCTTGAAGGCTAATTTCCGTAAGAGTCAAATTGTGGGAGTTAACGTGGAGGAGGACTGGATGAGCATAGCAGCTTTTATGTTCAATTGTAAAGTATGGGTTGTAACTTTTAGGTATCTTGGACTACCAATAGGGGTCAACCCGAGAAGGAAATCAATGTGAGTGCAAGTTGTAGAGAAAATAAAGAGCAATTATCATCATGGAGAAGCCAAAATCTTTCATTTGAAGGTCGAATTGTCTTTGTCGCAACCAAAAATTACGGCAGGGACGACGATAAAAAGAAATTTTATGGAAAAAGTAGAGTCGCCACCAATTTTATTTAATTTAGGAAAAATTAGAAAACCTTTAAAAAATGGTCTTTTAAACCAAGTTGAGTTCGGGAGTCGGTTATCAGTAGGGAAGGTGTTAAGCACCCTACATCACCCATCCTACGAATGGTACCTTGAATTAATCGCGCAAAATTAAATTATTTATTCTTTACCCCAAAAATATTCACAAGGAAGAATTTATTTATTTATTAATATTTTCTTTATTTTTATGTTTCTTTATTGGTTTTTTGCATTTTTAAATTTTATTTTAGAAAGAAAAATATTATTGACAAATCCTAAATGAGGTTGAACATGGCACGTAAGCCCATAGGGCAACCTCAAAGCTAGGGGATTGAGCATGACACTTGTCATAGAGCAACCCAAAAACATTAAATAAATTATTAATTAATTATCCACATTAAATAAATTAAAAAGAACACAAAATAAAGGAAAAATTAATTTTGGCTTGACGAGATGGTTGATCCCGCTCCTACGTATTCCCTGCTTCGATGGGAAACTCAAAGCCACGTAGTTCTTGTAGAAAATATTTTGTTTGTTGGATTATTTTAATTTTTGTGAAAAGGTTACTTTTTTATTAAAAAAATTATCTATTTTCCGTCTTTTATTTCTATCGAAAACTTCTAAGGGAGATAGAACATGGCATATACATCCACAGAGCTATCGAGCATCTTAAGGAATTGAGTGTGAAGCCTCTCACATAACAATTCCCAAAATTGTTTTTTCAATTTTTCCTTTTTTTTATATTTTTCAATTTATTTATTTTAAAATAAACATTTCATAAGAGAACACAAAAAAAAAGATCAGATTCAATTTCACAAGTATTTGTGAGCCCATCCCATTTCCAAATCAGATGAAACCCATTTAATTTGGGTCAAAAGCCAACATATGACACCAATTATTTATTTAACTTAATCCTTACTTGAATAAATAATAATAAACGAATAAACCAAAGTGAAATAAAAAAATAAACACAACCAAAACACATTTAACGGCAGAAAGATACACCACCCTTCTTCTTTCACCTGTACGCGTGAGGGCAAAGAGAAGTGGATGACCGTGATTCGATTCAGAACGATGGTGAGGCTCGCGAAAAGCTTGCACCTGAGATAGACGCGGATCCGAGCCTATCTGCAAAGGGGACGGCAGCGGAGACGAGATCCGGCCAGTGAGGTGCGACTGATGCTGTCACGAGACAGGGATGCCGGCGGTGTCACAACGGTCTGAGGCGGCGAGTGGTGGTCGCGAAGGGGACAGGGACGAGAAGGGTCGACGAAACAGAGCTGGATCCGAGATGAGGGATGCGTAACAGTGCTTCACGGTGGGCCTGAGGCGCTGTGCTTGGTGATGCTGTTCTCGGAGGATGGTGGCGTCGCGACGGTCACGAACGAGTGTAAGCAGAGCCACCTCCCTGTATCACTCTATATTCAGAATATTTAGTGCTCTCACTGTTGTTTTTTTTTCTGAAATTTTTCTCTGGTTCCTTACCTTGTTTCTTTGCTCTCGTTTCTGTTCCCTAAAATCCTCCTTCTCTGCGTTCTTGTTGTCATTTTTTATAATGCCAAATTGTTCCCATTTTGATCCTAAAAATCTGTTAAAGATTAAAGATTTCATCTCTAGTTTGAAATCTAACCGGAACTGTTGAGCCTTGTCTACCTAAAATCAAGGGATTTACCCTCCTATAATGCAAATTTGTTCTGATCTTATCCTAAGAAATAAATCTGCCAAGATTAGAAAACTAGGTTCAGATTCAAAATAAAGTAGTTGCTAGGGTTTGTTGGAGGGTATGAAATGGGTTTAAAAAAATCTTTTTATTTTTATTTTTTTATTTTTATTTTTGGAAAATTTTTTAATGAATACTAAGAGACCTGGTCAAAATGGGGTGTTCACAGTTGCCCCTCTTTACTTGTTCATTACTAGAATACATGAAGAAAGAACGATTTTTTCATGTGGTAATAGTAAGGAACTAGTAAAGAAAATGAACTCACATTTTGGCCGGGATGGGAAATAGGCTGGAGAAAATTAAGCTTTAGAGCTTGGAAAATAAAAGTGACAGTGGGCCTCAAATCCCAAGTATAAAATTAGCAGTGAGCCTCAGAGCTCGAAAAAATTAATTTGCAACGAGCCTCAGATCCAAAAAATAAATTTGCAGTGAGCCTCGGAGCTCGAAAAAATAAAATTGCAGTGGGCCTCAGATCCCAAAAATAAATTTGCAGTGAGCCTCAGAGCTCGAAATATAAAATTGCAGTGGGCCTCAGATCCCAAAAATAAATTTGCGGCGAGCCTCAGAGCTCGAAAGATAAATTGCAGTGGGCCTCAGATCCCAAAAATAAATTAGTAGTGAGCCTCAGAGCTCGAAAGATAAAATGCAGTGGGCCTCAGATCCCAAAGATAAATTTGCAGTGAGCCTCGGAGCTCGAAAAATAAATTGCAGTGGGCCTCAGATCCCAAAAATAAATTTGCAGTGAGCCTCAGAGCTCGAAAAATAAATTGCAGTGGGCCTCAGATCCCAAAAATAAAGTGCGGTGAGCCTCAGAGCTCGAAAAATAAAATTGCAGTGGGCCTTAGATCCCAAAAATAAAATGCAGTGAGCCTCAGAGCTCAAAAAATAAAATTGCAGTGGGCCTCAGATCCCAAAAATAAATTTGCAGTGAGCCTCAGAGCTCGAAATATAAAATTGCAGTGGGCCTCAGATCCCAAAAACAAATTTGCGGTGAGCCTCATAGCTCGAAAGATAAATTGCAGTGGGCCTCAGATCCCCAAAATAAATTAGTAGTGATCCTCAGAGCTCGAAAGATAAAATGCAGTGGGCCTCAGATCCCAAAGATAAATTTGCGGTGAGCCTCAGAGCTCGAAAAATAAATTGCAGTGGACCTCAGATCCCAAAAATAAATTTGCAGTGAGCCTCAGAGCTCGAAAAATAAATTGCAGTGGGCCTCAGATCCCAAAAATAAAGTGCGGTGAGCCTCAGAGCTCAAAAAATAAAATTGTAGTGGGCCTCAGATCCCAAAAAAAATGCAGTGAGCCTTAGAGCTCAAAAAATAAAATTGCAGTGGGCCTCAGATCCCGGAAATAAAATGATGGTAATTTGCTTTCTCTTAAAACTTTTCTTTTACCTTTGTCTCGATTACAATCGAACCACACGCTCCATTAAAAGACTTCGACCAATCAAACCTTTGTTTATCAACAACTCTGAGTCAGTATCTTTTGATTAGATGGGCTTCTTTTTTTCAAAAAGGTAGAGTGATTATTTCCTTCAAGACTAGGGCTCGTGGATACTTTCATTATTGCTTTTCTTTTCTCCTCATTATGCACCGTTATCTCCCTTATTGACTTTGAAATGCTGGGCTTTCTTTGGTTCAAACCATTCGTTGAAGTAACCATTAGAATTATCCAATCATACCGTTAAACTTAAATTTACTTCAATTGAGACATGATTTCAATGCGCAAGCATGATTTAAGCACAATAGGAAAGATGGATGAATAAAATCCTTGCCTTAATATGAGAATTTACATTGCACACAAGGAAATTGGAAAGAAAAAGGGAAATACAAAGGGGTGCATGGGAATTGTATGAAAAGAGATAATAGGACGAGAGAAAAACCGCATAAAAATTTGCCCCAGTATTGGTTCCTTGATCCTCTTAACTGATTCCCAACAACTGTTTGACGTCGCAGATCCTGGTCTCAGCTTCCACATACATCCTTTCATTAACATTTCAATGATTTTCTTTGCCCCCTCGTAGCCAGTCACAAGCGGAATTGCCCCAGTGTAGCAAGTCATGAGCAAAATTGCCCCAGTGTGGTGAACATTAAGCTATCTTCTTAAACTGCCCTTGCGGGTTTTCAGACTAAGATTCGGTTTCTTTGTCCTAATTTTTGCTTAGGTCGCCCTTTCGGGTTTTCAACCTAACGGACCCCTTTTTTTTATATATGCCCTAACTTTTGCTTAGGTCGCCCTTGCGGGTTTTCAACCTAACGGACTTCTTTTTTATTTTATTTTATTTTATTTATGCCCTAACTTTTGCTTAGGTCGCCCTCGTGGGTTTTCGACCTAACGGGCTCTCCTCTTTTTTCCTTTTTCTTTTTTTTATCAGGCATAGAACCTTTTCACGGCATCAGAGTTTACAGGTCTCGGTAGCTCTCGTCCGTTTTCATCTGTCAGGACCAAGGCTCCGCCTGGGTATGCCTGCTTTACTATATATGGCCCTTCATAATTGGGTGCCCATTTTCCTCGGGCATCTTCTTGGTTGGGAAGTATTTTCTTTAACACCAAATCACCTGGTTGAAACTCTCTATGACGGACTTTCTTATTAAAGGCTTTAGCCATTCTTCTTTGATATAGTTGTCCATGACAAAGGACCACCAGTCTTTTTTCTTCAATCATGTTCAACTGATCATATCGAGCTTTCACCCATTCTGATTCTTCCAAGTCAGCTTCCATCAGCACTCTTAATGAAGGGATTTCAACTTCTATAGGAGAAACAGCTTCCATTCCATACACCAATGAGAAAGGCGTTGCCCCAGTACTTGATCGTATATTGGTACGATATGCGTGCAATGCGTATGGCAACATTTCATGCCAATCCTTATAATTTACGACCATTTTAGCAACAATTTTCTTGACATTCTTGTTGGCCGCTTCTACCGCCCCGTTCATCTGAGGTCTATATGGGGTGGAATTATGGTGCTTGATTTTAAAAGTCTCTAATAACTTCTTTACGTCCGCCCCATTAAGATTGGCAGCATTATCTGTAATGATTCTTTCCGGTATTCCATAGCGACAAATAATATCTCTTTTCAGGAACTTGGTAAACACCTTCTGAGTTATATTGGCATATGATGCTGCTTCTACCCACTTAGTAAAGTAATCTATTGCAACCAGGATGAAGCGATGTCCGTTTGAAGCCTTGGGATCGATTGGTCCAATGACGTCTATTCCCCACATGGAAAATGGCCATGGAGACACCAGATTGTGTAGTTGGAACGGTGGAGCTTTGATCTGATCTGCATATATTTGGCATTTACGGCATTTCCGGACATACTCCAGACAATCGGCTTCCATCGTTAGCCAATAGTGACCATTTCGTAGGATCTTGCGTGCCATCATGTGACCATTGGCATGTGTTCCATATATCCCTTCGTGAACTTCTGTCATGATAGTCCGAGCTTCACGAGCATCAACACATCTTATGAGGACCCCATCATAGTTCCTCTTATATAGAATTTCGCCATCTAAGTAAAAGGACATTGATAATCTACGAATCGTCCTCTTGTTTACTTCATTTGCTCCAGCTGGGTACGTTCTACTCTTCATATATTGCTTGATGTCATGATACCAAGGATTACCATCGAGCTCTTCTTCCACATGTGCACAGTATGCGGGCTCATCTTGTACCTTCACTTGAATAGGTTGGACGGTGGTATGGAGATCCAGCTTGGTCATAGCGGCTAATGTGGCTAAAGCGTCCGCAAATTGATTCTTGTCTCGAGTCAAGTGCGAGAAAGTAATCTCATCAAACTTCGCAACTAACTGAGCCAAGTATTTTTGATACGGGATAAGCTTGGGATCTTTAGTTTGCCATTCTCCATTGACTTGATAAATGATTAAGGCTGCATCTCCAAAGACCTTTAGCTGTTTTATTCCAAGACCAATTGCTGCTTGTAATCCACTTGCACATGCTTCATACTCCGCAATATTGTTAGTGCATTCAAACTCGAGCTTAACAGCCACTGGGTATTGCTTGCCCTCCGGAGAAACAACCACCGCTCCTATGCCGCTTCCATGCATATTAACCGCTCCATCAAAATACATCTTCCACATATCATCTTCCTCTGTTTCACCTTCTTCTAATGACAGTATCTCTCCATCAGGGAACTCGGATATAATTGGCTGTCCTCTCTCAAGAGGGTTTTCAGCTAAGTGATCAGCAATTGCACTTCCCTTAACGGATTTTCGGGTCATATACTTAATATCGAATTCTGATAATACCATTTGCTACTTTGAGACCCTTAATGATATGTGAGGACTTTCAAAGATGTACTTCAAAGGGTCCATTCGAGAGATTAACCAAGTGGTGTAGTATAACATGTATTGCCTGAGTCTCTTGGAGGTCCATACCAATGCGCAACAAGTCTTATCAATTGCCATGTATCGGGTTTCACAGTCATTAAACTTCTTGCTCAGATAGTAAATTGCATGTTCTCTCTTGTCGGACTCATCATGTTGCCCCAACATTTCCCCCATTGAGGTCGGGAGGATCGTGAGATATAGTATCAAAGGACGACCTTGAGTGGGCGGCACCAACACTGGTGGGTTTAATAGGTATGCCTTTATTTTTTCAAAGGCTTCTTGACATTCCTCATTCCATCTCCCCAGATTATTCTTCTTTAATAGCTTAAAAATAGGCTCACACGTGCTTGTCAAGTTAGCAATGAATCGGGCAATGTAATTTAATCTCCCTAGAAAACCCCTTACTTCTCGTTCATTCTTGGGAGCTGGCATGTCCCTGATCGCCTTTGCCTTTTCCGGCTGCACCTGTATTCCTTCCCTGTTGACCACAAAACCCAACAATTTCCCGGTTGAGGCTCCAAACATACATTTTGTGGGATTGAGTCTCAGATTGTACTTCCTTAATCTCTCAAATAACTTATGCAAAACTGCTACATGACTTTCCCCCTCCTTAGACTTAGCCACTATGTCATCCACATATACCTCTATTTCCTTGTGCATCATATCATGGAACAATGCTACCATAGCACGCTGGTAGGTAGCTCCGGCATTCTTCAGCCCAAAAGGCATTACTCTATAACAAAAAGTTCCCCAAGGGGTGATGAAAGTCGTCTTCTCTTTGTCATCGACGTCCATGAGAATCTGATTGTATCCCGAATAGCCATCCATGAAAGAGAATCTGTGGTTCCTTGCTGTGCTGTCTACGAGGACATCAATATGAGGCAATGGGAAGTCATCCTTCGGACTTGCTTTGTTTAGATCTCTGTAATCTACACACATTCTTACTTTTCCATCCTTCTTTGGTACTGGTACAACATTAGCAACCCACTCCGGGTGTCTCGACACTTCCACGAACCCAGCTTCTAACTGCTTAGTTACCACTTCTTTGATCTTTTGTGACATATCCGGATGCATCCTCCTCAACCTTTGTTTCTTCACCACCGTGTCTGGGTACAGTGGAATTTTATGTGATGCTATCTCTGGATCCAATCCTGGCATATCTTTGTAGGACCATGCAAACACATCAAGGTACTCCTTAAATAGCGTGACCATTTCTGCACGTTCTGGATTATCCACTATTTTCAACTCCTTCTTTTCTTCCTCGGTCCCCATATTAATCACTTCTATAACTTCATCATTTGCAGTGAACCCATTTTCTGAGCGCTCTATTGACTTTGTAAATTCCTCAATGGCTTCTTCTCCCTCACTAATCCCAGAATCGTCTTCGTCAACAGCCGCTAGGGAATCAGTAAATGAGGTTTCAAGGTTCCTTTTGTGAGACAAACCTTCGACGGTGCTGAGGTTCCTGAAAGAAGATGTTTGAAACAAGAAAAATATAGGCAAGGATATTATTCAAGAAATGAAACACAATTGATACAAGATAAAGGGTAGGGAAAGGAAGACACCAAGAAAAATGCTGAAACATCATACTAACTCATTTTATTCATTTCTCAATCAAAGTAAACATCTGTTTATATGAGATACAAAAAGATAATTACTTCATGGAAATAACATCAACAAATGGTTCAGACTGCCAATTGCCAAGGACCTCATTGTCATCAGAGAGATAAATAACAGGGTTTCTTGCTTGCTCCTCTTCAAGTGCACTGATAGTAAAATGAGGGGAAGTCGACTTTTTTGGCGAGATCACTTCAGTTGATGCTGAGAAAGTATCTGTCAAGTGAGGGATATAATCAAATTCCTTTCTTTCTTCTTTCTTGCCTCTGAAAGTCAGGTACTTCATATCTTCTGCTAGAGAAGGATTGTATCCTAGCCCATGTCTTCCATCTCTTGTAACTGCTGTGATCGGTTGAGGGATCCCTTGGAGGCTTGCCCCTAGACCTCTTCCTTTCTGATACTCGTTCCTTTCCATTATACGGACTGCCACTTCATTCACATTTTGCATTGGCAGCTCCTCCTTCTTGTTCTCTTGCTTCAGAATTTCAAAACTGCGTAGGGAATCATCCTAGACTTGCTCTGCACTTTCTACATATGGTACTGAAACAGGCTTTGAAAGCATGATTTCCTCTTCGCCGCGGATGGTAATTACAGCCCCATCCTGAATATATTTCAGACATTGATGCAATGTTGATGGAACAACACCAGCTTCATGAATCCAAGGCCTTCCTAGGAGCATGGTATAAGCTGGCTGGATCTCCATGAATTGAAAGAGAACACGAAAACAACTAGGCCCTACTTCGAGGGGCAGAGTTATTTCCCCTAAGATCCCTCTCGCTGTCCCATCAAAGGCTCGCACAATCATCTCTTGGGGTGTCAAATTCGTCAAGCCTATGTTTAGTTGCTCTAGAGTGGACAACGGAATCACATTCAATGCCGAGCCACCATCTATAAGCACCTTCACAATCACAAATCCTTTGCACCTTAGGGTAATGTGGAGTGCCTTAGGACTACCTCTAAATTTTAAAAACACCTCATCTTCCTAGAAATTGATCATGTTGATCCGCCTCACCGGATCCACCATGTTTACTACATTCTCTGGCGTGACGTCGCGATTAACATAAGCTTCATTCAACACCTTCAATAATGTCTTACGATGCATTTCTGATGTGAGGACAAGCGACAAAAGCGATATTCTTGCCGGTGTTTTCTTCAACTGCTCTATCACATCGTATTCACTTTGTTTCATGATCTTCAGAAACTCTTCTTCTTCTTCTTCCTTCTCTTTTCCTTCATCTTTGGTATTCTTCCTTGCTTCTTCTTCTACCGGGTCATAATATCGCCCACTCTTTGTGATGCCTCCAATTCTCACAACATTAGTAACCTGGGCCTTCGAAGTTTCTCCTGCCCCTCCTACTAGCTCAACTTTCTGTTCATAATTCCATGGTACAGCGTGTGTATCATTATAGGCAAAAGGGGTTGGCTTCGTCACCTTTACAATCACTTTTTCTGGAGCCGGCGCATCATTCATAGGTGGTATCCGGAGCACAACTTTTTCAACCACACTAACTTCTTCAGTCGTACCTCGCCTAGCTTGGATCACCCCAAGGTAAGTAATCCTTGGACTCGGACCTTAAAGTCCCAACAAGTTTCAATATCATGCCCTACCTGCCCATGATGATAATCACAACTTAAATCACCATCACACTTCTCTTTTTCTCCAATCAGCTTCATCGGTGCAACAATATCATATCCTGCTTTCTTGAGCCCTGCGAATACTTCTTGCATCGAGGTTCGCAATTCCAAAACCTTCTTGACTTGAGGCCCTCTCACTTCCAAGTTATTCACGCTATTTCCCGCATTACGGTTTGGGATTGGGTTATTAACAATGCTAGGCCCAGAATCTTCTTCGAAACCCAATCTTCCACAGGCAATCAATTTTCTTACTGCTGTCTTGAAGGCCTCACATTCTTCAATGGAATGCCCCAGGGCATCCATGTGATACTTGCAAGTCAAGTTTGGATTGTACCAAGCAGGGAAAGATGGTTCCATAGGCCGTACAGGGTTTCCAGCGATTAGGTGACGATCAAATAGTTGTTTGAACAAATCTGCATTGGAGATAGACAGTCTTGGGAAAGGAGGCAGATTTTGATTTTGGGAACGTCCCTGATTTGGAAAATTTGAGCGAGGTCGAGGGTAGCTTGGATGGGTTTGTTGAGGTGCAGGTGGATAATGAGTATATGTTGGGCGAGTGGGGTTGTATGGTTGAGGGGTAGGGATGTTATTTATTTGGTTTTGTGGCTGGGTGATGGTTGGCGAGGCCTGCTGAGGTGGGTAAAATGGTGTTTGGGTCTGATATGGTGCTTGGTACCTTGGGTATGAAGGGACATGTCGAGGTCCAAAGTTTAGCTGGTGTTGCACATAATTTGCTTCTGCTTCCTTCTTCTTGGGCTGGAACCCCTTCTTGGATGCACTGCCTTCCATGTCAGTTGGCAACTTCCCGGCTCTGGCTAGGATTTCAATTCTTTCCCCTGCCGCAATCAAGTCAGAGAAATCCCTATAAGCTCCTCCTGCCATTGCTCCGATAAAGGGGGATTCCAGGGTTCCCAAAAAGTATGAGCACATTTCGGACAACATCAGCGGCGGCCGAACCTGAGCAGCCAAACTCCTCCACCTTTGTGCATACTGTTTGAAGGATTCATCACTCTTCTTCTGCATTGTAGTCAATTGTTCACGGGTTGGAGCTATGTCCAAATTGAATTTGTATTGATCCATGAACAAATCGGCTAATTCTGTCCACCGAGAGATCTTAGAATGGTCTAACTGAAGATACCACTCTAGTGCGATTCCGGTCAAACTTTCATGGAAAAAGCCAATGAGGAACTTGTCATCCTTAGACCAGATGGCCATTTTGGTGGCATAGCTAATCAAATGGAATCGTGGGTTCCCACTTCCATCATATTTGGAAAAATCAGGAATTTTGAAATCCTTAGGAATCACGACATTTGTGGCAGGACAAAGTTCTTCAATACTGAGAAGGCCATAGGTATTTGAGCCTTTGATCTCTTTTATTTGTTCTTCTACCTTCTCCATCCACTCTTCCTTCATCTTATCGGGTCCAAACTGAATTCCCCTTGATTGTTCAGGAATGGATGCATGGGGCTTTTCCCATGTAAGTCCTGCATAGCCAGCAGCCTCATGATACATATTCTCGATGGGGCGATATCCTTCCCCGATGGGGATCACTATGGGTTCTGTGTAACCCGACATTCCCTGAGTAGGGCTATGGCTTATGCTTGAAAACATAGGCGCAATTACCATGGAGAGGGTCGGCTGTATGCTTACACGTGTGTCATCTTCATTTCCAGTTCTATTTGCACCAAGCCTGCTAAGAGATTCCCTCATATCCTGTAGTATAGCCTCCAACCTTGCTTGAGTTTCAGAGATTTCAGTCACCCTTCCCCTCACTTCGTCTACCTCTAAACTCAAGTTCCTTCCTGTCTCAGGATCGTTGGCAGCCATCCTGGTCCGAGATCTTGTGTTGTGAACTCGGGTTTGATTGGTATCGTCTTTCTTAGGTCGCGTAATGATTCTCGAACCCTCATATTCGTGTTTTTAGCTCTGTTTAAAAAATCGTCAATTATTATTATTATTATTAAAAGAAAGATAAAAGTATGCTTCGAAAAACCATGAATTCTTTCTTTTGCAAAGGAAAGACCATTTTTGTAGCAAGCAACTTCACCCCGACACATAACTCTAGGGGCACGTCCCCCTTAGGTTAATGCGTGGTTGATGACAAATCCATGGGAACATGTGTCCCTCAATAGACAGCATCATTCACTAGCAATGCAATCAAACAGGCCTACTTGCAACACACCATAAGATAGAGCAGAATTTATTGATGGATGTAACCGCTAAAAAAAAAAAGGCTTTTATTTCTTTGAAGAGAAAATACAATGTCTCCCATCTAACAGAATTACATCAAAAGTTTTAAAGTCTTCCTTTTGAACCCGCTAGCAAGACCCCTACAATACTTCATGAAGCGATCTATTTTTGGAGGTATTGTAGATCCTTCATTCATGCGAGTTTGGACTAGTGCTTCCTCGAGGTGACCTGCAAACTGATAGGTATGGTATTGCGAAATTCCTGAGAGGTGTTCATATCTTTTCTTCCAAGCATCTCTGTCAGCCTTCAAATCTTTTGCCACGGATTCCCAGTTCTCTAGCCATTCTTCCTGTTGTCTGATCTCATCCTCATATCGTTTTTTCTCCCTTTCGAAAATCCGGAGCCTCATCCACAACTGCTGCTCTTTCTCTTGCGATTTTTTCAATGATTCACGTATAGTCGCAGCTGTATTCCAACCTTCATCAGAGTAGCGCTCAGCATGAGTTAAGGCTTCTTGAAGAGATCCTATGCTTTCCTCCAACATCTGGATTGTCTGAACGTGCACTTCAATTTTTGCCCCCAAGTCTTCTTTTTCTTTGAAGATTTGTGCCAACGCCTTTTTTTGATCCTCTATCCTTGTTAGTAATCCTTGAACTTCTGACTCTTTCATATTCCCCTTCCTTGCTCTCTTTGCTGGAGCTGCGGCTTCATATGCATTGGCACATTCATCTTTCAAATGTTCTATCCTCAGGTTTAACTTCTGGATTTGGTGTTGGAGCGCGTCGATGGTGATTTGATCTATTTCATTCTTTTCCTTTAGCACTCTCATCTGGGCCATCATAACCTCAATCTTCTTTAACATTTCTGCTTCCATTTGCGGATTTTCATCTTCATGCGAGATTGGTCTCGAAATAACGCGGTTGTCTTTCCTTGTTTTCCTCCATGCCTCGTAGTTTTTAGTACGAGAAATAATTTGTCTTCCCAACTCATTGGATCCCAGTACTCGGATGTTGCTCCAGGCGGATCTAACAGCTATTGTTGTATTCTTGACAACCTCGCATTCTTGATATAAGAATGAAATTCCACCTAACACTTCTTCAAGTGGTTCCTGTTGAGTCCATTTCAATTGTCGAATCATAAGTGCCGGAGAATATGACACGCAACCCCTTGGTCCTATCAAAGGAATATTCGAGAAATTCCCACAACTGAAGATGACTATATTTCCTTTATACCAAGGACACATCCAGCAAAAAGCTTTCGAATCAACCTTATCAAATTCTTGTCTCCATTCATTGGGTTTGTGCGGCTTTATCGGAATGTGATGGAATCTCCTCAAAGGGTCATCAATCCCACTAACATAATTTCGAGCATACATGTGAGTCACGACCCAAACATACAACATTTGTGCACAACATCATAATTTGCCTTGTTGATTGTCATGGCAAACTTGCAATGATAGGAAAGTTTCTGCCAAAATTGCGGGAACAGGGTTCACAGTATATTCTTCGACCTTGTAGTAGACATCCAAGGCTGCGTAATCCACCATGTCTAGTATAAAGGTGAAAAGCACCAGCCTATAAATGGTTAAAGCTAACACCCGCTTGAAGATAACCCAATTATTTTGTCGTGCTAGTTCCTGGAGATAAACTTCAAGGAATCTTCGCCTCAGACCTCTGCCAGCTCCTTTTTCCATTTTGTCTGATGGCTTCGGTAGAATTCCCAACAACTCTGCAACCTTCCCATCACTAACATGCTGGCCATAATAGAAATAAACACGAGACTCCCTTGGAAGAGGCATCCGTAGCATGTATGCATATTCTTCTATAGTCGGTGTCGTATCCAAATTTGGCAACTCGAAACAACTCAAATTCGGGTTCCAATATTGGGCCAAAGCACTCAAGCCCGAAGCATCTACATGTATGTGTAACAAGTCCAAAATCTTCCCATACTTGCTTGCAAACTCTGAACACACTTCTTTTGGCATCAAGCGACTGATTTCCATTAAAGTCTTCACATCATTGATTTTCACGTCAATCCTAATATTCTTCTTCAGGCCAATTGCATTGCTAGAGTTAGACATTTTCGTTCCTTGCTACACAGATAGTGTCTTTCCTCCACAAAAGAGAATCACCTAAAAAATATATATATTATTTTTTTTACAAAAAGTAAAAAGTAAAAAATAAATAAATAAATAATAAATTAAAGCAATATATATATATATATATATAATATGTATTTTATTTATTTATTAACCATTTGTTAAAACACGAAAGGAAATGAAGTAAAAATAAATAAATAAGTAAATAGATAGAAAAACACAAGGGAGATATGGTACGCCTCCAAGTGTCTTAAGAGGTAGGGCCTAATCAAGGGTACCTATGATGGCAACTTCTAAGTCGAGCGGCCACTAAGTCAATTTAGGAGTATAAACTTTAGGACGGGTCTAGACTTCTAAAGGTCATGGTCCCCAGATTGCCCTTGTCAAGGACCTAGTTCATGAACCTAATCACAAGTAGGGATAAACCCTCCAGGATGATTAGTCCATGACACTAGTAACAATCCGAGTGGTGAGTCAACAAATATCAGAAAGGCACTAGGCCTTCAATGATAATGCCGAGTCACCGCCTAATCCTTAATATCCCACAAGCTCGGGTATAGAGCTTAAAGTGTGTGAAAATGAGTGTCGGTGTTGTGTGTGCTGGAGGCATACAAACCTGTACAATCCTAATACATAACTACTTGAACCTGCGAAACAAGCAAACAACAAATACCATGGTCTTCTATCCTAGTGTAAAAATGATTATTAAAGCAAAAAGGAATCAAAAAAATAATAAAAAATAATAATAACAATAATAATAAATAAAAATAAATAAATAAACAAATAAAATAAAAGAAAACAATAAAAAGGGGTAAACAATAAATACCAAAATGCACAACTCATTACTTAGGCTTGACTCTCGAAATTTCCCCAGTGGAGTCGCCATCTGTCGCAACCAAAAATTACGGCAGGGACGGCGATAAAAAGAAATTTTATGGAAAAAGTAGAGTCGCCACCAATTTTATTTAATTTAGGAAAAATTGGAAAACCTTTAAAAAATGGTCTTTGAAACCAAGTTGAGTTCGGGAGTCGGTTATGAGTAGGGAAGGTGTTAAGCACCCTACATCACCCATCCTACGAATGGTACCTTGAATTAATCGCGCAAAATTAAATTATTTATTCTTTACCCCAAAAATATTCACAAGGAAGAATTTATTTATTTATTAATATTTTCTTTATTTTTATGTTTCTTTATTGGTTTTTTGCATTTTTAAATTTTATTTTAGAAAGAAAAATATTATTGACAAATCCTAAATGAGGTTGAACATGGCACGTAAGCCCATAGGGCAACCTCAAAGCTAGGGGATTGAGCATGACACTTGTCATAGAGCAACCCAAAAACATTAAATAAATTATTAATTAATTATCCACATTAAATAAATTAAAAAGAACACAAAATAAAGGAAAAATTAATTTTGGCTTGACGAGATGGTTGATCCCGCTCCTACGTATTCCCTGCTTCGATGGGAAACTCAAAGCCACGTAGTTCTTGTAGAAAATATTTTGTTTGTTGGATTATTTTAATTTTTGTGAAAAGGTTACTTTTTTATTTAAAAAAATTTATCTATTTTCCGTCTTTTATTTCTATCGAAAACTTCTAAGGGAGATAGAACATGGCATATACATCCACAGATCTATCGAGCATCTTAAGGAATTGAGTGTGAAGCCTCTCACATAACAATTCCCAAAATTGTTTTTTTCAATTTTTTCCTTTTTTTTTATATTTTTCAATTTATTTATTTTAAAATAAACATTTCATAAGAGAACACAAAAAAAAGATCAGATTCAATTTCACAAGTATTTGTGAGCCCAGCCCATTTCCAAATCAGATGAAACCCATTTAATTTGGGTCAAAAGCCAACATATGACACCAATTATTTATTTAACTTAATCCTTACTTGAATAAATAATAATAAACGAATAAACCAAAGTGAAATAAAAGTAAAAACACAACCAAAACACATTTAACGACAGAAAGGAACACCACCCTTCTTTTTTCACCTGTACGCGTGAGGGCAAAGAGAAGTGGATGGCCGTGATTCGATTCAGAACGATGGTGAGGCTCGCGAAAAGCTTGCGCCTGAGACAGACGCGGATCCGAGCCTATCTGCGAAGGGGACGGCAGCGGAGACGAGATCCGGCCAGTGAGGTGCGACTGATGATGTTGCGAGACAGGGATGCCGGCGGTGTCACAACGGTCTGAGGCAGCGAGTGGTGGTCGGGAAGGGGACAGGGACGAGAAGGGTCGGCGGAACAGAGCTGGATCCGAGATGAGGGATGCGTAACAGTGCTTCACGGTGGGCCTGAGGCGCTGCGCGTGGTGATGCTGTTCTCGGAGGATG
Source organism: Sophora flavescens (assembly GCA_030762895.1). NCBI lineage: Eukaryota > Viridiplantae > Streptophyta > Magnoliopsida > Fabales > Fabaceae > Sophora > Sophora flavescens. The sequence goes on along the minus strand of CM061067.1, from coordinate 51,555,816 downwards.
GTGGCGTCGCGATGGTCACGAACGTGTGTAAGCAGAGCCGCCTCCCTCTCTGTTTTTTATTTCTCTCCTCCCTGTATCACTCTATATTCAGAATATTTAGTGCTCTCACTGTTGTTTTTTTTTCCTGAAATTTTTCTCTGGTTCCTTACCTTGTTTCTTTGCTCTCGTTTCTGTTCCCTAAAATCCTCCTTCTCTGCGTTCTTGTTGTCATTTTTTATAATGCCAAATTGTTCCCATTTTGATCCTAAAAATCTATTAAAGATTAAAGATTTCATCTCTAGTTTGAAATCTAACCGGAACTGTTGAGCCTTGTCTACCTAAAATCAAGGGATTTACCCTCCTATAATGCAAATTTGTTCTGATCTTATCCTAAGAAATAAATCTGCCAAGATTAGAAAACTAGGTTCAAATTCAAAATAAAGTAGTTGCTAGGGTTTGTTGGAGGGGATGAAATGGGTTTAAAAAAATCTTTTTATTTTTATTTAATTATTTTTATTTTTATTTTTATTTTTGGAAAATTTTTTAGTGAATACTAAGAGACCCGGTCAAAATGGGGTGTTCACAGTCTTTCTAAAGTCAGTCTTGACGGCTTTACCAGTCTATTATCTTTCGTTCTTCAAGGGTCCAGCTGGTATTATTTCTAATATTGAAACTCTCTTTAAGAAATTTGTGTGGGTTGGGGACGAGGACAAACATAAAGTTCACTGGTGGCATGGGATAAAATATATTGAGAGCGTGAGTAGTATGGGTAGGGTATAAAGAATTGAGGGCTTTTAATATAACACTTTTGGGGAAGTAGAGATTACAAGTGGACACAGGAAGTATGTGGCATAAGGTTTTACTATCGACGTACGGTGATGATTAAGGGGTTTTATGTGAGGTTTTGAGTAAGGGCTCTATATGGTGGAAGGACACCCTTTCATTCGAAGGAGGGGCGATAGATTCGCAAGAAAGTTGGTTACGGGCGTCGGTCTAGAAGGTTGTGGGAAAAAGGTGGGAAACTTCCTTTTGGAACGACCCTTGGGTTGAGAACGGGGTGATGCACTTACGGTTTAAGAGACTTTACAGTTTATCACTCGATAAAGCAGTGAAGGTTTGCAGCCTTTAGAGAGCGGGTATCTGGGAATTGGTCTTGGTCATGGAGGTGGAAGGAGGAGATTTCTCAGTGGGAGGAAGATTGATACACCTTCTTGCGCATTACTTTGTAATACTTACGGAAACAAATTAAAAATAAATTTGCTGGTTGCTTTCTAAAAATCTATTTAACTTAAGTCAAAAAAATATGGGTGTAAATTTTTTTCTTCTGAATACTTCAAAAAATGATGAGTACATCACAGTACTAAGAACTATCTTATACTCATCAACACACATATATTGATTTTATTTATAAACAAACCTCTCACGAAGTACAAGTTTTGATCTTAAAAGTCTTTACTCATAACCCATCTGAAGATTTTCAAGACACACGTACTAAACTAGTCAAATATACATTCCCAAACAAATACCTAAGCTGGTCGTTCTACAAGACAGTCCCTGAAAAGACCCCGCGTTCATCCCTTTAAGCAAACACCTCTTCCAGCATCCGGACTTAAGTCTCCAAGTAACTTAGAGAACTCCTTTGCGACATCTGTACTCGTGTACCAAGGTACAACAGAAAAACCAGACGAACTGATATATGCAAGTGTGAGAACCAATATATGGATTTTAAAACGATAACTACATGCGCGACACACAAAACATCATATAACATGTATAATTATAACAACATAGATGTTCAAAAATAAACAAATAATTTATCAAAGGGTTTCATACCCGACAATCATCGTCATTTTAAAAAAAACATGACACTTCAATATTCACCATCTAGAATTTTGTACTTAATCTCCGGAGATCCCAACACCATATCAACAACATCAATTATTTGGCCCATCAAGGTTTGGAGTTCCAACTATTTAAGTAAGTAACTCGGTAGGATACGATCTCCGACCATCATTGTACGTAGTTCACAAGAACATCCAACGATAATCGTACTTAACTCTGCCTATAAAACACTACAAAAAAAGGTTATTTAGCGACCGAAAATAGTGACCGAATTTGTTGGTTGCTGTTTGCGACCGAAATGGCGACCGATTGTAGGATCTAAATCAAACACTGATTACAGTTGATATTGCGACCGAAATAGCGGCCAAAATAGAGCGTAGCAGAGTTATCGGTCTCTATTTCGGTCACCAAATAAAGGAAAGTAAAAGTCAAAAAAATTATGACTTTTTAGCCACCGAAATGGCGACCGAGTTAAATGAAACGGTTAAATTTCATTTATATTGGCGACCGATATTAAATCGGTCGCTAAATGACGCGTAAAAGAATTAAAATGGAGCGTGTTAGCGACCGAATTTTAAATTGGTCGCTAAATTTATGAATTCAAATTTCAAATTTACCCGTGTAGCGACCGATTTAGCGACCGAATAATTCGGTCGCTAAAACTGAAATCCCTAAATCGTGACGTTTCTTCCTCTTTTCCCCCTTTTTCTCTCTTTTCCTCTCTTCTCTCTCTCTCTTAGGTCCGTCTTCCTCCGCACGTCCAGAGCAGCGCCACCACCGTCACCACCAGAGCATCGCCACCGTTACCACCGCAGCACAGTAAGTCTTCTTCCCTTTGGCAAAATCAAGTGATGCGCGTCACGGTCGTGACGGATTCTGCCTTTGAAATTCTTCCTGGTTGGTCTGTCACGGCCGTGATGGTCATCACGGCCTGGCCCTGATGGCCATCACGGCCTGGCCCTGATGGCTATCACGGCCATGATGGCCATCACGGCCTGACCCTGACAGCTACTGACTTTTTCGTTCTTCTTTCTTTAAGGCCAAAACCACAAAATCTGCCTTAAGGCCAAGGTCTTATATAATGAAGGATTAAGTATAGGGTTAGATAAAATGAAGGGTGGGTCACAATTTGCCAGGCACATGACGTGTCGTCATCATTCAAACATTATTCACATTAGAAAGCAGCTCTGTACACAATATAATGAAAGCAACTCTGGTTTTCTACTCATTTGTTTCACTAGGCAATGAAGCTTTCCAGAAATAGTTGTTGATGACCATACTTACTAGGTTATCTAGGCATTTCCAGTAGGAGGGTCACTTATAGCCCTCTTACAAAACAACCAAACATAACTAGTTTTATATTAGATTTGGGATTTGGATAGAAACCTTATAAAGTAATATTATCAAATGTTGTCATTTCAGCTCTGACACGATTATTTTTATTTATGCATTATAGTGTGCAATGGCAATGACACCCACTGGGTCATATTGAGGATAATCTTACCAATGTTAGCTGTGATAATGTCTGAATAAAATGTAGAGGGGTAATGATGGCCTATACACACTATATATCTTGTTGTTTGTTAGTGGAGAGCTGAGCTCAATAGGAAGGTATCCTGCCTGAAAGGCAAGATGCTGATTGTGTGCTGATAATTTAATATTTATGCATGCATTTGCAATTAAGTGTTGTTTGTTAGTGGAGAGCAGAGCTCAATAGGATGTGATCCTGTCAAAAAGGCGGGATGCTTGTTGTGTGTTGCTAATTTAGAAGTTATGCATGTGTTTGACAATTATGTGTTGTCTTGTTAGTGGAGAGCGGAGCTCAATATAATGTTTGATACTATATTTTATCTAAGTTTGTATTGAAATATGCTTCAATATATATTTGTTGAAGTATGCTGCAATCCTTATAAGTCAATGGTTTTATTTTCTGCTAGAGTTAATTATTAAGCTACAAAAGCCTTAATTAGTTTCCTATTTAAGATTCAATATTAATGAGCATGCGTACCTTCTCAGGGCACGCATGCTCATTCAATATTTTGGATGTGCTTGAAGGATTCTTGAAGTTTGAGATTTTTCTTTAATTCTGCCTTAAGGCCAAGGTCTTAGATAATGAAGGATTAAGTATAGGGTTAGATAAAATGAAGGGTGGGGCACAATTTGCCAGGCACATGACGTGCCGTCATCATTCAAACATTATTCACATTAGAAAGCAGCTCTGTACACAATATTATGAAAGCAACTCTGGTTTTCCACTCATTTGTTTCACTAGGCAATGGAGCTTTCCAGAAATAGTTGTTGATGACCATCCTTACTAGGTTATCTAGGCATTTCCAGTAGGAAAAGTCCTCTCTATGAGCATCCTTCAAAACGACGTAAAAGCATCCGCTTTCCTGAAAACTACTATGTTTGTTAATCTGTAAAGTTGCATGTGAAGTTGCATTTCTTTGTTCTATTTTAACATGCTAGTATGCTACATGGATCTTTCCATCTTTTCTTATTATCACTTGATGAAGTTTAGGAATATGACTTGTTTTCCTTATCATTTTATCAGAAAATGGATCCGACTAAATGTTTTGAGACAGCCATCCATATAGACCAGGTACAGTATCTCATCAACTTAAGAATAACGATCGGATTCACGTAATGATGGTTAAGGCATAAACTAATCATTACTAAATTGTTCTTGTGTATTTGCAGGATTTGATTTCAATCCCGCGATCATTCTACCGTCGTTGGGGACAAGAAATACCGCGTGTTGTGACTATTGAAGACAAAAGCGGAAATCTGTTCAATGGGAATATAGTAATCCATGAGGATCGCCCATATTTTGCAACAGATACAAATGGTATCAGGGAGTTGTATTTGTTGTCCACTGGTGCATTGGCAAAGTTTAAGTACCTTGGGGGTTCTCGCTTCTACATGTTCATCCCTTTGGAAGATTGATGAGTTTTGATATTTTGATTAGTACTTATTGACTGTGGTGTGTTTTTATGTTTTGATCGTTAATTAGTACATTATTAAACTTTTTTTTATAAACAATTATTAAACTTGCGTTAATTAATGTATATGTTTTCTTGATCATATTGACTGTGGTGTTTTGGATCGTTAGTACATCATATTTACGTTTTCTATTTATTCAAAAAATATTGGTGTATTTTGTTTATATCAGAAATTATAAATTAATGGGGTAATAGTTGAAAAACAAAATTTGGTCGGTAGGATTAAGTTACAGGAAAATTTTAGAAATTTTTTTTTCAAAATTTGCGACCGAAATAGCGACCGAATATCGGTCGCAAATTTGCGACCGAAATACAAATTCGGTCGCTAAACATTTAGCCACCAGGGTTTCTGCTACCCCTTTAATTCGGTCGCTAAACAGTATAGCAACCGAATTATCATTTTTAGCGACCGAAATCTTCGGTTGCTAAATAGGTTTTTTTTGTAGTGAAATATCACTAATATCCGAGCTCCAGAAATAGTCGTAAGTAGCCCGTCCTTTCCTAGACCCACCTTTCATTTCACCCAAAGGTGAAATGTACACCATAACATGAATACTTTATCCATCAAGGTACCACGTTTATCAATATAGGCACATCTGCTAAATAATGCATGTAAAACATTTTGTTCACGTTATTTTTTTCCTTTGTGTTTATTCTTTCCTTGTCGAAGCTCAAAGGCTTACGAGCAACCCAACTTTTAAACATTTAAGTTATCATCCGTTCCAATAAAAAGGACTCCAAGTCCAAATGTGAAAATCACGAAATCTAGACCAATGCACCAGTCTTAGATTCGTAGATTTTGGAGCACAAAAATCAATATAACTTTTACAGGACATATAGTCCATAACTTCACCTTTAGGACACATGGTCCACACCATAGAAAACTAGAACCTCGACGTATCGGCCTCTAGGTTCGTTTTTCACTTTAAAATCATTTTCGTTCTGTGAAACACAAATCAAAAAAAAATCTCATCAACTTATCCAAGTTGTCGAAAATTACACCATTGTATAAAACTAATTTACAGAAAATCCTTTTACGTTGGAAATTCGTTTATAAAATCATCAAATCCCTTAGAAACTTATTTTCTTCCAAAAATCTTTGTTTTGAACCTTGGTTCCAAAAATATATTTTTGAGATTAATTCTCTGTTTTAACCAATGTTGCTGCTTTTAAGAATACTTTCCGTAAACATTAACGGAATTGTTCGTCACTTGATGTTTCAAAAACGTTTTAAGTCAAAATTTGACTTTTCTAGCGAAATAATTTTTACAACACCATAATAAAATTATTTTGAAACTTATTTTTTTATAATAACATTTTCTAATATTTAGAAATTTCTTACGTAAAAATTAGCAGCACTAAAATATTTTCATAGTTACGCCCTTATTGTGACTCATAAAACACCCTTACATCGTTAAATCATTAAAATAATAGTATTTTTAACTATTCCACATTTTTAACCAATCAAAACATTAAGTAATATTATATTACTATATTCTACCAAATAAAGATTCGATATTTCTTATGAAGCTTTTTAACGCTTTTGTCTTTTTAATTAATTGAGCACTGACCACTATCAGGCTTTTCACTCAACAATCAACATCCACAAACATTCCACTTCAACATTATACACTGGTGCAGAAAAGGGATTCCACATCAGTTATTTTTGGCTTTTCACATCGGTTTTCAAACTGATGTTGAAAAGACCGATGTTGTTTACTGTTACTTTTCACATCGGTTTTAAAACCGATGTTTAAAGTACATTTTTAACAGCGGTTTTCTAAATAACCGATGTGGAAAGTTCATTTGTCATATGGGTTATCCCATAACCTATTTGGAAAAATCACTTTCCACATCGGTTTTAGATATAACCGATGTGAAAAGTATCACTTTCCACATCGGTTTTGGTTAAAACCGATGTGGAAATTTCACTTTACACATCGGTTTTTTATTAACCCATGTGTAAAGTGAACTTTCCACATCGGTTTTTTTAGTAACCGATGTGTAAAGTCTCATTTTTTTTAAAAAAAACTCTTTTTACATTTCTATCATTCCTTTCCCCTGTTTCAGTAATCCAGATCAATACCAGTATAACATATTCTAAATATTCTCAACACAATCACTTTTGTACAACAAAAACACACTAAATTAATATATACTGAATTTATTACGAACAATACATATGTACGTTCAATTACATTCAGACAACAAAGATAATTAGAAACCAAAAAGCTACATGATATATTATAGATTTCATATCAAAATATATATGATCAGTCAAAAGTACACTATAGCTAGTACATGATAAGTTTTTAAACTAACTACATACAAACTATGGTTGGTACACTTCAAGAAAGAAAGTTGCCCAACGCCTCCTTATGTTATTGATGTCGGAATAAGATAATGGAGTTGGATTGTTGAATATCTGCAAGTTTAATTGGACAAAAGATTATATCTTTTAAGTAATAAACTAAAATAAAACGTATAACGAATCTATAACTGTTACTTCTAATTGTTACCAATTAACATTTACCTCGTGCCATCTTTCAGTGATCCTGGAGGAGATAATTTCAAACATCCACTTCATCACATAGTATCCACATTCCCATGATCCACGTTGTATACGGGACTACATACAAATGAAACCCAATTAGAATATGAGGAATTAAATAGAAATCAATAATTATACCCACTGCATTTGAAGCGTTTGAACTAATAAATATCTTACGTTAGGAATAATCCATCTGATAGCCCGACGCCTTTCACCACGCAACATGTGGTTTGCATTAATAGAACTATCATGACAAAATAAACATTAATTAAAGTATATCTAATAGATTTCATATAATTAAAACAATTGCATTACTGATTATAAAGTATTTTAATGCTTACGTTTCCATGATCATCTTCAGTTCATTCTTCGGCTTATTTCCATTTGAGCAGAAGAAGACCACGACATTCATCCTAGGGTACAAGATCAACAGTTGGTAATGCTTGCTGTATTTGCGGAACAATTAGTGACTAAGTCATATATAGTTATAATTAAATAATTGGTACTTACTTATTGAGATAGGGCGCAAGGTAGAATTGATGATCGTCTCGGGAAAGTATATCACGTATGGCGGTGACCGGGTCTTCTGATGCTTGGAGAACATCACCCTGAATGAACATGGGGTCAATGAACCCATAAAGGGCGAGGTTACCCTGATCAACTAACATACAATGTAGATACCTAATATATTGAAAAAACATGTTAATCATCATAGTATTTAAAATTTAATTACTTAACTTATAAATAAAATGTACTTACGTGCACCATAACGATAGGTGTGCATAACTAGCAATTTCTTTATCGAGTACAATCTCCATAAGTTCTTTCTTTGGGATATACAGTTCGTCACCTGGACTGGCATCATGTTCCAACCTTACCAAAGCTGCGTCATTCTCCATGGTCACAACCTGTATAGCCAGAAGTTTAAAAACATCACCAGGTGCCCCTTTGTCGATCCCCTAAACAACAAAGATATTTATTAGTAATCACAGATAAGTTATTTCATTCGTAATTAATTAAATGGTCAAATGAATACCTTGGTAGGAGCAGACATCTCTGGTCTTCCTGGATCCGATCTTTTAGGCAGAATATCATTTCCAACATCCTATAACAAATAAAAATAAAGCATTATCTTTAAACAATAATAAATAATTTTAACTATGAATATAGAAAAACACAACTAACTGAATACCTCAGATGCAACAAGAAAGCTGACCAGTCTTCTTGGCCAGGGGATGAAGTTACCGGGGGCATGACCCACTGTTTGAACCTCCTCAGTGGGCACAGGGACTCGAGCATCAGCATCTCGAATAATCTCAACAACGACCCTCACCTGATCATCCGTTAATAAATGATGGTGTATGGTATTACCGAAGTTATTATGTGCCCTCCCCAAGGCCACTAAGCGGCGATCATGATGATCATCAACATACAGCTCACACCTATCAGGGTCGTCATCATCATCATCATCATCATCACCACCATCATCATCATTTTTAGGCTGATGAGGAGGATCATATGAGCCCTAAGTGATCACATGGACAGAGGGTTGGACAGAGGGTTGGACACCGACTATCATCTGTTGGGACATAGAAGTCAATATTGCCAGCTGCTGGGCAAACTGTGCGGCCATCTCCTGTCTAAGCTCAGCTGAAATCTCCTATTTTAGCCGTGCTCTATTTGCATCAACATCCCTGTGGCATTGGTGTGAAGATGATCCATGGTATTGGTGAATGCCGATGCCCCATCCAACACCAATGACACGGCCCGGGTGGTCTGGTTTACCGATGAAAGCAGCTAAGATATCATCGCGTCCTCTAAGAACAAAGGTTCCTTGGGTTACCTGCTCGTCCAAGGCATCCTATAACATATAAAATATCAGGTCACATTACAATTCGGTAACAATCTTAAAATGACAATTACAATTCAAACTATACTTAAAATCTTCTCAGTTACTTGGCGGTCCTCCTCGGATGTATATTGTCCCGTTTTTATTTGTCGGGCCCTTTTCCATTTACGATGGCATGGGGGTGGGGGTGGATCGACAACTTCTGGACAATTTTCAGCGTTAGGATCCGCCTGAGATGCTCCTTCCTGAAGTGCTTTCTTTTCCTCTTCCACCATTATCTGACCAAGTTTTTTATATCCCCCACGATACATGACATGGGGGTAGACATTCTTGCTTTGGTTTTCCTGCCCCTTTTTCCTCTTCTCCTGTTATAAATAGAAGACAATTAAATTACATAAGTAAATAAAATTAATGAAATTACATAAATTTAGAGACAAATCAAATAAGTTAACCTGAAAGCTGGGATCATGTCGGCTCTGAACAAAGCGATCCCACGTCGCCTAGTCAAGAAACGGGTACACCTCAAGTGGGTTATTTTCACATGTTGGATTGAATACATAGTATCTGCCCAGGTCGACCTTAAAAGCCCTCCAACGCTCACCAACATACTTTTTCAAACGCTTCTTCATATCCGTCGTATCCGGTATGTCAAAGGTGAGCTACATTAACACCAAAAGAATCAACGAATTACTGTATGATATTAATAAGATTAAAATAAAGTAGATACATACAAACACAGGACGTAAAAGTATAGATACCAGAATACTCTCCCATATCTGATCCTTCACGTCCGCCGGTACATCTTTCCAATTATCAATAAGTATACTAGGCCTGCTTCTAGCAAGGGTCGCCACAAAACTGTTAAAATGCTCTGCCATTGGCCCAATAGGATTGAGGTTATTATCAAAGTCTATTCTTATCCTTTGATTTGAACCACGGTTGGCAGTCAAATTCCTCATTCGTGTGGCACGTCTACCCTTTCTACCCGTAGACGGGGTCTCCGACCCGCTGCATGAATGAGGGATATTCTCAGGATCAGCCATGTATACCTGTTTAAACAAAAAAAAAACTTGTTAGTATTTCAGGATAAATATCAAACATAACTTATAAATATCGATCAACGCACGTAAACATAACTTACAAATATCAACGTAAACATATAATATGACTTTAAACATAACTCAAACTAAACTTACATTATGGTCAATTAGTAAATTTCTCCCATAACCCTTCTTGGTGATCATTACGAGTAGCATGTACATCATCCACTTCATTTTCCTCATTGAAATTATGCACCCGTGTTGAGAAAGAAGGAGTATCAGAAATATCAAGAGTTGAATCTTGATTTCCCTCACTACCATTATATATGTTTTTTCCCTGGAGAACCACTGATCACCTTTTGTTTGTAGGATCATGGATATAAAACACTTGTTTTGCTTGGGATGCCATGATGAAAGGCTCTTCTTTATTACCTACCTTATTAAGGTCCACCAATTTGAATCCTAACTCACCGGTTTGCACACCATTGTTACTGTCGACCCACTGACATTTAAAAATAGGTACTCTAAACTTCGTGTAATCAACCTCCCATATCTCTTCAATGATTCCAAAGTATGAAACGGATGCCATAGCAGGGTTTTTATCTTTCGAACTAGAGAAATGCATGGACTCAGCGACGACTATAACCCCATTGTTTTCCATAGTACTTTTGTCATCCTGGGACTTTGTATAGAAGGAAAACTTATTGATATCGTACCCACTCCAGCATATGACATCAAAGTTAGGCCCATGTGCTAGCCATTTTAATGTATCAGAAGCAATACCATCCTTTGCAATTTTTTCTTTAAACCAGTTCAAGAAAGTCTTGTTATGCTTGTTCAAACACCATTTTTCATTCATTCTAGGGTAAGTTTCATTGATGATGCTTTTGTGCTCACATATGTATGGTTCAACCTCATCAGTGTTATTCAATATATACAAATGTGCTTGAAGCACTTCCTCCCTATCCATGCTCTTAACAGTGATACCTCGTGTACCCTTACCATCATATCTTCCTTCGTGACGAGACTTCGGAAGCCCTACAGGTTCCGCTTCTGACATGTAGTCTGTACAAAACACAATAACTTCTTCTGCAACATACCTTTCAACAATAGATGCTTCGGGACGTTGTGGATTCTTCATATATCCTTTCAAGATCTTCATGTATCGCTCAACCGGGTACATCCACCTTAAATAAACAGGGCCGCACAATCTAATCTCCCTCACTAGATGAACAATAAAATGAACCATGATGTCAAAAAATGAAGGTGGAAAATACATCTCCAATTGGCACAAGATAATGGCTGCCTCATTTTCCAAGTCATCCAACTTTTTAGTGTCAATGACCTTGGTACATATAGGATTGAAGAATAAGCATAACCTAGTAATGCCATGTCTGACTTTTTATCCCGCGTTTTGATACACATCGAACAATGAGTCGGTCATGCCATTGAAAATATGCCCCATGCAAATGTAGTCATCATTAACCCACTTGTTCCTCTCACGAGTCTCATTGATGGTCTCATCTTCTCTTTCCTCTGGTCTTGGTGTGTTCAACACATAGGCCACCTTCAATGTTGTAAGAAGGAAGTGCATCTTCTTTTGCCAACGATGAAAGTTTCCGCCTTCGAACCTCTCAAGTTTCATAAACTCAGAAGTCATCTCCTTCAACATTGCAGCCATTATTACAGAAATCGAACCTAAAGATTGTTAGAAAATGAGGTATGGATCTGCAACAAAGAAGAAGAAAATAATGGTAATGCACAATCTCCAAGACGTGTAAGGACACTAGGCTTTAGGTTCGATTCGCCCCCACCAATCTCTCCTTGTAGATTGGATGCAACAGGTGTAACTGGAGAATCCCCTTCAGGATACAATGGAGAACCTTGGTTTGGTTTGCACACCCTAAACCAAGCGTATCGACAATGGCAGTTTACAGAACAATAGTCTCCTTAACTCTCTCTGCGCATAAGGGAGAAAAGAAGGTGATTTGGAGTGAAGAATGGTTGAGAGAATATGAGATTTTTCGTGTCAGTTACTGCATGCAGATGGTTCTATTTATAGACCAACTCATGTCACTTGGTGAAAGAAAACAACTCTTCAAAAGTTCCACAAACGGTCAAATTCGATACATAAGTAGTATTAACGTTCATTAACTGACACAAGACATCAGTTGGCCTAGCGGTCAACGGATGCGTCCCATCAACCTTCAGGTACCCTGGTCAAGTCCTGCCAACCGCATAGTTTACAATGAAGGGACTCAACCACTCTACCAATCAACATTTGTATATCAACTATACACTATTATATTAATTTAACCGTTACCAAGAAACCTTTTAATAAGGATTTTGAAAATCTCTCACACTATGCATGATGACGAGACTAGTAATTTCCTCTAACAAAAATTAAATTACACAAAATATGATCTATTTCTCGGTATGAACATGATGTTGAGAAAATAAAAATGACCTACAAAGTGGGCAAGAGAATTGATTGTGTTCTAGCCATTGCTCAATGCATTTAACATTGGAACACATGCCCACATCTCCTTAGCTTGCTCACTGCATCTTCCCCTTCAAACTCCACCAAGCAAATGGAGAAAATCTCCTCTGTCTCTCTCTTTCCTTCTCCTCCAACACAAGCATGGCTCCGCAAATCCTCGAACCTGGCCACTGGTAGGGAAGGAAATTCAGGGAACTCCGTCTCCTTATTGCGAGAGAAGAAAACCATGAGACCAAGCATGCTTGCAAGTGCCTTCTTCGGTTGCATCAATGGGATCAAAATGCATGTGTAGAACACAATGGTCACTACCCACAAGCGAGATGGACCAACCATCACAAGACAATTCATCCTCAATTAGGTAACTATATCCTGTAATTCGAATAGCTGAAAATCTCTCTCTACCACGAATCTCTCAATTTTGTTGTTTATGTAAGTGACTACGACAACGATGTATAATAGAAGGTGTGTGTGTCTCTATATTTAGCTTCTCTTTATGTGTTGACACCGGCCCTGTACATAAAATAATATATTTGGCCTAGATTATATTTCTTACTTTATAAGAATAACATGTTATGTTAGTTCTGACTTTGGAGGCTGCTAATGTGCATATTTTAGTTATTAATTACATTGACCAGCTACATGTATAGTAATTTTTATATTCAAGTTTTTGGAAGATTGTAATATAAAAAGATAAGATAAGATTTGGGCTGCATATTCTATTGGCAGTGAAGTTTGTTACAGGTTTTTTAGATATGTGCACTGCGTTGGGTTGCAGGGCCGGCGCCGATTCCATATTCTCTTGGTTTATTGAAGGCTTAATTACACTTTTGGTTCCTTTATTATTTTCCGTGTGTGATTTTGGTCCCTATAATTTTTTTCGAGAATATTTGGTTCCTTTATTTTCCTAAGGGTGCAAATTTGGTCCCTCCATCCAATTTACATTAATTTGCTAATACAATTTGCACACATGGCAGCCCAGCTGGATTAAAATATATTAAATAAATGATAAATTGTAATATATTTAATTAAAAAATCAAAGAATATTTTATTAATTACTTTTAAATAATTAAATAAAAAATCGTAAACTAGATCCCTCATTCCCTCCTTGTTTTCCTTTTTCTAATGCAACTTATGAGAGATTGCCTCTTGATGATGATGAGGGGTCTGGTGGTGGTGCTGCGATGGCACTGCATGCAGGCGGCGGTGCCACCGGTTGAACCGGTGGATCGCCACCGGGGATTAGAAGCAGTGGAGGTCATCAGTTGCAACTAGCTGGGATTTCAGATTCTTCTCCTCTTCCTTTGTATAACCTGCCACCAAATATGTCTCCCAATGGAGGGCAAATTGGGCATGAAGGTTTTTCTTGGGCTCATGGAAGGTCACCTTACCGAGTTAGACCCATTCTTTATTTCCTTTTTTCCACAAATAGTGTTCTGGAATCTCCCTATATAGATAACACCTTGCTTGTGGATCTCTCCGGTTCAGGGCAAAGAATTGGTGAGCATTGTTATGGAGTTACACTGATCATTTAGTACATCGTCGATTCTTTGATTTGTACGGTATCGCACTTGATGGTGATTTGGTAGGTGGATTTGTAATCTTTCAACACTTGGATACATTCGGTACATGGTGAATGAAAATATTCTCCAAAACTCCTCTGGAGCACAAATCCATCTTACATCAATATACTGCTTGACTTCATCCATATGAACCTCCATGCATGGCAACTCGATCAGGACCTTTATAGACATATTTATACAGGTACTTGATACTACTGCACACTTCAACATTTATATGACAGTCATACTTTAACAGCAACCATGGGTTATAAGGGACCACCCATCTGTTATCTATAGACATATGTCTATTCAAAGTTACTGGACCATCATTCCGTCTTCTATACCGTGGATATGAGTCAATACCTTGTCGTGTCTCTTGGATGAACTCTTTTGGGAACCCTTTCTTACATTGGCCATCCTTGATACATTGTGATCTTGGATTCAGTCTACCGCACGGTCCATGAATCATGTGTTTTAGCACTGCGGCATGTAATTGTGGTTCTTCTTCAAATTTTGATATTTCCGCTCTAACGCTATCATATTCTTCTGGGTTACATAATCTGTCATTAGGTTCCATGATCAGTAGCATATGCACGTGTGGCAATCCTCGTTTTTGGAATTCAGTTACATACATATAACTTTTGACCTTTCCTAAGACCCCTTTTTTAATTACGTCATGCTTCAATTGCTCAAACTTTGAACGAAAGATTCTTGTCAGCAAGTCTGGACGATCTTGTGGAGTTTGAAATGGCCCAAGTTCAGATGATATTTCAATCCATGAAGGATTGCATGTCATGGTAAGAAAAATATCAGGTTTGCCGTCGTGAAGCACAATAGCCATACCATCTTCATACCGTTGTGTCATGTCTCGACGGCTACACCAATAAATGATGAAGGCAATATGGTTCCCCGTCCGATATTTTCTACAAAGTGTAATTATACGTGTTGATGGTGTTTGATGTATTCGACATATATTTTTGTATAAATAATTTTGATATATGCTGTGAGGAGTACCTATAGCAGTTTCTCTTTATGTGTTGACACCGGCCCTGTACATAAAATAATATATTTGACCTAGATTCTATTTCTTACTTTATAAGAATAACATGTTATGTTAGTTCTGACTTTGGAGGCTGCTAATGTGCATATTTTAGTTATTAATTACATTGACCAGCTGCATGTATAGTAATTTTTATATTCAAGTTTTTGGAAGATTGTAATATAAAAGGATAAGATAAGATTCGGGCTGCATATTCTATTGGCAGTGAAGTTTGTTACAGGTTTTTTAGATACGTGCACTGCACTGGGTTGCAGGGCTGGCGCCGATTCCATATCCTCTTGGTTTATTAAAGGCTTAATTGTATTTTTGGTCTCTTTATTATTGTCGTGTGTGATTTTAGTCTCTATAGTTTTTTTCGAGGACATTTGCTTCCTCTATTTTTCTAAGGGTGCAAATTTGGTCCCTCCATCCAATTTATATTAATTTGCTAATACAATTCACACATATGGCAGCCCAGCTAGATTAAAATATATTAAATAAATAATAAATTGTAATATATTTAATTAAAAAATCGAAGAATATTTTATTAATTACTTTTAAATAATTAAATAAAAAATCGTAAACTAGAGTCCCCCGTTCCCTCCTTGTTTTCCTTTTTCTAATACAACTTATGAGAGATTGCCTCTTGATGATGATGATGAGGGGCCTGGAGGTGCTGCGGTGGCACCGCATGCAGGCGGTAGCACCGTCGATTGAACCGGTGGATCGCCACCAGGGATTGGAAGCAGTGGAGGTCATCAGTTGCAACTAGCTGAGATTTCAGATTCTTCTCCTCTTCCTTTGTGTAACCTGCCACCAAATATGTCTCCCAATGGAGGGAAAATTGGGCATGAAGCTTTTTCTTTGGCTCATGGAAGGTCACCTTACTGAGTTAGACTCATTTGGAAGTGCCAAAGGTTGTGAGAGAGGTAGAGATCTAATCAAGTGGAAAAGGAGAATCTGATATTTGTTTTAGGATATCGTGGTTAATGAATTTGGTACAGAGAGTAAGAACGTGGATGATAAAGACATGGGTAAGTTTTGTGCTATGGCCGTGATTTGGAAATGTGGCTGCTTACTTTTTATTCTCCAAAATACAGAGAGGGTTAGAGGAATTGCAAAGGTTGGCGTATGAGGTGCCATGGCTAGAAAGCAGATAGGGAAAGGGGAGACTTTAGTTAACGGTTTTTTATTTAATTATTTAAAAAATAATTAATAAACTATTTTTTATTTTTTAATTAAATAAATTACAATTTATTATTTAATTAATATATTTAATATATTTTAATCCAATTGGACTGCCACACGTGCAATTTCTATTATCAAATTAATGAAAATTAGAGGGAGGAACCAAAATTGCAACATTAGGAAAAATAAAGGGACCAGATGTCCTCAAAAAAAAACTATAGGAACCAAAATCACACATGGACAACAATAATGCAATTAAGCCTTTATTAAATAATCTATTACTACAATTTACAATACTCTTTGTTAAGTGTTAGTTGCTTTCAATTAGGTTCCAGTTCATTCTATATTATAACCTGTAATCACTATACACTATATGTCTAACGGTATTCTAGTATTTTGTTTTGTATATTGAATAACGTCAACTTTGTTGAAAGCGTTATGTGGATGTCAACTTTTAAATTTCATATTTATATTTTGATTCCACTTTTTTTAAAATGTTAGGAGTAAGGTCATTTTAATTTGAAATTTATTCAAAAGGATTTTGACAAAATTATCACTAGCCACAGTTTATTAAAATGGTAGTATTAATTTTAAATTGATTCAAAAGGATTGACCGGAATTAAAAATGAGGGGGAGAAAGAAATTTGGAAGAAGAATGTAGCTTTGAGAACTAAATGTAGCTTTGTCAGAAAAAAAAAATAGAGAGAGAGGGGGAGAGAGAGCTATTAGACAATAGTAATAAAAATTATAGAGTAGTTTGCATCATGTGAACTTTTAATTTTAGCACACTACCCATTGATCCATGACAATATATAGTTCTAATGTTTATAGCATTCCATTGATAAAATTTGGAATTAACTCGAAAAATATTGATCAATACAAAATTCGAGTTTATAATGAAGTATTAAACAAGTTAGGCATCATATTGTCCATTAGTAATTCAGTCCCCAAGTCTAGATTTATAGAACTCTTATTAACTAAGTTATTTTTGTATCCCAGCCAAAACAAAATACCAATGTGCACTCTTTCCTTGTTGGAAGCTATGATTTTGTGTTTGGTGATTTTCCTGAACCATCTAAGACGATTTCAAATAGATCAGCCTCGGACTCCTCATCAAATTCTATGGCTCGATTGTTATTATTGTTATTCCCATTGTTGTGACTTCCTTTGGTTGTAGACCGATTAAGCCACTGAGAATCAGTCCTTCCCATGGAGAATAGCTCCTTGCTATCATCGTAGTCAAGGGTAGCAGCAGGGGAATTTACAAGTGGGGCTATAAAGCAAGGATTTAGGTGATGTTTGGAAGAGTTTATTTAAGCTCCTTTTGACTTATCTGATGACATAAGCTGTTATGCAGTGTGTTTGGCAGAGCTTATAAAAATAACTTATGCCATCCCATAAGAAGTTTTTGACTTATTTTCATAAGTCACCGGGAGAAGCTTATGGAATTATCATAAGAGCTTATGCACTAAACACCATCTCCGTGTTTTTCAATATTCGAATCCTCTCATGCCCCTTTCTTTCTTTTTCTTTCTCTTATGGCACAAGCTCTCATGCGATAAGGTCTTATGTGATAAGCTCTTAATCAAGTTGTTTACCCAAACGCGCCCTTAGTGTTCTCTGTGCATTTGTAGGTGCATATTCAGAGAGAGAGAAATGGGGAGAGAGGATGATGGAAAGGGAGAAGAAGAATTGAGATAGGAGAGAGGAAAGAGAGTGGTGAGAGAAAAAAAATCAGGTGTGGACAATATACTGTGCACCTTCAACATCAGATAACATCGGATGGTTCTGTTTAATTCACTTAAGTCGTCAACCATGGGCAATATGACTGGGTCGCTCACCATATCCAGAGCCTTCTAACAAGAGAATCTGTACCTTGGTCTTTTTTTTTTGGGAGTTTTTCCTTTCATATTTCAAAAAGAATATTTTATGATTTCCCACTGCTTTAAGAACTTCGTATCTTGTATATATATATATATATATATATATATATATATATATATATATATATATATATATATATATATATATATATAACAGAAGTAATGAAACTGTTATAAAATTTTCCCTCAAACATGTGGGAAATATGATAAAAACTTCATCTTTTAAATGAGATTAAAATATTAAAAAATTATGAATAATAATTAATCATAAATAAAAAATAAAAAATTGTTATGAATAATAAATAATAGGTAATTGTAAACTTTATCTTTATATAAAAAAGAAGCAATGAAACTGCTATAAATTTCCCCCCAAAATGTGGGTAATATGGTAAAAACTTCATCTTTTAAATGAGATTAAAATATTAGAAAATTATGAATAATAATTAATCATAAATAATAAATAAAATTTTGTTATGAATAATAAATAATAGGTAATCATAAATTTTATACATGATTTTATTTAATTTTTATGTATATATTTTTTTGTTTGAAAAGTTATAAAAATAATAATTAATTGTTGAAATTACGTGAATTAATGGTTTGATTTACTTTCAAAATTATTTAACATTAAATTGATACTATTTTTAAAAATGATTAAAATATTAGATTAAAATATTAGAAAACTGATACAAATATGGTAAGAACTTCATCTTTTAAATGAGATAAAAATATTAGAAAATTTTGGTTTTTATTTATTTATTTGAACCAATATTTTCGATTTTTATTACCATAAAGATATGATGGGATGCTCAATTCTGAAACATGGTAATATTTGATATGTTTGCACCATTACACCAAATTTTTAATATTGCTACTCTTTTCAAATCTTCAAACTTCATTTTTTAAAATGAGATTAAAATAATTAAAATTTTGGTTTTTTTCCTGACAAAATCTGTTTTTATAAAGTCAATTCTCAAACATGGTAAAATGGAACATCTTTAAAAAATGAAAATATAATACTAATTAAACATGGGTAGTAGAATATCTTTTTGAAAGAAATAACCTCATGCCATATCATTAATAACAAAGTAATCAATACAATTGGGAATAAAATCAAAGTCATGAGGGCTAGCCATACATGTAGCCACCCTCTCTAATGTATGAGCAATTGGGAATAAAATCAAAGTCATGAGGGGTAGTAGAATATCTTTGTAGTATGCGTAAAATAATATGTGAAGGTTTTAAGTACACAGTAAACAAATCTTTTTTTTAGATTAAAGATATTAGAAAGTTAATGGACATAATCAACAATAAATATTAGAAACAATTTCTTTTTTTTATTGATATTTATGAAACAATTTCTTGATCGTATATTCTTAATTTTATTGTTTAATAAAATATAGTCTTATTAAGCCAAATTATGATTCGTATCTTTTTTGAATCATATAAGAAAAGAGCTGAAAAATAGAAGATTTACTTACTTTCAAAAGTGTTTTTAGTGATATATTGTTGTGTAACTAAGCTCAAGTATATATTTCACGAATTAAAGATTTATAAATTCAATTAATGTTTTATTCTTAAAGAAATTCTTGCCACCATTAATTATAATTTTAAATTTTAACTTAACATTATTTTACAATACTCTTCTGCAATCGTGGTGATAAAAGTTTTATACAATAACACATCATAAATTGAATTTTTTTTACTAAAGACATCATTTTTGGGTATCCATAAAAACACCCAAATTTTATACAAAAATCATTAAACTTATTCATTATTTCGTCGATCTATTTGTCCTTCTTCTACTACACAAATACTTATTCTTTACTATTTTTATTTTTTATTTTGTTTCTGAAAAAGTCAAATATTTCTCTTTACACATAATTCTCCTGTGCATCGCACCGGTGAAAAATCTAGTTTCAAAAGCTACAATATCATTGTGGACTTGTGCCAATGCTACCTTGAAAGCAATGAAATTAACTAGAATAAGTTTATTGAGGGCAGGAAACAACGTTCAATTGTGCAAAATAGAAAGCAATGGTAAAATTTAGCCACGGTTTCAAGTTTGGATGTAAACTTTCTAATAGGAAAATTTCAGATTCAATTTAAGATTTAATTTATGCTTTCAAATTTATTAAAAAAAAAACACTGAATTAGGACTTTGGCTAATAAAAATAATTAGAAAATTTTATTAAAAAAAGTAAGAAACTTTTCAGTAGGAATTTTTTTTTTATAAGAACCCATCGAAATTAGGATATTTAATTCTTCGGCAGGTCTATATAGTATCCCACAAACTTAAAATCTTTAAATACGTTATAAGACTAATCTACTCAAGTGTTTAATCATAATTAAAGTTCTTTGCCCCTCAAAATTGTATTTTGTAGGGTTCGAACCAAGATCCTCTCCCACAAACATAGCCTTATTTTTCAAAAAATAATATCACAAGTATGTAAGAAATTGCAAGTTTATATAAATGCACAATAGATTTTTTTTTTTGACATTAAAACAAAAGAGTCAAAGCAGTTTGTTTTTTTGAATGGAAATTCGAAAATTAAGGCATGAGAGGTTAAAAAAACAACATACAAGAAATTAAAAAATCTTGCTGATGAGTAACCTAAATAAATTGGTTAAAATTTCCAAAAAAAAAAGTTTTTATTGAATAATAACAAAGGATAACATTTATTAAAATATTAAATATACCACCTATTAATAATTTTTTTTTATTGATTTCTTAATCAATATCCTAACGACACTCGGTAATTCTCTCCAATTTAAAATTAGGAAAATAAAGACAAATAAAAATTAGGACAGACTGTCTGCTCTTCAATGATAAACAATTTTATTTTATTAGACACATCAATGATAAACAAGTTAAATCAGACCAGTAAAAAAAAAGCAAGTTAATAAATATGCATAGACAAACACAATCATGACCCTTTTACAAGGGGATAAGGATGCCAACAGGGCTAGGAAATGCACCTAGCTGTGCTGTGTGAATAAATATGCATAGACAAACACAATCATGACCCTATTACAAGGGGATAAGGATGCCATCAGGGCTAGGAAATGAGTATTTCACAATTTGGGGTGATACAACTTTATATATTATATATAAATAAAATCTATATCTATAATCTATAATATACTAATAGATGGATCTCCTTTTCACTATTCGTAACAGGATGACTGAGGAACTGACACGTGACACTACTGTAGCATTGTTGTAGTTTTTTTAAAAATAAAAAATAACTTTTTTTAAAAAAATAACTTTTTTTTTAAAAAAAATATTTCTTTCCCTAAATTTTTTAATAATAAATTTGTTTCGATTTTAAAAAAAATGTTTTTTTATTTAACACATTTTTAAAAAGGTTTTTATTTAATTTTTTTTATTAAAATGTTTTGTATTTTTTTTAAAAAAAATTACTTAATTTTTTCAATTTTTTTATTTTCAAATTTTCAATTTTATTTAATTTAATTGTTTTTAATTTTTTTATAAAACTTTTTTTTTAAAAAAATTTTATTACAATTTTTTATTTCTTTTTTTTCAAAAAAATTTCGAAATTATTTTTTATTTAAACTTTTTTATTTTTTTAATTTTACAAATATTTTTAAATGTAACAATTTTTTAATTTAATTTTTTAATTTAATTTTTTAATTTAATTTTTTTCAAATATTTTTTTTAAAAAATGATTTTTATTTTTTTAATTTAAAAATTCTTTTATCAACATATTTTTTTATTTACATTTTTTTAATTAAACTGCTATATTATTAAATTGTTTAACTTAAATTTTTTAATTTATTTTTTCAAATTTTTTAAAGAAAAAAGTCTTTTAAATATTGTTTAAAAAATATTTTTTATTTAACATTTTTTAAAAGGTTTTTGACCTATGAATTTTTTATATTAAAAAATATTTACATAATTATTTAAATTTTAATTATTTTTTATATTGCCTTCTTTTTTTAGTTTTTTATAAAAATTTTCACCTTTTGGTTTGATGATTTTAATAATTTAAATATTAGATTTTTTTAATATTATATTATTGGTTTAAAATAAACTGTAGCTTTATTTTTAAAGCTAAGGTCTTTACCCTGAGCGAGCAACTCTCGTTGGTCCAAGAGAAACTTGTCTAACTTCTAACCCTCTCTAATATGGTCCATCAAGTTGTTGGTAACCTTCAAGGTACCAAGCCTAATACTCTTAGGGGTAAACTCACAAGCTAGACTAAGGTCTCTAAACTCTTCTATCAGGTCCATCTCCTTAACCATCAAAGCGGAGAAGTGCCAAGTCTTCCTACTTAGGGCATCGGCCACCACATTGGCCTTCCCTAGGTGATAGGTCAGCTAGAACTCATAATCCTTTAAGAACTCCATCCACCTTCGCTGCCTCATATTCAACTCCTTTTGATCAAAGAGATACCTCAAACTCTTGTGATCACTAAAAACCTCAAACCTTGCTCCATAAAGGTAATGCCTCCAAATCTTTAAGGCAAATACCACAGCTCCTAGCTCTAGGTCATGGGTAGGGTAGTTCTTTTCATGGGTTTTCAACTGCCTAGAAGCATAAGCAACTACCTTACTGTTCTGCATTAACACACCACCTAACCCTTACTTAGAAGCATCGCAGTAAACCACGAAGGGTTCACTAGGATCTGGAAAAACTAGCACTGGTGAGACGGGTTCACTAGGGTTCACGAAGGGTTCACACTTAGAGTCCCACACAAACAACTGTCCCCTCTTGGTGAGACGGGTTAAGGGTAAAGCTATCTTAGAGAAACCTTCTATGAACCGCCTATAATATCCGGCTAACCCCAAGAAACTCCTATGAACCGTCTCTACCTTAGTTGGGTCCACAGCTATGCCACCCTTAGAGATGACATGTCCTAAGAAGCCTACTTCCTCTAACCAGAACTCACACTTAGACAACTTAGCATACAACTGCTTTTCCTTAAGGGTCTGCAAGACAACCCTCGGGTGTTCCTCATGTTCCTCCTTGCTCTTGGAGTACAATAAGATGTCATCTATGAACACCACCACAAACTTATCCAAGTAAGAGTGAAAGGTCTTGTTCATGTAATCCATGAAGACTGCAGGAGCATTGGTCACACCTAAGGGCATAACCAAGTACTCATAGTGACCATATCGCATTCTGAATGCTGTCTTCGGGATGTCCTCAAACTTAACCCGAATCTGATGGTACCTTGACCTCAAGTCTATCTTAGAAAAGACGCAAGCGCCTATCAACTAGTCCATGTGATCATCGATCCTTGGGAGGGGATACCGATTCTTTATGGTCACTTTGTTGAGCTGCCGATAGTCGACACACAACCTCATACTACCATCCTTCTTCTTCACCAACAACACAGGTGCTCCCCACGGAGACACACTAGGCCTAATGAACTGCTTCTTCATCAGGTCCTCCAACTGTTCCTTCAACTTGGTTAGATCTAGAGGAGACATTCTATGGGTGCTATGGAGATTGGCCCGATGCTAGGCATTAAGTATATGGTGAAATCAATATCTCTCTCCGAGGGTAACTTATAAACATCCCCCGGAAACACTTCAGGAAATTCCCGCATAACAGGAAAGATGGTGACATCAGGAGGGATGCTCTCTACTTCCAGGGAAGCTATCATCATGTACACTTGGGCTTCGTCTTTCATCGAAGCTTGAACTTGGCTGGCAGAGAGAAGGTCCGGATTCTTAGACTCCGTTGGAGTTCCAAAAACCAAGATTTTGTCGAAACTATTCAGAAGGACGTGGTTGGAAGATAACCAGTCCATGCCAAGAATAATATCAAGGTCTTTTAGAGGCAAGCATACAAGATCAGTAATAAAGGTTCTATCATTTATGACAATATGACGGTTCTTGCATGCATAAGAAGTGGAAACAGGTTTATTTGTAGGTGTAGACACAAGCAAATCAAACTCAAGGAAAGAAACAGGTAGACCAAGACTCTAGACCCTATCATGCGATATAAACGAGTGAGTAGCACCCGAATCATACAATACAGTCAATTGAGTTCCATCAATAAAACATGTACCTTGAATCAAGTCATCGTACTCGGAGGCTTCGGCTCCACCAAGGGTAAAGACTCTTCCAGTGGTCTTCAATCGATTGGCTTGGGACTTCTTATTCTTGATAACACTTGGAGGCTCGGTCTTGGCTCCTTCACACTCACGGCTGATATGACCTGACTTGCCGCACTTGAAGCAAATCACAGCTGGCTCCTAGCATTGAGAAGAAAAGTGATCCGATGCTCCACATTAGCCACACCTCATAGGTCTAGAGGCATTAGAGAACCCGCCCCTAAACCTATCAAGTTGAAACTTTGGCTTCTTGCCACTCTGCTTGAAGTCCTTGCCGGTCGGAGCATACTGCTGCGTACCCTTGTCTCTCTGATCAGCCTTCTTGCCATTCTGACTATCCGCTCCTCTGGAACTGGCAACTCTGAACTGACTGGCATCCTCATAATCCTGCACTTGTTGACCAAAATTGGGAAAACTCTGATCTCCTGATAGCTGATTGCCTGCTTGATCTCGGGTTGGAGTCTAGCTTCAAACTTTACGCACTTGGAGCGGTCATCTGTCTCATGCTGATACGGAGTGTAGTACCTAGCTAGCTCCTCAAACTTGGATGCATACTCGCCAACTGACAACGGACCCTGCCGCAAGGACAAGAATTCCATCTCCTTCTATTCCCTGATATCTGCCGGGAAATACTTCTCCAGAAATCTCTGCTTGAACACAGCCCATGTAACCGTCATACCCTCAGCCTGCATTCTCTGCCTGCACTTATCCCACCAATGCTCAGCCTCCTCAGTCAACATGAAGGTAGCAAAAATGAGCTTCTGTTGATCGTTGCAATCCATCACTTTCGAAATATCTTCTCAGTATCTCTCAGCCACAACAGTGCTCCCTCTGGATCATAAGCTCCCTTGAAGGAGGGAGGGTTGTTCCTCTGAAATTTGTCCAATCCTTGGAACTCTGCTGGTCCACCATTATTGTTATGATTGACTTGCCCGATGGCATTGGCCAGAAGTGCCAACGCATCTGCAATCGCTTGATCGTTGCGTCCTCTACGTAGCGTGAGTACACGTCCAACGCAACTCTTAAATACAAAAACCTAAGCGGGTAAAAGCTACAGGTAACTAACTTAAGGCGTCATTGTCTATAACAAGTATAGACAATTCAAACTAGAGAACACAACAGACTTACAACAGACACATACCATGTCCGGACAGGACCGAACTGCTCTGATACCACTAAATGTGACACCCATCTACCCAGCATGTTATAAAACATATATATAAATAAAAACAAAACAGGTATTAACGAAAATATTAAAACCTTGTCCATGGGTAGAATAATCCCACATGAACGGGTTCACAACGCTGAAAAAAAATATAAACCAAGTTTAAACAATTTAAACAGATAAAACATAAAAAACGTCCCAACCCGATGTCACAACAGACCTGGTATAACCATTCCATACATCACGGAAAAAAAAACTGAAAACTAAACTAAACAAAAGGAAAAGTCCTAACTATGAGCGGTGGCTCCTCAGAGTCACTCCTCATCGGACTGCTCGCCATCCTCTGCAAGGTGCCAATCAGGCCAAACAAACAAACAGAAAGAAGGGAGTAAGATTCATGTAAACATATACATCATGTAGATAGGAAGTAAGGTAAACAACAAGCATAGCAACATCATAAGCATACAATAACATATATACATCATACATCAACATCATCAACAAGTATGCTATGCGGTGCAATGCATCTCTATTCCGCTACTCCTTTATGCGTGTGGATCCAACTAACTCAGGATGAACGAATTCGGAGTTACATATCCGTATTGGCCATAAAATCACCAACACCGACAGTTCACCAAACCTTAGTTGAACCCCATGGATAGCCAACGCATTAAACCGTGTCGTGGATGCCTCATCACGGGGGGCCACGATCACCAAACCATCGGGTGACCTGCCGTGGATGGCCAGATCTCCGTACTCTAGGACGACCTCCCCTATGTTGAATCTCCCCCTCAACCATCAACTCCAATGCTCTATGCATGGCAAACAACAAAAAATCTCAACCACCTCCTTGCCTGGGCCATAAAGCTCCCAGGACTTCAACATCAACATCAACGTAACCTTAGACCCAAACCGCGGGGTCAAGGCTCCCTTGGCCAAAAAGCACCAAGGTTCAACTCAACATGCTTGGGCCCATAAGCACCCAATACTTCAACATCAACGATGCCTTAGACCCAAACCATGGGGTCAAGGCCCCTTTGGCCAACAAGCACCAAGGTACAACTTTATCAACGTGCGGTAACCCAATGGATACCGACTTAACATCTTATTATTTGTAATTATCTTTGTCAGTCATTAACCAAGTTGTCTAACCTCTATCTTTGATTAGTTATATCAACTTATCATCATTGGGGAAATTGGGGTTAGGAACCCCTTTTAAGTCCTTTAATTCTATCTCTGTCTGATAGGGGAGCGCCGGCGTTCTTGTCCCTTGCACGATCGTGCTGGTCACATAAGTGAAGCACGGTCGTGCTTCCTTTTGAGCACGGTCGTGCTCAACAGCACGATCATGCTTAATGCGCGGCCAATTCCCATCAATTAAGAAAGGAAACCACAAGGGAAGGGAACCTTACGTAAAGGGAAGGGAACCTTACCTCTAAACTGAAACGGATCAAACGAGCTTCCCAAACAACTTCTAAAACTCCACTATAGCAATGGATGAATAGGAAATAGGGAAGGAGGCACACTAGGTCGCAACAGTGGTTGCTGTAACCAACAAAATAGGGTTTTACAAAAACCCTCAGGTTCTGTGCCCTCTATTTAAAGACTGCACTTGAGCACGATCGCGGTCAGCACATTGAGCATGGGTGTGCTCAACTTAAAATCTGAAACACGCTTCATACTTTAAGCAAGGGCGTGCTGGCTATTGAGCACGGGCGTGCTCAACCACCAGAAAGGGACTTTAAGCCAAAAATCCCACTTAGCCCTTAACCAACTAAACAAACTTAACAAAACGCACTTATCGAAAAACAGGGTGTCACAGGTGTTGTTGTTCACAACCGTGTATTGGTAATATAATATATGTGGTCAAGAGTTCTCGCTAGACCGTTCCACCTTAGAAATAGGTTGTGCATCTATAGTGTCATTGAATTTCATTGAGCACCCCCGAGATTGGACGGGGTGTGCACCGGGAGCATCGTGCAGTTATAGTGTCATGCTTAGCATGAGCGTTCTCACCATGGAAGAGAATGTGCACCGGGAATTTGGAAACTATCTCTTGAACATCTGACTGACATTCCCCGAAGGAATGCGTGAAAGAAATCAGTAGTGGCCACATCAGTATGAAAGTCTAGTTGTACGAGTTTGGGGTAGAGGATGATACATTAATTTGAGGATGCTTTGTTAGTTAGGGTTGAATGATGATTTGTCTGTGACAATTACTGTATAATATGATATGATTTTTTTCTGCTTTTTGATGATAGAATTGCTTCTTATCCCCTATGTTTCTGTATTTTTGTGGTTTACTTTGGTTTACGTTAGAAGACCCGATGAAAGGTTATGTTGCTGAGGAGCTAGACGGAAGTCTGTATGAAACAGAGGTTGTTGAGGAGTTGGATGGAACTCCTTACGAACCAGACGTTGTAGGTCGAGCTGTGATCCATGGTGATTAGAGTATAGACATTATGGCCAATGTGTCTAAGGAGTATTTTATATTTCTGCTAAGTATGACTGTTGTTCAGTATATGCCTGTGAGGTATCCTACTGAGGGGATATCCTTAACAATATTTTGGTATTGTAATAAATAAATATGTGTGTATTTATATATGTTAACGTTGGTATGTATCAAATTTACAGAAGTTATATGTTTATTAAATAAGTTTTAATTTTTACGTATTTTTTTCATGCTAAGCGCGTGATTAAGAAATGAATTAAGAATGATATTAATCTAATAAAACACCAGGGCACAACGGGGTGTCTCAATTATTACTATTAATATGCTAACATCAATACTTTATTTAACAATTTAATAGTTTTAACATATTGTTATAGGTGGCTTCTATCATGAGGGAGTTAACAAGTCCTTCATGGTGAGGGAGCTTTTCTGACCATTGGATATATTGATATAAAATTTGAATGAGTGAGATTGTTTACCTGAACCTAGTAATACAGGTTTCCTTATAATTTCTTAGTAATCCCTGATATTTAAATTAAAAAATGATAATTAAATAAATATGTAAATAAAAAGTTTGTATTTACAATATTAGTCCTCAGTATTTCAAATAACGGTAATTACATCTCCTTCCCTCTTTCATCACCCCCTCATTCCTTCTACTGTCAACACCATACACCATAGGTGACCTTCACGGTAAAGCCCCTTCTTTGTATTCACTGCTCGCGACACCACAAACAGTAGTATCCACAAATGTAGAACAAATCTTCCTTCCCATCACCACCGATGCTTCATTCAAATCAACAAAAATTCAAGCAAAGTCCTAATAAAAAACCAGCAACCAAACCTTCCAAATGCAAAGCAAGCATAGATTGATAGATACCCTTAGCAATCATTGAATCATTGCAAAGAAACTCGTTCATCAAGTCACTGAACTTATCCAAAAGAGTGGCGCCGTCTTAGGGAAGCTTCTAGAACCAAAGCCAACACCTCCTTCTCAACCTCTTTCATCCCTTCCAACACTTGATAATCCTCGAAACATAGCTAAACCTAAACAATAACACATAAAAAATATCGATCTTTTTACCAAAAACCAAATAAAAAACAATCAGATCTAGCAAAAAAAAAACAGAGAAGACTTCGTGGAACTCTCCCTTGACAAATCCGTGGTCAGCACAATCAAAAGGTCAGTGGCCATGGTGAGTGAGGATGCGGGGCAATGGAGAAGGTGAGGGACTCCAATGCAAATTAACCAATTTTATAATTCAGCGTGTGTACCTCTAATATCCGGTGATTTCAACTCCCACAACTCTAGGGATGGACAGGGTAGGGTTTGGGTAGGGTACTATAGTACTCGTCCCCATACCCGCGTTTGAAAAAATTACCCGTACCTGAACCAGTACCCTCGTGGGTAGCAACTTTAGTACACTTGTCCGTACCCTCTGGGTACCTAAGTACCCGTACCCACACCTGTTACCTGCACTTCAATAGTAAAAAACAATAAATAACAAAATAAAGTTATAACAATTAAAAAATGATTCAAAGGTCTTTTAAATCTACTAATAAATATTACAAATCAAAATATTTAAATAAATAAAAACATCCAAAAAGGAATTATTGATGCAACCAGGTTTAGAAAGTTAAGAATCTTTAGATTAATTTTGGTTTTAAATTTTGTATTATAGTTAAAATTATATATTTTAGTAATATAGATAAATAAATAATTATATATACCTATACATATGTGCAAGTATGGGGCGGGGTGGATACCATAGTACCTGTACCCGCACCCATACCCATTCAAATTTATGGGTAATTACTCGTACCCGAACCCTTACCCATTATGTGGGTAACTACCCTACTCATTGTGGATAATTTTTGCGGATACCCAATGAATAGGGTACAAATTACCATCCCTACTCAACTGTGAGGGATATAGGGATATGACCACTCCCTCATGTTAGACATTACCATTGTTATATTTGTGTCCTAAAAAGTAAAATGTTGTACCTTAGATGTAAATTTAACCAATGAAGGGAAAAAAGAAAAAAAGAAAAAGAAGGAACATGAGAGTAGCAGCGACCTCACCTCCTTGCAGCCTGCTCGCATGATTTTTATCTGGTGGATTCTAGCATGAAGTAGGGTGTTTATGGGTATATCTATATACCACTAATTTTTTTTTATCATGAACAATTTTGAACCGTTGGATATAATGATTAAATAATGAGTGGTCCAGATTTATTGGTCCAAAAAAATTTGAAAACAAAAAACAATTAAAAATACTATTTTGCCGTTCCCTCTTCCCCTACCATCAAACACCCTAAATGAATATACCCTGTTTATTTTCCGTCGCCGTCACACCAGCCGCCACCATCGTCGTCCAGTCTCTGCCGCCGTTGCATGCCTCCTTTTCACAAGCAACCACCGTCACCGTTGCGAGCAACAACTACCACCGTTGTGTTGTTCATCTTGATGTAGGCCAAATCGGAATCGGTGGCCGCATCTGCTTGTCGAATCGGAATCAGTGGGGGTGGTGAACCGCATCTGCTTGGCAATGAGGTAGTCCATCATCACCTGCTTGTCGAATCAGTGGCGGTGGTAATGGCAGGGACAAAGGGAGGGGTGGTGGCAGTGGTAACCGCATCTGTCATGTTGCAGTGCTTTTGGGTTTGCGATCGTGGCGTTGGAAGTTGATGGTGCCGACCGAAGAAGGCGGAGTCTCAGTCGGCATCGGTGGCGACTTGGGGTAGATGGTGGTGGAGCGATGGATGGAGTGAATGTGATGATGATGATGGTGAACATAGAGAAAGTAGGTGTGGTCGGTGGAGACACTGTTCACTGTTGAGGTGGTGGTAGTGGTGAGTGGGTGGTGGTGAAGGATAGGAAGAATAAGTTAATGGGAGGGTAAAAAGGAATTTTCACATGAAAATTTGATGTATACTGGTATGCCCATAAACACCCCACTTCATGCTAGAATCCACCTTTTTGTCTGGTACAACTTTTTATCAAGGACAAACACATTCCATGCAGTTTCTCACCCCTCACCTTCACCAATTAAAATTCACGTCTCAGCTCTCTCTCTAGCCATGCTTTTTTCCTTTCTTGTTTTGCTCTAGCGTTCTCTCCCACTTTCTCTCTTGATTCATGAAACTCTTGCTCTCTCCCGTGATGGTTTTTTTACCAAAATGATCCATTTTTAGAAACTATTTATCAAAATAACTTAATTTTAAAATAATTTATCAAATTAATCTACTTTTTGACATAGAGGATTAAAATATTATTTTTTTTGTTGACGTAATGGCACCAGTCAAATTGGCACCATTGACTGTCACGTGGTAGTTGTTGATTGGCCATGAGTGGCGCTAGTCAAACTGGCGTCATTGACCTGCCATATGGCAGCGTCCTATTGATTCGTCAGGTTTTGTAAAAAAATTAAAATAAATGTTATTAATTAAATTTTAAATGTATTAGTATAATTATAAAAAAATGTTATTAATTAAAAATGTTAACCAAAAAATTTATTAAATTTTATCATTATATAATTATATTAATATAATTATATATATTAATTAATATAATTATATTCATATTATCAATACATAAATATATTATTAAATTTTATCATTAATTATTAGACTAAATTATTCTTTTGGTCTCTCATTTGTTTTAAATATTCAGTTTGGATAAAATTTTCAGGAAAAATGTTAATCAATGGGCAATGGAAAAGGAATTAAGGGAAAAAATATTAATAGCTACTACCTCCGGACTGAATTATAAATAAAAAACAAACAACTGATTTCATACTTATTAAGGAGGTTAGTTAATTTAGTTTAGTTGTCTTGATTTTTGTAAAAAAAATAGTTATAGTTACAAAACTACCATTTAATTGTCTAGAAAAAGTGCAATGCTCTTGGAAAAGTAAAGCGAGAATTGGTTTAAAAAATTCCTCGGTGATGTTTACAAATATTCAGTTTGGTCCCTTATTTGTTTTAAAATATTCAATTAGTCCCTCTCATTTCGAGATTCCAACGGCGTTTTCTGGCGAGATTCAAAGTTAACGGTCAAACGTAATGATAATATTTAATAAATAATTATATATTGATAACAGAGGGATCAAATTGAATATTTAAAAAAAATGAGGGACCAAAAGAATAATTTAGCCTAATAATTAATGATAAAATGTAATAATATAATTATGTATTAATAATATTAATTTAACTTTATTAATTAATAAAATTGTATAATGATAAAATCTATTAATAGAATTATATTAATTAATAATATAGTTTACTTTTTTTATTTTTTTCGTTTAATAACAATTTTTTTAATTTTTCTTTTCAAATTAACTGATGAACCAATAGGAAGATGCCAAGTGGTAGGTCAATGGCGCCGGTTTGACTGACGTCACTCACTAGAGTACGCCACGTGTCACTAACCTATATTTTTTTCTTGAAATTTTATTTTAAATTTTTTGCCCTTTATTATGGCCAATCAACAACTACCACGTGGCATTCAATGGCAATAGTTTGACTGGCACCATTACATCAGCAAAAAAAAAAATTAAAAATTTTAGATTGTCAAAAACTAGATTAATTTGATAAATTATTTTAAAAATAGGTTATTTTAATAAATAATTTCTAAAAATAGATCACTCTAGTAAAAAAAGCCTCCCATGGCATAAGACCCTTTCACCAAAAGAAAAAAAATAAAAATAAAGGGGGAAATCAGAATAAGCAAACACTTTATTCCACATGACATGATTTCTCATATTGGAGCTAATTACCACCTTGAGATCCCCTCAGGCAATCCGCAACGGCTGCGATAACCGTTCACCATCGGCTCAACATCATCAACCGCCACGGTTTCATTCCACGGTGGCGGAACACAAACTACGACGTTTCAACTCCCTCATCCTCGTCTTCCGCCTCACTTCCTTCTCCTTCTCCCCCACCTCCTCTATCTTCATGCTCACCAACACTCGTGGCTCAGATTCTCCTCACTGGTACAACTATGATTCCTTCAGGTATTCAATTCTTTCTCTCTCTTTTTTTTCGCTTTTAATTTCGAAGCAAGTGAAATTCATTACCAAATTTATAATTATCAAAACTCATGTTGAGAAATTGAAAAAAATGACCTTAAATTCGTTCAGATTCGTTCTTGCCGCGAATGCGATATTTGCGGTGTATTCTCTATTCGAAATGGGTGCGTCGGTGTGGGAAATCTCAAGAGGTGCACCACTGTTCCCTAAAGTGCTGCAAGTATGGTTCGATTTCGGCCATGACCAGGTTAGAATCAAATTCCACTCCCTCTATTTGTCTTCTGTGTGTGATGATAAGGGTGCGGGGGGAGTGATCCTGTGCGGTGGTGGTGCAGGTGTTCGCGTACCTTCTTTTGTAGGCGAGCGCGGTGGGGATGTCGATGGCGAGGACACTGAGGGAGATGTACACATGTACGACGAGCAATGCGTTCTGCGTGGAATCGGATATAGCGACAGCGTTGGGGTACGTTGCGTTTCTGTTCCTAGGGTTCACATCACAACTATCGGGCTTCAGGGTCGTCTGTTTCATAATCAACGGTTCCCGTTTTCATATCTGATAATCTGAGGGAGTTCATTCATATGGCATTTACGACGTCGTCTCACCTGCACAGCACAACAGTTTGTGATGCTGCTAAAGAGATAGAGTGATAGAGATAGAGGAATATTTGGGTGGGGTAGGGTGGGGTCAGTGGCTTCTTTTTCTACTGTGCCCAAAATAGGCTGTGATTGGGACTGACATAGGCCTCCTTGCTTCATCCACCATCAAACGTTTTTTTCTCCAACCGGTGACTGTAGCTTTTATAAAGCTAAAAATGGAAAACCAGTTGGCGTTTCTTCTTCTACATTGTTTCAACACCCAAACACAGAAGAAGATAAAGGCAATATTGTTATTTGATTTGACCTTTTTTATTTGTTTTTTATTTTTTGGGTGTTGTTGCTGCAAAAAATTTCTGCTTTTCATGGAATCAATGTGGGAGTTGAGCTTTGTTGTTCCATCCAATCATGGTAATTGTAACATCCTAAAAATTTACTATAATTAAGTTGATAAAAAAAAATATAAATATACATATATTGGTTATTAAAATGTATAGTATAAATAAAATATAATTAAGAGGTTTAGTGTGAAGAATTTAATAGTGTAAGTATTTATTGAAATTACTTAATTATTTAAAAAAAGAATATATATATATATATATATATATATATATATATATATATATATATATATATATATATATATATATATATAGCGCCAGGTAGGTTTGTCCCCTTCTTTTTTTATTTCCTTTTTTTTCTATATATATATATATATATATATATATATATATATATGTGAATGATGAGCGCCGCACGCAGGAGGTTATTTCGTCCGTACTTGCTAGTACAACCGTAATAACACAGATCCAAGAACGTCATCAAACGGGACGAGAATTTTTAGAGAAGCGCAAATCCCTATCATACGTAATTTTTAGAGCACATTGGAGGTCTACAAAAGGTGAGTAAAAATAATTTTTCTCACACTTTCATGGTACAATTAATTGAGGCTTCTACATGTAACTTTGTCTTTTCTGAAATAGTAAAATATGTTAGGGTTCTTGATTTTGAGATTCTTAAAACATCTCACCTTTTGATAATTGATTTTTTATCAAAGAATATATTTTTGTGTGGCAATGTTGTACGTGCTTCTGTTTAAGCTATTATGTACTAAATTAGTCCTTTTGGCTTATCTAATCTACTTTCTTTAATAAAATTGAAAATGCCATTTGAGTGCAAATTATTTTGAATTTCACGCTAGACTTTTGTACCTTATGTTAATAATGTTGTTGTAGTGGTGAACAGGTGAAACACCTGTTGTATGCTTGGATTCTTGTGTTTAAAATCCGGTTACATTAGAATATTGGTATTATAATAAACATATTAAATTCAATATTAATTTGTCATGATAGTTGTGTTATAAATCTATTACAGTGTTCATGAAATTGATGCCATGGAGTTTGGTAAAATTTTGGTAGTCATCTAGGATGACATATTGCATAGTGTATATGAGTTGGTTATCACCTTCCGGGAAGGGATGACGGTTCTACATTCTATTCCGGGAATAGGATGGAGATATCACCATCTGGGATGGGATATCAGATGATTAAAATATTCACATCTGGGATGGAATATTAATAGATACCTCCATCTGGGATGGGGAAGGCAGTGGGACGCCATTGCATGGATATGAGCTCATAGACCTTAGTGGATCTGGGATTCACACCGGTTCTGGGAACCAAAGAGTCAAGTCAAGTGATTCTGGGAATCACCGAGTCATGTTAGTGGAGTTGCATTGTGTAGAGTTTGCATGGTGAATGTGATTAAATGCAATGAGACGTGACCGTTGTTGAGTTTTATGGGTTTGTGCTTTAAATGCTTGACATTAATTTTATTTATATATATCATTATTTTGGAGGTTTATTATATTCAAAATTTAAAAAAAATAGCGGGTATCATGAATGTTTTTCCGGTTACCGCGCCGGCTGAAAACAACACTATTTACGAACCTTTGTATCAAACAATTATTTTTATTCACTGGGATTATATCTCATAAAAAGTGTTGTTTTCAGAGCACAAGGTCGACATCACTGGAACTGGAGAGGGCTGAAGACTTAGCGATTCTCCTCATTTATTATCTAGCTTTGTTAGTATTTTATTTTTTTTACGTTGGGTTATTTTAGTGGACGCCCGGGTTTTGAGGCAATTCATTTCATTTACATAAGGAGTTATTACCATTATTTCAATTTAATAATCATTAAGGTATTTTCAGACATTTGTATTTATGAAAATTTTATTTAGACATTTTTTTTATGTGAATCTATTTCGGGTTACTATTGTAACGAAGGGCGTTACATTTATGGTATCAGAGCAGTTCGATTCTAAATCGGACTGTGGTAATGAGGCTTTTTCTAAAATAAAACTTGGGCGCATAGGATGCTTGTTAGAGTTATAGATGCTGCATGCTATTCTTTGGGATATTGGACCTGATCAACCCAGTATTTCATTGGTAGTGAGCAGATTTATGGCGACTAATAGGCGAGGGACGAATGTTGCACTTGCAGCAGCTTTGGATTGTATGGCCAAGGCTATGCAAGGGCAGACGGAGACTCGCCATCAACTGAAAGGGAATGGAGGCCAGTCACTAATGAAGTGGTGGCAACCTAGGACCCTTAACACGTGGGGCTTTTCGAATTCAAGAAGAACAATTCGCCATCATTCTGAGGCAGCTTAGATCCGAAGGATGCTGAATTTCTTCTACTCGTTAAGAAAAATAAATAAATTATTATATTGTTGATTCAGGAGCAACGCATTCCTTGATACATCCTTTATGTGTGAAAATTTGGAGATACCAATCTTTCATTTGTCCTTTGATTCATATGTTTCTACTCCTATAGGGATATTCTTGTTCTTCCATTGGTTGTTTAAATTGTTTCCGGGTGCGTCAAGACACTCCTTATGACATCAATCTTATTATTATCTATGTATTGTATGTTATTCTTGGTATTGACTTATTGGCATCTAGACTCATTGCCATAAGCATTCTGACAAAAATATCCTAATCTCTTCACATCCAATGTCTAATGATTTTCCCCGTACCCAGTTCTATTGTTTCTGCTGTTGCTTGTCATAAGTGCTTAGTTGAGGGAGCTCAAGGATGTGTACTCTTATTCTCTGCTAAGATAGAGGCTGACAGTGATGTGACGGCTATACTTGTGGTGTGTGAGTTCCAGGATGTTTTCCCTAAGGATATCACTAGTTTGCCTCCAAATAGAGAAGTTGAGTTTAACATAGATCTAGTGCCAGGGAGTGGACCAGTATCGGTAGCGCCTTATAGAATGGTGCCTTTAGAGTTGAGCGAGCTTAAGAAACAGTTAGAGGAGATGATAGGGAAGGGGTTTATTAGGCCTAGTGTGTCACCCTGGGGAGCACCTGTCCTACTGGTGAAAAAGAAGGATAGGACCATGAGGCTATGTGTTGACTATAGGCAGTTGAACAGAGTGACCATCAGGAATAAATACCCTTTGCCTAGGATAGATGACCTCTTAGACTAGCTGAGGAGAGCGTCAGTGTTTTCCAAAATAGATATAAGATCGGGATACCATCAAATTGGAGTCAAGAATGAGGACATTCCTAAGACAGCCTTTAGGACAAGGTATGGGCACTATGAGTATGTAGTGATGCCCTTTGGTGTGACCAATGCCCCAGCCGTTTTCATGGACTACATGAATCGGATCTTTAGGCCATTCTTGGACATCTTTGTGGTGGTGTTCATAGATGATATTTTGATATACTCTAGGACACCAGAGGATCAAGAGGAACATTTGAGGTTAGTGTTGCAGATTCTGAGGGAAGAACAACTGTATGCAAAGCCAGAAAAGTGTGAATTTTGGCTTGATGAGGTGAAGTTTTTAGGACATACCATATCTAGGAGTGATGTAGCAGTCGACTCTAGTAAGGTTGATGCAGTGCTTGGATGGGAGCAACCTAAGTCAGTGACGGAAGTGAGGAGTTTCCTAGGACTGGCGGGTTACTATAGGAAATTCATAGAAGGGTTCTCTAGGCTAGCTTTACCTCTTACCAAGTTGACTAGGAAAGGAAAATCTTTCGAGTGGGATAAGGAATGCGAAGAGAATTTTGAGGAGCTTAAGAGGAGATTGGTGTCATCACCGGTCTTAACCATTCCAGATCCCTCAGTGAGTTTTGTGGTATATTGTGACGCTTCTAAGAATGGTTTAGGTTGTGTGTTGATGCAGGAAGGCAAGGTAGTGGCTTATGCATCAAGACAGCTTAGGACACACGAGGTGAATTATCCTACTCATGACCTTGAGTTAGCAGCAGTAGTCTTTGCTCTTAAGATTTGGAGGCACTATTTGTACGGTGCAAAGTTTGAGGTTTTTAGTGATCATAAGAGCCTTAAGTATTTGTTTGACCAAAAGGAATTGAATATGAGGCAAAGGAGGTGGATGGAATTTCTTAAGGACTATGATTTTGAGTTGAAGTACCATCCAGGGAAAGCCAATGTGGTGGTTGATGCACTCAGTAGGAAGACCTTGCATGCGTCTATTTTGATGGTCCGAGAGATGAATATGTTAGAGGAGTTCAGAGACCTGAATCTAAATGTATCTCTTAGTGCTCTAAGCTTGAAGTTGAATAGGCTGGAAATTTGCAGTGACCTTAGAGAAATGATTAGGTGAGAACAGCTTTTAGACCAGGAGTTACAATCTCTTTTAGACCAAGAGAATTATGTGTTGTCTACTGATGGTCTAGTGTTGTTTAAGAATAAAATCGTTGTTCCTAAGGAGGGGAGCCTTAGAGAGAAAGTTTTAGAGGAAACGCATAAGGGGAAGTTCATCATACATCCAGGGATAACCAAGATGTACCAAGATCTAAAGAAGATGTATTGGTGGCCAGGAATGAAACGGGATGTGGCTAGCTTCGTAGCCAAGTGTTTAGTATGCCAAAAGGTTAAGATAGAACATCAGAAGCCTTCGGGGTTGTTGCAGTCCTTGGAGATTCCAGAATGGAAGTGGGAGAGAGGTTCTATGGACTTTGTGATGGGGTTACCTAAGACGCGTTTAGGCTTAGACGCCATTTGAGTGATAGTGGATAGGTTGACCAAGTCTGCCCACTTCTTGCCAATTAAGGCAACCTATAGCTTAGACAAGTTGGCATACCTCTATATCAAGGAAATAGTCAAGCTTCATGGGATATCCACATATATAGTGTCGGATAGAGACCCGAGGTTTACCTCTAGATTTCGGAGAGCCTTTCAGAAAGCCTTTGGGACTAAGTTGAACCTTAACACGGCCTATCATCCCCAAACGGATGGTCAGTCAGAGCGGACCATTCAGACCCTTGAGGACAAGCTTAGAGCGTGTGTCTTGGATGAAGGAGGGAGTTGGGATAGATTCCTACCTCTCATTGAGTTTGCGTATAACAATAGTTATCACGCTAAGTATAGGCATGGCACCCTATGAGGTCCTATATGGGAGGAAGGGTAGGTCCCCTTTATGTTGGTGTGAGGTGGGTGAGAAGACCCTGCTAGGACTAGAGTTAGTCCAGGAGACCACAGAGAGGATTAAAGTCATTAGGGAAAGGATGCGCACTGCGCAGAGTAAGCAAAAGAGTTATGCCGACAAGAGAAGGAAGCCTTTAGAATTTCAGGAAGAGGAACATGTATTCTTGAGAGTCACTCCTAAGGCTGGGGTTGGGAGGTCGACGAAAGTCAAAAAGCTCAACCCTCGTTTCATGGGTCCGTTTCAAATCCTAAAAAGAGTCGGGTCTGTTCCTTACCAACTGGCTCTTCCGCCACAGTTGGCAAACCTTCACGATGTTTTCCATGTGTCGCAACTCAGAAAATATGTGTCTGATGAATCTCGCGTAGTAGCTCTTGAGTCTGTACAATTGGAAGATAATTTGATCTATAAGCCAAAGCCTAGTCAAATCATGGACAAGAGCACTAAGACTCTGAGGAACAAGACAATTCCATTGGTGAAAGTGTTATGGGAATGATTGACTCCTGAGGAAGCCACTTGGGAGATGGAGGGGGACATAGTGCGTCAATACCCAGATTTTATTATCTAAGGTATGGTAACCTTTACGTTTGAATATGTCATATGTTAAGATAAGTGCGTGAGTATGAGGCGAATTTCGGGGACGAAATTCTCTAAGGAGGGGAGAAAATGTAACATCCTAAAAATTTACTATAATTAAGTTGATAAAAAAAATATAAATATACATATATTGGTTATTAAAATGTATAGTATAAATAAAATATAATTAAGAGGTTTAGTGTGAAGAATTTAATAGTGTAAGTATTTATTGAAATTACTTAATTATTTAAAAAAAGAATATATATATATATATATATATATATATATATATATATGTATATATATATATATATATGATACTGTCGTACTACAAGCTTCCGGATTTTGCCAAGAAAAAAAAAAGGAAATAAAAAAAAGAAGGGGACAAACCTACCTGACGCTATATATATATATATATATATATATATATATATATATATATATATATATATATATATATATATATAGATATATATGCATAAAGGAATAGTAATAAAAAGAAGGAGGAGCGCCACACGCAGGAGGTTATTTTGTCCGTACTTACCATTACAACCGTAACAACACAGATCCAAGAACGTCATCAAACGGGACGAGAATTTTTAGAGAAGCGCAAATCCCTATCATACGTAATTTTTAGAGCACATTGGAGGTCTACAAAAGGTGAGTAAAAATAACTTTTCTCACACTTTCATGGTACAATTAATTGAGGCTTCTACATGTAACTTTGTCTTTTCTGAAATAGTAAAATATGTTAGGGTTCTTGATTTTGAGATTCTTAAAACATCTCACCTTTTGATAATTGATTTTTTATCAAAGAATATATTTTTGTGTGGCAATGTTGTACGTGCTTCTGTTTAAGCTATTATGTACTAAATTAGTCCTTTTGGCTTATCTAATCTACTTTCTTTAATAAAATTGAAAATGCCATTTGAGTGCAAATTATTTTGAATTTCACGCTAGACTTTTGTACCTTATGTTAATAATGTTGTTGTAGTGGTGAACAGGTGAAACACCTGTTGTATGCTTGGATTCTTGTATTTAAAATCCGGTTACATTAGAATATTGGTATTATAATAAACATATTAAATTCAATATTAATTTGTCATGATAGTTGTGTTATAAATCTATTACAGTGTTCATGAAATTGATGCCATGGAGTTTGGTAAAATTTTGGTAGTCATCTAGGATGACATATTGCATAGTGTATATGAGTTGGTTATCACCTTCCGGGAAGGGATGACGGTTCTACATTCTATTCCGGGAATAGGATGGAGATATCACCATCTGGGATGGGATATCAGATGATTAAAATATTCACATCTGGGATGGAATATTAATAGATACCTCCATCTGGGATGGGGAAGGTAGTGGGACGCCATTGCATGGATATGAGCTCATAGACCTTAGTGGATCTGGGATTCACACCGGTTCTGGGAACCAAAGAGTCAAGTCAAGTGATTCTGGGAATCACCGAGTCATGTTAGTGGAGTTGCATTGTGTAGAGTTTGCATGGTGAATGTGATTAAATGCAATGAGACGTGACCGTTGCTGAGTTTTATGGGTTTGTGCTTTAAATGCTTGACATTAATTTTATTTATATATATCATTATTTTGGAGGTTTATTATATTCAAAATTTTAAAAAAAATAGCGGGTACCATGAATGTTTTTCCGGTTACCGCGCCGGCTGAAAACAACACTATTTACGAACCTTTTTATCAAACAATTATTTTTATTCACTGGGATTATATCTCATAAAAAATATTGTTTTCAGAGCACGAGGTCGACATCACTGGAACTGGAGAGGACTGAAGACTTAGCGATTCTCCTCATTTATTATCTAGCTTTGTTAGTATTTTATTTTTTTTACGTTGGGTTATTTTAGTGGACGCCCGGGTTTTGAGGCAATTCATTTCATTTACATAAGGAGTTATTACCATTATTTTAATTTAATAATCATTAAGGTATTTTCAGACAATTGTATTTATGAAAATTTTATTTAGACATTTTTTTATGTGAATCTATTTCGGGTTACTATTGTAACGAAGGGCGTTACAGTAACGCTTTATGCTTCTTCTGCCTTTTTTATTCTACCAGTATAGTTGTCTGAGTGTCATGCACGTGTATTAATCCATTAATAAATATTTTTTCAATGTATTAATCCTAGAATGGATGTATAAGAACATGTATTATCAAAATATAAATATCTATACACGTATCGTTTTAAATTAATATCAATATATAAAATAATTAAATTAGGAACCAATATCACCTCCTAATTTGTTTTGACAAATTAAGAAGTTACAAATTTTAATTCATTTATCGTTGTGTCAAATAAGATATATAAATAATTATGTTAAGAATACCTCCACCCTTCATGCAACTTGCAAACATGAAACAACTATGTTTATACTAGTTTGCCGAACATTTCTACAACAGTTTCCAAACCAAACTAAAGAAGAAATTTTAGCCCATAGCAATTCGACTGATGTTGGGTAGAAAAAACAATTTGGTTCATAATATACATTTTACTTTTCCAAAGCAAAATTCTAAATTAGCACTAATCATTCCTTCTCCAATATGGTATTATACTTATTTACACATTATATATATATATATATATATATATATATATATATATATATATATATATATATATATATATATATAAATACCGACGATTTCTTCACCCATTACCTTCGTATTGTATTTATCTAAATATTTAATACTATATATATGTTTGCAAAGCAACAACTACATTGCAAGCTGTAATCAATCATTTCTTGTTGTAATTTATTCAAACACTAATGCTAAATACTTCCGGGTGATATTGATAATCATATTAATCTTTTCTCTCTTGAATTACATTTTATTTATTTTTTCACTTTACCCTGTGCAAGTTAATCATTTCTAGAAAATATATTTAACTATCATATTATTTATAGCATCTAGCATTTATCCCAATACTTGATGTTGTACTTCTCTCAATATTCAATTTTATAGTAAATTTTATTTTTTTAAATAAAAATTATAAATTAACAATAGCCATTTCTTCTCACTAATTATATATGTAATGTCACAATTATCCCCGTCTCTCTCTGGTCAGCATATAACATATTAGTCTATGCCAAAAATATAAAGTAAAAAAGAGGAAAACAAATAATGAAAAGATGATGCACACCTACTTTAAGATGAGTAGACAAATCATTTAAAATGGTTTAATGGGCAGCTGTTATGAACAATATTTTTTTTAAAGAAAACTATTATTAATTAGTTCTAAATAAGATTCCAAAACAAATACTCAAACATATTGTTTTGGCTTCAACGACTTAAGAGGGGGTGAATTGAGTTTTCAAAAAATATTTCCCTCTTAAAACTTTTTCACAAAGCTTTATAAATCAGAGTTGCGGATTAGTGTTCTCAGGATCTTTTACAAAATCGATGAAGGATTTTTACAAAATCTTGAATAGAAGGTGATGAGGGTAAGAAAGATTAATTCAGAAAGATTCAGAATAGGTTTAGGTTTAATAACCCAGTAATAACAAAATACAGTTTATACAGATCAAGAACAGAAATTATATTGAACTTTAAACATCAAAGTTGCAGGTTCTTGAACATAAACAGAAAGTAAAGGAGTTTGAGTTTAGGGATACCACACAACCAGATTTATCCTGGTTCAGTCACCTCCACTGTGACCTACATCCAGTCCCCACTCCACCCGTGGGATTTCACACACTAACACACAAGCTTTACCAGGTAGCTTGAAAAACCAATTCACACCACAAAGCACTCCTTCACCTCGAGATACCACACTCTTGTGAAGAGCCACAATGTTCAACCTTAGGGAT
The DNA here is from genome assembly GCA_030762895.1 of Sophora flavescens. Lineage (NCBI taxonomy): Eukaryota > Viridiplantae > Streptophyta > Magnoliopsida > Fabales > Fabaceae > Sophora > Sophora flavescens. The sequence continues at coordinate 51,512,171 of CM061067.1, read as the reverse complement.
ACCTCACCCTAATCACTCAAAGAGACTCATTCTCTCTTTACAATCAAAAGTAAAAACAAAAGTTGATCCCTAACTCTCAGTAGTCAGATAAATAAATTGAAGCACTTATGAGTATTGAAACACTCTTTTCACAGTAAGCTCAATAAAGATGATGAATGATTTTCACAATTGATTTCTCAAAACGATTTCTTAAAAGTGTGATATATTATTATATTTGTATATGTTATTTAAGTGTTCATTTGATCCCTCTTTATATAGAAAACAAGTTATAATCGTTGGGATCAATCAAAACAGATTTGGATCTGATTAACAGAATCTGTTTTCTTGATTCTCGTTCTTGAAATAAGATTTTGATTGTTCTTGTAGAATTCGCGTCCATAAAATAACCGAGTCCATTTGGAAAAATAGCCACGTCCATTTAAAAAAAAATAGCCGCATCCATTTGGAAAAAATAGCCGAGTCCATCTTGAAAAAAAATAGTCGCGTCCATTTGCCACATCAGCAGACGGGAGTACTAACACAAAGTAATTGGACGTGCTCCAACTAGTAGACGAGCTCCATATGCCATGTCAGTGGATGGAGCTTCTCATTAAGACCTTAGCAAGTCCAAAGACTTGTGTGGACGAGCACTTTTATCACTTCAGTGAACGTGCGCTTGTGTCACTTTAGTGGACGTGCGCTTGTATCACTTTAGTCGACGTGCGCTTGTATCACTTTCTTGGACGCCAGTGTTTACTATTCCCAGTGTTGGATGAGCGCTTATATTATTCCAGTGTTCGACGAGCGCTTTGAAATCTTATTTCAAAAATCATTTTCATTTACACAAACTTATTCCTTTTAATGCAGGTTATGAAAAATGATTTTCTTTCATGCATCTTTTCAAATTGAGCTTATTTGTGAATAAGATATTTCATTTCTTACAAATCATCTAAGACTTAACACTAATTTCTTCGTTAAGCTCTTGTCTTGATGATTCCTTGATCTTCGTCTTTGCTCTTTGATTCCTCAAAGTTCTTCCTTGAATATTCTCCTTTGATTGCTCACTAAACTTGTTGAATATTGCTTGATACCTGTCTTTACAATTTGACACTAAAAACACTTGCATACGCATTAAGTTGTATTTGTCATATATCAAAATCTCTAAGTCATTGAGTTTAACACCCTGGACTTTGAGTCCTGCTTTTCTTCTTTCTCACCCACATTTCTCTACAGTACTGGAACAAAAGTTTATTGATATTTGTATGGGTTGGAGGGAATGCAAAAAATACGTATCTTTGGTAACTTAGGACATATGCAATAAAGTGATGAACCAACAGAGCAACGTCAGTGGTTGGACCATGTCAATGTAAAGAAAGCATGCCTCTATGACATGAATGGTATGAACGGCTTGGAGAATCAGTGATGGAGAACTTTCTTTTTATCGGGCCATATAATATTTTTTTCCTTTGTTGAAGAAGTCTAAGGAAGTCATATTTCAAAAATTGAAGAATGCAAAATCCACAGAGGTACCATATACATTTGTTTGGTGGATTGTTTCTTTCATAATATAATAATAAACTTCCTTCATGGTTTATAATATTAACTTGATTTTGACCAAACAATGCATCACACATGTTTTCTAAATTAATTACATAGTTTGGGTAAGACTAGACTTAATGTGTTGTTAGGATAGGGTGAAGATGGTGGGAGAGAAACGCAAGGGAAATAAAATAAGGATAGAATGTTAATTTTTATGATTTTGGATGGTAGATTGAAAATATGAGTGTCTGAAAGCAGACATAAAAAAACACATATAAATCTACAGCAAAACTGTCTCCAAAGGTGAGTTAAAAGGGAGAGAAAAGCCGGTATACAACAATCACATTTTTGTTTCCTTTTCATCCATAACTACCTACCCCAGTAATATGGAAACAATTTTGTATTTTTTTTAAAAAAAAATCCTTTTCTTCTTCCTCATCTAAACATTATTGAGAAAAAAAATACCATTATTCCTATTTGCTTTTATCCCATTTTCTTCCCACGTCCAAACAACGTGTTAGTAAAAAAGTATGGTTAAAAGGCTCACTCAGTGGCCTTCACTGTCAAGCCTCAATAGTCAATAGTAGCCTCAAATAGTGCGCAAGTTCATAGGTGTCAAGCCTCAATAGTCAATACTAAATGGTGAGATTCACTTTATTTGGTAACAGTCGGTATAACACTACTATGTGTGCATGTAAGTTCATAGGTGCCATTTGATAATATAATATTATACTTTCGACATTTCATAGTGGATATATATTTTTATTTTTATGATGAAAAAGAATTCTTAGGAAAGAATATGTTTGTTGATGTGTAAAATCGTAGAGAGCAGTTAATCAGCCCTAAATAGTGCGTAGTCACTATAAAATTGCAGCCTATATTAAGTCAAGGGAAATGTGCAATTGTTACAGCGCACTGATGAGTTTACTGGGGCTTCCGCTTAGTAATGACTAAATTTTTTCTCCTCACTATTTCTTTCACATGTTTTGTTCTGATGTATGGATTAGGCTGGGAATTGGATGGGGTAGTTGAGATCCCTATAGATACATCATCATGTGGAGCTGTTATTGACCTGTTACGTGTCTTGCATAGAAAAACCACCAAGATCTAATATATTTCGCTGTTTTATAAGCGCTGACCCTGCATTTAAAAAATCGATCATGCATCCCTAGAGGTTTTTAGCAATCAAATGATCCATGGTAAGTCCTTTTTTATGCTTTACTAATCTGTTCAGTTTCATTACTTCTTCTGTTTCTCCTCCCAGTAGCCAAATCCAATCTATTAAGATACTTGGACAGCTTCTCAAATCTCAAATCCCATAAATACTCTTTAAATGTTACTTTACAAGCTAGCTAGATATATATATCTCATGAATTCAGAAACACATGGTGCACCATTCAGATAGTGTATTAGCCTTAAATAATAATACCAAACACAATCAGACGATGGAAGATAAATTTAATTTGGAGAAGCTGATATTTGGAATAACACTAGAAAGAATTGTTGATGTACAAACACCTTTTAGATGAGAAGCGCACTACATGTTCTAGATAATAATGTGACTGAATTACTAAAAAAGTGAGGAGTTTTAATATGTGAGTGGGATCCATTTAATGAGTAATAATCTAAAAGGTATGAGATTGTACTCATGTCATCTGTTGCTGTCCAGACTTATTTGAGCTGAATATTTTTCATAATAACTTGGTTGCAAAGTACTGCTGAGAGGGTCATGAAAGTCAATTTGGAGAATGGATTCGATGAAATGAACTATCGGAACACCAGGCTTAAGAAAAAAATGATGGGAACGGATCCTTTAGAACTGGAGAAACCTCACTAAGTTACCCTTTTATCTATCCTTCAAAATGCTGCAGTGAGGAATATAAAAACTTAGTAAGAGAAACCCAAATCAGAAAACTAGATTTCTAGGATTCTCTATATATGGACATCTCAAGTTGATCAGTTTTAATCATATTCAAAATTTTCTCTCTTGAAATTTATAATGTCACATTTTATCTTTTAATCAATAGACTATTTATATATAAGAAAAGTGACTCAAAAGTTTAGTGGTCGAACTCTGGCTTTTATGTGAATGTAAACCATACTGTGAAGTCTTGTGTACACATTTTTGCTTTCTATTCTTTTTTCATAAAAAAACACTTGATTGGCTAATACGGTAAACAGTTTGGAGAAAATGTAGAGGGAACACTGTTACGGTTGGCTAGAATAATTGCAGTTCATTGACCTAGACTTTGTTTTCATGTCTAAGATACATCATAGGTACTTTTTCTAATGAAATTTAGCTTTGCAGGGCCAAATGGAGGTTGATGGTGGCAAGTCTTTGGACCTCAGCAACTATCCTTACATATTCTTGATAAATTGATTTTCACTATATAGAAAATGGAAATGGAAGAATTTATTCTAGCTAGAATGAAAACTTCTACAATTGCCGGAATGGAAGGAACATTACTTTGTGAACATTGTTTGTTTCTCTTGCATTAATGACTCTATGGGTTCTGTTATGATCCCAAGAGCAGGTGAACTTCTCTTCCTTTTCCCATTTTATTATGGTCAACCTGCACTTTATTATCCTTATTAGTCAATTCTGTTCATAAGCATGTGGGTATCAGATTATTCTACATTTTTTTACTACCATCTAGTCTTTTATGGCTTCAGAAAGTTTTTGACATAAAACTCATGGACCCTTTGCAGCCCTTTTCAGAAGCTTGAGTCGAAATCCATAAAGGTATGAAGTTGTTGTATTTGGAAATTGAAGCAAAAGGGATTGCATGTATACCAAGATATTGCATTTAATCATATGTAGGAAGTGTGAGAGGTAACAGGCATGAGACATACAGGAGCAGGAGGTTTGACCATATTCCAATTGTATCGTAGTCAGTTTCAATGTAGACAAACATACAGAGGGTAAGATAAATTTAAATATCTCTTTATATATCAAAATCTTTATTTTTTCCTTTCAAATTATAAAAGAATTGAATTGAATACCTTTTCCGTACTCTACCATTATTTTTTTCAAAAAAATTAAATGATTGACTTGAATACATTTTCCCCTATCTAACATGCATTCACCACTTGAGTAATATCCAAGTGGTTATAAAATAAATTGAGTGTCTGAATCCTGATATATGCCTCTAATTCCTAATTTGATTGTGTTGATGCTTCCTTGATTTGTTACTTAGTTTTTTGGTGGCCATTTGATTCTGCATTTGTTGTTAAATTTGGAAGACAATAGATTGATTGAAACTATTGGTATTTTTGTCGAAGAAGATAGCTGTTCAGTTCGCCTCACAGCGTGTTTCTCATCACAGGTTCACTGACTCTTGAATCATCAATTAATGAGTTATTGTGCTCCTTTTCTGGAATATTTGCATAGTTGATCTGGAAACTGATTTTCTGGTAGTGCTATCTTCTGTTTGGATATTTAGGCTGCTATCTGATATAGGACTTGCAGCAACAAGAGACCTTCTTACTGCACTTGCTTTCTTAATACCATTTGCCATACTTTGGATACAAAGTGGTATTAGAAGGGTTCAAAGAGTAGTCCATTAAACATGGGTAATTGTGAGCAAGTTTGTCAATTTAGACTTTAAGTCATATGCAAAGTTCTAGATTGAATGCTTGCAACATTGTAAATGCTAAAACCTGAACTAATTGATCGTGCTGTCTTGGAATCTGTAGTTTACATGGTTATCAATAAATTTATTTTAGCTGAATATGTATGTTTTGTTAAACTCAATGACTTAGAGATTTTGATATATGACAAATACAACTTAATATGTATGCAAGTGTTTTTAGTGTCAAATTGTAAAGACAGGTATCAAGCAATATTCAACAAGTTCAGTGAGCAATCAAAGGAGAATATTCAAGGAAGAACTTGGAGGAATCAAAGAGCAAGGACGAAGATCAAGGGATCATCAAGACAAGAGCTTAACGAAGAAATTAGTGTTAAGTCTTAGATGATTTGTAAGAGATGAAATCTCTTTTTCGCAAATAAGCTCAATTTGAAAAGATGCATGAAAGAAAATCATTTTTCATAACCTGCATTAAAAGGAATAAGTTTTCTTAAATGAAAATGATTTTTGAAATAAGATTTCAAAACGCTCGTCCAACACTGGGAAGAGTAAAAACTGGCATCCAAGAAAGTGATACAAGCGCACGTCCACTAAAGTGACACAAACGCACGTCCACTGAAGTGATAAAAGTGCTTGTCCACACAAGTCTTTGGACTTGCTAAGATCTTAATGAGAAGCTCCATCCACTGACATGGCATATGAAGCTCGTCTACTAGTTGGAGCACGTCCAATTACTTTGTGTTAGTACTCCAGTCTATCGACGTGGCAAATGGACGTGACTATTTTTTTTCCAGATGGACTCGGCTATTTTTTCCAAATGGACGTGGCTATTTTCTTCAAATGGACGCGGCTATTTTTCCAAATGGACTCGGTTATTTTATGGACGCGAATTCTACAAGAACAATCAGAATCTTATTTCAAGAACGAGAATCAAGAAAACATATTCTGTTAATCCGATCCAAATCTGTTTTGATTGATCCCAACGACTATAACTTGTTTTCTATATAAAGAAGGATCAAAGGAACACTTAAATAACATATAAAAATATCATAACATATCACAGTTTTACGAAATCGTTTTGAGAAATCAATTGTGAAAATCATTCATCATCTTTATTGAGCTTACTGTGAAAAGAGTGTTTCAATACTCATAAGTGCTTCAATTTGTTTATCTGACTACTGAGAGTTAGGAATCAACTTTTGTTTTTACTTTTGATTGTAAAGAGAGAGGGAGTCTCTCTAAGTGATTAGGGTGAGGTATCCCTAAGGTTGAACATTGAGGCTCTTCACAAGAGTGTGGTATCTCGAGGTGAAGGAGTGCTCTGTGGTGTGAAGGTTTTTCAAGCTACCTGGTAAAGCTTGTGTGTTAGTGTGTCAAAATCCCACAGGTGGAATGGGGACTGGATGTAGGTCACAGTGGAGGTGACCGAACCTGGATAAATCTGGTTGTGTGGTATCCCTAAACTCAAACTCCTTTACTTTCTGTTTCTGTTTAAGAACCCGAAACTTTGATGTTTAAAGTTCAATATAATTTCTGTTCTTGATCTGTATAAACTGTATTTTGTTATTACTGAGTTATTAAACCCGAACCTATTCTGAATCTTTCTGAATTAATCTTTCTTATCCTCATCATCTTCTATTCAAGATTTTGTAAAAACCCTTCATTGATTTTGTAAAAACCCTTCATTGATTTTGTAAAAACCCTTCAGTTTATGGTTTTGGTTTAACTGATTATGATTTGTAGGTCAGTTATGGAACCAGTGGTTGAACCAGAAACTGGACGTGGACGTGGACGTGGACGCGGTCGTGGAAGAGGCCGTAGAGGTGGACGTGTTGGCGGTCGTGATAACATGAATTAAGAGTATGAAGAAGGAGTGGATTATGCGGCTCAAGCAATGGAAAATGTGACAGCGGCGATTGCAAATCAAACTGCAGCTATGAATGTCCAGAATCTGCAAGCTGCGGAAGGCAAGGCTTTGATTGCTTTTCGAAGTCAAAATCCTTCACAGTTTGGTCTGAATGCTGATCACGAGAAGGCTGATTTGTGGATCCAGGAGCTGGAGAAAATCTTCGAGTTGGTGGTCACGCCGGCAGATGTTAGGTTTACTTATGCTGCTTTCCTACTTGTAGGAGACACGGAGTATTGGTGGAGAGGTGCTAGGCTACTGTTAGAAGCTGATCATCAAGACGTTACTTGGAACGTTTTTCGAACTGCATTCATGGACAAATATTTTCCGGAGAGCATAAGGATCGAGAAAGAACAACAATTTTTGGGGTTACAACAACGAGAATTATCTGTAGGGGAGTATGCGGCGAAGTTTGAATCACTTGACAAATACTTCCGTTTTTTTCAAGCTCAACCGAATGAAAGCTGAAAGTGTGAAAGATTTGAAGCAGGACTGCGATTTGAGATTAAGGAGTCCGTTTTACCTCTGTAACTTCGTAATTTCAAAGCTCTAGTGGAAATGAGTCGTAAGATCGAGCAAATGAGGAAAGGAAAGGATAATAGAGGGAGTGTTGGTGGACCCTCTCATTTCAAGAACCAGACTCAACTGGAAAGGAAAACAGAATCAGAGGAAACCTTATTTCCATCCACAAGGAAATAATCAGAATCGACAACAATACCGTTCAAATTTTGCTTCATCAGGGAATGGAGGCCAAAGAAATCAGAATCAAGGCCAGATTAGGAGATGCTTTCACTGTGGAGATACAAGACACATGTTAAATACTTGCCCTACGAGGGGAGTAAGATGTTTTAATTGTAATCAAGTTGGACACATGGCGAAGGACTGCAATGCACCAAAGCGTGAACCGACTGTCAATCACGCCAAAGCAAATAAACCGACAGCCAAGGGGAGAGTTTATACGATGAGTGGAACTGAGGCTTCAACCTCTGACGATCTCATACAGGGTAAGTGCGACATAAACGGTAATCTTTTAACTGTACTTTTTGATTCAGGTGCGACACATTCTTTTATCTCGATGGATTGTGTGAAACTGCTAAAATTGCCTGTTTCTTCCTTGTTGTGTGACCTTATTGTTTCAACTCCTACTGCTAAGCCGGTTTTAGTCACTTCTGTTTGCTTGAATTTCCTTATCACTATTCAGGATAAACATTTTCTTGTTAACCTGATTTGTTTGCCTTTAATATAGTTAGATGTAATTTTAGGCATGGATTGGTTGCCTTCTAACCATATCTTGATTGACTGTGCTCGTAAAACTCTAGTTTTTCCTACGGATGAGATTTCTGGATTTTTAACTGCTAATCAAGTAAACGCTTCTTTAAAAGAGGGAGCGCAAGGATACATGCTATTATTTTCCTTAGACGTTAAGATTGAGTTAGACTTGCAGTGTATACCCGTTGTCAACGAGTTTCTGGAAGTTTTTCCTGAAGATGTACCTGGATTACCACCTGTTCGGGAGATTGAGTTCGCGATTGATCTGGTTCTAGGCACTGGACCAATATCCATAGCACCATATCGAATGTCGCCATCAGAACTTGAGGAATTAAAAGAACAACTAGTGGAATTGATGCGGAAAGAATTTATTAGACCCAGTGTATCGCCTTGGGGAGCTCCAGTTTTATTAGTGAAAAAGAAAGACGGAACTTCTCGTTTATGCATAGATTTTCGTCAGTTGAATAAAGTGACGATTAAGAATAAGTATCCACTTCCAAGGATAGATGACTTAATGGATCAGTTACGTGGAGCAGCCGTTTTCTCAAAGATAGATTTACGTTCGGGCTATCATCAGATTCGCGTGAAGGTGGAGGATGTTCTTAAAACAGCGTTTCGAACACGTTAATGGCATTACGAGTACCTTGTGATGCCATTCGGAGTTACGAATGCTCCATCTATATTCATGGATTACATGAATAAGATTTTTTTGTCCTTACTTAGATCAGTTTGTCGTTGTTTTCATAGACGATATTCTAATCTATTCTCTCAATAAATAAAAACATGCTGAACATCTCATTGTGGTTCTCCAAATTTTAAAGGAGAAACAGCTTTACGCGAAACCTGAAAAGTGTGAATTTTGGTTAGACCAAGTTCAATTTTTGGGACACATAATCTCAAGTGAAGGAATTGTCGCTGATCCGTCGAAAGTTGAGACTGTCTTACAATGGGAAAGGCCTAAGACGGTAACCGAGATTCGTAGTTTTGTGGGTTTAGCAGGATACTATAGAAGATTCATTGAGGGATTTTCCAAAATAGTATGACCCCTTACCCAATTAAATCGAAAGGATCAAGCGTTCATATGGACTGAAACATGTGAAGAAAGTTTTCAAGAGTTAAAACGAAGGTTGACTACTTCCCCGATATTGATACTACCTGATCCTCATGAACCTTTTGAGGTTTATTGTGATGCTTCACATCAAGGGTTAGGATGTGTATTGATGCAAGACCGAAAATTCGTGGCTTATGCTTCAAGACAATTGAAGATTCATGAAAGGAATTATCCTACACATGACTTGGAGCTAGCAGCAGTGGTATTCGCTTTAAAAATCTGGAGACATTATTTGTATGGAGCGACTTTCAATGTTTTCAGCAACCATAAAAGTTTGAAATACCTGTTTGATCAAAAGGAGCTTAATATGAGGCAGAGGCGTTGGTTGGAATTTCTAAAGGACTACGATTTCCAATTACAGTATCACCCTGGAAAAGCAAACGTAGTAGCAGATGCTTTGAGTAGGAAATCAATGCACATGTCGGTAATGATGGTTAAAGAGCAACAGTTATTGGAACAATTCTGAGATATGTGATTGACGATTAAGACTTTCCAAGAAAATTGTGTTTAGGTATGATTACTGTTTCAAATGGACTGATGGAGCAAATTAAAGAAAAACAAGAAAGTTATCAGTACCTATAAGGAGAAAGAATTAGTGCGACAGGGAGTTGTGATGGAATTTAAAGAAGGAAATAATGGAATATTAAGGTTTGGTGAAAGGATTTGCGTACCGAACGATGTCGAGCTGAGAAATTTAATTCTTGCAGAAGCTCGTAGGAGTAGGTTAAATTTGCATCCGGGAGCTACTAAGATGTATTAGGATTTAAAGAAATTGTATTGGTGGCATGGCATGAAGAAAGATGTAATGGAGTTTGTAGCTGCGTGTTTAACTTGTCAAAAGGTTAAAGTGGAACATCAAAGACCGGCCAGAATGCTACAATCCTTAGACATTCCAGAATGGAAATGGGATGGTATTGCGATGGATTTTGTGTCGGGTTTGCCAAAGACTCGGAAAGGGTATGACTCTATATGGGTAATAGTTGATCGACTGACTAAGTCAACTCACTTTTTACCAGTTAATATGAAATACCCACTGGAAAGACTAACCCAGTTATACATCGATGAAATTGTTAGATTCCATGGAGTACCTTTGAGTATTATATCAGATCGTGACCCGAGATTTACGTCAAGATTTTGGCAAAGTCTGCAAGATTCATTGGGAACGAAACTCAGATTAAGTTCTGCGTATCATCCTCAAATGGATGGACAATCGGAGAGGACTATTCAGTCTCTTGAAGATTTATTGAGAGCCTGTGTGCTAGAAAATGCTGGAAGTTGGGATGAATATCTATCATTGATAGAATTCACTTACAATAACAGTTTTCATTCGAGCATAGGAATGGCACCCTATGAAGGGTTGTATGGTCGACGGTGCAGAACGCATTTATGTTGGTACCAGGATGGTGTAAATTTAATGGTAGGACCAGATATCGTGCAACAAACGATGGAAAAGGTGAAAATGATTCAAGAGAAAATGCGGACAACTCAGAGTCGACAGAAAAGTATATTCTTTACCGCCTTTTCTATCCAATCTTCATGATGTGTTTCATGTTTCACAATTGAGGAAGTATATTCCTGATCCATCTCATGTAATTGAACCTGATTTAGTACAACTAAAAGAAAACTTGTCTTATGAGACTTTACTTGTACGAATCGCGAATAAGATGACGAAGCAGCTCAGAGGCAAACAAATCTCATTGGTCAAGGTTATTTGGGATGACGTGACTGGAAAAGCAACGTGGGAAGTGGAAGACAAAATGAAGTTAAAAGAAGCAACGTGGGAAGTGGAAGACAAAATGAAGTTACAATATCCTGATCTATTTACAGGTACCTAATTTCGAGGACGATTTTTTTTTTTGGTAGGGTAGTAATGTAACACCCTGTCTTTTACTGTTTTAAATAACAGTAATACACATAAATATGTTTATAGGTTTATTAGAGTTTTAGAAAATTATTTTAAATAAACGGAGTTTACCACTCAACTCTACTTGAATGTAGGAAGCGACGATTAAAATTTAGGTTTGGAAGTCAGGTAAAACCCGGCCCGCGAATTCCATTGACAGTATAATTATACTGCTCAAAAGACCTAATTTTAATTCGTGAACGAAAGACTTAAGATTTTTATTTTATTTCCTACAATTCTGTATTTTTAGAATTATTTCAGAAAAAATAAAATAATATACGTTTTACGGGCGAAATACGTAATCAGGTGAACGACAGAATGGATTTCGGAGTTTCCAAGAGAATATAAAGAGGTTATCTTAGAATTTTGAGATGATTCATGGGGATGAGTCACACTTTTGAGTCTAGAAGATTCTACAAGGTTAAAGTGGCAATTTGTGGATTTTGCACTTAAGTCCTTGAACTTTCTATTGATTGCACTTTGGGCCCTAAGTTAGTTCCTATGTTTTTCCAAGTGAATTGGGCCAGAATCTTTGCTCCAAACCCATTAGTGGACCGTGTCCTTGAGGCCCAAATTCTTTTTCCATGGATTAAATTTCATAAAGCCCATTTGAGATCATATAAGTTTCCTATGTCATGTTTAAGCCTTAAGCATTTTGGTGGGCCAAAACAATTGAATCCAAGCCCAAAATTCCATGGCCTATGCGCAAGTCCAAGGAGGAGTGGGGGCTGCCCTTAACTTGGATGAGCCAAGTTTATTCTTGAACATTCCACACTATTCTCCAATAATCTCCAAAGTTCTACATAAATCTAAAAAGCTCCAAAGCATTCTAGATTTTTCTTAAAAAGCTTCAAGATAATTCAAAAGATGAGTCACAATGTGAACACATTAAGTGTTGCACATGGTCATCATTCCAAACTATTGTCAATTTGCAAAATAGTCCTTATACTTTTGGAATTTTTGTAAAATGGTCCCTAGGAATTAATTGCACTTAAATCCTTGGAAAAGCCACCTCCTTTCCACTTAATCCATCAAAAGTGGCGCAGCCACATCCCTATAAATATCCTCCCTCACATTTCATTTTCTTCCTATTGCCTTTTGTTTCATAAACTCATAAGTTCATAAGCTTTTCTAGCATCATTTTGTGAAGCAAGTCCTTGGATCTTCACTTGTCTTTGAACTTCAAGAGGTGAATCCTATTTTTCTTCCCTAATCATGTCTATGTTCTTCAACAAGTTTCATGATTCAAAGTTTATCTCACCTATGTTCATCACATTTAAGTTTCTAAGTCTAGAAATTTGAAAATTCATAACAAATTCTATAAAAATCTCATGATGTTGAAACCACTTCCTATATTCTTGATATCATGCATATTATCTAAATCCAAGAGCATGAAGTAATCAAAAATTTCCTTCCTAATAAACTAGCTATGGCCGAACCTAGGAGGATGGGTTTGGTAAGAGTTTTGTTCATGTGTTGTCATGTATGATCATGTATTTCGTATGACATGTATGTCTACACACTCTAATCCATGTTAGTTTATTAAAATGAAAATCCTTACTCAAAATCTCTATGTTGGTCGAACCCTAGGTGGATGAGATTTGATGAGTTTTGTTTAAAGTTTCCATCCATGATCTTGGTTGATTAAGGACCATTAATCCATGATTTAATCATGATTAGGAATTTTAGTCACTCAAAGCCCTTGAAGCCGTGACCATGTATAAGGGTTTTGAATGTTTTTAGTTTCTTGATTTGTAATTATTTGATTGTAATGGTTGAAGGTTGAGTGAGTACAACGTGTACGTGACATCTGGACTTCCGACAAAGTTCATTAATTCACAAGAGAAATCTACGAAAGGTAAGAGGGGAATACCTGAGGGATATATTCGATGGCTATATGCTATCCTGTGTTTGTTTGTAATTATTCGTCAGTTAGTATTTATTTAAGTTGTTTAAGTTATGGTATTTGTACCTGTGTGGTTTTAATTGCGTTTAATTGTTTATCTGTAATTATATTATGCTACTGTGATGCATGATCTACCTGGGAATATCTCTGTGATATTATTGTTGGATGTTGTTTGAGAAGCCTGACAGTAGTCAGTGCCCAATTAAATTAATTGGATAAAAGCTTTAAGAAGCTTCGTAAATTATATTCAATGTTTTAACGGTAAAATATTGATATATAATATTAATGGAAATTTTTATTTGGGAAAAATAAGGAATTTTGGAAAATATTGTTATTTTAATGATTTGTTACTGTAAGAGTGAATTATGAGTCACAATGAGAGCGAAACCGTGAAAATATTTTTTCACTGCTAATTTTTACGTAAGAAATTCCGTAATATTATAAAATGTTATTTTATGAAATTAATTGTTGAAAATAAGTTAATTATGATTTTAGAAAATTGTTTAAGTGGAAAAAGTTAAGTTTTGGCTTAAAAAGCTTTAAAAGTGATAATTGACAGCAAATTTAGAAAAGTGTAAACGGCAAGTATTTTGAAATGGCAGTACATATTTTAAGTAAGTTTAAAACCTCAAGTGACTCACCTTTGTGAAAACTAAGCTTTATTATTTAAAGATTTTATTGAAGAATTTCCAATTTTAAAAGATTTTCTGAAAGCAAAATTAATTCAACCGTGTTGAAAGTGGTGTTGAACTTAGTAACCGAGACGTCGGAGTACTAAGGTTCTTTGTTGTTACGGACTTGGGGTCCTTTTGACTTTGGGGTCCTATACTGTATACGTGGTGTATACTGTATTTAAACATTTAAGATGTTTTCTATTACCACGAACCTATGACTGGTGCATCGGTCGAGAGGGGTCGTGATTGAGCACTCGGACTGTGAGGTCCTGTGTTGTAATGAAAGTTTTAAAGATGTTTAAAACTATGTGAGTCGTAAGCCATTTTGAGCATCGGCAAAGAAAGATTGAACACAAAGAAAAGGGTTTGTGCAAAAGTGTTTTGCATGCATTTGGCAGACGTGCCTACGGTTCTATGTGTGATTACCTTGCGGCATCAGGTATTTCATACTATGATTTTCCTCATTGTGCCCGGGTTGGACAATGAGACCCCATCTACGTTGTTATCACTGATGCCCTGGGTGCGGACAATGTGCAATGGGTTTTGGCTGTGTGCCTGTGGCTGTGTGCCTGTTTGCCTAGTGTGGCAATTGAGCCTGATCAACTCATCACATGTTGGGATATCTCATGAGATTAGGAGCAAAGTTAGACGACGAATATGAAGTGTTCATGCATAATTTTCAAGGATGACGTTTGGGGTGTTAAACCCATTGATAAACTATTTGCTTATGAATGCTTGTGTGATAAATGTGTATGTGTTATGTGGTGTCTAGCATGTAGTTCTCGAGTAAAATCCATATATTGGTTTCTCACTCTTGCATGTTTTATTTGTGGTTTCTCTACTTGTGCATATATCTTTACGTCTGAGATTAGATGGAACCGGATATGCCTCTGGCACATTCGAGGATTCAATCGATCATGTTTGATCGAGCTCAGTTTGGCGGTGCCTGGGAGAGTAACCCTGGGGCACTCAGGGCCACCTATCATGGTCCCAGTAGAGAGATTGTTGGCACGGTGGAGGAAGGACAACAGCAAAGGACACACGTTGTGGAGACTATTGAGGTATCTCTACCTCCAGTATGGTTATACTTACAGTATTTGGTCGAGCACGGGTTACTTGATTTGCCACCTCAGCCGAATACGCTTCCGATAGCAGGACCGGTAATGCCTCCTGTTGAGGTAGTGTTGGATGAGGTTGAGGAGGACCCCGATGAGTACGTTGAGGACGATCTTGAGTTCCACCCTCCAGCTGTTGATGATGATGATTCTTCCGATGATGGAGCGGGAACGGAGGTATCTTCGTCAGATACATCTGTCGTAGGTGGGGTTGATCATCATGATATCCCCAATGGTTTTCATTAGCTTGACCAGCTATAGGTATAGTTCTGGGATAGCGAGTCTTGTCAGTTTTTGATCTGGCTATTGAGAGCCATGAGTTTTTGGTATGGTTCTAGACTACTCGTTACTTATATGTATATGTCTTTCTTTTCTTTACTTAGTTTAACGGAGAATAGCCTATACTTATGAGGGCTCTTTTGTTATCTCCTATTAGATATAGGGTGTATTTAAAAGATGATGCATATATATAGTTATACATATACGTTTGCTTGCGTTTACGATGGTTCGATGTTTTAAAAAAAAAAATCAGCACTATTTTTGTAAGGGACGTTTACCTGAAAGAATATTTTCCGAAAGTAACCGGCATTTAATAAATCAATTTTCTTTATTTGGGTAACTATGTGATAACCCTAGAAGGGGTGTCACACCTTGCAGCATTATTCCTAAACTTTTTTTTGGTCTCAATCCAGTATATCCCAACGCTATCAATGAAAGACTAATCACTATTCGTGGGACGTGGCTTCCAATGACAGTGCAACATTCTCTTATAACCTTTTAATGTAAAAATTATTTAAATAATAAAATAAATGTAATTACCTCATATACGTGAATA
The DNA here is from genome assembly GCA_030762895.1 of Sophora flavescens. Classification (NCBI taxonomy): domain Eukaryota; kingdom Viridiplantae; phylum Streptophyta; class Magnoliopsida; order Fabales; family Fabaceae; genus Sophora; species Sophora flavescens. The sequence continues at coordinate 51,496,344 of CM061067.1, read as the reverse complement.
AAGAGGAACATTCATGTAAATATAGTAAAATACTATTGTAACAAATTTCCCTTTGTGAAATTACCAGGGAATGGACGAACCCATTTTGGGAATTAGGGGTGGTCCCCTATTTAATATTAATCACAAAATCAATTTATTAGTAATATATTTTATAAAAATGACTAATTTTAGTGGAAAAAAGAGGCAAAACAAATACTAATATATTTACATTTTATAAAAATGGGTAACTTGCATCAGATTTTTCTTTTTTGACCAAAAATAGAGTAGTAACAAGGCTCTCAATGAAGAATATCACCATATCCAACATCGATCCCAGCCAAGAAACTAACTCAATATTATTAAAAATTAAAGATAATAATAAAGAATACTAAAAACAAGGGTTTTAGTCGCAATAGGCTAGGTCTTCCTAATTTTAGATTTGTTCGATGTTATTGATTTCTTTTACATGAGTTTTGGAATTTGCATCAGATAATAGTAGAAATAATTCAAATAAATTTTCAAAGAGAAAAAAAATAGTAATATGATAAAAAAAATGTTATATGTTAAAGAGGCACTGTTCTCTAGGCCAGTCAGTTGCACTATCAAAATGATTCAAAAAGAAGCTTTTCTTGCAACAATAGATGGGTGGAGATAAGACAATTTGAACATAACGGGGGTTGGGTACAATTTTGACAAAAAACAAGTTGAGTAAGGGGAGCAAGATTGAATTGAAAGTGAATGTTGCAAATCAGAAAACAAAATATGAAAGCCAAGACTAATGTTGTTTTAAACGATCTTTTATTTTTTGGGTCTCTAAACCTTTATCTAAATTATCAACTCGACTATTTTGTGAATCATGTTTATCAATCAGTTTCCTCTACTATATCTTTCAATTTATTAAACTTTAAATAATTATATATTATACTATTAATCATTCATATATGTATCATTCATATTCATATTAGACAAATTTTATCCCGTGCCAGGCACGGGTGTACATACTAGTATATATATAGAGTTAGGATCCGTTAATGTCAAGTGTAAATCTTTTGACTTACACCAAATCTGAACCGTTGAATTTACTTAATTTGATGGTTATGATTATAGTGGCTTCTAAAGTGAGGGAGCAAGTAAGTCCATTACCAGTGAATCATCTTTTTTAACCATTGGATTTAGTAATAACATAATTGGACGGTTGAGATTGAAACCGGTAAACTGTTAAACAGGCCATCAACAAAATATCAAAGTGAAACTTTTATCCCCATCACCTTCATTTCATCTCACCCCACTAGAAACGCATCCGGTGAAACAATAAACAGATTGGAACATTTTCTTTCTCAGTTTTCTTGCAATTTTTCTTTACAATCAAACAAAAACAAGTCTACATCTCCAGAACCAAGGTCAAGTTCTTGATCTCAAAGAGACCTCACATACACTGTTAACTGTAATGATAATAACAATAACAATGGTGATGGGGAGAAAGAGAAAGAAATAGAAGCGATTTTTGAGGGATTTGGATTGCCTCCAGCCCTCCACCCTCTCCAGCAGAAAATTAGAGGGGGAGGATTTGGATCATGGAGAGAGAAATTGATAAATAATGAAGAGAGAGAATGGAGTTAAGAGAGAGATAGAGAGGCTGGAGGGTTGATGGAGGGACTGCTGCTGGAGGCAATCCATATCTACTTTTGAGATCTCTGGTTTCGTGAAGAGGTTCTTAGATCTGATGGAGGAAAAGATAGTGAAATACGAAGGTAAAGTGAAATGGGATGTCTCATCCATCATCATTTTAAGCTCAACTTTGTCTCTTTAAGCTCCCACACTTTCTGCCTTATATTAAGCTCTACAGAACTTTCTTTCTTCACCTCTCCGTGCTTGCTTTTTGTGGCCCCTTTAGATTCTCTATTTTTCAAAAGTCTTTGCTTCCAAAGGGTGCGTTTGATTTGCAAAAATTCAGGGGACTGGATAGCACAAAAATTTTTGTCCCCTGTTTGATCTGAAAAGTGGTCAGGGGACAGGGCAAAAAAGGGGTTGAGGGATAGGACAAAAACCCAAAATTTTGTCCCCCACCAAACCATGGGACAAAAAGTTGTCCCATGGACAGGCTAACAAAAGACAAAATTATCCTTACATCTCTCTCCTCTCTCTTCTATCTCTCTCCTCTCTCTCTCCCTCTCTCTCTCCCCTCTCTCTCCCCTCTCTCTCCTTGCTCTCTCTCCCCCTCTCCTCTTTATCTCTTTCTCTCTCCTCTCTCTATACATAATTATACAAAATTATATATTGTATATTTATATATTAAATAATATATATTATAAAGGGTATTCTGGTAAATTTAATATTATTTTGTTTGTGCTGTCCATTATCCATCAAACAATGTACAAGACAGAATTGTCCTGTAACTCAAAGATTTGTCCTGTGCTGTACTGTCTGTCCTGTGCTGTTCTGATATTTTTTGCAAATCAAACGCACCCAAAGCTTCTTCTTTTGTCAACAAAGTTATCTCCTTTCAGACATCCTTCTTTTTTTGTACTCTATTTCATTTTTTCTTTCTCTAATGATGGTTCGTATCAGCGAGATGATGGTGGTATGGATTATTAGCATCGGGGGAAGATGGTGTATGAGGGGTAAAAATGGATTTTTAAAAAATAAAGAATTAAAAAGATATAAATGACAGTTGGAATGACCTATAAACCGGTGGTGCATGGGATGAGGGAGTTACTTGCTACTTCACGTGATTATTCCATTAACATTTTTAAAAAAAGTAAAACGTAGTCACGTGATTTTTTTTCCTTTTATTTCCACACTACTCTAGGGATTTCTTGGTTCTTTGTTAATCCAACATATATCGCCAGTTAACAGGAACCGTCACCGCAACACTTGCCGGAGCCACCAATGTGCAGAGGTGCCGCCGTCACACTCGCCGGAATCATCGCACTGCAGAGTTTCCACCACTGACCAGACTCATTCTGCCGCTTCTAAGTTGTCTATTTCATTTTTTTTCAAGTTATGAAATTTCGGTTGAATAAAATCACAATCAATGCACTATTTACATGAGCTCAGATGACATAACAAGGATAATACTAAATATGCCACTTTTAGAGAAACAAAAATGCAACCTATGTACAGTGCCGCTATTTTGCAATACGATCTGACATAGGTTGACGTGAAATAGTGTTGCTGAAAATAAAATTTGCATATCAGTTTACCATAATTGAAAGATAACAATTAAGTGGAGAATATATGAAGGTCTGTACAGTGATTGCTATGGCGAGTGCGGTCACAGCGGCTCCTGTTCAATGCCGGACTCCGTTGAACGGAAAAAAAGGGAAGAAATCCCTAACAGAGAAGGGTGGGAAAAAAAAGCGATTTCCTTTTTTATTTTATTTTTATTTATTATTGAAATAATCATAACCATCATATTAATTAAATTCAACGGTTTAGAATTGGTATAAGTCAAAAGACTTGCACCTGACGTCAGCGGATCCTAACTCATATATATGTGTGTGTGTGGGTGTGGAACATATCAAGTGAGATGGTCTTTTTTATGTGAGAGTGGGAGGATTATATCATAGCCCTTTGATCCTGTGCCCTCACGAGTATATGATAGGTGTTTTATTTATTTATTCATATTAAGTTTGAATGAATGAAATATATAAAATCATCACTTTTAATTTTTTTTGACTCACAATACTTTTAATTTTTGAGGCAACACAATTAAATTATTTAAAATATATAAAAAGATAATTCTTATTATAATTTTTTTAAAAAATATTTTCGAAAACAAATTATTTGTATAATAACCTTAGTAATAGACTATGAGTTTTGAATTTTGACACATTGATTCTATAATTTTACATGGTTAAACGATGATAAATTATAATGAGTGGATTAAAAAATTTTATATTTACACTTTTATTACTGCATGTTTTTATATTTACAGTTAAACTTTTATAATTATGTAAAATTTACTATTGTTCGATTTAAATGTTTTTGACATTTTCTATATGTAACATGTTATGATTCACACTCCTAATAAATAATTTCACAATACATTGTGTCTCTTATTTGACATTTTCAATCACATTATATCATTCATATTCCTAGTAAATAGTTCCCCTGATAAATTTCTTATCTTAGTGCAGTCTTTGATCTCTTCCTGCGTCTTTCATTGATTTACTTTGAGCAATTTAATTCTTCTTCAATAGACCCTTGTATTGGAATGAACCTTGTGACAATGTGGTGCTAGAACCCGAGATAGTGCAAGAAACAATAGAGAAAGTGAGGATGATTCAGGAAAAGATGAAAGTGACACAAAGTAGGCAAAAGAGCTACCATGGCAAAAGGAGGAAGGTGATCTGTAACCAGGATTGAATTGTCTAACAGTCACTGACAGTGAGTCACTAACCCTAGACGACTTTTCGATGCTCACAAATGCAATCAGAAATTAATATTTTGTAGCTTATGCTTCTACAAACTTTCCAATAAGCTTCACTAAGCATCCTTTGAGAGACTACCTCATCTCTTGAGTTATTTTGGCTCATCTACAAATAATTCCCTTCATATAATATGAAATATTTAGTTCTTCCAATGTAAAAACAAAAGCCAAAATTGATAGAAAAATGTAGAAAATTTATGAAAGTATAAAATACATTATGTCATGATTCCCATACTTATGTCAGAAACACATTAGATATTGAGAATCACCAACATTACATTAGATATTAACAATCACCAATATTTATGAGGTCGGTAGAGATACTGTTTTATTTGAAACTAAGTAGAGACGAAAAAAATATCCGAACAAAAATTGTTTGGTTTATAAATAATATAAATAGAAAATAAGTCAATATATTGATTCCTAAGGTAGCTATTTTATATTTTGATAGTAATATGCATCAATATTCATATTTTTAAATATATTTCAATACCTTGTTTGTATATCGAAATAATTAAGAAAACATTGAAAAATAAAATTTATATGATATGTTCATGTACGTATGAGTATCACACAGGTAACTACACTAGAAACTTGGAACAATGAAGGTGGTTGAAAAAAAAGTCGCATTTATTGCCCTATAAGCATTAAGTGAGGGCACAAACTAAATGTCACGGGAGGTATAAACAAGTCGAGCTGAGCTGAGCAATTGAAGCTTATGCTTGACTTGTTTAAAAATAATAAAGCTTGAGTTTGATTTGTTTAGCTTATTTACAAATAATTTTTTTTATGAAAAAATTTCATTAATTAATTTTAACAATTTAGTACTTAATAAAGGTTTTATTATTGTATGATAATCTATAAAAATAGATATGTACTTATGATATGTGAAATTCAAAATTTCTTAACATCTATGAGAAAAAAAAAACTTCAAAAGAATGACTAAAACATTTTAAACACACGTCCTTGCCGGTTACAATTTAAGATTGATCATTACAAAAACATAAGTTGATACATACAATTTAAGTTTAATCATCATTACAAAAGCTTGATTAAAAAAAATGGTCACCAACTATTTATTGAGATATATAGTTTAATGCTAGTAGAACAATTTCACCCAACACAAAATCATTGCAACAACACCCTAACATCTATGAGATATTCACAAGCCGTTTAATGTCGAGCATATAATGCTTTGGTTTGGCTCATTTAAATAATCAAGTTCAATATCAAGCTTGAGATCAGCCCATTTAATTAATAAAACGAGCTTAATCAACCATGTAACCAGCCAAACCTGAATAGTTCATGAATAGTTCAACTCATTTACATCCCTAAATGTCGCCAAATTATTCTTTTCTTTTGTAGTGTTTATGCAAACCATTGTTTTGAAAATAACATGTAATAGTACTTAAATACATTAACCCAATAACATTGTGCAATCATAAATATGAACATTGTATTTCTAACACTCATAAAGCTCCGGTAACCTAATAGGATGAAAATTCTGTAATCACTATGCTAAAACTTCTCTTAACTAAAAATAGTTTCTCTTTAACCTTTTCCAATTCTGAGCCGCACAACTGCTCACAACATGAGAATTTAATGCTTTCCAATACTTGAGCATTTTCCATCACAAATTTAGCGAAACGTAACTCATGCTCTTTGCCGGTAAATGATTCAAATTTTACCACTTTAAGGGTAGATAGAAAACAGTCAGGTACAATTGCAACATTCTGCAGTTCTTCATCAAAATCTTGGATCTGGTGATAAAAAAAAATACATGTTTATATTGCATGAGAAGGTCTAAATAAAAATGATATTTTTATAAAGTAAAAATACCTTAAACGCATTTTGCCAAATTTAAAGATTATCAATAACCAACCTGTAAAACTAGAGTATCAAGACACGGTGATTTTAAAATCAAGCCTAACAAAAATTCACCAGTAATAAAGTCTAACTGCAGATGACGTGACCCAACATTCCAAATGCAGGAATATCAGCTAAATAATGTTCCACTTGTGCAAGATCCTAGAGGACAAATGGCAAAAACTATTCATGTTAGGCAATATATCGAGACATTGTCCACGAGATGAAGTAAATGAAACGAAGAATTAAACAATTTTTTGCTATTTAAGGATCAGACACATGCTCATAACCAGTGTAATAGCAACTATTAAAATGTCTGTTGACTACCATTTTATTCTCACTCATTACAAATATGGTTATTCAGATAACTTTGATACGACAAGGTAAAATTCTGCTTGTCAACATCAACTTAAAACAAAGGGCAAAGCAAGAAAACATACCTGCCGATGAACATACATATAAAGCCGTAGACATTCTACATTAATATTGAGAAGTTTGCAAATAAAAATCCATGTTTCAGCACCCTCTTCAGCATTGAATTGTATAGAGTAATATCAGCATAAGCAATGTGTGCATCTAGCAAAATGGTCTCCGATGATGTAGAACCACGATAATAGAATTTCTTAAGATGCGAAGCACAAAACTTGATTTCAGCATGTGACTCATAAGGCCGCGTTATAAAATGATAGGATATTGAAATCACTTCAAGTAGAGGCGCTTCTACAGTGACTCTCTTTATGCCTGACCAAGTGAAACCATATGTCTTATACTCTCTTAGAACTGGGAAATTAAGTGTTAACTCTTTCGATTTATTAGAAGAGTAACAAGTAAATGTGATTCCAATCAATTTCAGGACAGTGAGAGATGAAAGGCAAACAAAGGTGGAAAGTGTCATAATACAACTATGACTATCCATCACCAGCACCAATTTTTCCAAGGACTGGCATTTGTAAAGGGGATAAGAGGAAAGCTTACATTCCTGCAGCGAACGGGCACTTATCTTTTGTACTCTCCTATTTGAAACAGCAGATATCCACTGATTGATATGGTAGGGATCATACTTCTCTGAAATAGTAATAGAAAATTTTTGGATGCTTGCACTATTCAGATGAAGCAGTACCCTACCTACAAAGTTCAGAAAGCTAGTCTTCCTTATCTTATAGGAAGAATAATAATAATAACAAGGCTCTTTGTCTCTAAAACTTAGTACTGTGACCAATGTCCATATGTATATCCACCTGTGTGATAAAACACTGGTACGAACTGCATCTTTAGTAGGAAGAAAAGAAAGAATGTGGCCAATAATAAAGTCAGGTAGGTTGCTTATCATATCTTGACCCTCACTGGATTTTTGCCTCTTTGATGGTCTACCAGATGCGGTAACAGAAACCGAGTGCATGTTTATAGCAAGTACCTACAAATACAATGAGATGAATTGTATAGCTCTATATATTACACACAAAACATTGTCAAAAAAATTGAAGGAATTAAAGTTTGAATTAGTCGATAATAGTAGGGTTGTTCAAAAATATTAGCAAACTAAACCGCACCGGCAAACCAAACTAAAGAAAACCTTAAATAACTAAACTATTTTATAGGTTTAATAACCGGAACCCCTTTCTGTTAAAGAGTTCTTGAACCGAATTGAACCACAGTGTAGTTCGGTGAACCTACTCAGAACCAATTTTTGTTCCAACTTACAGACTTCATGCAATTTGTATTGTATCTCTGATAGTGAAGGCCGCAATATAATGATCCTAAACATTTTGCATTAAGGTATGGGTTGTGGCCCAATTTGCATAATAGCTTGCTCTTGTAATGTAACACGTGCTTAATTAAAATGTTCCATGCCTGTTGATTTTTAAAATAAGTGATGTTAGATGATCAGCCAACACAAAATTAATGGGAAGTATATAACTTTTAATATATTTGTTTGAAGTACAACTAAAATAACAATCTGATAGAATACTAAATATCCAACTGCTGGAACCGAAGAGGATGTGTTAGTGGGGGGAATAATCAGAACAAGATCATTATTTGGAGAGTTTATGAGCGTAAGAAAAAGAAAGGAATTATGGGAGAGAAATAGAGAGTGGCCTAGCTGGGAAGTTAGTTAGGATTCATTACATGATTTTTTTTAGGACCCTATAGGTAGGCAGAGAGAGTGTTTCTCTTCTCCGAGGAGCTTGGCTCTAGTTTTACATTGTAGAGACCTTAGTCTCTTGAATTTTAATACATATTCTGCTTATTCCGTGTTCCCTTTTTCTTTAATTCTTCTCTGCTATGTCAATTCGTTTGGAGCGTGTGGAAGTTGGGATGGAAGAGATGAAGCATGTGTTGTTGGCGAAGATGCGGCGTTTATGTTTTATCCCAGTTCGTTCCATTAGAACACCCAGAATGTAGGAGGAGACTTGTCTATGGACGAGTTAGACACCACCTCTCCTGACCCGAGGTGCTAGGCAGCAACCTAACTATGTTGCACTAGAGACGCACTGGCGGGTGAGGATCTGGTGGCATGGATTAGCAATGCTGATACAGTGAAACGTACTTTGAGGTTCAACGCATCTCATATGAGGAAGTGCGGATTCAACTTGCCAAGTTGAGTATGGAGGGTTAAACTATTCATTGGTTTAATTTGTGGGAGGATTCAACGGATGTGCTGTCATAGGAGAATTTCAAGGAAGCTTTGGTGGCGAGGTTCGAAGGTGGTCAACTGAACAACCCATTCGAAGAGCTCAATGAATTGAAACAAACCACTTATGCAGAGGATTATATGGCAGAGTTTGAACTTAATTCCTCTCACTATGGCCGATTACCAAAATTACAATTCCTGAGGTATTTATAGGTGGTTTGCGTCATGACATCGGAAGTAGGGTGCGAACGTTCAAACCCAAATCTCGTTATCAGGCAATGGAGATAGCTCGTGACGTGGAAGCAGAGTTTGTTCTGCATTCGTAACCGGGTCACCTATATGGGTCATGTTTGCGACTAGTCAACTGCCTACTTGGACTCGTCAACCACTGGGAATTCGTGGAACTCGGGTAACCCAAGTCTCAATCTGGGTCAAACTTTTCAACCGGGCATGGGAGTAAGATGCGTCTTCAGTTGCGAGTTCGAAAGGAAGTAGTGCGAAGGAGCCACGATGATACGACGTATATCGGAATTGTGGGGTTAGACACTTGCCCTATTCCAAATTGTTGGAGAAAAGGGCTAAAGGGTTGTGTTTCCGATGTAATGAAAGGTTTCATCACCTTTATCAATGTGTTTTGCAAACAGTTGAGGTTGATTGTTTTGGGGGATGATAAAGCTGTTATGAGGACGGTGAGACTATTGCTATTGAAGCTGAGGAAGAGGACGAAGAAGAGCTTGAGTGTAACGCTCTTGGGGCTTTTGGCATCACTAGTTTTGTGTGCTCTGCTGCCAATACAATGCACTTGGAAGGGAAAATTGGTGGGGTTTCGCAGCTGGTTTTGATTGATAGCAAGGCAACCCACAACTTCATCACCCGCCATTTATCGATGGATCCTAACAACTCAATGGGTGCTAGGTTGGGTGATGGACATTAGGTGAGGACAATTGGAAAGTGTGAAGGAGTGGTTCCACATATAAGAGATTTGGAGATGAAATTAGATGCTTATCTGCTTGGGTTGGGAGGTGTGGATGTGATTAGAAACATTAGGTAAAGTGACTATGGATTAGAAGGAGATGTCCATGGTATTCAATCATGGACGAATCGCAAAATTGAAAAGCCAAGATAGGATGGTAGAGGAGAGTAGTCTTGGTGTTCCTACAACTCTCCAGAGTATTGTGGAAGAAGACTTTAGAGAGGTTGTGACAAGAGACCAATATTTAAGAGAGTTTATGTAAAGAAATAGATAGGAGAAAGGGGTGGGAAAAGCTGTAAAAGCTTTGGAACTAAATAAACTACTAGACTGAGCCTATAAATATGAGTTAGGAAGGCCAGTTAGAGTTAGTTAGAAACTCATCCGAACTTGTGTAAGAGAGACGAGGTAACTCTCGAATTTACCTCAATTGTAGTCTTGCATAGAATAACACAGGGTATTCTACACTAATTCTTTTAGTTCTTCTCAACTATCGGTTGAATCTATCAACAGGTATCAAAGCATTTGAGTGTTCAAGAAGAGATCGAGAGTTCAGGTCAACTGTTTGAATCTATTTGAATCTATTCGTCTTCAATCGGCGATCCAATCGTTGAAGGAAGAGATGTTAGCGGAGGTGAGGGAGGTGATCGATAACCGTCGTAGATGCGGTCGACGTGGAGCCGGAGATGGTGGCGGTGATAGCAGCCACCATGAGAACCATCACAAGGACGATGGAGGTAGTAAGCAAGGCAGTGGAAAAGAAAACCATAAGAGAAAGAACACTCGTCTCAACGATGACGAACGATTCCACAAGATTGGAAGGCACTTGCGATTCATGAACCTAGATGAGATCGATAAGATGGAAGCAGAGCTGATGGCGGTGCAAGGGAAGGCCCTGTCGTGGATGCAGTGGTGGAAATATTGTATGGAGAACCCTAATTGGGAGGAGTTTAAGGAATTGATAAGATTTCAACCAACACTGATTGGAAAAAATTTCTTTTGAGCTTCTTTTAGGGTTGAAACATGAGGGTTCGATAAGAGTATAAGGAGCAATTTGAAGTGTTGTCAGGGCCTCTGAAAATCACACAACCCGAACATGTGTGTGGCCAATTCTACAATACTCCAAGTAGGAGGTTGAGGATCCATCCTCCCTTCATTTAGTAGGTTAATCGATCAATTGTAACTGGAATTTTTTTTTTTAAAAAAATCTTAGGTCATCTCTGTATCTCTTCTCCTTTTGTTCACTTCTATGCTGTATTCCTATCCCTTTTTAGCTTCTTTTTTTCATTTTTCACTTTCATTCTTCTAACACTTCAATCATTCAATTCTTCTCTCATTCTTCCAAAGTATTCGATTCTATGGAAAAAACCCATTTCGTGTTCATACAATTCATGGACGTGGGTTACCAGATAAAAACCAAAGCTATATAAGACAAAAGCTCAAAACAGATTATTAGTGATGCTTTCTATTATCCATTCATCAAGTTCTGGCTAATAAATAGTATGTACAACTTTAACATAAAAGATAAGAAAGTGCAGCCCAGATTGTCTACTCACTCAATGTGGCTAACAAACAAAAGAATAAGTCATCCACTAAGCCTATTCTCTAATTGATAGGGATTATTCAAAATGTACAAATCCTAACAGAACTACTTCTTTCATTTCTCAGTTTTTATCCGGCAGGAATGGCGGCGGCGTCCGCAACTCAAGCGACGGAGTGAGTGCACGGTGGTGTATGGTGTCCCCATGTCGGTATTTAACGTCGACAATGGCTGAAGAAGAAGATGGGTCCCTGCAATCATACTCCGTTTGATGAAATTTCACCAAAGATTGAAACTTTCTCACACATATTGGTGAAACGGGTATTATCACAACCATTGTCAGGCGAAACGAGTAACCCATAGTGAATCACAAAATATCCCATCCTTGCTTGAGTTAGTCATTTGGCCATTCCATCTTAGACCGCTTCTCTTGACTCCATTATTCTTCATTTAGGTCTGTATCATCGTCGGGAGGGGACTGGGATTTGAGTGCTGTGTGGGTGAGGAAGAATGACAAACCTAAACCTGGATCTGAATCTGAAAGAAGGGGGGGCGTGAGAGAGAAAGTGTGTTCGAGGGACAAGAGGAACCGTGTGGAGTTGCAAAAATGAGAATGATTACCAAATTATTGGGTTGCAAGTCTTTAATCTCATCCATCAATTTATTAAATTAATAAATCTATGGCTCCTAATGAGTGTGGATGGATCCTTCGACTTCTTCATGGAGGATTGAAGACAAAGCCCATGAGTGTGGAATTTTCTCAAATGGTGTCAAAGAGGAGGTGAGGGACGAGGTCAGGTTGCAAAGGCTGAGGTCACTGAAGGAGATGATGGGGATTGCTCTTTATGTAGTCAATGGAAGCGCTCAGAAACTTAAAGGACAATTTCAAGGAGTTAACCCTGTAGATTAAGAAAGATAGGGTTAAGTATACCTTGAAGGGAGGTACCCTATCCAAGGGTGAGGTTTCAGCCAAGGCCATATTACAAGAACTGCAAGAGCGAGAGGAAAGGGTTTTGGTAGAGTGCATAATGCTGCAAACTGGTACAACCGAGTCCAGGAAAATGTCAGTAGCTGTAAGGGTAGTATTAGAGAGGTGTGAGGATGTGTTGCAGGAGCTTGCAAGCCTACCACACACCAGGAGACATGACCATGCCATAATACTCAAGGAAGGGGCAATCATCCCTAACTTGAGGTCATACAGGCACCCTCATTTTCAAAAGAACGAAATCGAAAAATTATTGGCAGATATGTTATAAATTGGTATTATTAGGCCTAGCAACAACCCTTATTCCAGCCCTATTATATTGGTGAAAAAGAAATACGGAAGGTTGAGATTTTGTGTGGATTACTGAGCCTTGAACAAGGTGACTGTCCCCAAATAAATTCCCTATTCCATTAATAAATGAATTGTTGGATGAGCTTGCAGGGGTAGTGTTTTTTTTCCAAATTAGATTCGAAATCCGAATGAAATAGGAAGATATTCCGAAAACAACTTTTCATACACGTGAGGATCACTATGAGTACTTAGTTATGCCCTTTGGCCTAACCAATTCATCATCCACATTCCAATCCTTAATGAATGAGGTACTCAAGTCGTATTTGAGGAAATTTGATTAGGTCTTTTTTATGACATTTTAATATACAGTAAAGATGAGGCCAACCAAGTGGAACGGTTGAGCATTGTATTCCGAGTACTACGGGAGAATAATCTGGTGGTAAACAAGAAATGTGACTGTGGGGCAGCTGCAGTAGAGTACTTGGGCCACATAGTCTCAACTGAGGGAGTTTCAGCTGACCCAACCAAACTCGAGGACATGCTTAACTGACCAGCAGCCAAGGAAGTTAAAGGCTTGAGGGGTTTCTTGGGTTTGACAAGATACTGTAGCGTTTTGTTAAATGGTATGGATTGATTGCATGACCTCTAATGAGTTGCTGAAAAAAGACAAGTTTCAGTGGTCTGAAGAAGCTGAAACATCATTTAACACTCTCAAGCAAACCATGTCCTCACCATTTGTTTCAGTTGTACCTAATTTAACAAACAATTTGTGATTGAGACTGATGCCTTAAGTAAAGGGGTGGGAGCAGTCTTATCACACAAAGGGAGACCAGTTTCTTATTTCATCCAACAACTGTCCATGCGGGTCCAACATAAACCAACATATGAGAGAGAATTAATGGCATTGGTGATGGCAGTTCAAAGATGGAGGCATTACCTCCTTGGACAACATTTTGTTATTAGCATAGACCAGAAAAGCCTCAAGTTCCTAGCAAAGACCAGTGTGGAACACCTAACAAAAATCAGATAATAAGCAAATCTTTACCAAGACATCAAAGCATCCACACTTCTATTTATAATTGGGGTGTTCGGTTTTTATCGATAAATATTTATATGGTTATCTTATGTTGACAAATTGGATCAAGATATACTGGCAAATTGGACAGACTCAGTGTGTATTGATAATGATAACACACACCTAGTCCTTTTCTTTTTAGCACTAAATGAGGAAAATATAAACAAGAGGATCACAATATACTGGCAAATTGGACAGACTCAATCTGTAAGATTGATAATGATAACACACACCCGGTCCTTTTCTTTTTAGCACTAAATGAGGAAAATAAAAAACAAGAGGATCACAATGCATAATGTACTACCATATATTACAATATCCAACATACGATATCAACACCAAATCAAGTCCGCTATCAGAAATGCCATTACCAAATCAGGTTAGTTAACAAAATTTCAACACCAAATCAGTCTACTTTCAAAAATATAAATAACAACACTAAATCAGTCTACTATCATAAATATAAATAACAACACCACATCTACTTCTTTCGAGAGTAGCAACTTAAAATACACTAAACTTAGAATCATTCGTAGGTGTGCATTTCATATTCAGTTGATAATCAAAATCTTAGATACCAGGGATTTACCTTGGAGGCAGAGGATCAACAAAACAGTGTGATAGAAGCTTTGGGGAAGAGAGTTGCGAAAAGATGGTAGATCTGTTTCACAAACGAAGAATACTCAATATGAGAATAAGAAGAAAAATGAGGAGCAGAGAAGAAGAAAAGAGAGTTACAACTTATAAACAAGAGGGTACACGCAAGCACGAAGACGACGACCTTCACAGTGGCGACGCCACAATGGTGCTCGGCGGTCTTCACAGTGGCGACACCGCAATGGTTATTGGGAGAGAACAGCGCAAAACAAATATGGTGAGGGGCTGGGAGAGAACGGTGCAAAATGAAGAGCGAGAGTGACAAGGAAGTATCAAAGAAATAAACTATCGAATGAGATAAACTAAAACGAAGTGGGCCGAACCACATACATATGTAAGGGCTCAATGTTTCTCACCGAAAATCTGCAGGGAGATGTTATTTACACTCCACATATTTGTCATCCACCCCGACACATCTGAATTTAATGTATGAATTCCCTTAAAAATTTGAAAACCTCTTCCCCTCCTCATGTCCCTTCATACGACGTGCACCCCACCCCTACCCAATCCTCTCTTATGCTGCAAGCGGTTGTTTGATGTTGAGGACCAGAACAAAGGGCAGTAGCATCTCTTCCTGGGTCTCCGGTAGCATTATCATGAGGATTCCGGCAGAGGTCTCCGGGACTACGATGGAACACGGCAGCGGTTGATCGTCGGTGTCGGTGTCTCCGACGAAAGCACAACGACGCAAGAGTTCTTCTGAGAAGGTGACGAAGGCGAAGGGGTCATCTTTGTCCATTGTTTTGAGGCCAAAGATTCAAACTTTGTGCAGCAAAAATGGTTTGTATTTGTGGTAGTTGGGCATTTTGATTAAAATAGGTTCCTTTTAGAAACTATCTAGTTTAGGATTATTCTGAAACTATTTATTAATGGGGGATCTTTTTGGATATGTGGCATATTTTATTTTTTTTCACTCTGACGGGTCACAGTCAGAGTGACGCCTTCCAGAATCAAAGGTGTCAGTCTGACTGGCGCCTTCAACACCTATTATTATTAAAAAAAAAGATACAATTAATAGCAATAACAAGAGGCATAAAAAAAATAGCAATAACAATTTACACCAATAAATATTCATCAACTATTACAGTAGTAAAAAAAAATTTATCTTGTAAGAATTAAAAGAAAGTTACCTGCAATTTTAATGAAACACTGCTACAAAAAAATTATACTAAGTATAGGGAGTAACGATGATATTAATGCTATTATATTTTTATTCCTCATGTGATATTATTTGCTACTTGTTATTAGGGGATTTTTTTTTATTGCCTCTTATTGTTTTAAATAGATACTTTATCATTAATGTCATCGTTCTCCCTATACTTATAGTATAAATTTTTTTGTAGCAGTGTTCCTTCTAAATTGCTGGTAACTTTCTTTTAATTCTTACAAGGTAAATTTTTTTTATTACTGTAATAATTGATAAATATTTATTGGTGTGTAAATATTTATTGCTATTATTTTTTTATGCCTCTTGTGATATTATTTGCTACTTGTTATTAGGGGATTTTTTTTATTGCCTCTTGTTGTTTAAAATAGATACTTTATCTTTGATGTCATCGTTACTCCCTGTACTTATAGTATAATATTTTTTGTATCAGTGTTCCTTTTAAATTGCAGGTAACTTTCTTTTAATTCTTACAAGGTAAATTTTTTTTTACTACTGTAATAATTGATAAATATTTATTGGTGTAAATTGTTATTGCTATTATTTTTTTATGCCTCTTGTGATATTATTTGCTATTGTTATTAGGGGCTTTTTTTTATTGCCTCTTGTTGTTTTAAATAGATACTTTATCATTAATGTCATCGTTACTCCTTATACTTATAGTATAATTTTTTTTGTAGCAGTGTTCCTTTTAAATTGCAGGTAACTTTCTTTTAAATCTTACAAGGTAAATTTTTTTTTACTACTGTAATAATTGATAAATATTTATTGGTGTAAATTGTTGTTGCTATTATTTTTTTATGCCTCTTGTGATATTATTTTCTACTTGTTATTAGGGGATTTTTTTATTGCCTCTTGTTGTTTTAAATAGATACTTTATCATTAATGTCATCGTTACTCCATATACTTATAGTATAATTTTTTTGTAGCAGTATTCCTTTTAAATTACAAGTAACTTTCTTTTAATTCTTACGAGATAAATTTTTTTTTACTACTGTAATAATCGATGAATATTTATTGGCGTAAATTGTTATTGCTATTATTTTTTTTATGTCTCCTGTGATATTATTTACTACTTGTTATTAGGGGATTTTTTTTATTGCCTCTTGTTGTTTTAAATAGTTACTTTATCATTAATGTCATCGTTACTCCCTATACTTGCTGGTAATAATTGATGAATATTTATTGGTGTAAATTGTTATTGCTATTATTTTTTTATGCCTCTTGTTATTGCTATCAATTGTCCTTTTTTTTTAATATTGGTCGGCGCCAGTCTGACTGGCGCCTTTGACTCTGGAAGACACCAGTCTGACTGGCGTCTTTGACCCGTCAGACTGAAAAAAATAAAATATGTCACGTGTCCAAAAGGACCCCCCGTTAATAAATAGTTTTAGAATAACCCTAAACTGATAAATAGTTTTTAAAAGAAACCCATTTTAATCAAAAAGCCTCGTTGTTGTCTCCTCAAGCAAGCCATTTCCTTTATCTAATAGAAATATCAAAATTTTGAAGCTTATTTCTTTTTGTTAAAAGGGATAAAAATGACCATTAAATTTTGAAGCTGGATCAAGAAACAATTTATTATGCTGTGTTGTTTCTCGTGACACTTTATCCATTATACTTTCTCTGTTTTTGTTTAAACTTTTTGTATAAAAATTAAAAAATAGGAAGAGAGGGGTGGAGGGAGATGAGAGAAAAGAGGGGTAGGTGGTAAATTTTAACGAGTACTCCGCCTGGTCCTATATGTAAGAGGCAAACTCTTAAAACACACATAAAGGAAATGCATTGAAATAAACTATTTGTAATTAATATTTATATAAATTTACAAAATTACCCTTTCTAATAATTAATGAACAATCCTACTTGTATTGAAAGTTGCACTGTCTCGTAAATATAAACCCTATTATAAATAAGGGTAAAATTGGAAATGAGTATTTAATATTTGTCAAGATATATGCATGTCTCTTATATTTTGAACCAAAAAAAAGTAGTCATTTACCTCTTATAATAAAGACCGAAGGGAGTAAATAGGTTTATTAGAACAGTCCAATAATAAAAAAGTTTTAAAATGTTGTGCAGGGTGGATGCTCATGTATGGGGGTGTAGGTAGCAGCTCCCAAATCTGCACTTATCTAAGGTCCCATAGCAGATAAACATTAGGTGTAAGTTGTAATTGTTGGCGAAATGTCCGCAAGCAACGCAACAAATCACGAATCTGTGTAGATGAGTAACAACATAAAAACCCAAGACGTGTGGAATCACACTATCCTCAAGGATTTATTCTCCTACGACGAAAATCCCTCAAAATTTAACAGGCTGTTAACGATTGAAACCAAGGTGCAACAACAGCAGGAGAAGATAAAAGTGTTTAAGCCAGTAAAGAGAAAAATAGCACTCAAATATTTTTATTGTAGCAAAGCAAGCAAGAACCAAAAAATATATCTTTCCACCAATGCACCTCACTCAAAATTTTTATACAAACTTTTAAAGGTGCCCATTACAAAGTGTCATGTAAAAATAAAACCAAGACATAAATTGTCTTTAAGTCATTAAAGGCTTTAAAACAAAATTCAATTTTGAAACTGAAGTCTCTAGTTTATGCACATTTTCATGGAATATCAAATAGCAAGATTTTATCACGTTTCTATACAACTAGCCATTTATAATTATTCAACACCATTAAAAACTACACATTCAATTGAATTATATGTAGTCTATGCAAATATAAATTTTGCACATTAAGTCATTTAAGTACATTCAAAATAATTAAAGAAACTAAAGAGTAATAAGAAATAATAAAGGTAATAAATGACAATGAAAGAGAATTTAAAACCTTTAATTTTTTCTTTTAAAAAAATTCCAAATTAAATTTTTGAAATATATTAAATATACAACAATCCACCACATATTTCAAAAATTAAGAAAAACAAATTTTTCAAATATTTTTTTCTTGGGTTAACATAATGGGTGTAAGCGCATCGAATCTGGTGTCTTCTAGACTATGAACCAAACCTAGACTGATAAGACTTGTCATACAAGTGAGTTGGTGAAGGTAAACTTCTATGAACCAAAAACACTTTGGTGTATGATAGAGGTCTACCAATCACACCACACTCCCCACAATTCTTGCTGTTAACACTGTTTTGCGCTAATAGGTCATGCACGCACCTGGTAATTCATGAGTGCTCTAGAGATTATGCCCCAATCTCATACAAGCGGCCCCACTTGACATTCATATAGGTGATTTCATCAAGTGTATGCTGCACTTCATACATCACCCATACGGGATATGAAATTCACTAAAAGCTTTTAGCTTATCCCTCAATAAAATGCAGTCTAGCACTTCTAACACCTTAGTAAGGGACAACATTAGTTGTGCTAGAAGAACTAACAAGTGACACTTGTTTTTACCCATATGAACCTTCTTCATGGGATCTCCAATCACAAAGGTTGGGTTATCATCACCGTTAATTTCACATTGGCTTAAGTCCCATATTCCCCTCGATGTTTTACTCACTAGCTTTTTGCTTTGTGAGCAAGTCGGTCAAATTCATTTTTGACCTCACAATAATTAGGTCTTTCGGTAGCTACTTTCTGGAATTGTAACACATACATATTTCTATAAAATATATTCATTTTTCCACTTGGCAATCACAATATGTAAACATATAAGGAGTTAATTTAACTCACAATAAAATATCTACTAAGAAGTTTTTCAACCACTTAGCCTCATTATCAACCAATTTCAGAGTATAAACTCTGACCCCATTGTATATTTTACAATAATTTTTTTGTTCTTGATCTCAAAGTAATTACACCACAAAAGGGTGAACATATCAACTTTGAACATGAAATTCAGTTTAGAATCACTGTATTTTTTATACAATGAGAAATCCAGTTTAACCCCTACAAAAATATAGGAGGCAAAAAATATACTTATTTGCACAAATACTCTGGTAGCCCCAAAGTCTACCATCCATTTTTTCATTTGCCACAAGAATAATCCGAGAATAATTCCAACAATTATATCATCTCCTTAGACCAAGTTTGTCTTCGGTCTTAGGAGGATTAACATTCATCTTCATACACATGCATTGAAATGCATGATCACGTGACTTTTCACTTACAAATTATAACCCCCCACAGATCAAACATATTGATCCTACCATCATCAACAAATGAATTATGACTACATCAATCAAAGCATCTTAGCTTTTTTCATGTACACAACAGCCGTGTGCAACGTAATATGCATGATTATTCTAGAAAGCTATTCCCGAAATACTTCCACTGCACAGGGCAATTTTAGCCACAAAAATTGAAACATATATGTATAATTCAAATCAAATGTATTCAAGCATACTGAGACAAATTATTGATAAAACACACATATTCTTGAAATAGAGTTCAAAGAATTTTTTTTCCACATATACAAAGATTTGCATAATGATCTGCCTTCCACTTTTTACTTAGATTCTTAAACTTATTGTTCAATCTTTGCAATTTATAGAAAATAAAGAGCCACCTCTACTCTTCTCCACCGTAACACCCCAAGGCCAAGACACAAAAGTTTATCATCACATTTAATTTGAATTCAAAGAGAAATAATAGTTATTCACTAGAGATATATCATTCAAGATTTACACCAAATAAATTCCTGGCTTAAAAATCTTATTTAAATAATTTCAAAACTTCTTTAAAGTATTTTAGTGTCATAAAATGCCAAATGAACACATGTCAACATTAATAGCCTTTTAAAGGCTGATAGTTTATATTCCTTTTAATTCAAAGGACTAAACATCAAAAATCATTGAGGAGCAATTAAAGTAATTAAAACATTGACTGAAAAGAAGAATTAAATTGTAATAAAATCAAAATTTAACACCTTTCAAATTTAGACTCAAATTGAATTATTATTTAAAAATAGAATAACCAACAATGTTAGCATCACTGTATCCTTTTAATACAGTGGAAAAACCACTACAGAGAGAACCGTAATCCATGGTGCCTCTCACTTTGTTATGTTCTCTCTAACTGAGTGTTAATTAACATCATAAGGGATTCTCACTAGTTTAGCTTCAAAGTGTCCAAACTTCAAAGAAGCTTCTCAACATCACATCCTCGTGATAGCTTTATACTATCACATTCCTTATGATTTTAACACTCATAACCATCACCATTTCTTTTTATAGCAAATTTAACACCCACATAAATTTTTCATGCAATGGCCATAAAATATAATAAAATATTTGTCACCATACAGTTTGGACCTTATTTCCACAAGATACATGCAACTTTGGTTTAAAACCAACAAATATAAAACTTTCCTTATTTTTTGTTAAAATGGACTTGAAGCCAAAGGCCCATTAAAATAAACCATGAATTTCTTTATCCACATCTAGCAAATAGCCACAACATATTATTCTTCAAACAGTGCAAGAAGATAATAATGTAATAATACCAATAACTAGGCTCCTTTCTCTAAAAGACTTCAAGAGCAACAAAAGGCCACCAGACATTATCTAGTTACTCATCACACTAACTATATAAAAACTTTATATCAATTATATCGATGTAATTATGACATCACAATTAAGATATATAATAGCCATATGTCAGAAGCTAATCTATCAATCAAATTACCATAAGTGCTTGAAAGAAGCATTAAAATATTTTCCATATTTTTCCATCATCATAAAATAGTATATACCAGATTTTGTTTTCTCTACCAAATTGTTCATGATTAAGGTGCTAAAAATATATAGCAGATATCCAAAATTCCAACGCTTCAAGAGAATCATGGTATCATATATTTTTAAGTAGATAAAGATCAAATAAAAAATAGCTTCTTCCAATTTTATATAATTTTTTTTGATAGGAAACAAACTACTTTATTTCATGATAAATCAGAGGTTCAATACAAGATAGAATGACATCAAAGAAATGGGGACTAGGATAATTAGTTGCCGCCCTAGCTAAGGAACGAGCAAAGACATTTCCTTGTCTTCTAACAAACTTAACATCGAATTTTGGACACAAAAGAAGGATATCACGACACTGAGAAATAATGGCTCCATACTATGAATGATCTTCACAATTGGAGTTGACATGGTCAGCTACTGTCTTGTGGTCTGTCTCAAAAGTAACTATCTGGGTATACTTGTTTCTGAGCCACTCCAAAGCATGCAATAAGCTTAGAGCCTCACCCTTAGCAGCCAAAAGAGAACCCTTGAGCCATGAGGTTCTAGCAAAACAAAACTCGCCTCTCTCATTCCTAACGCAACAAGTCATGACCACAACATCATTTTCCCTATCAAACCTTATGTCTGAGTTACATTTAAGGTGGTTGGTACTTGGTTTCTCCCAAGTACACCTATCAGAACAAGCAGGGAAGGGGGGTTTTCTCCACCCTTGCAGCGGCTTCCAGTCACTGATTGCTGTAGAAGCTCTCATGATGACTTGTGAATGGGTTTCTCGTTGGTTTTCCCAGAGCTTCAAATTTCTCCTTCTCCAAAGACTCCACAACACCCACACAAAGAGATACTTATTCACATAGCTGAGTTTCTCTAGAAGCAAAAACACGAGCTCTGAGAACCCATCCATAGCATCCATGACCCTGTTAATGACGTCCCAGAGCTGCACTTGCTACCAAAATGCTTGACTAAAATGGTAAGAGATAAAACTATGCCAGTAGTTCTCCATATCAGCGTCACAATGAACACATTCCACAGGACAGTTAACATGCTTATGATGCAGACTTTTTCTCATGGGGAGACACTCTCTAAGATCCTTCCACAAAAACACCTTGATCTTTTAAGGAATGTCTAAACTCCAAATGGCCATCCACTCACCATCTTTACATAGGTGCTCCACATCCAGGATGTTGTTGAGAATAAGAAAATATGCGGACTTGACTGAGTATGAGCCTTTTGGGTTTGGCCACCACAAAATCCTATCAGACTTCACGGCCTCAAACAAAGGATAGGACATAACAAGCTGCGCATCATATGGGGAGAGCACATTCTGAATAACCTCAGAGCTCCACCTTTTCTGGCCAGCTAGCAGTAAATCTTTCACCATTAGATTCAAAAGGGAATAATGAATTGGACCTTGTGTGCTTCTATAATTTGGTTCTCTCAAAAGGGATCAGAAAAAACATGGATTTTAGAACCGTCACCAATACTCTAACGGATACCCTCCTTCACTACCACCCGGGAACTTCGGATACTATGCCAAGAGTATCTTGGATTACTACCAAGATTTGACTCTAGAAAATCCACATGCGGATAATATTTTGATTTGAAAATATGAGATAAGATAGCATCTGGGTTGGAAATTAATTTCCAACCTTGTTTCCCTAGCATAGCAAGATTGAGATTTTGGAGATTACGAAAGCCCATACCTCCTTGATCTTTACTAACAGAAAATTGTCCCAACTAAGCCAATGAATCCCTCTAGTGCCTCTGTTAATTTTACCCCACCAAAAAGAATTCATCATTTTTTCCAGCTCATCGCACATAGCGGGGGGAATAAAAAAACTACTCATAACATAACAGGGAATAGCCTGCAACACCGATTTGACAAGGATCTCCCTCCCACCCGCAGACAAGAACCTACCATTCCAAGATGAAACCTTCTTCCACATTCGATCTTTCAGGTAACTGAACGTGGCTTTCTTGTTACGACCCACCATAGAAGGGAGCCCTAAATATTTTCCAGCACCGAGGCAAATCCTCACACCCAATAAATCAACCAAGGACTCACGGACACCCTGCTCAACATTTCTACTAAAAGAAATTTCCGACTTCTGCAAGTTAATAGATTGACCGGAAGCTTTCTCATAGTCAGATAAAATACCATTCATAACCATAGTTTCTCCCTCATAATTAGAATGAAAGAAGAGAAAACTATCATCCGCAAATAGCATATGGGAGATAATAGGAGCGACTCTGCAAATCTCAATCCCATGAACATCACCTTTAGCCTTCTCTTTTTTTATTAGCACTGACAAACCTTCCGTACAAATGATAAAAAGATACAGAGACAAAGGATCACCCTGCCTCAAACCTCTTCCTAGAATAATAGGACCAACAGGCTCATTATATATTAACCAAGATAGAATAAGAGACTGAGCTAATACAAAGCATAATCCAGTCAATCCACCGGTTATGAAAGCCCAGCTTAACCATAACAGCACGAATGTACCCCCAATCCACCCTATAATAGGCTTTGCTAATGTCAATTTTAAGAGCCACTTCCCCTTGTTTCCCTTTGGTTTTACATTTCATTTGGTGAATTAATTAATTGGCAACTAAAACATTATCAAGAATAGATCTACCTGAAAAAAAAGTCGATTGCTCCAGAGAAATACACTTAGGAAGCACCTTCTTGAGCCTATTAGCAAGCACTTTTGACAAGAGCTTGTAAATAACATTGCACAAGGATATGGGCCTCCAATCATTTATCGAGCTCGGGTAATCATGTAACATCCTAAAATTCTAACATATTTAATATAATTAATTTGATAAAAAAGTATTAGGTTATTAAAAAGTATATTACAAATAAAATATAATTAAGAAGTTTAGTGTAAAAATTTAATAGTATAAGAATTTATGGAAATTACTTAAATATTATAAATAAATAAATAATTTAAAATGTATATATATATATATATATAAGTGGCGTACGGGGGTTGTTAGGCCCCGGGTAACCTTTTCTAGGCTTTGGCCTTGCCAAAAGCCATTTATATGGGTTAAACATAGAAAAGAAAAAAAAAGGAATCATAAAACCCAAAAAAAAAAATCCTATGCGCTAGGTTACTGTGCCTAATGCACTATACCTATATATATTACCCTAGTCACTGCGCGCATCAGAGTGTAGCGAAGGAGAGCTGCTTTCTTATAGACGTTCTTTTCTTCGGCGACAGCGCAATGGTAACAACACAGATCTAAGAACGCCACCAAACTGAAGAAATTTTTTTAGGGAAGCACTAATTCTTATCATAAATAATTTTTAGAGCACATTGGAGGTCTTCGAGAGGTGAGTAACAATATTTTTTACGAACCCTCTCCATGGTATAATTGTTTGTATGTGTGCGTAAGGGTATATCTTATAGTCTTTTTGGAATTAGATTTAAATAGGTGAATGTTGTCATTAACTTAAACTTTAAAATTTGGGGGTTTTCAATTAAAACAAAAATTTGTTAAATTGAGTATTTACTCTTGTTATCGATGGCATGAAATACATGACTGATATTTGTACTAGTTGAATAATATGCTTGATGACATATGTTATGTGTTGATGTTCGTGATTGTCATAGTGTAGTTATAAAATTACTTGGTGACATGATATGAGTCTATTTGGTATGCATGATAAGATTAAATATTTAATTTATGGTAAATGAGTTTTTACATGTATGAGACATGAAATTTGTGCCTTATGATGAGTTGTATGATGTTTGCCGCAATACCACCTATGATAGGGTTATCGAAGAGTAATACCGCCTTAATGGGGTATCGAAAGTAACATCGCCATGTGATTGGGATGTCGAAAATGAGTAATACTACCTAAAAAGGGGTATCGAAAGTAACACTGCCACATATTGGGGTGTCGAAAAGGGAGAAATACCGTCATGTACACACGGGAGGTATCGAAATGGAAATGTCCCCGACAGGAGGGTGACATCGAAACACTCCTCATGAGTATGAGTGGGCAATGGGACGCCATTGTCATGTGATGTGTGAATTTATGGCATGCCGACAAGAGACCAATTTAATTATGGGGTTTTCGGGCCATTTGGATTAAAACCGAATTTACTTGGTATGTGGAATGTGATGCATTGAGATAAGTTGTTACATTATATGTTATTGAGTTGATGAGATTATTGTTGATATTAAAAGTATTTTCTTTTATATATATTATTTTGGAAAATTAGCAGGTGCCATGGACAGTTTTTTCGGTTACCGCGCCGGCTGAGAACAATACTATTTTCGAAAATATTTTACACAACGATGTTGTTGATCACTGGGATTTTATATCTCATTATAAGTGTTGTTTTCAGAGACCGAGGACAATGCCGTTGAGGACCCAGAGATCTGAGGAGTCATATTTTTATCACCTGGTTGGTTAGTAATGTAGTATGGTTGAGGGTGCTGACGACGTTCTTGGTTTAAGTATTATTTTTCTCGGATTGTAATTAGACGCCCGGCTTTGAGGATTTTGTTTTATTTATTTATTTATTATTCGAACGTATGGAATTATATTTATATTCACTACTTGGATACTTTATTACTATATCATTTAATATGAGGTATTTTCAGGCTCTAAATATTTTTATAATTTTTCTTTATGAGATATATGTTTTAATTAAATATTTTAAAGGATTTTTATTGATTTTATCTTGGGATCACTAATGTAACAAAGGGCGTTACATATCACACTTAGGAATGAGAACAATGTTTGTAGCGTTAGCCATCCTAGGAATATTACCGTCTTCCAACCACCTACAACATTCACGAAAAATGGCCTCACCATGCAAACTCCAAACTCTTATATAGAAAGCGGGATTAAAACCATTCGGGTCCGGGGCTTGTCTGGATGCATTTGATAAAGGGCAGCTCTAAATTCTTCAATTTTAAAAGGAGCAAGTAGCCTATTGTTATCTTCCACGCTCAAGCAAGTCCTAATAGTATCTGTAACCACCTCATAATGCCCACTATTCCTTGTAAAAAGCACATTGAAATAGTTTTTCACAACTCCTTTAATGTCATGCTGGGACTCCACTATCCCACCATCATCATTTAGAAGTGAGCCTATAGCATTTCTCCTCTTGCGCATTGTGGCCATGCTGTGAAAACACTTTGAATTGCGGTCCCCTTCTTGAAGCCAATGCGTCTTTGCCCTTTGATTCCAAAACTTGTCCTCCTGAACCAAGAGATACGTGAGTTTCTCCCTAAGAACCAAAGAAGACTCCACAGCTTCATTATCCCCACGGTCTCTAAGCCTTTCTAACTTCAGTTTCAAGTCATCAATATCATATTTGTACCTCATGTGAATCTTTCTACCCCAACTGCAAAGCTCCTCTTGATATCCTTCCAGATTCAATAAAACATTAGCACCAACGTGTTTATCCCAACCTCTCTCGACCACCTCATACAACTCCGGCTCCACCAACCAAGAATTCTCAAACTTGAATATTCTCTTGAGAGGAACACGGATCTGGACATCACAACACAAGAGAATTGGACTATGATTTGAGATAGACACCAAAAGGTTCTTCAATCTAACATTCGGGAAAATCGCCAACCAATCCTCATTCGCCATAGCCCTATCCAACCTCTCCTCCAAACCATCCATTTTTCCTTTCCTTTTAGACCAAGTAAACGGGTAACCTTCTAAATCAATATCAATAAGATTACAATCTAGAACAGCAATACGAAAGCCATTAAACAACCAATTCAGATGGGGCACTCTACCACATTTGTCATCTAGAGACAGTAAATCATTAAAGCCACCAATAATGCACCAGGGAAGGCTAGATAACTCCGCAAGTCCCAAAAATCTTTCCTCCTATTATGCTCCATAAAGCCATAGAAACCACTTAACCTCCAATTACCTCTAGCATCATCCAAAATCTCCAGATTAATAAAATTCAGGGAGTAATTAGTGACACTACACTGAATTTTATTTTTCCAGAGAAGTGCAACACCCCCACTTCTACCATCTACATCAACAGAGAATGCATTACCAAAACCCAAACTAACACGAATTTCTTCAATTATCCTCGCGTGAACAAAAGTCTCCAACAAAAAAATAATATCCGGTTTATTAGACCGGACCAGGTCTCTAAGGGCAGGAACTGCATGCAGGTTACCCAGGCCTCGACAGTTCCAACTAATAAAATTCATGGCTTCTGGCAGGCCTGGGAACCAGAGCCTGCCGATAAAAAATGCCCATTATCTTTATTCACAGACAACGCTTCAAACTGGTTACTGTTCTCGTTCAAGACATTTGCATGAGAATTGACCAAAAGCTGTGCGCGTCTCCTTTTTTTGTTGCTTTGCGGGTCATCAATAATCATATCTGTGCAATTAATATTGGGTCCCGAAGTTAACAAATTTGGTCCCCCACTAGCTGCACTAGCCGCCAAATCCGTGTTGGAACCAAAGTGGTTTTGGACTAAATAATCTCTACATTTTGATGTTAACAAAAGGATTAAATTTGCTTGGCAAAGTGTTAGTTGAGATCTAACATGTGCTTTCAATTATACAGGAATATTTATTTATACGTAATAGAAACTTGGGATAAGTTTTCATTGAAAAATATGCATCCACCCTTGTAGACGGACTGCTCAATGTTTTGGTAAAACTTAATTATTTACTTATTTGAGTAGACTGGTTTTCTTAAGTAGACGAGGCTCTAAATGCTTACTAGACAGAAATCAAAGTAACCTCTTAGATTCAGCAAGTCCAAAGACTTGATAGTAGACAAGCTCTAACTGCCACGTCAGCAGACAAAAAAATTGGTAGATTTGAATGAACTTAAACGAGCTCCATCTTTGAATGAATAAATGCAATCCAAATCTCTTGAATTTATTTCAAATGATTGATATTTATTTCAATAGAATTTTTGTTCTTCACATTTGTTTTATCTGCTTTAATGTTTTACCTTGTAAAAGAAACATAGTACCATCAAGAAATGCAAAAAGCAGAATCATACCATGAGATATTGCAAAACGATCTATACGATGACATCTTTATGGTTGGAAAAAGCTGGATTGTACACAAAGGAGGAACAACAAGTTCTCAAGCTGCAATTCTAAAAGCAGTGAGCCTCCAATTTCATGCTACCTCGATAACCAAGAGTATTATTCAGCTTGTCACAATCAAGCTATCAGTCACAACGGATATCATGCATTAAATGCTATCTCTAAACAAGATTATTCAAAATAACCGTTGAAATACAAGTGAAGAAGAAGGTCACTCTAAATAGAAGACCTCAAGTTCTGAAGAACGACTTTTGCCATTCAATATTCACTCATCACTCATTCTCATATTTCTTTAAGAGCAAGAGTCTGTATTCTTTAGTTTGAATATTGTGAAAATATTCATCAGATCTTAAACTTTCATATCCTCACACATAGTGAGTTAAGAAGATCAAACATTAAATTTCTTTGTTAGAGTTATAGCCTGAAGAGACTTGGTAAGAAAGAAATACTTGTAAGCCTGGAAAGGTGCCGAATACTTGGTTGTAATCTATTTTGGAAAATAGTGGAGAAAAACCTTCAAGTAGAAGGGACTGGATGTAGCTCTTGGTTGGAAGAGAGTGAACCAGGATAAAACATCTTGTGTGAATATTTTATTCCTAAACTCTTGCAATTTTATTTGTTTCTTACTAACTGAGGGGTTTTGATATTGCTTTTGTTCAAGCTTTCTTTTTAAAAGATCTATTTCTCTGTGCTTGCTTCTGATTTAATCTTCTTGTGTGCAAAAATAGTTTTAAAGGTTGTTTTTGAAAATTATTAACAAACACAATTCAACCCCCATTCTTGTGTTTTCCTGTGTCAACTTCAGTCTGTCCCAATTATTAACGCTTTCCCCAAATCTCTCATGGCCTCATTAATAGCCGCAGATCCTCCAATCCCCTCACATACTTGATTGTTGCTACCATTAGCTGAAGAACCGAGATTTGCATAATCTGAATTTTCAGAATCCCTACCTTGTTGACTTCTTCCTTCATCCCTCAACCACCTATTACCGCCGTTACCACCCACACGCCTTGGCTCTGCCCGTATTTCTGCCCTAACCACGAACGCCATCGTCTTCCTCCATTTGAAGCAGTTTTTCACAGTATCTCTCGGTGTGGCCTATGATACCACACATAAAGCAAAAGACTCCTAACTTTTCATACTTAAAGTGGACAACCCTTCTTTCACCTCCTGGTTTCTCACTTTTTTCTATTTTTTCAGAGGTACCCACGTATCAATATTCACTTTAATTCTCATGTAGGCTCTCCAAATACTTGTGTTGTTGTTCTTGTCATATTCGAAGAACTCGCCAATAAAGTTTCCCAGAGCTTTGCCCACCACTGTTGTCATAAAACCCACTGGTAGGTCATGGACTTGAACCCACATGGGGATATGGAACAATGGCACTTGATCAAGAATATCTCCAGGCTGAAATTGACCAAGGCATAACATATAATTATCAAAAGACCATGGTCCTCCTTCAAGCACGCTTTTCATGTCCAACTTATGGTAGAATTGGAACGTAAAGGTACCTCCCTCCATCCCTCCACATCCTTGATCATCACGGTCTTCGCTGGTCTCCATACCTTAGCCATTCGATCCTTCATAGCATTGACCCGAATACTCCTATCAGTGAGAAATCTTCTTATTAGACACTGCCGCAAATCTGCATCACCCTCCTGCACCCTATCAGCGTTAAAAACCAGATTATCATCTTCATCATCCACTAGTAAATCCTCCATCCTTACTTCCATGCCTTCCATTCACCAAGAAACAAAGCCCAAGGACACCGCAAAAAAGGCCACCAGACTCTCACAGAGAAGAGAAACCCTAGGTTTACCTTGATTTTTTTTTCATTATTGCATTTCTCAATTTATTCATCAAGTATACAATTATATGTATACTTCAGCCAAGTATTTGAGTAAAAAAAAAGGCAAGTACTATATATTGGGGTTCACGATAAAAAAAATCACAATTAAGTGCCATATACGCATATTCAAGAATAAAATCCTAAATCAAACAACATCGAGTTCACATATAAACGACAATAATTGTCATGATAATTTATTTTTTAAAATAATCATGTTCTCATGATGTCCATACACATTTAGCCATAAAACGTTTTTCTAATGAGCAAGGTAATAACCATAACCACAATCACATTTGATCAAGCATCTCCATAATTTTCTTTTGAAAACTAGTTGCTCTCTAAAATCTTTCAAGAGAATTCAAAACATTTTACTCTGTTTTTCAAACAAGCAATCCATTAAGGATAATCAACCAAGCACTATTCGTATTGGCATCATTGAGTAATTCTTTAAAAGGACAACTCATGAGCAACCACTATCATAAATGCTTAATTGTCAAATTATATATATTCTTAACAAATTAGTTATGGAAGTATAGGTGCAGAAAACATCATGTTGATAAAATAAGATACAAGGAAGTATTTGGTATGAAATACCACATCATTACAAGTACCAAAGTCAAATATAATATGCAGTGAATATCATATAAATTAATTTTTCAAATCAAATAAATTTGTAACTTTATCTCAAATCAAATATTTTTTCATTGAAGACCAAAATCTCAATTCAAAAATATAAATCTATGTTAAAGAAATAGGCATGCAATTTTACATATGTTATTTGGTAAAATAATCACAACAAGAAGCAAGAATATATATGAACAAGCATTCAAAGTAGACAGAGATAAATCCAGAATTTGGTATCAAATATTAGTTATAAGATCTAGAATTATTCATCTCGTATATGAACAAACTTATAAAAAATTTCATGTTAACAAAAGTAGAAGAATACCGTCCTTCTTAATAGCTATTGAATTTGTACCTTATTTTCCTCATTATCCTTCTGAATGATCTACTTGTTCCACCTCTCACGGATGTGGTAGCCGTTCACCATTGTTCGAACGAGGAGCCTTGGATGCAGCGTTGTCTGGTGTTTTCGAAGTGCTACTTCTTTCTAGGGATCATTGGCATTCTCCTTCAGTATTGCTTGATATTGTGATTAGTGTCTGATATTGCATACTACTTGCTTAATATTGTATACTATAAGAGGGGTAGTTCATC
This sequence comes from Sophora flavescens, assembly GCA_030762895.1. Lineage (NCBI taxonomy): Eukaryota > Viridiplantae > Streptophyta > Magnoliopsida > Fabales > Fabaceae > Sophora > Sophora flavescens. Next base: position 51,464,919 of record CM061067.1, on the reverse strand, counting down.
TCGTCTGTGCATTTTCATGTAGCGAAATTTAGACATAGAAGCTATATGATTTCTGTTTATCAGTATGATTCTAGATTTGTTCCTCCATGCTGTGAAATTTAGCTTTATTTGACTTTTCACATTCATGTTGCAATTAATGAGCATACATCTTGCTGATTTACTTAAATGTAATCTCATATATTTATCCTAAATATATGTTTGAATTGCATAACGAATTTATTTCTTACTTAGGAATTATTGTAGGCTTCAATTATAATTTTGTTCAACTACTCTTATTTTGGTTTCATATCTCTCCTTGATTGTGTGTAGCTTAATTTGGTGACCATGTGCCCTATTTCAGCTTCTCTTTGTCCAATTTATTTAAAACATTTATAGGGTGCAGTTACAGCATCAACATTATTTTCAGTATCTTTACCTGTTGCACTTATTCACTTTACACTACAATTTGGGTATCTTCTGCGTCATTTTCACATGAAATTTTCAGTTTAGTTCTCTCTTATGCATACATGTCTTGGAACTTAATTTATACTTATTTGGCCTTTTATCTACATTGATAATATTCTATCTCTAGTTGTCTATGTAGTAATAGAGGTTAAAGAGCAGTGAGAGAACGAAATTCCATCTCTAATGGTCTATCATCCCATAATTTGGTTTTTTTGCCTCATCCCAGTTTCTTCTTTGAAGAGTCACATAATATGCAATCTCTTCTTCATAATGACTAATTACCAAGTACGAGAGCAAAGAGACTACTTAACTGAAGTTTCCTAATACTAAGATTCTATAGAAGTTGCTTGGTAGCTTTGTTAAACGTGAGAATGTAATTTTGATATTCTAGTAAAGCCCATGAAGAAAATAAAAATCCTACCTGGAAAGATAAATGAGAATAATTAAATATTGGAATGATCTAATCAGTAAGATAAAAATTAAAAACTTAACTTATAAAGTATACAACTTCATATAGAATGACATATCACAATATAAGTATATTATGCATATTACAAAACACTGTTGAGGATATCCTATCAGTAGGATCCCTCACAGGCATATACTTAGACAAAGTGTTAAACATCGGAAAACATATTAAAAGAATACGCCTTACGAGACGCACTAGCCATAACTAACTAGACCCTAATCACCATGGGTCACAGCTCGTCCTCCAACCTCCGGTTCGTAGGGAGTTCCATCCAACTCCTCCTGGTTATGCTCATCCACAAGGTCTTCTCGTACGATTCCACAAGGAGATAAAATACAACATACAGAAATATACAGGGGATAAGAAACAGTTCTATCATCAAAAAGCGGAAAAGAGTCATAGTAAATTATACAATAATTGTCATAGACAATCAACACACATAACTAACGAATCATCCTCGGGTTAATATATATCATCATCTACCCTTACTCTCAGGCAATCTAACACATTATTTTAGTGTAACCTCTCTAATCATGTCACCATGTCTTTACGTTATCGTGGCCACTACCACTCCTGTCACCATCCCTCATTTGCATCGGGGCACACCCTCATTCCCATTAGGATGTTCCACCTAGTGCACACCTCCATTCCCGTGAAGGTGTTCCACCCCCATTCCCGTCAAGGTGGAAGTGGTCTCGCGAGAACTCTTGATTTTACGTGTATTATATTACCAATACATGGGGTATTATATTACCAATACACAGAAATATTTTACGTGTATTATATTACCAATACACGGTGTATTATATTACCAATACACATAAGTGTTTTACGTATATTATATTACCAATACACTGTGTATTATATTACCAATACACAGATGTCCTTGCATATTATATTACCAATACACTTTTGTCTTGGTGTATTATATTACCAATACACTTTTGTCCTTGTGTATTATATTACCAATACACGGTCATGGACAACAACACCTATACTTGAATCCCACTAACCCGATTTAACAATATCCTAGTGCCTTAACCTTCCATTAGAACTTGACACATATTCTATGCCATAACACCTCTTTAACTTACATCATCTAAGTTAGGCACTTCTAAATCATTATTATCCTCACACCCAAAACAATCATCTCGTAGACAACATATATATCTTTGCTTAAAATCCACTAAGCATAATAATAAAAACCAGGCAGATCATGCATAACACAATATCAATCAAAATATTCCAATATCACCAACATATCACAAAAATCAATTCAATAAAGGTAATAAGCTAAAATCAACCATCAAGAATATAAAATTAAACTAATATCGATAAACCTACAATCCCCGAATCGCCATTGGTTTTTCAGAAAAGGTTTCCAATGTGATTTTGGCCTTGTCAATTACTCGACTACTAGTAGGGTTTAGGTCGCCCTACACAATTATTATATAATCTATTACTTATCCATTTCGACGATAGGTTGGTTCTTTCCGCCACCTGGGTTATCACGGGACTCCCGAACTTGAAGCTCCTCGTTGTCACACCACAAAGTACTAACTTCACCTTCTGTGAAGGTAAGGAGATTAGATGCTCGAAGAGGTATACCACGAATGTCCTCGTTTCCTCCGCGATGGAAGTCTAAGGTTATGAACACAAAATCACAAGTTAAAATCAAACAAGAACACTAAACCACAAGGTATAGGTTCGGCCAAGACTAGTTCTTAGGGTTAGAGATTCCCGAAAATTATACAACTCATGGATTTATGATCCTTAAGTGTTAGGAGTTCATAAACAATGATCACTTAACAAAATTGAATTAAAATCCCACTAAGTTATAAACTTAGGGTATTTGGCCAAGGCTAGTAAAATAGGCTAGCATTCACTAAACTTTCCAATCTCTTAGGTTTAGCATCCATATGTATTAAGGATCTCAAAACCATGATCATTTTGGAAAAATAAGAACAAAGTATCCTAGGTCCATAACCTTCTAGGTTCGTCCTTCATAGGATTTATAGGTTATAAATCTTTAAACTTTCCAATCTCTTAGACTTAGCATCCAAATATCTTATGGAGCTCAAGTCCATGATCATTTTGGAAAACAATGGAAACTTAAACATTCCAATCTCTTAGACTTAGCATCCAAATATATTATGGAGCTCAAGTCCATGATCATCTTGGAAAAATGAAAGTAATACATCCTAGCTTTAATAACATAGAATAAACAAGTTAGAAATCCTTAAACTTTCCAATCTCTTAGACTTAGCATCCAAATATCTTGTGAAGCTTAAGTCCATGATCATTTTGGAAAAATAAAAACTCAAACATCCTAGCACCTAAACACTAAGTTTCGGCCATCATAGGATGATGAGGAAAATATTCTTTGTTTAACAATAACTCTGAGGTTTAAAATCACAAGGAATTAAGAGTTCTAAATCCATGATCATACTTGGAAAGTTGAAACATAGTATCCTAGGCTTACTTATTCATATTTTCAGCCATCATAGGAACAAGCTTTCAAAACTTCCAAGATTTTTAGATTTAAGATCAATGGATAGTTAGAAACTCAAACACATGATCATATTCCAAAAGTTGAAAAAAAAAACTTCATAGGTCACAAATGCAAGCATTCGGCCTTCATTGGAAGATATAGGTAGAGATTTTTGTTTTACACAACCTCTTAGTATGTGAAAATATAAGTTAATACAAGACTATAGAAAGTGGTTTCAACTCAAAAGGAGTTTTCTACCATTTTAGAGAGATTTTAGAAGTATAAAGCATATAAAGAACACATAAAGCAAACTAAGAAATAAAAGATGAAACTTGCAAAAAGATTCATATGAGAGCATTACCCTTAGTATAAGGAATAACTTTAATGAAGAACTCAAGTGGAAAAGACTAATAAAAATGGAAGCTTTGAGTGTTTGAAAAAAGAAGAAATGGAAGAAGTTGAAGAAGTATGAAGATGGAGGAGGAAAATGAGAGAATGAAGATGAGTGATGATTATATAGAGGAGGGTGAGGGGAGCACGAAATTTTGGAGAGAGGATGAGTTTGGAGAGCAAGTTTTGTCTTTAAGACTTTTTTGGTTGAAGAGGAAAGAGAAAAATAAGTTTTTAGAATATAATATGATTTATTTCAAAAAGTCCATCATGACCACTTTTTAGGAGGTAGCTTAGGCCATACCTCTAGTGAGTCACCTCACTCTCTCATCTCACCTCATGCATTTTATGTCTCCTATTCTGCTCCATTTTGTACCTGGTTGCATTTCCGATCGTAATTCTTCCGACGTTTTCACCCGAATAAAATATTTTATTTTATTTTTGAACGAAAATTTTCAAAATAACCAAAGTTGAAGGAAACATAATAAAAATGCTAACTATATCGTTCACGGGTCAAAATTAGGTTTTCTGCACAGTAAACTTGTACCGGCAGTGAAAACGTAGACCGGTTTTCGTCTGAATTTTCAACCGAAAATTTTACCGTAACCCTCTACCATAAAGTAGACTATGAATATGATTTTGTTTTATTCAAAAACACTTTTTAACTCTCAGATTAAAATATAATTAATTATATTTTAACCGGTTGAACAACATAATTAAAATCAGGCTGTTACAAGGGGGATGTTCAACATTGGGGAGGTCGTCCTAGTTATGATGATCCGGCCCAAGTCTCGGGTGGTTCACCTATGGTTTGGTGAACCATGTGCGCCCGAGGTGGTGTATCCAGTTATGATACATCGGCTATCCAAGGGGTTCGTCCATGGTTTGGGGAACTGCCAGTGTTGGTACTTTTTGGCCAATACGGATATGTAACTCCAAAGTTGACTTCCTAAGTTAGTTGGATCCACATGCATTGATGGAGTAGTGGAGTAGGGTTGCATTGTACTGCATAGCATATCTTGGATGATTAACATGTTGTTATGGTACTATATGATGATGTATAAATATTGTATGTTGTTATATTGCTATGCCATGCTATGATGTATTTTCATCTTATTCCCTATTCCCATGCCGTCGTGTTTACATGATTTCTTACTCCCTGTTTTCATGTTTCTGCTGTTGCATGTATTTCCTTATGCAGAGGACGGTGAGCAGCTAGCAGAAGAGTGACTCTGAGGAGCCGCGACTCTAGTTAGAATGCTGAGTTATAGTTGTTAGTTGTTTAGTTTGCTTCCGTGATGTATCCGTATTTTCGTTATACCAGCTTTGTATGTGAGATAGGGGTTGGGTTTTTCTTTATCTGTCTTGTTTATGTTTTACCGTTATAAAACTATGTCATTTCCACGTTGTTTTTGTTGAGATGTGAAACCTTTTTATCCAAGTTTTTTTTTAAAATAAATGCATGTTTTATAATTACCTCTTTTAAGTAAATGTTTATATTAATATGCGGGGTAGAAGGATGTCACGCCCGCATAATTTCCCTCCTCTGTGAACTCAAAATAAGCACTAAGCGAAAGCGAAAAATAAATGTAATAACACCAGACAATTTTTAGCGTGTTATATTTAGGGGATTTAGTAACAATTATCCATTAACATTTATTAAAATATTAATAAATAACAATAATCAAATATTTTTATAACATTTATCAAATAAAATGTTACTAAAGCAGGTCAACTTCTCTTCTGCTTCGTTTTACCCTTTTTTTTACTCACCTTTCAAATTCATTTTCTTTGAACCCACTATCGCAACTTCACTCAACTCCCAAACATAGCCTAATATTCTCATGACCATGATATATCCATTCTTCCTAGATTCCAATGAAGGGTTTAAAGCCATAACAGAGAATAGTGCATATGAATGATATTCATTATTCAATCCAAAAAAACTAATCAAAGATTTCGCCAACGAATTAAACGAATCACTCGAAATCCATCATTTCTTCAAGAGATTCCATAAATTATGATCGCGGAAATCGTGCAACACAATAAAGATACATGAACCGAAAAATAGAGAATAATCATGGAAATTATGAAATTGCGGAGGTCTCTTCCTCTAGGTTTCCATGTAGGAATGTTGTTTTTACATCGACCTGTTCAATCTCCAAGTCTAGTTTTGCAGGTAGACCGAGAATTGCTGTAATAGATGTCATCTTCACCACCGGTGAGAATATTTCTTCGAAATCTATGCCTTTCTTCTGGTTGCACCCCTTTACAACAATTTTTGCTTTGTACCTGGGGTTGTTCTCTCCAGTCTTGAGCTTGAACACCCATTTGTTTTTCAATGCCTTTCATCCATCTGGTAATCTCACCAGGTCATACGTATGATTCTCTTTCAGGGACTGCATTTCTTCTTCCATGGCTTGCAAACATTTCTCCTTATCATTAGTCTCGATGGCTTCCATGAAGCTTTGAGGTTCTCCTTCATCAGTGAGATTGACATATTCATCTGAATAGTATCTTCTTGATGGTTGTGTGGCTCTTGTTGATCCTCTCACTTGAGGTTCTTGTACTACCTCATCAGTCTCCATCATATGTTGTCCCTCCATCTGATTCTGACTTTGTTCTGTCTGGTCAGGTTGTTCTGTCTAATCAGATTGCTCCTCCTGATCAGATTCATCGATCCTTGGAGGAATCTCTCCCCATGAATTGTTTATCAGAATGAGACTTGAATGAGAAATCACTTTTTTCTTTGGCTTCTCGAATTGCTTGATATCTTGGATCGTTTGATCTTCAAATAATACCACATCTCTACTTCGAATAATCTTTTTTTGCAGGATCCCATAATCTGAAGCCAAGTTCATCTCTTGGTGAACCAAGGAATATGCATTCCTTCGTCTTTGCATCTAGCTTTGCTCTTTCATCGTTAGGAATATGGACAAATGCCCTACACCCAAAGACTCTCAGGTGACCATAAGAGGCTTTCTTTCTAGTCCATACTTCATCTGGAACCTCTCCATTTAAAGGTCTTGAAGGAGACAGATTTATCAGAAAAGCTGCAGTTTTCACTGCTTTGCCCAAAAATGATTTTGAATTTTTACTTGAGAAAGCATGCTTCTGACTTTCTCTGCAATCGTTCTGTTCATCCTCTCAGCTACTCCATTCATTTGAAGTGTCTTGGGAGGTACTTTCTCATGCCTTATCCCATGAGTTTTCCAGTATGTCTCAAACGGACCTATGTATTCTCCACCATTATCACTTCTCAAGCATTTCAATTTTCTTCCAGATGCTCGTTCTACAGAAGCATGAACTCCTTGAAAGCTTGAAGAACTTGATCTTTCGTCTTCAATGGATACACCCACACCTTCCTGGAGTGATCATCAATGAAGGTAACAAAGTATTGAGCACCACCAACAGACCTTTCAGACGTTGAGCAAACATCTGAATGAACAAGATCCAGAATCTGCTTTCTTCTTCTTGCATCATCTAATCTTTTAAAAGATACTGTGTTGTTTGCCTGCTAGGCAGTCTTCACAGGATTCAAGTGACTGCCCTTTTATCTTTAGGAGATGAACTTTTGCAAGGATCTCCAAACCCTTCTCGCTAATGTGGCCTAATCGCCTATGCCATAGTTCTTTGGTTGCGTTTTGAGCAACATTTGTCTCCCCTTGCATATCTTTCCCTGCATAATGTATAGGGAGCCTTATTTTCTGTCGCGAGCAACAATCATGCTTCCTCGACCGAGTTTCCATTTACCGCTACCAAATTGGTTTATCATCCCGGCTTCATCTAGATTTCCAGCTGAGATAAGGTTCAGACGCATCACAGGTACATGTCTTACCTCCTTCAGCACAAGCTTGGTTCCATTCTCAGTCATCAAAGTTACTTCACCAATACCGGCGATTTTACTCATGACGTGGTTTCCCATCTTCACCGTACCAGAATCTCCTTTTTGGCATGATGAGAAGAATTCTTCATGAGGTGTGACGTGGAAGGATGCTCCTGAATCAATTATCCAGATGCAATGTTTAGATAATTTTCTTCTCCGACAAGAAATATATTCTCATCATTTGAGGCCACTCCAGTAGTAGTCCCATCTTTCTTTTTCTTTGGGTCAATTTGGTCAGGGTGGACTGTTCCAGCCTGTTGGTCTCTTTTCAAGAATCTGCACTCAGATTTTGTGTCTCCTGGTTTGCCATAGTAATAACAATTTAGCCTGGTTCGAGATTTGGATCTACCCTGTGATTTTCCACGACCTATTTTTCCATGATTCTTACTTCGTCCTCTGTTTTCAACAACATTGGCTTCAAATTGATTGTTCAAGCCTCTTTCCCTCCATCTCGATTCTTCATTTAGCAAACAGTCTGTAATAGAATCCATGCTAAGCTTTCTATCTGGAGCAGAGTTGTTGAGAGTGATAACTAGAGTGTCCCAACTCTCAGGCAGAGAACTGAGGAGTAGAATGAAATAGACAACTATAAACACAAGAAGGGGGGTTGAATTGTGTTTATCAGAATTTAAGCAAAGCTGAAATCTTTTCGCAAACAGAAAGGTAGATTTGGACGAGTGGAAGAATACAGGATGGATGGATGACTATTACAAACACACCACTTGACAGACGCAAGAAAACTAAAACAATTAAAGAGTTTAAGGGAAGAGAGATTGACACGGTGATTTATCCTGGTTCACTCTTCAAATCAAAGAGCTACGTCCAGTCCTTGGTAGCACCAAGATTTATCCACTATAACTGATAAGGTTACAGACTCAAGTATTATTTGAACACCTAGCCTCTTCAGGCTCAAGACAAGTATTATTTGTACACCTAGCCTCTTCAGGATCAAGACAAGTATTATTTTCTCACCTAGCCTCTTCAAGCTGACTTAGGTTTGTTTGAGAGATTGGGTTTGTAAAAATACAACTTCTCATAAGCAGATCTTTCACTAACACTCAGAGAGTGGTTTAAATGTGAAGTCTAGGAAAGTCTGCGTAATAACTTCAAATGTTTGAAGAATACAGAATGAAAGAATTAATGAGCAGAGTAATGGTGTTTTAATGCAGTGTGTATTCTCTATGTCTTCATCTTCAATGACTTATGTATTTATAGTCTTCAAACATTTAGGATCCGTTAGAGACATTCTCTTAGATGTTGGCTTCAAGCAGAACTTCATTAAATGCAATAGAATAGTTCTAAGCACCCATTAATGCAATAGAGTCATTCTGAGCAGCCATTAATGCAATAGGAACGTTGGTTGTACTCTAACATGTAGGATCATGGCTTTAAGCATTGAGATACAACCATGTCAGAGTTGGGTAGAGAGCTTTTTGTACTTTGCTGAGTACACTCCCCTTTTTGTGGAATAAAGCATGTTGGACGCATTCTTTTAGATTATCCAAGGTTACTTGAGAGAGTAGTCTTCTTTTCTTGATAATCATGAAACTGAGTAGGAGAGAAAACTTCAAGTCTCTTTCTGGCTTTTGAAAAACAATTCTGATAATCCTCATAGAATTCGCGTTCATAAGATAAGTTCTTCCATCTTGAAAATAATCACGTCTATCTAGTCATTTGAGTTTTCATTCGGGCTAGTAGATGAGCTCCATATTAAGGACTCAGCAAGTCCAAAGATTAGTGGACGAGCGCTTCTGTCAACTTTAGTGGACGAGAGCCTTTGTATCTTTAGTGGACGAGAGTCTCAGTTACTCTAGTGGACGAGAGCCTCTGTTACTTTAGTGGACGAGAGTCTCTGTTACTTTAGTGAACGAGAGTCTCTGTTACTTTAGTGGACGAGAGTCTCTGTTACTTTAGTGGACGAGAGTCTCTGTTACTTTAGTGAACGATAGTCTTTGTTATTCTGGTGGACGAGAGTCTTAGTTACTATGATGGACGAGAGTCTTTTGCCACGTCATTGGACGGATACAATTTGACTTTAATGGACGCGCTATTCTGATACTTTAATGGACGCGCTGTTCTGATACTTTAATGGACGAGCTCCAAGTGCCACGTCATTGGTCGGATAATTCTGATACCTCACTGGACGGGCTTTTTTGATACTTTGATGGAAGTGCTCCAAGTGCCACGTTAGAAGACGAATAATTCTGATACCTCACTGGACAGGCTTTTCTGATACTTTGACGGACGCGCTATTCTGATACTTTTAGTGGACGCGGCCTTCTAATACTTTTAGTGGATGCGGCCTTCTGATACTTTTAGTGGACGCGGGTTTCTTTCTCTTGCGTTTTGGACGTGCGCTTCAAACACTACAGTGCTGGACGTTTGTTTAAAAACACTTGTGTGTTGGACGTGAGTTTTTATCTTCAAACAGTGTTGGACGAATGATTCTCTTATTTAATCTGAACACTCGATAGATATGTTAGCAATCAATATGAAGGTTAATTAAATCATTAACCAATGTTTAGTTCTCATCAAAACTTAGGGAAATGCACATCAGACATTTTAGAGACATAACAATCTCCCCCTTTTTGATGATGACAAACATTGAGATGATTTAATGAACCTCAAAATATCAATAAAGAAAATAGCATATATAGACAGGTTGAAATTTTCTTAAGTGTGAACTAGTCATATCATATTCATTCTATTTCTCCTATTCTCCCATTCTCTCATTTCTCCCACCATTCTCCCTATTCATTTCTCCCTTTCTCCCCCTTTTATCAACATCAAAAAGGGTTATCAAGTTTTATTTATGAGATATGTTAAAGGCAAGATAACATGTTAAGAAAATCATAGTAATGCAGCAAGAATATTAGACATATTCCATTTAACTTATTGTATCATTACTCCCCCTGAACTAATGCTTAGTTAAAAGAACATGTATATAGGAGTAATGACAGATTTAGCATATACTCGTTAACATTCATACATGTCATTCAACAATGCAATGCATGTTTAGATTATCTCTAATAAATAAAAACCTTTCTTCTGCGAGGGGTTTAGTGAAAATACCAACCCATTGATTTTCAGTTTTAACAAACTTAATTTTAAAAATGCCTTTCTGAACATAATCCCTAATGAAATGATGTTTGTTTTCAATATGCTTAGCCTTAGAATGTTGAATCGGACTTTTAGTTAAGCATATAGCACTTGAATTATCACACCATACAGATATGTTATGTTCATAAATAGAGTAATCCTCAAGTTGATGTTTTACCCATAAGAGTTGAGAGCAGCAACTAGCAACAGAGATGTATTCTGCTTCAGCAGTAGACAAGGAAATGGTTGTCTGCCTCTTGCTTGACCATGAGACTAAACTTGCTCCAATGAAGTGACATCCTCCACTGGTGCTTTTTCTTTCTATTCTGTCTCCAGCAAAGTCAGCATCACAATATCCCACTAATCTGTATTCTTTTGATCTTAAATACAGCAAACCAAGATTAGTAGTTCCAAGCAAATATCTAAATATTCTTTTTACATCCTTAAGATGATATTCTCTAGGATCATATTGGAATCTAGCACACATACAAACACTAAATTGAATGTCAGGTCTGCTTGAAGTTAAGTACAGTAGAGAGCCAATCATACATCTGTAGACAGTTTGATCTACCTTTTTACCTTCATCATCTTTGCTTAGTTTTGCGTTGGGTTGCACAGGGGTTTTCATGAGCTTTGAATTTTCCATTTTGTATTTCTTTAGTATCTCCTTGGTATATTTTTGTTGATGAATGTAAATTCCATCACTTGTCTGCTTGATTTGTAATCCAAGGAAGAACTTCAATTCTCCCATCATGCTCATCTGAAATTCAGCTTGCATTAGATTTGAAAATTCCTTGCACAGCTTTTCATTAGTTGCTCCAAAAATAATATCATCATCATATATTTGAACTATAATAAAGTTCTCTTTAGAGCATTTTTTGAACAGAGTAGTGTCTACTTGTCCTCTAGTAAAACCATTATGCATGAGAAAAGAACTGAGTCTATCATACCATGCTCTAGGTTCTTGTTTCAAACCATATAATGCCTTTTTAAGTTTGAAAACGTGATCTGGTTTATCAGTATCCTCAAAACCAGGGGATTGTTTAACATACACTTCTTCTTCAATTATACCATTTAGAAAAGCACTTTTTACATCCATTTGAAATAGGGTAATTTGGTGTTGTGCAGCATATGACATTAAAATGCGTATGGCTTCTATTCTAGCTACAGGTGCAAAGGTTACAGTATAATCAATACCTTCTTGTTGGTTATAGCCTTGAGCTACTAACCTTGCCTTATTTCTGACAACTTTACCATCTTCATCCAATTTGTTTCTGAAGACCCATCTTGTTCCAATAACCGACTTGTTTTTAGGCTTAGAGACAAGAGTCCAGACATCATTTCTGGTGAACTGGTTAAGTTCTTCTTGCATAGAAAGAATCCAGCTTTCATCCTCAAGAGATTCTTCAATGCGTTTAGGCTCCAAATCTGAAATAAAGGCCACATTGCTTGATTCTCTTAATGTGGATCTGGTTCTTACTCCCTCAGAAGGATTTCCAACAATAAGATCCTTGGGATGATGAGTGTTGAACTTCCAATCCCTTTTGAGATCATCATGAAGATCTTGACTTGTCTGTTGACTCGTTTGTTCCACTTGTCTTTCAGCCTCAGGCACAGGTTCTGTTTTGGTTAGATCGGGTTGTTGACTTTCTGGTTTGTTTATATCAAGACCTGCAAGATCATCTTCTAGATCTGCTAGTTCTTTATCAGTATTTAATCCATCATTGAATTCAACATGAACAGATTCTTCAATAATACAAGTTCTTGAATTGTAAACTCTAAAAGCCTTAGACTTTTCAGAATATCCTACGAAAATACCTTTATCTACCTTAGAATCAAACTTTCCAAGATTATCTTTGGTATTCAGAATAAAACATTCACATCCAAAAGCATGAAAGTAAGATATGTTGGGGCTTTTTCCTTTCCACAATTCATAAGGAGTCCTTTTTAGAAAAGGCCTAATAAGTATTCTGCTTTGTACATAGTAGGCAGTGTTTACAGCTTCTGCCCAGAAGTACTTAGGGAGATTATTTTCATTGAGCATAGATCTAGCAATCTCTTGTAGAGATCTGTTCTTTCTCTCAACTACTCCATTTTGATGTGGAGTTCTAGGTGCAGAGAAATTGTGAGAGATTCCATTCTCCTCACAGAACTGTCTAAACTGCTCATTTTCAAATTCTCCCCCATGATCACTTCTAAGGGTAGAAATACAGAAACCTTGCTCATTTTGTACTCTTTGTAGAATACTGAGAAAGTCTTAAAAGACTCATCCTTGTGTGTTAGGAAGAGTACCCATGTGTATCTAGAATAGTCATCAACTATGACAAATCCATATTTTCTTCCAGCCAGGCTTGCAACACTAACTGGTCCAAACAGATCCATGTGTAACAACTGAAGAGGTCTAGAGGATGATATTTGGTTTTTAGATTTGAAACTTGATTTTATCTGTTTACCTCTTTGACATGCATCACACAAGACATCTTTCTTAAAGCTAATATCAGGCAATCCTCTCATGAGATTATTCATTTTTACACTAGTGCAATAAATGCATTTTACGTCAGTTAAAATTGATTTTTTACATCAGAATATTGTCTGACATAAATACAGCTGACCTTAATAGTTAATATTTTAACGTGACGTTAAACATATTAACTATTAACGTCAGTTCTTTAACACAACCGACGTTAATTTTGTTAAAACTAACGTCAGTTCTGTTAAAGAACTGACGTTACAGGTTTTATTTTTAACGTCAGTTTCCTAATACAACTGACGTTAATAGTGTACTGTATTATTTTATAAAATACTATTAACGTCAGTTGTTTGATACAACTGACGTTAATAGATTTTTAAAAAAAAATTCAGTTTTAAAATATCACTCCCCTCAGCTATCCCTGCATTCAGTAAATATCCCAGTAACACATAATATCACACACATTACAAAATTGCAAACACTACCCTTAAATTTCAATATTAACAAAAAGAAAAGAAATATACAAAGGAACAATGGGGGACTTAAAACCAAAACCCATGTATAGGAAAAACATAACCATCTACAAGTATATATATATATATATATATATATATATATATATATATATATATATTTATATATATAAATTTTATTCTCTAATGTCTAAAAATAAAACTACCAATCTAAGGATATATATATACATGTTATTAATTAGTTTCTAAAGTCTAACAAAAAAACTATTCATCTAAGAATTGCGGAGGTATCTTGTCAATTCCTTTTTCAGTCGCATACTTGAAGAAGAATTCAGCAAAGCGCATCCTCAAGTCTCTAAAGTCATCTTCTTGAAGAGGCGATTGGTTGTTAAATGCCTACACATGTTCAAATAATAACAATAACATTAACGCAAGTCATCTTCAAAACTATAATATATAATTTAACAAGTTGTTTAAATATTACCTTATTCCATCCATCCGTAATAGATGCGGAGACTATGTTCAGCATATGAAGCATCATATAATAGCCGCACGACCACCCGTCAAGTTGAAATCGAGACTACAAATTAACAAAATTAATTTCAATGTCAGTTGAATATACATATAAATTAGTAATTATAATATTAATGATTTGATAAATAAACTACCAAACCTTGAGGTTGGTCCATTCAGGATTTGCTTTAGCCCTAGAAGTCCTACTTCTCCCGTTGGCGCAACTTATGCTACTCGCCTTCAGCGCGCTATCATAAACAAATAATCATGTCAATTAACAAATTCATATATCATGTGTGTAATAAACTAAAAACAACTGATATTAAAACTTAAATTAAATTTAAGATCACTTACTTACTTATTTACAGTTTCCACCACCACCTGTGGCGGCTTTTGGTGGAGAGAGCATAAGAATATGACAGTATGCCTAGACGGGTGAAGTACGAACAACTGCCAATGATTTTTCATACAGTAGGGAGCCAGATATAATTCTTTCTGATTGTCTCCCAACAAGTTCCCTATGTATTTACTAAATGCTTCGCCAGCAAAGAATTCGGGCACAAGGATTGACGGATCTAAGAAGCCGTAAACTGATGCAACGCCCTTATCAAGATGAAGATGATGGAGATACCTAAGATATGAAAAGGTGTGGATGTTAATTACATAATATATATATTGAAATTAAAATAAATTATTAAATGGGAAAATACCAAAAATAAATAAGTTATAAAATTAAAATTAACTTACGTGCACCAGAGACTTAAAACCGTGCTGGCCATCCAGACGTTATTTCTGCAGGCGTTCCCGAGATCGTCACCATAGAAGGAAAATATCCTCTGTTGATTTGGGCGTGCCACCCATCCATCATGCTCCAATGGACATTCAAAAATCTCAAACGCATAATCCTCACCAAGTGAGAACAAACGAGTGACAGGTGACAGCGACACCGACGTCGACTTGGCCTTCAGTTTAGGAAAAATAAAATAGATAAGTTGTTGATAATTAAAAAAAAACACAAGTAATTATTTGACTAATTTGGACATTAATAATGAATACATACCTTTGTTAATATTTCGAGCTCACGTCGTTTGAAGTCCAACTCAAGCTCATGCCTATTCATTTCCAACTCAAGCTCATGGCGTTGGACTTCCAACTCCCGCTCCCTAGCTGCCAACTCATCGTCCTCCACATGTGCCCTACTATAACTCTTTTGTGCTCACATGTGAAGGTTTGGCATGTGCTGCGGTGTCCTGGGATGAATCGACGGAGGAAAGCTCTCTGGCAAGCGCCTGCTTGAATTCTGGGTGGGATATTAAGCTTTGCATCAGATGTGTTGTAATAGCAGGGTTGGAGATGAGGTGCTGAGTAATGTCATCCAAAATTGATTCTTCATCGACTACCCGCTTTCGTGAAGCAGACTTGCCATAATATTCTTTGATGGTCACGTTCCCAGGAACACCGATAACCCGACCAGGTTGGTCTTTCTTGCCTAGATCAGTCATCAAGACGTCCCGCCGTCCAGAAGGGACGAATGAGCCCTGGTAGGATTGTGCTTTAAGATCCATCTACAATGAAAAAATGAAAAAATGTGCAAGGGATAATCCGAGAACATTTTATCAACGCTTGAAGATACATAGTACCTGGTAAGATCATGCTTGAACCCATTCCAACGCTTTGATGCAATTTTCATACATTTATGACGATGATCCTCGTCATTTGGCACAGTCCAAGCTACCTACACATTAAATACTTAACAACTGGATGGATTATAACTCGGATAATTATCTAATAATGTAAATCAAACGAATGTAAAGGTAAAATACCGTGATAGGCTCCCAAATCTGATCCTTAACGTTCTGTGGAATGTCATTCCAGTGGTTGTAGTTGATGCTTACGTGCTGCTTCGCTTGTAGAAACACCCACTTATTAAATTCTTTAGCACGGGGTCCCTGGGCATTTAGATTAGCATCGAAGGACACCTCAAGCTTCTGGTCGCTTTGCCTGTCCTTCTCTAGTTTCTTCAATGTCGTGGCTCCTCTACCCCGTTTCCTATGAGCCTGTGATGTCTGTATGGACAAAAAAAATGATAAAATAGAGGGTTGTAACATTATAAACTTACATTAAAAATAAGGACTAAAGATAGTATATAACATGTAAACTTACATTAGAATCAGGCGTAGGCGCGATCGGGTCCTGCGTAGGCCCCACAGTGTCCTCCCGTGCATGTGGGCTATCCGACTGATCCATATGTATGCCTGTTCAGAAACAATATATATTTATTAACATAGGTTAACTCAAAATAAATACAGAAGTATAAATAAAAATAAATGTATAATAAGTTTAAACTACCTATATCAATATCCCTTCGTGATGATCATCACGAGTGGCATGTACATCGTCCACCTGTGTCTCCTCGATTATAGTATGCATGTTTGTTGAAAAAGAAGGAGTCTCAGGAATATCAAGATTTGAATCTTGATTTTCATCACTACCATTATACATGCTTTTTCCTTGGAGAACCACGGACAACCTTTTGTTAGAAGGATCAGTGATGTAGAACACTTATTTTGCTTGGGAAGCCATTATGAAAGGCTCATTTATATGACCTAACTTGTTGAGGTCTACCAATGTGAACCCCAATTCATCGGTTTGTACACCACCGTTACTATCAACCCACTTACATTTAAAAATTGGCACCGTAAGCTTAGTGTAATCGAGCACCCAAATATCTTCAATATATCCAAAGTAAGGTGTCGGTGCTTTAACGGGTTTTGTGTCCTTTGCACAAGAGAAGTGCATTGCTTCGGCCACGATCATAACCCCACTATTTTTCATGGTACTCTTGTTATCTTGTTCCTTTGTATAAAAGGAAAAGTTATTGATGTCGTATCCGCTCCAACATATGACGTTGAAGCTAGGCCCACGTGCTAGTCATCTTACGTCATCAGAAGCAGTACTACAATCCTTAATCATTTCTTCCTTGAACCATGGTAAGAAAGTCTTGTTATGCTTATTCAACAACCACATTTCGCTCATTTGAGGGTTTTCTTGATTGACTTTTCTTTTATGTTAAAATAAGAAAGGCTGAACACAATCGATGTTGTTCAATACATACAAATGTGCTTGAAGCACTTCCTCCCGACCCTTTCTATTAATTCTTAAGCCATGTGTACCCTTACCTTGACATCTGATCTCATCATGCCGAGTCTTAGTAACCCCTATAGGATCCGTGTTATGAAGGTAGTCCGAACAAAACTCAATAGCTTCTTCTGCAACATACCTTTGAACAATATATGCTTTCGGACGATGAGGATTCTTCACGTACCCTTTCAAGATCTTCATGTAACGCTGAACTGGGTACATCCATCTAAGAAAAACCGGCCCACATAATCTAATCTCCCTCACCAAATGAACAATTAAGTGAACCATTATGTCGAAAAAGGAATGAGGAAAATACATCTCCAATTGGCCCAAGATTGTAGCAGCCTCAACTTCCAAGTCATTCAACATACGGGGGTCAACGACTTTGCTACATATAGAATTGAAGAATGAGCACAACCGAGTAATGGCATGTCTCACATTTTTTGGAGCAATACCACGAATAGCAACGGGCAGAAGTTGTTGCATCAAGATGTGACAATCATGAGACTTTAAGCCAACTAATGTAAGATCACTAGAGACAAGCCTCTTCATATTTGAAAAGTAACCATGTGGAACTTTGATGCCCTGAAGACACCCGCAAAAACTTTGTCTCTCTTTTTTTGACAAAGTATAACATGCTGGCGGCAAATAAGTCCGCTTACCATCCTCAACAACTGGAGCTAACTGCTCTCGTATACCTATAGCAACGAGGTCGATACGAGCACTGACACCATCCTTTGTCTTGCACTGAATGTTGAGAAGCGTCCCAATCACACTATCACACACATTTTTCTCCACATGCATCACATCAATGCAGTGTCTGACATCAAGCTTGCGCCAGTATGAAAGATCAAAGAATATCGACCTCTTCTTCCATATGTTTTTCTCAGCCGCTTTACCTTTCTTTTTGGACTTGTCGAATATAACATCGATGCCCTTTACCCTCTGATAAACCTGCTCTCCAATTAAGGCCGTTGGAGCTTCTTCTGTCTCTTGGCATCCATTAAAAGCTTTTTTCATCTTACGATATAGGTGATCACGTGTAAGAAATCTCCGATGCCCAAGGTAAACCGTTTTCTTTCCATAATGCAACTGAGTGTAGCATGTGCCTTCTTCACATATAGGGCATGCTTTATGCCCCTTGACACTGTACCCGGACAAGTTACCGTATGCTGGAAAGTCGTTGATGGTGCAAAATAACATGGAACGAAGCTTGAAAGTCTAATGAGAATACCCATCAACTACATCAACACCTTCCACCCACAACGTTTTCAAGTCTTCAATCAAGGGACTTAGATAAACATCTAAGTCATTTCCCGGTTGCTTTGGGCCCGAAATCATCATAGACAACACCATGTATTTGCGCTTCATGCACAACCAAGGGGGCATGTTGTAAATTATCAACAGAACAGGCCATGAACTATGAATACTACTCATGTTACCATAAGGATTCATTCCATCCGTAGCAAGTCAAAGCCTTAAGTTTCTTGGCTCATCGGTGAAATCCGGAAACATAGTATCAATATTCTTCCATTGCATAGAATCAGCAGGATGACAAACCTTTCCATCACGTTTCCTCTCATCATTATGCCATCTAAGATTCTTCGCCTCTTTCGCATTGGCAAACAATCGCTTGAACCTTGGAATTATTGGAAGATACCACAATACCTTCGCAGGAGGACCCTTTTTTCTCACATCATCAAGATCATCATCATCATCACCACCCTTCACTTTGTATCGCGATAACCCACATTTGGGGAAATCGTGATTGTCTTCATGAACACCGGTGTACAATATGCAATCATTGGGGCATGCGTGTATCTTCTTATACTCCATACCCATCGGACACAATACCTTCTTGGCCTCATAGTTACGGTCAGGCAATGTGTTATCCTCCGGAAGCAAGTCTTTCAACACTTCAAGCAATTCCGTGAAGCTTTTATCATTCCAACCATTTCTCGCCTTCACACAAACCAATTTTAGCACCGCCGACAACCGTGTATGAGTAGTACACCCTGGATATAAAGGCTTATTCGCATCACCGCACAACCTATCATACATATGAGCTCGATGAAAAGATTCTTGTCCAATATTATGGATCATGTCCTCTACTCGATCATCCTCCATATCAACATTAACGTCCTCACTTTGGGAGACACTTGCCGTACTACTCAACAACACATCACCATGCCATATCCATCTTGTATAACTCAAGCAAATCCCTTCACAAATCAAATGAGTACGTATATCCTTCACCGTACATTTCCTCGTATTCAAACACTTGACACAAGGACAATAGAACATTCCATTACTATTAGGAACATTCCTTTGAGCAAATTCTATAAATTCTCCCACCCCCTTCAAATACTCAGCACTAGTGCGCTTACAAACCATCCAACTACGATCCATAACTAGATATGTTCTGTAGATATACAAAACATATATCCAATATAAGGACAATACGGGAGATTGAAAACTAGTTTTTGAAGATTGGCAAGCACTGGTCACAGCCTGGCAGTGATGTCCATCACGGTCGTAACGTGTCAACTGAACCAGACCCTCACAGGCAGAACTGATCACGGCCTAGCCGTGATGAGCATCACGACCGTGACAGGCCAACCAGCAGAGCAACATACACTCAAAACCAAAAATAGAGACATTCCAAACAACCCAAACTAACAGCTTCAAGTTTAAACTACTGAGACTACAATTTCAACATACACTCAAAACCAAAAATAAAAAAATGTGCCCTAAAGACTCACCAAAAATAGGTGCTCGCGTGTTGGTGGGGAGGGGAGCTCGAGTGGTGGCCAACATTCGATGTGGTTACTGAGAGAAGAGGGACAAGGAGAGTTAGTGCGCGGGATGGGGTAAAAGAGAGATGTCAAATTATTGCAAAGAATGAGCGGGAAAGACAGAGTTAGGAGCTAAGAGTGTACCTCACGGTGCTGGCGAAGAAGCCCTCGCGGTGGTTGCGGTGGAGATGAGCTCGTGATTAGGGAAGAATGAGAGTGAGAGTGAGAGTTGAGAGCGTGATGAAAAGAGAAGAACAGAGATGTACAGAGTGAAGTGCAGAAGGCGCGCGGGTGTAAACGTTATAATCAAAAACCAAAAATAAAACAACATTTTACGTCAGTTGTCTTAAACAACTGACGTTAAAAGTCATTGTTTAACGTCAGTTGTATTAAACATCTGACATTAAAAATAAATATTTTTTATTTTAAAAACACTTTTAACGTCAGTTGTTGAATACAACTGACGTTAAAAGTGTATGTTTCTGCAAAAACATTCATTCCTTTGACTACTCTGCTACTTACCCATGACTACTGTGCTACTTACCCATGCACATTGTAACTTGATCCTCTTAATGAGCATTAAGTTTATAGATCAGTTTTCAAGAAAATCAGCTAGTCTCTCTTCTCTATATAAAGTACCATTCTCTTGTATCAGTCTGTAACACAGCGTCTTCTTTTCCTCTATATTTTGTGCGTTTTATATTCCTTAACAAAATGGCTCTGAGACTTTTGTTATTTCTTCCTATACCTAGACTTAAAGGTCTCTGTCTTAATGGTCAAAAAACATCTGAGGTTGAGTAAATCACGTAACATGGATGGTAAAGTTGAGTAAATCACTTAATGTGATTCCCTCATTTTATTTCATCCCAGTCATCCCTTTCACTCTGCTTTGGCTGCCAGTGACTGTGGATTCAAGATGATGCATCAAGGAATTCCAGTGAAGGAGGAGATGCAAAGATCCATTTCACTTTGCTTTCGCTGCTAGATGCATCCATTAATTGGAGTTTCTGAGGACAGGACTGAGAAGAATAAATGATGTTGAAGCAGAAACTTTTTTATATTTTAGGGCTATGTTGCAGAAATTTTTTATCTTTTAATCATGTAATTGTAACTTATGAATCGCTTCAATGAGATACGATTTGATTATACATATATAACTTGTTTTATGTTAAGTGTTTATTTATTTTAATTTGCACAAGAATTTGTTTACTAATTCAAGCTAATTAATTAAGATTAAAAATAAACTTGTTTAAATAAAAAAAGTTTAGAAATAAACTGCACTATATGGAGTGACCTGCGTTAAGGGTGACAACAGGTCATTTCAGATAGGGATATAGGATTATTTACGTCAGCTATTTATTTAACTGAAGTAAAAATCAAACTTTTAACGTCATTTGTATTAAACAACTGACGTTAAAAATAAATATTTTTTATTTTAAAAACACTTTTAACGTCAGTTGTTGAATACAACTGACGTTAAAAGTGTATGTTTCTGCAAAAACATTCATTCCTTTGACTACTCTGCTACTTACCCATGACTACTGTGCTACTTACCCATGCACATTGTAACCTAATCCTCTTAATGAGCATTAAGTTTATAGATCAGTTTCAAGAAAATCAGAGAGTCTCTATTCTTTATATAAAGTGTCATTCTTCTGTATCAGTCTGTAATACACCCTCTTCTTTTCCTCTATATTTCGTGCGTTTTATATTCCTTCACAAGATGGCTCTGAGACTTTTGTTATTTCTTCCTATACCTAGACTTAAAGGTCTCTGTCTTAATGGTCAAAAAACTTCCGAGGTTGAGTAAATCACGTAACATGGATGGTACGGTTGGGTGAATCACGTAATGTGACTCCCTCACTTTATTTCATCCCCATCATCCCTTTCACTTTGCTTTCACTGCAAGTGACTGTGGATTCAAGATGATGCATCAAGGAATTCCAGTGAAGGAGGTGATGCAAAGATCCATTTCACTTTACTTTCGCAGCTAGTGACTGTGGATTCACGATGCATCATGGAATTCAAGTGAGGGAGGAGATGCATCCATTGGAATTTCTGAGGACAGGACTGAGAAGAAAATGATGTTGAAGCATAAACTTTTTTATATTTTAGGGCTATGTTGCAGAAATTTTTTATCTTTTAATCATGTAATTGTAACTTATGAATCGCTTCAATGAGATACGATTTGATTATACATATAACTTGTTTTATGTTAAGTGTTTATTTATTTTAATTTGCACAAGAATTTGTTTACTAATTCAAGCTAATTAATTAAGATTAAAAATAAACTTGTTTTAAAAAAAAGTTTAGAAATAAACTGCACTATATATATGGATTGACCTGTGTTAAGAGTGACAACAGGACATTTCAGATAGGGATATAGGATTATTTACGTCAGCTATTTATTTAACTGAAGTAAAAAATCACACTTTTAACGTCAGTTGTATAAAAAACTGACGTTAAAAATAAATATTTTTTATTTTAAAAACACTTTTAACGTCAGTTGTATTAAACAACTGACGTTAAAAGTGTATAAGTTTCTGCAAAAACATTCATTCCTTTGACTACTCTGCTACTTACCCATGACTGCTGTGCTACTTACCCATGCACATTGTAACCTATAATCCTCTAAATGAGCATTAGGTTTATAGATCAGTTTTCTAGAAAATCAGCTAGTCTCTCTTCTCTATATAAAGTACCATTCTTCTGATCAGTCTGTAATACAGCCTCATCTTTTCCTCTATATTTCGTGTGTTTTCTATTCCTTGACAAAATGGCTCTGAGACTTTTGTTATTTCTTCCTATACCTAGACTTAAAGGTCTCTGTCTTAATATATGGTCAAAAAACTTCTGAGGTTGAGTAAATCACGTAACATGGATGGTAAGGTTGGGTGAATAACGTAATGTGATTCCCTCACCTTATTTCATCCCATCCCTTCACTCTGCTTTGGCTCCAAGTGACTGTGGATTCAGATGGAGCATCAAGGACTTCAAGTAAGGGAGGAGATGCATCCATTGGAGTTTCTGAGGACAGGATCGGGCTGAGAAGAAAATGATGTTGAAGCAGAAACTTTTTTATACTTTAGTGCTATGTTGCAGAAATTTTTTATCTTTTAATCATGTAATTGTAACTTATGAATCGCTTCAATGAGATACGATTTGATTATACATATAACTTGTTTTATGTTAAGTGTTTATTTATTTTAATTTGCACAAGAATTTGTTTACTAATTCAAGTTAATTAATTAACATTAAAAATAAACTTGTTTAAAAAAAAGGTTTAGCAATAAACTGCACTATATGGAGTGATCTGCGTTAAGAGTGACAACAGGGAGATGACAACGAAATAAATGAGTTTCATAATTTTATACAGCTGACGTTAAAAGTGTTAAAATAACTTTTAACGTCAGTTCTTTACACAACTGACACAAATAGTGATTTTATATTTACAAAACTGCCACCGTCTCATTTTTAACGTCAAACATTTGGTCAACTGACGTAAAACGTTCCCGTATATTACATTATTTCCAGTAGTGTTAATTCAGAAATTAGTTTCATACTAGCATGTCCTAGTTTCTTATGCCATAACTATCTCTCATCCTCTTTAGACATCAGACAGGTTACACTTTGATCTGAGAGATCAGACAGTTCAATTTTATAAAGATTTTGTTGCCTTTTAGCTGAAAATAAGGTTTTGCCACTACAGTCTTTAACTATGCATACATCCTTGGTAAAGGAAACATCAAAACCACTATCACATAATTGACTTATGCTAAGCAGGTTGTGTCTTAATCCTTTAACCAAGAGAACATTGGATATAGAGGGAAGAGGGGGTTTACCACCAATAGTACCAATTCCTATAACCTTCCCTTTCTGATTCCCTCCGAAGGCAACGTGTCCTCCTTTCTTAAGTTGGAGGTCTAGGAACATAGACCTTTCTCCTGTCATATGTCGCGAGCAGCCACTGTCCAGGTACCAGCAGTGGTGTTTTCTTTGTCTTGTTGAGGACATCTGCAACAAAGATTATTTGATCTTTAGGTACCCATATTTTTCTGGGTCCTTTTCTGTTAGTTCTAGGAGTCTGTGAGGACTTCCTTCTCTTCTTATGGATACACTTAGACATAACATGCCCAGTTTTTCCACAGAAGTTACAAATAGGTGTTGATTTGGTTACAATTGACTTAACGGATACTTTAGAAGCTTTAGTTGATACTTTATGATGTGTCTGATGGACATATCCAATACCTTCTTTGTTAAGACAGTGCTTCTGACTACCAAGTAGCTTAGTCAAATTGTCTCTACCATTAACAAATTTGGCAAGATCAGAAGTGAGCTCTTCCACTTTCTGTTGAAGTTTTTCAACTTCTTCAGATGGTGATGTTTCACTTGAGATCTTAGCTTCATTAGACTTTTCAGTCTTCAACTCACTGTTTTCTTTAGCCAGCTTCTCGCACTCTTGAGATTTCTGTTTATGCTCACTGGTGAGCTTTACATACTCTCTCTTGAGGGATTTGAAGGCTTTAGATAAGCAGTTGGATTCCTCCATCAACTCCTCATAGGCATCAAGTAATTACTCATAGTCAGGATGTACCTCATCGTCAGAGTCTGAGTCAGTGTTGGACATCAAACAGAGATTGACTTCTTCCTTAGTTTCTTCATCAGAAGATGTTGACTCCAGATCCTCCCAAGTATCCATCATTCCTTTCTTCTTCTTCTTGAAGAATTTCTTAAAAGGGGACTTCTTGAGTTGAGGACATTCAGTCTTGAAGTGACCGGGCTTCTTGCACTTATAGTAAACAATTGGGATTTTGTCTGTTGGGGTGGATTCTTTGAAGTTCTTGTCCTTGTTGAACCTTCTGAATGGCTTATCCCTCTTGAACTTCTTTTTTTGTAGGAGAAGCTTTATCTTCCTGGTCAGGAGAGACAATTCTTCATCACTCTCAGAATCCTCGAGTTCTGATAGGTCAGCATCACTGGATGACTCATCTGCCTTCAGAGCCTTGGAACCTTTTGCTAACTTTTGTTCAGCTTTCAGAGCAATTGACTTGCCCTTCTTTGGTGCAGCTTCATCTCCAAGTTCTTGCTCATGAACAGTGAGTGTTCCAAGAAGTTCATCCATTGTCAAGGTAGTGAGATCCTTGGCTTAGGAGATAGCAGTGACCAAAGGTCTCCACTGTTTAGGTAGACTTCTCAGAATCTTACCAACCTTCTCAGCATTGGTATAGACTTTGCCAAGAGATTTTAAACTATTGATGATAGTTTGAAATCTTCCTATCATCTGAGCAACATATTCTCCTTCCTCCATGATGAACAGTTCATACTTTCTAACAAGTATGGCAATCTTTGACTCTTTGACTTTTGCTGTTCCTTCATGTGTGACAGCTAAGGTGTCCCATATTTCTTTTGCAGAGTCACAGGCACATACCTTCTCAAACTCCTCCGGACTGAGAGCACAAATGATGTAGTATCTGGCTTTATGGTTCAGATCCCATTTTGATTTTTTGCAGCAGTCCACTGAGCTTTTGGTTTGTCAGTGTTATCATCATTCTTGGGAATGGACCATCTGTGATGACATCCCAAAGATCAGAGTTTGTGGATAGAATGAACCATTGAAATCTATCATTCCAGTAGTTGTAGTTTTCTCCATTGAAGTAAGGAGGTATGGTTAGGGAAAGCTCCTTCAGTCTAATGACTTCCACTTGAACTAGCTCCAGCCGTCATGTCTATTCTTCAAGACCTTTTACCTCTACAATGTTAGATGCTCAACCCAGAGACTGAGCTCTGATACGAACTGAAATAGACAACTATAAACACGAGAAGGGGGGTTGAATTGTGTTTATCAGAATTTAAGCAAAGCTGAAATCTTTTCGCAAACAGAAGGCTAGATTTGGACGAGTGGAAGAATATAGGATGGATGGATGACTATTGCAAACACACCACTTGACAGACGCAAGAAAACTAAAGCAATTAGAGAGTTTAAGGGAAGAGAGATTGACACGGTGATTTATCCTGGTTCACTCTTCAAATCAAAGAGCTACGTCCAGTCCTTGGCAGCACCAAGATTTATCCACTATAACTGATAAGGTTACAGACTCAAGTATTATTTGCACACCTAGCCTCTTCAGGCTCAAGACAATTATTATTTTCACACCTAGCCTCTTCAGGCTCAAGACAAGCATTATTTTCACACCTAGCCTCTTCAGGCTCACTTAGGTTTGTTTGAGAGATTGGGTTTGTAAAAATACAACTTCTCACAAGCAGATCTTTCACTAACACTCAGAGTGGTTTAAATGTGAAGTCTAGGAAAGTCTGCGTAATAACTTCAAATGTTTGAAGAATACAGAATGAAAGAATGAAAGAATTAATGAGCAGAGTAATGGCGTTTTAATGCAGTGTGTATTCTCTATGTCTTCATCTTCAATGACTTATGTATTTATAGTCTTCAAACATTTAGGATCCGTTAGAGACATTCTCTTAGATGTTGCCTTCAAGAAGAACTTCATTAAATGCAATAGAGTCGTTCTGAGCAGCCATTAATGCAATAGGAATGTTGGTTGTACTCTAACATGTAGGATCATGGCTTTAAGCATTGAGATACAGCCATGTCAGAGTTGGGCAGAGAGCTCTTTGTACTTTGCTGAGTACACTCCCCTTTTTGGGGAATAAAGCATGTTGGACGCATTCTTTTAGATTATCCAAGGTTGCTTGAGAGAGTAGTCTTCTTTTGTTGATAATCGTGAAACTGAGTAGGAGAGAAGACATCAAGTCTCTTTCTGGCTTTTGAAAAACGATTCTGATAATCCTCAGAGAATTCACGTTCATAAGATAAGTGCTTCCATCTTGAAAATAATCACGTCTATCTAGTCATTCGAGTTTTCATTCGGGCTAGTAGATGAGATCCATATTAAGGACTCAGCAAGTCCAAAGATTAGTGAACGAGCGCTTCTGTCACCTTTAGTGGACGAGAGCCTTTGTTACTTTAGTGGACGATAGTCTCAGTTACTCTAGTGGACGAGAGCCTCTGTTACTTTAGTGGACGAGAGTCTCAGTTACTTTAGTGGACGAGAGTCTCTATTACTTTAGTGGACGAGAGTCTCTGTTGCTTTAGTGGATGAGAGTCTCTGTTAGTCTGGTGGACGAGAGTCTTAGTTACTCTGATGGACGAGAGTCTTTTGCCACATCATTGGACGGATACAATTTGACTTTAATGGACGCGCTGTTCTGATACTTTAATGGACGCGCTGTTCTGATACTTTAACGGACGAGATCCAAGTGCTACGTCATTGGACGGATAATTCTGATACCTCACTGGACGGGCTTTTCTGATACTTTGATGGACGCGCTCCAAGTGCCACGTTAGTAGACGGATAATTCTGATACCTCACTGGATGGGCTTTTCCGATACTTTGATGGACGCGCTATTCTGATAATTTAAGTAGACGTGACCTTCTGATACTTTTAGTGGACGCGGCCTTCTAATACTTTTAGTGGACGCGACCTTCTGATACTTTTAGTGGACGCGGGTTTCTTTCTCTTGTATTTTGGATGTGGGCTTCAAACACTACAGTGCTGGACGTTTGTTTAAAAACACTTGTGTGTTGGACGTGTGTTTTTATCTTCAAACAGTGTTGGACGAATGATTCTATTATTTAATCTGCACACTCGATAGATAGGTTAGCAACCAATATGAAGGTTAATTAAATCATTAACCAATGTTTAGTTCTCATCAAAACTTAGGGAAACACACATCAGACATTTTAGAGACTTAACATAGAAGATTTTGCAACTCATCTTCAACACTCATGCTTACCTTTGTTAATTGATTAACAATGCCCTTGATAGTGTTCAGATGTTCGATCATATTTTGACCGTCCATATACTCCAACTTTACCAATCGTTTGACAAGGTGGGCTTTGTTCCTAGGAGTCTTCTTTTGAATCAAGGATTCAAGTTTCGTCCACAACTCATACACATTGGTATAAGTTGATACATGCTCTAACAAGCTTAGATCAATATATTTTAGGATCATAGCTACTGCTTTTCAATTCTAAAGCTCCCAATCTTTGTCAGTCTTCACTTCCGGCTTATCCTTCGGCATATCCTTCTGGGTAATTGGCAAATGCAAATCTTTGCAGTATAGATGATCTTCCATCATCGGCTTCCAGTAGGAGTAGTTATCTGCAGTTAGCTTAAACATGTCTCCATCATGAGTGACAACTCCCTCCATCTTGAGTTACACAGGCCAATAGCTTCTGATAATAACATTTTACACGTGAATAGTATCGTACAAGTGACTAGTACCGAATGCTCAAAATTACTGTAGTTTGTCAAAAGTGTACCAAGGAAGTTCCCAGGAAAGAGAGGTGGGTCAATAGACACACTTAAATACCAAGTCTTTCCTAGCCATAACTTACCTAGGCATGCACTTTCACACTACCACACTTTATTCTCAGCAACAAGAATAATTCTTTTCTAATGTGGAAGATCAGGCAATGCTGCAACCACATAGCATACTAAGAATTTTCTTATATTCTGACACCTAGTATCCAAGAGCTCTTATACCATTGTTAGTAAATGTCAGCATAATTTCCCTTCTATGTGAACTCAAAATAGGCACTAAGCGGAAGCGTAAAATAAGTATAATAACACCAAACAATTTTTAGCATGGAAAAACCTCCTCAATGTGAGCAAGGGAAAAAACCACGGTACCCGTAGGCCACTTAAACTTCCACTACAACAATAATGAGTATACAAAAATACAAGAATATTATATCCTCAATTTGTGGATAACACTCTCACAATTTAGCTCACTATTTTTCTCCCTTAAAAACTCGCTCTAAGCCTTTTTTTTTCCTATTTTCTCTCACTCTCTCTTGTGAGGCTCCCTCTCTATTTTCTCCCAGTCTTACTCGTGAGGATATGATACCTTACTCCCTCTCAGTGGCTTCTATTTATAGAAGCAAAAAGTGAGAGCACCGTACAGAGGTGGTTCAAGGTTAGAAAATTTTTCAACCATTACATTTATTATGGAGGACTTTTGGCTGGATTTCAACAATTCTCATGCTTCAATTTTTCTAATTTTAGGAACTTTATCTCAATCTAAAGATTTTGAGTTTATTTTCAAGATCGGAAGAAAGACATTCAACTATATATGTTCTCTTGTGGAAGAAGATATGCTGGCTAGATCCTCAAACTTCATTGATTTAAAGGGTAAACATTTTTCTTTGAATGACCAAGTAGTTGTTGCTCTTAGGAGGCTTAGTTCTGGTAAGTCACTGTCAACCATTGGTGACTCATTTGGGATTAACATGTCAAGTGTTTCCCAAATAACGTGGCAGTTTGTGGAAGCAATGGAAGAGAGAGGGCTCCGCCATCTTAGTTGGCCTTCAACTGAAATGGAAATGAAAGAGATAAAGTCTAAGTTTGAGAATATGTGGCGACTTTCTAATTGTTGTGGTGCAGTTGACATCACACACGTAATGATGACTTTTCCCTCATAAACTCTTTGAAAAATGTATGGCTGGACCGTGAGAAGAACTGCAGCATGATATTGCAAGCCATCGTGGATCCGAATTTGAGATTCCGTGACATAGTTACTGGATGACCCGGAAGTCTTAGTGATGACATTGTGCTAAAAAACTCTGCTTTTTTCAATCTTGCTGAAGAAGGGAACAGGATGAATAGGGGTAAGAAAATACTCCAAGAAGGAACAATTCTAAGGGAATATATAATTGGGGATACAGGGTTTCCTCTTTTGCCATGGCTTCTTACTCCTAATAACGGTGAAGGCCTGTCAGATGTTCAGGTTGAGTTTAACAAATGGCTTGTTGCAATCCAAATGGTGGCCAAGAGAGCATTGGCTAGGCTAAAGGAGATGTTGAAGATAATTCAAGGTGTGATGTGGAAGCCTGATAAACACAAGTTACCAAGAATTGTTCTTGTTTGCTGTATGCTACATAACATAGTTATTGATATGGAGGATGATGTACCACATGATATGTCCTTGTGTCACCAGCATGATTCAGAATATCGAGACCAAACTTGTGAATTTGCCGACAGTCCTTCTTGCATTATGAGAGACAAGCTTTCTCTCTACTTGTCAGGCAAACTGCCAACTTGAAAAGATCATTTATTCCCATACTTAAACCCCCCCCCCCCCCCCACCCCCAAACGTTCTCACATTTTATGGTCTAAATATACTTTGAAAAGATCTTGTACTTGTTGCTTTATTGATCAAGTAGTCCTCACTTTTATTATCAACATGCAATGATCATAAAATTCAAGTGGATTACATGACTCTAGTCCAATGCACTATGACCACCTACAAGTTGAATAGTTTATGGGCTGTGTGCTTTGTATTATAAGTTGGTTTATTGAGGTAGAGCTGCTCATGAGCTTATAATGAGTTCAAATTGATTTGCTAAAGTGAGCCCATTTTCTAATTGAATTGAGTATTTTCTTGAATTGAAACTCATTAGCAACCCTAACAATGTCGCTAGCGGGTATCATATTCTGGGTTTTTTTTGCTACCAAAAAGTGGCAGTAAGGTAGGCAATCCTAAGGCTATCGGGTAAGGTGACATTGGCGTGTTGGGGTTGTCAGGCAGCCAACACAAGCCAAACCCAAAGGATTACTGTATATACTTATACCACAAGCAATCTCACCCAGTTGCCGTTACTCAACTAGCCTTTCGATCCTATGGGTGTGCAGTTACTCAACTGCTCATGAGCTTATAATGAGTTCAAATTGATTTTAAAAAAAGCCCATAGATGAATAATGGCCTGGGCATGCAATGGGCCCAGTCCAACAACCTATCCTATTGTGTTCCTTCCGATTCGTGTTTGTAAAAGGGAAAAACCTTCTTTTGTTGGTCTTGTGCTGGTGTGATTCAATCAAATCAAATAGGGAAAATGGAATTGAGGAATGTGGTGAAAGACAGAAGATTCTGGGTGGCATCGTTCCTGATCGCATGGGTCGCTGCTCTCCAGGTATGTTATGTAATATGTATGTCTGTCTTATTATTCAATTCAATTCAATTCAATTTCTAAATAAACGGATGGTATTGGAATTGCAGGGTCACATGATATGGATGCAGCGGAAGGAGTCCTTCAAGCACAAGTTCGGTGATCACACCCACGACTCCTCTCACTCTCACAACTCAATTGACTAACTGACTCACTAATAAGCTCCCTTCCCTTCCCTCCCTATTATTCTATATCTATATCATTACTGTAATTTAAATTGCATCGATTCTCTTCCTTATTAAACTTTTCATACTTCTGCAACAATTTAATTACGTCTGTCAATGCATAGTTTCTAGTGCTTATCATATGTATATGTAATTGTTACAATACACCCACTAGTTTTTAAGAAGAGCACTTTAACAACCCGCACCTTTTTTATTTGGACAAAAGTACCCGGTTACAACTTAAAGTGATGGATAGTTGTGTGTGATTTAAATTTAATTATTTTTTTAAAAAAATTCCCAATTTCCTTCTATCTCTCCAAGCTTCTAATCCACTTCTCATATTTCCCCAAATTTATTTTCTCTTTTCCAAGGTCGTTCCATTTTCCAGTGCAGAAGAGGGCACCACTACAATCTCTAATGGCACAGCAGCCATGGCCCGCGGTGAAGTTTTAACACATATGCTTTATCATTCAAACCCAATGCTCAAAAATAGATGTGGAGAAACATGGAAATGCTTTAAACCCAGTTTCAGTAAAAAGACCAATACATTTATTATCTCTTGATTATCAATCACAAGTGATGAAGCGTCGACCCCAGAAAAAGGCCAAGCCTCCTACCAATCCCATCCCACCTTTATTATTGCACGCACTTTAGATTTTGCAGTAACACACAAAAATCTGTACCAAGTTGCGAGCTCAAGACTTCCACCATGATGGTGGTGAAGTTTCAACAAAGAGAAATGTTACTTTTCCCTGATGTGCAAGGTTAGATTGGAAAAGTTGAGTGCTCAGATATGATGAAGCCACTTGCTTTTTCATCCAATGGTTTTTAAGTGAGTGGATTGAGTGAAGGTCACTTGCCATTTGATGCTATAGTATCTAGGAATGTGGATTAGTGGGGGGCGGGCAATTTTGTTTTAAATGAATTTTGTTTTAAACGTAAGTTACCTAACCGCCCATCACTTTTAAGTTTTTTGAAAAAAAGAAAATGGATACTTTTGTCCAAATAATAAGATACAGGTTCCTAACGTGCTCCTTATTAAAAATTAGTGGGTGTATTTTTTTTTGGCAATCTCATTATATAATATATATTATAGAATGGATTTTATAAAATAACATATCTATTTATATATTATATTATACTACCTGCTATGGAGAGACTTTTTTTTGGGACAACTTTTTGTGTCATGGTTTGACTAGGTACAGAAATTTGGGTTTTAGTCTTGTCCAATGATCACTTCTTAAATCAAACAAGGGACATATGGTGTATTCTAATCCCTTACTTTTTTTTTAAATCGAAATGGACCTAACACTATGTTTGGAAGTTTTCAAGGAAATGAAGTGGGGTTATCTCGCACTCCGTTGTTTGGAAGTTTAAAGAGATAATGGAAGAAAATACCAAACCCTCAATTTGGAGGGTATAAAAATTAGAGGATTTGGATGGAATTAAGTGATTTTGGTTACCATCCTCAACCATCTCATTTCATTAACGAAGAAACTTTCCATACAAGTTAATGATGTTTCATTAATCCACCCTATTACTATTCATCCGACACATCAGTAACACCCCAAAGTATTGTTAAAAAAAAAAACCACTCCAAGGTTTATTGATATTTATAAAAACGAGACGAAGTACAAAACATTCCACGAAAAGCCATCCTTCAAATTCAGCATATCCTAATACATAAAAGGTCAAAAAATTAAAATGATGACAAACAACACTCTAAATAAACATTACAAGCCAATGCAAATTATAAAAACATAATCTTAAGTCTCTCAACATTCTCGAGCTTCCTTTCGGAAAAAAAAAAAACATTCCTGAGCTCATAACAGACAAACCTATTTGCATCCTTGTGATCCCATATTCTTCAAGAAAGCACTAGTGAAAATCATGTTTGACTGCAACGAAGCCTTAAGCAATTTAATATCCTGTATACTCCCTCCGATCCTTATTATAAGAAACAAAACCTTAAAACACACAAATCAAGAAAATTTGAAATAAATTAATTGTAATTAATATTCATATAAATTTACAAAAATACCCTATCTAATCTTATTTAATGTTCTATTAGTATAGAAAGTTGATACTATCTCGTAAATATAAATCATATAATAAATGAGGATAAAGTTGAAAATTAGTATTTAATATATGTCAAAATTGATGCATGTTTCTTATATTTTGGATAAAAAAACGTACCAATTTGTTTCTTATAATAAGTAGTGGAGGGAGTATTAAGGAAAGATGCGAGGAATTAAAAATTAAAAATAATTACAAAATGAAAAAGCGATATAAACATTTTCTTACAGAAAAAGTCATAAAGATATACAAATATAAAATGGGCGTATTGAAAGGACAATTATATGTATCTAACTAGCTAGAATATACCTCAGCCATACCCAACTGAACAACCCTTTCTTGCAAGACACCAACCTCTTTGACATTGAACTTGTTCAGCAACGTAATACTTGAAATGGATGACATGGGATGGCTGACTAAATCATCCATCACCACGTAAGTTACTACCTCTTTTACAAACCCACTATTACTGGCAGGTTTCACTTCTGAATCCTTCTTGCCGATATACTGTAATCCCTTATTCATAGTACGGTTGCACTCTGGACAACGAGTGTTGTTATCACATGTCACATAAAATGAATTATGTTTTTCAGAAAATGAATTATGTCTACTAGGAAATATTGAGTTATGCTTTTTAGAAAATGAATTAGTTTCATAAGGGCACGTGTAAAACACTAAAACTTCGTTGTTTCTGGGTTGTCATCAACATTGCAATCGTTTGCAGGAAGAAGGCCAGAGACACCGGCGGATCTAACACCCTGGATCAGTAGGAACAAAATATTTAATAAAATAAAAATAATAATTATTTTTTGTTACTAATAATTAATTTTTTATTTCAAAAAGTTTAGATTGGGGATACATGAGGATAACATTTTTTTTATTACAAGAATTGGGTCCCGAAGGCTCTCCATGGTCAGGGCATGCCTCAAGGCTCAAAGAGCACTTACAAAGATACTTACAGATTACCCACCAACGAGGTCCTCACATCGCTCACATCGATAGTGGGATTCGAACTCACGACCTTGTGGGTTATGAGCCGTATCCTTACCAACTGGATCAACCTTCATTAGCTAAGGATAACATTTTTCAGGGGTTGATTATTTAAGGATAACATATTAAAATCATAAAATCTTAATATATCTAATCAAGTAAATTATATACCTTGTAACATGATTTTGATATTTTTTTTAATCATGATTTTAATATTATTGAACACATTTTTCTCAATATAAATCACTAGATAATAATTCTTTCATGCATAGAGACAAAACCAAGAAAAAATAATCTAATTGATAACCCACGCTAATCCTTGTAATTTTATTGATATCCCAACATGTATTGAGACTTTTTTTTAAAGCAAAAAGGTATGCAAAAACATCACAATAGTGGAGGAAATCCCAACTAGGTTGGCACCTCAACCATTACCAATCATCTGCAACACACCTTATTATTAATGTATTGAGACTTTGATTATCAATGATATGCAAAAATTTGTTATTGTAGAAAAAAAACTTTTATTATTAATAATTATCTAAAATTTAGATTAATAAAAAAAATAGAATATCATGTATCATACGAAAGTAAACATAACTACTTTAGCTATAACTAATATAACTAGTAATAATTACTAACTTTTATGATGCATATTATTTTGATAATTAAATGTGATATCCTAATAAATAATTTATCTATAATTGACGCAACAGACTCGAACAAGCTGCGTTCAAGTCCATTGCCCAAGACTTTTCCATTCCATGTGTGTTAAGTCCAAAGACTCGGGAAATCAAGTTGGGGCAGTGGGTTCAATGTTTTATAAATAGGGGTTGCAAAATAAAAAACATCATGATAATTGTGAAGCACGTGTGAATCTAAATTTGTTAGCTTGACCCGTTAGTTTTT
The DNA here is from genome assembly GCA_030762895.1 of Sophora flavescens. NCBI lineage: Eukaryota > Viridiplantae > Streptophyta > Magnoliopsida > Fabales > Fabaceae > Sophora > Sophora flavescens. The sequence goes on along the minus strand of CM061067.1, from coordinate 51,429,582 downwards.
CCTTAGTTAGTTATGTGATATCAATTCTTTGTAGTGGCACTTGTGCAAGCTGTAACCACAGTAACTGATTTTAGTTAGTTAGATAGGGATTGATATGGGAGCCATAACAATAGGAAAGCTAGGAGTCTATATAAGGATGATCATATAGGAAAGAATCAAAAAGATTGCAAATTCACCAATTTGCTGTATACTTGTAATCTGAAATAGAAAGTGATCCACAATAATATTGACTCAGTATGGATGTAGGAGTCTGGACCTCAGCTCTGAACCACGATAATATTCTTGCCTCTTTTCTTTAGCTTTCTTTCAATTTTCTTTCTTTCTTGCTTCTGCCTTTTCCTGTTATTGTTCTGTCCTGCAACATTTCTTCATATCAGAAGAAAGGTTTCTCATTGCCATTGTTCACAACAATTGGTATCAGTAGCTAGATTCGAAGCGGATTATGCGATGGCTACCAAATTTGAGATTGACAAATTTACGGGTGAAAATGACTTTAGCCTTTGGAAGATCAAGATGCAAGCTCTTCTTGTTCATCAAGGGCTTGATGATGCTTTAGGAGGGGCTGCAAGACTCCCTTCTACCTAGTCAGAAAAAAGAGAAGAAAGATCTTCTCAGTAAAGCTCACAGTACAATTATCTTGTCACTAGGAGATGAAGTCTTGAGGGAGGTTTCTGAAGAAAAGACAGCAGCAACGGTTTGGCTCAAATTAGAGAGTCTCTATATGACCAAATCACTCACCAATAAGCTGTATTTGAAGAAGAGGTTGCATCAACTCAAAATGGAGGAAGGTACATCTATCAAAGAACACATCTACTTGTTCAATAAAGAAATTCTTGATCTAAAGAGTGTAGATGTGAAGATTGATGATGAAGATCAGGCTATAATACTACTGTGTTCACTGTCTCCATCTTTTGAAAACTTGGTAGACACCATGATGTTTGGCATAGAAACTCTCACTTTAGAGGAGGTCAAGGCTTACTTGAATTCTCGGTAACTAAAGAAGAAGATTACAGAGAACAAAGGGAATGGAAATGATGTAGAAGTTTGTTTGTCAGAGGTAGATCAAACAAGAAAGAAGGACAAAGCAAGAACAAACACATATCAAAGTCTATGGTGAAAAATAACTGCTATTATTGCCATAAGGATGGGCACTATAGAAAGGAATGCCCAGAAAGGAAAAAGAAGGCCAATGCAAATAATAAAGAGTCAAATGATATAGCTGTTGTTGCAGATGGTTATGACAGTGCAGAAGTTCTAACAATATCTACTAAAAACTGTAATGATGAGTGGATTTTAGATTCAGGGTGTTCATTTCACATGACCCCTAATCGAGAATGGTTTGATTCATATAATGAAGTTGATGGTGGAAAAGTTCTAATGGAAAATAACATGGCATGCAAAGTTGTTGGTATTGGAACTGTGAAAATCCAATTGGCTGGAAAATCAACAAAGATTCTTTCAGATGTAAGACATGTACCTGACCTTAAAAGGAATTTAATTTCCTTTGGAATGTTAGATCAAGACGGATGCTCTTTCAAAGGTGAAGGTGGAGTCTTGAAGATATGTAAAGGATCTTTGCAGATCATGAAAGGCTTGAGGAGGAATGGTTTGTACAGGTTGCAAGGTAAAACCATCTCTAACTCTACTAGTCTAGTTTTTGTTTCCAGTTCAATTTGTACAAAGCTTTGGCATCTTAGACTAGGACATTTGAGTGAAAGAGGGTTGGAGGAGTTACAGAGGCAGGGGCGAATTGGTAGAGGGAACTTAGAGAAGTTAGAATTCTGTGAACACTGTGTCTATGGCAAGCAAAAACGTGGTAAGTTTCCTACTGCTGCTCACACTACTAAATCCATAGTAGACTATGTACACTCGGATATATGGGGGCCTGCCAAAGTGCCATCATTGGGAGGGGCTAGATATTTTATAACCTTTATAGATGATTGGTCATGAAAGGTTTGGGTTTATTTGTTAAAACACAAAAATCAAGCCTTTAAGTCTTTCAAACAGTGGAAATCTCTAGTTGAAAATCAAACAGGGAGGAAGGTTAAGGTTCTTAGGACAGATAATGGCCTAGAATACCTTGAGGGAGAATTCACTGAATTTTGTAAAGACAATGGTATTACATGGCACAAAACAGTAAGGATGACACCACAGCAAAATGGTCTTGCCGAGAGAATGAACAGGACTATCTTAGAAAGGGTAAGGTGCATATTATCCTCTGCAAAATTGACCAAGAACTATTAGGGAGAAGCAATAGATACTGCTTGCTATCTTATAAATAGATGTCCCTCCTTAGCTATAGGTTTCAAAACACCTAAGGAGATGTGGTTTGGAAAGGCACCTAACTATGAAAACTTAAGGATGTTTGGTTGCATTGCATATATACATGTCAATGGGGAAAACTGGAACCTAGAGCCAAGAAAGGCATTTTTCTTGGCTATCCTGAAGGTGTAAAAAGGGATAAAGTAAGGTTAACAGAACCTTCTGGACCTAGGACAATTATTAGTAGGGATGTGGTCTTTAGGGAAGATTATGTGCTAGAAAACACTGATGACAAAATTGAGTGTGATCAACAAACATCTAAGGAAGATAATAGTGTAAGTCATCAACAAGTAACTAAGGAAGATCAGGGAATCCACTTTGAGGTGGAGCAATCTGCTGATGTTGAAAAACACAAAGAAAAACCAAATTCTACTCTACAACTTAATGTTGAATCTTCATCCCAATCTGATGCTTCAGAGACATCATATAATTTGGTAAGAGATGGAGAAAAAAGACTAATTAGAGCACCTCAAATATTTGGATATGATGACTTAATAGCTTATGCCTTAGATGTTGAAACTGATTCACAAAGCACAGAACCTAGAAGTTATAAAGAGGCTATTTCTGGATCTGAAAAAGATCAGTGGCAATTAGCAATGAATGAAGAAATTACCTCTCTTATAAAGAATGACACTTGGGAACTAGTTGAAAAGACAAATAATCAAAGAATTGTTGGATGTAAATGGATCTATAAGAAGAAACCAGAGGTACAAGGAATAGAAACAAACAGGTTTAAAGCTAGATTAGTGGCCAAAGGATTTACCCAAAAGGAAGGAGTTGATTTCAATGAAATCTTCTCTCCTGTAGTTAAGCATACAAGCATTCGAATCATACTTGTTCTTGTTGCAGTACATAATTTAGAACTTGAACAAGTGGATGTTAAAGCTGCTTTTTTACATGGACATCTTGAGGAGAAGATCTATATGAAACAACATGAGGGATATGAACAAACTGGAAAGGAACAAATGGTGTGTATGTTAAAAAGATCCCTTTATGGTCTTAAACAATCACCAAGGCAATGGTATAAAAGATTTGATTCATTTGTTATCTCAAATGGCTATACTAGAAGTTCCTTTTATAGTTGTGTGTATTTTAAAAGAACTGATTCAGGTTATTTCATTTATCTTCTACTATATGTGGATGATATGTTAATTGCCAGTGCTGATATTAATGCTATTAACAATTTAAAGATTTTGTTAAGTTCAGAATTTGAGATGAAAGATCTAGGTGCTGCAAGAAGGATCTTAGGAATGGAAATTGCAAGGAACAAGGCTGAAGGACGACTTTGTCTAAGCCAAACAAACTATGTGAAGAAGCTGCTTTAAAAGTACAATATGCTTGAGGCCAAGACTGTTTCTACTCCTATTGCTGGCCACTTCAAGCTATCAGTCTCTCAATCTCCTAAGACTGATGAAGATTACAAATACATGAGCAACATACCTTATTCAAATACAACCGGGAGCTTGATGTATTCTATGGTCTGTACAAGACCAGACCTAGCATATGCAGCAAGTATGGTAAGCAGGTTCATGGTCAATCCAGGGAAAGAACACTGGTTAGCTGTAAAATGGGTTTTCAGATATCTAAAAGGGACCAAGTCTCTTGGCCTTATATATGGCAGAGATAAGTAAAAACTCAGTGGATTTCTGCCTTCGTAGATGCTGACTTTGCAGGGGATATAGACAAAAGGAGATCTCAAACTGGATATATTTTCACTTTATATAGAAATACTATCAGTTGGAAGGCAAGATTGCAATCAATAGTGGCTCTATCCACTACAGAGTCAGAATATATTGCTTTAACTGAAGCCATTAAAGAAGCTATATATATGGCTTAAGGGAATTGTCAATGAACTTGAAGGAAAGTCTATACCTATAACAGTTTGGTGTGACAGTCAAAGTGCAATTTGTCTCTCAAAGAACCAAGTGTTCCATGAGAGGACAAAGCACATTGACATTAGGCTACACTTCATTCGAGATATCATTGCACAAGGAGTAATAGAAGTGAAGAAAGTAGCAGGTGAAGACAATCCTGCAGACATGCTAACTAAAGTTGTTCCAGCCACCAAGTTTTTACACTGTATGAACTTGGTGAACAATGGAAACTGTTGAATTCAAGTCTCTGCGAGAGACTGAGGCAAGCTAAGCATAAATTAGAATATTCAAGGTGGAGAATTGTGTTACACGTGTGAATCTCAATTAGTTAGCTTGACTTGTTAGTTTTTCCTTAGTTAGTTATGCGATATCAATTCTTTGTAGTGGCACTTGTGCAAGTTGTAACCACTGTAACTGATTTTAGTTAGTTAGTTAGGGATTAATATGGAAGCCATAACAATAGGAAAGCTAGGAGTCTATATAAGGACGATCATATAGGAAAGTATCAAAAAGATTGCAAATTCACGAATTTGCTGTATACTTGTAACCTGAAACAGAAAGTGATCCTCAATAATATTGACTCAGTGTGGATGTAGGAGTCTGGACCTCAGCTCTGAACCACGATAATCTTCTTGCCTCTTTTCTTTAGCTTTCTTTCAATTTGCTTTCTTTCTTCCTTCTGCTTTTTCTTGTTATTGTTCTGTCCTGCAACATTTCTTCATATCAGAAGAAAAGGTTTCTTATTGCCATTGTTCACAACAATAATATAATTTTTCAAAATCGAGGGTGTGCAGAAATGGATCCGCCACTGGCCAGAGATCTCAGTTGACGAAGTCAAAGCACTTGGATTCAAGATCAAGAGAACATCTTTAGTTAGGTTTGGTTGCATGAAAGTGTGACACCCTAAACTCGGGTCATCACATGGTTACCCGTTTGAGGAATAAAACTTAATTTGCTGGTTGCTTTCGGAAAATAATGTTTTCTCAACGTTCATCTTTTCAAAATATGGTGATAAATTTTTTTTTCTTTTAATCTCATAACCACAACAATGTAATCAAATCACACTTAAATACATAATGTATATAAGTCATCCAACTATACTGCCTCATATGTTTTCTCACCCAAATCATAATCAACTTTATTCTCAAAACATAATATTACCTAAGCTGGTTGTAACTAACGGACACTACAACCGATAAAAGCAGCAACAACATGCCTCGAACTAGACAGCCTTCTTCTTCTTGTAGAGATCATACCCCTTGTACAACTCTGATATGTTTGTAAGGGTGAGACGCCAATATATGGATTTACCACCATAACTAAATGCGCAACACAAAAGAAGGCACATCCACATATACATGTCTATAACAACATAATCATTCATATTATATCACATTGTTTATCAATGGGTTTCACACCCCAAACATCAACATTGGAAAACTATGCATGAACACTTCAATACATCATCTAAAACTTCGTACCTAATCTCATGAGATATCTCCAACCTCGTGAACCTCGTGATGAGTTGATCAGACTCGATTGCCACAGGCACAGAGTCACAGCCACGCCCATCGCACACTGTCCAACATCGTGGCACGGTGATAACCTCGTAGATGGGGCCTCATTGTCCAAACCCCAGGCACAATGAGAACATTTTTGTATGATCTACCCTGACGCCACAAGGTAATCCCTCGTTTAATCATGGCACGTCTGCCAAATGCATGCAAGAAAACATTTTGTTCTCAACACTTTTCTTTGTGCTATATCTTTATTTGTCAAAGCTCTCAAAAGCTTACAACCCATCATCGTTTTAAACATCTAATGCTCTCAAAAGCATCATCGTTTTAAAACATGGAAGATCTCAAAAGCTTATGACTCAACATCGTTTGAAACATCTTTACAACTTTTATTAACAACACAGGATCTCAAAGTCCAAGTGCTCAATCACGAAGCCCCTAGACCTTGCAATCAGTCTTAGGTTCGTGGTAATAGAAAACAACTTAAAACGTTTTAACTTCTTTAAGTAGATACCCAGTTTACAAACACAACGAACCTTAATACCCCGACGTCTCGGTTATTAAGTTCCATATCATCGTCTTACATCGTTTTTACATCTTTTTACATATTTTTACATCGTTTTACATCTTTGTACATCGTTTTACATCTTTATACATCGTTTTTGTCTGTGAAAAACAAATCCAAAATAGGATAACGTCATAAGAATACTAGTACCCCGACATCTCGGTTACTAAGTTCTATATCATCCTTTACGTCATTAAGTAAAACTCATTTACAGCAAATCCTTTCTACTTGAAATTCGTTGGTAAAACATCAAATCATAGAAAATCCACTTTTCCTTTGGAAACTCAATTTTCCAAAATAACGTCAAATCATCAACAACTTCTTTTTACTGAAACTTCAACTCTAATAAATCAATTCAGATTAAATCTCTTCTCAACATAAGTACTGTTGTTTTTAAACTCTCACCGTAAATAATTTCGAAACTTGCTGTCGTTTAGCATTTTCAAAGAAAACGTCTTTAAGTCAAACTTTGACATTTCTTCTAAAATAATATTAATTTCACAAAATCACTTTTTATAATATTTCGGATTTTTCTTGCGTAAATATTTGCAGGACTAAAAAAAATCTCACGGTTACGCTCTCACCGTGACTCATAAACTTCTTTTACACTAACAAATCATTAAAATAATAATCTTTCTCAAAACTCATTATTTTTCCAAAATCCTATTTTCCTCCACTATTAAATTCCAACATTCCCCATAAAACGTTGAATATAATTTTCACAGCTTATTAAATCTTTTATCTGATTAATCGGTTGTGCATTGACCACTGTCAGGCCTCTCAAACAACATTCAACATTCAACATTCAACAACATCGTCATAATTCTATCACCAGGCAGATCATGCATCATAACCACATAATATACTACTGCAGATAATTAAATAAATTAATAGCAGATCAAACACCGATACACAGATAAACAACACATCGTACACAACATAAACAATTAATCACAAACCACATATAAATCATATAAGCCACACTAAAAGCAAATAGTTATTGAGAAAATCCCTCAGGTAAGCTACCCTTACCTCTTGAAGACTCAAACTAACGTTTTCAAACAATCTTCCGATTTGATCCGGTTTCCTCCGTCGGCTTAAATCAGTTAACTCGGTTGTTTCCTTCAAACGAATTACAACCAAAATAAATCAAATAAAACCAAAAAATACTTAGCTCATGAGGGTTAGGTTTTGGCCAAGGGCTGACTTTTAGGGTTCAAAATCCTTAAAATTGCTAATCATGATTAAGTCATGGATTAATGATCCTTAATTAACCTAAATCATGGATTAGTGACTAAACAACTAAGTTTAAAACTCAAAACTTCCTAACTCTCATATACTAAGATTCGGCCTTAAACCTTTCATGGGTCTAGGGTTTTTAGTTTGATAAACCAACTTGGATTTATTAAGCATACATACTAATAGCTTGATTACTAAGGTCATTAATGAAAACTTTGAACAAAACTCATCTAGTTCCAAGAACTAGGGTTTCGGCCTTTATGAAATCAATAGGTTATAGTTTGATTTTTGATCTTCTATATACTTGGATACAAGAACTATCAAGGTATTTGAAGATTGAATCATGAATCAAGACATGAAAATGAAACAAAACCTATGAACACAACATTGACCTAGGTTCGGCCAAGTCCAGAAATTAGGGAAAGAAATTTCTCATGATATTATGCTTCTAGATGATGGAAATAGAGATGATTATAAGATCATAGCAATTGGTTTCATGTCAAAAGGATTTTTCTAGAATTAGTTATGAATTTTCAAAGTTCTAGATCTAGAAACTTAATAGTGATGAACATAGATGAAATAGACTTTGAATCATGAAACTTATTGAAGAACATAGACATGATTAGAGAAGAAGAATAGGATTCACCTCTTGAAGATCAAAAACAAGTGAAGATCCAAGAACTTTCTTCACAAAGTGATGCTAAAAGGCTTATGAACTTAGAAATTTTGAGTTTTTGAAACAAATGACAATAGGAAGAAAATGAAATGCGCCACTTTTGAGGACCAAGTAGAAAGGAGGTGTCTTTTCAAAGGATTAAAGTGCAAATAACTCATAGGGACCATTTTGCAAAGATTCCAAAAGTATAAGGACTATTTTGCAAATTGTCAATAAATTGTAATAATGACCATGTGCCACAATAAATGTGGTCTTATCTTAACATCACTTTGGCTGATTTTTCTTCAAACTTTTTGGAAAAACCTAGAACATTTGAGACCATTTGAGATCATTTGAGAACCTTGGAGAATATTGTGGAATTGTGTGGAAACTTCAAGAATCCATTTGACTCTTCCAAACCAAGGCAGCCCCCACTCCATCTTGGGCCTGCACATGGGCTTGATAAATTTGGGCTTGAATTCATCTTTGTGGGGCCCACCAAAAAGGCTTAAAGCTTATGATGACATAGGAAACTTGTATAGTTTCAAATAGGCTTTATGAAATTAATCCATGAACAAGAAATTTTGGGCTTCATAGCCACTTCCATTAAGAGATTGGGAACAAGGATTCTAGCCCAATTCACTTGAAAAAAACTTAGAAACTAACTCAGGGACAAAAGGGTAATTAATAGAAAGTTCAGGGACTTAAGCGTAAAATTCATAAATTTTCACTTTAACCTTGTGGAACCTTCTAGACTTAAAAGTATGATTCATCCCCACTAATCACCTCAAAATCCTAAGATAACCTCTTTTTATACTCTTGGAAACTTCGAAATCCACTCCGTCGTCGACCCGATTACGTATTCCGTCCGTAAAACGTAAATTATTTTATTTTTTTCTGAAATAATTCTAAAAATGAACTCTTGTAGGAAATAAAATAAAAATCTTAAGTCTTTCGTTCACGAATTAAAATTAAGTCTTCTGAGCAATAAAATTTTATTGTCAGTGGAAATGCAGAAAACGGCAGACCGGCTTCCGTCTGAATTTTCAACCAAAAACTTCCCCGTAACCTTATGAAAATAAGTATAACAAGGAAATGACATTGGTTTGTCCAAAATCATTTTCCAAGTCTCGGATAAAAATATATATGTTTATATATTTATTACCGATATTATGAAGCAACGAAGATCGGGGTGTTACAGAAAGTCTCGTTCATATTTGAAAGGCAGCCATGCATGCACTTGCTCTAGCCTCTGGGTCATGGTTTGAAAGGAAGGTCCAGTTTCTACCTCTTGGGGAATCTTAATCCGGATCCTCTCCTCACTCCTGCGCCTCTCCATCAGAATTCTCAGTCGTTAGATTAATCAAATGGCTGGGATATTTTAAAAAAAAAGTAAAAGACCCCTAATTTAGTTGTCCCTTACTCCAAAACCCGTCATTTTTTTCCTCACTTTTTTCAAACTTTGCCACTACTTGTTAAATGCAAAATAATAGTACTTTTCATGGAAAACTTATTTCAACGTTTTGTGTGTAGAATGGAAAACTTATTACAGCTTTTATATGTAACAAATACTATGATAAAATTCGGTTGCAGGGATCGTTAATGGATATGACTAGAACTATAATACTTTCTAAGCAACCATCCAGAGTTGAAAACGGCTACATTACTTGCCAATTGCCATTATCCGCTATGACATGCTAAGTGTCTTGTTCACAAGGGTTGGGAAAAGTAATTTTTGACTTGGAGAACAATTATGGGAAACTGCTTCACCTTCAAAGCTCTCTGATAAGGGGTTTTCATCGAAACCCGTTATTTCAGGTTCTTCTTCAACAAGGTTAGTGTCTGGAGCAAGATGCCATGAACTGTTAAGTGTTGCCATCTTGGTTGTTCTTGCAAATTTCTGGTTACTAGAGTCAGAAACAAGAAAGAATAGTATCTCTACGTTTCACACCAATTCTCAATCAAGAATAACCTCGTATATTGAAGAATGATCTCAACCGAGACTCAGTATTACAGAATAGCTTAGTCTTCCTAGTTCCCACATAATCATCTTTCCCCCCACTATTTTTTCTGATAGTACACAAGTCCCCCCAAGCTCTGAGCTTCAAAGAGACGAAAGAGCTTTAATAGATGTCTTTTAAGTAAAACCGGACTCTTCCTGACCTGAGCTTTAAATGTCTCTAGGAAAATCTGATCTTTTTTCAAGCTGATTTACAGGTATCTTCAAAGAAACATTCGGTGTGTCTCGTTAAAACCTTCCCGGACAAAAACCTTTTCAGGAAAAAAGCCCGGGGTAGGAAAAAGAGTACACACGCAAAAGAACTTTAATAGACATCTTCAAGAAAACTGAGCTTATATGAGCTGATCATACATGTTTTAACTCCATCATCTTAGTAAATCGAACTTTCTTCTTCTTGCTCCTCTTCTTCTTGCTTCCTTTCTTCTTATTTTTTATATACCTGTTAAAATACAACTTCAACTAGAACAACAACAAAACATCATCACGGATATAAATAGGGATATCAACCATGCTAACATATGAGATAAACTCCAAGGCATATCAATGTACTACCATCAAAAATATAAAATAACCTTTAACTTCACCCTCAACCGATATTCATGGATTTTTGCCAAGACATAATGCTCTGATCAGGGACTTTCGCCTTGCCACTTATCTGAGATCTTGCTCGTCTTTAAGGGCTTTGAGTGCCTTTTACCGAGATCATTCTTGTTTTAAGGACTTTGAGTACCTTCTACCGAGATCATTCTCGTTTTAAGGACTTTGAGTGCCTTTTACCGAGATCTTGCTCGACGTTGATGAACATGGGGTCACAGGTGGATGAACAAAGTGGAGAAGATGGAGTATAGGGATTGATTGTGATTTTAGAATAGAAACCCTTATTGTTGTGTTTTTGATTTTTTAATGTGGTTTTAAATTTACAAAATGGTCCTTAGGGGCAGAAAGGGCAAGAGTTGTGTGAGTGTTGTTGATGTGGATTCATTAAATGAGTTGTCATGTTGGGATTGGGCCACGTAAGGAGTGTAAAAGTTACACTAAACTTATCAATGGCACCAGAGAATTCACCTAAATGTATACATAAATGGATACATACATATATATATATATATATATATATATATATATATATATATATATATATATATATAGTTTCAGAAAAAGGTCGATACTCGAAAATGCATTCCTAGGACTAGACCTAACCTTGCTCCATGGAGACTATACTATTGTCATAATGTTCTGTCAAGATAGCATTCAGGTAATATGCGTAAACAACTTGGTGCACAAGTCCCAAATGGAGCACGCTAACTGCCATCTCCGCGATCCTTTCACACGAGAGTACTTAACATCTGAATATTTAGTTCAATGGAGTGTCAAGATAGCCCTGCTTTCCAGGTCTCCACCAGCACAGTGCAGCTGTACACTGAACCATTGACAGGATCCACGCCTGACTATCCCCAAGGTCTCCGTGGGCCCCACACAGTCCCCTAATATCCTATGAATATGTGTCTATGCTTCCATAATGACAACGACTATGATTAGGTTGGAATGTTGTCCGAAGACAAACAAAGCAGGAACTAAAAGTTCCAAAGCACTGGTATCAATTTAAAAAGAGTTGTTGTCAAGAATTGGGCTTGAATAGACCATTATCCAAAATCATTATTTTCAACATTCATTTGAACACTTAAAATTATTTAAAGCATGCTTAGGCTAAAATTAATTAAATGTAATAGTTAAAATTAACACTTGATATTGAAAATTAAGTACAAACCATAGATTTAAAATTGTCATAAGACTAAGATTTGAAATTCTTTAACTTTCTAATAATTTGGTCTATTCGTTTCATCTCAAAATTCCACGATACTATATGTGACATTAATTTCAACCCCAAGACTTAGCAAAAGATGAATAAGGATAAACCTTAAGGTTGAATTCATAAATTCAATAAATAAGAATTGATACCAACTAATAATAACATTCCAACATCTCCCGAATCTAAGTTCGAAAACAATGCAATTCACACAAGTCCCTAAGCGACTTAACGATTATACTGATAGGCTTACACTTAAAGCCTAATTATAACGAAATCGAAATGGCGCTCAACATCCAAAAATAAGAGTAATGAATATTCTCAAATTCGAACCTTATCCAAAAATTCACAAGGGAACCCGCGTCATAAAAACAAGATAATTACTTGCTAAAAAAAATAATATAGCACATGGAGGTGTGAGCTCCATTTAAAAAAATGTCATCAAAATCAAACACAATTTAAAAGAATACGTATCAAGCTCACGACACCATTTTTAATCCTTATACACAACTTGTATGATTTCATCTCCTCAAACATATCATATACTCATATTATCTATTTCGTCATCTTAAAGCATTATACACATAAATCCCATCCTAATTATAGGCTTCCATAAACATACCTCTCATAATAATAATCAACCTAAAACAATACGCCTCGTAATGCACTTCATTGCCTTTTATTGCTATCCATTTCAAGCCAATCCTATATCATCCTTTATTCCTCATGATACTTTGTCATGTTTGATTATCTCAACTTAAGTTTAAAGAATCTTTCTTACCCATCATCCCAAAACATTCTCAAACTTAAGGTCCTTCTAAAATATTTGACATAATAAAATCAAATTTATATCATATATCCATGAATCCTCAATCATTGTCTAAAGTCATACCTAATCTTATCCAAGTGGTGTCCTTAACATCGAATCGACACTCAACGTTTAGTTTACATCATAAATCATCATAAATCGAAGTATTATAAACATCTCATATCATATTCAAACTTAGCTCCTCATTTAATAAATATTTTGAATCCTCTCGATAACTCCTACATCCACAAAATTCATTCTTCCATGATTACATGAACTTAACCATATTACAGAGCTATCATAATTAATCAATCCAGATTTTTGCCTAAGTTTGCCATTAAGTAGCGCTTGTTTAATACCATACTAGAACACAATTACCTCCATAGGTTGAAAAAGGATATCATCAATCAAAGGCATAAATCAACTTAAACATGCATTTTGGCCATCACAGAGCAATCTTGAAAGAGGCAAATATACACATCATATAAAGCACATTAAGGAATCCAACAATTATAATCAAGCAATGCATAACAATTATCCCGATATAATTTTCTGAGCATACATACTACAACCCGCATTAAAACTCATACTACATCTAGAGTATTATCTTTCCCCACCTGACATGACGTTTCATGTTCCTTTGGCGCTTCAGGTAACTCTTGTCAGCTCCAGGAATGCATCACATGAATGAAAATTCTCCATCAACACAAACAACAACAAGCAGGACCAAAATCAGTACAATAATCACCAAATAATTAATTTGAACTACTGATTTTCAGATTTAAAATAAAACAAATTTAGAATAGAATTAGAGCATAAATCAAGAACTTCGGGTTCAAGTAGTTTGAAAGATATGCACAATGAAGGGTGATGAGAGGGTGGAATCAACTCACCACTGAAAGAGGAAGAGAATGGTGGTGGTGGCAGCAGCTCCGGCGCGACATCTGCGGCGACAGACTGCGGCGGTGGTCAAAACCAATGTTCACCGATCTCGAAATTTCTTGAGGGGTTTTGTATAGAAGGATGGGAGGAACAAAGTTATGGTTTTTGTTTGGTGAAAGGTGGCCGAACGGTGGCCAGAAAACTCCCGAATAGTGGCGGTGGTGGCAGAGCAACGATGGCCAAAAGAAAAAAGTAAATAGTGGAGAAGAAAGAGCATGATGAGAGGAGTCCGGATATGGTCTCCTTTTTGACAAACGACGCCGGAAACCACTGTGGGTGGTGGTGGAAATAGCAACGCGACGGGGTGCATTTCATACGGCGGCACCATGGCGATCTTCTCCTCCCTGTGTTGAGCGGTGGCGACCGGCGAGCTTCCAGGTGGTGCAGACGGCGGCGCGTTCTGGTCCAGCAAGAGGAAAGGAGAAGAAATAGAGTTTGGGAGAGAGAAGAAGATGTTCTCTGATGAAGAAGAAAGAAATGGAGTGATATAACATAAAAGAAAAAGAAATAAAAGGAAATGGCGTTGGAAACGTGGAGGTGAGCAGAGCCAAGGAAAAAAAAACTACATAAAAAGATCTCCTTTATTTTTTTGGTGTTAGAAATTTCTTTTACGGATTACGAAAATAAATTTTTTTTTTTGACCAAAATAATTTTAGATTGTATTTTTTAAAACAAAAAATAATAACATAATATTATTATCTAACAAACATACACATCCTGTAACAATAAAATGTTAACACACTCAGTAAAATATAGTTTAATAAACAAATAAAAATCAAATAAATTAAATCATATAAAAATAAATATATATTTGACCAATTAATAAACATCATTAATTATATATATATATATATATATATATATATATATATATATATATGTAATTTTCGGGATGTTACATCTCTTATCATCTTTAATAATTAAGGACAGAAAAGTAGCACTGTCAAAAATAGTTTTGTAACATACTAGACCTTAAAGGGGCCACATCTGATTTCACATCTTATATTATTCTATGTGTCTTTCACATATTCAACAATGATCATACGCGATTACACATGCAATATGACATTAGGAAGCTTAATGTCACGCTAGCCTAGGAAATTCTAAGAGTGCTATTATTTTCATAAAGTTGCATCGTAACTTCATCACAATATTTCATACTATCACTACTAGAAATTCATGGATTACTTGCGGATTTTTTTCGAAGGAAATTCCTGCAAATTTTGCTGCAATTTGTCTAGAAAAAGGTTTTTTTTCCTATAGATTTAAATTTACAGGATATTTTGTAGGAAATTTTGACATTTCCTGCGAATTTTCTTGCGGATTTAAATTTTTCGTAAGAAAATCTGCAGAAAAATTTACCCACGAATGTATTACCTATAGGTGAAATTCTTAGGAAAATCCGCATGAAACCTGATTCCTGCGAATATTTGAGCAAAATCTGCAGGTAATAAGAATTTCTAGTAGTGACTTTAACTCCATCAATATCACATGTGTTCCGATGGGAACAATAGAATATGAATACAATTAGTTGAATCTATGTAGTAGCTAGTCTATATCCATCGTCTTTACTTCATATGGCTCTTCCTCCCTTTATAGCCTCTCGGAGGACCTGGGGAGTGTGAAGTCGTTAAGCCTACTTGGCCTCGTCGAGTCATTCAGTGAATCGCGGGAAGGGATCCTCTGGCATGTGAGACGTTACTTCTTTCGAGGGGTATGCTCCTTCTAGAACCTCCCACCGTCACATGTTCCTCTCCATCGTTGTTCATCACTTGTATCCTCGCGGGTATACGCCAAGGGGAATCATCTCGGGAATGTTTCTTCTCGGGCTTATCGAGATGTTCCCTGGATCTCGGGAATAATGGGCTTCATTAGGCCGTTTGTAGGTGATTGGGCTTGTGCCCAAATCTGGTAGGAACAGGAGTCCCCCTAGTCTTGAACCGTGTACAGTGAAAAGACTTAATGGGCTTGAGAATGTTCCTTTATTTGTTGAGTTCGGAATTATTGGCTTTGTTCCTCGATCCGCGTGTCTTTGAAACGTTTATCTTCACGATCCGAGCAGAACAATAAATTCCGGTAATGGTGGAGATTATGGGGTGGTCCCATTGGGTTTTAGGGCTTTTAACCCAACTCGGGTCCGGCTTCAATCTCATTTTCTTTTTAGGGCTTTGGTCCGACTTTAAATTTTGATTTCGGACTTGAGTCCATTAAGTGTGAGGATGTTTGGTTCGACGAGGCCTTTCATTTTAGGGCATTGGCCTGACTTCATTTTT
Organism: Sophora flavescens; assembly: GCA_030762895.1. Taxonomy (NCBI): domain Eukaryota; kingdom Viridiplantae; phylum Streptophyta; class Magnoliopsida; order Fabales; family Fabaceae; genus Sophora; species Sophora flavescens. The sequence continues at coordinate 51,413,560 of CM061067.1, read as the reverse complement.
GTTTTTGGACTTGAGTCCATTTTTGTGCGAGGAAGCTTGGTTCGACTCGGCTTTGATTTCGGACTTGAGTCCATTTTGGTGCGAGGAAGCTTCATTCAACTCGGCTTTGATTTCGGACTTAAGTCCATTAAGTACGAGGAAACTTGGTTCAACTCGACTTTTTCATTTTAGGGCGTTGGCCCAACTTCATTTTCATTTCGAACTTGAGTCCATTAAGTGCGAGGAAACTTGGTTCAACTCGACTTTTTCATTTTAGGGGTTGGCCTGACTTCATTTTTGTTTTTGGACTTGAGTCCGTTTTGGTGTGAGGAAGCTTGGTTCGACTCGGCTTTGATTTCGGACTTGAATCCATTTTGGTGCTAGGAAGCTTGGTTCAACTCCGCTTTGATTTCGGACTTGAGTCCATTAAGTGCGAGGAAACTTGGTTCAACTCGGCTTTTTCATTTTAGGGCGTTGGCCGGACTTCATTTTCATTTCGGACTTGAGTCCATTTTAGTGTGGGGAAACTTGGTTCGACTCGGCTTTGATTTCAGACTTGAGTCCATTTTGGTGCGAGGAAGCTTGGTTCAACTCGGCTTTGATTTCGAACTTGAGTCCTTTAAGTGCGAGGAAGCTTAAGTGTGAGGAAACTTGGTTCAACTCGACTTTTTCATTTTAAGGCGTTGGCCCGACTTCATTTTCATTTCGGACTTGAGTACATTAAGTGCGAGGAAACTTGGTTCAACTCGGCTTTTTCATTTTAGGGCGTTGACCCGACATCATTTTTGTTTTCGGACTTGAGTCCATTTTGGTACGAGGAACTTTGGCTCTACTCGGCTTTTGTTTTTAGGGCTTTAGCCCGGCTTCTAGTTTTCCCAATGGATATTGCAAGATATGTATTAGTGAGTGGCAGGGAAATGAACATAATAATAAGGGACAAGATGATGAGTAGTACCATGATGTAATATCAATGTCCAAGATAATGAGTACTAAAATTGCCATAATGGAGAGTAAATGATGGTCAATATTGTGCCAATTAATCAATGTCCATTTGCTTTTAATTCATTAGCCACTAATTAAATATTTGCATATATCAAATGAGATAATCCAGGAAGTGCACTATAACCCAATGATCATGGCAGCATTAAAAAATTACCAAATGTGATGGTGGCTTCAAAGTTGTCATAAGGCCCCTCATTATGCAAGTAGCATTGCGCTAAGTATGCTTGATCGGTGATAGTTTAGCAACCGATATTTTGTCTCATATCTCATGATTGTATAAACCAAACTAAATCAAAAATATAATTGTAAACCTGGTGAGCTATAATTACTGCGGTTCTATTACCTTGTTAATCACTGTTCCTGCCAAGATCCGACTTACCGGAATCGAGATGGAGAACGTTTAATCGAGAGTGAAGAACAGGGGTTGTTTTAGATTATGGCTTGACAGAATATTGTATTCCGGTCCTACGTATCCCAATGGGAATCAAAGCCAGACGTAGTTCTAGGTTCAACCCTTGGCCATACGGTGATCTCAATCCCTTAATTTTGTATCCGATGAATACCAGCGAGCAAGGACTCTTCAATAGTCTCTTGGTCAAGTTGGTTCCTCTAATACGCTTAAGGGAGATTCACCTAGCTCTGTTCAAAAGTGAGTCTCTCTCTTGGGTTATCCTCTTTTTATAATAGGATCCTCATATCTTTAAGAGATATGGATTTATCTTCTTTTATCTCTTAAATCTTCTTTGAGATATGATTTCCTTAATTTGAGGGATTTATCTCTTCTAACCGGATAAGGTTATTTGAGATAATATCAATATCATTAAAGATAATATCTTATCTTTCCCACCTTAATTTGAGGGATTTATCTCTTCTAACCGGATAAGGTTATTTGAGATAATATCAGGATCATTAAAGATAATATCAATATCTTATCATTCCCACCTTTATTGGATCGGGTATCCAAGCTCGGTGGCCGGGTTTTACTCCTCGGCCAGTACATAAGCCCCCAAGCTTTAAGCTCAACAGAGCGTAGGAGTTTTCACGACAGGAGCCGAGCTTGGCTTTTAAAATTATCTGAGTTCAGGATTTATTGAGTAAGACTTATCCCTTTTTGCCATAGTTCGATGGCCAATATTCATACATTGGCTAACATTCGAGTTTAGCGGCTTTGGAAAGTGGGCCTAACAATTCTTTCTTTTGATTTCCCGGTGGCCGAGCTTGATACCTCGACCTCAATTGATTTCTTGGTACGTTCGGTGCCCGACCTTGTGGTACCTTGGCCCATACACAAGCCCCCCAAACTATGAGCTTTGAAGAGCGCAAAAGCTTTATGAAAGAATCCGAGCTTGTCCTTAGTGTCGATAAAGTCCATCATTTTCATAGATCCTCTTACTTCGACTAATCAAGCTTGGTGACCGAGTTTCACATCTCGGGAAGTACTCGATTTTAGTGGTCGAGCTTCACATCTCGTCCAGTAACATGTTCTGAACAGAAGATACTTCAATCATACCTTTGTTAAGACAAGTTTAGAAGCTGGTAGTTGAGATTCAACTTATCAATGATCCAGGCTCGAACCGATCTTTTGAAAAGTCAAGATCAAACTCGGTCATTAGGAATTTACCTCAGGCTTGTATTTCAACTGGAATTTTTGATGCTTTCAAGATGCTTATCTTGAGAATTTGAACTTGACTCACCTTTTTCCGAATGTAGCTCGGTCTTTGAAGCTTTTGAGAGCTCTTAACATTTTCTTCGAGTAGCTCTTAACCCTTTCATTTGGTGGATTTTGAAATACCCACTAACTTGAAACTTGACCTTGAATGTCATTATTTTTACCGATCTTGAAGGTGTGTCTCAGAGTAAACTTTCCTAATATCTTTTCCAATTTGTATGAGAAAATAGTTTTCGTACAAGTTCTTCATAATAACAATCGAGCTGTAGGCTAAGAGATATCCTTTCTCTGTAATTTCCGAGAATATCCTTCCTTTATCCCCATAACTCCCCCAAGCTCCGAGCTTGAAATAAGCGAAAGAGCTTAAATGTCAACCCGCATATCTTAACACGCTTTTTGGTGCCGAGGACTTTGGACTATGATTCGTGGGAGCATTGCTCGGAAGTCTGTTTTTTGTAGAACCAAGTCTTTCTTGGGTTATCGACTTACTTGACCGACCACTGCTCGGATTTTTGTGCGGAGCCAAGTCTTACTTGGGATTCCGGCTTATTTGGTCGAACACTACCAGGATTTCCTTCAAATCTTGGGTCTTTAACATGAATGATCTGTTGTGGACATTATCTTGGTTCGAAGGTGTTGTGCTCGACCTAGGATTTTTAGTGCGAGGGAGGAACTCAACCTCGACTTTTTTCACTGCGTAATGCGAGGGAGCATAGCTCGACCTCGACTTTTTGGTGAGAGGGAGCAATGCTCGACCTCAGTTTTTTGGGCTTCTTCCCATTGGTCTTGGCTAGACAATTTTAACTCGGGCCCTTTAGTGGATTCTCAAGTTATTAAGCCAGCATATACTCGGCTTTTACTAGAATAGGGCCCTGACGCGAGCATGAAAGCCGCGGATGCTTATGCTCTCCGAGTCTCCTCCATTATCCGTTTTTCGAGCCATGGGCTTTCTAATAATGTGAAGAAGATGAAAAGCATGAAGGTTGAAGCTGACCGAACTTTGCGTACTAGGGATGAGCTTGGAAAAGCCGTGGCAAAGTGTGAAGAGCAAGCTCGGTTAATTGGGTAATTGGAAACTCGAAATGTCGAGCTTGAGAAGACCAACTCCTCTCCTCAATCTGAGCTCTCTAAAATGAAAGGATTGACTTTCAGTGGTCTGCCAAGGATTTAAAGCTTTCCCTTGACAATCTTCAGCAGGTTCTTGCTACTGAGAAAAAGGTTAATTGCAAGCTTTAGTTCGAGTTGAAGTAAGCTAAAGCCCAGATTATAAGGGAACGTGTTTCTGGGTTCTCGCGTGCTATAAAACAAATCCAGCACTTTCTTCCTGATTCTGATCTTTCTAGAGTTGGTGTGGACAAGGATTTTAATAAGGATGGCATTATGGTTCCTTTGTCCGGGCTCGATGATGAGGAATAGGAGAATAATGAAGAGCAGGTTGTGGGAGAGGAGGAGAACAGAGGAACTGAAGTGGTCGTGCCCGAGCCATCCTCGGTTGCTCTTCCACAAGTCGAAGACACTATTGGTTCCATCCTTGATGGGGTCTCTGATTATGGGAGTGCCCATGAGTAACTTTGCAAATTTTTAAGATATTTTGTACTATTGGCTATGCCCTATGTACTTTTACTTTATGAATGATAAAGACTTCATACTTATGGTATTTAACCCAGCATTTGGATTTACTCGGTTAACTTTCCTGAGTTTTCACTCGCCTTTTATGCTTGGCATTTTAATTTGGCCTCATGAGCTTTTTGAGCTCGGCCCCATCGTAGTTAACTATTTCATGTTTTTCTTGCTTACCTTTTTAGGTTCGGCCTTTCGATTTTAGCTTGGTCGGCGACTTCGGTCAGGCATTTTGACTTAAGCTCGGTCGATTTTAGCTCGATCAACCTTTTTAGGTTCTTTGTTTACCTTTTTATGTCTAGCATTTTTACTTTAGCTCGGTCGATTTTAGCGCTGTCAACCTCTCTAGGATTTTTGCCTTTTTAGGTTCGACATTTCGACATTGAGCTCGGTCAATTTTCAGCTCAGTCAACCTCTTAGGACTTTTGCCTTTTTAGGTACGGCATTTCGACTTTGAGCTCAGTCGATTTTCAGCTCAGTCAACCTTTTTAGGCTTTTGCCTTTTTAGGTTTGGTGTTTCGACAACAGCTCGGTCGATTTTATCTCGATCAACCTTTTTAGGTTCTTTGTTTACCTTTTTAGGTCCAGCATTTCGACTTTGAGCTCGGTCGATTTTAGCGCGGTCAACCTCTTTAGGACTTTTTCCTTTTTAGGTCCGGCATTTCGACTTTGAGCTCGGTCGATTTTCAGCTCAGTCAACCTCTTTAGGACTTTTGCCTTTTTAGGTCCGACATTTGGACTTTGAGCTCGGTCGATTTTCAGCTCAGTCAACCTTTTTAGGCTTTTTGCCTTTTTAGGTTCGGCGTTTCGACAACAGCTCGATCGATTTTAGTTCGATCAACCTCTTTAGGTTCTTCGTTTACCTTTTTAGGTCCGACATTTCGACTTTAGCTCGGTCAACCTTTTTAGGCTTTTTATTTTTGCTGAGTTAGTATGGTGTTTGAGTGTCGAGCTGTTGGAACTTTATTTTCCAAGGGAGATGGTCTCCCCCACACTATTCCATTTAAATGGAGCTTGAGCTCGATCTCTATGATTTTTATAGAGGGAGTCTAACTCGGCCTCTATGGTTTTAATTTGAGGAGCTTCGACTCGTCTTCCTCTTAGTCAAATTTTAAGAGGGAATTTTGGCTCGACCTCGATATTTTTTTCGGGAGTCGGAGCTGAACTGTGAGTTTTTAAAGGAGCAAAGCTTGACCTGTGAGCTTTGAGGAAGCTGAAGCTCGACCTTGTGGAAAGGGAAGAACGGAGCTTCGACCTGTTATTTTCAAGGGAGCCGGAGCTCGACCTGTTGTCTTCATTTATCTTTAAGCATAGTAGACAAAATACTCATCTCAAAGGACATGCTGTATTATTTGATCATGCTCCTTGGTGCTCATAAAGTGCACAAATATTTCCAATGCATCAATTACCAAATTCTTTGGTGTTATGCATGAAACATTATTGACCATGATTTATCAAGCTATGTACCTGGGAATAGGAAGTGCTCAACGTAGAAATTTAAGCACGATTTATAAGCTTTAGTCCTTGTTTAAATGCAAAGAAACTTCCAGGCATTGAGATGATAGTCAATTCAAATTTCTTAGTAGCAATGAAAGAAGGCAAGAAATGAACAAGTAATTAAGCACATGGCCATCACTATGACAATTGGAAGAGAGGTCAATTATAGAAATCTTCACAAAATTCCAGTAGAGTTTGACCTTTTTTCTACTTGCTATAAATAATCTTGCTAATAAGCTATAAGGTTTTTTCAATCAGATTTTACCTTTTTCCAAAGTAAACCATTTCTCATTCATTTGGTTTTTGAGGTTGGAGCGGTGTACGTCATCTACCCATGCATTTTTCCATTTTTGCCTTTAACATATTGTTCAAGGATATATGGCATAAATATGGCTCCTCTAATATCATTAAAGTGTAAGAAACTTCCTTAAGGCAATTCCAAAATCTTCGTTTTTAGCATACTATCATTCCAATAGCTTAGGTACTTTGTTAAATATGACCTATTGATTATTGGTTTTATGCCACACCTATGTTCCATCATCTAATTATGCATTAATCAAGAGAGGAAGATAGAGAACAATATCACACCTGGACCTTGAGATGTCACCTTTGGGAACCTTTATAGAAAGAACTTTCACTTTTCTTTTCCCGTGATCTACTCATTCCTTCCTGGGCTAAGACTATGGATGGTGTCATCAGTCTCTGACATTCCTCCAACACCTCCCATTTAATGGACTTTTCCATTTTGTAAAATTGATAAACTCGATTTCGGACAAACTTGACCATGGAATGTCGAGTACGTAGAAGCTCGGCCATTATAGACTTGATGAACTCAGACTTGGTCTCTCCTTGTTAGCCCGAGAACGACAAACTCGACCACTAAGGTCTTCTCCACTACTTTGATTGATTTCATCGTGAATTCAAACTGACCAATCACGTCAAATCAATGAATTATAGTTAGTGGGAACCAATTTTTCAATGCTAGTCAAGAATCTAATAGTTATACTACTAGATGACAATAATTATTCTAATAATATCAATAAGAAAAATGAATTTTTCTTCCCCTAGAGTTTTGTCGAACACTTGGTGTCCTCTAATATGCATCTACCCAATCAATTGTAGCCTACACTCTCTGTCAATGGCAGCAGTGAGCATTTGGTCGAGCAGGGCTGTGCTCAAATTTTGTGACTCTAGGAGTGGTATTACCCGAACATCACTTTGCTCAAATATGTAAATAATATGATATGATTCTACATAACATAACATCAAAGGTGTGGAGCAAAACATATCAAATCATATTAGATTTAAACTAGATTTAAAGAACAATATCACCTGAGCATTTCACGGCCTCTGATTTAGGCATTCCCTCAAGCTACTATGACCGAGCTCTCCTAGATTGAGCTGTGCTGTGATGGCCGAGCCCTCTAAGATACCTTCTTCTGCTCCGAGGCTGAGCTGTGGTGGCCGAGCTCTCTAAGACATCTTCTTCAGCTCTCCGAGGCCGAGCTCTCTAAGATACCTTCTTCTGCTCTGAGGCCGAGTTGTTGTGGCCGAGCACTCTAAGACATTTTCTTCAGCTCTCCGAGGCCGAGCTATGGTGGCCGAGCTCTCTAAGATACCTTCTTCCCTCTGAGGCCGAGCTGTTGTGGTCGAGCTCTCTAAGATACCTTATTCTGCTCTCCGAGGCCGAGTAGTGGTGGCCGAGCTCTCTAAGACATCTTCTTCAGCTATCTGAGGCCGAGCTGTGGTGGCGGAGCTCTTTAAGATATCTTCTTCAGCTATCTGAGGCCGAGCTGTGGTGGTCGATCTCTCTAATACATCTTCTTCAGCTCTCATAAGCCGAGCTGTGTAGGCCGAGTTCTCTAAGACATCTTCTTCCCTCTAAGGCCGAGCTGTTGTGGAAACTCAAGAAGTGTGATGCCCAAAATCCGAATCACAACCAACTCCGGAGGAAGGCATCATTACAACAAAGTGTGCCTTCGATGCCGACAACATTGTATTTACTGGAGAAGGTAGATCATCGAGTATGGCGTTGGGCGGTTCACACGGAGAATGATATTTAGAGGTGCGGCTGGGCAAAGTTCCACCTCGGCCCCACGGTGGGCGCCAAATGTTCCTGCCAAGATCCGACTTACCGGAATCGAGACGGAGAACGTTTAATCGAGAGTGAAGAACAGGGGTTGTTTTAGATTATGGCTTACCAGAATATTGTATTCTGGTCCTACGTATCCCAATGGGAATCAAATCCAGACGTAGTTCTAGGTTCAACCCTTGGTCATACGGTGATCTCAATCCCTTAATTTTGTATCCGATGAATACCAGCGAGCAATGACTCTTCAATAGTCTCTTGGTCAAGCTAGTTCCTCTAATACGCTTAAGGGAGATTCACCTAGCTCTATTCAAAAGTGAGTCTCTCTCTTGGGTTCTCCTCTTTTTATAATAGGATCCCTATATCTTTAAGAGATCTGGATTTATCTCCTTTTATCTCTTAAATCTTCTTTGATATATGATTTCCTTAATTTGAGGGATTTATCTCTTCTAACCGGATAAGGTTATTTGACATAATATCAGGATCATTAAAGATAATATCTTATCTTTCCCATCTTAATTTGAGGGATTTATCTCTTCTAACCGGATAAGGTTATTTGAGATAATATCAAGATCATTAGATAATATCAATATCTTATCCTTCCCACCTTTATTGGATCGGGCATCCAAGCTCGGTGGCCGGGTTTTACTCCTCGGCCAGTACAATCACAATTTATCATATGTTTCAAAGGCTATTGCATATGGATCAAAGAAAAGGTAGTGTGACATTGAGTTCACCTTGATCAACATAAAAAGACCCCACTGGTATAACATTTATATCTTCTAGTTCACTAAGCAAGCGTTTAACATATAAATATTTATATAACAGCTAGAATTATTCATGGTTTGAACTGATTTCCCATCAAGCGTGATCCCAAACCATAAAGTTCAATCATTTTGAAAATTTGTTCAGAGGTAACATAGATATACAGATCAAGTGCAAAGTAAATTGGGTGCTTTGGATTCAATGAGTGATTTAGGCTAAGAAATTTCATATTCTTCCAAGCATTTAAGTAATGGTGTCTAAATTTCACATTCTTTTTCAGCCAGTGCTTGGAGACTTCATTAATACACTTCACACCAAAATTACGCAAATAAAGAGGAGGGAAAAAGAACAATATCACCCAGAGATTTTGTCGAACACCTTCCAAGAATTTAATGGAGTTATCTGCTTATTGTGTATCTAAATTGTGCCCCATTCTCCTTCCTTCTAACAGTAGGAAGGCGGAAGAGGTGTGACATCCTTCAGAGATCCTTGTTCCTTGCAAGATTGGTATGTGAGTCCATACTAGCAAATATACCATTTCAAATAAATTGGAAATGAAGTGGTAATAACAATTTTGCCATCTCAACAATGTAGAACACATAAATATTCAGCTTGATTACAGAAATTCTGCATGGAGTCTTTTCTTATTAAATAAGCTCCCGTTATTGAAATGTCGTCCTATTTATCTGACTTCCTCTTTTCCAACTAAGCTCTTGTTAAAATTTATTTGTAGATACAATTATCCATTCGTTAATACAATCTCATGAACAAACTCTAATTATTTCCTTATTTGCATTTTTGCCACCGAACAGTAGGTAATTGTGTGCCGATGAGTAAAACTCGGTCACCGAGCTTGGATACCCGACCCAATGAAGGTGGGAAGGATAAGATATTGATATTATCTTTAATAATCTTGTATTATCTCAAATAACTTTATCTGGTTAGGAGATCATTTTAAGATATTAATATTACCTTTAAAAATCCTGATATTATCTCAAATAACCTTATCCGGTTAGAAGAGATAATATCCCTTAAATTAAGGAAATCACATCTCAAAGAAGATTTAAGAGATAAAAGGAGATAAATCCAGATCTCTTAAAGATATGGGGATCCTATTATAAAAAGAGGAGAACCTAAAAGAGAGACTCACTTTTCACCAACCCAGGTGACTCTCCCTTAATCGTATTAGAGAAACTAGCTCGACCAAGAGACTATTGAAGAGTCCTTGCTCGTTGGTATTCATCAGATACAAGATTAGGGGATTGAGATCACTATATGACCAAGGGTGAACCGAGAACTACGTCTGGCTTTGATTCCCATTGGGATACGTAGGACCGGAATACAATATTCTGTCAAGCCATAATCTAAAACAACCCATGTGTTCACTCTAGGTTTGACGTTCTACGGCGATATTCCAGCAAGTCGGATCTCGGCAGGAACATTTGGCGCCCACCGTGGGGCCGAGGAAAAACTTTCACCGGTTCCATAAGAAAGCTTGATGGTGACTACACGGAATGGACCGAGGGGAAGGGCTAACAGCACGAACCATGTATATCATGAAGCTTCGAACACGAGCCAGAACCATGACAATCCCCCGCCCCCTCCCATCAATGAAGATAACCCTCGACTAGGAGAGGTTATGGCACAATTAAGGCAGCTGAGTGAGGAAAACGAGGAGTTATGTGCTCAGAATCAAAGGCTGCTAAGAGCTCGAAAAAGAGAAAGATCAGTGATGCCTTCCGAGGAAGAGCAATCCTCACACGGGGGTAGCCAAAAGGATCCATCGTACGTACCTTCTCCTCATTATACGAGCCGACCGTCCAAGACCAAACCTTACCCAAAGGATTCAGAAGTTAAGTCTCGTGCAGAAAGGACTATCCAAAAAGAAAGGGTAACAAACCGATGACCGAGGTTGTCGTTCACGGATGACATCGATGAGGTAATCATGCCTAGAACTCTGTCTACATACCATCATGGGTGGTTTGAAGCCGGGACCATTCTTTGAGTATTTATCTCGAAAACCACCGAGATATTTTGAAGAGTTGCAGGAAAAAGCCACTGGTTTCATGAACTCGGAAGAGATGGTAGAATCCAAAAGGAGAGAAATAGGTTTTGAAGACAAGAGCTCGGTTCCAAGCAAAGAAATAGATAGGGGGACTAATCCATAAAGGGCCCTAAAGGCCAATGAAAGAGGATTCTCGGAGAGGCAACCCAGGTACCAGTCCTATACACCGCTAAACATATCTCGGGCAACCGTTCTCTAGGAGGTATGCAAAGTCGAGTTACTCACTTTACCTCGACCGTCTAAAACTGCGGCCAACGCAGACAGAAGTAAAGAGTGCAAATGGCATCAAAACTATGGTCACTCCACTGAAGACTGTAGAACAGCCCAGGAAAAAATTGAGGACTTGATACAGGCAGGTCGTTCGCCAAGATGATAATGGAGGCGGGCGACCTGGTCCACGACAAAGGAGGCACTGTTATGACAATCGTAACCGAGATGAAAACCTGCAAGGGAATAATCAGAATGGAGATCGGGTAAACAATCAGAGGACTCCTGATGGAGAAACAGAGGGAGGAGTCAGAGGGGTCATCAATACAATCTCAGGAGGATTTGCAGGTGGAGGAGCAATGAGTTCAGCTCAGCGATGTCATGTAAAAGCCATCCGATCTGTAAACACGGTGTCTGGAAAACCTACAAGGATGAGACCTCCAATAACTTTCTCAGACGATGATTTCCAAGGGCTGGATCCAAATCAAGATGACCTAATGGTGATAATGGTCGAATTAGACAACTTCTCGGTCAAATGAACACTTGTTGATCAGGGAAGCTCGGCTGATATTTTATTCCTGGTGACCTCCAAGAAACTTGGAATTCCAGAAAAGCTGATAAAAGAGCAAGAAGACAAGCTATGAGGGTTCACCAGAGAGCAAGTAAAAACCCGAGGTTATATAGACCTCTTAACAGCATTTGGAGAGGGAAAACTCTCCTGGACCGTATCAGTCAGGTATGTTATTATGGATGCCAGCATGTCATACAACATCCTTATTGGAAGACCGACATTGAATGAACTTGGAGCGATTGTCTCTACCCCACACCTCACAATGAAATTCCCTGCCGAGTCTAGAGATATAGTTGTTGTCCGAGCTGACCAAAGGATGGCCAGGCAATGCTATGTGGATAGTCTGAAGCTTACCCGAAACCAGAACATCGCAAAGGATGTCGAAGATGATAAATCGTAAGTGATAAGCTCGGTCAGTTCGGTTACCTCAACAAGCTCGGTCAGCATGTTTGAACTAGACCCAAGGATGGAGATGTATGAGTCCAGAGCCGAGCCAACAGAGTCTTTAGAGAAGTTCCAATTGGGAGCCCGAGCTGAACAGTGCACCAAGGTCGGCAGTCAGCTCGATCCCTCGCTCAAACAACAGATTCAAGCAGTTTTAAAAAAGAATACCGATTTGTTTACTTGGAAGACATCGGATATGCCTGGCATAGACCCAAATTTTTTGTTCCATAAGCTATCTATATGTCCTGAAGCCAAGCCTGTAGCTCAGAGAAAAAGAAAACTTGGCGAAGAAAGGCGTCAAGCAGTAGCCGAGGAGACTGCCAAACTGGTCAAAGCAAATTTCATCAGAGAGGTGAAGTACACTACTTGGCTAGCCAACGTGGTGTTAGTTAGAAAGGCCAATGGTAAGTGGAGAATGTGCACAAACTACACCGATCTCAACAAAGCATGTCCAAAGGATTCTTATCCTCTTCCCAACATTGACGGACTGGTAGACGGAGCCTTAGGGTACAAAGTTTTGTCCTTCTTGGACGCGTATTCAGGTTATAACCAGATCATGATGTATCCACCCGATGAAGAAAAAAATGGCATTTATGACTGATGGGGCAAACTACTGCTACCGAGTAATGCCTTTCAATTTAAAAAATGCTGGTGCAACATATCAAAGGCTTATGGGCAAAGTCTTTGTCAACCAGATCAGAAAGAACCTTGAAGTATATGTTGACGATATGGTGGTAAAGTCCAATGACCTAAGGCAACACTCAGCCGACCTTGAAGAAATTTTCAGTCAACTTAGAAAGTACAACATGAGGTTAAATCCAGAAAAATGCTCTTTTGGTGTACAAGGAGGAAAGTTCTTATGATATATGCTAACACAGAGGAATTGAAGCTAATCCTGATAAGTGCAAAACTGTCATGGAAATGCAGAGCCCTCAGAATGTGAAAGAAATTCAGAGGTTAGTTGGCCGATTAGCTTCTCTATCCCGCTTTCTCCCAAAGTCCGCAGAAAAAGCAAGACCCTTCTTCCAGCTCTTGAAAAAACCAAAAGATTTCACCTGGACCGAAGTGCGTGAGAAAGCCTTTGAAGATCTGAAACTCTTTCTAGCCTCTCCCCCGATCCTCACTCGGCCTCAGCTCAACAAAGATCTATACTTGTATCTATCTGTCAATGATGATGCAATCAGTGCAGTAATCATCCAGGAAGAAGAAGAACAATAGATGCCGGTGTATTATGTGAGTAGAATTCTGAAAGATGTAGAAACACGGTATCAAGTAATTGAAAAACTAGTTGATAGTGTGATTTCGCATCATAATCCCTGTACATTTTTGCATGCATTCTTCATATAGTTTAGGCATAATTGATTTTATTTTATTAGTTTTTACCTTAGATCGGGTGAGGCGGTTTCTTGGTGTTGTTTTGCAGGAATTCAAGGAAAAATACTCACGAATAACCATGATGGAGCTTGGATGAAGACAGAGCCTGAAAAGTGAAGAAAATGACCCAAGCAGAGCCCATCACGGCCTGGCCGTGATGCCCATCACGGCCGTGATCGAGCAATAATTGAGAAGAAAGAAGGCAAAAGTCAGAATCTATCACGGCCTAGCCGTCATACCCATCACGGCCGTGACATGATAATGGAGCCAGACCCCCCTCTTGGCAGAATCTGTCACGGCCAAGCCGTGAGGCCCATCACGGCTGTGATAGATCATTTGGTGAAGGCCGAAGCTATCACGGCCTGCCCGTGATAAGCATCACGGCCGTGATGCTCCAATATTTGAAAGCGCGCCAAGGCAGAAAGCGTCACGACCAGGCCGTGGCCGCGATGGCCATCACGGCCGTGACGCGAATCCTGATCTATAAAGGAGCACGAGCAGAACGGAAGAAAAACAGTTTTTGAACCCTAAAATACTCTCTCTGAAACAGGGGCAGTGGCACAAGGATTCCATGGAGTTTTTCCTCCCTCTCATCTATATTTCTTTTGTTGTAGCTATGATCATGAGTAGCTAAACCTCCATTGTTGGGGTTAGGTGTAGCTATCTATGAATTATCATGTATCTGACTTGATCTTGTAATATAGTTTTTACTTCTTTATTGAGTGATTGATTTTGTGTTTAATGCTTGTTGTGGCTAGCACCCCCATGACTTGATTAGTGTTTTGATATGCAATTGGAAAATTCGTATTAGAACCGGAACTGAAATTAATTACCTAGTAAACCTTGTATCTAGGAATGGAACTAGGTTTATTAGCAATCGCGTAATCCCTAATCTTAATGCAATTCCATTAATCTAGGCCACCTAAGGAATTAGGGTCTATTAGTGGATTTAGGCTCTTGTCATCCGAGGAATCGGGGCTTGAGTAATTTAGTGGATTGATTGTCATACTTGAAGTAGAAACTGTTTATGAGTCATGTCATTGCATGGGTATGAAGTTTAGTGAACCTAATCCCAACATATTTCATATATTTGAAGAATTCCTTTAACTGCCTTCCAAGTGTTCGACAAAAATTCTCAAATAACTTTTCTCTTTATTTTGCTTGTTCTAGGTTTAAATCTTATTTGGGCTTGGTATTTACTATCGAGCTCCCTTCAATCCAAATATCCGCTTAGATAGTAATTGATTCGGTATGTGTTAGTACTTGTCACAGTCCTCGTGGGAACGATAAACGATCTCACCCCCGCATTACTTGCACGATTAGGTATACTTGCCTAGATTCGTCCAACAAGTTTTTGGCGCTGTTGCCGGGGATTGTGTTTCAATATTAGCATACCCATTTCGGTTACTAATTTAAGCAAAAGCAACAAATTTTTTTTTTGTGGTGATCTGTTTTCTGTGTTTTGGTTTGCTGTCATATTTTTCTGGTATAATTGTTGTTTGTGTGCTGACTTTTACTGCTAACACTATTGTTTGTTAGACTGTTTGTGTATGCGAGGTACTATCCCAGCTGACCAACTCCTCCATGATCCTGAGATTGAAAGAACAGCTAGGAAGAATCGAAGGCAAGCAAGAGAGAAGAAATTGTTAGAACAGCAAGAAGAAGAACAAGAGACTTCCACCTCTCAAGTTCATCAAGAAAAACTCAGAATGGCAGACAATGGTGAAGGTGCTCCAACACGGAGGATACTTGGGGACTACGACAATACAAATGTCAATCGGCATGTCACTAGCATAGTGAGGCCCCAATTAACTGCAACAATTTTGAAATCAAGCCAGCTCTCTTGAATTTGGTTGCACAAAATCAGTTTGCCGGGTTGGAAAAGGAAGATCCTAATAGTCATATCTCTAACTTCATTGAGATATGTGATACGATGAAGCACAATGGTGCCTCTGAGGATGCAATCCGCCTAAGGGCATTTCCCTTCTCTTTAAGAGATAGGGCCAAGGCTTGGCTCCAATCTCAACCAAGGGGGAGCATTACTACATGGGATGACTTAGAGGCAAAATTTCTGGAAAGATTCTTCCCCACCTCAAGATTTGTCAAGACAAGGGGTGACATCGTAAGCTTCGCTCAACAAGAAGGTGAGACTCTTCATGACGCCTGGGAAAGGTTCAAGGAATTCCTCCGAAGATGTCCAAATCATGGGTTTGATGATCATACCCAAATGTAAACATTCTGCAATGGACTGAGGCCGTCAACCAGGTATATGTTGGATGCCTCAGCTGGAGGGTCCATGAACACAAAGACAACAGAGGAAGCACTGATTTTGATAGAGGCTATGGCATCAAACGACTACTTGATGCATCATGATCGGGGTCCCACATCAAGAAGGGGAGTGTTGGAGTTAGATTCACAATCTGCACTTTTGGCTCAGAATAAACTCATGACACAACAACTGGAGTCCATTACCAAGCAGCTCGCTCAACTCCCACAACAACTCCAAACTGTTCAAGGGACAACCATGCCACCTCAATAGGTAATGCGATGTGATTTTTGTGGCGGAGATCATGATAATGGAAGATGTGAGGCACCGCCTAGTTCCCATGAGGAAGCTAATTATATGGGGAACTATGGACGGCCAGGCAACAACCAATACTCCAACAACTACAACCAAGGATGGAGGAATCAACCGAGCTTTGGTTGGAAACAAGATGCCGGACAAGCAAGCAAGCCTCAACCCACACCATCGCCTCAAGACCGGACTTCTATCTTGGAGAACACCCTCAATCAGTTCATGCAGATGTCCATGTCAAACCAGAAAAACACTGATGCTTCTATAAAGAACTTGGAGGTTCAAGTTGGACAGATTGTAAAGCAACTAGCAGAGCAGTCTAGCAGCAGTTTTTCAGGTAGTACTCAAACTAATCCTAAAGAGCATTGCAAGGCTATTGTGTTGAGGAGTGGTAAAAGCCTTGAGGAAGAGAGTGGTGAGCCCTTGGTGAAAAATCAGATAGTTGATGAAGAAACAGAGGTGAATGCTGAAAAAACTGATTTGAATAAGGAAAAAGGCAAATAGGTTGTAGTAGAGGAGGAAGAAAAGACTACGAAAAAGACAAGAGGGAAAAATTAGTAGATGAAAATTCGATTTTGAGGAGAAATAAAAGTCATATTTTGAAAGATGGAGACAAGCCTCAAGTGATCCCCTCTTATGTGAAGTTACACTATCCTCATTTGAGCAAGAAAAAGGAGAAGGAAGAACAGAGTGCCAAGTTCCTTGACATCTTGAAGCGGTTACAGATCAATATACCCTTTGCTAAAGCACTAGAGAAGATGCCAACCTATGCAAAGTTCATGAAGGAGTTACTCACAAAGAAAAGAAAATTCAAAGAAGGTGAGACTGTTGCCTTGACAGAGGAGTGTAGTGCGATACTTCAGAGGAAGCTACCTCCAAAGCTTAAAGATCCTGGTAGTTTTACAATCCCTTGCACTATTGGGAGTGTTTCTATTGGGAAGGCCTTATGCGACTTGGGAGCAAGTATCAACTTAATGCCGCTTTCAATTTTGAACAAGCTTGGAGGTGGTGAGGTGAAACCAACAAGGATGGCATTGCAACTAGCTGATAGATCAATCAAGCATCCTTATGGTATTCTGGAAGACGTCTTGGTTAAAGTGGACAAGTTTATCTTCCCAGCGGATTTTGTGATATTAGACATGGAGGAGGATGCAGAAGTTCCACTTATATTGGGGAGACCCTTTCTTGCAACCGGACGTGCTTTGATAGACGTACAAAAGGGCCAGCTTCGACTCAGAGTGCAAGATGAAGAGGTTACTTTCAATGTGTTTGAAGCCATGCATCGCTCGAGTGATGAAGAAAATTGCTTCTGCATGGATATTGTGGATGTAGCGGCCAATGAAGTCCTTGCACAGCAGCAAACTTCCTCTACTCTTGAGAAGGTAATTATGAACTCTATTGAAAATCTTGATGAAGAAGAAGAGAAGGAATTAGAAGACTGTTTGTGTGATTTGGAAGCTCAACCCAAGCAACTTGCTGTGAACACTAAGAAAGAAGAGCTCAAGAAGGATGAAGTCCAAGAGAAGCTCGAGTTGGAGCTTAAACCTCTACCTCCCCACTTGAAGTATGTCTTTCTTGGTGAGAATGATGAAGACCCTGTCATAGTGAGTAATGTACTGTCCAAATTGGAAGAGGAGAAGCTTGTAAGGGTGCTTCGAGAGCATAAGACAGCTATTGGATGGTCCATCTCAGATATGAAAGGTATTAGCCCAACAATTTGTATGCACAAGATCATGATGGAGGCTGAATTTAAACCGGTGGTCCAACCGCAGAGGAGGCTCAATCCTACAATGAAAGAAGTGGTGAAGAAGGAGGTGCTGAAACTCCTTGAAGCTGGAATGATCTGTCAGATTTCTGATAGTGCTTGGGTGAGTCTGGTACAAGTGGTTCCAAAGAAGGGTGGCATGACCGTCGTGCACAACGAGAAGAATGAGTTGATCCCAACTAGAACGGTCACTGGTTGACGAATGTGTATAGATTACCGGAAGCTAAATCAAGCTACTAGGAAGGATCACTTCCCACTTCCATTCATGGACCAGATGTTTGAGAGGTTGGTCGGGCAAGCTTACTACTATTTCTTGGATGGTTATTCGGGTTATAACCAAATTGCGGTTAACCCAGAAGACCAAGAGAAAACTGCTTTCACGTGCCCGTTTGGAGTTTTTGCCTATCGGAAGATGCCTTTCGGTCTTTGCAATGCGCCTGCGACATTTCAAAGGTGCATGCTTTCCATTTTTCTGACATGGTAGAAAAATACATTGATATTTTCATGAATGATTTTTCTGTTTTCGGTTCCTCTTATGATAACTGTTTGTCTAACCTTGCTGCTGTGTTAAAGAGGTGCATGGACACCAATTTAGTATTAAATTGGGAGAAGTGTCATTTTATGGTGCAGGAAGGCATTGTGCTTGGGCACAGAATTTCAGCCAAGGGGATCGAAGTGGATAAATCCAAGATTGAAGTGATTGAGAAACTACCTCCACCAGTGAATGTCAAGGGTGTGAGGAGTTTTCTTGGGCATACAGGCCTCTACCGGCGGTTCATCAAGGACTTTTCAAAGATAGCCAAGCTATTGTGTAGCCTTTTGAACAAGGACACTCCATTTCTGTTTGACACTGCGTGTCTTAACTCTTTTCAAATTTTGAAAGACAAGTTGATCACTGCTCCTATTCTTGTTGCACCCAACTGGGAGTCACCGTTTGAATTAATGTGTGATGCCAGTGACTACGCAGTTGGGGCTGTTTTGGGGCAGCGAAGGGACAAGTTTTTCCATGCCATTCACTATGCTAGCAAAGTTCTCAATGAGATCCAAGTGAATTATGCAACAACTAAAAAAGAGTTGCTAGCCATAGTGTTTGCATTGGAAAAATTTCGTTCCTACTTAATTGGGTCACAAGTCACTGTTTTTACTGATCATGCTGCAATTAAATATTTGTTGACTAAGTTAGATTCTAAACCAAGACTCATAAGGTGGATTCTATTGTTGCAGGAGTTTGATTTAGTCATCAAGGACAAAAAGGGCAGCGAGAATGTGGTGGCTGACCACTTGTCTCGGTTAGTGAATGAGGAGGTGGCTGCTAAAGAAAAGGACATTCGGGATGAGTTCCCGGATGAGGTTTTATTGCTGGTACATGAGAGACCATGGTTTGCCGACATGGCAAATTTCAAAGCAGCCAGCATTGTTCCAGAGCACCTCACTTGTCAACAAAAGAAGAAGTTCTTCCGGGATGCCAACCATTTCATGTGGGATGACCCATTTCTGTTCAAGGTTGGACCAGATGGCTTGTGGAGGAGGTGCGTTAGTCAAGAGGAAGAAAGGAAAGTTCTATGGCATTGTCATAACTCTCCCTATGGTGGACATTACAATGGGGATCGGACAGCTGAAAAGGTCCTCTAATCTGGGTTCTTTTGGCCCTCAATCTTCAAGGACTCTTACAACCATGCGAAGAGTTGTGACAAGTGCTAGAGGACCGGGAACATTTCAAAGAGGGATGAGATGCCACTGCAGAATATATTGGAGGTTGATGTATTTGACTGCTGGGGCATAGACTTTATGGGTCCACTTCCACCTTCATTCTCCAATCAATATGTCTTGGTGGCGGTGGACTATGTCTCCAAATGGGTGGAGGCCATTGCAACACCGCAGAATGATGCCCAGACAGTGACTAGATTCATCAAGAAGAACATCTTTGCCCGGTTCGGTGTCCCAAGGGTTCTTATAAGTGATGGGGGATCTCACTTTTGCAACTCACAACTGAGAAATGTGTTGGCCAAGTATGATGTGAGGCACAAGGTGGCATCTCCCTATCATCCGCAAACAAATGGGCAAGCGGAGATCTCTAACCGAGAGATTAAGAGAATTCTGGAAAAGACTGTGGCCGCTTCAAGAAGAGAGTGGGCAAAGAAGCTGGACAATGCCTTGTGGACCTACCGGACTGCACTGAAAACTTCTGTGGGGTTATCGCCGTTTCAGATGGTCTATGGAAGGGCATGTCATCTGCCTGTAGAGTTGGAGCAACGAGCCTTTTGGGCATTGAAGTTATTGAATTTTGATGCCACTCTGGCGGGTGAGAAAAGAGTGAGTCAGCTGCATGAATTAGAGGAGATGCGCTTTAATGCATATGAGAATGCAGCCATTTACAAGCAGCGAGTCAAGACCTACCACGACAATAAGATTGTGATGAAAACATTTCGGCTGGGACAACAAGTTTTACTGTTCAATTCCCGGCTGAGATTGTTTCCGGGCAAGTTGAAGTCTAAGTGGTCGGGACCGTTCATTGTCAAGGAAGTCTCACCTCATGGAGCTGTGGAAGTGGAGGATCCTACTTCAAAAAGGACCTTCAAAGTCAATGGCCAAAGACTTAAGGCCTACTTGGGTGGTGACATCGAGAGATTGATTTCAGCTGTGCGCCTTCATGATCCTTGAGGTCATCTACCCGTCAAGCTAGTGACGTTAAAGAAGCGCTTATTGGGAGGCAATCCAAGTTTTCTTTTCATTTTCCTTTTGCTTTTGATTTTGCCCTCTTGAATAATTTGAGAAGATAAAGAGGATAATATCATAGATTAATAGGTTTGTTAAGTGTTTTCAGGGAAAGGAGGAAGGAGAAGCAAAAAGGGCAGAGACAACAAAGTCAGTAACCATCACGCCCAGGCCGTGACACTGGTCACGGCCGTGATGAGCCAGAGTTGAAGATCATAAAGGATCACGGCTTAGCCGTGATCCCCATCACGGGCATGATGGAAGGACCCTGAAGATCAGAGAGCATCACGGCCTAGCCGTGATGGAGGTCACAGCCGTGACAGGCTACTCCTATGAACCAGAATGCATCACGGCCTGCCCATGATAAGCATCACGACCGTGACCCAATTTTCATGCAATTCCTTCTGACTAGGCATGTGAACCAGCACCCGCTGCCACCTCGGTAAGTCGTTCCAGTTTTTCTTTCCTCTCTCCAACTTGATTATTTACATTGGGGACAATGTAAGTTCTTAAGCTTGGGGTGGGGTATTTCTGCATTGTTCATGTTGCATTCATATAGTTTTGCATGATAGCCTTGCATGTTCACATGATTAGATTGCCCCTTGCCTAAATTGTGCATCCAATTGTGAGAACTGAGTGCCAAATAAATTGTGATAGTGCATTGTTGAACCCAATTTTTTTATTCTTGTGATATGACTGCAAATGAAAATGCTGAGATGATCTGTGATAGTCGATAATTAGCATGTGGTTCCATAGACTTGTGTTTCTCATTGATTTCTGAACTACTAAAATGTGAGATTTTGAGCCAAAGGGGTACTCACTAAATCTACCCCATTCCTTGTGTTAGAGTGTTATTCCTCTTGGATGGTATTTCTCTAGAACTTGACTTGAAACCATTTTGAAGCTTAAAAATTTTTGAAAACTTTTTTGAAAATGATTGAGGCACTAGGTATTTTTCTGGCCTTCTGAGCTTTGAATGACTAAATGCTACCCCTTAGTTGCCCAATTTTGAGCCTGAAAGAAAAAAATGCTTTTCTTGGTACCCTGAAATATGTGGATGAATGATGCTTAGATTGCCCCTTGCCTAAATTGTGCATCCAATTGTGAGAACTGAGTGCCAAATAAATTGTGATAGTGCATTGTTGAACCCAATTTTTTTATTCTTGTGATATGGCTGCAAATGAAAATGTTGAGATGATCTGTGATAGTCGATAATTAGCATGTGGTTCCATAGACTTGTGTTTCTCATTGATTTCTGAACTACTAAAATGTGAGATTTTGAGCCAAAGGGGTACTCACTAAATCTACCCCATTCCTTGTGTTAGAGTGTTATTCCTCTTGGATGGTATTTCTCTAGAACTTGACTTGAAACCATTTTGAAGCTTAAAAATTTTTGAAAACTTTTTTGAAAATGATTGAGGCACTAGGTATTTTTCTGGCCTTCTGAGCTTTGAATGACTAAATGTTACCCCTTAGTTGCCCAATTTTGAGCCTGAAAGAAAAAAAATGCTTTTCTTGGTACCTTGAAATATGTGGATGAATGATGCTTGATAGGATACCTTCTAAAGTATTAAAAAAAGGGTAAAAGGGTAGTTGAAAAAAGTTTGGGATGAAAGAATCAGAAAAATGTTTCTCTTGAGTTGGAAAATCTCCCCTTCTCCAAATAAAAGAAAAAACAAAAGAAAAAGAAAAAAAAATCTATGGAGAAGGGGATGACAAAAAGAAATGAGAAATAAAATGAAAAGAAAGAAAGAAAGGTGGCGAAAGTGAATCGAAACCCAAAGGATAGTTTAGAAGGTGTCATGATTTACAATGCTTAATGTTTTGTGTAGCCTGTTGGAATGTCCTTTTCTTGATTGCCCCACTGAACAATAAATCCCATGGCCCCGTTACAACCAAAGCCAAAGACCTCTTGATTCTTAATTGTTTTCATTAATAAAGTATAGATTTGGTTGATAGTCAAGCCTATGGTAGAATTCATTCCTTGAGGAAAATGGAGCAAATTGTCTTATATCCCTAACACTTGAGTGAGGTGAGAAAGAGAGCCAAGTAAATGAACAAGCTTGGGGTGATCTTCAGGTGAGAAAGAGTGCCCTAATCGGTGAGAATATGAGTCTAAGAAACCTAAGCCTCTAATTGGACTTGAAACTGATTGTCTCTCGCTGAAGCATTTGAGATGCCTGTTACTTGGATTATGTACTCGGGTTCTTGGTTCACTATCCGTGGTTTGATTGTCTATATCTTCTGGCCTTAGTGATTGCTTGAGGACAAGCAATTGAATAAGCTTGGGGTGATTTGATAGTGTGATTTCGCATCATAATCCCTGTACATTTTTGCATGCATTCTTCATATAGTTTAGGCATATTTGATTTGATTTTATTAGTTTTTACCTTGGATCGGGTGAGGCGGTTTCTTGGTGTTGTTTTGCAGGAATTCAAGGAAAAATGCTCAAGAATAACCATGATGGAGCTTGGATGAAGACAGAGCCTGAAAAGTGAAGAAAATGACCCAAGCAGAGCCCATCACGGCCTGGCCGTGATGCCCATCACGGCCGTGATCGAGCAATAATTGAGAAGAAAGAAGGCAAAAGTCAGAATCTGTCACGGCCTAGCCGTAATACCCATCACGGCCGTGACATGATAATGGAGCCAGACCCCCCTCTTGGCAGAATCTGTCACGGCCAAGCCGTGAGGCCCATCACGACCGTGACAGATCATTTGGTGAAGGCAAAAGCTATCACGGTATGCTCGTGATAAGCATCACGACCGTGATGCTCCAATATTTGAAAGCGCGCCAAGGCAGAAAGCGTCACGGCCAGGTCGTGATGGCCATCACGGCCGTGACGCGAATCCTAATCTATAAAGGAGCACGAGCAGAACAAAAGAAAAACAATTTTTGAACCCTAAAATACTCTCTCTAAAACAGGGGCAGTGGCACAAGGATTCCATGGAGTTTTTCCTCCCTCTCATCTATATTTCTTTGGTTGTAGCTATGATCATGAGTAGCTAAACCTCCATTGTTGGGGTTAGGTGTAGCTATCTCTGAATTCTCATGTATCTGACTTGATCTTGTAATATAGTTTTTACTTCTTTATTGAGTGATTGATTTTGTGTTTAATGCTTGTTGTGGCTAGCACCCCCATGACTTGATTAGTGTTTTGATATGCAATTGGAAAATTCGTATTAGAACCGGAACTGAAATTAATTACCTAGTAAACCTTGTATCTAGGAATGGAACTAGGTTTATTAGCAATCGTGTAATCCCTAATCTTAATGCAATTCCATTAATCTAGGCCACCTAAGGAATTAGGGTCTATTAGTGGATTTAGGCTCTTGTCATCCGAGGAATCGGGGCTTGAGTAATTTAGTGGATTGATTGTCATACTTGAACTAGAAACTGTTTATGAGTCATATCATTGCATGGGGATGAAGTTTAGTGAACCTAATCCCAACATATTTCATATATTTGAAGAATTCCGTTAACTGCCTTCCAAGTGTTCGACAGAAATTCTCAAAGAACTTTTCTCTTTATTTTGCTTGTTCTAGGTTTAAATCTTATTTGGGCTTGGTATTTACTATCGAGCTCCCTTCAATCCAAATATCCGCTTAGATAGTAATTGATTCGGTATGTGTTAGTACTTGTCACAGTCCTCGTGGGAACAATAAACGGTCTCACCACAGTATTACTTGCACGACTAGGTATACTTGCCTAGATTCGTCCAACACTAGTCCTCGCCTTAATTATGGCAACTCGGAGGTTACGACCGTACTTCCAGTCACACCAAGTTATAGTCAAAACAGATAATCCAATAAAGCAGGTGCTCAGGAAACCCGATCTAGCCGGACGAATGACAGCTTGGTCAGTAGAATCGTCTAACTTAAAGGGAAGCGGAACTGGAATTATTCTCGAAGGGCCTGATGATCTAATCCTAGAACATTCTTTAAAGTTTAGGTTTACTGCTTCAAACAATCAAGCAGAATATGAAGCCCTTATTGCAGGGCTGATGCAAGCTAAAGAGGTTGCAATCAAAGAATTAAAATGCCGAAGTGACTCACGGCTTGTAACAGGACAAGTCTCAGGTGATTATCAAACAAAGGATCCCCAATTTACCAGGTATCTCTACATGGTTAATAGTCTAATTTTTGAATTTGATAATTTTACTATTGAGCATATTCCTCGGGAGGAAAATTCCAGGGCAGATCTGTTGAAATCCGAGTTGAGCTTGACATGGTTGAAGAAGTCCGAGATAAAGCAAAAATCAAAGAAGAACTATGCAAGCAGAAAGCAACTCGGAAGTACAACTCGAGGTTGCGGCCAAGGGAATTTGTGCAAGGTGACTTAGTGCTGAGATTGCAAAACGATGCGAGAAAAGATTCAAAAGAGGGTAAGCTCGTAACAAATTGGTCTGGCCCATTCAGAATAGTTAAAAATCTAGGAAATGGTGCTTATAGGCTAGAAGAGTTGTCAGGAAAGGCTGTTCCAAGAACTTGGAACACTTCCCACGTTAAGTTTTATTTTAGTTAAATTTATGTAAGTAGGTGATGTACTCTTTTTCCTACCCCGATCTTCAGTTGCAATATTAGGCAACAATACTGTTATATGGTCAAAAAATTATTTATCAAAAATAAGAAACCTAAAAAGGTTGACCGAGCTAAAATCGACCGAGTTGAGGTTGAAATGCCGAACCTAAAGAGGTGAATCTTAAAGACCTAAAAAGGTTGATCAAGCTAAAATCGACCTAGTTGAGGTAGAAATGCCGAACCTAAAGAGGCGAAAATTAAATACATAAAAAGGTTGACCGAGCTAAAATCGACCGACTTGGGGTCGAACCTAAAGAGGTGAAACTTAAAGAACTAAAAAAGTTGACCGAGCTAAAATCGACCGAGTTGAGGTCTAAATGCCGAACCTAAAGAGGCAAAAATTAAATACCTAAAAGGTTGACCGAGCTAAAATCGACCGAGTTGAGGTCGAAATGTCGAACCTAAAGAGGTGAAAAAAAGGTTGACCGAGCTAAAATCGACCGAGTTGAGGTCGAAATGCCGAACCTAAAGAGACAAAAACTAAATGCCTAAAAAGGTAATTAAAAACCTAAGAGGGCTTGTTAATATAAAGGCTGAGACCCATGGTGTCAAAAAACCTTAGGGGTTAATTTTAAATTGATCCGAGTTCCAAAAGCCAGCCAAGATATCAACATAAATCATACAAGACGAAGTAGGAACATAAAAACTTAGGAAATATTCTAAGTTAAAATGCAACTCGAGAGCCAGAAACACATTATGACATTAATTAAAAGGACAAAAGCCCAAGAGTACAAAAGGTTTCAAAATAAAAAGGGGATTGCCCTGGGAACAAACTTCAAAGAAAGTTTCTAAGTTACTCATGGGAATACCCATGAGCAACGGCTCCAGCAGAAGTAGAGCTGAGGTCATCCTCACCGCCCGGAGGAACAACAAAAGATGGATCAGGTAAAGCCATTTCACCTTCCCCATCTCCTCCCTCCTCGGCAGCTTGCTCTTCAACTTCCTCCTCTTCCTGGCCTGTCTCTTCTTCATCCTCAATCTCGGACAAAGGAACTAGAATTCCATCTTTATTAAAATCTTTGTCCACATCAGCAAGGGAGAAGTCAGCATTTGGGTTAAAGCGTTTAAGCTGCTTCACCGCTCGAGAAAAACCGTTGACGTGCTCCTTCGTAATGGTGGCTTCAGCTTCACTCAGATTGGCTTGAAGCTTGCGATTAGCCTCCTTCTCAGCCTCCAAATCCTGTTGCTGCTGAGTAAAAGAAACTTGAGAGTTTTCAACGACTTTCAGAAGTCCCACCCTCTCTTCTTTCTCCTTCTCCAGCTCGGACTGAAGGGAAGTCTTTCTTTTCTCAAGCTCAGCCTTTTGAGCCTTCAGTTGGCCAACAACGTGAGCTTGCACCTCACACTTGGCCACAACTTGAGCCAACTTGTCCCTCAACCCCAAGGAACGAGTCACTTCAGCCCTCATCGACTCCATCTTCTTCGTATTTTTTGATAGTTCTTGACTCCAGAAGTGAGTGATGGACAAAATTCGGAGGGCGTAAGCAGCGGCGACCTCCATACTGGCATCAGGCCCATGCTCCAGCAAAAGCCGAGCATCAGAGGGCTTCAGCACTTGACCATCAATGAGTGAGACGGGGTTGAAATCATCACTCCAGAGCGAGCTGATGCCCGGGTTACAGTGGCCATTATACCACTTAGCGTCCACTGTCAGGTCGGTCACATGAGGTGCCCCTTCAGTCCTCTTCTCGGTAATAGGGACATCAGGAGTCAGAGGAAGGGGAGAAGCACTCCTCCTCAGTACCACTGGTTGAGCATTGGACCGAGCCCGCTTAGAAAGACGCGTGCCAGGGTCCGAGCTCTCAACAACCTTCTTTTTCTTCCCCTTGTCATCAGAGGTCGGAGTTGAGGTGCCACCATCTTGAAGAGCCGAATTCTTCAGTAAAGCTTTGTAATTAAACTTTCTCATGATCACTGAAAAAGAAATCACCCGAGTTAAAAGGAAGAATTTTTAAGTGCATCAACAGTATCTAAAGAAGAAATGCTTACGATCAAAGTCGGCACGCCGAGTGGAAGAGGTGGTTAATTTTAAAAGCCTCCCACAAGGCAATGGCGGAGGATAGAGTTTCAAAAGGATGGGGCTGCCAATAAAAGGGAAACCTCGGCTCCCCTTCAGAATAAAAAAATACGGACTCATGACCTTCGGAAGGTCGGACCTTGAAAAATTCCGACTTAAAAAATTTATAAGAACTCTTATGGAGATCGATGATACCTCTACCCTCAACCCCACTGAGAGAAATCCATCCAATTCGGTCCCCGAACCAAACTTTATAAAAATAAAGGAACTTGGGAGCGGTAGCCGACATCCCTGTTTAACTACATAGGATTTCAAGAAGGCCCAACTGTTGGGATGCAACCGAGTAGGGGAGAAGTTCATGATTCTCAGAACGTCGCACTCAAATTGGGTAAAAGGAAGGGTGACACCGATATGTTCAAAAAAAGTTTTATAGACATAAGTAAAGTGTGGTTCGACGAGGAGAGCTCTCAGGAAAACATGATCCTCATCCGAGCAAGGCAAACGGAAAACAGAAGCAGGGACCTGACAAATTTCGTTCTTAACACTCCTAAGGGATTCACGACTCCTAAAATTAGAAAAGAACACCCCTACTTCAGGTCTAACCCAGGAATACCCAGGAATGGTAATGTCTGGAATGGGCTCTTTAGGAACCCTAGCGACGCTTATACGATGCTTAGGGGCAGTAACGGCTGTAGGAGTAGCAGAGCTACTCTCATTAGAAGAAGAAGAAGAAGAACCCTTGGCACCTCCATCACCACGAGGTGGAGATGGGGAATGATGAGGAGAGCCCCTAATCTGATTGATTTCGGGCTCTATGATCTGAACCCTAGAAGAGGCATTCTGGGTTACCTCGAACGAAGTTTCCATGGAAGAAAGAAAGAATGAAAGAAAGGACAATGACGTACCTAGAACAGAAAATGAAATGCAGAAGCTTGAAGGAGAAGACCTTGAAGAGAGGTTTGAGCAAGAAAGAGGTAAAATGAGCTCTTAAGCAAACTTCTCCTCAACTTATAGAGACCTCGACGCCTCGAAAGAAAACAAATCTTAACGTTACTTTGGAAAGTAATAATGACGGACGCCGTGTGAAGAAAGGGAACGTCTCTTCAAGTTTGTGCAAATTCGACTCACTAATGAAGGAGTCACAAGTGGCTAATATATCGGAATAAACGATGTGACAAGCTAGAAGCTTCAATCACACAACCGAAGAGCGGGCCTCGGAAGTAATGACGCAGAGGCCACGAGTCACAAACTTGCCTTATCTTAATAATGAAGGCAACATCTCTTTTGATCTCGGGATCTACGAAACTTTGGTAACAGCACAGATCTAAAACGACAGCCCACGCCTTGGCTCGGCTCCTTCGAAGAAACTTCCATGCTTTTTGAAAGTTCAAAGCTTGGGGGACTTGTATATGGGCCGAGGTTCAAATCTCGCCACTCGAAGAGCGAAGATCGGTTGCCCAAGGTATTCACCGAAGAAAAAGATATACACCGAAGTGTGAAGCTCGACCACTTACCTCCCCAACTTGAAAGTCTAAAGAGACCAAGTTTCTAACCTCGACCATCGAGGTTAAATGATTAGTCGAGGTACAAGATCGATCACTAAGACTATGGTATAAAGGGGAAGAGAACCTACACCATAAACCTTAAATTCTCCAAATAAGGTTTTCAAAAGCCAAGCTCGGCTACTGTCATGAAAACTTTTACGCTTCTACTAGCTCAAAGCTTGGGGGGCTTGTGTACAAGCCAAGGAGTAAAACCAGCCACCGAGCTTGGATACCCGACCTAATCAAGGTGGGAATGATAAGATATTGATATTATCTTTAATAATCTTATATGACCTCAAATAACCTTATCCGGTTAGGAGATCATTTTAAGATATTGATATTATCTTTAATAATCCTGATATTATCTCAAATAACCTTATCCGGTTAGAAGAGATAATATCCTTTAAAGTAAGGAAATCACATCTCAAAGAAGATTTAAGAGATAAAAGGAGTTAAATCCAGATCTCTTAAAAATATGAGGATCCTATTATAAAAAGAGGAGAACCCAAAAGAGAGACTCACTTTTCACCAACCCAGGTGACTCTCCCTTTAGCGTATTAGAGAAACTAGCTCGACCAAGAGACTATTGAAGAGTCCTTGCTCGCTGGTATTCATCAGATACAAGATTAAGGGATTGAGATCACTATATGACCAAGGGTTGAACCGAGAACTACGTCTGGCTTTGATTCCCATTGGGATACGTAGGACCGGAATACAATATTCTGTCAAGCCATAATCTAAAACAACCCATGTGTTCACTCTAGGTTTGATGTTCTACGGCGAGATTCCAGCAAGTCGGATCTCGGCAGGAACAGGTATGCCTTTTTGTGAAGACAGACAAGTGTAGATAATCCGCCATGCGTTACACCAAACTGATTAAATAAAACTAAAAGAGCAATATCACCTCGTCACTTTGTCGATCACCTTCTGGGCAAGATTCATACATACTTGAATGAACTTATAATTAATCACGCACGTCGAGCCCTGGACGAAATAACAACCCATGAAAAAAACCATAGTTAGAAATGGAGATATAGCATAAATAAAATCAAGGAAATTAATGTCTGACTAAAGTCCTTGAGAAATCCGAAGATGATGTTGCTGGTGATTTGGTGCAGATCTGAAGGTGGTTTCAATGCCGTCTTGTTTCAGGGAAACGATGGAACTGATTTGGGTGTTACATAAGACAGCAGTGGTTGCGAGTGGCGGCGAATCAGCTCTGCGAATCAGCTATGGTGGTTGAAAGAAGATCTATGTATGTCAGCCATTGGCGGTGAGTCAAGATGAAGGAGTATGAAACACTAGAGGAAGTAGTTTTCTTCTTTCTAGGTAGTTGGTCGGAAACCCAGGACAGCACAGTGCCTGGTGGTGGATGAATGAGTGGTCGGGGCAAGGTTTTACCTTGCCCCATGGTGGCACTACTACAGAAAAAGGCTTTAATAGCACTTTTTTTGGCCTTTAGTAGCGCTTCCAAGTGCTATCTATTCACCGGCTACTGAAGGTGTGAGAGATTCAATAGTGCTTAAAAAAGTGCTACTGAAAGTGGGAATAGGTAGCGCTTCCTTGAGAAAGCATTGTCTAAAGTTGTTAATAAGACAATCTATTACGTACTTTAGACAGCGCTTTCTCAAGGAAGCATTGTCTTAAGTTTGCAATAGATAGCGCTTTCTCAAGGAAGCGCTATCTATTTTTAACTTTAGGCAGGGCTTTTTCAAGAAAGCGCTACCTATCCCCCCCCCCCCTTTATTATTCGTTGTTTTTCTACATTTCTCACCTGCACAACCATCCCTCATCAATCCACAGTAACACTGCATTTAGGTACATCACACACATACACATATATAATGTACAAAGCTTACATACAATATTGGTAAGAATATATATATAAACCAAACCAAATATCAAAATCATGCATACAACCAATTAAGTAATATACTTTAACACAATTCACAGTAACGCTTACACATAACCAATGCTACTATTTAAGTCCATAAACCAAAAGGTCTCTAACCTACACTAGATAATAACCATGCATACTAACAATGTATACAAGCTAATCAACACACTAGTAATTATAAACAATTTGTGCATGCTGCTTCCATCTTCTGCCTGATCGCACAAAGTCCTTGTTGTTGGCCTGCATAAAATACACATACAGATCACTTGCACATACACACAAGTCTAATAATATAGGAGAGACACTAGCTAGCATAATATCAGAGTATGTTGTACCCTTTAATTGTTGATAAATTTCATAACCACATAACAACACCACTCGTCTTTAAGTTGAGTAAGTTGATCGTCGAAGTATGTGATGCATTTACATTCAGGAAAATACTTCAAAATGAAAATTAAATCAAATTAGAATGACTAAATCCGAGTAATTAAATTATATAATCTAGAACTGAAATTAAATACTGTGGTTGGGATTTGCATTTGGTTCTGAATGATGATATCCTTGATAAATTTCAGAACGTAGTAGACACAGTCGTTGTCATTCAGTTGACGGGGGCACTATAAAACCAAAAATAATAAATTAATTCTTTTAATTTTTAATTTAAATTAAAAAATTGCATAAGGATTTTCTTAAATACCATTATAGATATCCATTTAGTCGTCTTGGATGATTTAGAAATTCGAGACTTGCCTCCATTTAATCCTCGATGACTTAGCAAAGCCCTGAGTGCAAAATCAAACAATTTCATTGAAGTTAAGGTTTCGAACCATCATATATATGAAGATAACAATAAATGCATATATAAACTTACTGATTGTACGTATTGTTGGACGAAAATCTGGGCAAGTATACCCAGTCGTGCAAGTAATACGGTGGTGAGACCGGTTATCGTATCCATAGGGATTAGATGTCAATTACCAATTCACAAACTCAACAACTATCTAGACTGTGAAGAGAATTTAAAATAAACAAAATAGAAGGAATAAAATATTTTTTTGTCTTTTTGTGGACTTTTAACAAACACTTGGAGTGCAGAAAGGATATGTTGGGACTAGACTTCACCAAACCTCTACCTCATGCAATACCGGGACTAGATACCTCCCATTCATGCTTCAAATATTAAAATCAATCCACTAGATTACTCAAGCCCCGATTCCTCGGATGGCAAGAGCCTAAATCCACTAATAGACCCTAATTCCTTAGGTGGCTTAGATTAATGAATTCGCATTAGGATTAGGGATTACGCGATTACTAGTAAACCAAACTCCATTCCTAGACACAAGGGTTACTAGGTGATTAAATTCAATTCCGGTTCTAATACGAATTTCCCAATTGTATATCAAAACACAAATCGAGTCATGGGGGTGCTAGCCACAACAAGCATTAAGCATGGAAAATCAATCACTAATACGAAGGCATGAACACAGAATAATCAGTCAAGGCAAATACATAATGATCAGTTTGATTATATCTAATCCCAACAAACGGGGATTAGCTACTCATAGTTATAGAGAAAGCCAAACCAGATAAATAGGAGAAGAGGAGAGAAGAAACTCCATGGGAGCTTTCCACCATCATCACAGCAGCCCCTCTCAACAGCTCCGTTCTAGGGTTACAGTCCTCCTCCACTGCAGCCTCCAAGGTCTTCCTAGGGTAAAAGTGCTCCTAGGTTAAAAATCCCTGTTTTTCTGATGGTTTCTGGTCTCCACTAGGGTTCCCAGCTCTCTCATTTCTGTCTGTTGCGCTTCTATTTATAGATCTGCTGTGCGTCACGACCGTGATGGCCATCGCGGCCAGTCCGTGACGAGTTCTGGAATGGGCGCGCTTTCAAATTTGGAGCATCACGGCCGTGAGCCTCATCACGGCTAGGCCGTGATCGGTTCTGTTTGGCCTGTCACGGCCGTGATGGGTATCACGGCTAGGCCGTGACAGCTTCTGACTTTTGCCTTCAACCTTCTCAGTTTTCTGGATCATGGCCGTGATGGGCATCACGGCCAGGCCGTGATGGGCTCTGCTTGGCTCATTTTCTTCACTTTTCAAGCTCTATTTCATCCAAGCTCCATCAAGGCTAATTCTGAGCATTTTTCCTTAAATTCCTGCAAAACAACACCAAGAAACCGCTTCACCCGTTCCAAGGGAAAAACTAACTAAAATCAAATAAAGAATGCCTAATCTATATGAAAAATGCATGCAAAAGTATACATGAAGCATGATGTAAAACCACACTATCACGTATCCCTCATTTTTCTGTGATTGTTAAAATGCATATGCAAGGGATCTAAATAGTACACCGTGTCCTCTTTGGGATTGATCACTAACAATACCCAATGACCCCTACAAAAATGTGGTTAGTTAGGAAATCCTAAGCAGCTAATCACATTTCATAAAAGTTACTATCGTTATTTAAATTAAATGACTCACACTACATTGCAAGGTGACAAAACAAGGTCTCATCCTCTGGCTTTGCCAATGCCAAGCGTTCAGCTATATACTCTTTTATTTCCACAGAGTCAAAGTGCATATGTGTTCGCTGTGGGCATAGAAACACAAACCTCGGAGTCCGTTATTATGGGATCAGTATCTCACGATACAAGTACCTTAAATTAAAACATGTATACAAAGAAATGAAAAAGCGAAAAACTGAAAATGAAAGAGCAGGACAACACTTTTCATCAAACTCAATTCTTAGCATTCAAAAAAGAAAACCACCAGAGATCAGTATCAATATTTAAAACACTTGAGATATACACTAAAAACAGTATGTGATATACTTCAAAGTTGTATACATTGTATACTTCAAAGTTTGATGTAGTACCTGAGATATACGCTAATAACAGTCTGTGATAACCATTCATGATTAAGAATTTCTCCAATCTCAGAACCTTCACCACCGAGCTCTAATGTGTGCTCATAACCCCGAATTTATGGCTCCATTGGTATGGCAGTGTTTCCTCTATCTGCCATCCTTGTTAACACATGGACTCTAAGAAAGGTTATAAAATCTGCACTACCCACTAGTGCAATAAGTGCTTTTTACGTCAGTTAAAATTGATTTTTTACGTCAGAACACTGACTGACGTAAATACAGCTGACGTTAATAGTTAATATTTTAACGTCAGTTGAGAACTGACGTTAAATATAAAAATATTAACGTCAGTTCTTTCAGTTGTTTAAAATAATGACGTTAAACATAAAACTATTAACGTCAGTTCTTTAAGACAACGGACGTTAATTTTGTTAAAACTAACGTCAGATGTTATAAAGAACTGACGTTAAAGGTTTTAATTTTAACGTCAGTTGTTTATTAGAACTGATGTTAATATTGTACTGTATATTTTATAAAATACTATTAACGTCAGTTGTTTGATACAACTGACGTTAATAGATTTTTTTTTTAAATTCAGTTTTAAAATATTATTCCCCTCAGCTATCCCTGCATTCAGTAAATATCCCAGTAACATAGAATATCACACATTACAGAATTGCAAAGGAAAAATGGAACAATGATCCATATGTATGCCTGTTTAGAAACAATATATATTTATTAACATAGGTTATAACTCAAAATAAATACAGAAATATAAATATAAATAAATGTATACTAAGTTTAAACTACCTATATCAATATCCCTTCGTGATGATCATCACGAGTGGCATGTACATCGTCCACCTGTGTCTCCTCGATTATAGTAGGCATGTTTGTTGAAAAAGAAGGAGTCTCAGGAATATCAAGATTTGAATCTTCATTTTCATCACTACCATTATACATGCTTTTTCCTTGGAGAACCACGGACAACCTTTTGTTAGAAGGATCAGTGATGTAGAACACTTGTTTTGCTTGGGAAGCCATTATGAAAGGCTCATTTATATGACCTAACTTGTTGAGGTATACCAATGTGAACCCCAATTCGTCGGTTTGTACACCACCGTTACTATCAACCCACTTACATTTAAATACCGGCACCGTAAGCTTAGTGTAATCGAGCACCCAAATATCTTCAATATATCCAAAGTAAGGTGTCGGTGCTTTAACGGGTTTTGTGTCCTTTGCACTAGAGAAGTGCATTGCTTAGGCCACGATCATAACCCCACTATTTTGCATGGTACTCTTGTTATCTTGTTCCTTTGTATAAAAGGAAAAGTTATTTATGTCGTATCCGCTCCAACATATGACGTTGAAGCTAGGCCCACGTGCTAGCCATCTTACGTCATCAGAAGCAGTACTACCATCCTTAAACATTTCTTCCTTGAACCATGGTAAGAAAGTCTTGTTATGCCTGTTCAACAACCACCTTTCGCTCATTCGAGGGTTTTCTTGATTGACTTTTCTTTTATGTTCAAATAAGAAAGGCTGAACACATTCGATGTTGTTCAATACATACAAATGTGCTTGAAGAACTTCCTCCCGATCCTTTCTGTTAATTCTTAAGCCATGTGTACCCTTACCTTGACATCTGATCTCATCATGCCGAGGCTTAGGAACCCCTATAGGATCCGTGTTATGAATGTAGTTCGAACAAAACTCAATAGCTTCTTCTGCAACATACCTTTGAACAATAGATGCTTCCGGACGATGAGGATTCTTCACGTACCCTTTCAAGATCTTCATGTAGCGCTCAACTGGGTACATCCATCTCATAAAAACCGGCCCACATAATCTAATCTCCCTGACCAAATGAACAATTAAGTGAACCATTATGTCGAAAAAGGAATGAGGAAAATACATCTCCAATTGGCACAAGATTGTAGTAGCCTCAACTTCCAAGTCATCCAACATACGGGGGTCAACGACTTTGCTACATATAGAATTGAAGAATGAGAACAACCGAGTAATGGCATGTCTCACATTTTTTGGAGCAATACCATGAATAGCAACGGGTAGAAGTTGTTGCATCAAGATGTGACAATCACGAGACTTTAATCCAACCAATTTAAGATCACTAGAGACAAGCCTCTTCATATTTGAAGAGTAACCATGTGGAACTTTGATGCCCTGAAGACACCCGCATAAACTTTGTCTCTCTTTTTTTGACAAAGTATGACATGCTGGCGGCAAATAAGTCCGCTTACCATCCTCAACAACTGGAGCTAACTGCTATCATATACCCATAGCAACGAGGTCGAGACGAGCATTCACACCATCCTTTGTCTTGCCCTGAATGTTGAGAAGCATCCCGATCACACTATCACACACATTTTTCTCCACATGCATCACATCAATGCAGTGTCTGACATCAAGCTTGCGCCAGTATGGAAGATCAAAGAATATCGACCTCTTCTTCCATATGTTTTTCTCAGCAGCTTTACCTTTCTTTTTGGACTTGCCGAATATAACATCGATGTCCTTTACCCTCTGATAAACCTGCTCTCCAATTAAGGTCACCGGCGCTTCTTCTGTCTCTTGGCATCCATTAAAAGCTTTTTTCATCTTACGATATGGGTGATCACATCTAAGAAATCTCCGATGCCCAAGGTAAACCGTCTTCTTTCCATGATGCAACTGAGTGTAGCATGTGCCTTCTTCACATATAGGGCATGCTTTATGCCCCTTAACACTGTACCCGGACAAGTTACCATATGCTGGAAAGTCGTTGATGGTGCAAAATAACATGGCACGAAGCTTGAAAGTCTCATGAGAATACCCATCAACTACATCAACACCTTCCACCCACAGCGTTTTCAAGTCTTCAATCAAGGGACCTAGATAAACATCTAAGTCATTTCCTGGTTGCTTTGGGCCCAAAATCATCATAGACAACATCATGTATTTGCGCTTCATGCACAACCAAGGGGGCATGTTGTAAATTACCAACAGAACAGGCCATGAACTATGAATACTACTCATGTTACCATAAGGATTCATTCCATCCGTAGCAAGTCCAAGCCTTAGGTTTCTTGGCTCATCGGCGAAATCCGGAAACATAGTATCGATATTCTTCCATTGCATAGAATCATCATGATGACGAACCTTTCCATCATGTTTCCTCTCATCATTATGCCATCTAAGATTCTTCGCATCTTTCGCATTGGCAAACAATCGCTTGAACCTTGGAATTATTGGAAGATACCACAACACCTTCGCAGGAGGACCCTTTTTTCTCACATCATCAAGATCATCATCATCATCATCACCCTTCACTTTGTATCGTGATAACCCACATTTGGGGCAATCGTGATTGTCTTCATGAACACCGGTGTACAATATGCAATCATTGGGGCATGCGTGTATCTTCTTATACTCCATACCCATAGGACACAATACCTTCTTGGCCTCATAGTTACGGTCAGGCAATGTGTTGTCCTCCGGAAGCAAGTCTTTCAACGCTTCAAGCAATTCTGTGAAGCTTTTATCGGTGCAACCATTTCTCTCCTTCACACAAACCAATTTTAGCACCGCCGACAACCATGTATGAGTAGTACACCTTGGATATAAAGGCTTATCCGCATCACTGCACAACCTATCATACACATGAGCTCGATGAAAAGATTCTTGTCCAATATCACGGATCATGTCCTCTACTCGATCATCCTCCATATCTACGTCAACGTCCTCACTTTGGGAGACACTTGCCGTACTACTCAACAACACATCACCATGCCATATCCATCTTGTATTACTCAAGCAAATCCCTTCACAAATCAAATGAGTACGTATATCCTTCACCGTACATTTCCTAGTATTCGAACACTTGACACAAGGACAACAGAAAATTCCATTACTATTAGGAACATTCCTTTGAACAAATTCTATAAATTCTCCCACCCCCTTCAAATACTCAGCACTAGTGCGCTTACAAACCATCCAACTACGATCCATAACTAGATAGGTCCTGTAGATATACAAAACATATATCCAATATAAGGACAATACGGGAGATTGAAAACTATAGTTTTTGAAGATTGCCAAGCACTGGTCACGGCCTGACAGTGATGTCCATCACGGCTGTAACGTGCCAACTGAACCAGACCATCACAGGCAGAACTGATCACGGCCTAGTCGTGATGAGAATCACGGCCGTGACAGATCAACCAGCAGAGCAACATGCACTCAAAACCAAAAATAGAGACATTCCAAACAACTCAAACTCACGGTTTCAAGTTTCAACTACTGAGACAACAGTTTCAACATACAATCAAAACCAAAAATAAAAAAATGTGCCCTAAAGACTCACCAGAAATAGGTGCTCGCGTGGTGGTGGGGAGGGGAGCTTGAGTGGTGGCCAATGTTCGATGTGGTTACTGAGAGCAGAGGGACAAGGAGAGTTAGTGCGCGGGAAGGGGAAAGAGAGATGTCAAGTTATTGCAAAGAATGAATGGAAAGACAGAGTTAGGGTTAAGAGTGTACCTCACGGTGGTTGCGAAGAAGCCCTCGCGGTGGTTGCGGTGGAGATGAGCTCACGGTTAGGGCAGAGTGAGAGTGAGAGTGAGGGTTGAGAGTGAGGGCTGAGCGTGATGAAAAGAGAAAAGAGACGTACAGAGCGAAGTGCAGAAGGAGCGCGGGTGTAAACCAAAATAAAACAACATTCGACGTCAGTTGTTTGCAAAGACTGAAGTTAAATGTTATATATTTAACGTCAGTTGTCTTAAGAAACTGACGTTAAAAGTGTAAACGTTTATCCAAAAACATTAATTCCTTTGACTATTTATTTAATTGAAGTAAAAATCAAAATTTTAACGTCAGTTGTATTAAACAACCGACGTTAAAAATAAATATTTTTTATTTTAAAAGCACTTTTAACGTCAGTTGTTGAAGACAACTGACGTTAAAAGTGAATAAGTTTCTGCAAAAAAATTCATTCCTTTGACTACTGTGCTAACCCATGCACCTTGAAACTTAATCCTCTTAATGAGCATTAAGTTTATAGATAAGTTTTAAAGAAAATCAGAGAGACTCTATTCTCTATATAAAGTGCCATTCTTCTGTATCAGTCTGTAAATACACCCTCTTCTTTTCCTCTATATTTCGTGCGTTTTTTATTCCTTCACAATATGGTTCTATCACATTTGAGACTTTTGTTATTTCTTCCGATACCTAGACTTAAAGGTCTCTGTCTTAATGGTCAAAAAACTTCTGAGGTTGAGTAAATCACATAATATGACTCCCTCACTTTATTTCATCTCCTCCCCAAGTGACTGTGGATAAAGCACACATGGAGCATCAAGGACTTCAAATGAGCAGGGAGGGGATCA
This sequence comes from Sophora flavescens, assembly GCA_030762895.1. NCBI lineage: Eukaryota > Viridiplantae > Streptophyta > Magnoliopsida > Fabales > Fabaceae > Sophora > Sophora flavescens. Next base: position 51,374,935 of record CM061067.1, on the reverse strand, counting down.
ATGCACCATTGGAGTTTGAGTACAGAACTGAGAAGAAATTGATGTTGAAGCGGAAACTTTTTAATATTTTAGTGCTATGTTGCAGAAATTTTTTATCTTTTAATCATGTAATTGTAACTTATGAATTGCTTCAATGAGATACGATTTGATTATACATATAACACTTTTATGTTAAGTGTTTATTTATTTTAATTTTCACAAGAATATGTTTACTAATTCAAGCTAATTAATGAAGATTAAAAATAAACTTGTTTAATATTTACACAAGTTCTTTACACAACTGACGCAAATAGTGATTTAATATTTACAAATTGCCACCACCTCATTTTTAACGTCAACTTAATTTATGACTGCCAAGTTCCCATATATTACATTATTTCCAATATTCATTCTGCACGTTTATAATATATAGGATTATTTACGTCGGCTATTTATTATACTGAAGTAAAAATCACACTTTTAACGTCAGTTGTATAAAAAACCGACTTTAAAAATAAATATTTTTTATTTTAAAACCACTTTTAACGTCAGTTGTATTAAACAACTGACGTTAAAGGCGTATAAGTTTCTGCAAGAACATTCATTCCTTTGACTACTGTGCTACTTACCCATGCACCTTATAACTTAATCCTCTTAATGAGCATTAAGTTTATAGATAAGTTTTCAAGAAAATCAGAATAGCTTAGTAACTTCATCCCCTGCTCCTATAAATAGCTTCTTTCCATCCTTTTAATTTTTTGCTTCACAATATGGCTCTGCCATGGAGATTAACTTCATCACTCTTTGTTCCCATTCCTAGACTCAAAGATCTTTGTCTTAATGGTCAAACAACTTCTGAGGTTGTGTAAATCACATAACATGGGTGATAAGGTTGTGTAAACCACATAATGTGAGTTGCTCACCTTATCATCTTTCCGGAGAATCGGCAGCTACAGCTCCAGAACCTCAACTTTGGAAGCAAATGACTGTTCCAAGACCATTGCTGAAACAGATCGGGTGCACCCTTGCTTAGCCGCTCTGGAAAACTCAGTCACTCGACTTTCCTCTCTTGCTCACCCGTGAAGGGAACGAAGCCTCAACAAATGTTTAGGATTTTAAACCCTTTCAATGTAACTTTTTATAGGATGTTAAACCCTTTCAATCTTCTGTATCAGTCTGTATTACACTTCATGAATGAGATCCAATTTGGGTTATTGATTCAACTTATACTTCGCACATATATTTTAGTTTTCAAAACAGAAACACAAAACATCAAAGCAATTGTGAAACTGAAACTTTGAGGAAGGCAATGCGGAAGGGTATGTATACTAGATAAAAAAATTATTAAAATAACCTTTAACGTCTGTTGATGAAAGAACAGAAGTTAAAAATGAAGTGACTCACTTTTAACGTTAGTTCAATGAAGGACTGACGTTAAAAGGTTCACTTTTAACGTCAGTCCTTACAACAACTGACGTTAAAATTGAATTAATGAAGTCTGATATTTACAAAACTGCCACCGCCCCCTTTTTTACGTCTAGCTTTTGGTTAACTGACGTAAACATTTACCATCTAATGTATATTTTCCACTAGTGACCATGAGTTATATGAGGCTGGGAGGGCTGATGTTTGCTCTTGTTCTTTAATGGGGATGTAACTGACCCTTTTGTTTGCTCCTTGCCAACTATCGGAGGTCTAGGGGAAGGTTGGGGTTTACCCACATTCTTGCTCACATTCTTGCTAGCTCTGTGCTCCGGCACTTTGCCTTTGTCCTTGACTTTGGATTTTGCGGGTAACTACATTTTTAAATTGCAACACATTAATTAGTTAGTGAGCACCCAATTTAATAAATATATGCAGTAAATGATAATGGATCACTTACAACTACGAGGTGGCTTGGCCATGCCACATAGGTACCTATTGGTTGTTCCACTGTCATCACATCTACATTCACAAATGGTACAGGCAATGGTGCATCGCCCTCAATTGCAAACTCAACCACAGCTTTTACATGACCTGCAGGTATTGGTAGGTTGTGCAGTGTGCCACCTGATTCGTTATAGACTGCCCCCCTAGCGACCAAGCAATGAGTTGGGCTTGGCAAATATAGGTTGCACATATTATTGCCCTAAACCAATGATAAACAAAAATATTAATATGTATACTATCAATGCAATATGTACACGTAAAGAAAGCGATTAATGTAATGATTATTGCCTCGGGTGGCACAAGAGTGCAACTATCTCTGGCACTATATGGGGTAGGGGTAGGGGTAGGGTTAAGGGAAGGTAAATCAGGCTCATGCCCCTCCACTGGTTCCTTGTCCTGCTTGTTGTTTTTCAATTCCTGGACTTCTTTAAACAGTTGGGTGACCATCCTCCTCAATTCTGTTGTTTCTTCTTGTTTTGCGTGCTTTCGTGATCCGAAGATAGTTTTATGAGTGACACCAAAACCCACACCCCTATAGCGACCAGAATACTCTCTGGCAGGTAAGACTTGGGCTAGGATATCTTCGCGACCACCACAATCTGTTATCTCCCCCTGTGATACAGCCTGTGTTAGGGTCTCCTGAAACATAAATATTATTGACAAAGATGTTAAACATAATTATCATAAGAAAATTACAAATGAAAATGTTAATTAATGCTATCATACTTACAATTCTTTCACCCACTTCCCTAGTGGGGGGATGGTCAATCACACCCTCCTCATTTTTTCGGTCTTCCATCCACAAAATATAACGTTCAATTGAATCAACTTCTAGATCTCCACCCGCCTCCAACAGCTGTACATTTAAACAAACAAATTAAAATTCATCATCTTGCTAAGACAAAAACCAAAACGTGTTAAATAAACCAAGTTATAATTAAGGATATTATAAATACCATATCTTCCTCAATGCCAGCATACCCCTTAACCCCTCCTTTGAAAGGGTAGTCAGGATCTAACGTTCTCTGTCGATTTTCTTTGCTTATTCTCTATATAGACACAGAAATATATCAATCTGACCTTTGTCACACTCCAAAGGTCTGAACTCTGAATAGCTGCATGTAGTGCTAGTAAATGTGTATAATCAGAAAGGCATATAATTAATAACACAAAGACTGAGTGTTGAATATTCACATTGCACATGTACAGTGGTTCGTTCCCCAGCACTTTCTTAATGCAAGTTGTACAAGTTAATAATGATAATGATTTTATTAATTAATTTTCCTTTTCTTGAAAGCCAAACAGACCAGCATGTTGAGATCTATGTATACAAGTTCTAAGGATACATACCAGAAATTCCTCATCTTCCGTGCATTTTGCTACAAAAGCTATCCAATCTTCCATGCTTATAAAATCTTTATATTCTGGTGGAGGCTCATGTCTAACATTCCCGTTGTCTTCTCTAAGGTACTCTCTCGTCAAGTTAGTTCGAAATGTCCGATGCATTTTTCCGGCACGCTGAATTAGAGTACTCCGCCGGGTCTCATCAACCACAAAAGTCATCTTCAACGACAATATAAATAAAACCTCAGAGTATAAGTATGTCTACATAATTAAGAAACAATATAACTAACTCTTGTTAATTAATTTACCTGTACATCACGCCAGATCTCATCTTTGAGATTGTTCAAAGCTCGACTCCTCCAACTATTGCAAGTAATGGGGACTGTTTGCCGCACTTTGGACCCAATGTAACTAATCAAGTCTCTACCATTTCTACCAATGGGCTGACCCTTAACATTCCATTTAACCTAAAAAAAATTGATTAAGTGTATAAATTTAGATAACAAACAATTAACAGAATTAAACAATTAATTAGATTAATTAGTAAGTATTTTACCACAATTTTAGGTCCTCCTTTACTCCTCTGACGGATAATCTTCTTCTTAAAGGTTGGCCCATGACGCCTCACCTTTTGTGTGGCCTCCTCAGCACTATCATGACCACTGGGAGATGCCATTTACCTGCAACAAATTAAACACACAAGTAAAAAACGTCAGTTCATAATCATACAAGTTTACTTAGAGAAATTCATGAATATAAATTTAAATGTCCAAGAAATTAAAAAAAACACAATACTTACGTACATGTTTTAAGTCAATCTTTTCCTTTTCCTTGTTGGATTGAGACTTGCGCGTCCCTTATTGGTACGAAATATTGGAAGGAATCAATGCTCCTCGTCATGATCATTTCTAATATACATATCATCCTCTCTAGTTGGATTAGCCTCACGTGATTGTGACATTCCGAAGAAAGGGCCATCCTCAATATTAGCATCTTCATGTGATTCATCATCAATCACATTAACAATTTTTTTGTTAGTCAATAGAACAATGGACCAATTCGTATCAGTTGGATCAGTGACATAGAACACTTGTTGAGCTTACGATGCTAAAATAAAAGGCTCATCTTTATAACCCACCTTATTGAAATCCACCCGCATGAACCCCAACTCATTCATTTGTACACCGTTATTATTGTCAACCCATTTACATTGGAACACAGGCACCCAAAATATTGTGTAATCCAACTCCCATATGCGTTCAATGACCCCGAAGTATGACATATTCGCGTATATAGGGTTTATGTCGTTCGCACTTGAGATATGTAAGGATTCATCTACAAGAGTCACCCCGCTATTTTGCATTGTACTTAGATCATCTTGTTCTTTTGTATAGAATGTGTACCCGTTCATTAAATAACTGGTGTAAGAGAAAACATGTGTATAGTTGGACCTTTCGCTAACCATCTCAATCTTTCTGAAATCGAGGCAGGATTTACAGCAAACTCTTCAGAAATCTGATCTTTTAGCCAAGTTATAAAACATCGATTATGCTCTCTTGTTAACCAATTTTGACTCTTATTTGGGTATGAACTCTTAAGTATGTCCTTGTGTTTTACAACATACGACTCAACCTCATCAGCATTCTGTAGAACATACAAGTGTGCTTGCTCCCATTCTTTCCTTGGTATAGTCAATATTTTAGTTCCAGAAATCCCTTGCCCTGTGCTTCTTCCTGCGTGACGAGACTTTGGTAGCCCTACAAAATATTCAACATTGGATAGGTAGTCGGCACAAAATTCAACAGCTTCTTCAACTATGTACCGTTCGACAATACAACCCTCTGGTCGTGATCGGTTTTTAACATAACCTTTTAATATCTTCTTATAACACTCAAACAGGTACATCCATCTCATATAAGCTGGCCCACACAATTGTGTCTCTCTAACCAAATGTACAGTCAGATGGACCATGATGTCAAAGAATGAAGGTGGGAAATACATCTCTAGCTCACACAAAGTCACAACAATTTCTCTTCACAACGCTGGCAACTTTCCAGGGTCAATCACTCTACTGCAAATTGCCTTGAAGAAGAAAGAAAGTTTAGTTAAGGTATGTCGTACTTTGTTCGGTAAAATGGACCGTATACCGATAGGTAGAAAATTCTCCATGAGAAAATGATAGTCATGGGACTTTAGACCCTTTAACTTAAGGTCTTTCATCGATACGAGGTTCATAATGTTTGAATAGTACCCCTCTGGAACCTTAACTCCATGAAGAAACTTACCAAAAAACAATTTTCTCTTTTCTAGATAGAGTATGAGCAGCCGGATGTAAATATGTATTTTTCCCCTTCTTTACCGGTCCCAATTCTCGTCTCATAACCAAATCCAGCCTTGCATTAATGCCATCTTTGGTCTTCCCTGGCACATTGAGTTAGGTACCAATGACACTATCAAATACATTTTTTTCAACATGCATTACATCAATGAAGTGTCTTACGTATAATGACATCCAATATGGCAGCTCAAAGAAAATCAACCTTTTCTTCCACCCTCGCGTGACAAGTTCTCTCGCAAAAAGTTTCCCAAATTCAATACTCAAATCTTGTACCTTTTCAAACAGTTGCGCACCTGTCAACGGCAAAGGAGCTACACGTTCTTATGTATTCACATTGAATGCCTTTCTCCAAGACCGATAATGATGACTTGAATGCAAAAATATACAATGCCCAAGGAAGACATTCTTCTGCCATGTTCCAACCGCATCCAATCCGTATTATCTTCACATATAGGGCATGCACACTGACCTTTGGTGTTGTATCTTGATAAATTACCATATACTGGAAAATCATTAATTGTGCCGAAGATCATGGTCTTTAGGGTGAAACTTTCTTCTCTATACCCATCATACACCTCTACACCGGTCTCCCACATTTGCTTCAAGTCTTCAATTAAAGGAGCCAAGTATATGTCGATATCATTTCCTAGTTGTTTAGGCCCATAAATTAACATAGACAACATCATGTATTTGCGCTTCATGCATAGCCATGGAGGTAGGTTATAAATCTCCAAAATCACAGGCCATGTACTGTGAGAGCTACTCTGAACACCATGCGGATTAAATCTGTCGGTAGACAATGCAAGTCGTAGATTTCTTGGTTCTTGCCCGAAATCAGGATAATCATGATCAATTATTTTCCATTGAGGAGAATCTGCTGGGTGTCGTAGCTTGCCATCTTTAATCCTTTCATCCTCATGCCATGTCAAGTGTCTTGCATCTTCTGAACTACGGTACATGCGCCTAAATCTTGGAATTATGGGGAAATACCATAGAACCTTCTCTGGAGCCGATTCTTTCTTCTTATACCGTGAGGCATTACATTTAGGACACGTCTTTAACGATGCATAGTCATTCCGAAATAAAATGCAATCATTAGGAAAAGCGTGTATCCTCTCATAGCTCATGCCAATAGAGTGTAACATTTGTTTAGCCTCATATGTCCGACTAGGAACCACATCATCCTCTGTCAATATATCTTTCGATAGTGTGAGTAAGTCTGTAAAGCTCTTATCAGTCCATCCATTCCCCGATTTCAAGTTATACAACTTTAGCATCACCGACAATCTTGTGAATTTAGTACAACCCTCATACAACGGTTTCTCAGCATCACTTACCAACTTATCAAAAATTCGAGGACAATCACGAATATCTTCTTCAACCGTGGTTACCATCTCTTCAAAATGGTCGGCATCATATGTATTTATATCGGTGTCATCTGACGCATAGCTCCCACTATTCCCTATATCACTAGAGTCACCTCTAGTCTCACCATGCTTTGTCCAATAGGTATAACTTTGATCAATTCCATTGCACACTAAATGTCCTTCCAACTCAACTACACTAACTCGTCTTGTATAACAACAACTTAAACAAGGACATATGATTCTACTAGGATTTTTTGCATGCTCAACTGCAAACGTAATAAATCTTGCACTCCGTCCTTATATTCCTTCGACAAACGATTGGCAGACATCCATTTCCGATCCATATTTTTACGATCTACCATAATTATTTTGAGTTTGAACAGGAAACGGAGGTTAATGCATGTTTGTACCGATAAAAATAAACATGTCTAATTATACAACTAAAGGTTTAAATAAAACATAGGGGGAATAACAAGTGGTAAAACGTACCAGAGTGAAGTCGAGCAGCTTGAAAAACAGAGAGAGTTGATTGACAGACGTACCTGAGAGAATCCAAAATTGTTAGTTTCTTTCTTTCTTCCTAAATGAAATAGCATGCTTCTGAAAAGGATGAAATTTGCAGACAATTGGATATTATCCCTGTTAAATAGCAATTGTGTAACAGGGTCTTTATGTCAAAACATGAGTGCATGATACAACTACCCAACGTAAGAAATCATGTGTTATGGTTATCATTACAATACATTTTGCAAGCAATATGTTGACAAGAACAGGTCTTTTATGTTGACAATTTTGGAAACAAAGTTACACCTGTCATGGATAACCTACTCGCTTCATCATGTACCACGCTAACCTATGTGTTACAAACCATGCCAACAAAGTGATGAAACCCGTGACTCAATATGGGATTTCAAGAAGATTAGAATTCATATTTGAATGGAAATCACGACCCTTTGCTTATATATGGAAGCAAGAACCTCGACATATAATGAAGACACCACAAACGAAGATGGAAAGACCTTTTGATAAGTCAAGGATGAGTGCCAGCAAGATATAGATAGAGGAAATCAACTACAGTAAAAATGATATAAACCCAAATGTACTCTAATAATAAATGCCTTTAAACCCAATACTCATCACTTTGGGCCCTTGTTAATTGACATTAATTATTGAAATAACATGTGAAATGTCTTTATGCAATCTTAAATGATATAATTGTAATATCAATTTGATAAACACATCTAAGGTTTTCTGCTAAATCATACACCTGTTTTTCCCTCATCCTCTCAGATTCTGGCAATAGGCTGACCGATGCCAAGGGCATGATAACTAGGTAACTATTCTCTATACTAAAAAAATAAAAAAAGCTGCCTTTGCTTCTGAATTTTGGCATAGGAAAGTAGAAACCATTTTATCAGGCATCAAATATCTTAAATATCACAACATAATGAAATCAGCTAGTAAGTAATTAAACTTTACCAAGAGTTTGATCCAGTAAAAACAAAGGGGACATTCAGATATTTAGCATGGGACATGTGTTCTGACTACTAGTGTATAGTCACCACTCACCACAGCACCGGTATATACTTATTCATCTGTTATCACAAGCTTTCCATTGATTGAATCCCCCAAAGTGCATAATATAATATAATATATAATTTTGTAAGAGAGATAATACATTCGGAAAATATATAGGATTTGTACAAGGCAACAATATTTGATTCTTCTACATGATAGTTAACAACATACAAGTATGCATGAGCAACTACATACGGCAGAAGATCAACCTCAAGTGCTTGTGAGCCATGCCTTATATGAACATCCATCAGCTAGTTAGGAAGGATATAAGGCCTATTTAACACCATATTTTTCAGAGTAAATGGTGAAAATAAATTTAAAAAGATACACATTATACAAAATTAGGCAACACATTATACTTTATTTATGTACCATAAGGAGAAAGAGATTAGATTGTGATACCCGTGGTTCTTTACGGATACAATTTTTATAGAATTATATTATTGAAAACATTAAGGGACAAAGCATATAGAAGAACGTTCTTGAATGATCTCACTTGCACTTGACCAACTTGTGCAGCTTTGCCAAAAAATTTCATATATATTTCTTATAGTTATTTGAGCACCTTACTGTTTTGTCAATAGACCCTCCTCCACTATTCCTTATCATATATTATATTAAACCATGATTGTTATCTCTTTTTCTATAGTTCCGCCTATTTATCATATTACATACTTTCCACCTCCGTGGCATGAAAATTGAAATGAGAAAATTTGAAAAACATTATCATATACTAATCATTAATAGTTTCAAAATTATCAAGTCAATAACCTTACAGCAAGTCGCGATATAATAAATAAAATAAAAAAAGCATGATATATATTTGTCTATGTGTACAGAGACTAGGAGAGGCAGGCTAACAGATTCTACAAAAGCTCAAATACCAAAGCCTATATGCCAACCACACCTCATGCAGATTTTTGCAAAGATTATAGGTAAAGTATACCTTTTTTTTATAGATACATAGGCAAAGCATATCATCAATTAGTCAAGACAAACACTATATAAGCCAAATAATTGAAATGAATGAATCACAGATAATTGAAGTCTCACATCCTACCAAGTGTAAATAAGCCAAATAACTTATCAGTCTTCAATGTGGGTCCTTTTGCAAATATTGCTCATAGGAATTCTTCTATTGTAGCTGATACGATTGCCCTAAAATTGTTGGGACCAAGTGGATTTGTAGTGTCTGAGTCTTGTTTTGGTGTTGGTATTGGAAGTGAAAATTTTATGAACATTAAGTGCTCGATTATTGTGGCAACACTAGGGGTCATCACATGTTTGACTAGATGTTGGGATTAATATCAGCTATCTGCAATGCCATTTCCACACAGAATTTTCACTTGGACTTACTTGTCATTTGGTATAATCTAAATACTTTTCTAGAGTCAAAGCTTTCTTATAAATCTTTTCTAGTATTCATCAAAGAAATCTACCAAAAATCACCCAAAAAAAGGTTTTCCAGTGGACAACAGTTTCAATACTTGAATGGAATGCATTTCAATTGATGATAGGCTAATGACTTTTTTAACTGTGACCAAACCTTGCTTTATTTAATTCTGTAATAACTCTCGAAATTGTCAATTCTTTGTTCAAGTTCTGTTTCGAATTTTTTATTTCTCTGTTCCTCTACGTTTATTTCATATTTCTAACGTAGCAAATAATCCTCTTTCTCACCAATGTCTTCCATTTTTGTGCAGGTACAAAGAAGTTTTAATTGTTTCACTATCTTAGCATTGAAACACAATTAAGAACAGTAAAACCCACCAAATATATATTTTTCATATAATTTCATATAAGAAGAAAAAGACATTGAGAACCTGGTGGAGTTGTTTGTTGGTGGCGACGATAGCAACCACAATGAACCGGCGACGAATAGGTGGCAGCAGCAAATGGTCCCACGACTTCAGCGTAGAGGAAGAGAAGAGAAGTGATGCTTTGTCGTGTAGCTGGACAGAGGCTCGAACAGTGAGCAGTGAGGGAGATGAAGTAGTGGACGCTGAATGAGGGAGACGATGCTCGAGCAGTGAGGGAGCAGTGTTGCTAATGACCGAGGAGCTAAAGGTCACGCGAAGTCTCTTATTTGAGAGTGAGGAAAAAGTGGTGGAGAGGGAAGTTTAATTTTTAGGTATTGTTTGGTGATGTTTGAGTTCGAATCCTCAAGTGCACGGCTTCATTGTCAAGTAATAAAAAGATCGATCCCACAGGGACCGTGATCTCAAATAATAATTAATTATTAAATCAATTAAACTGGACTATATAAAAAGATTTGGAAAAGATTTGATTTTTGAATCAAGTAGCAATTCAAATTTAAAGTTGCAATCAAAACGAAATAAAGAACAAAATAGGAAAGTGGATCAAATCTGAGATTTCAAAATATCAAAAGGGATTCCCAGGAATTGGGTTACCAACAAGATTGTTCATGTTACCAAATTGACTACCCCTTGTTAATTATCGAATTTTGCTTTGAAGATGAATTTATCCTAAAATAGTTAATGCTCCCTCTCGGGTTACAAGAACCGTGCCCAATCCCCTACTCTCGTGGTAATTGAATTTAAATTGAACCCTTTAAGTTTCGTGACAATTCGTGAATCCTCAAAGTCATGCGATAAGAATCGAATCGAAAGCAAAATCGAAATTAACAAGAAGTAAAACGTCAATTCATAACACAAAACAAACCTTGGGCATAGCCCCAATTCCTAGAAATAAAAAGACTACTCAAGCATTGTCATGTTCATAGCAAGCTTGATTAACAAAAGCATAAAAGAAAACCTAAGAGAAGAGAATAAGAAGAAGAAGAGAAATCCTAATTTTACCTAAGGTAGCAGCCCAAAAAGTGATCCTATTTTCGATCCTAATTGCTCTATTTATAGAGTAGGGTAACTTGAATCCCAAGCAATTACAAAATCAGATCAAATCAGGTTTTAAAATTTTAGATATTGCGCGTCACGACCGTGATGGCTGTCACGGCCTGGCCGTGACAGATTGTCTTGGAAAACTTGGCGTTGATGGCCTGTCACGGCAATGATGGCCATCACGTCCTGGCCGTGATGGGCTCTGTTTATCTCATTTTCCTTACTTTTCAAGCTCCGTCTTCATGCAAGCTCCATCATGGTTGATCCTGAGCATTTTAATCCTCAATTCCTGCACAACAACACCACAAAACCGCCTTACCCGTTCCAAGGTAAAAACTAACAAAAATCAAATTAAATATGCCTAAACTATATGAAAATGCATGTAAAAATGTCAATGAAATATGAGGTGAAATCACACTCATCAAACTACCCCAAACTTAAGATTTTACTTGTCCTCAAGCAATAACCAAGGCCAGAGAAGATAAACAATCAGAGCATGGACAGTGAACCAAGAACCCGAGTAACGAATCCAAGTGACAGGAACATCCAAATAAGTAACCAAGAGACAATCAATTTCAAGTCCAATTAGAAGCTTAGGTTCCCTAAATTCATGCCCCTTACTAATTCGGGCACTCTTCTCACCTCACTCAAGAGTTTAAGGACATTTGACAATTCACTCAATTTCCTCAAGGAAGGTATTCTACCATTAGCTTGACTATTAACCAAATATCTACTTTATTAATTAAAACACATAAGAATCAAGAGGTCTTTTGTTTGGTTGTAATGGGGCCATGGGATTAACCGTTAGGTGGGGAAACCAAGAAAGGGAGCATTCAAGAAGGCTAACAAAATACCAAACAATGCAAAGCAGGACAACCTTCTAAAATACCTTTTTAGGCTTTAGTTTACTTTTCCACCTTTCTTTCTTTTTTTTTCTATTTTATTTTATTTATCAATTTCTTTTTCACATCCCCTTCTCCATTTTTTGTTTATTTATTTTTTATTTTTTTCAATTTGGAGAAGGGGAGATTTCCAAATTAAGAGAAATATTTTTCTAATTTTTTCATCCCACAATTTATTTTTCAAACTACCTTTTTACCCTTTTTGCAATACTTTAAAAGGTGTCATACCAAGCATCATTCATCAAAATAAATCAAGGTACCAAGAAAAGTATTTCATTCTATTAGGCTAAAAATTGGGCAACTAAGGGGTAGAATTTAATCAATCAAAGCTCAAAAGGCTAGAAAAATACCTAGTGCCTCGATCATTTTCAAATATGTTTTAAAAAAAATTGAAGTTTCAAAACGGTTTCAAGTCAAGTTCTAGAGAATACAATCCAAGAGGAATAAAACACTCAACCACAAAGAATGGGATAGATTTAGTGAGTACCCATTTTAGGCTCAAAAAAAATCTCACATTTAGTAGTTTAAAATCAATGAGAAACACAAATCTAAGGAATCACATGCTAATTATCAACTATCAGAAGATCATCTCAAACATTTTTATTTTTAGCCTATCACAAGAATACAAAAATTGGGTTCAAAAATTCACTGTCTCAATTCATTTGGCATAAAGTTCTCACAATTGGATGCATACTCTAAGCAAGGGGCAATCTAATCATGTGATTATGCAAAACTACGCCTATATGAATGTAACATGAAAAATGCAAAAAATGCAAAAAAAAAAAAAATATATGCAAAAATACCCCTACCCCAAGCTTAAAAACTTACATTGTCCATAATGTAAATATTCAAGTAGGAGAGAGGATAAAAATGGAACAACTCACCGAGGTGGTGGATGGTGCTAGCTCACATGCCAGTCATAGAGCTGCTGGAAGACGTGTCACGACTGTGACGTTCATCACGGCTTGGCCGTGATCAATTCTGGTGTCAAGTAAATCCCCATCACAGGCGTGATATACATCACGGTTGGGTCGTGATCCTTTCTGAGCTTCAGCTATTAGCTAATCACGGTCGTGATCCTCGTCACGCCTAGACCGTGATCTCCTCTAACTTTATTTTTCCATGCCTTTTTGATTTTCCTGCCTTCATAACCTGAAAATACTTGGCAAAACCATCAATTAGTGATCTTTCTTCTCTTAATCTTCTCAAATTATTCAAAAACAAAATTCAAAAACAAATTGAAAAGGGAAAGAAAACTTGGGTTGCCTCCCAAGAAGCGCTTATTTACGGTCTTAAGCTTGACCATACTCCCTTCAATCAACCGGGATCAGCTGGGCTTGGAAGTGCAAGAACACCTCTCTTCCATGGAAGTCCTTCAAAGAGCCTATTTTGTTCATATGGCCAATTGCACTTTCACTTTGCTCTTTTCACTGAGTTTCACGGCCTTACTTCCTTCCGGCGGAAGTTTTAACTCCACATGTTGAGCAACTCCAATTTCATCATTATTTGGTTCATCATTCGTCAAGCAAAGTTTGGGAGTTGCTTCCATTCTAAGGTCTTCTCTCACCTTTGGAGGTATTATTTCAATCCTGCACACATGACTCTCAAAATGAGGATTGTTATATGAGTTAGTCAAATAAAAAATCCACCATACCTTCCTCTACATTCAAAGAGAGCTTGCCATTTTTTACGTCTATTATCGCTCCAGCTGTGGCCAAGAATGGCTTTCCAAGAATGATAGGGAATTTAGTGTTGGTAGTGGCTACGGTCTCAAGAGGGGGGTGAATTGAGATATTGAAAACTTATTCAACAATTTAAAGCAAAACAGTGTTTCTTTAAATAAAATTAGTTTTCACTCAATTTTAGTTCCAAGAATTAGGTTATGGAACAAGTAATGATGAGAAACAGAATTATAATTAGGAACAACAAATTTTAGATTTAAAGATTCAAGTTTAAACAAGTATATGGAGTTTAGGGATTAGAAGAACACGCAAACCAATTTATCCTAGTTCGGCTACCTCCTCTGGTTAGCCTATGTCCAGTCTCACACCACTGTGGATTTCTTCACTATAATCAGCAATTTACACAATTCTAATTACAGCAACACAAGGATAACCTCCTTGCTTGAAAAATCTTCAGAAAGCACACTAGCTTTCTTTACCCAAGGATCCCTTCTATCCTTGTTAAACCCTAAGAGATACCCTCTCTTAGTCACTCTAATTCACGAAAAGAATTGAGTAGAAGCAAGACTCTAAAAGCCTGATAAAACAAATTGAAGTTCTAACTATCACACTTTTCTTAGAGATAAAGCACTTTGTTTCACGATCAGTATGAGTTGTGTTGTTGTTGTTGTGTTACGTATTGTGTTCCTTTTGATCCCTCTTTATATAGAAGAGAAATTATAGTCGTTGGGATCATTTAAAACAGATTTGGATCTGATTTAACAAAATCTGCTTTCTTGATTCTTGATCTTGAAATGAGATTCTGTTTGATCTTTGTAGAGTGTGCATCCTTCTTGAAATATAACCGTTTCCATCTGAAAGGATTGCCAAGTCTTTTTGAAGAGTAATATATCCGTGTTTAATTGAAGAGAAAAATATCCACGTCTTTTTGAAGAGAAAAATATCCGTGTCCATTTGCCACGTCAGCAGACGGGAGTATTAGCTCAAGGTTTAGTAGACGAGCTTTATATATCATGTAAGTGGACGGAGCTTCTAGAGTGTATCATTTAGTATACGAGCTCCAAGTGTTACTGTCAGTGGACGTGCGATCTTGTTACTTTCACTGGACGAGCTCTCCTTTTTCCATCAGTAGACGAGCTCTCCAAGTGTTACTATCAGTAGACGAGCTTTCCTTAGTGGACGTGCTCTTCTTTTGCATCAGTGGACGCGTGCTTCTTTTACATCAGTAGACGAGCTCTCCTGTTTTCATCAGTAGACGAGCTTTCCTGTTTACATCAGTAGACGAGCTTCTCCTGTTTTCATCAGTGGACGCGCTTCATGTGCCACGTCAGTAGACGAGCTCTTCTGTTTCTTTCAGTGGACGTGCTTTTGTGCCACGTCAGCAGACGAGATCTTATGTTTCTTTCAGTGGACGCGCTTCTGTGCCACGTCAGCATACGATATCTTCTGTT
The DNA here is from genome assembly GCA_030762895.1 of Sophora flavescens. Taxonomy (NCBI): domain Eukaryota; kingdom Viridiplantae; phylum Streptophyta; class Magnoliopsida; order Fabales; family Fabaceae; genus Sophora; species Sophora flavescens. The sequence continues at coordinate 51,359,507 of CM061067.1, read as the reverse complement.
TCTTTCAGTGGACGTGCTTCTGTGCCACGTCAGCAGACGAGATCTTCTGTTTCTTTCAGTGGTTGCACTTCATGTGCTCTTTCAGTGGACGACAGCTTTTTACTTTGTTCTTTTAGTGGACGCGCTTTCTTTGTTCTTTCAGTGGACGTCAGCTTTTTTTTTTACTTTGTTCTTTTAGTGGACGCGCTTTCTTTGTTCTTTCAGTGGACGTCAGCTTGTTACTTTGTTGTTCCTTTAGTGGACGAGCTCTTTAATTGTTTATTGGACTTCAGCTCTTTACTTTGTTGGACGTCATTCTTGGTTCACTTCATTGGACGAGCGCTTATATTTTCCCTGTGTTGGACGTGCGCTAGTTTTGCTTTGTTGAACGAGTGATCTTGCATGCAACTTAACACGTAATGAGTACGTAGTCAGAATTAAAAATCTTATGCAAAATACACTTTGTTTGCCATACATAATCAGAGTGCAGCTATTCAGTAAGCATGGTTCTTTAGTTATTTTCGTCCTCCCCCTGTGACATTGATATCTTTCAAAAGATCAAGTGTTATCATATCATTATCAAAAAAAAAAAAAATCATCTTGCATTTATTACAAGTTCAAGTATGTCTTTTCAAAGCAGTTCATACTCAGGTATCAGAAAAAAAAAATACATATTAGAGAAAATTTTTTTACAGCAAATGCATGGTTCATCTTTATGGTTCATATTTCTCCCCCTTTGTCGGAGAAATAAAAATTAAAAAAAAAATTTGCATACCATAAAATGCATGGTTCATTTTTATGGTTCATATTTCTCAGATGTATGGTTCATCTTTCTAGTTCATCTCAGATGTATGGTTCATCTTTCTCCAATGTATGGTTCATTTTTCTCCCCCTTTGTCATTATCAAAAAGAAACTATGGAGAATATTGAAATCAAACTTAAAAACAGTCTTGCATTTATTGATTAATAAAGCATTTCAGAATTTATGTAATTCATTAAAACATCCAAAATACCAAAAAAAATTACAGACACCTAAGGACGCTTAGCATCTTGCCCATGTCCTTCATAATTTTCAGCAACTTGTGCTACCTTGCGTGCCATCTGTTATTAATTATTTTGAGGATCAATTATGACAAGTTCTCTTCTTATAAAGAAGAAACTTTCCTTATTAAGTGGTTTGGTGAAAATATCAGCTAATTGTTTAGATGTATCTATATGTTCAATCACAACATCACCACTTTGAATATGATCCCTGATAAAATGATGTCTAATTTCAATATGCTTGGTTCTTGAGTGCATAATTGGGTTCTTTGTTAGATTTATTGCACTAGTATTATCACATTTTATTGGTATATGATCTAGATAAACACCATAGTCAATTAATTGTTGTTTCATCCATAGGATTTGAGCACAACAACTCCCAGCTGCAACATATTCTGCTTCAGCTGTGGATAAGGCCACACTAGTTTGCTTTTTACTAAACCAGGACACTAGGGAATTTCCTAATAAATGGCATGTTCCACTTGTTCTTTTCCTATCTAACTTGCATCCAGCAAAGTCAGAGTTGGAATATCCTATTAATGTGCAAGTGGATCCCTTGGGATACCACAGCCCCATTTCTTTTGTTCCTAAGAGGTATTTCATGATTCTTTTAACTGTAGTAAGATGTGATTCTTTAGGATTAGCTTGATACCTTGTACACATACACACACTGAACATTATATCTGGTCTACTAGCAGTGAGATAAAGTAAGGATCCGACAATACCTCTATACTTGGATACATCTATAGATTTACCATGTTCATCTTTGTCCAAGTAGCAGGCTGGACTCATTGGTGTTGACATTTCCTTTGCGCTTTCGATTCCAAACTTCTTTAGTAGTTCCTTGAAATACTTTGTTTGGATTATGAAGGTTCCATCTTGGCATTGTTTAATTTGAAGTCCAAGAAAAAATGTAAGTTCTCCCATCATGGACATTTTAAATTCACTTTGCATTAGTTCACCAAATTCCTTGCATAAAGACTCATTAGTAGCACCAAAAATAATGGTATCAACATATATTTGAACAAGTAAGATATTGTGTGCTTTTGTTCTAGTAAATAGTGTAGTATCAACTTTTCCTCTTTTAAATCCTTTCTCTAGGAGAAAATTGCTTAACCTCTCATACCAAGCTCTAGGAGCTTGCTTGAGTCCATAGAGGGCTTTAGTCAGTTTATAGACATGATTTGGGAACTCAATGTCAACAAAACCAGGGGGTTGACTTATATATACTTCTTCTTGTATTATTCCATTTAAAAAGGCACTTTTTACATCCATTGGGTACAGTTTAAAGTTCATTATACAAGCATAGGCTAAGAGCATTCTTATGGCTTCTAATCTAGCTACGGGAGCATATGTTTCATCATAATCAATTCCTTATTCTTGATTGTATCCCTTAGCTACTAGTCTAGCCTTGTTTCTTACTATTATTCCATTCTCATCCATTTTGTTTCTAAACACCCATTTAGTTCCGATTATTTGGTTACTTTTGGGTTTTGGAACTAAATCACAAACTTTGTTTCTTTTAAATTGATTTAACTCCTCTTGCATTGCAATCATCCAATGTTCATCATTAATAGCATCATCAACACATTTTGGTTCTATTTGAGATACAAATGCCATGGTATTGCAAATATTCCTTAAAGAGTTTCTAGTGGTTACCCCTTTGGTGATCTCACCAATTATATTGTCTAGGCGATGATTCTTTGAAGCTTGCCACTCCTTAGGAAGATTTTCTTGTTGAAGTTCTGCTTGAGGTTCTTTATTGCTTTCTTCATATTCATTTTCCTTGTTGCTCTCATTTCCTTCATCAGATTTTACTTCATCCTCAAGAGTTTCTACATCATCAAAAATGTCATTTCCCAACCTTTTGGGGTTAGACTCATCAAATGTTATGTGAACAAATTCCTCTATTGATAAAGTACGCTTATTGAACACTCTATATGCGTTGCTAGTTAATGAGTAACCTAGGAAAATACCCTCATCAGCTTTGGGATCAAATTTCCCAAGATTATCCTTGCCATTGTTTAGTACAAAATATTTATAGCCAAAGACATGAAAATGAGAAATGTTAGGTTTTCTTCCCTTGTAAAGTTCATATGGAGTTTTCTTCAGAATTGGCCTTATTAGAACTCTATTTAAAACATAGCATGCAGTACTCACAGCATCAGCCCAAAAATACTTTGGTAAATTAGAGTCACTTAATATGGTTCTAGCAATTTGTTAAAGTGACCTATTTTTCCTCTCAACTACTCCATTTTGATGTGGAGTCCTAGTTGCAGAAAAGTTATGTTTTATACCATGTTCATCACAAAAGTTAGCAAACTCCTCATTTTGGAATTCTCCTCCATGGTCACTGATAAGCCTCTGGCTCATAGTTTCCAGCTAGAAAAAAGGTAGATTTTGTGCCTAATTGGGCGAGTCAACCTCGCTAATCTCCCAAATTGGCCTTGTTTTGTTCCTAAGTTAGAATTTGATTCGTTTAATGCATTTTTAGTAGTTTTTAGTTTATTTTGAGTAGAATTATGCTTTTCATTTCCTTTTATTGTTTCAGGTTAAAGGTGAAGCTCTTAGAGTCAAGGAAAATGAAGAAAACAGTAAGCAATTCTGGAATTTTCGCCTCGCGAAACAGGATCTCGTCTTGCGAGCCTGAAGACCAGCCTAAACAGCAACAGTCACCCTTTCTGCCTCGCCTCACGAATCATCATCTCGCCTCGCGAGCCTGAAGGCCTGACTGTGCCAAAACAGTCACCCTTTCTGTCTCGCCTCGCGAATCACCATCACGCCTCGCGAGCCTGAAGGCCTGAATGTGCCAGAGATGTCACCCTTTCTGTCTCGCCTCGTGAATCACCATCTCACCTCGCGAGTATTCAAACTCAAGATGGAGCCAAAACTGAATTTTGCCTCGCGAGAGCTTGCTCGCCTCGCGAGCGGGCGAGGCCCAGAACTTCTATTTATAGGCTGTTTTAGGGCAGATTAGAAAACTTTTGTTCACCACTTGTTTTAGATCGTTTTTGGACGAATCCTTATTCTCTGGAGCTGCATCTCCCTTTTTTTTTTTCCTATTTTACAATTATGATGAAGTCCAATTGTTTGTGCGTTGTTACAAGCATGAGGAACTAATCCCCTTGTCTAAGGGATCAATGAAACCACCCATGACAGTGTAGCGTTTAATGTGATGTATGTTTCCCTCCTTTACCTCAATTCATGTTTTCCAATTCTGAATTTATTGCGTTGATCATAAGCATGCATTATTGACTAGTTAACGTGATGAGGCTTGATAGGCAATTCGCGTTTAGAACTTGAATTAGGATCACTGATTGAATATTGCACGAGAGTGAGTAGGAGATTAGTGCAACCTTATTGAGAACAAGATTTAATAGAGTTTGATGATTGGGTTATGAGACCTAGCAAGTAATTAAATCAATCGTTGAATACGTCCTATTGAGAACGATAGTGTCATTAGGAGAATTTGGGGTCCTGGTTGACATTGCAATTGAACTTAGGGAAAGAATCATCATCACTTGGGTACTATGCATGATTGGGTAGGTGGATTTGTGACCTTAGATGTTTAATCCAGATTTTTAAATCTTATCTTATCTTATTGCTATCCTATTTTATCTCTCTTCTCAACCACTAGCTTTTACTTAGTCAAACGTATCGAATTTCTTGCAAATTGGTAGAATTGGTAGCCCAATCCCTGTGTCCGACCTCGGTAATTACTTACCGTGTTTATTACTTACGACGACCCGATAAACTTGCCGGTGACTCAAGAAGTTTTTGGCGCCGTTGCCGGGGATTGGCACAACCAATTTTCCTAATTTTTGGGAGGTTTGATTATTTGGGTAAGCTATTTTTGTTTTTATTTTCTGTTATTTATTTTTATTTCTCTCTACTTCTTTGATTTCACTTGGTCTTGCCTAGTTTTGTATGCAAGGTACCCTTTCACAAGGGGACTTGCAATTTGATCCGGAGATCACCAAGACCGAGAAGCGATTAAGGAAAGAAGCCAGAGAACGAAAGAGGCTTGAAGCAATTAATTTTGAGGAGATGACCGCAAATCCCCCTCTTCCTCCTTACAAGCCTCTCTTCAAGTACAATCTACCCAACTTGGGTGATTGCGATTCATCTATCGTGAGTGGCAACCTCAATACAGATTCCTTCAGAGTGGAAGGATGTGTCACAGCCCATATCCGTGAGAATCAATTAGATGGGGGTGGCAAACAATGTTGGGAATTTGCGTATAAAACAAAATAAAACGCAGTGGAAAAATTCCCATCGAAGGATCCATGCTAATGGTCATGATTCATGATTAGAAAGTTTACCTCTTGAAGCGATGGTTGTTGGTTGAAATTCGTCTATCACGAACACCGCACGAACGGTGTCTCCAGAGGTATCCACACGAGCGGACTCCGTGAACGTCCAACGTCACGAACCTGAAGCGTCTCTGTCTTGCAGTGCTAGCTTCAAAACCGAGACTTACTGTTCACTCTTACTCTCTCTGTGCAGCTAGGGTATCAACCTTCTGTGCACAACAACTTAAGTGTTCTACTTATAGTAGCGCCTCCTTAAGTGAGTTAGTGAGCAGCACTTGACCTAAGCCCATGTACTATGTGCTAGGCCCAATAGGAAAGTCCAACTCTCCTTTTAATGCTTCTTTTAATACGCTCTTATGTGTGTAACCCTATAGGTTCCCAAAACGTTAGTAGTAACATTAAATCCCATTTAATATTACAAACAGTGAGCGGTATCTAGCAATACATCACTGCTACCTAAGTAGTGAGAAAGTCAGTGATTTGACGAAACCTTTCTGTGACAAATATTCATGTGCATTATTATCCCTTTGTCCATATATCTATATTGAACACAAGGCATAGAATGTGTCACCCTTGTATGGTTCAATATCATGTTCCCTGATACCCGAGTAGACTTAACAACAAATGAGGTCAATATCTCATATTGACTCATTTCAGCATGGCCATGCATTTTACAGTCTCACTCTATCAGGGGGCCCACAGATATTACTCCTGTCATGTAGGAGGGACAAATTCCATCTAGGTCACTCACATCCCTCTGCATGGCTCGTGGTATGCCCAATGATCGTCTTTATAATCATCCTATTACAGATGACGTTTGACGATATTAAAGCACACGACTCCTCATGTAGGGATCGTAGTGATTTCAGGTCGAAGGATTGTATGCACCATTGTCACTATGAGAACTACTTATGACACTCACATAACGCTCCATGTAGTGTTCTCATGGCGGGTCAATCCAGTACATCATTACCTTAATGTGTACCTATGTGGCAACTCGATATCTCATATCTATGACCCGTGAGATGTGGTCATCAGTCTGCACACATAATAGTCTCAATTGTATTATTATTGTCCTTATTAATAAAATACTTGACTATGGATATTTAAGAATAGGATTTCATTGTTCAATAGTGTCTCACGATCAAGTCATATACTTGATATTCTATTAAACTGAAATTTCCATTCTAAGGACTTTATTATGTTCAAACAAGTAACACAATAAACTGGAATGCCTCATATCATATATATATATAATAGCAAGATACAAATGTAAGTCTAAAGAAATACATTGGCCTCTAGGGCTTACACCAACAATCTCCCACTAGCACTAGAGCCAATCAGGCATAAATCTAATGCCCATCGATCTAGTGTGACCTTCATGCTTCTGTTGAGCAAGAGGTTTTGTAAGTGGGTCAGCAACGTTGTCAAGCGTTGGTACTCTGCAAATTTTCACATCTCCTCTATCGATAATCTCTCGAATGAGATGAAAACGCCTAAGTATATGCTTGGATCGCTGATGAGATCTAGGTTCCTTAGCTTGTGCAATGGCCCTATTGTTATCACAATAGAGATCAATGGGGTCCACAATACTAGGAACCGTACCAAGCTCAGTAATGAACTTCCTGATCCAAACAGCCTCCTTTGCTGCATTGGAGGCGGCAATATACTCAGCCTCTGTAGTAGAATCGGCAACTGTCTCCTGCTTTGAACTCTTCCAGCTTACAGCCCCGCCATTCAGGCAGAACACATAACCAGATTGCGATCTGGAATCATCCTTATCGGTCTGGAAGCTAGCATCGGTGTAACCTATTACAGCAAGCTCTTCCTCGCCTCCATATACCAAGAACGAATCCTTAGTTCTTCTCAAGTACTTAAGGATGTTCTTGACAGCGGACTGATGACTTTCACGGGATCGATCGGTACCTGCTCGTTATGCTTAAAGCATACGATACATCTGGTCGAGTACATAACATGGCATACATGATAGATCCAATTGCGGATGCATATGGAATCTTACTCATGCGATCCCTATCCTCTTGAGTGGAAGGGGATTGTGCCTTTGATAGGCATATACCATGTGACATAGGCAATAGTCCTTTCTTGGATTCATGCATGTTAAAGCGTCTCAACACTTTGTCTATGTATGTACTCTGACTTAGGCCAAGCAATTTCAGCGATCTATCCCTATAGATCCTGATCCCCAATACATAGGTCGCTTCACCCAAATCTTTCATAGAGAAGCAATTCCCTAACCATGTCTTTACATTTTGTAGTGTAGGGATGTCATTTCCAATGAGTAATATGTCATCTACATATAACACCAGAAAAACAACAATGCTCCCACTAACCTTCTTGTAGACACAAGGTTCATCTTCATTTTTGATGAATCCGTCATTGTCTTACAAACATCATCAAAACGAAGGTTCCAACCTACGGAAGCTTGCTTCAATCCATAGATTGATCGCTGCAATTTACATACCTTTCCGGCATCCTCTAAAATGTCAAAGCCTTCAGGTTGTGTCATGTACACATCCTCAAGAAGCTTTCCATTAAGGAAGGCAGTTTTGACATCCATCTGCCATATCTCATAATCATGGTATGCAGCGATAGCAAGTAAGATCCGGATGGATTTAAGCATCGCAACAGGTGAAAAGGTCTCATCATAGTCGACACCATGAATTTGCTTGAAACCCTTAGCGACCAATCGCGCCTTAAAGGTGTGTACCTTACCATCCATGTCAGTTTTCTTTTTGAAAACTCACTTGCACCCTATGGGTTTTACCCCTTCAGGTGGCTCTACCAAGGTCCATACCTGGTTGGTGTACATGGAATCCATCTCAGATTTCATGGCCTCAAGCCACTTCTCAGATTCTGGGCCAGTGATGGCCTCCTGGTAGGTCACAGGCTCATCTTGATCCATGAGCAATACATCACCTTGTGGAGTCATGAGAAATCCATATCTCTCAGGCTGGTGACGTATCCTGTTAGACCTACGCTGGTCTTGTGCTACTGGAGCAGGTTGTTCCTCCACAACATTTTGTGAAGGTTGCTCCTGTTCCACCAATGGTAGGTCACTACTCTGTGATTCTTGAATTTCTTCAAGTTCTATCTTCCTCCCACTGGTTCCTATGGAGATAAACTCACTTTCTAGGAATACACCAGTCCGTGCGACAAACACTTTGCCTTCGGAAGGATTATAGAATTGGTATCCCTTGGTTTCTTTGGGATACCCCACAAAGAAGCATTTATCAGATTTGGGATCAAGCTTATTAGAAACTTGACGTTTTACATATGCTTCACAACCCCAAATCTTCATAAAAGATATGATGGGCCGTCTACCAGTCCATATCTCATATGGTGTCTTTTCTACCGTTTTGGATGGAACACGGTTAAGTGTAAAAGCTGCTGTTAATAGCGCATGTCCCCAGAAAGAGTTTCGAAGGTTTGCATGACTCATCATAGACCGAACCATGTCCAACAAGGTTCGATTTCTCCTCTCAGAAACACCATTCCATTGTGGTGTTCCAGGTGGAGTGAGTTGAGATAAAATCCCACACTCTCTCAGATGATCATCAAACTCTAGGCTCAAATATTCACCACCTCGATCTGATCGAAGAGCTTTTATATTTTTACCAAGTTGGTTTTGTACCTCATTTTTGAATTCCTTGAACTTTTCAAAGGATTCCGATTTATGTTTCATAAGATACACAAATCCATATCTACTGAAATCATCAGTAAATGTGATGAAGTACTGAAAACCACCTCTAGCTAATGTGTTTAGGGGTCCGCATACATCGCTATGTATAAGACCCAAAAGATCGTTGGCTCTTTCACCTTTGCCGGTGAATGGAGCTTTAGTCATCTTTCCCAATAAACAAGACTCACATATCTCATATGATTCATAATCAAATGAGTCCAAGAGTCCATCTTTATGGAGCTTCGAAATGCGCTTCTCATTTATATGGCCTAAACGACAATGCCAAAGATAAGACAGGTTCAACTCATTTGGTTTGAACCTCTTAGTATTTATGTTATAGATGGGCATTTCAAGATCAAGGACATAAAGTCCATTACTCATGTGTGCACTAGCATAGAAAATATCATCCAAATAAATAGAACAACTTTTGTTCTTTATTATAAAAGAAAAACCAATCTTGTCCAAACAAGAAACGGAAATGATATTCCTGCTAATTGCAGGCACAAAATAACAGTTCTCTAACTGAATAGTAAGCCCAGTGGGCAAAGTCAATACATAAGTCCCTACAGCTAAAGCAGCAACCTTTGCTCCATTTCCGACTCGTAGATCGACTTCGCCCTTTGTCAATGGTCTACTCCTGTCTAGGTCCTGCACATTTGTACAAATGTGAGAACCACATCCAGTATCTAATACCCATCATGCAGAAGTAGATAAATTGACTTCTATAACAAACATACCTGAAGCGGAAGTCTCACTTCCCTTCTTCTTCTTGATCTCTTCCAGGTATTTTGGGCAGTTCCTCTTCCAATGTCCGGTCCGACCACAGTGGAAGCAATTGCCTTCCTTAGCCACACCACCCACATGCTTCAAACCAGAAGTATTGGGTTTGATCTTGTTGATGGCCTTGCCCTTGCCCTTGCCCTTTTGTTTGTTCTTGGGCTTCTTGGGCTGCTTCTTGCTATTTCCAGCCTGGACCATCAAAATGGCCTTCCCCTTTCCTTTGTTAATATTTTGTTCAGCATTTCTCAACATGCTCAACAATTCTGGCAAAGGTTTGTCAAGATCATTCATATTGAAGTTCATGACAAACTGACTATAGCTCTCAGGCAACGATTGCAGAACTAAGTCGGTGGCCAACTCTTGGCCTAAAGGAAATCCCAGTCTCTCGAGATTCTCAATGTACCCGATCATCTGTAGTACATGAGGACTCACAGGGATCCCTTCTGCCAATTTACACTGGAAAAGAGCTCTGGAAACTTCGAACCGCTCATGCCTTGCTTGCTCTTGGTAGAGCAGCTTGAGGTGCACGATCATATCGTACGCCTCCATGGTCTCATGTTGCTTTTGCAGCTCAGAGGTCATGGTAGCAAGCATAAGACAGCCGACGTCTAAGGCGTCATCCTGATGCTTCTTATAAGCATCTCTGTCGACCCCTAGGAGCGATTGAAGCCGGTGGCTCCTCGGGAATAGGCTCCTCAAGAACATACAGCTTTTTCTCATGTTTGAGGACAATCCTCAAGTTTCTGTACCAGTCCAGAAAATTCGTTAGGATAGTTTGTCCTTCTCAAGGACGGATCGCAATGACAAAGTTACTTGATGTGTTTGATGCCATGGTAATCTCTGAGAGATAAATATGCAAAATATAAGTATCATGCCATGAAGTTATTTAATTAGGTCTTTAATTAAATACGCCTCCCACTATTTTACTCAAAACAATGACCCTCATCATTGATTCGGAAAATCCCGTTGGAAGATTTTCTAGTGGGCCAAGATCCATATTTCACCTAGCTTTAAGTCGACTTTGGCTGATCACTTAAAATTCGGTTATTTAGGTAGGAAACACTTTCCGATTGCATCTCATGCAACTCTTGGACAGTTGGGTGAATAACTCTTATTCTAATCCATCACATGGACTAAAGCCCAACTTATGAGCCTCTAAGCCTTTCAATCCTATTGAAGTTGGCTTAGTTAAGTCAGACCCAATGGATAGCAGTTGAACATTACATTTGTCCCATCGCGCCTTACTATTATAGATAAAGGTACCCCGCTTTGGCGGACCCACACTTAATCGATTATAGTCTTGACGAGTGCCATGCATCGGAAGGCCTTTAAGTGTGACTTAATATTTCCTTTTGAGGGATTTGTTTAAAGTTTGATCTCATCATTTGTTAAACTCTTTAACTTATTATTTACATATATGCATCTCATACATTTATTAGTTAAACTCTTTTAACATACTATATACATACATGCATCTCATACATATATAAGGCAAATAAATGTGATATGGTTATGGCCCCTAACGCATTGATTCTCCCAAGTCAATGAGAGAATCTAAACTAAAACCTAGGAGCGTCCAAGCTTCTCCAAGCAAGATCTCCCACGTGATAACATCTTCTTGTCTCCATCATTACATTACATAAACAGAAACCTCATTTTCATATGAGGGGAGTGAGATGAGAAAAGAAGATACATATGGAATATAAGAGAAAGGCACGGCACGCAGGCCGTATTTCAAAATATAAACCAAAAGATAAAAGGACTAAGGCCATAACCATTCACCATACATCACCAAATAAATAGTAACAACCAATAATAATACACAATTATTATTATTATTAATTTCATTAATTAGAGATTTCAAAATCTGAATTTTGAAAACGTAACATATATATAACAAATCACATTTATTATAATTGATGTTACTATAAATCACATTTATTACAATTGTTGTTACTACAAATCACATTTATTGTAATTGATATAAATCACATTTATATAAATCACATTTATTGTAACAAATCACATTTATTGTAATTGATATAAATCACATTTACATAAATCACATTTATTGTAATTGATATAAATCACATTTACATAAATCACATTTATTGTAACATAAATCACATTTATTGTAATTGATATAATTATTAAATGGTGACATAAAATTTTCAAAATTTGAATTTCGAAACTACACACTACGCAGAGGTAGCACGGGGTTCCCTAAAACCGCAAGGCCCGTGAACACTTCACGTTGCAAGGAACGGCGGCTACGGTTTCAACACTTGGAACCTCAGCCGCAACAACATGAACTTTTCATGTCTGAAACCCCTTAACGCCGCCAACACAGAACTGAAAACAATCATGTTTAACATCAACATTTGACGCCATCACAGAACATAATAAGGATTCCAAAAAAACGTACATATCGCATACATACACAAACATGCAATAGACGTATATATCATATACATACGAATATCACAGAAACAAGGTTTCGCAAACCAGATGCAAACGATTTTCAAAAACAATTTTCAGAAAAACCATTCACATTATAAACATGTTATCATACATAACAGATAAACCACGTAACAGAATCATGGTTTCGCAAGCGGCTCTGATACCACTGTTGGGAATTTGCGTATAAAACAAAATAAAACGCAGCGGAAAAATTCCCATCGAAGGATCCATGCGAATGGTCATGATTCATGATTAGAAAGTTTACCTCTTGAAGCTATGGTTGTTGGTTGAAATTCGTCTATCACGAACACCGTACGAACGGTGTCTCCAGAGGTATCCACACGAGCGGACTCGGTGAACGTCCAACTTCACGAACCTGAAGCGTCTCTGTCTTGCAGTGCTAGCTTCAAAACCGAGACTTACTGTTCACTCTTACTCTCTCTGTGCGGCTAGGGTATCAACCTTGTGTGCACAACAACTTAAGTGTTCTACTTATAGTAGCGCCTCCTTAAGTGAGTTAGTGAGCAGCACTTGACCTAAGCCCATGTACTATGTGCTAGGCCCAATAGGAAAGTCCAACTCTCCTTTTAATGCTTCTTTTAATCCGCTCTTATGTGTGTGACCCTATAGGTTCCCAAAACGTTAGTAGTAACATTAAATCCCATTTAATATTACAAACAGTGAGCGGTATCTAGCAATACATCACTGCTACCTAAGTAGTGAGAAAGTCGATGATTTGTGAAACCTTTTCGTGACAAATATTCATGTGCATTATTATCCCTCTGTCCATATATCTATATTGAACACAAGGCATAGACTGTGTCACCCTTGTATGGTTCAATATCATGTTCCCTGATACCCGAGTAGACTTAACAACAAATGAGGTCAATATCTCATATTGACTCATTTCAAGCATGGCCATGCATATTTCTGATCTCACTCTATCAGGGGCCCACAGATATTACTCCTGTCATGTAGGAGGGACAAATTCCATCTAGGTCACTCACATCCCTCTGCATGGCTCGTGGTATGCCCAATGACCGTCTTTATAATCATCCTATTACAGATGACGTTTGACGATATTAAAGCACACGACTCCTCATGTAGGGATCGTAGTGATTTCAGGTCGAAGGATTGTATGCACCATTGTCACTATGAGAACTACTTATGACACTCACATAACGCTCCATGTAGTGTTCTCATGGCGGGTCAATCCAGTACATCATTACCTTAATGTGTACCTATGTGGCAACTCGATATCTCATATCTATGACCCGTGAGATGTGGTCATCAGTCTGCACACATAATAGTCTCAATTGTATTATTATTGTCCTTATTAATAAAATACTTGACTACGGATATTTAAGAATAGGATTTCATTGTTCAATAGTGTCTCACGATCAAGTCATATACTTGATATTCTATTAAACTGAAATTTCCATTCTAAGGACTTTATTATGTTCAAACAAGTAACACAATAAACTGGAATGCCTCATATCATATATATATAATAGCAAGATACAAATGTAAGTCTAAAGAAGTACATTGGCCTCTAGGGCTTACACCAACAAACAAGACCCTCATAGACACATCACTCGCTTCCTTGAAGCTTGTGACATGCATAAGAGAAGAGGAGTTTCTCAAGATGAGTTTCGTTTGCAGCTATTCCCTCTCTCTCTTAGGGATATCTCTCGCGATTGGTTTGACAGCTTGGATCGCAACAGTATCACAACATGGGAGCAATTAGCCCAAAAGTTCCTCATTAAATATTTTCCTCCTCAGAAAGCGGCACAAGCAAGAGTAGCCGTCGCATCTTTCAGGCAGACAGAAGATGAATCTTACAATGAAGCTTGGGAGAGGTATAATGTTCTCTTGAGAAGATGTCCTTCGACCTTCTTTGACCCGGTCTCCAAGGTTCAACATTTCTTCAATGGGTTAAGGAGGCGCTACCAAATGAATTATGATGCCGCATCGGGCGGTTCCTTTTCTTATTTATCAGCTGAGGATGGATGGGCTTTATTGGAGAAGATGTCAAACAATGATTACAACCGTGGTAGGGAAACCTCAAGTGGAGTCAGTTCTGCAACAATAGAGGTCATTCTAGAGCAAAATAAACTGTTGAAGATGCAAAATACGGCATTGTCTGGGAACAAAAAGGTTAATGTGATACACGAAGGAATGCCTCCGGGTTGTGATAATTGTAATGGAGATCATGACATTCAGAGTTGTCCGTTCAACTTCTCTCAAGAACATGTGGACTCATGCCACAATTTCTATGACAGCATGTCCCAGAACAACTATCGGAGGAACAGACAGAATGATTACAGTCAGAATCAGAATAGGGGTTATATGAGGAGAGACCATCCGGGTTTCGCTTGGAGTAATGCTAATGGTGGTCTAGCCGGGCAACAACAACCTCAACAGAATCAGAGGCCAAACTAAGGAATCCATAAACGCAATACTCAACAGGCTTTTCCAGGGCCTTATCATTGGCAAACAACAGATGGTGGAAGGCAACCTTGGGAGTTGGCTATAGAAAAGACGAATGCGGCAATTGAGAAGTTGCCAATCAATACAAGCACAACCATTGACAAGTTGGCAACTCATACAGGGTCGACAATTCAAAATCTAGAGACGCAGATAGCTCAGCTCGCAAAGCAACTAAATGAGTGTCTCCCAGGTACTTTCCCAGGTGATACCGAGAACAACCCTAAGAACCATTGCAATGCCGTAACAACTAGAAGCGGTAGGGTGTTGGGATCTAACAGGGGTGCAACTAGTTCTCAGGAAGATGAGGCCTCGGAACAACCACATGTTGAGGAAGAGCAACCTAAGGAAGAGGAGTTGGCAAGTGACAAGGCACCGGAGCAAGGGGGAAGGTTAAAACTTGTAGATGAAGAGTTCCGAAGAAAGAAGTGGGTTGAGACCAAAGACCTCCTGCCCTACATGAAGGTACCATATCCTGAAAGATTGAAGAAGCCTCTATAAGATAAACAGTTCAATAAATTCCTTGATGTGTTCCGCAAACTTCAAATTAACATTCCATTTGCGGAAGCCTTGGAACAAATGCCATCTTATGCCCGGTTTATGAAGGAGCTTCTCTCCAAGAAGCGGAAAATAGTGGATAAGGAAACGGTTGCTTTGACCGAGGAGTGTAGTGCCATTCTTCAAAGAAAACTACCTCCAAAGTTGAAGGATCCCGGTTCCTTTTCTATACCATGCACCATTGGGGAGATGACTCTAGGAAAGGCACTGTGTGATCTAGGGGCAAGCATCAACTTGATGCCCCTCTCTATGATGAAGAGGTTGGGGATCAAAGAAGCCAAGGATACACGGATGTCACTCCAACTAGACGATCGTTCTATAAAATATCCTTATGGGGTGGTCGAAGATTTGTTAGTGAAGGTGGACAAGTTCATATTTCCGGTGGATTTTGTGGTGCTTGATATGGATGAAGACGCTGAGATCCCTCTTATATTGGGTAGGCCCTTCTTGGCCACTGGGCGTGCTTTGATAGGTGTCCAACAAGGGAAACTCACCCTAAGGGTGCAAGATGAGACTGTAGTCTTCAATGTCTTTGAAGCAATGAAGCACCCCGTTGAGAGGCCGGATGTGTATCGAGTGGATATGGTGTACTCAATTGTCAAGGCAAAGGCCACTAGAGAAGCCCATGGTTCTTCACTTGCACAAGTATTGGTAAAATCCCATGATGATGATAGTGAGGAAGAAGACCCTTTGGGGGATGAGGACTATCGTGAGTGCTTAAAAAACATGGAAGCCTTACCGAGTCTCCCAAAGGATGAATGTGCAAAGGAAAAGATCAACAACGAAAGGGTGACTTGAGTCAGGCTCGGGACGTTAAACAAGCGCTACTTGGGAGGCAGCCCAAGCTAGGTATCCTTTATTTTTTTTAAGTCTCTGTCATTTTCCCTTCTCAAAAAAAAAAAAAACAGATTCCCCCCCGCGAATCCACAGTGGCCTCGAGAGACAGAAGCCCTGAATATCAGAGGCTTGCTCACGCTTCTGTCTCGCGTCGCGAGAGCCACTTTCGCCTCGCAAGTCTGGGCATCATCAGCTGTTGGAATTCCAGATTTGCCTCGCGCACTATTACTCACCTCGTGATTCTGGAATGTGTGAAGAACAATTTTTCCAGATTCGCCTCGCGAGTGATGTTTCACCTCGCGAATCTGCAATTAGGGTTTTCTTTCATTGAGGACAATGTATGCCTTAAGTGTGGGGGAGGGAACCAATTGCATTGCTTTGTTTTTGTTTTCTTTCACTTTTTCCATTTGTTTTTGAATTTCGCTCTTGAATAATTTGAGAAGATCAAGAGTATGTGTGTGAGTGTTGTGTCGGCAAGCTTGGTGGATTCTAATTAAATTTGGCATAGATTGACTGCATGAATTATGTTGACCATTGATGATTTCCCCTAGGTTCTAAAAATCGAAAATTTGATCCCCATGTGAAAAAATTGAAAATTGAACCTTGAGAAATTTTATTGTGATTGCTTGATTTATGACAAGTTTGGGGTGAAGGGGTCCACACACTAGGAATTGTATCTCGGTCAAACAATTTGCAAAAATGTCTAGGCGAGAAATTTGAGCCTCCAACATTGTTTTAATTGTGTGAATCACTTTTAAGTTGCACCTTCTCGGATTTGCTTGAATCTGTGCATGGTTTGCATATTTATATGTTGCATCAAATGATCTAGGCAATTTTTCTTTGAAATAACTACTTGGCCATAAATTGAACCAACCTTGATGAATGATCCCTAGTTAGCCACATTGAGCCTTGAAGCCTATTGTTCTTGATAACCTTACATTACAAGCCATTAACTCAAAAACCATGATTTTCCCCTATCCTAGGATTTAGGAGAGCATGGAGTTTTAGCTTTGTGAGTGTTGTTGTGGAACTAAGTTTGGGGTGACTACAAGTTCATGAATCATAGTTGAGAAAAAGAAAAGCAAAAGGTCGAAGGCTTGAAAAAAAAAAGTGATGAAAAGTATTGAATATATGCCAAAAAGGGCAAAGTGAAAAAAGTATAAAAAGGAAGAGGTTTGTAGCCACCCAATGCAAGGAATAGAATAATAATATGAGAGTAAATTCAATTGTTGCAATTCTAGTTTCATGTTCTCATTGATCCTAGGGACTAAGCCTCTATCCTTTGAATATCTTACCTTGAGCCAGGCCTCATTACAACCTATGAAAGACCTTTTGATGATGCATACATATTTTTGTGGGAACTTTGTTTAGATGAAAATAAAATCCAGGGAAAGTTCTCTTGAATTGTGAAATAGAGTGAATGTTGCTAGCTTAGACAAATTGAGCAAATGAGTGAAATATTAAATGCCCTTGTGAGGAAGGCAATTGTTTGAATTTGGTGATCTCCCTATTGTGTGTCACTTGGATCCTCAACTCATATTACTGATTGCATGAATGATGGAATTCTCAATTGTTTAAAGTAAATGAATGTGGGGATTACATTGTTGCAAGGGGGGAAAACATTGAAGAAAAACTGTTGTGTTAAATTGCATGAAATTTGTGCAAAATTGATTGATTCCTTTAAGTTTGCCAAGTTTTGAGTCATTTTGAGTTTTATCTTGCTTGGGGACAAGCAAGGTTTAAGTTTGGGGTGTTTTGATAAGCCTCTGGCTCATCTAGTTTCCATCTAGAAAAGGGGTAGATTTTGTGCCTAATTGGGCGAGTCAACTTCGCTAATCACCCAAATTGGCCTTGTTTTGTTCCTAAGTTAGAATTTGATTCGTTTAATGCATTTTTAGTAGTTTTTAGTTTATTTTGAGTAGAATTACGCTTTTCGATTCCTTTTATTGTTTCAGGTTAAAGGTGAAGCTCTTAGAGTCAAGGAAAATGAAGAAAACAGTGGAAAAACAATTCTGGAAGTTTCGCCTCGCGAAACAGGATCTCGCCTCGTGAGCCTAAAGACCAGCCTTAACATCAACAGTCACCATTTCTGCCTCGCCTCGCGAATCACCATCTCGTCTCGCGAGCCTGAAGGCCTGACTGTGCCAGAACAGTCACCCTTTCTGTCTCGCCTCGCGAATCACCATCTCACCTCGCGAGCTTGAAGGTCTGACTGTGCCAGAGATGTCACCCTTTCTGTCTCGCCTCGCGAATCACCATCCCGCCTCGCGAGTATTCAAACTCAAGATGGAGCCAAAACTGAATTTCGCCTCGCGAGAGCTTGCTCGCCCCACGAGCGGCCGAGGCCCAGAACTTCTATTTATAGGCTGTTTTAGGGCAGATTAGAAACCTTTTGTTCACCACTTGTTTTAGATCGTTTTTGGATGAATCCTTATTCTCTGGAGCCGCGTCTCCCTATTTCTTTTCCTATTTTACAATTATGATAAAGTCCAATTGTTTGTGCGTTGTTACAAGCATGAGGAACTAATCCCCTTGTCTAAGGGATCAATGAAACCACTCATGACAGTGTAGCGTTCAATGTGATGTATGTTTCCCTCCTTTACCCCAATTCAAGTTTTCCAATTCTGAATTTATTGCGTTGATCATAAGCATGCATGATTGACTAGTTAACGTGATGAGGCTTGATAGGCAATTCGCGTTTAGAACTTGAATTGGGATCACTGATTGAATATTGCACGAGAGTGAGTAGGAGATTAGTGCAACCTTATAGGGAACAAGATTTAATAGAGTTTGATGATTGGGTTATGAGACCTAGCAAGTAATTAACTCAATCGTTGAATACGTCCTATTGAGCACGATAGTGTCATTAGGTGAATTTGGGGGTTCTGGTTGTCATTGCAATTGAACTTGTGGAGAGAATCATCATCACTTGGGTACTATGCATGATTGGGTAGGTGGATTTGTGACCTTAGATGTTTAATCCAGATTTTTAATTCTTATCTTATCTTATTGC
The DNA here is from genome assembly GCA_030762895.1 of Sophora flavescens. NCBI lineage: Eukaryota > Viridiplantae > Streptophyta > Magnoliopsida > Fabales > Fabaceae > Sophora > Sophora flavescens. The sequence continues at coordinate 51,340,339 of CM061067.1, read as the reverse complement.
TATCCTATTTTCTCTTTCTTCTCAACCACTATCTTTTACTTAGTCAAACGTATCGAATTTCTTGCAAATTGGTAGCCCAATCCCTGTGTCTGACCTCGATAATTACTTACCGTGTTTATTACTTACGACGACCTGGTACACTTGCCGGTGACTCAACAGTCACTCCTAATTGAAACAATTTTCACGTCTTTCTCATTTTGAGCAACCTTAGCCATTTTCTTAAAAGCTTTAAAGGCTTCATTCTTTTGTGCTAAGAAAAAGGTCCAAGTGAATCTAGAGAAGTCATCAACAATTACAAGAGTATAGAGATTTCCACCAAAGCTTTTTGTCCTAGAGGGTCCAAAAAGGTCCATGTGCAGTAATTGTAAGGGTCTACTAGTTGAAACAGTGTTTTTAGCCTTAAATGAGGTTTTCACTTGTTTACCCTTTTGGCATGCATCACATAGGCCTTCTTTAACAAACTTTTTATTTGGTAAACCGATTACAAGTTCTTTGGAAATCAATTTATTCAAGTGATCCATATGAATGTGAGCTATTCTCCTATGCCAAAGCCAATTTTCATCTTCTTTGGAAATTAAGAAACATGCATCATTGGAAATTAAGTTGTCTATGTCTAGCATATAGATGTTATTGATTCTATTTCCAATCAGTTTTATGTTATTATCATGAATAGATTTGATCATACACAATTTTGAGTTAAAGTTTGCCTTGTAGCCTTTATCACATAATTGGCTTATACTTAGTAGATTGTGTTTGAGCCCTTCCACATAGAGAACATCCTCAATCTTGATTGTTGGACTTTTTCCTATTGTTTCAACACCAAGGATTCTTCCTTTGTTGTTGTCTCCATAGGTGACATTTCCTCCTTCCTTGGGAGTGAAAGATGTAAATTTTGTGATGTCTCTGGTCATGTGTTTGGAGCAGCCACTGTCCAAAAACCAGCTTGAGGTTTTGGCCTTCAAACACACCTACAAAACAGATTCTTTTATGCTTTTCCTTTAGGTACCCAAATCTGTTTGGGTCCTTTAGTGTTAGTAGCAACATAAGTTCCTTTTGGAACCCAAATTTGTTTAATGCCAACATGAATGTTCTTTCTACGTCTACAAGTAGCAGCTGTATGACCTTTCTTTAGACAATAATAGCATTTAACAAAAGGACTAGTTGAGGAAATGGGTGGAACAAAAACCTTCTTAAAAGATTTTTCATGTACCATTGGCTTATATCCAATTCCAGCTTTGTCATACACACCCTTTTGCTGTCCTAATATGGCATTCAAGTTATCTCTACCCGAAGTAAACTTAGATAGAGTTGTATTCAGTTTTTAAACCTCCTTTTCTAGTGTAGTGCATTTGGTGCAAATTGAACTAGATGCAAGTAATTTTGAATTTTCAGCTTCTAGTTCTTTAAGCTTTATTTGTAAAGATGCATTATCACTACATTATTTTGCGATGACCTTTCTATAAGATTTAAGTTGTTTTCTAATCTTAACATATTCTTCATGCAATTCATCAAAAGCATCTTGTAACTCATCATAAGTAGGAGATGAATCATTTACCTCGGTTTCACTGTCACTTTGATGATTTGCCATGAGACATAGGTTGGCTTCTTCATTTTCTGATTCATTACTAGTGGAATCCATATCATTATCTTCCCAAGCTATGTATGATCTTCTAGGCTTTCTTCCTTTATTTTCCTTGCTGTCATTCTTCTCATACTTTTCTTTCTTTTGTAGCTTTGGACATTCATTTTTGTAGTGTCCAAGCTTTCCACATTCAAAGCATTTGATTGTTGAGGAAGAGCTTTCACCTTTGTTCGTGTTCTTTTTGGTGGGAAAACTGAATTGCTTCTTGTTTTTGTTCTTCTTGATGAATCTTTTAAATTTCCTCACAAGCAATCCCATGTCTTCTTCTTCGGATTCTTCACTTTCATCAAGGTGTTCATCTTCATCACTTTCTATTGATTCTTTGGAAATATGAGCCTTGAGTGAGAGTCCTTTCTTCTTTTTCTCCTTATCTTCATGATCTTTCAATCTATTTAGTTCCAATTCGTGTTCTTTCAACTTGCCAAATAGAGTAGCAATCTGCATTGTGTGAAGATCCTTTGCTTCAGCAATTGCAGTAACTTTTGGCTACCATTCACGACTCAAACATCTCATAATCTTGTTAATCTTTTTCTCATCTGTGATTGTATGTTCGAGTCCTTCTAACTGGTTCACAATGTGTGTAAACCTCTTTTGCAGATCACCTATCTCCTCACCATTCTTCATGTGAAAGAGTTCATATTCATGGACTAGTGCATTCATCCTTGCTCTTTTCACATCGTTGGTTCCTTCATGAGTGAGTTGAAGAGTATCCCACATCTTCTTTGCCGTTTTGCAATTTGAGACCCTGAAAAACTCATCATAATTCAAAGCAGCTGTTATAATATTCTTTGCTTTAGCATTATAACCAACTCTTCTTTTATCATCATCATTCCAGTCATCTTTTGGTTTAGATTATTTATTTCCTTTAGCATCAAGAATAAATGGAACATATGGACCATTTTCAACAGCATCTAAAACATCTAAACCAGCAGCCTCAAGAAAGATAAGCATTCTTTCTTTCCAGTACATGTATTAGGAGCCATTAAAGGCAGGGGGTCTAGTTAGTGAAGCCCCATCACCCAGGATATCATTTGTAGCCATCTCTTGAAGCTATTAAGCTTTGTAACAAGAGTTTTAGCCCTGATGCCAATTGTTGGTAGTGGCTACGGTCTCAAGAGGGGGGGGGGGGGTGAATTGAGATATTGAAAACTTATTCAACAATTTAAAGCAAAATAGTGTTTCTTTAAAGAAAATTGGTTTTCACTCAATTTTAGTTCCAAGAATTAGGTTATGGAACAAGTAATGATGACAACAAGAATTATAAGTAGGAACAACAGATTTCAGATTTAAAGATTCAAGTTTAAACAAGTATATGGAGTTTAGGGATTAGAAAAACACACAAACCGATTTATCCTGGTTCAGCTACCTCCTATGGTAAGCCAACGTCCAGTCCCACACCACTGTGGATTTCTTCACTATAATTAGCAATTTAAACAATTCTAAGTACAGCAACACAAGGATAACCTCCTTGCTTGAAAAATCTCCAGAAAGCACACTATCTTTCTTTACCCAAGGATCCCTTCTATCCTTGTTAAACCCTAAGAGATACCCTCTCTTAGTCACTCTAATTCACGAAAAGAATTGAGTAGAAGCAAGACTCTAAAAGCCTGATAAAACAAATTGAAGTTCTAACTATCACACTTTTCTCATAGATAAAGCACTTTGTTTCACAATCAGTATGAGTTGTGTTGTTGTTGTTGTGTTCTGTATTATGTTACTTTTGATCCCTCTTTATATAGAAGACAAATTATAGCCGCTGGGATCATTTAAAATAGATTTGGATCTGATTTAACAAAATCTGCTTTCTTGATTCTTGATCTTGAAATGAGATTCTGTTTGATCTTTGTAGAGTGTGCGTCCTTCTTGAAATATAACAGTTTCCATCTGAAAGGATTGCCAAGTCTTTTTGAAGAGTAATATATCTGTGTTTAATTGAAGAGAAAAATATCCAAGTCTTTTTGAAGAGAAAAATATACGTGACCATTTGCCACGTCAGCAGACGGGAGTATTAGCTCAAGGTAATTGGACGGGCTGTAATTTGTAGACGAGCTTTATATACCATGTAAGTGGATGGATCTTCTAGCGTGTATCATTTAGTAGACGAGCTCCAAGTGTTACTGTCAGTGGACGCGCGATCTTGTTACTTTTAGTGGACGAGCTCTCCTTTTTCCATCAGTAGACGAGCTCTCCAAGTGTTACTATCAGTAGACGAGCTTTCCTTAGTGGACGTGCTCTTCTTTTGCATCAGTGGACACGTGCTTCTTTTACATCAGTAGACGAGCTCTCTTGTTTTCATCAGTAGACGAGCTCTCCTGTTTACATCAATAGACGAGCTTCTCCTGTTTTCATCAGTGGACGCTCTTCATGTGCCACGTCAGCAGACGAGCTCTTCTGTTTCTTCCAGTGGACGTGCTTCATATGCCACGTCAGCAGACGAGCTTTTCTGTTTCTTTCATTGGACGTGCTTCTGTGCCACGTCAGCAGACGAGATCTTCTGTTTCTTTCAGTGGACCCGCTTCTGTGCCACGTCATCAGACGAGATCTTCTATTTCTTTCAGTGGACGCGCTTCTGTGCCACATCAGCAGACGAGAACTTGTTTCTTTCAGTGGATACGCTTCATGTGCTCTTTCAGTGGACGACAGCTTTTTACTTTGTTCTTTTATTGGACGCGCTTTCTTTGTTCTTTCAGTGGATGTCAGCTTTTTTTTACGTTGTTCTTTTAGTGGACGCGCTTTCTTTGTTCTTTCAGTGGACGTCAGCTTTTTAATTTGTTGTTCCTTTAGTGGACGAGCTCTTTAATTGTTCATTGGACCTCAGCTCTTTACTTTGTTGGACATCATTCTTGGTTCACTTCATTGGACGAGCGCTTATATTTTCCCTGTGTTGGACTGTGCTAGTTTTGCTTTGTTGAACGAGTGATCTTGCATGCAACTTAACACGTAATGAGTACGTAGTCAGAATTAAAAATCTTATGCAAAATACACTTTGTTTGTCATACATAAAAACATAAATGAGGGCTTAGTCTTACATTTAGAATTCCCGTTCATATCCAATACCATGAAATCGGTAGGAATGAAAAATTTCCCTACCTTTATGGGGACATTCTCTAGTATGCCTAGAGGAGTTTTAGTTGAGCCATCCGCAAATTGTAAAGAGGACTTGGATGGACTCAATTCCTTGGTTACTAACCTCTCAAAGATGGTATGTGGCATCAAACTCGCACTAGCCCCTAAGTCACATAAGGCTTGGTCTATTTTCACTTCTCCAATTGAGCAAGCAATAGATAAAATTCCTAGATCTTTTAGTTTAGGAGGCATATTAGTTTTTATCATGGCATCATGCTCCTCAATTAAGCTCTTAGTTTCTATTTCTACTTGCTTTTTCTTGATTAACCTTTGTGGGAAAGGTATTGGGGGTTGGTAAGGTGGTGCAGGGATATACTTTGGCTCTATCTCTTTATGTTCACTCATGTCCTCCTCACATTCCACATCCTTTTCAACTACCCCAAGCTTGTCATCCCTTAAGTATATAGCATTACAGTGCTCGTTGGGATTAACTTCGGCTTGTCCTGGAAACGTACCCTTAGTTCTAGAATATGTACTAGCTTGTTGGGCAATCTAAGTTTCTAACATCTTATTATGGATGGCTAAGTTATCTACCTTAGATGTTAACTCTTTTATTTCCTCATTGACTGCCCTACCTTGTTGCCTAAACTCTTCGTTTTGCTTTGTTTGAGTTTCAACAAAATTTTCCAAATGAGACTCAAGTTTAGACTTTTGTACCTGAGGATACCCTGATGCGGGTGATGAGTGTGATTTCACCTCATTTTTCATGTACATTTCTGCATGCATTTGCATATAGTTAGGCCAATTTAGTGTTGATTTTGTATAGTTTTTCCTTTGGAACGGGTGAGGTGGTTTCTGTGTGTTGTTTTGCAGGATTTAATGGAAAAATGCCCAGAAATCAGCCTTGGTGGAGCTTGGATGAAAAAGAGCTTGAAAAGTGAAGATTATGAGCCAAACAGAGCCCATCACGGCCTGGCCGTGATGACCATCACGGCCGTGGTCAAGCAGAGCAGAAGGCAAAAGTCAGAGACTGTCACGGCTTTCCCGTGATATGAATCACGGCCGTGACTTAGGATTCGCGTCGCGAACGAAGGGCTCGCCTCGCGAGTGACCATTTTGTGCAAATTCGCCCAAGTCAGAGACCATCACGGCCTGGCCGTGATGGCTGTCACGGCCGTGACGCGGGCCTGATCTATAAATAAACCTGCACTGAACAGAATTAGGGATCGGCACTTGGAGGCAGGCTGAGGCTGGCGGCTGGAGAGGGTTTCTACCCAAATAGGGGGGTGTTTTCTCTGCTCTTGGATGGGGAGAAGATGGAGGAAGCTTGTCTATGAGTGTTCTCCATCCCTTTTCTCATTCTGTTTTGTATTTCCTTTTATCATGAGTAGTTAAATCCCCATTGTTGGGGTTAGATGTAACTTTTCTGAACTTGTTGTATTTGATTTGGTGTTTTAATGCAAGTCTCTATTTCTTTATGAGTATGTGATTCTGTGCTTAATGCTTTCCTTGGATTAGCTACCCAAAGGAATGATATGTTGCTTTGATAGATGACTGGAAGGTTGGTGTTAAGGCATGCTCATGAATCATATGCCAAGTAGTTCAAGAATCTAGGAATAGGTGTTGAATGCTTGCAATCTTATAAGTCTTGACTTAATGCAAAATCACAGGTTAATCCACCTAAGGAATTAGGGTTTAATTTGGGGTTTTAGGCTCAATGCACCTAAGGAATTAGGCTTGAGTACTTTAGAAAAGACTTGATTGTCATAATTGGAGTAGGACTTGTGTTGATAACCATTTCATTGCAATTAAGGGAGGATTAGTGTAGTCTAACCCCAACAATCTTAGCCATATCTCTGTTTGCCTTCCAAGTGTTCGATATAATTCCCAAAAGACCAAAAATATTGTTTTACTTTCTTTATTTTCTGTTTTGATCTCTCATACCATAGTTTAGTCTAGATAGTTGTTAAGTTTGTGAATTGGTAATTGACAACCAATCCTTGTGGATACGATAACCGGTCTCACCACCGTATTACTTGATTGCGACGAGGTGCACTTGCCTTTATTTATATCTTAAAAAATTCACGCATCAAGTTTTTGGCGCCGTTGCCGGGGATTGGCTTTGTCAATATCATTAGTAACAAATGAGACAACTGGTTTAGACATTTTTTTTATTTTATTTTTCTGCATATAACTGATATTTTTCTTTTGTTAGTTTTGTATATATTTGAATTTTTGTTTCTTTGATCTTGGGCTTAATTGTCTGTGAGGTGAAAATTGGTTTGGCAGGATCATGAACTATAATTATTATCGACCATCCGATGCAGAATTGGAGATATCTGAGTTGCAGCTGCGGATAGATATGCTGCAATTAGCCGTAAACATCCAACAAGTGAGTAATGAGCTGTCAAGGGCACAAATCTCTCCTCCACCAATGGTAGGTTGTTCTGAATGGGGAAATCAATTTCCCAACACTTCCACTCCATGGTGGGGGAACCCTCCAAACAATACTTTGATGGATGAAGGGGAACATTGGGAATCTTCCACACCTTGGTATGATGAGCCATCCCCATTGGAAGTTGCTTGGGAGAACTTCAAATCCGCATTCCCAGTCGAGGTTGAGCAACCTATCCCGGATAGTCAACCTCACTTAGAGGCTGTTTTGGAGAACTTCATGGAAACAACAATGGAAGAATTAAAAAATCAAGAAGATACTATTCGAAGTCTCGGGGTACGTATTGAGGAACTCTCTAACCTACTATCTGAAATGCCAAATGGGAACTTGATGGATGATGATGAAGATGATGCAATGATGGATGAGGAGGAAGAAGAAGAAGTGGGAGCAACCGAGTCAAGAAGTGAAGACCCTGTTTTGGAGAACATAGTTGCACCATTCCCCATTGAACCCTTGACTAAGGAGCCTGAAAGGAAGAGACAATTGGAGGACATCTATTTCACCATGCTTGGAGATGATGAAAAACTTTTGGAATTAGATGGTGCTATTGGTTCCTATGCATGTGTGGAATGTGATGGGAGAAACACTTGTGTGGTTTGTGCGGAGATTTCTGCATATTTGGAAGGTGATAGATTTGGCAATGCTGAGAGTGAAGATTGTACAGAAGCCAGAACAGCACCAACGATCCTCTCGAGTTGTTTGCCACCTCACATTTTAAAGCAGTCAACAATGGAGTTCATGCCTCTACCTGAGGTTGAACCCCATTTTTATTGGGAAGATTTTGTGGATGAAGGGGTCAATTTTGACCCAAGAGGGAGTGAGAAATTCAACACATTTGGTGAAGTCAGCATGAAATTCGAGCGCTCACTTCCACATTTTTGCTGCAAATCGTGGGATCCAGGTGAAGGATCTCACATGGTTAGCATTCCTTGGTCCTTATACCACAGGTTATGGGATCCAGGTGGATGCTTCTTAATAAGTCAAGCTAGTGACGTTAAAGAAGCGCTTATTGGGAGGCAACCCAACTTTTCTTAACCCTTCTCTTTAGTTAATTTTGTTTTTGCTTTAACCTCTTGAATAATTTGAGAAGCTCAAGAGGTTTGTTAATAATTTTGTTAAGTGTCTTCAGATTTTGAATAAAGGAAGGAGAAAAAGAGCAGGGAGAAACAAAACCATAAAGCATGTGAGCCGACACCCGCGACCACCTTGGTAAGCCGTTCAAATTTTTGCTTTGTTTTATTTTATTTTTCTTCTCCTCTCTCCAACTTGATTGTTTACATTGGGGACAATGTAAATCTTTAAGCTTGGGGTAGTGGTAATCTTTTTACTTGCATTGTAAATATTGCATTCATATAGGATTAAGTTTGCATGATCGCATGATTCGGTTACCCTTGCTTAGATTGAGCTTATGATTGTGAGAGCTAAGTGCCAATTTTTTTTGTGATAGTGAATTTTTGAACCCAATTCTGTTTATTCTTGTGATATGGCTGCAAATGAATATGCTTGAGATGATCTTGGATAGTTGATGATTAGCATATGTTTCTTTAGACTTGTGTTTCTCACTGGTTCTTGAACTGATAAATGTGAGCTTTTGAGCCATTAGGGGGTACTCACTAAATCTGCCCCTGTTCTTTGTGTAGAGTGTTATTCCTCTTGGTTTGTTTTCTCTAGAACTTGACTTAAAACCATTTTAAAGCTTAAAATTTTTTGAAAACATTTTTGAAAATGATTGAGGCAATAGGTATTTTTTCTGGCCTTCTGAGTTTTGAATGATGAAATGCTACCCCTTAGTTGCCCAATTTTGAGCCTGAATGAATAAAATGCTTTTCTTGGTACCCTGAAAAATTTTGATACATATACTTGATAAGGGACCTTCTAAAGTATTACAAAAAGGGTGAAAAAGGTAGTTGAAAGTTTGGGATAAGAATCAGAAAAAAAAAAAAATCTTTTGAGTTGAAAAATCTCCCCTCTCCAATTATTAAAAAAAAAAGAAAAGAAAAGAAAAGAAAAGAAAAATATAAAGAGATGGGGATGAAAAAAAAAAAAAAAAAAAGAGAAGTGAGAAATAAAAGAAATAGAAAGAAAAGAAAGGTGGAAAAATGTATTGAAAACCCAAGAAGGTATTTTAGAAGGTGTCTTGTGTTGAAATGTTTGATACTTGGTTTAGCCTTTTGAAATATCCCTTTCTTGTTATCCCCACCTAAAGATTAATCCCATGGCCACGTTACAACCAAATAAAGACCTCTTGATTCTTAGGTGTTTTCATAAATAAAGTGGAGATTTGGTTGATAGTCAAGCATATGGTAGGAATCATTCCTTGAGGAAAATGGAGCGAATTGTTATATATACTTGAACACTTGAGTGAGTGAGGCAAGAAAGAGAGCCAAGCAAATAAACAAGCTTGGGGTGAGCTTCAAGTGAGCAAGAGTGCCCGAATTAGTGAGAATGTGAGTTTAGGAAACTTAAGCCCCTAATTGGACTTGAATTGATTGTCTCTTGCTGAAATAATTGATTGCCTATTGCTTGGATCATTTACTCGGGTTCTTGGTTCACTATCCATGCTTTGACTGTTTATCTCTACTGGCCTTAGTTTTTGCTTGAGGACAAGCAAAGTCTTAAGCTTGGGGTAATTTGATGAGTGTGATTTCACCTCATTTTTCATGTACATTTCTGCATGCATTTGCATATAGTTAGGCCAATTTAGTGTTGATTTTGTATAGTTTTTCCTTTGGAACGGGTGAGGTGGTTTCTGTGTGTTGTTTTACAGGATTTAATGGAAAAATGCCCAGAAATCAGCCTTGGTGGAGCTTGGATGAAAAAGAGCTTGAAAAGTGAAGATTATGAGCCAAACAGAGCCCATCACGGCCTGGCCGTGATGACCATCACGACCGTGATCAAGCAGAGCAGAAGGCAAAAGTCAGAGACTGTCACGGCCTTCCCGTGATATGAATCACGGCCGTGACTTAGGATTCGCGTCGCGAACGAAGGGCTCGCCTCGCGAGTGACCATTTTGTGCAAATTCGCCCAAGTCAGAGACCATCACGGCCTGGCCGTGATGGCTGTCACGGCCGTGACGCGGGCCTGATCTATAAATAAACCTGCACTGAACAGAATTAGGGATCGGCACTTGGAGGCAGGCTGAGGCTGGCGGCTGGATAGGGTTTCTACCCAAATAGGGGGGTGTTTTCTCTACTCTTGGATGGGGAGAAGATGGAGGAAGCTTGTCTATGAGTGTTCTCCATCCCTTTTCTCATTCTTTTTTGTATTTCCTTTTATCATGAGTAGTTAAATCCCCATTGTTGGGGTTAGATGTAACTTTTCTGAACTTGTTGTATTTGATTTGGTGTTTTAATGCAAGTCTCTATTTCTTTATGAGTATGTGATTCTGTGCTTAATGCTTTCCTTGGATTAGCTACCCATAGGAATGATATGTTGCTTTGATAGATGACTGGAAGGTTGGTGTTAAGGCATGCTCATGAATCATATGCCAAGTAGTTCAAGAATCTAGGAATAGGTGTTGAATGCTTGCAATCTTATAAGTCTTGACTTAATGCAAAATCACAGGTTAATCCACCTAAGGAATTAGGGTTTAATTTGGGGTTTTAGGCTCAATGCACCTAAGGAATTAGGCTTGAGTACTTTAGAAAAGACTTGATTGTCATAATTGGAGTAGGACTTGTGTTGATAACCATTTCATTGCAATTAAGGGAGGATTAGTGTAGTCTAACCCCAACAATCTTAGCCATATCTCTGTTTGCCTTCCAAGTGTTCGATATAATTCCCAAAAGACCAAAAATATTGTTTTACTTTCTTTATTTTCTGTTTTGATCTCTGATACCATAGTTTAGTCTAGATAGTTGTTAAGTTTGTGAATTGGTAATTGACAACCAATCCCTGTGGATACGATAACCGGTCTCACCACCGTATTACTTGATTGCGACGAGGTGCACTTGCCTTTATTTATATCTTAAAAAATTCACTCATCAGCGGGTTTCCTATTACCTTGGCCTTCCTGGAATTCGTGGTTCAACGTGTTGTTGTAGTTCCCGTATGAGAGATAAGGGCTATTCTTCCTTCCTTGGTTATAAGAATTCGGAGGATCATAATTTGGCAACTTCAGGTTCGTGTCATAGACGTTGTGACAAGAGTTCACTTGTTCCCCCGAAGCACCGGATCCAGGAGCAATACCATGTGGGCACTCCATTATGTCATGTCCCTGCAATCCACAAATCTCACAAACAACATTAGTAGCACCTATTGAACTCACATTAGCCTTTTCAAGCTTATCAAAGCGTTTATTCAATGAGTCAAATTTAGACATAATTAGATCGGTGCTATTCATTTCAAACTTACCCCCCGAAAGCTTTTTCGGGTTATTACCTCTTTCCGAACCCCATTGGTGATAGTTGGTGACTATGTTTTCAATGATATTGAATGCTTCAGTCAAAGGTCTATTCATAAAGGCTCCACCAGCTGCGGAGTCAAGTGACACCTTTGAAGAGTAATCCAATCCGTTGTAGAAGGTATGCACTAACAACCACCTCTCGAGCCCATGATGTGGGCAAGACTCTAGCAATCCTTTGTAGCGATCCCAAGCTTCAGATAAGCATTCTCTATCCTTTTGGAAGAAGCCGGTGATTTGAGTTCGTAGGTAAGCAGTCTTGGATGAAGCGAAGAATTTCTCCAAGAATGGCTGCTCTAGTTGGTCCCAAGTTGACAGGGTATTAGCGGGCACTTGCTTCAACCAAGCTTTTGCCTTTCCAGTAAGAGAGGATGGGAATAACCTCAAGCGAATAACATCAATCGGGGCACCTTGAATTCTAATTGCATCGGTGAACTCCAAGAATGTCTCCACATGATCAGTCGGGTCCTTCGAGGGTAACCCTCCAAATTGATGTTGCCTTATCATGCCAATAAACATAGGCGGTATAGTGTAGTTCTCCGCCTCAATTTCTGGCCTAGCAATCCCAGTTCGCAAACCCCTAGCATTTAGGGCTGCATAGTCCTTTAGTGGTTTGGTATCCGGTAGATTCGCCATGAGTGGAATGGGAATCAACCTCTCTCTCTCTATTTGTCTTTGTAGTCTCCCACGTCTATGAAAGGTCCTTTCGATCTCGGGGTCAACTTCAATGAGATTTCCAAGACTTTGGGATCTTCGCATAAGAGAGTGAAATTCCTACAAAGAGAGGTAGATACACTAGAAAAAGAAAGAAAGAAAATTTAAATAACTAAATAAATAAAATTGTCCAGAAAAATCAATTTAAAAATTAAATTGAAATTCAAGAAAGCACAGTCCCCAGCAACGTCGCCAAAAACTTGATGTATGAGTTCGAATCCGCAAGTGCATGGCTTCATTGTCAAGTAATAAAAATATCGATCCCACAGGGACCGTGATCTGAAATAAGAATTAATTATTAAATCAATTAAACTGGACTATATAAAAAGATTTGGAAAAGATTTGATTTTTGAATCAAGTAGCAATTCAAATTTAAAGTTGCAATCAAAACGAAATAACGAACAAAATAGGAAATTAGATCAAATCTGAGATTTCAAAATATCAAAAGGGATTCCCAGGAATTGGGTTACCAACAAGATTGTTCATGTTACCAAATTGACTACCCCTTGTTAATTATCGAAATTTGCTTTGAAGGAGAATTTATCCTAAATAAGTTAATGCTCCCTCTCAGGTTACAAGAATCGTGCCCAATTAATCCAACCCCTACTCTCGTGGTAATTGAATTTAAATTGAACCCTTTAAGTTTCGTGACAATTCGTGAACCCTCGAAGGACCGCTTCTAACTCTCGTGATTTAAGTCCTAAGTTTGATTCCTATAGATCTGATTCCTAAGTTCACCATTAGGTTCCTCCTTAGAGTATGTATCACATGCAAATAAGTGCGCACCAGATTCGCAAGTAATTTATGCGATAGGAATCGAATCGAAAGCAAAATCAAAATTAACAAGAATTAAAACATCAATTCATAACACAAAACAAATCTTGTGCATAGCCCAAATTCCTAGAAATAAAAAGGCTACTCAAGCATTGCCATGGTCATAGCAAGCTTGATTAACAAAAGCATAAAAGAAAACCTAAGAGAAGATAAGAAGAAGAAGAAGAAGAGAAATCCTAATTTTGCCTAAGGTAGCAGCCCAAAAAGTGATCCTATTTTTGAGCCTAATTGCTCTATTTATAGAGTAGGGTAACTTGAATCCCAAGCAATTACAAAATCAGATCAAATCAGGTTTTAAAATTCCAGATATTGCGCGTCACGGCCGTGATAGCTGTCACGGTCAGGCCGTGGCAGATTCTGTCTTGGAAAACTTGGCGCTGATGGCCTGTCACGGCCGTGATGGCCATCATGGCCTGACCGTGACAGGTTCTGACTTTTTCATTCTTTTCTCTTCAGCCTTGATCGATCATGGCCTTGAGGACTGTCACGGCTAGGCCATGATAGGCTCTGTTTGGCTCATTTTCCTTACTTTTCAAGCTCTGTCATCATGAAAGCTCCATCATGGTTGATCCTGAGAATTTTAATCCTCAATTCCTACACAACAACACCACAAAACCGCCTTACCCGTTCCAAAGTAAAAACTAACAAAAATCAAATTAAGTATGCCTAAACTATATGAAAATGCATGCAAAATGTCAATGAAATATGATGTGAAATCACACTCATCATTTGGTTTGAGGGGAATGGAGGGGAGGGGATATTTTAAATTTTTTGTGTTTGGTTCAAATTTTAGGAGGGTAGAGGAGGAAAATCCCTCTTGGTCCATTTTAGTCCCCCCTCAAATATTGGGGGTATTTGGATGGGAGGGGTGAGATTTTAAAACATTTCATGTGTATTGACTAAAATATCCCCACTTTTCTATTTTTAAATAAATAATTATAAGGTTTAAAAGTAAAGTTGTTTTAAAATCTCTCCCCTCCCCTCCTAAACCAAACATGAAATGTGCTATTTCCCCTCCCCTCCCCCTCTCAACCAAACACAATGTCTAACTAAAATCCCTCCCCTCCCCTTGTTGTGACGCCGGCAAGTGTACCGGGTCGTCGCAAGTAATAAAAGAAACACGGTAAGTAATTACCGAGGTCGAACTCAGGGATTGGGCTACCAATTCGACTAATCCGCGGGAAATCCGATACGTTTGGTCAAGTTACAGAAGGTGGTTGAGAGAGAGAGATTATTATCAAAAATTCAATTAACAAATCGATTAAAGCTAAGGTGATTAAATTCAGAAATTGAAATATCCAAGGTCTCAAATCCACCTACCCAATCATGTATAGTACCCAAGTGATGATGTATTCCTCCCTAGGTTCAATTATAATGTCAACCGGGACCCCCAATTTCTCCTATATCCACTGTCGTGCTCAATAGGACGTATTCGACGATTGGATTAATTACTTACTAGGTCTCATAATCCTAATCTCGAATTCTATTAATTCTTCTTCCCTAAAAGGTTGCACTAATCTCCTAAATCCACTGTCGTGCTCATTATTCAATTAGTGATTCCAATCCATGTTCTAAAACGCGAATCGCCGTTCGGCCTCAAACACGTTTAACTAGTTAATCACGCAATACATATGATCAACGCAATCAAAACAGAATTGGAAAACATTCATAAGAGAAGGGGAGAAAAACATACATCACAAGAACACTATACCGCCATGGGCGGCTTCATCGATCCCTCGGACGAGGGGATTAGTTCCTCATGCCCGTGACGACGCACAAACAATCCGACATAATCTCCATAATAAAATAAGAAAAGAAAAGAGAAGGGAGACGCAGCTCCAGAAATAAGGATTCGCACAATATCTGATCTAAAACAAGTGGAAAAACCTCTTCTCCTAGTTCTGATCTGAAACAGCCTTTAAATAAGGATTCTGAATCTTGCCCGCTCGCGGGGCGAGCTTACTCTCGCGACGCGAATTTTAGTTTTGGCGCGCATTCAAGTTTGGATTTTTCGCGAGGCGAGGGTGTGTTCGCGGGGCGAGTCTTCCAACTTCAATCTGTCACAGCCGTGACATTCATCACGACAAGGCCGTGATGGTCTCTGACTTTCAGGGTCTTCAGGCTCTCGCGAGGCGAGATGTTTATCGCGGGGCGAGACTTCAATTCTAGGCTGTGACCTTCATCACAGTTAGGCCGTGATGGTCTCTGACTTCCAGGTCTTCATGATTCGCGAGGCGAGTATACTGTTCACGGGGCGAGCCAGAGTGATGACTGTTCTTGCTTTATCTGATGTTCAGGCTCGCGAGGCGAGCATCCACTCGTGAGGCGAGTATCTCCAGAAGTGCTTTTTCCGCTGCTTCTTGGCTTTCCTTGACTCTCGGAGCTTCACTTATTGACCTGAAAACACCAAAAGCAACCAAAAGCATAATTCTATCCAAAATAAGCTAAAAACTACACAAAAGATGCAAAACGAGTCAAAGTCCAACTTAGGAACAAAACAAGGCAAATTTGGGCGAAAACAAGAGTGAACTCGGCTGATTGGCACATAAACCCTAGTTCATCTAGTCATAAAACTAGATAAGCCAGAGGCTTATCAAAACACCCCAAACTTAAACCTTGCTTGTCCTCAGGCAAGCTAAAACTCAAAAAGGACTCAAGACTTGGCAAGCCTAAAGGAATCAATCGATTTCGCACAAATTTCATGCAATCAAAACAGTTTTTCTCCAATGATCTCCCCCCTACATTAATGTAATCCCCTCATTCATTTACTTTAGACAATTGAGAACTTCATCATTCATGCAATCATTAATCTAAGTTGAGGATCAGGGTCACACACAAAAGGAAGATCACCAATTTCAAACAATTGCCTTCCTCACAAGGGTATGTAAAATTTCACTCATTCGCTCAAATTCGTCTAGGCTATCAACTTTTCACTCAACTTCACATTCCAAGAGAACTTCCCAAGAATTTGATTTTCATATCAAAAATGGTTCCCACGAAAACATGCATGCAACATCAGAAGGTCTTTTAAAGGTTGTAATGGGGCCTGGCTGAGGGTAGGATAATCAAGGATACTAGGCTTAAGTCCCTAGGAACTAAGAGAGCATGAGCATTAGACACATTTTCTACTCAAATTCCTTTTTCCATTTTTCTTTTTGCCTCGGGTGACTACAACCTTTTCCTTGCTATTTTTTCTGTTTTTGCCCCTTTTCTTTTGGCAAATTTTTTTTTTAATCAACCTTTATTTTTCTTTTTCTCACCCCCAATATGACACATCACCTTGTAGCCACCCCAAACTTAGTTCCTCACAACCATTCTCTTGCTACGCTTCCATGCTCTCCTAATCCTAAGATTGGGTTAACATGGTTTTTCAGATTTTGGCTTGTAATTTAGGGTCATCAAGAAACAAAGGTCAATTAGGCTCAATGTGGCTAACTAGGGAACATGCATTAGGGATGGTCATTTTTAGGCCAAGTAGTTATTCAAAGAAAATTGCCTAAATCATTTGATGCAAAACATAAACATGCAAACCATGAAGAGATTCAAGCAAATCCGGGAAAGTGCAACTTAAAAGTGATTCACACAATCAAAAACAAAGTTGGAGGCTCAAATCCTCACCTGGACATTTTGCAAATTGTTCGACCGAGATACGATTCCTAGTGTGTGCACCCCCTCACCCCAAACTTATCATAAATCAAGTAATCACAACAAAATTCTCAAAGTTCAGTTTTCAATTTTTAAGTGGGGATAAACTTTTCTATTATCAGAACCTAGGGGAAATCATCAATGGTCAAAATAATTTATGCAATCAATCTATGCTCAATTTAATTAAAATCCAAAAAGCTTGCCGACACATATTCATACACAAACTCTTGATCTTCTCAAATTATTCAAGAGCGACAAACAAAAACAAAACAAAAACAAAAATAAAAAGTGAGGAGAGGAGAGAATACTCCCTGATCAAGTTTCCATGGTTGCCACCTCATCCATTTGGTCTCACGGCCTTCCTTCTGTTGCATAGCATCCTGGAAGAACTCCTGCAGTTTAAAACCCTAATTGCAGATTCGCGAGGCGAGATATCACTCGCGAGGCGAATATGGAAAAACTGTTTCCACACTCTCCAGAAAAGCGAGGCGAGTAGTATCTCGCGAGGCGAATCTGGAATTCCAACAGATGATGATGCCCAGAATAGCGAGGCGAACGTATACCTCGCGACGCGAGACAGAAAAGTGAGCAATCCCAGAGATTCAGGGCTTTCTGTCTCGCGCGGCCAATGTGGATTCGCGTGGCGAATCAAGCTTTTTTTTTTTTATAAATGAAAATGATAGAACTAGAAATAAAGGATACCTAGCTTGGGTTGCCTCCCAAGTAGCGCTTGTTTAACGTCCCGAGCCTGACTCAAGTCACCCCTAAGGGTTAATCCGGAAGAAGATCTTGCTTCCCATGCCATCCCTCAGTCCGTTTTCTGTAGGCTCTTGCCCTTTCATATGCTCGCATGCTGTTCCCGGACAACTCATTTAAGTCCAGCATCCTTCTATAATCAGCACGAACTCTCCATCCCGTGATGGTCCTTTTTTGGGTCAACTCATTGTCTGCATTGACCATCACGGTTGTGCCACCCTTCAACCTTGGTGCTTTACCATTCTTTTTCATGCCTTTGTTGCTGAGCTTTTCCCTTGCACATTCTTCCCTTGGGAGACTCGATAAGGCTTCCATGTCTTTCAACCACTCGAGATAGACCTCATCCCCCAAAGGGTCTTTTTCCTCACTGTCCCCATCATGGGATTTTACCGACACTTGAGCAAGTGAAGAACCATGGGCTTCTCTAGTTGCCTTTGCCTTGACAGTTGGATCCACCATATCCACACGATACACTTCTGTCCTCTCTGCGGGGTGCTTCATTGCTTCAAAGAGATTGAAGACTACCTCATCATCTTGCACCCTTAGAGTGAGTTTCCCTTGTCGCACATCTATCAAGGCACCCCCAGTGGCCAAGAAGGGCCTGCCCAATATGAGAGGGATCTCGGCGTCTTCTTCCATATCAAGCACTACAAAGTCCGCCGGAAATATAAGCTTGTCCACCTTTACTAACAAGTCTTCGACCACCCCATAAGGATATTTTATAGAGCGGTCGGCTAGTTGGAGCGACATCCGTGTATCCTTGAATTCTTTGATTCCCAACCTCTTCATCATAGAGAGGGGCATCAAGTTGATGCTTGCCCCTAGATCACACAATGCCTTCCCTACAGTCATCTCCCCAATGGTACATGGTATCGAAAAAGAACCGGGATCCTTCAACTTTGGAGGTAGTTTTCTTTGAAGAATGGCACTAGACTCCTCGGTCAAAGCAACCGTTTCCTCATCCACTATTCTCCGCTTCTTTGTGAGAAGATCCTTCATGAACCGGGCATATGATGGCATCTGTTCCAAGGCTTCCGCAAATGGAATGTTAATCTGAAGTTTTCGGAAGACGTCAAGGAACTTATTGAATTGCTTATCTTGTTGAGGCTTCTTCAATATTTCAGGATACAGTACCTTCATGTAGGGCGGGAGGTCTTGGGGTTCAACCCACTTCTTCCTTCGGAACTCTTCATCCACAAGTTTCAGCCTTCCCCCTTGCTCCGGTGCCTTGTCACTTGCCAACTTTTCTTTTTCAGGTTGCTCTTCCTCAACGTGTGGTTGATTTGGGGCCTTGTCTTCTTCTAAACTGGTCGCACTCCTGTTAGATACCAACACCCTACCACTTCTAGTTGTTATGGCATTGCAATGGTTCTTAGGGTTGTTCTCGGTATCACTTGGGAAAGTGCCCTGGAGACGCTCATTTAGTTGCTTCGCGAGCTGAGCTATCTGTGTCTCAATATTCTGAATTGCCGACCCTGTATGAGTCGCCAACTTGTCAATGGCAGCGTTCGTGTTGATTGACGATTTCTCTACTGCTGCACTTATCTTCTCAAAAGCCAGCTCCCACGGTTGTCTTCCACTATCTGTTAGTTGCAACTGATTAGGCCCCTGAAGAGCCTGCTGAGTATTACGCTGCTGGATTCCAATGTTTGGCCTCAGACCCTGTGGAGGTTGTTGCCAATTCTGTTGAGAATGTTGTTTACCGGCTAGACCACCATTAACATCACTCCAAGCGAAACCCGGATGGTCTCTCCTCATATATCCCCTATTCTGATTCTGACTGTAGTCATTCTGTCTGTTCCTCTGATAGTTATTCTGGGGCACAGTGTCATAGAAGTTGTGGCATGAGTCCACATGTTCCTGATAGAAGTTGAACGGGCAGCTCCGAGTGTCATGATCTCCATTACAATTTTCACAACCCGGAGGCATTCCCTCGTCTATCACATTCACCTTCTTGTTCTCAGTCAAAGCCGCCACTTGCATCTTCAAAAGTCTGTTTTGCTCTAAAATGGCTTCCATTGTCCCAGAACTGATTCCACTTGAGGTTTCCCTACCACGGTTGTAATCATTATATGACATCTTCTCCAAGAATGCCCATCCATCCTCGGCTGATAAATAAGAGAACGAGCCGCCAGCTGCGGCATCACAGTTCATCTGATAGCGTCCCCTCAACCCATTAAAGAAATGTTGAACTTTAGAGACCGGGTCAAAGAACGCTGAGGGACATCTTCTCAATAACCCATTGTACCTCTCCCATGCTTCATTATACGTTTCATCCTCTGTCTGCCTGAAAGATGTAACGGCTATTCTTGCTTGTGCCGCTTTCTGAGGAGGAAAATATTTGGTTAGGAACTTCTGTGCCATTTGCTCCCAAGTTCTGATGCTGTTCCTATCCAAGCTGTCTACCCAATCGCGAGCGACATCCCTAAGAGAAAGAGGGAAAAGCCGCAAGCGAAACTCATCCTGAGAGACTCCCCTGGTCTTCTGCAAGTCACAAGCTTCAAGGAAGCGAGTGATGTGTCTATGAGGGTCCTGTTTGCCACTCCCATCAAACTGATTCTCGCGGATCTGGAATGTGACAATTAACTAAAAATCTGAAATTAAAATTTCCAAGGTCTCAAATCCACCTACCCAATCATGTATAGTACCCAAGTGATGATGTATTCCTCCCTAGGTTCAATTATAATGTCAACCGGGACCCCCAATTTCTCCTATATCCACTGTCGTGCTCAATAGGACGTATTCGACGATTGGATTAATTACTTACTAGGTCTCATAATCCTAATCTCGAATTCTATTAATTCTTGTTCCCTAAAAGGTTGCACTAATCTCCTAAATCCACTGTCGTGCTCATTATTCAATTAGTGATTCCAATCCAAGTTCTAAAACGCGAATCGCCGTTTGGCCTCAAACACGTTTAACTAGTTAATCACGCAATACATATGATCAACGCAATCAAAACAGAATTGGAAAACATTCATAAGAGAAGGGGAGAAAAACATACATCACAAGAACACTATACCGCCATGGGCGGCTTCATCGATCCCTCGGACGAGGGGATTAGTTCCTCATGCCCGTGACGACGCACAAACAATCCGACATAATCTCCATAATAAAATAAGAAAAGAAAAGAGAAGGGAGACGCAGCTCCAGAAATAAGGATTCGCACAATATCTGATCTAAAACAAGTGGAAAAACCTCTTCTCCTAGTTCTGATCTGAAACAACCTTTAAATAAGGATTCTGAATCTTGCCCGCTCGCGGGGCGAGCTTACTCTTGCGACGCGAATTTTAGTTTTGGCGCGCATTCAAGTTTGGATTTTTCGCGAGGCGAGGGTGTGTTCGCGGGGCGAGTCTTCCAACTTCAATCTGTCACAGCCGTGACATTCATCACGGCAAGGCTGTGATGGTCTCTGACTTTCAGGGTCTTCAGGCTCTCGCGAGGCGAGATGTTTATCGCGGGGCGAGACTTCAATTCTAGGCTGTGACCTTCATCACGGCTAGGCCGTGATGGTCTCTGACTTCCAGGTCTTCATGATTCGCGAGGCGAGTATACTGTTCGCGGGGCGAGCCAGAGTGATGACTCTTCCTGCTTTATCTGATGTTCAGGCTCGCGAGGCGAGTATCTCAAGAAGTGCTTTTTCCACTGCTTTTTGGCTTTCCTTGATTCTCGGAGCTTCACTTATTGACCTGAAAACACCAAAAGCAACCAAAAGCATAATTCTATCCCAAATAAGCTAAAAACTACACAAAAGACGCAAAACGAGTCAAAGTCCAACTTAGGAACAAAACAAGACAAATTTGGGCGAAAACAAGAGTGAACTCGGCTGATTGGCACATAAACCCTAGTTCATCTAGTCATAAAACTAGATAAGCCAGAGGCTTATCACCCCTCCATTAAAATCCCTCCCATCCCCTCCTTTGAACAAAAGAAATAGATAGCGCTTTCTCAGGTGAGCGCTACAGTAGGTTAGCAATAGATAGTGCTTCCTTGAATAAGCGTTGTATTCTTAACCTACGATAGCGCTTCCTTAAGAAAGCGCTATCTATTCCTACTCATCAATTTTTAATAGTTTTTCCTTAGGGAAACGCTGTTTATTCCTAAAGTGTATAATAACGCTCACTACAAGAATTTGTGCGATTAACGATGGTCTTGAAGCCGTCGGAAAAATTAGCATTAATGATGACTTTTTCCGTCGTAAAACATAACGGTTGATGCTTAGAAATTTATGACGGCTTTTCTATTTTCCGACGGCATAAGCCATCGCAAAATTTTAGCACGCTTTTTCCATAGAAATTGAAGCGCCATCTTACAAAAAAAATGGTAATTAGCGATGGCTTAGCCGTCAGAAACTGAAATAGGGAATTTGTGACGGACAGGCCGTCGCAGAAATGGACACGGGCAACGAGGTGTAAAGGCTTGCGACGGCATATGCCGTCACTAGTTAATTTTTATTTGCGATGGAATTTGAGGCGGATAGGCCCTCGCAAAATGTGCATAAACCCTCAGCATTCTCTCCTTCTTCCTCATTTGTTTCATCCCTGTTATACCGCCTCCGTCTCGACTTCCACCTCCAGCCTCACCTCCCGCTGTCGGTCAGTCCCTCACCGCCACCTCAACCTCCCATCGTCGCCCAGTCCGTCGCCTCCACCTCCCTCTGTTCGTTGCCGGCGGCATTTTCTAGAACAACCACCACACACGGTGGTTCTCCGGCCTTCCCTCTTTCTCTTAGTCTCTGTCACTACCATACCACCACCTTCATTCTCTTCCAGTCCCTCTCTGCCATGTCCACCTCCCACCGTCGCCCAGTCCGTCGCCTCCACCTCCCTCACTTCATTTCCGGCGGAATTTTCAAAAACAACCACCACACACGGTGGTTCTCTGGTCTTCCCTCTTTCTCTTAGTCTCTGTCACTACCGCACCACCACCTTCATTCTCTGCCAGTCCTTGAAGCCATGAACGCTGTGTGAGAAAAGCAAGAGGGTAAGGTTTATGTTTGTGCATAAATTTTGCTCATTTTCCCATCATTAATTGTTGTTCCATATTTAATCACATAATTGTTGCATATATTTGTTTATGAATTAGTTTTGGAGAGTCACGTTCTCTGAGAGAGTAAGAACGTGACTTTGAGGTTCAACAACAAGGGGAAAATCGCTTCCAAGCAAACAAAGCAAGAGAATGTGTGTTTTTTTCGTTAATTGAGAGAATGTTTGATTTTGATTTGATCATTTTTTGGGTGCACCTTGAAGTGGAGATTGTAATTGTTTTGGTAATATAATGCCTTTTGATTGATGTCTATAATCTGTTTGTTGAATCACCTAATTAAATGCTTTTAGGTTGGAATGTGGTCATGTTATAGGTGTTTGGGTTAGTATTCTTTTGATATTAATGGTTGAATTGGTGAGTAGCTTGAATCATATATAATCTCTTCTTGTGTTGAATGGACTATGAATTTTCTTTATTGTTTTTTGTGTATTTTTGACAGGATTATGATTTATTAAGGATGCTTAAGCAACTGGTTGGAAAGCAATATATTTTATTTTGAGTTGATTTTGCCATGGCATGATTTTATCTTCTTTAATAGTCTGAGTTGACGGGTTCTTTACTAACTACGTACATTCTCTGTTTGAATATAGTTGATTTCATAGGTTGAATGATATGATTACATGATGTTAGGGTGATTCTGGTTGCTTTGTTCATGCTAAAAAAATGTTATTTTTGAAGCGGTTGATCTTAGTTGCTTTTTCATGTGCAAATATCGTGTCTTTTTAGCATGTTATTTTCATTGCAATTTCTTTAGCTCTTGACAATACTAAGATGGATGCTTTGATTGCCTTTGATGCAAATCAAAACCATTTCTCTACTTGAAAGGAAATGAGAATCATTGATTTGTGCCTAGCTATTGGTTTAAGAAACTATTTAGTTCACAAATTCTTTGTTTCTTTGGCTTTATTGGGTACACACGCATTGATCCAATTGATATATTCAATTGAAGTCTCCAAAACTAATTTGCTGCTATACTTTCACTATTCAAGCATGTTTAATACCTTACAGACTGTTGACGCTACCGCGGATTATATATATTTAGGCCTTGTGTTTTTGGGTTTCTGTTGTTGTGGTGTTGATGTAGTAAGTTCAACTCGGTATAATGTTTGGGTTATTACTTTTCTGTTCTGGTATTGATGTAGTAATGATAAATATTATGGTTATCAATATTATATTAAATGATCCTTATATCTTTCTGTTCACTTTTGCCTATATATATTAGGTGTTTTAAGTTTTAAGTTTTTTGCCTATATTATATTAAATGATTCTTATTCTTGTAATGTTGTTTTATGTTTTGTTTCAAGTATGTTAGGGATATTATAAATTGTCTTTAACAATAAAGATTTATTTTCTGGATGAGTTGATCATTGAGAAAAACCTTAGTTACCCGTTTGAGATGCAATATTTTAGAGCACGTGTACTGTTGCAAGTCATTGTGCTCTTGATATTGGACCTCGAATTGTCCAAGTGGGATAGTTTGAGAAAAAACTTTTTCTTTACTAGTATAATAGCTATTCATTAATTTTTATGTGATATATCTTATGAAAATTCGGTATGACGCATTACCATTTGTTCTCTGGGTACATACTTGATTGTGATATCTCACCCTGGTCAAGTCATGTACTTGGAGACCAATGGGAAATGCTGCCGAAATTTCGTCAGATATGAGACATGAGAAGTGATGAGTAACTATTATACTAGTGTTGAAAAAGGTTTTTCTTGAATGGGATAGGGCCATACCAAATAAAGAAATGGAGCAGTTCTGCGAGTTTGCCCAAAATAGTTTTTCATTATAGTTATCTTTTTTTGGTTCAAATGCAGAGGATGGAATTTGTTCCTTTGAATCGTACTTGGATGTATGATAGGTTTATCCGCGTAGAGGGGGATTAAAACAATCTTTCTTAGATGGTGTCGAAGAATTTATTACCAAGGCAAGTCAGCAAGATACTTATAACAATGTGGGGGGGGGGGGGGGTGATTAGATGTCCTTGTATGAAGTGTGATTGTACCCGAATTAAGAATGTAGACGATGTGAGGGTCGACCTGTATAAAGTTGGGTTTAGGCCTAATTACTGGATTTGGACAAATCATGGAGAAGAAATGCCGCAATTTGATTTTGGCATTGACCAGAATTGCACCGGTGGTTCAAGTAGTGGTGCAGAAGCTGGATATGGAGATCATTTTGTTTCCATGGAGGAGATGGTGTGTGTCGCTCTCATGATGTCCGGTTCGTTTTAGTCCAATAATATAGAAGAGCCTCCTAATGCTGAAGCACAAAAATTTTATAATCTCCTAACAGAGGCAAATAAGCCTTTGTGGGAAGGGTCCCTCGACTCGAAGTTATCGATGTGTGTTCTACTGTTGTCTGCCAAGTCCAATTGGAGCATACATGAGTTAGGCTTGGATTTCATTGCCAAAATGGTTTTGGCTGGGACGCCTTTCAAAGGAGGATTACCCAACAATTATTATGATGCGAAGAGGTTAATGTCCAAGTTAGGATTGGAGTCCAAGAGGATTGACTGTTGTCAGAATGGGTGCATGATCTTTTACGATAATGAATTCGACAAAAATGATGGCGCATTGGTTGAGTGCAGATTTTGTCACGCACCAAGGTATCGTCGGTGCAACGCAAGTAGAAGTAATCTGAAACCAGTCCCGGTAAAGTCAATGTTCTACTTGTCAATCATTCCTAGATTACAGAGGATGTTTGCATCAATGCAGACTGCAGGAAAAATGATGTGGCATCATGAGAATTGGAGGAATGCAGGAGTGTTACGCCATCCTTCTGATGGTGAAGCATGGAATCACTTTGATTGGGTGCATCCGGATTTTACCGCGAATCCTCGTAATGTACGACTTGGGTTATGCTCGGATGGATTTACCCCATATATCCAAGCCTCTGCATCACCTTATTCATGTTGGCCCGTTATTGTTACCCCTTACAATCTTCCTCCTGAAATGTGTATGTCAAAGTATATATGTTCTTGACTTTCCTGATTCCGGGTCCATCTAATCCAAAGGCTGGCATTGATGTATACTTGCAACCTTTGATTGATGATCTGAAGAGGTTGTGGAATGGTGTTTTGACGTATGATATTTCTCGAAAACAAAATTTTACAATGAAGGCAGCGTTGATGTGGACAGTTAATGACTTCCCTGCATATGACATGTTGTCTGGCTGGGGGACGCATGGGAAGTTTGCATGCCTGCATTGTATGGAGCGTACAAAGGAATTTACCATAAAATACGATTCCCATCGCAGGTTCTTACCGAACGATCGTCAATTTAGAAGGAATAAGAATGCCTTCAAGAAGGGGGTTGTTGAAATGGATGGACCGCCTCCGAGGTTAACACCAGAACAAATTTGGAGTAGAATCAGGGACTTGCCAAAAGTGACTAAAGCTAGGGTTTCCATATTAGATGGTTACGGGCAGTGGCATAATTGAACAAAGAGGAGTATTTTTTGGGATCTTCCTTATTGGAAAGATAATTTATTGAGGCACAATCTTGATGTAATGCACATTGAAAAAAATTTCTTTGACAACATTTTCAACACTGTGATGAACGTGCATGGCAAGACCAAAGACAACGATAAGGCTAGAATGGACTTAAAGTTGTACTGCAGGAGACCGGATTTGGAGCTGAGACATCAGGATAATGGGAAGGTGTACAAGCCAAAGGCCAATTATACCTTGACTATCCAGGAAGCAAGGTTAGTTTGCCAATGGATAAAGGGGCTCAGGATGCCTGATGGTTATTCTTCTAACTTGGCAAGATGTGTTGATGTTATCAAGGGCAAGTTGCATGGGATTAAAAGCCATGATTGTCCTGTGTTTAAGGAGTGTTTACTTCCCATCGTCTCCAGTTCGTCCCCCCCCCCCCCCCCCCCATGTTTTGAATGCCCTTACTGAAATAAGTCAATTCTTCAAGGACTTGTGTTCTACAACTTTAAGGGAAGACGATTTGATCAAGATGGAACAAAACATTCCACTCATAATGTGCAAGATGGAGAGAATATTCCCCCAGGGCTTCTTTGATTCAATGGAACATCTTCCGATTCATCTTGCATATGAAGCCAGACTTGGTGGTCCAGTTCAATATAGGTGGATGTATCCATTTGAAACTAATATAAGTATCCCAGTTATTGATCCCTTTTCATGCATATTAGTTAATTAATAATAACCTCATCATTTTTTAATAGATTCATGGGCGAGTCAAAACAATCGGTGAAAAATAAGGCTAGGGTTGAAGGTTCGATCTGTGCGTCTTACTTACACCGTGAGACAATTCATTTATGCTCTCATTATTTCAAACACATGGTTTTGTCGCCAACAACTAGAAGGAACGAAACGGAAAATGAAAGTGGCAAACTACATGGAACCTTATCAATTTTTTGTCTTCCCGATCGTCATTCCGGAAAGGAGTAGGCAGAGTGGAACTCAGCTCATGTTCATGTATTGATCAATTGCGTCGAGGTTAAACCATACCATGAGTAAGTATAAGCTTATAATTTTTATTCCTTCGATAGCATATGTCAATTGTCATTGATGTTATCCATATATGTTCAGTGCATTCTTGTCTTCTCGTGATGCATCTGCTCATACTCATGAAGATTTTCCAAAATGGTTTAAGCAACAAGTAAGTATCTTCCCCTTTATCATTCTGTTATTCACTATAATGTATGCGGATAAAAACATATATCGTTAAACTTTGTGAATAGGTTTACAATGAGGCACCTACTGTCATTAATCAACATTTACGAAAATTGGCTGACGGTCCTCTGACACAAGTCAAAGAATGGCACACATACTTCGTGAATGGGTACAAATTTCATACTCAATCATGGACAGAAGACAAAACAACAATAAATAGTAGTGTTTATGTAAAGGGTGAGCCAGGCGGAGTTGCAGATGACTTTTATGATGTGATACAACACATATATGAGTTGTCATATCGTTATTTAGATTACCCTAAAAGAATAGTGTTGTTTTATTGTAATTGGTTCGATCCATCTAGTAGAGGCACTAATTTGAATAAAAAATATAATATTGTGGACATCCAAATGAGTAGAAGATATCATATGTTTGATCCGTTTATCATGGCACATAATGTGAGACAAGTATATTATGTCCCTTATCCATCAATTCAAACAGGAAAACGAGGTTGGTGTCTTGCAATCAAGACAAAACCAAGGGGTCGCATTGAAATAGATGTTTCAGAGTTGGACGAGCCATATCAAACGGACGAAATGTCACATGCAAATGAGGTAATTGAAGCTGAACCAATCTCATGTTTACAAGACACACAAGTTGTAGGGGAAGAAGTGGATACCTCCAACTTGACATCAAATCAAGTCATTCCGGATGAAGATGTTGAAGAACCAGACTCAACAGAAGATGAAGAAGATGAAGATGGCTATGAATATGACACTGGCTCAAATTCTGAATAACAATTACTTTATTTATTTTAGTGATATATTTTGTATTAAGTTGTATTGTATTGTCATAACTTTAAGTTAATTATGATTAGCATCATTTTCCATTATTTACAAATTTGTGTTTTTTCTTACTTTAAGTTAATTATTATCACCATCAATTTCCATTATTTGCAAATTTGTGTTTTGGTTACTTTTAATTAATTATTATTAGCATCATTTTTCACTATAGACATGACTGATGGTAAGGGAAAGGGTAAGGCACCTGCTGGAGGGGCACGTCGTCATGGTCGACCCCACTTCGTGACATGGACAGTCGATGATGGATTCGTGTCCCTCCCATCTACATCTGTTACACTATGCCCACCGCCCACACCCATGCCTACACATGATATGGCACCAGCACCCCCACTTGTTGCTCCTACACCATGTCCACCGCCCACACCCATGCCTACACATGTTCTGACACCTCCCTACCGACCTGTTGCTCCAGCCACTCAGTTCATGGACACCTCCATTGGGATCACGATGATGCCCACCCCAAGGATTCCGACTCAGACCTATGGAGACAATTCCAGACAACCAGATGCATCAGGGGTGGATTTGCCCAAGGACGGTGATCATCATTCTAATGGTGACGACGAGGAGAGTCATGGATATTCATCGCCTATATCATCAGATGATGAAGAGATCGAGGTTATGTCTGACGACCGAGTTATTGTTACCCCGACCACTAAAATGTAAGAAATATCTCAAATAATGTTATTTTATTGTTGAGTGCAGACTTTATATGTATGTGTATTGATTGTTCTCATGTTCTATTGATAAGGTTCCTTCCTTCGAGAAAATCTGCAGAGGCTATCACGTATGCAGTTACATCTCAGTTTGATCGAGCCTGGAAACATTGGAGTGAGCTTGAGGATCAGGATCGGGATCGATTCTTTGTGGCTTTTAAGGTATTTTATACTTTTGAATTTACTTCCAATTTTTAGTTAGTTTTAATGTTTCTTTAGTTTATTATTATCCTAAAAAATATTATATTCTCCTAATTTACAGGAGAAGGCTGCTTGGAGAGTAGAGCATTCCAATGATGTGGAGATAATTTTTCATCAAAAAACAGGCAAACGCCTCTCCGAGTTATTGACGAGATATCGGAACAAGGGAGAATGTCCGAAATGGTGTTTCCCTCCCATTTGGGAGGAGCTATGTGCTTACTGGGCTACACCTGTATTTAAGAAAAAATCCGCCCAAGCAAAGCTCAACAGGGCCTCAGAAAAGGGTGGGAGCCTGCACACTGGCTGCAGCATCAGTAAGCAGGAGCATGCTCGATGCCTTGTAAGTTCAAACATCATATTTTGTGAATTCATTTACATGTCTTTTTATTTAGAATGTGTAACTTCAAATATGAACAAGTTTTTTTTGGTGCAAGCTAGGGAGCTTGGCTGTAGCGTCAA
This sequence comes from Sophora flavescens, assembly GCA_030762895.1. Classification (NCBI taxonomy): domain Eukaryota; kingdom Viridiplantae; phylum Streptophyta; class Magnoliopsida; order Fabales; family Fabaceae; genus Sophora; species Sophora flavescens. The sequence continues at coordinate 51,310,891 of CM061067.1, read as the reverse complement.
GCCGGTTGAGCTTCATGCCCGAACCCATACTAGGAAGGGTACCAACGAGTATGTAGATGAGCGCTCTAGACGCACTCAGGTGATTTACATGTCTCTTTGTTGGAAATTATTTTTATTTTATATTTAAGAATTATGGTCATTTTGTATGATGATGTGCATCAATTTTAATGACAGGAGGACTATCAGGCTAAGTTATCTCAGGTTCGGTCTAAGGAAGACTCATCTTCCCCTACCACCACACTTGACCCTGAGGTGGAAGCCCAAATGGAGTTGCAGACATGGGTCAAGGTTGCTGGCGGTAAGAACAAGGGTCGCATATACGATATGGGAGACCTAGCCGGCAACTATCGACACGGGTGCTCCAGCATCTTCACTCAGCAGAGTCGAACATCGTCCAGTACTAGGCCCCGCCAGTCTCAGGAGTCTGCGTGAAACGCTATTGAATGTACGCTATTAAATGTATAATCTGTTGTAGTGTGGGCACCAATTGTTCCGACGGGAACAATAGAATATGAATACAATCAGTTGAATCTATGTAGTAGCTAGTCTATATCCATCGTCTTTACTTCATATGGCTCTTCCTCCCTTTATAGCCTCTCCAGGGACCTGGGAGTGTGAAGTCGTTACGCCTACTTGGCCTCGTTGAGCTGTTCCGTTAATCACTGGAAGGGATCCTCTGGCATGTGAGACGTTACTTCTTTCACGAGGGGTATGTTACTTCTAGAACCTCCCATCGTCATGTGTTCCTCTCCATCGTTGTTCATCACTGGTATCCTTGCGGGTATACGCCAAGGGGAATCATTTCGGGCATGTTTCTTATCGGTCTTATCCAGATGTTCCCTCCATCTCAGGTATAATGGGCTTGATTAGGCCGTTTGTAGGTGATTGGGCTTGTGCCCAAATCTGGTAGGAACATGAATGAGATGGACACGCATTAATGAAATGTGCTTTGTAAAGCCAAAAGAATGATATCACCTGACTGCTATCCACCTCTCTCCGCAAGATAAAAGGCAAGTTAGTTACAGATGAGTTGATGTGGAGAGGAACTTTGTGATGCACCTTCTGCTCATTCAGGTGCAACTTGTGCGAGTTTCCTCTTCGAGCGTTTCCTTTCTCAATGAATCGTCTTCCTGTCAACCAGACTTATGGGCATAGTACTAGCCACGTGATCATGGCTTCGGGCTCAATTTTCATACGAACAATATTAAAATGATGGTGGGTTATAAAGCTGTGATGAGCATCATTAAGACCATACTCTTCACCATTACTACAAAGGAAGATAACATCTCAAACAATATTATAAATATTAGAAAGATAGCGACTATCATGAATAACCTATCATCAACCCCTTGATGTCCAGTGGAATTGTGGCCATGTTTTAACGACATGCTTTGTTTTCCATACTAGAGCCGTGTCTCACCCTCCATGGGGAGTGCGGCGTGTGGCCTCTTGATCAGAGAGATAAGAGAAATCTTTGGTGAGCCGAGTAGTGAAGAACGACTTACCACTGGAGGCCGAGAAGCGATGGCGGAACTCGTCCAGATTGATGAACTTAATGAGGTGTGCCGAGACGGGGTGGCGGAGCAGCATAGGTTGAGTTTGTCAGGGTCTACTCAGTAGTTGATGTTCTTTCCACGTTGAGCGGTTATGTGATCATCGCCCTCTTCTACTACCTGCCATTAACGAGATTTTGATATAATCCTTTTCAAATGGAATTTTACCTTTTCTCTCATATGTAAAAAACCAAAAAATAGTAAATAAAAGTATGGAAGTGGCTCCGTGATTGTAGGCTACTCGGGAGGGGAGGTTGCATAGTTTACGGGTTGAGTCAAGCATGATTTCACTCTGTGTCGATGCAATCCAAAGATTGTTGTAAAACCAACTTCTCCAAATGAAACATGTAAGTGAGTCTCTTGGCGGTGGCTGAGACCAGACCAAGACTGGGCAAGCTCTCCACCACTCCTTCTCCTTTTAAAACTGGACAACAAGAATTTTAAAAGAAGGAGATATCCAACATGAAGAGTCGTGAAGCCGAGTTCTGGAGACCAAATTCAATGTTTCTAGCCGAGCACCTTTTCTGATCTTTTGTCTTTTCGTTTGTCATTAAAGCCTTTTCTTCAGATTTTTTAGCACGTGAGTGATAAGTTTTCTGACCAAATACTTCTCGTTTTTCTTCTCCTTCTTAGAGGGTGACGAGACTACTAAATTTGTAGAAGAATCTTGTCCCAAATGTTCCACCAAAGTTGCATTCTTCAATGTTGAAGCAACCACTTGTATGCTTTTTATTCATCCATTTGACGTATGATGGATTATCAATCCTACTGGGATTGTACCTTTAAGGGCTATAATTGCCATTTAAGTAACATGACAATACAGGTCCATGTAAATCCCCATTTGTTAGTTTGTACACCACCTTTACTGTCAACCTACTTACATTTAAAAACCGGCATCGTAAGCTTAGTGTGATCGAGCACCCAAATCTCTTCAATGACTCCAAAGTAAGGTAACGGGGTTTGTATCTTTTGAACTAGAGAAGTGGATGGATTGGTTTGTAGCTTTTGAACTAGATAAGTTCAGGGATTCAGCCACGATCATAACCCACTATTTTACATGGTACTCTCGCTATCTTGTTCCTTTGTATAAAAGGAAAAGTTATTGATGTCGTATCCGCTCTAACATATAACAACTACCATCCTTGAGAATTTCTTCTTTAAACCATTTTGAGAAAGTCTTGTTATGCTTGTTCAACAACCACTTTTCGTTCATTCGAGGGTTTTCTTCCTTGACTTTTCTTTTGTGATCACAAAAGTAAGGTTGAACAAAGTCGATGTTATTCAATATATACAAATGTGCTTGAAGCACTTCTTCCCGACCCTTGCTCTTAATCATTACACCATGTGTACCCTTACCTTGACATCTTCTCTCATCATGACGAGGCTTAGGAACCCCTATAGGATCCGTGTTAAGAAGGTAATCTGAACAAAACTCAATAGCTTCTTCTGCAACGTACCTTTGAACAATAGATGCTTCGGGACGGTGTGGATTCTTCACATACCCCTTCAAGATCTTCATGTATCTCTCAATTGGATACATCCACCTCAAAAAAATGGGGCCACATAATCTAACCTCCCTCACTAAATGAACAATTAAGTGAACCATGATGCCAAAAAATGAAGGAGGAAAATACATCTCAAATTGGCACAGGATTATAGCAGCCTCAACTTCCAACTCATCCAACTTATGAGGGTCAACAACTTTGCTATATATAGCATTGAAGAATGAGCACAACCTAGTTATGGCATTTCTAATATTTTTAGGAGCAATATCACGAATAGCCACGGGCAGTAGTTGTTGCACCAAGACGTGGCAATCATGATACTTTAAGCCAACTAATTTGAGATCACTTGAGACAAGCCTCTTGATATTTAAAGAGTAACTATGTGGAACTTTGATGCCTTGAAGACATTCACAAAAACTTTGTCTCTTTTTTTTTTGAACCAAAGTATGACATGCTGGAGGCAAATATGTCCGCTTACCATCCTCAACAACTGGAGCTAACTGCTCTCGTATACCTATCGCAACGAGATCGAGACAAGCATTCATGTCGTCATTTGTGTTGCCCTGAATGTTGAGAAGCATTCCGATTAAACTATCACACACATTTTTCTTCACATGCATCACATCAATACAGTGTCTGACATCAAGCTTGCACCAGTATGGGAGACCAAAGAATATCGACCTCTTCTTCCATATGTTTTTCTCACTAACCTTAGCCTTCTTTTTGGCCTTGCCGAAGATAACATTGATGTGCTTCACCCGTTGATAAAATTGCTCTCCATTTAAGGTCGTCAGAACATTTTCACTCTCTTGGCATCCGGTAACATCTTACGATATGGGTGATCACGTCTAAGAAATCTCCTATGCCCAAGGTAAACCGTCTTCCTTCCATGATGCAACTGAGTGAAGCATGTGCCTTCTTCACATATAGGGCATGCTTTATGCCCCTTAACACTGTACTGGACAAGTTCCCGTATGCTGGAAAGGCATTGATGGTGCACAATAAAATGGCATGCAGCTTGAAAGTATCGTGAGAATACCCATCAACTACATCAACACCATCCACCCACAGCTCTTTCAAGTCTTCATTCAAGGGACTTAAATAAACATCTAAGTCATTTCCCGGTTGCTTTGGGCCCGAAATCATCATAGATAACATCATGTATTTGCGCTTCATGCACAACCAAGGAGGTAGGTTGTAAATTATCAGGAGAACAGGCCATGAACTATGAATACTACTTAAGTTACCATATGGATTCATTCCATCCGTAGCAAGTCCAAGCCTAAGGTTTCTTGGCTCATTGTAGACATCTGGAAACAAAGTATCAATCCTTTGTCATTACACAAAATCAATCGGATGGCAAACCTGTCCATCACGTTTCCTCTCATTATCATGCCATCTAAGGTTCTTTGCGTCTTGTACATTAGCAGACAATCGCTTGAACCTTGGAATTGTTGGGAGATATCACAACACCTTCGCAGGAGGACCCTTTTTTTTCACATCACAACTAGAATCATCAAGATCATCACCATCCTTCACTTTGTAGCGTGATAACCCACACTTGGGGTAATCGTGCATCTCTTTATAATCATCTGTGTACAATATACAATCATTGGGATATGCCTGCATCTTCTTATACTCCATACCTATCAGACACAATATCTTCTTCGCCTCATAGTTACGGTCGAGCAATGTGTTACCCTTTAGAAGTAAGTCTTTGAACAATTCAAGCAATTCGGTGAAGCTTTTATCGCTCCAACCATTTCTCGCCTTCACACAAACCAATTTTAACACCGCTGACAACCGTGTATGAGTAGTACAACCCCGGATACAAAGGCTTATCCGCATCATTGCACAATCTTTCATACACATGTGCTCGTTGAAAAGATTCTTGTCCAATATCACGGATCATGTCCTCTACTCGATCATCCTCCATATCTACGTCAACGTCCTCACATTGGGAGAAACTTGGCTTATTATTTAACAACACATCACCATGCCATATCCATCTTGTATATTTCAAGCAAATCCCAAAACAAATTAGATGAGTACGTATATCCTTGACTGCACATTTTGTTGTATTCAAACATTTGACACACGGACAACAGAACATTCATTTACTATTACGATCATTCCTTTGAGCAAATTTTATAAACTATTCCACTCCCATCAGATACTCATCACTTGTGCGTTTACAAACCATCCAACTACGATCCATAGCTAGATAGGTTCTGTAGATATACACACATATATCCAATATAAGCACAATAGGGGAGTTTGAAAATGTGAACTAGTATTTGAAAACCTAGCTAACAACCATATATATTCACCACTACACTCTATCCCTCTTTGAAAACATATTTGAAAACCTAACAACCATATATACACACCACTATCTAAAGAGTTGCTGTCAAATTTCATTTTCAAAAGGTCAGTGAGTTCTATAGTAATTTTTTTCTTTTGACAATAGAAGCTATAATCAACTATGCCCTTTAGATATTTCAATATATCTTAGCTTTTATGTGACCAACAATAAGAATTAAGCATATCAGAACTAATCATGGACCCATATATAACAACAAACCATTTTACCAAACCAGGATAAGTTATAGTGAATGTAGGAAATCAGTGACATGGTGTAAAAGAACACTATCAATCAGAGAAATTTCTTTCTAAAATAAAATCCAGACATTTGAACATTTCACTCTCTGGAAACTCATAGAACACAAAATACATATCAAAGACAAATACTCAGTACAAAAGAAATTATAGAACAAGAAATGAGATTTTAGTCAACAAGCCAAAACAAACCAAACAGAGAATCCAAGAAAACCTAACAGAGAAGAGAAACAGAGTATGTATCATGAAACTGAAACTTTGAGGGTTTAGGGCTTTACCTGCGTTCACAAAGAGGAGAAGGAGAGTGGCTCAATGTTGCCACATTTTGTGAATATGTGCAGAATGTGCAAGTGAACACAATCATACAAGTAATAAAGTGTGAATAGAGATCTTTCCCATGAGGATTTAAATGATTTGAATATAAATTCTATTTTTAACTTTTTCTAAACAGCTTAATAAAATAAAAGTGATTGTAAACATTAAAGTGGAAATGAACAATTAAGTTTCAACACAGTAATTTTAAATGGCAAGAATGGTACAAGTAGTAAATGTGGGTTTTCAAACAGAATGGGAGACAGCTAGGAATCTAATCCTTTATAATTTTAACTGCAGGGTAATTTATGCTCTAGGATGCTACAGCATTTAGTCTAGGAATTAATATTTGCTTTCCAGCAGTAATAACTTAGTTTCATTAAATGCTTCTTATTCCTAAGTTCAAATTAAATTCACTCAAATGAAGATTAAGCATATCCATCTACTTAAAGACTTGAAGGCTATTCCTAGCTCATTCAACACAATTAATTTTCCAATTAACTGCTTTATCTTTATCTTCTAAACATGTCCACGAACCAAGTTTTTCCAAACTCAGCTAGCTAATATCTTAGCTCAAAGTATCAATCCAAACTAAAATAAGCATTTACGTAGAAAATAAGAAAATGAATAACATCTATTTGCATAAATCACCCTTAAGTAACAATTACAAAATCAAAGTTCCTAGCTAAGGGAAATTAGCTCATAATGAGCTTAAAGACAAAAGTAAGCATAATAAAGGAAAGACTAGGCATAATCGCAAATTAATTACAGAGACGACAAAGAGAGGAAATGGTGGCTGTTATACTCTGTCCCAAACTGACACCTAAAAGGAGGTTACTTTTCACTATTTGTACTAGTGCTCCCCAACTATCTCTCATACCTCACTTTTTGGGCTTTACATAAATTCAAACATTAAAATATTCTTTGGCCCAATTCCCAAGTACACTCATCTGGGGGTTACATTTCTCTTTCCTCAAGGTGGGACGTGCTGCAGGTTCTTTGTCTTGTAGTGAAGGTGTGCGGAGCTGGCAATTCTTTTGTCTTGTAGTGATTCTGTCTTCAGAAGCTGCAGCATTCCATAGCATTTCAGTGCAGCTCCTCTCACCTGAATATCGGATTTTCCTGGTCAACACTTCAAACATATTTTCAGTTATATAATTCCAAAATTTATCATTCTTTTCAGCATTTAAACAATTTCAATTCAATGACTTAAATTCATATCAGAATTCTACTTTATTTAACCAAATTACTCAAAACAAGTACAATGATTTAGTTAAAAAGATAATAATAACTCTTATTTCTAAGAGTTATCACTCAATGGTCTCGGTGTTGGCTCTCCACTGGTGACCGCCGTTCGATGTGGTGGCTAAAAGTGAGAGGGAAACAGAGAGTTAGGGCGCGCGCACAAAGTTCAGAGAGGGAAAGAGATAGTGTGAAGTTCAGAGAGTGAGAGAGAGAAAGAGTAACTACCTCGCGGTGGTGGTGGAGAGGGGCTCCCGGTGGTGGCGGTGGAGAGGAGACCGCGGTGGTGGAAGATAAGGAGCTGCGGTGGGTTGTGGTGGCTTACCGGAGAGAAAGAAGGGTTAGGGAACTGAAGTGATGAAAATCATGAAGAGAAAGACACGCGGGTAAACGTATACTCTATAAAAAACATTACAAATCACCTTTAACGTCTGTTGTTTAACAACAGACGTTAACATCCATAACTATCATATTTAATGTCCGTTGTTTAAACAATAGACATTAAATGTGATTTATATGAATTTGATAATTATGGGCTGCCACCGCCTCCTTTTTAACGTCTACTTTCTGCTTAACAGAAGTTAAAAGCCACTGTTTATGCATTGTCCCTCCCAATCGGTTTTTCATTTCTGCACGTTTATAATATATAACTGCACATTTATTACTTTATTTGACTGCCAGCTTCCCATGCGCCTTGGAACCTTATCATCTTAATGATCAATTTAATTTTTTAGCTACTTACCATGTCTTGTAACTTCATCCCCTGCTCCTATAAATAGCTTCCTTCCTTTCACGACCAAAATATATGACTTTTTCTTTTTATATTGTATTCCTGCTTTTATTTTCTGCTTCACAATATGGCTATGCCATGGATGTGATTAAATTCATCATCACTCTTTCTATTCCTAGACTCAAAGGTCAATAAACAACTTCTGAGGTTGTGTAAATCACATAACATGGGTGATAAAGTTGTGAAAATCACATAATGTGAGTTGCTCACCTTATCATCCTTAAAGAGAATTGGCTGCTAGAGTTCCAAAACCTCAGCTTTGGCAGCCAGTGGCTGTTCCAGGACCATTGCTGAAATGGATCGAGTGCACCCTTGCTCAGCCACTTTGGAAAACTCAGCTGCTCGACTCTCCTCCCCTTCTCACTCGTGAACGGAACGAAGCCTCAACAAATGTTTAGGATTTTAAACCCTTTCAATGTAATTTTATATGATTTTAAACCCTTTCAATGTAACTTGTATTATTGATTCACTTCATTAATATATGACATTCGGTTTGGGTTATTTATTCAAACTTAGTAGTTTTACTTTGCATATATATGTTAGTACGTTTTCAATGAAATACAAAACAGAAACACAAAAGCAAAATCAGCACAGATCGAACAGAAACACAAAACACAAAAGCAAGTGAAACTGAAACTTTGAGGAAAGCAATGCGCGAGGGTATGCTAACTAAAAAAATTAGAAAAATCACATTTAGTGTCTGTTGAAGCAACACCGGACATAAATTATTCACTTTTAATGTTTGTTTATTAAACAACAGGCGTTAAAAGTGACACTCATCACTTTTAACGTCTGTTGTATGTAAAACTGACGTAAAATATGATTTAAATGAACCTCATATTTGCAGCTCTGCCACCGCCTTCTTTTTAACGTCCATGGTTTACATAACAGACGTTATATCTGATCGTTTATTCCATATTTTCCAGTAGTGGATGTTGCAATATTGCATGGAAAATCATTTGAATGCGGCAAATTTAACTGAAATAATGCAGAATCAAGTAGATGAGGTGTATATAAGGGATACGGTCTGAGTGAAATGAATGTAATATAATGGAAGAGTTCATGAACACACCTTGTTGGATGAGGTTGGGGAAATCCAGGTCAAAGAGTAGGAAGAACCTACCATGCTTGTCAATAGCTAAACTGATATGGTGTGTGTACCGGGATACTGGATATTTGATGTGGTAAGGACTTGGGAGCATGTGGTCATAATATGACTAAGAAACGTGGTTTTTTTTAATTATTATTTGTCATTGGATAAAGGGTGGCGTCTAGCGTGAATGAGCAAATAGGTGGTTCACGACAGAACCACCTATTTGCACTGTTAGATATATTCATTTTATATTGGACAGGCGAGATTAAACCGGTTGGCAGGTCACAATATAAATCTTCAAATTTGCAATCTGGTCCTTTTGTGCATGTTCCCTGTAAAATAGAGCGTTGTGACACAGAAAGTTGGTGGGTCTGAGGTCCTAAGTAAAGCTTGTGACAACGACAATAATGGGTGTTGGATTGCATGATGTTGGGTCCGAAGTGCCAAAATAATAAGCAACGTTAAGTGAATATATTATTTTTGTTCCGTGTGAATCGATTACTTACATCACACTTAGTTAATCGGTTATTATTGTTGTGAGTGAATCGGTTACCATCAAGCGCGAATTGAAATAGACAACTATAAACACGAGAAAGAGGGTTGAATTGTGTTTATCAGAATTTAATCAAAGTTGAAATCTTTTTGCATACAGAAGCTAGGTTTGGATGAGTATGAGGATACAGGATGGATGGGTGAATTTTGGTAAACACACACTTGATAGACGTAAGAAAACTAAAGCAACTAAAGAGTTTAAGGAAAGAGAGATTGACACAGTTATTTATCCTAGTTCACTCTTCAGAACAAAGAGCTACGTCCAATCCTTGATAGCACCAAGATTTATCCACTATAACTGATCAGGTTACAGACTCAAGTATTGTTGGCACACCTAGCCTCTTCATGCTCAAAGACAAGTATTCTTTGCACACCTAGCCTCTTCAGGCACAAGACAAGTATTCTTTGCACACTTGACCTCTTCAGGCTCACTCAGGTTTGTTTGAGAGATTTGGTTTGCAATAAATACAACTTCTCACAGACAGATCTTTCATTATCACTCAGAGTGGTTTAAATGTAAAGCTTAGGAAAGTCTGCGTAATAACTTCAAATGATTGAAGAATACATAATGAAAGAGTGAAGATATTAATGCGCAGAGTAATGGCTCTTTAATGCTTTGTGTATTATCTCTTATCCGTGCTTCATCTTCAATGACTTATGTATTTATGGTCTTCAAGCATTTAGGATCCGTTAGAGACATTCCCTCGGATGTTGGCTTCTAGCAGAACTTCATTAAATGCAATAGAGTCGTTCTGGGCAGCCATTAATGCAATAGGAACGTTGGTTGTACTCTAACATGAAGGATCATGGCTTTATGCATCATGATATAGTCATATCAGAGTTATGCAGAGACCTTTTTGTACTTTGCTGAGTACAATTCCCTTTTCATGTAAGGACTAGAGGTACTAGGGAATAAAGCATGTTGGAAGCATTCTTTAACTCGTCTTTGGTCCTGATATCCGAGGTTGCTTGAGAGAGTAACTTCTGACTTTTCTTGATTCTTGTTCTTGAAATAAGATTCTGATAATTCTAAGAGAATTCGCGTTCATAGGATAAGCGCGTCCATCTTGCAAATAGCTGTGTCCATCTAGCCATTTAAGATTTTACATTTGGGCTAGTAGACGAGCTCCATATGCTATGTCATTGGACGGATACTCCTTTAAATGGTTGAACGTAACCTAGTAGACGAGCTCCATATTAAGGACTCAGCAAGTCCAAAGACTTGTGTGGACGAGCGCTTTTGTTACCTTAGTGGACGAGCACTTCTATCATATCAGTAGACGAGCGCTTTTATCGCTTCAGTAGACGAACGCTTCTGTCACTTTAGTGGACGTTGGCTTTTGTCACTTTAGTGGACTGATGAGTGTGATTTCACCTCATCTTTGTCTATCATTTTGCATGCATTTTCATGTAGTTTAGGGACATTTTAGTTTGATTTTTGGTTAATTTTCCTTTGGAATGGGTAAGGCGGTTTGTGTGGTGTTGTTTTGTAGAAATCAAGGGTAAAATGCTCAAGATCAACCATGATGGAGTTTGGATGAAAATAGGGCTTGAAAACTGAAGAAAATGAGCCAAACAGAGCCCATCACGGCCTAGCCGTGATGCCCATCACGGCCTAGCCGTGATGCCCATCACGGCCATGATCGATCAAAACTGAAAAGGAAGAAAGGCTGAAGTCAGAGTCTGTCACGTCCTGGCCGTGATATACATCACGGCCGTGACCAAAGATCCCCACAAGTCAGAGACCGTCACGGCCTAGCTGAAATTACCATCACACCCGTGACAATCTGGAAAATGAAGGCTCGCGTCGCGAGCTATATTTCGCGTCGCGAGAGTCTGGAACATGGAGAAGTGCCAGAGGCAGAAGCCGTCACGGCCTAGCCGTGATGGACATCACGGGCGTGACGCACATTACTTGGACCTGAAGAAACCAAATTTGGATCAGAATTTGAGTTAGATTGGGATTCTAACTTCCCACATCTATAAATAAGGACCAGACAGAGGCAGAAGGGGACACACAACATACATACACATAGACTTTAGGCTATATTTTAGGATCTATCTTCTTCTTCCTCCTCTCTATTCTGATTTGTAATTTGCATGATGTTGTCAACCAAGCTTGTCATCTCCATGGCAAGGCTTGAGTAGTAGCTTAGTTTCTAGGGATTGGGGCTATGCCCGAGATTCGTTTATGATGTTGAATTTGATGTAATATCTTTGTTACTTCGATTTTGCTTTAGATATGATTTCTAGTGTTATATTCACTTGTAAATTCGGTGACCACTCATTTGCGAGACGTAGATATTCTAAGGAGGAACCTAGCGGTGAACTTAGGATTTCTAGTATATTTCACTCGTAAAATTCGGCGGCCGCTTGTTTGCGAGACGTGGATGATCTAAGGAGGAACCTAGCGGTGAACTTAGGTTTATTTGCATGACTTAGACATTCTAAGGAGGAACCTAGCGGTGAACTTAGGTGTCGGATCTATAGAGTCAGACTTGGGACTGAAATCACGACAGTTAGAAGTCGTCCCTCGAGGATCAACGAGTTGTCACGAAACGCAAATGGTCCAATCTGAGATCGGCTACCACGAGAGTAGGGGTCGGGTCAATTGGGCACGGCTTTTGTAACCCGAGAGGGAGCTTAAGCTATTAGAGGATAAACTCGCCTTCAAGGCAATTTCGCTAATTAACAAGGGTAATCGACTTAGCAACGTAAACGATCTTGTTGGTAACCTAAAATCCCTAGGAACCCATTTAGATCTGAAAAACCAAAAAGATTTGTTTTCTGTTTTATTTGATTCTGTTTTATCTATCTCTAAATTCAAAACCATTTCAAAATATAAAAATCCTTTTTACACAGTCCAGATCTACTCGATTTGAAAATTGATTGCAATTCGGGATCACAGTCTCTGTGGGATCGATATCTTTTATTACTTGACGACAGTCCGGTACATTTGCCGGAATCGTACGTGTCGCGTCGCGTCGCGCGCCTGTCATGGACGCTGGCTTTTGTCACTTTAGTGGGTGCTGGCTTTTATCCCTTTAGTGGATGCTGGCTTTTATCACTTAAGAGGACGCTGACTTTTATCACTTTAGTATTGGACGTGAGATTCTATCACTTGCGTTGGACTTGCACTTCAATCACTGCAGTGTTGGACGTGAGCTTCTATCACTTGTGTTGGACGTGAGCTTCTATCACTACAGTGTTGGACGTGCGTTTCAATCACTTGTGTTGGACGGATGATTCTATCACTTGCATTGGATGGATGATTCTATTATTTGCGTTGGACGGATGATTCTTACAGTATTAATCTGCACACTAGATTGACAGGTTAGCAATCAATATGAAGGTGAATTAAATCATTAGCCAATGTTTAGTTCTCATCAAAACTTAGGAAAATGCACATCAGACATTTTAGAGACTTAACAATCTCCCCCTTTTTGATAATGACAAGCATTGAGATGATTTAATGAACCTCAGAAAATATCAACAAAGAAAATAACATATATTAGATAGGTTGAAATTTTCTTAAGCGGACAGGTCATGAAAATGCTGGATCAGACATTAAGTTTGACTTGTTTTACTTTGAAATTATTATCAGAGCAATCTTACTTAAGATTTATCTGAGAAATTATGACAACTATCAGAGCATAATCATGTCCATGTATTATTTAAGATTCATATCATATTCATTCATTTTCATTCTTCTATAACACATTTCTATCACATTTCTCCCATTCTCCCCCTTTTGTCAACATCAAAAAGGGTTATCAAGTTTTGTTTATGAGATATGTTTAAGGGAAAGATAACTTGTTAAGAAAATCATAGTAATGCAGCAAGCATATGAGACATACTCAACTTAAACTATTGTATCATCACTCCCCCTGAACTAATGCTTAGTTAAAATAACATGTATATAGGAGTAATGACAGATTTAGCACAGACAGATTAACATTTAGACATGTCATTCAACAATGCAATGCATGTTTAGATTATCTCTGATAAATAAAAACCTTTCTTCTGCGAGGGGTTTAGTGAAAATATCAGGCCATTGATTTTCAGTTTTAACAAACTTAATATCAAAGATGCCTTTCTGAACATAATCCCTAATGAAATGATGTTTGATTTCAATATGCCTAGCCTTAGAATTCTGAATCGGATTTTTAGTTAAGCATATAGGACTGGAATTATCACACCATACAGATATGTTATGTTCATAAATAGAGTAATCCTCAAGTTGATGTTTTACCCATAAAAGTTTAGAGCGGCAAATAGCAGCAAAGATGTATTCTGCTTTAGAAGTAGATAGGGCAATGGTTGTCTGCCTCTTGCTTGACCATGAGACTAAACTGGCTCCAATGAAGTGACATCCTCCACTGGTGCTTTTTCTTTCTATTCTGTCTCCAGCAAAATCAGGATCACAATATCCCACTAATCTGTATTTTTTGATCTTAAATACAGCAAACCAAGATTAGTAGTTCCACGTAAATATCTAAATATTCTTTTAACAACCTTAAGATGAGATTCTCTAGGATCAGATTGGAATCTAGCACACATACAGACACTAAATTGAATGTCAGGTCTGCTTGAAGTTAAGTACAGTAGAGAGTCAATCATACCTCTGTAGACAGTTTGATCTACCCTTTTACCTTCATCATCTTTGCTTAGTTTTGCATTGGGTTGCATAGGGGTTTTCATGAGCTTTGCATTTTCCATTTTGTATTTCTTGAGTATCTAATAAGCCTCTGGCTTATCTAGTTTTATGACTAGATGAACTAGGGTTTATGTGCCAATTTATTCGAGTTCACTCTCGTTTTCGCCCAAATTTACCTTGTTTTGTTCCTAAGTTGGACTTTGACTCGTTTTGCGTCTTTTGTGTAGTTTTTAGCTTCTTTTGGATAGAATTACGCTTGTGGTTGCTTGTGTTGTTTTCAGGTCCATAAGTGAAGCTCTAAGAATTAAGGAAAGTCAAGAAATAGTGGAGATTGCTATTCTGGAGATTCTCGCCCCGTGAGAGGACGCTCGCCCCGCGAGAGTTTGAAGACCCGGGAAGACAGAGACCATCACGGCCTAGCCGTGATTCACATCACGGGGCATGAAAGGAAGGTTCGCGTCGCGAGACGTCCTTCGCGTCGCGAGTGTGTGAATTCCAGAAAAGTACCAGAGTCAGAGACCATCACGGCCTAGCCGTGATGTATATCACGGTCGTGACCTAAAAGCCATACAAGTCAGAGACCATCACGGCCTAGCCGTGATGTGTATCACGGTCGTGACCCAAAATCCACACAAGGCAGAGAACATCACGGCCTGGCCATGATTCACATCACGGGCCGTGAAAGGCGGGATCGCGTCGTGAGACATCCTTCGCATCGCGAGAGTTCGAATTCCAGAAGTGCGCCAGAAACAGAAACCGTCACGGCCTGGCCGTGATGGCTGTCACGGCCGTGACGCGTGGCCTCCTTATAAATAGAGCAGATCAGAACAGAAAAGGAGGACTTTTTGGATCAGAACTGATTGGAGATCTTTTGTAATCCTTATTCTGGGGCTGTGTCTCCTCTTCTCTTCTCTTAATTCTTAGGCTTAGGATGAATTCCAATTGTACGTGCGTCGTTGTTACGTACATGAGGAACTAATCCTCTTGTCTAAGGGATCGATGAAGCCACCTATGGCGGCATAGTATTCATGTGATGTAACTCTGTCTCTCTTAATTCAATTATTGTTTTTCAATTCTGATTTCATTATGTTGATTATATGCTTGCGTGATCAACTTGTTAAACGTGTATGAGGCCGAGAGGCGATTCGCGTTTCAGAACTTGAATTGGGAACATTGATCGAGTGTTGCACGAGAGTGAATAGGAGATCGATGCAACTCTTAGGGAACAAGAATTAATAGAATTCGATATTAGGGTTAAGAGACCTAGGAAGTAATTAACTCAAATCATCAAATACGTCCTATTGAGCACGACAGTGGATATAGGAGAATTTAGGGGTCCCGTTGACATTAAAATTGAACCTAGGGAGGAGAGCAATATCACTTGGGTACTTTGCATGATTGGGTAGGTGGATTCGAAACCTTAGATGCTTTTAATTCCAGATTTCAGCACCATATCTTTGATTGATTCGATTTGATAATTTGAATTGTGATCTTAGTTTCGTTCCAACCACTTTCTCTACTTAACCAACTTATCGGATTTCTCGCGAAATTAGTCGAATTGGTAACCCAATCCTTGTGTTCGACCTCGGTAGACTCTTACCGTGTTTTATTACTTGCGACGACCCGGTACACTTGCCGGTGAGTCAACAAGTTTTTGGCGCCGTTGCCGGGGACTGGCACAACCAATTTTCCTAATTTTTAGGAAATTCGGCTGTTTGGTTAAGCTGATTTTTAGTTTTATTTTCTTTTATTTAATTGCCATTATTTTTCTCTATTTCTTTGATTCCACTTGGTCTTTGCCTGTTTTTGTATGCGAGGTACTCTTCTACAAGAGGACTTGCTATTCGATTCAGAGATCACCAGGACCGAGAGGCAATTAAGAAAAGAGGCCAGAGAAAGGAAGAGGTTGGAAGCAATTAAAATAGAGGGCATGGCTGAAGAAAATCCTCCTCCTCCTCCTCCTCGTTACAAGCCTCTCTTCGAGTACGATCTACCAAGCTTGGGAGATTGTGACTCTTCTATTGTGAGGGGCAACTTGAATACAGACTCCTTCAGAGTGGAAGGGTGTGTCACAGCCCAAATCCGCGAGAATCAATTTGACGGCAGTGGGAAGCAAGACCCGCATAGACACATCACTCGCTTCCTTGAAGCCTGTGACTTACAGAAGACAAGAGGAGTCTCACAGGATGAGTTTCTCTTGCGGCTTTTCCCTCTTTCTCTTAGGGATGTCGCTCGCGATTGGGTTGACAGTTTGGATAGGAACAACATCAGAACTTGGGAGCAGATGGCACAGAAGTTCCTAACCAAATATTTTCCTCCTCAGAAGGCGGCACAAGCAAGAATATCCGTCACATCATTCAGACAGACGGAGGATGAAACTTACAATGAAGCGTGGGAGAGGTACAATGGTTTATTGAGAAGATGTCCCTCTGCGTTCTTTGACCCGGTTTCCAAAGTGCAGCATTTCTTTAATGGGTTGAGGGGACGCTATCAGATGAACTGTGATGCCGCAGCTGGCGGTTCTTTTGTATATTTATCGGCTGAGGATGGATGGGCACTGTTAGAAAAGATGTCATATAATGATTACAACCGTGGCAGGGAAACCTCGAGTGGAGTCAGTTCTGCAACAATGGAAGCCATTTTAGAGCAAAACAGATTGTTGAAGATGCAGAATGCGGCACTATCGGGGAACAAAAAAGTTAATGTGATACACGAGGGGATGCCTCCGGGTTGTGACAACTGCAATGGGGATCATGACACTCAGATTTGCCCACTGACTTTCTCTCAGGAACATGTGGATTCATGCCACAACTTCTATGACACTGTGCCCCAGAACAATTATCAGAGAAACAGATGAGAATGACTACAATCGGAATCGAATAGGGGGTACATGAGGAGAGACCATCCGGGTTTCACATGGAGTAATGCTAGTGGTGGTCTAGCCGGGCAGCAACCTCAACAGGTCTGAGGCCACACATAGGGATTCAGCAGCGCAATACTCAGCAGGGTCCTCCAGGGACTAATCAAGTGCAAACAACAGATAGTGGAAGACAACCGTGGGAGTTGGCTTTTGAGAAGATGAGTACAGCAGTGGAGAAATTGTCAATTAACACGAATACTGCCATTGACAAGTTGGCTACTCATACAGGTTCAGCAATTCAGAATCTTGAGACACAAATAGCACAGCTCGCGAAGCAAATGAATGAGCGTCTTCCAGGCACTCTCCCAGGTGACACTGAGAACAACCCTAAGAGCCAGTGCAATGCCGTGACCACTAGAAGCGGTAGAGTGCTGGAATCTAACAGGGGCGCACCTAGTTCTCCGGAAGTTGAGGTCTCGAACCATCCACATGTTGAGGAAGAACAACCTGAGAAAGAAGAGGAGTTAGAAGGAGGTAAGGCACCGGAGCAAGGAGGGAGGTTAAAGCTTGTAGATGAAGAGTTCCGTAGAAAGAAGTGGGTAGAGCCCAAGGACCTCCCGTCCTACATGAAGGTACCATATCCGGAAAGATTGAAGAAGCCTCAACAGGATAAACAGTTCAACAGATTCCTTGATGTCTTCCGCAAGCTTCAAATTAACATCCCATTTGCGGAAGCCTTGGAACAAATGCCATCGTATGCCCGGTTTATGAAGGAGCTTCTCACCAAGAAGCGGAGAATTGTGGATGAGGAGACGGTTGCTTTGACCGAGGAGTGTAGTGCCATTCTTCAGAGAAAACTCCCTCCAAAGTTGAAGGATCCCGGTTCCTTTTCGATACCGTGTACTATTGGGGAGATGAATATAGGGAAGGCATTATGTGATCTAGGGGCAAGCATCAACTTGATGCCCCTCTCCATGATGAAGAAGTTGGGAATTAAGGAAGCCAAGGACACACGGATGTCACTCCAACTGGCCGATCGCTCCATCAAATACCCCTATGGGGTTGTCGAAGACTTGCTAGTGAAGGTGGACAAATTCATATTTCCGGTAGATTTTGTGGTGCTTGATATGGATGAAGACACCGAGATCCCTCTCATATTGGGGAGGCCTTTCTTGGCCACAGGGCGTGCTTTGATTGATGTGCAACAAGGGAAGCTCACCCTCCGCGTGCAAGATGAGAATGTAGTCTTCAATGTCTTTGAAGCAATGAAGCACCCTGTGGAGAGGTCGGAAGTGTACCGGGTGGATTTTGTGGATGGTATTGTCAAGGAAGAGACCACTAGAGGAGCCTATGGTTCTGCACTTGCACAAGTGTTGGTAAAATCCCATGGTGATGATAGTGAGGAAGAAGACCCCTTGGGGGATGAGGACTATCTTGAATGTTTGAAACAGATGGAAGCCTTACCAAGTCTCCCAAGGGATGAATATGCAAAGGAGAAGCTCAACAAGGAAGGCAATGAGGAAGATGGAAAGACACCGGAGTTGAAGCAACTCCCAAATCACTTGAGGTATGCATTCTTGGGGGAGGAGGGACAACATCCGGTGATCATTAGCAATGCCTTGAAAAAGGATGAAGAGGAGAAGCTGTTGAGAGTTCTTAGGGAACACAAATCCGCCATTGGGTGGAAGATTTCGGACCTAAAAGGTATAAGCCCTTCCCTATGCATGCATAAAATCTTGATGGAGGATGGTTATAAGCCGGTGGTTCAACCACAGAGACGGCTAAACCCCATCATGAAAGAAGCTGTGCGTAAGGAAGTGATTAAGCTTTTAGATGCCGGAATCATCTACCTAATCTCGGATAGCAACTGGGTTGGTCCGATTCATGTGGTCCCAAAGAAGGGTGGAACAACCGTGGTGGTCAATGAAAACAATGAATTGATCCCAACAAGAACCATCACGGGGTGGAGAGTGTGCATCGACTACAGAAGATTAAATGAAGCAACAAGGAAGGATCACTTCCCTCTCCCCTTCATAGATCAAATGCTTGAGAGGTTAGCCGGATATGAGTACTACTGTTTCTTGGATGGTTACTCCGGCTATAACCAGATTGTGGTGGATCCTCAAGACCAAGAGAAGACGGCTTTCACTTGTCCGTATGGAGTCTTTGCCTACAGGAGGATGCCCTTTGGATTGTGCAACGCCCCCGCTACTTTCCAAAGGTGCATGCTCTCTATTTTCTCGGACATGGTGGAGAGATGCATTGAGGTGTTCATGGATGACTTCTCGGTCTTTGGGACCTCCTATGACAACTGTTTGAAGAACTTGACCTTGGTGCTTAAAAGGTGCCAAGAGACTAACCTTGTGCTCAACTGGGAGAAATGCCACTTCATGGTCAAGGAAGGTATAGTCTTAGGGCACAAAGTCTCCCAAAGGGGGATTGAGGTTGATAGGGCGAAGATTGAGTTGATTGAGAAGTTGCCCCCACCAACCAATGTGAAGGGGGTGAGGAGTTTTTTGGGGCATGCCGGGTTCTACCGGAGATTCATCAAAGACTTCTCCAAAATCGCAAGGCCGCTTTGCGACCTTCTTGTGAAGGATGTATCCTTTGATTTTAATGATTCTTGTTTAAATGCCTTCACTGTTTTGAAAAATATGCTTGTCACCGCACCCATAATCACTGCACCTAATTGGAATTTGCCATTTGAAATCATGTGTGATGCTAGTGATTATGCGGTGGGGGCTGTTTTGGGGCAGAGGGTGGAAAAATTAGCTCATGTCATTTATTATGCAAGTAAAGTTTTGAATGAGGCACAAGCTAATTATTCCACCACTGAAAAAGAACTACTTGTTGTGGTGTTTGCTTTGGATAAGTTTAGATCCTACATCGTGGGGTCTAAGATTGTGGTTTTCACTGATCATGCGGCCATAAAACACTTGATGACAAAACAAGAGGCCAAACCTAGATTAATTCAGTGGATTCTTCTTTTGCAGGAATTTGATCTCGAGATTAAGGACAGGAAGGGATCCGACAATGGGGTGGCGGACCACTTATCTAGGTTGGTCAATCCCGACACCGAGGAGGAATTGTTAGACATCAAGGAAGAATTTCCTGATGAAAAGCTGTTTGCACTTATTGAAAATTCCCCTCCTTGGTTCGCGGATATGGCCAACTTCAAATCTTCAAATGTGGTTCCGCAGGGTTGGACTAATCAACAGAGAAAGAAGTTCTTCTCGGATGCAAAATATTATGTGTGGGAGGACCCCTATCTCTTCAAGCAGTGCTCGGATGGGATCCTCAGGAGGTGCATTCCCCATGACCAAATCGGAAACGTGTTGTGGCATTGCCATAGCTCGGATTACGGTGGGCATTATGGGGGAAAGAAGACTGCAGAAAAGATCCTTCAAAGTGGTTTCTTTTGGCCGACGCTCTTCAAGGATGCCTACACTTTGTTGAAAACTGTGATCGTTGCCAAAGGGTTGGCAATATTTCTAAGCGGCATGAACTCCCCTTGAATTGCATGCTCGAAGTAGAGCTCTTTGATGTTTGGGGGATAGATTTCATGGGACCATTCCCACCCTCTTTCTCTTACCAATACATTTTGGTGGCTGTGGACTACGTGTCGAAGTGGGTGGAGGCAATCCCAACAACCACAGATAATGCGCGGGTAGTCATGGATTTCTTGAGGCGCAATATCTTCTCTAGGTTTGGGGTCCCAAGAGTGTTGATCAGTGATGGGGGATCCCACTTCTGCAACAATCAAATGCATAAGCTTCTCGAGAAGTATGGGGTCAAGCACGAGTCTCTACTCCCTATCATCCCCAAACAAATGGGCAAGCAGAGGTATCCAACCGTGAGTTGAAGCGCATTCTTGAGAAAACCGTCAACTCCTCACGGAAGGATTGGTCAAGGAAATTGGATGATGCTCTATGGGCTTATAGGACCGCCTTCAAGACTCCAATTGGAAGGTCTCCCTACAATTTGGTGTTCGGAAAGGCATGCCACCTACCGGTGGAGTTGGAGGAGAAATCTTATTGGGCAATTAGGGAGCTAAACTTTGACTTGACAAAGGCCGGAGAGAAGAGGTTGTTGGACTTGAATGAGCTGTCTGAGATCCGCATGCAAGCTTATGAGAACGCGAGAATCTACAAGGAGCGGACGAAAGCATGGCATGACAAGCACATCTTGCCTAGGAGGTTCGAGCCCGGGCAATTGGTGCTTCTGTATAATTCAAGATTGAGGCTCTTCCCTGGGAAGCTGAAATCAAGATGGTCGGGACCATACAAGATCCTACAAGTCTTCCCCCATGGGGCAGTGGAATTAGAAGGGGCCTCTGGCAACTTCAAGGTGAACGGGCACAGGTTAAAGCATTATCATGGGGAGTCAATCCCAACTGGAAAGCAAGTGTTTCTTTTGGATTAACCCAATGGGGTGACTTGAGTCAGGCTCGGGACGTTAAACAAGTGCTACTTGGGAGGCAACCCAAGCTAGGTATCTCTCTTCTCCTAACTTTTGTTCTCTTTTTGATTTTTGGTTATGTTTTTGTTTGTCACTCTTGAATAATTTGAGAAGATCAAGAGTTGTTGTATGAATGATGTGTCGGCAAGTTTTTTGGATTTTGATTAAATGGAGCATAGATGGATTGCATGAATTATATTGACCATTGATGATTTCCCCCTAGGTTCTAATAATAGAAAAGTTGATCCCCACTTAAAAATTGAAAATTGAACTTTGAGATTTATTATGATTGCTTGATTTATGATAAGTTTGGGGTGAGGGGGGTGCACACACTAGGAATCGTATCTCGGTCAAACAGTTTGCAAAATGTCTAGGTGAGGATTTGAGCCTCCAACTCTGTTTTTGAATATGTGAATCACTATAAGTTGCACTTTCCCGAATTTGCTTGAATCTCTATATGGTTTGCATGTTTATATATGTTGCATCAAATGATTTAGGCAATTTTCTTTGAATTAACTACTTGGCCATAAATTGAACCAACCTTGATGAATGATCCCTAGTTAGCCACATTGAGCCTTGAAGCCTATTGTTCTTGATGACCTTACATTACAAGCCATTAACTCAGAAAAACCATGATTTTCCCCTATCCTAGGATTTAGGAGAGTATGGAATTTTAGCTTTGTAAGTGTTGTTGTGGAATTAAGTTTGGGGTGGCTACAAGTTCATGAATCATAGTTGAGAAAAAGAAAAACGGAAGTAAGGGCCGAAGGCTTGAAAGAAAAAAAAAAGAAAAAAAAATGGGTGATAAAAAGCATTGAATATGTGCCAAAAAGGGCAAAGAAAAATAAATATAAAAAGGAAGAGGTGTGTAGCCACCAACTGCAAGGAAGAGAATAATATGAGAGTGAATTCAATTGTTGTGATATTAGTTTCATGCTCTCATTGATCCTAGGGACTTAGCTTCTATCCTTTGATTATCCTACCCTTAGCCAGGCCCTATTACAACCTTTGAAAGACCTATTGATGATGCATGCATGTTTTCGTGGGAACTGTGTTTGAGATGAAAATCAAATTCATGGGAAGTGCTCTTAGAATGTGAAAGTGAGTGAAAAGTTGATAGCCTAGACAAACTTGAGCGAATGAGTGAAATACTAAATGCCCTTGAGAGGAAGGCAATTGTTTGAAATAGGTGATCTTCCTTTGTGTGTATCTTTGAGCCTCAACTTAGAGTAATGATGGTATGAATGATAACTTCTCAATTGTTTAAAGTAGATGAATGTGGGGATTACATTGATGAAAAAAAAAGGGGGAATCAAAGAAGAAAAACTGCTTTGTAAAGTCGCATGAAATTTGTGCGAAATCGATTGAATCCCTTAAGCTTGCCAAGTCTTGAGTCGTTTTTGAGTTTTAAGCTTGCTTGGGGACAAGCAAGGTTTAAGTTTGGGGTATTTTGATAAGCCTCTGGCTTATCTAGTTTTATGACTAGATGAACTAGGGTTTATGTGCCAATTTATTCGAGTTCACTCTCGTTTTCGCCCAAATTTGCCTTGTTTTGTTCCTAAGTTGGACTTTGACTCGTTTTGCGTCTTTTGTGTAGTTTTTAGCTTCTTTTGGATAGAATTACGCTTGTGGTTGCTTGTGTTGTTTTCAGGTCCATAAGTGAAGCTCTAAGAATTAAGGAAAGTCAAGAAATAGTGGAGATTGCTATTCTGGAGATTCTCGCCCCGCGAGAGGACGCTCGCCCCGCGAGAGTTTGAAGACCCGGGAAGACAGAGACCATCACGGCCTAGCCGTGATTCACATCACGGGGCGTGAAAGGAAGGTTCGCGTCGCGAGACGTCCTTCGCGTCGCGAGTGTGTGAATTCCAGAAAAGTACCAGAGTCAGAGACCATCACGGCCTAGCCGTGATGTATATCACGGTCGTGACCTAAAAGCCATACAAGTCAGAGACCATCACGGCCTAGCCGTGATGTGTATCACGGCCGTGACCCAAAATCCACACAAGGCAGAGAACATCACGGCCTGGCCGTGATTCACATCACGGGCCGTGAAAGGCGGGATCGTGTCGCGAGACATCCTTCGCGTCGCGAGAGTTCGAATTCCAGAAGTGCGCCAGAAACAGAAACCATCACGGCCTGGCCGTGATGGCCTCACGGCCGTGACGCGTGGCCTCCTTATAAATAGAGCAGATCAGAACAGAAAAGGAGGACTTTTTGGATCAGAACTGATTGGAGATCTTTTGTAAACCTTATTCTGGGGCTGTGTCTCCTCTTCTCTTCTCTTAATTCTTAGGCTTAGGATGAATTCCAATTGTACGTGCGTCGTTGTTACGGACATGAGGAACTAATCCTCTTGTCTAAGGGATCGATGAAGCCACCTATGGCGGCATAGTATTCATGTGATGTAACTCTGTCTCTCTTAATTCAATTATTGTTTTTCAATTCTGATTTCATTATGTTGATTATATGCTTGCGTGATCAACTTGTTAAACGTGTATGAGGCCGAGAGGCGATTCGCGTTTCAGAACTTGAATTGGGAACATTGATCGAGTGTTGCACGAGAGTGAATAGGAGATCGATGCAACTCTTAGGGAACAAGAATTAATAGAATTCGATATTAGGGTTAAGAGACCTAGGAAGTAATTAACTCAAATCATCAAATACGTCCTATTGAGCACGACAGTGGATATAGGAGAATTTAGGGGTCCCGTTGACATTAAAATTGAACCTAGGGAGGAGAGCAATATCACTTGGGTACTTTGCATGATTGGGTAGGTGGATTCGAAACCTTAGATGCTTTTAATTCCAGATTTCAGCACCATATCTTTGATTGATTCGATTTGATAATTTGAATTGTGATCTTAGTTTCGTTCCAACCACTTTCTCTACTTAACCAACTTATCGGATTTCTCGCGAAATTAGTCGAATTGGTAACCCAATCCTTGTGTTCGACCTCGGTAGACTCTTACCGTGTTTTATTACTTGCGACGACCCGGTACACTTTCCAGTGAGTCAACAGTATCTCCTTGGTATATTTTTGTTGATGAATGTAAATTCCATCACTTGTCTGCTTGATTTGTAATCCAAGGAAGAACTTCAATTCTCCCATCATGCTCATCTCAAATTCCGCTTGCATTAGATTTGAAAATTCCTTGAACAGCTTTTCATTAGTTGCTCCAAAAATAATATCATCAACATATATTTGAACTATAATAAAGTTCTCTTTAGAGAATTTTTTTGATCAGAGTAGTGTCTACTTGTCCTCTAGTAAAACCATTATGCATGAGAAAAAAGCTGAGTTTATCATACCATGCTCTAGGTGCTTGTTTCAAACCATATAATGCCTTTTTAAGTTTGAAAACATGATCTGGTTTATCAGTATCCTCAAAACCAGGGGGTTGTTTAACATACACTTCTTCTTCAATTATACCATTTAGAAAAGCACTTTTTACATCCAATTGAAACAGGGTAATTTGGTGTTGTGCAGCATATGACATCAAAATGCGTATGGCTTCTATTCTAGCTATAGGTGCAAAGGTTTCAGTATAATCAATACCTTCTTGTTGGTTATAGCATTGAGCTACTAACCTTGCCTTATTTCTGACAACTTTACCATCTTCATCCAATTTGTTTCTGAAGACCCATCTTGTTCCAATAACCGACTTGTTTTTAGGCTTAGAAACAAGATTCCAGACATCATTTCTGGTGAACTGGTTAAGTTCTTCTTGCATAGCAAGAATCCAGCTTTCATCCTCAAGAGCTTCTTCAATGCGTTTAGGCTCCAAATCTGAAATAAAGGCCACATTGCTTGATTCTCTTAATGTGGATCTGGTTCTTACTCCTTCATAAGGATTTCCAAAAATAAGATCCTTAGGATGATGAGCGTTGAACTTCCAATCCCTTTTGAGATCATCATGAATATCTTGACTTGTCTGTTGACTCGTCTGTTCCACTTGTCTTTCAGCCTCAGGCACAGGTTCTGTTTTGGTTAGATCGGATTGTTGACTTTCTGGCTTGTTTATATCAAGACCTGCAAGATCATCTATATTTGATAGTTCTTTATCAGTCTGTAATCCATCATTGAATTTAACATGAACAGATTCTTCAATAATACAAGTTCTTGAATTGTATACTCTAAAAGCCTTAGACTTTTCAGAATATCCTATGAAAATACCTTTATCTACCATAGAATCAAACTTTCCAAGATTATCTCTGGTATTCAGAATAAAACATTCACATCTAAAAGAATGAAAATAAGATATGTTGGGCATTTTTATTTTCCATAATTCATAAGGAGTCCTTTTTAGAAAAGGCCTAATAAGTATTTTGTTTTGTACATAACAAGCAATGTTTACAGCTTCTGCCCAGAAGTATTTAGGGAGATTATTTTCATTGAGCATAGATCTAGCCATCTCTTGCAGAGATCTGTTCTTTCTCTCAACCACTCCATTTTCCTGTGGAGTTCTAGGTGCAGAGAAATTGTGAGAGATTCCATTCTCCTCACAGGACTGTCTAAACTGCTCATTTTCAAATTCTCCCCCATGATCACTTCTAAGGGTAGAAATATAGAAACCCTGCTCATTTTGTACTCTTTTGCAGAATACTGAGAAAGCCTTAAAAGACTCATCCTTGTGTGTTAAGAAGATTACCCATGTGTATCTGGAATAGTCATCAACTATGACAAATCCATATTTTCTTCCAGCCAGGCTGGCAACACTAACTGGTCCAAACAGATCCATGTGTAACAACTGAAGAGGTCTGGAGGTTGATACTTGGTTTTTAGATTGGAAACTTGATTTTATCTGTTTACCTCTCTGACATGCATCACACAAGACATCTTTCTTAAAACTAATATCAAGCAATCCTCTCACGAGATTATTCCTTTTAAATTCAGAAATTAGTTATATACTAGCATGTCCTAGTTTCTTATGCCATAATCATCTCTCATCCTCTTTAGACATCAGACAGGTTACACTTTGATCTGAGAGATCAGACAGTTCAATCTTATAAAGATTTTGTTGCCTTTTAGCTGAAAAGAGGGTTTTGCCGCAACAGTCTTTAACTATGCATACATCCTTGGTAAAGAAACATGAAAACCACTATCACATAATTGACTTATGCTAAACAAATTGTGTCTTAATCCTTTAACCATAAGAACATTAGATATAGAGGGAAGAGGGGGTTTACCACCAATAGTACCAATTCCTATAACTTTCCCTTTATGATTCCCTCCGAAGGCAACATGTCCTCCTTTCTTAAGTTGGAGGTCTAGGAACATAGACCTTTCTCCTGTCATATGACGCGAGTAGCCATTGTCCAGGTACCAGCATTGGTGTTTTCTTTGTCCTATTGAGGACATCTGCAATAAAAATTATTTGATCTTTAGGTACCCATATTTTTTTGGGTCCTTTTCTGTTAGTTCTAGGAGTCTGTGAAGACTTCCTTCTCTTCTTATGGATACACTTAGACATAACATGTCCAGTTTTTCCACAGAAGTTACAAACAGGTGTAGATTTGGTTACAGTTGACTTAACAGATACTGTAGAAGCTTTAGTTGATACTTTATGATGTGTTTGATGGACATATCCAATACCTTCTTTGTTAAGAGAGTGACTCTGACTGCCAAGTAGCTTAGTCGGATTGTCTCTACCATTAACAAATTTGAAAAGATCAGAAGTGAGCTCTTCCCCTTTATGTTGAATTTTTTCAACTTCTTCAGATGGTGATGTTTCACTTGAGATCTTAGCTTCATTAGACTTTTCAGTCTTCAGCTCACTGTTCTCTTTAGCCAGCTTCTCGCACTTTTGAGATTTCTGTTTATGCTCACTAGTGAGCTTTACATACTCTCTCTAGAGGGATTTGAAGGCTTTAGATAAGCAGTTGGATTTCTCCATCAACTCCTCATAGGCATCAAGTAATTCCTCATAGTCAGGATGTACCTCATCGTCTGAGTCTAAATCAGTGTTGGCCATCAAACAGAGATTGGCTTCTTCCTCTGTTTCTTCATCAGAAGATGTTGACTCAAGATCCTCCAAAGTAGCCATCATTCCTTTCTTCTTCTTCTTGAAGAATTTCTTAAAAGAGGCCTTCTTGAGTTGAGGACATTCAGTCATGATGTGACCAGGCTTCTTGCACTCATAGCAAACAATTGGACTTTTTTCTGTTGAGGTGGATTCTTTGAAGTTCTTGTCCTTGTTGAATCTTCCGAATGGCTTATCCCTCTTGAACTTCTTTTTCTATAGGAGAAGCTTTATTTTCCTGGTTAGGAGAGACAATTCTTCATCACTCTCAGAATCCTCGAGTTCTGATAGGTTAGCATCACTGGATGACTCATCTGCCTTCAGAGCCTTGGAAACTTTTGCTGACTTTTGATCAGCTTTCAGAGCAATTGACTTGCCCTTCTTTGGTGCAACTTCATCTCCAAGTTCTTGCTCATGAACAATGAGTGTTCCAAGAAGTTCATCCAAAGTCAAGGTAGTGAGATCCTTGGCTTGAGATATAGCAGTGACCAAAGGTCTCCAATGTTTAGGTAGACTTCTCAGAATCTTTCCAACCTTCTCAACATTGGTATAGACTTTGCCAAGAGATTTTAAACTGTTGACTATAGTTTGAAATCTTCCTATCATTTGAGCAACAGATTCTCCTTCCTCCATGACAAACAGTTCATACTTTTTGACAAGTATGGCAATCTTTGACTCTTTGACTTTGGCTGTTCCTTTATGTGTGACAGCTAAAGTGTCCCATATTTTTTTGGCAGAGTCACAAGCACATACCTTCTCAAACTCCTCCGGACTGAGAGCATAAATGATGTTACATCTAACTTTGTGGTTCAGCTCCCATTTTGTCTTTTCTGCAGTAGTTCACTGAGCTTTTGGTTTGTCAGTGTTATCATCATTCTTGGGAATGAATGGACCATCTGTAATGACATCCCAAAGATCAGAGTTTGTAGATAGAATGAACCATTAAAATCTATCTTTCCAATAGTTGTAGTTTTCTCCATTGAAGTAAGGAGGTCTGGTTAGGAAGCTCCTTCAGTCTGGTGAGTTCCACTTGAACTAGCTGTTGAGTCACCGGCAAGTGTACCGGATCGTCGCAAGTAATAAAATAACACGGCAAGAATTTACCGAGCTCGAACACAAGGATTGGGCTACCAATTCAACTAATCCGCAGGAAATTAGATACGTTTGGTCAAGTAACAGAAGGTGGTTGAGAGAGAGAAGATAGGATCGAATTCAAATTAACAAATCTAACAAAATATTTAACTAAAAATCTGAAATTAAAATGTCCAAGGTCACAAATCCACCTACCCAATATGCATACCCAAGTGATGACGAATTCCTCCCTAAGTTCAATTACAATGTCAACCGGGACCCCCAAATTCTCCTAAATCCACTGTCGTGCTCATTAGGACGTATTCGAAGATTGGATTAATTACTTACTAGGTCTCATAATCCTAATCATCAAACGCTGTTAATTCTTGTTCCCTATAAGGTTGCACTAATCTCCTACTCACTCTCGTGCAATATTCAATTAGTGATCCCAATTCAAGTTCTAAACGTGAATTGCTGACTAAGCCTCATCAACGTTAACAAGTCAATCACGCAAGCATATGATCAACACAATCAAATCAGAATTGGAAAACATTTATTGAGAAAAAGGGAGAAAGACATACATCACATTGAATCTACACTGCCATGGATGGCTTCATTGTTCCCTCAGACGAGGGGATTAGTTCCTCATGCTCATAGACAAACAATCGGACATAACCTCCATAGTAAAATAAGAAAAAGAAAAGAGGAGACACATCTCCAAAGAGACAAGAAACTAGCCTAAATGCTACTCTATACAAGTGGAAAAACTAGGATTCGGATCTAATCCAAAAAGCTCCTTTTTCTGGTTCTGAAACAGCAATTTATAGAGTTCTGATTCTGCACGCACTCGCGAGGCGAACATGATTTCGCGAGGCGAATATTAAAAATGGCGCGCTTTCAATTTGGGCTTTCGCGGGGCGAATTTCAGTTTTGGCTCCATCCTGAGTTTGAATTCTCGTGGGGCGAACTGTGATTAGCGAGGCGATCCAGAAAGGATGACTTCTCTGGCACAGTCAGGTTTCAGGTTCGCGAGGCGATCTGGCTCTCGTATGGCGAGACAGAATTGATGACTGTTGCTGCTCAGCTGATCTTCAGGATCGCGGGGCGAGCATCCACTCGTGGGGCGAGTCTCTCCAGAATGACAATTTCCACTGTTTCTTGACTTTCCTTGACTCTCGGAGCTTCACTTCTAACCTGAAACAATAAAAAGAAACAAAAAGTGTAATTCTATTCAAAATAGACTAAAAACTACAAAAATTGCCTAGAACGAGTCAAAGTCTACTTAGGAACAAAACACGGCCAAATTTGGACGAAAACGAGATTGAACTCGAATAATTTGCACAAAAACCACAGTCCATCTAGTTATAAAACTAGATAAGCCAAAGGCTTATCAAAACACCCCAAACTTAAACCTTGCTTGTCCCCAAGCAAGCTAAAACTCAAAAAGGACTCAAGACTTGGCAAGCTTAAGGGATTCAATCGATTTCGGACAAATTTCATGTAATCTTAACAAAACATTTTTTCTCCAATGATTTCCCCCTTGCATCAATGTAATCCCCACATTCATTTACTTTAAACAATTGAGAACTTCATCATTCATGCAATCATTAATCTAAGTTGAGGATCAGAGACACACACAAAAGGAAGATCACCAATTTCAAACAATTGCCTTCCTCACAAGGGTATGTAAATTTTCACTCATTCGCTAAAATTCGTCTAGGCTATCAACTTTTCACTCAATTTCACATATCAAGAGCACTTCCCATGAATTTGATTTTCATCTCAAAAATGGTTCCCACGAAAACATGCATGCAACATCAGAAGGTCTTATAAAGATTGTAATGGGGCCTGGCTGAGGGTAAGATATTCAAGGATACTAGGCTTAAGTCCCTAGGAACTAAGAGAGCATGAGCATTTGACACATCTTCCACTCAAATTCCTTTTTCCATTTTTCTTTTTGCCTCGGGTGACTACGGCCTTTTCCTTGCTATTTTTTCTGCTTTGCCGCTTTTCTTTTGGCAAAATTTTCTTTTTCTTCTTCTCTTTTTTTTTTTTTTGCCTTGGGTTTCAACCTCTATTTTTCTTTTTCTCAACCCAAAATGACATATCACCTTGTAGCCACCCCAAACTTAGTTTCTCACAACCCTTCTCTTGCTACGCTTCCATGCTCTCCTAATCCTAATATTGGTTAACATGGTTTTTCAGATTTTTGGCTTATAATATAGGGTCATCAAGAAACAATAGGCTAATTAGGCTCAATGTGGCTAACTAGGGAACATGCATTAGGGATGGTTCTTTTTAGGCCAAGTAGCTATTTCAAAGAAAATTGACTAAATCATTTGATGCAACACATAAACATACAAACCATGAAGAGATTCAAGCAAATCCGGGAAAGTGCAACTTAAAAATGATTCACACAATCAAAAACAAAGTTGGAGGCTCAAATCCTCACCTGGACATTTTTGCAAATTGTTTGATCGAGATACAATTCCTAGTGTGTGCACCCTCTCACCCCAAACTTATCATAAATCAAGTAATCACAATAAAATTCTCAAAGTTCAATTTTCAATTTTTCAAGTGGGGATTAACTTTTCCATTATCAGAACCTAGGGGGAAATCATCGATGGTCAAAATAATATATGCAATTATTCTATGCTCAATTTAATTAAAAATCCAACAAGCTTGCCGACACAACATTCATACACATACTCTTGATCTTCTCAAATTATTCAAGAGTGACAAACAAAAACAAAAACAAAAACAAAAAACAAAACAAAAGCGAGGAGAGGAGAGGGTGCTCCCTGATCAAGTTTCCATGGTTGCCTCCTCATCCAATTGGTCTCACGGGCTCCCTTCTGTTGCATAGCATCCTGGAAGAACTCCTGCAAATTAAAACCTTAAGTGCAGATTCGCGGGGCGAGAGATCACTCGTGAGGCGAATCTGGAAAAATTGTTTTCACACTTTCCAGAATAGGGAGGCGAGTAGTATCTCGCGAGGCGAATCTGGAATTCCAACAGATGATGATGCCCAGAATCACGAGGCGAAAGTATACCTCGCGACGCGAGACAGAAGCGTGATCAAGTCTCTGAGATTCAGGGCTTCTGTCTCGCGCGGCCACTGTGGATTCGCGTGGCGAATCAAGCTTTTTTTTTATAATATAATTGAAAATGACAGAAACTAAAAATAAAGATACCTAGCTTGGGTTGCCTCCCAATAAGCGCTTCTTTAACGTCACTAGCTTGACTTATTAAGAAGCATCCACCTGGATCCCATAGCCTGTGGTACAAGGGCCAAGAGACGCTCATCATGTGAGATCCTCCACCCAGATCCCATGGTTTGTGTAGTGGCCCTTGCAGGAGCAATATGACTCTATCCATGATTCCACCTGGCCCGTGTGTGAAAACTTCTTTGACCTCTGCAAATATGAACTCGCTTCCTCTCGGGTCCAATGGTGTTTTCACGAGGAAGTGTGCCAGACAAGTGGGAGGGTCTAACTTACCAATGTCCACACATGCATGCAAGCCAACATATTTGTCTAGTGCAGAAAATTCAGATTCCTTAGCAAGCATGGTGGAATCCACTACCACTTCGTCTTCATTTTGATCTATCCCCAAAACCAGATTTTCCTCAAATTAGGCTTCATGTGACTCTTGTACTAACTGCTTGCAAATCTCCTCAACTTGCGTTTTGAAATTCTGCATCACAGTTTCGATACTATCACAGTTGGCTCTTGCCTTGGCCTCAGAGGTGGATAGCTCCTGGGAATATTGTTCTAGAGCAGCTTTCAACGGTGTTTGCTCATTCCATTCCCATTCCTCCTCATGCTTCATGATTACACTATAAGCTTGTGCATGAGGGCAATTACGTCCCCCAGCGCGGTGATCTCCCAGGGTTACATTAGGCCCAAAGTGATATTTTGTAACACCGTCCAAGGCTGGAAAATAAATAGTCTCCATGATTTGCAATCCACCTTGAAAGGGTACCTCGCATACAAAACAGGGCCAAGACCAAGTGGGATCAACAAGTAGAGAATAATAATAGAAAAATTTAAAATAAAAATAAAAATAAAAATAAAAATAAAAAATAACAAAAAATAACTTAACCAAATAATCAAACTTCCCTAAAAATTAGGAAAATTGGTTGTGTCAATCCCCGGCAACGGCGGCAAAAACTTGTTGAGTCACCGGCAAGTGTACCTGGTCATCGCAAGTAATAAAATAACACGGCAAGAATTTACCGAGGTCGAACACAAGGATTGGGCTACCAATTCAACTAATCCGCGGGAAATTAGATACGTTTGGTCAAGTAACAGAAGGTGGTTGAGAGAGAGAAGATAGGATTGAATTCAAATTAACAAATCTAATAAAATATTTAACTAAAAATCTGAAATTAAAATGTCCAAGGTCACAAATCCACCTACCCAATATGCATACCCAAGTGATGACGAATTCCTCCCTAAGTTCAATTACAATGTCAACCGGGACCCCCAAATTCTCCTAAATCCACTGTCGTGCTCATTAGGACGTATTCGAAGATTGGATTAATTACTTACTAGGTCTCATAATCCTAATCATCAAACTCTGTTAATTCTTGTTCCCTATAAGGTTGCACTAATCTCCTACTCACTCTCGTGCAATATTCAATTAGTGATCCCAATTCAAGTTCTAAACGTGAATTGCTGACTAAGCCTCATCAACGTTAACAAGTCAATCACGCAAGCATATGATCAACACAATCAAATCAGAATTGGAAAACATTTATTGAGAAAAAGGGAGAAAGACATACATCACATTGAATCTACACTGCCATGGGTGGCTTCATTGTTCCCTCAGACGAGGGGATTAGTTCCTCATGCTCATAGACAAACAATCGGACATAACCTCCATAGTAAAATAAGAAAAAGAAAAGAGGAGATGCAGCTCCAAAGAGACAAGAAACTAGCCTAAACGCTACTCTATACAAGTGGAAAAACTAGGATTCGGATCTAATCCAAAAAGCTCTTTTTTCTGGTTCTGAAACAACAATTTATAGAGTTCTGATTCTGTGTGCACTCGCGAGGCGAACATGATTTCGCGAGGTGAATATTAAAAATGGCGCGCTTTCAATTTGGACTTTCGCGAGGAGAGAGTATGTTCGCGGGGCAAATTTCAGTTTTGGCTCCATCCTGAGTTTGAATTCTCGCGGGGCGAACTGTGATTAGCGAGGCGATCCAGAACGGATGACTTCTCTGGCACAGTCAGGTTTCAGGTTCGCGAGGCGATCTGGCTCTCGCGTGGCGAGACAGAATTGATGATCGTTGCTGCTCAGCTGATCTTCAGGATCGCGGGGCGAGCATCCACTCGCGGGGCGAGTCTCTCCAGAATGACAATTTCCACTGTTTCTTGACTTTCCTTGACTCTCGGAGCTTCACTTCTAACCTGAAACAATAAAAAGAAACAAAAAGCGTAATTCTATTCAAAATAGACTAAAAACTACAAAAATTGCCTAGAACGAGTCAAAGTCTACTTAGGAACAAAACACGGCCAAATTTGGGCGAAAACGAGATTGAAATCGAATAATTTGCACAAAAACCACAGTCCATCTAGTTATAAAACTAGATAAGCCAAAGGCTTATCACTAGCTCCAGTAGTCATGTCTATTCTGCAGGACCTTTTACCTCTACACTATTAGATGCTCAATGATGAGTATGATTACACCTCATATTTGTATATCATTTTGCATGCGTTTTCATATAGTTTAGGCATACTTAATTTGATTTCTAGATAGTTTTTACCTTGGAACGGGTAAGGTGGTTTCGTGGTGTTGTTTTGCAGAAATTGAGGATAAAATACTCAAAATTGATCATGATGAAGCTTGGATGGAGATAGAGCTTGAAAAGTGAAGAAAATGAGCCAAACAGAGCCCATCACGGCCTAGCCGTGATGCCCATCACGGCCATGATCGAGCAATAGCTGGAAAGAAAGAAGGCAAAAGTCAGAAGCTGTCACGGCCTGGCCGTGATGAGCATCACGGCCGTGACAGATGAAAAATTGAAAGTGCGCCCATGGTAGAGCCCGTCACGGCCTGGCAGTGATGGCCATCACGGCCATGACGTGCAATTTTTCCCTAATCTATAAATAAGACCTTTGGGAAGAACAGAAAAAGGGACTTTTTACACCAGACTTTTACCCTAATTCTGAGCTAGAGGCTGCTGTGACTGCTGTGGAAAGCCTCCACGGAGTCCCTTCTATCCTTTATCTCTATTTATTTTGTTTTGGCTTTCTCTTTCTCTTTGAGTAGCTAAATCCCTTTTTGTTGGGATTAGATGTAGCTAAAACTGAACTTCATGTAATTGCCTTGATGTATTGATCTGTGTTTATTCCTTCGTATTAGTAATCTATAAATAAGGCATCAGACTTTTACCCTGAAAAAGATCTGCACTTGGAGGCTGGCGGCTGGGGGTGATTCTAACCCTAAAAGGGGACGTTTTCTCTGCTTTTGGATTGGAAGAAGATTGGAGAATTCTTCATGGAGTTTTCTTCATCTCTTTTCTCTTTCTCTTTTGTAAATTCCTTTATCATGAGTAGCTAAATCCCCTGTTGTTGGGATTAGATGTAGTTAAACTGAACCTCATGTAATTGCCTTGGTTTATCAATCTGTGTTTATGTCTTCTTATTAGTGTTTGATTCCTTTGCTTAATGCTTTTTGTGGTTTGATCACCCATGAAATGTTTATAAGATTTGATTTGCAATGCGGACGTTCTTATCAATTCTTGATCTGGAATTAATCACCTAGTAAACCTTGCATCTAGGAATGGATTTTGGTTTATTAGTAATCGTGTAATCCCTACTCTTAATGCAAATTCACTAATTAGGCCACCTAAGGAATTAGGGTCTATTAGGGGATTTAGGCTCTTGTCATCTAAGGAATTAGGGCTTGAGTAATCTTGTGGATTCATTTTGATATTTGAAGCATAAACTAGATTGGTGGTCTTGGTATTGCATGAGGTAGAGGTTTAGTGAAACCTAATCCCAACATCTTTCATCTATTTAAAGAATCCCCTTTTCTGTATTCCAAGTTTTTGATAAAATCCCCAAAAGACCAAAAATATTTTATTGATTTTGTTGCTTTATTTTATGTTTGATCTTTCTTCATGACAAAGTCTAGTCTAGATAGTTGCTTGACTTGTGAATTGGTAATTGGCAACTGATCCTCGTGGGAACGATATCGATCTCACCACCGTATTACTTGTACGACTAGGTATACTTGCCTAGATTCGTCCCAACAAGTTTTTCACGCCGTTGCCGGGGACTGTGTTTCAATATTAGCATACCCATTTCGATTACTAATTTAAGCACAATTTTATTTTTTTGTTTTCTTATCTGTTTCTCTTTGCTGTCATATTGTGCTAACATTCTTGGTCTCTAGACTTTTGTGCATGCGAGGTACTATCCCAGGTGATCAACTTCTCTACGATCCTAAGATAGAGAAAACAGCTAGGAAGAATCGGATTCAAGCAAGACAGCAAAAGTATTTAGCACGACAAGAAAGAGCACAAGAGACATCCACTTCACAAGTTCATCAAGAACCACTTGAGATGGCAGGCAATGGTGAGCGTTCTCCACGGAGGACACTTGGGGATTATGCCAATAAAAATGTCAATCGGCATGTCACTAGCATAGTGAGGCCTCCAGTGAACTGCAACAATTTTGAAATCAAGCCAGCTTTCTTGAATATGATTGCACAAAATCAATTTGCCGGGTTGGAGAAAGAGGATCCTAATAATCATGTCTCCAACTTCCTGGAGTTATGTGATACGGTGAAGATAAATGGTGCTTCCGATGATGCAATTCACCTGAGATTGTTTCCTTTCTCTCTAAGAGATAGGGCCAAGTCTTGGCTCCAATCTCAACCAAGGGGGAGCATCACTACATGGGATGACTTAGAGGCAAAATTTCTTGCAAGGTTCTTTCCCGCCTCAAGATTTGTGAAGACAAGGGGTGATATCACAAGCTTTGCTCAACAAGAGGGTGAGACTCTTCATGACACATGGGAAAGGTTCAAAGACATGCTCCAAAGATGTCCAAATCATGGGTTTGATGATCTTACCCAAATTCAAACATCTTGCAATGGATTGAGGCCGTCAACCAGGTATATGTTGGATGCCTCAGCTGGAGTTTCCATGAACACAAAGACACCGGAGGAAGCATTGATTTTGATAGAAGCGATGGCATCTAACGACTATCTTATGCATCATGACCGAGGTACCACATCAAGAAGGGGAGTGTTGGAGTTAGACTCACAAACTGCACTTTTGGCTCAGAATAAGCTCACGACACAACAACTTGAGTCCATTACCAAGCAGCTAGCTCAACTCCCACAACAACTCCAAACCATTTAAGGGACAACCATGCCACCTCAACAAGTAATGAGATGTGATTTTTGTGGCGGAGATCATGATAATGGAAATTGTGAGGCCACACCTAGTTCCCATGAGGAAGCTAATTATATGGGGAACTATGGGCGGCAAGGTAACAACCAATTTTCCAACAATTACAACCAAGGGTGGAGGAATCAACCAAGTTTTGGTTGGAAACAAGATGCGGACAAGCAAGCAAGTCTCTTCCCACACAACCGCCTCAAGACCGGACTTCAACCTTGGAGAACACCCTCAATCAATTCATGCAAATGTCCATGTCAAACCAGAAAAACACCGATGCTGCCATAAAGAACTTGGAGGTTCAAGTTGGACAAATTGAAAAGCACCTAGCGGAACAATCTAGCGGCAGTTTTTCAGGTAATACTCAAATTAATCCTAAAGAGCATTGTAAGGCTATTGTTTTGAGGAGTGGTAAAAGTCTTGAGAAAGAGAGCGGTGAGCCTTTGTTGAAAATTGAGAGAGTTGCTAAAAAAACAGAGTTGAGTGCTGAGAACAATGAGGAAAAAGGCAAAGAGGTTGTAATAGAGGAAGAAGAAAAAGATAGTGAGAAAAACAAGAGAGAAAAGCTAGTGGATAAAAATTCAATTTTTAGGAGGAGTAAAAGTCAGATTTTGAAAGATGGAGACAAGCCTCAAGAGATCCCCTCTTATGTAAAGTTTCCATATCCTCACATAAGCAAGAAGAAGGAGAAGGAAGAGCAGTTTGCCAAATTTCTTGACATCTTAAAGAGGTTACAAATCAACATACCCTTTGCTGAAGCACTAGAGCAAATGCCAACCTATGCAAAGTTCATGAAGGAATTGCTTACGAAGAAAAGAAGGTTTAAGGAAGGTGAGACTGTTGCCTTGTTGGAAGAATGTAGTGCGATACTTCAAAGGAAGCTACCTCCAAAGCTTAAAGATCCCAGTAGTTTTACAATCCCTTGCACAATTGGGAGTGTTGCTATTAGGAAGGCCTTGTGTGACTTGGGGGCGAGTATCAATTTGATGCCGCTTTCAATCTTGAACAAGCTTGGAGGTGGTGAGGTGAAACCAACAAGGATGGCATTGCAACTAGCCGATAGATCAATAAAGCATCCTTTTGGTATTTTGGAAGATGTCTTGGTTAAAGTGGATAAGTTTATCTTCCCAGCGGATTTTGTGATATTAGACATGGAGGAGGATGCAGAAGTTCCACTTATATTAGGGATACCTTTTCTAGCAACTGGTCGTGCTTTGATAGATGTACAAAAAGGCCAACTTCGACTCAGAGTGTAAGATGAAGAGGCTACTTTCAATGTATTTGAAGCTATGCATCGCCCGAGTGATGAAGAGAATTGTTTCCGCATGGACATTGTGGATGTAATGGCTAAAGAAGTCTTGGCATATCAGCACCCATCATCTACTCTTGAGAAGGTAATTATGAACTCTATTGAAAATCTTGATGAGAGAGAGGAGAAGGAAATACAGGAGTGTTTGTGTGATTTGGAAGCCCAACCCAATCAACTTGCTGTCAATACTAAGAAAGAAGAGCTAAAAAAGGATGAAGTCCAAGAGAAGCTCGAGTTGGAGCTTAAACCTCTACCTCCCCACTTGAAATATGTGTTTCTTGGTGAGAATGATGAAAATCCTGTCATAGTGAGCAATGTATTATCCAAATTGGAAGAGGAGAAACTTGTAAGGGTTCTTAGAGAGCATAAAACAGTCATTGAATGGTCCATCTCAGATTTGAAAGGTATCGGCCCTATATTTTGTATGCACAAGATCATGATGGAGGCTGAATTTAAACCGGTGGTCCAACCGCAAAGGAGGCTCAATCCTACAATGAAAGAAGTGGTAAGGAAGGAGGTGCTGAAACTCCTTGAAGCCAGAATGATCTATCCGATTTCTGATAGTGCTTGGGTGAGTCCGGTACAAGTGGTTCCCAAGAAAGGTGGCATGACCGTTGTGAACAACGAGAAGAATGAGTTGATCCCAACTAGAATGGTCACCTTTTGACGAATGTGTATAGATTACCGGAAGCTAAATCAAGCTACTAGGAAAGATCACTTCCCACTTCCATTCATGGACCAAATGTTGGAGAGGTTGGTCGGGCAAGCTTACTATTGTTTCTTGGATGGTTATTCGGGTTATAACCAAATTGCCGTTAACCCAGAAGACCAAGAGAAAATTGCCTTCACATGTCCTTTTGGAGTTTTTGCCTATCGGAAGATGCCTTTCGGTCTTTGTAATGCACCTACAACATTTCAAAGGTGCATGCTTTCCATTTTCTCTGATATGGTAGAAAAATACATTAAAGTTTTCAAGGATGATTTTTCTGTTTTCGGTTCCTCTTATGACAATTGCTTGTCTAACCTTGTTACTGTGTTAAAGAGGTGCATGGACACCAATTTAGTCATAAATTGGGAGAAGTGTCATTTTATGGTGCAGGAGGGCATTGTGCTTGGGCACAAGATTTCAGCTAAGGTGATCGAAGTGGATAAATCCAAGATTGAGGTAATTGAGAAACTACCTCCACCAGTGAATGTCAAGGGTGTGAGGAGTTTTCTCGGTCATGCAGGCTTCTACCGGCGGTTCATCAAAGACTTTTCAAAGATAGCCAAACCGTTGTGTAGCCTTTTGAACAAGGACACACCATTTGTGTTTGATACTGCTTGTCTTACCTCTTTTCAAAATTTGAAAGAAAAGTTGATCACCGCTCCCATTCTTGTTGCACCCAACTGGGAGTCACCATTTGAATTAATGTGTGATGCCAGTGACTACACAGTTGAGGCAGTTTTGGGACAGCGAAAGGAAAAGTTTTTCCATGCCATTCACTATGCTAGCAAGGTTCTCAATGAAAACCAAATAAATTATGCAACAACTGAAAAAGAGTTGCTATCCATAGTGTTTGCATTGGAAAAATTTTGTTCCTACTTGATTGGGTCACAAGTCACTGTTTTTGCTGATCATGCTGCAATTAAATATTTGTTGACTAAGTTAGATTCAAAACCAAGACTCATAAGGTGGACTCTATTATTGCAGGAATTTGACTTAGTCATTAAGGACAAAAAGGGTAGCGAAAATGTGGTGACTGACCACTTATCTCGGTTAGTGAATGAAGAGGTTACTGCAAAAGAAAAGGACATTCGGGATGAGTTCCCGGATGAGACCTTATTTCTAGTGCATGAAAGATCATGGTTTGCCGACATGGCAAATTTCAAGGCAGACAACATTGTTCCAGAGCACCTCACTTGGCAACAAAGAAAAAAATTCTTCCGGGATGCCAACCATTTCATGTGGGATGACCCATTTTTGTTCAAGGTTGGACCGGATGGCTTATGGAGGAGGTGTGTTAGTCAAGAGGAAGTAAGGAGTATTCTGTGGCATTACCATAACTCTCCATATGGTGGACATTACAATGGGGATAGGACAGCTGCAAAGGTCTTCCAATCTGGGCTCTTTTGGCCCTAAATCTTCAAGGACTCTTACAATCATGTGAAGAGTTGTGACAAGTGCCAAAGGACCGGGAACATATCTAAAAGGGATGAGATGCCACTGCAAAACATATTGGAGATTGAAGTATTTGACTGTTGGGGCATAGATTTTATGGGTCCACTACCACCTTCATTCTCCAATCAATATATCTTGGTGGCGGTGGCCTATGTTTCTAAATGGGTGGAGGCCATTGCAACACCGAAGAATGATGTACAAACAGTGATTAAGTTCATCAAGAATAACATTTTTGCCCGGTTCGGTGTCCCAAGGATCCTTATAAGTGATGGGGGATCTCACTTCTGCAACTCACAACTGAAAAATGTGTTGACTAAGTATGATGTGAGGCATAAGGTGGCATCTCCATATCATCCGCAAACAAATGGACAAGCGGAAGTCTCTAACCGGGAGATTAAGAGGATTCTGGAAAAAACTGTGGCCACTTCACGAAAAGATTGGGCAAAGAAGCTTGACGATGCCTTGTGGGCTTACCGGACTGCATTAAAAACTTCTGTGGGGTTATCTCCATTTCAGATGGTCTATGGGAAGGCATGTCATCTACCCGTAGAGTTGGAGCATCGAGCCTTTTGGGCATTGAAGTTTTTGAATTTTGATGCCACTTTGGCAGGTGAGAAAAGAGTCAATCAGCTGCATGAATTAGAGGAGATGCGCCTTAATGCATATGAGAATTCAGCTATTTACAAGCAGCGAGTCAAGACCTATCATGACAAGAAGAACGTGATGAAAACATTTCAGCCGAGACAACAAGTTTTATTATTCAATTCCCGGCTGAGATTGTTTCCGGGCAAGTTGAAGTCTAAGTGGTCGGGACCGTTCATTGTCAGAGAAGTCTCATCTCATGGAGCTATAGAAGTGGAGGATCCTACTTCAAAAGGACCTTCAAAGTCAATGGCCAAAGACTCAAGGCCTACTTGGTTGGTGACATTGAGAGATTGACCACAGCTGTGCACCTTCGTGATCCTTGAGATCACCGACCGTTAAGCTAGTGACGTTAAAGAAGCGCTTATTGGGAGGCAACCCAAGTTTTCTTTCCCTTTTCCCTTTTCCCTTTTCCATTTGTTTTTGATTTTAACTCTTGAATAATTTGAGAAGATGAAGAGGAAAAAGATCATAAATTAATAGATTTGTTAAGTGTTTTCAGGTTGTGAAGGAAGGAGAGGCAAAAAGGGCAAGGGCAAACAAAGTCAGCAGCCATCACGCCCAGGCCGTGACACTGGTCACGGTCGTGATGAGCTAACCATGAAGACCAGAAAGCATCATGGCCCAGCCGTGATACCCATCACGGGGGTGATAAGAGGACCCTGAAGGACAGAATGGATCACGGTCTAGCCGTGATGGAGGTCACGGCCGTGACAGGCCAGCTCCTATGGACAGAATTGATCACGGTCTGCCCGTGATGAGCATCACGACCGTGACACAATTTGCAACCTATCTTTGACTAGGCATGTGAGCCAGCAACCGCTACCACCTCGGTGAGTTGTTCCATTTTTCTCCCCTCTCCAACTTGATTATTTACATTGGGGACAAATTAAGTTTTTAAGCTTGGGGTATGGGTATTTTTGCAAAGTTTTGTATCTGTCCATTTTTCATGTTGCATTCATATAGGCATAGTTTTGTATGATCACATGATTAGATTACCCCCTTGCTTAGACTACACGTCCATTTGTGAGAGCTTAGTGCCAAATAAATTGAGATAGTGAATTTTTGAACCCAATTTTTTTATTCTTGTGATAAGGCTACAAATAAAAAAATGCTTGAGATGATCTTTGATAGTTGATAATTAGCATGTGGTTCCATAGATTTGTGTTTCTCATTGATTTTTGAACCACTAAATGTGAGACTTTTGAGCCAAAAAGGGGTACTCACTAAATCTACCCCATTCTTCGTGATAGAGTGTTTTATTCCTCTTGGATGGTATTCTCTAGAACTTTACTTGAAACCGTTTCAAAGCTTAAAAATTTTTGAAAACATTTTTGAAAATGATTGAGGCACTAGGTATTTTTCCGGCCTTCTGAGCTTTGATTGATTAAATGCTACCCCTTAGTTGCTCGATTTTGAGCCTACAAGAATAAAATATTTTTCTTGGTACCTTGAAATATATTGATGAATGATGATTGATAGGAGACCTTCTAAAGTATTTCACAAAAGGGTAAAAAGGTAGTTTGAAAAAGTTTGGGATGATAAAGTTAGAAAAATATTTCTCTTGAATTGAAAATCTCCCCTTCTCCAAATGAAAAAAAAAGAAAAAAGAAAAAGAAATAAAATAGAGAATGGGATGACAAAAATAAATGAGAAATAAAATGAAAAGAAAGAAAGAAGGGTGGAAAATTGAATCAAAACCCAAAAAGGTATTTTAGAAGGTGTCATGCTTTGCAATGCTTGATATTTTGTTTAGCCTTCTTGAAATTTCCTTTTCTTGATTTCCCCACCTAATGATTAATCCCATGGCCCCGTTACAACCAAAGTAAAAGACCTCTTGATTCTTATGTGTTTTCATTAATAAAGTAGAGATTTGGTTGATAGTCAAGCTTATGGTAGAATTCATTCCTTGAGGAAATTGAGCGAATTGTCATATATCCTTAAACTCTTGAGTGAGGTGAGAAAGAGTGCCCGAATCATTGAGAATATGAGTCTAGTAAACCTAAGTTTCTAATTGGACTTGAAATTGATTGTCTCTTGGTGAATTATTTGAAAATTCCTGTTACTTGGATTAATTACTCGGGTTCTTGGTTCACTATCCATGCTCTGATTTTCTATATCTTCTGGCCTTAGTGTTTGCTTGAAGACAAGCAAAAGTCTTAAGCTTGGGGTGATTTGATGAGTGTGATTACACCTCATATTTGTATATCATTTTGCATGCATTTTCATATAGTTTAGGCATACTTAATTTGATTTTTAGATAGTTTTTACCTTGGAACGGGTAAGGTGGTTTCGTGGTGTTGTTTTGCAGAAATTGAGGATAAAATGCTCAAGATTGACCATGATGAAGCTTGGATGGAGATAGAGCTTGAAAAGTGAAGAAAATGAGCCAAACAGAGCCCATCACGGCCTAGCCGTGATGCCCATCACGGCCATGATCGAGCAATAGCTGGAAAGAAAGAAGGCAAAAGTCAGAAGCTGTCACGGCCTGGCCGTGATGACCATCACGGCCGTGACCTGTCAGCTGAACCAGACCCTCATAGGCAGAACTGGTCACAACCTGGCCGTGATGAGCATCATGGCCGTGACAGAAGAAAATTTGAAAGCACGCCCATGGCAGAGCCCGTCACGGCCTGGCCGTGACGACCATCACGGCCGTGACACGCAATTTTTCCCTAATCTATAAATAAGACCTTTGGGCAGAACAGAAAAAGGGTTTTTTCAAACAAAAGAAACAACAACCCATATTACTTGTGGGAACAATATCGGTCTCACCACCGTATTACTTGTACGAATAGGTATACTTGCCTAGATTCGTCCTAACACTCAACCCAGAGGCTGAGCTCTGATACCAACTGAAATAGACAAC
This sequence comes from Sophora flavescens, assembly GCA_030762895.1. NCBI lineage: Eukaryota > Viridiplantae > Streptophyta > Magnoliopsida > Fabales > Fabaceae > Sophora > Sophora flavescens. Next base: position 51,266,758 of record CM061067.1, on the reverse strand, counting down.
TATAAACACGAGAAGGGGGGTTTGAATTATGTTTATCAGAATTTAAACAAAGTTGAAATCTTTTCACATACAGAAGCTAGGTTTGGACGAGTGGAAGAATACAGGATGGATGAGTGACTTTTGGCAAACACGCCACTTGATAGACGTAAGAAAACTAAAGCAACTAAAGAGTTTAAGGAAATAGAGATTGACACGGTTATTTATCCTGGTTCACTCTTCAAAGCAAAGAGCTACGTCCAGTCCTTGGCAGCACCAAGATTTATCCACTATAACTGATCAGGTTACAGACTCAAGTAGTGTTTTCACACCTAGCCTCTTCAGGCTCAAAGACAAGTATTCTTAGCACACCTAGCCTCTTTAGGCTCAAGACAAGTATTCTTTGCACACTTAGCCTCTTCAAGCTCACTCATGTTTGTTTGAGAGATTTGGTTTGTAATAAATACAACTTCTCACAGACAGATCTTTCACTAACACTCAGAGAGTGGTTTAAATGTAAAGCTTAGGAAAGTCTGCGTAATAACTTAAAATGATTGAAGAATACAGAATGAAAGAGTGAAGATATTAATGCGCAGAGTAATGGCTCTTTAATGCTATGTGTATTCTCTCTTATCTGTGCTTCATCTTCAATGACTTTTGTATTTATAGTCTTCAAGCATTTAGGATCTGTTAGAGACATTCCCTCAGATGTTGGCTTCTAGCAGAACTTCATTAAATGCAATAGAGTCGTTCGAGGCAGCCATTAATGTAATAGGAATGTTGGTTGTACTCTAACATGAAGGATCATGGCTTTATGCATCGTGATACAGCCATATCAGAGTTGTGCATAGAGCTTTTTGTACTTTGTTGAGTACAATTCCCTTTTCGTGTAAGGACTAGAGGTACTAGGGAATAAAGCATGTTGGAAGCATTCTTTAACTGGTCTTTGGTACTGATATCCGAGGTTGCTCGAGAGATTAACTTCTGACTTTTCTTGATTTTGGTTCTTGAAATAAGATTCTGATAATTCTAAGAGAATCCGCGTTCATAGGATAAGCGCGTCCATCTTGAAAATAGCTGCGTCCATATAGCCATTTAAGATTTTACATTCGGGCTAGTAGACGAGCTCCAAATGCAATGTCATTGGACGAATACTCCTTTAACTGGTTGAACGTAACCTAGTAGACGAGCTCTATATTAAGGACTCAGCAAGTCCAAAGACTTGTGTGGACGAGCGCTTCTATTACATTAGTGGACGAGCACTTATATCACTTCAGTATACGAGTGCTTCTATCGCTTCAGTAGACGAGCGCTTCTGTCACTTTAGTGGATGCTAGCTTTCATCACTTTAGTGGATGTTGGCTTTTATCACTTTAGTGGACGCTGGCTTTTATCACTTTAGTGGACGCTGGCTTTTATCACTTTAGTATTGGACGTGAGATTCTATCACTTGCGTTGGACGTGAACTTCAATCACTTCAGTGTTGGACGTGAGCTTCTATCACTTGTGTTGGATGTGAGCTTCTATCACTACAGTGTTGGACGTGCGTTTCAATCACTTGCGTTGGATGAATGATTCTATCACTTGCGTTGGACGAATGATTCTATTATTTACGTTGGACGGATGATTCTTACAGTTTTAATCTGCACACTAGATTGACAGGTTAGCAACCAATATGAAGGTTAATCAAATCATTAACCAATGTTTAGTTCTCATAAAAACTTAGGGAAATGCACATCAGACATTTTAGAGACTTAACACTAATCGTTACTTATATCTGTGTTAGTGAATCGGTTACCCTATACCTTTGAATCAATTATAAATAGTAAATTTACAAAATATTAAAATATAATAGATATTAAAATTAAAATATAATAAATAGTAAATATTAAATTATATATTAATAATTAAAATATACTATTTGGTTCCGTTCGAATGTGGGTACTCTAGTAGTGGGAAACGTGATCACATGGTCCATGAATCGATTATATTGTAGCAAAATAATTGATTCCTTAAAGTGGATTTAAAGAATCGATTATTAGCCCATATAATGGATTCATTACTAATGATTTACTCGGTTCGAATCAATTGAGACGGAGATGCCATATGCGCGTGGCAACATTACCGGGGAAACGTTACAACGAGACACCTATTCAATTTACGTAGTTAACTGATCACGAGGTCCATGAATCGATTATATTATAGCAAAATAATCGATTCCTTAAAGTGGATTTAAAGAATCGATTATTAGACCATATAATGGATTCATTATTGATGCTTTACTCAGTTCGAATCAATTGAGACAGAGAATTCATGCGCGCGTGGCAACATTAGTGGGGAAACGTTACAACAAGACACCTATTCAATTTATGTAGTTAACTGATCACGAGGTCCACTAATCGATTATATTGTAGCAAAATAATCGATTCCTTAAAGTGGATTTAAAGAATTGATTATTAGCCCATATAATGGATTCATTACTACTATTGGCTTTAATCAAGAAACTTGGACATGTCACGATGATGTTCAATAATACATTAATCTTACCAAAGTCACTAAACAACACATGCTTATTTTCCAAGTTTGTTCATTAAGGTCCCAATAATAACACATCACAAACACAATTTTTTTATCTCATTATCTATCACACAAATTTTATTATCACATTATGTCAAACACAAAGATATGGATATGGCCTTAAACGAACTATAAAATATGAGCACTAACTGAAACCACAATTGTCATTCTTTCAGAGATTAAAGGAAATGAGATTTCAATACATCCTCAATACATGTGTTATGTTCCATATAAACACTGGTATTTTTACATAGTATGAAAGGCGCATTATATTGATGCTTGAGTAGAATGATATCCTCCATCAAATCTGTTGTCTTCAATAGAGTATTCCTGCCCCTGCAATCACATATATACATTAATATACTATACCAGCCAGAAGGGCCACTTCCACTGATAAGACGACTCTGCTGCATTTTCTCACTGTTGCGCTAGTAACCGTAACCGCCTTTGCTGGTAGTAGAGAGAGTAAGAAGAAGGAAAAACAAAAAACAATAACAGCAACTATTGAGTACCCCGCCACTATAAATAAACCCACCGCTTCTCCTTCTCTTTCTTTTATTTTTTTAATTAATTCCACTTTCACTCTTCAGTTTTACACATACCACATTCATGATCTGATTTGCATTACTTTTTTTTATCTGACGTAATTCTATGACATATTCCTGATCAAATCTGATCTGCATTGCTTCATTTCATCTTTGTGGCATCAATTTCAATTGTGATTAAGTTCTGGTAGTAATTCTATTTTTTTAATAAAAAGCGACAATAGATCAACCTCAATAATTATAAAGCATATATAAAAAGGAGTTTAATTGTTATGCATAGTCAGTGCCTTTCAATCAGGAATCATGGTATGTGTGACTTTTAAAGTTGTTAGGATAAGAAACAAATATTTTTTTTAATGTGACAAATTATGATTGGTTGATAGTATAATTTTTTTTACACTATTAATGTATACCAATTAAATCCTATACAAAAAAGTGTAAAAGAAGATTATGTAAATTTTATTACTCAATAATCATCAGATTTGTATGACAAGGAACAATGTTCTGGTCAATATACCTTATTGGTGTTTACTGTATTTTTATTCATCATGCTCGACAAAATCAAGAGTAGTGATATTATAGATTATAATTTTATGATATTATTTTTTTGGTATACAAGTTCTTTATTATCTTTCTTTATTTTGGTTATTTCTCACAGATACTTCCACGTAGCTTTGTAGAAAAACATTGGCATCAAACGGAAGAACATATATTACTAAGACTTCCCAATCATTTTGAATGGGAAGTGATTTGGCGGAGAGACGTGGGTGGTGATATTCATCTAGACAACTGGAATGGATTTGCAAAGAAGCAGTCTTTGAATAAAGGAGATCTTCTAGCGTTTAGTTGTACTCGAAGGTGTAAGTACACCTTTGAGGTTTGGATTTTTTATGAGAGTGGGTTAGAAATAAACTACCAACAACCACAACAAAGTTATGGGCAGAAGAAGAATCGTCAGAAAAAGAAACAAGCAACGGGGAAGACAGATACATATAAAAAATTCATTAATCAACTTCCTCAACTGATTCATGAGTATGTCAACGACATTGGTGACGTCGGTGCGGATGGAAATTGTGGTTTTCGTGCAATTGGTGCTTCTTTACCTAATATGAACGAGAGTTGCTGGGCTATGGTTCGTCAAGATTTGGATAAAGAGCTCATCGAAGGGGGAGATCACTATGTTAAGATATTTAGCAAAAAGGGAGTAAGTAGACTAAGACAAATTCTACTTGTTGAATGGAACGGGAAGTATGCACCTCCTGAGAAGTGGATATCCATGCCTGATATGGGCTATCTTATTGCGACTAAATATCGAGTAGTCCTGATTTATTTATCCCCAAATTTTAGCATGACATTTTTTTCGCTTCGAGGTATTCCAACCCCTCTCTATAGACACCATATTATTAGCATTGCACATGTAAATGACAATCATTTTGAAAAGGTAAGATTTTATTCAAAGATTTTAAAAAATTTTTCTCAATATTAGTACTGATTGATTTTGATAAATGTGCCGATCCTTTTAAAGAATGATCCTAACATGCCTATGCCTATGATCGCTCCTCAATGGGAGCTTAATTGTTATTCGGGAGCTGAAAATTGGTCAGCATTTTATCTTCATCGCATTATAGATTTCAATCCTAGACCAATACCGACACAACCTCCAGCTTTAGTGGACCTTTCGGGTATGGTTCAAAGTATATTCTCATTTTCTTATAATATATATATATATATATATATATATATATATATATATATTGTCATTTTGATTCTTATAATTCATTTTTAAATAAAGGGGGAAGCTAATTACTTATAATCTACTTATGTTTGATACATTCCTATTTATAAATTTGGCATAAGATAAACATTTTTTTTTTGTAAATTGAATGAATTAATTTCATCAATTAAGAGTTCATTTAGAATTAATGTAATGTGGTAGTGTTAATAATATTGCGAGATTGGTTTCAAAGTGAAAGCTAGCCGAAAGAATTTGGGCCGTAAAACTTCAGTTTTTTTTTCCACTTGAATTATAAATAAATTCCTTACATATCTAGAAAAACATTATTTCGTTTGTGTTTGCAATCAGAGGGACATAAACAGCAAGGTGTTGAGGAACATCGCCATGAATCAGAGGGACATAAACAGCAAGGCACTGAGGAACATGGTAGCCATGAATCAGAGGGACATAAACGAAAGAAAAAGGCGCGTCCCATGACGAATGAGGTCACAGAGGAGAATGGCCAGAAAAGGAGGCGGAGGCCAAAGTCAGCGGTGTCAACAAATAGCTTTCCAAATGATGAAACCAGAACTAATGAACATAAAACAGAGGTACATTCATTTCTTTCTTTCTTTTATTTCGATAGTGTCATGTAGTGATTCGTGTCATACTATCTTAACAGACAGGAGACAGATATGAGGATATTGAAACTGGGAAGCAAGAAGAAGCCGCCTTTGATTCATCCAATCCCAATCACAAGTAAGTTTCTTCTCTTCTACTAGCAGTTCCCCTCCTCAACTTCCTTGCAGGGTTTCAATATTCAATTTCCTTGCTGCTCTGCCAGGATGACTGTGGACCACAAGTTTCAGATCGTGAAGAGCATCGTCGAAGAGTGCATTAAAGAAGATGAATGGTTGCTAGTTTACAGTTGCTGAATGGTTTCTTCTCTTGACTTACATTGTTCTGTTCTTGTGTTTTTCTGTCATAGTTTCCTGTTGTTTTTATATGTACACTCACTATCTGATATTGATTTTCTTTTCTAATGTTTGAGTATCTGTATGTTGTGTTGTTTATTTTGTCCTTGCTTGCCTCATCTATAATTGTCAATTTGCTCGAAACATATTGGTGAATAATGCATGAGTTTTTTATTTTAAAATAGGCCGATCTTTACCTATTAGGAAAGGATCAGAGGGAAGTGAATGCACTGGCCAGCCAGGTGAATAATGTATATTGAAGTTGTGTATCGCTTACTAACTGATTCCGGGTTGATTTGCAGACATGTTACCTTGTCTAAAACAAGGGCGATGGATGTCAAAAAGTGACCCATCGTCATCCATTTTCATGGAAGATGTGGAGGTAAGTTGCTTATAGGACTATTAAATTTGTCATCATTACAAGGGTGAAGTTTAGTTGTCATATCTAGTTGCATTCTGTTTTGAACATAATGATAAGTAAGAAAATAAATATTGTTCATTTTGTGAAAATTTCAAAATAAAAGGTTGTAATTTAATGTAAAATTGTGGCTATTTGTTCTTTCATCATAAATAAATTTTTAGGAGTTTTTTTTTGTATACTTTTTTTTTAAAAAAATTGTGACTATTCAAACATTATATTTGGATATCATAGGATGAAGTGAATGAGAAAATTGAAAAGGCTTATTGCCCACCAAAGATTGTGGAAGGAAACCCATGCTTGGAGTACATTAAATATCTTGTCTTACCCAAGCTTAAGCACTTCACTGTGGAGCGTGATGCAGATAATGGTGGGAATAAGTAAGTTTTGGGTTTTCCTATTTCCTCTGTTTGATCTTCATTTTCCAATTTCCATTTATAATATTAATTTCTGGAATCATTCTGGGTTCCTTAAGTCTGTATTCTGACTTTTCTTGTGTACAATTGTTTGGTTGATAATTGTTCATGCTTCCACTCAATCTAGGACGTTCAAAATCTATGATGAGCTGGTTGCTTACTAGGCAAGCGAAAAGTTACATCCAGATGTCCTTAAACCTGTTTTGTTGAAGTCATTGAATAAAATTCTAGAGGTGATGTTTCCTGATTATATTTATGGATCTTCTTATATTCTCTTTTAGAGTTAGTATAAATATAATTCGAGTGTAAATGATTGTTTCTTGGAATATGCAGCCTGTAAGGGAACACTTTAAAAAGGAGGGCAATGCTAAAGAGCTACTGAATAGGGTCAAGGCCATCCTCGTTTAGAATTAGTAAAATACATCAAACGGTCATTTTGGTGTTGTATATATATTTTTTAAGTAAGCCTATGTTCTTTTCAGGCGCAAAAGAAAAAAAAATGATGCACACACCCTTTTGAAGTAAGGGATTTGTATGAGATAGAAAAGCGATGAAATGGGTGAAATTTAAAAAGCTTTAGCTTGTTACACGAACAATATACATGTAATCACAATTAATTTTGAGATTTAATTTCCCAAACACCATAAAAATCTATTTTATCTCTATCTCTATCTTGTCATTGTTGACCCCTCCCCCCTTTATAAGCCAAATGTATAAAAAGAGTACAAGGGGTACTCAAACGCATATACAAAAATTACAAAGAAAAGCAATAGGCAATCTAGGATAAAGATTCAACCAAAAACCAAACAAAGAGTACATGGTTGAAGCCTTTAACTCAGACCCCACCGAACCAAAAAGACCAAATATTAGGAATATTAAACAAAAGTAAGATCAGTAAGCACAAGTCATTGAATATAGCATAGTTGCCTAGATCATTGTACGAACCCCCTGCTGTAACAACCAAAAATACGAGACCGTCTAATACTCATTTGCAAAGATAACCCCACCAAGAATGATATGTGTTAAAACCAAATATGAAAGCAATTTATCAGCTACATTACTCTCCAAACTAGGTGAAAATAGCTCTTATGCGCCTATGCTGTAGGCATCCTTGAGGAAATTGTGCGCCTAAATTGATAAGTTGTTGTAGTTACCATGCAGCACAACCACCAAATTATAAGATAAATTATATAGTACCTTCCCCTGATAAAATACCCTGCCACTGAGACACCAATCAGCAAAACCGATCCTCCCACAGAAAATGCTCAAGTCAACTCCAGTCAAAACATCCTAGCCTTATTACCAAACGTTTGGGCCAAGATTAAAGATAGAGATGCATTATACACAAAACTGTGGAGTAGATGAAAGCAACATAATTGTTATTGGACAAATTCTTGATAACAGCCAACTAATTCCACCAATGATAACAAATCTCAGCTTTTTGAAGGATGCTAAGGACTGTCATAGTGTAGCCACAAACTGCCTTAACACGTCCAAGAATTCAGAGAACCAAGTCTACAAAGCCCAGAACAGAGAATAGGGACAGTAGTAGCCAAAAGATTTAACAACCAAACAGGTGAAGGACCACAGAGAAATGACTTAAAGAGATTGGCAGAGAAATGGAATGCCAATTACAACAAACACCCTCTCTACACTCACTTAGAAGGACAACCGCAAGCCCTCCCCTAAGTATTGCTATCTCTCACCTACCCCAAAGAAAGGCCACAACCTGATTCTCACCACTCAAAAGGAGACTAAGTTATAGATCCAAAACACCCTCACCACTCCCCCAAATAATATACACCACCCCCACCCAAAATTGTAACACACTCTCTACAGCCCCAAAGAAGCCCCTCAGTCTATTTCAGAACACTCAACACAAAAGGAGGAGAAAAAATAAAAACCAATTGGACCACGAGCCCTCACAGCAAAATTCTCTCTCTCACCAAACAGGGTAACTGATGATCCAGAATCAATATATACATAATTGGACAACCTGCAATAAGACGAAACAAACATTTACAATTAATTGGTTAGTTTCTTTGGTCCGAAGACCATAAAAAATTTGAATTCTCACACCTTTGTTTCTATCAAGCCTATCCTGAACTCAAACCGTGGTTAAGAAGCACACCCTCACCAAGACCCAAGATTCAACCTCACATTTGTTTAAGTGATACGTTACTAAATGACACTTGGGTCATGAGCCTTCAAACACAAATGGTCCGAATCAATTACCCAGCAGAGACATGCCCAAACATTAGGAAAACACCAGCTTGGTGAGAGGATTCTGATTGAGTCATTATACTTCATGTTTCTAGAAGTGCTTAGTCACACTTTTTCTTATTTGCAATTTCTGATGTTAGATTCCTTTACAGTTAGCAATCTGTGATGATCACAATACACCTGTCATGAGATCCGAATATTATAGTAACAATATTGACTATATAGGACTGTGAAAGTTATGGAAATAGAAAAGAAGAAATTAAACAGAATTTTTTTTTATCTTTCTCTCTTCCTCTCTAATCTTCTGGAGCTGCCCAGCTCGAATAGGGTATTTCAATTCAACCCCTATCATTTGGTGCTTTCATTTCGTTCCTCATGCCTCCTCTATTTTCTTCCACATCCACCACCATTCCAGCCCCAACAACCAACCTCGGTTTCGTCCATGGCTATTACAAACCACCATTGTTAGACCCCACTCACCAATATGCTTTGAGACAGGTGAAATAAACAGTATCGGTTTTGGAGTATCACCTACAATTCGAAACTATTTTGGATCGTGTTATCTGCATGTCCGCCAGGGATCGCCTTGACTGCTTCATTGATGGCCTCCGGGACAACATCGGCAGTGAAGTGCGGTTACGACACCCCTACTACTTCTCTCATGCCATCAGGTTAGCAAAGAAAATCGAAGCCACTTTCAACCTCCCCAAACCATCGGAAGTCACCAACATCCACTTTCCCTATGTCACTCAACCACCGCCATCCCACTTCCACGTCTCTGTAACCGCTCCAGCCAATAAGGGCGACGATGGCAAACCGCAGTCAAAGGAGGAAGATGGCCTCTCAATCGAATAAGTCTCTTTAGCTGCTGAAGATCGAAAGGAGAGTGTTACCGGGGTCTTCAAGGACTTAGAGTTGCCGATTCCGCTACTAGGTCGTTCGGAAAGGGTTCATTGCGGCTTCAAGAAATAGAGCGCCGACCTCGGTCCTGATTTGGTACCACCATTTGTTGATGTTGTTTCCGCTGTCAGTCCCAACCCACAACTATTCCCAGTAAATTTGGACTCAACGGCTCTGAAAGAGATGAAGGGGTCTCCGATGTTGACCGAGCCCTGGGTTGTTGCCGCCACCAGCACCGTTGTTACCGCGAGTGTATCGATCATCGATACCAGTCCATATGACCCAGGACCACTCGAGTCACCGTCCTCAACTAGAAAATCAATCGTACCCAGGTATGCATCACATAGCATATTTTCGGCTTTTGGTTGTACTGTGATTGTTCAAGACAATGTCTTCCTTGGGATTGGTCTCATTGATATATTATGTCTAAGGGGTCGCTTGTATTTGGATAGTGCAAGAAACCTGTTTGATAAAATGCCCAGGAGGGATGTTGCTTCTTGCAAGTCTATTCATAGTTTTGGGGTCAGGAGATGTATTTGTGGTGGTGATGCTGAAAGGGGTGGTATTTCAAGTGGTGGAGATGATTTGAAAGTGAGTGAGCCTATTCCTTGTGCTATAAAGAAAGGATCCATTGATTGTGTTAAAATTGGTATTCACGAATATGACTTGTCTATGGCGAAATATTGCTGCTTCATGAGATCTTTATCTTGTAAAATGTCACTTTATGTTCTGGACATACCCCTTTACTTGCCTAAGATATTGACAATTCATGAGAGATGGTCCAAGCTATTAGCACCAGTTGCAAAAATTAGCAAGTTTCCCATATTCATTACTTTTGAGCTTCAACCAAATGGAGCCATTGAAACAACAATTTTGGAATTCCTTTTCCACTCACGACCTGATCTGGTGAACATCAAAATTGTTAATGAAGCTATTGTGGTTGATGCTTCTATCTCTCTGTTATTCCCTGACATAACTGATGACAATGGGGTCTTTCATGAGTTTTTTTATTGAGGGTGTTAATGTCCTTCATGAAGACAGTGCTTGTTCAGAACTTGTGAATGGTGAAGAGGCATCTCATTGTTTGACCAATAACAATGCATAAGTGGAAAATGTGGTTCAAAAGGCTCGCACTTCTGAAGATGGGAATACTTCAATGCAACAATACTTTCAAGAGCTAACAACTTGCATATGTGGGGAGATCAATGGGGAAGTAAACAAATTTTTTTGGTAAGTTCATCTCAAGATAAAAGCATAAGAATTTGGAAGATGGCATTATGTAGTTTTATATCCAATGGACATGGCATGTAAAGACAGGAAGTAATAAGCTTCTCATCCTATATAAAAGATCTTGTACTTGTGGTTGGTTCGTGTAACACCCTGTATTTCACTATTTTAAATAACAGTAATACATATAAATAGGTTTATAAATTTAATTGAGTTTTAGAAAATTATTTTTAATAAACGGAGTTTACTACTCAATCCTACTTGAATGTAGGAAGCTACGATTGAAAATTAGGTTGGAAAGTCAGGCGAAACCCGGCCTGCGAATTCCATTGACAGTATAATTATACTGCTCAAAAGACCTAATTTTAATTCGTGAACGAGATGAAAAATGTTTTTATCGTATTTGCTACGATACTAGAAGTTTTGAAATTTTTGGTAAAAAATTAAAATATTATATTTGTTGCGGGCGTATACGTCGAGATTATCTCTAGGAAAAACCTGTGCCAGATGAAACCCGGAGTCGGCAAAGTAGCTGAGATAATGGATTTGACCGACTTGACGATCATTTATGACGAGCTTATCCGAGTTATAATGGCCATAATGGCGCATTTATGACAAAGTGAATTTTTGCTATGAAATGACCATTTTACCCTTGTCTTTTTATGACAATTACAAGCCATGCCAATGGAAAATTTGACCAAATCCAACCCAAAACTCACGGCTCCTTCCTCCATTCAAATCACTTGGACATCACTTTTCCTAAGTCATAAATGACATTTATGTTAAATGGATGAGTTATAAGGCAAAGTCATTCTCTCATCAATCACCCGAAACTGCCACGATATTATGACCAGTTTATGCTCTGAATCTCGAAAACCTTTCAACATGAAAGTTGTTCATCTTTCTCTCTTCTTTCAAACGACATAAAGATCATCCAAAACGTACAAGTATGTTGAGAGATATACCCAAATTACTAAAACTGTTCTAAACCCTCATCATGTTCATCTTCTTCTCCAATGTTCTCAAATCTTCTTCAAGTTTCTTGATTCTTCTTAACCTATCTTTGACTCACAAAATCAGACAACTTTGGTAAAGATAAGATTTCATTAAATGTGGCAAAATCATCATCATGGCACTTTATTGATAATTTGCAAACTAGTCCTTCAACTTTTGGAATCTTTGCAAATTGGTCCTTAGAACTTAATTGCATTTGAATCCTTTTGCAAGACAACTCATCATCATATAGATCCTTCCTAAGATGGCGCCACTATCCCTATAAATACCATACTCTCACTTTTCACTTAGTTTCTTTTGGCCATTTGTTCAAAAACCCTAAGTTTATAAGTCTTCTAGTGTAGATTTGTGAAGCAAGTTTCTTGGATTTCCTTTATCATTGATCTTAAAGAGGTAAATCCTAATCTTCATCCTTAGTCATGCCTATGTTCTTTATCAAGTTTCTTGATTCAAGGTTTATATCATAGTTGTTCATCACTTTAAAGTTTCTAACCCTAGAACTTTGAAAAGTCATAACTAATTCTAGAAAAATCCTTTTGACATGAAACCAATTTCTATGATCTTATAATCATCTCTATTTTCATCATCTAGAAGCATAAGATCATGAGAAATTTCTTTCCTTAAAATCTGGACTGGGCCGAACCTAGGTTAAAGTTGTGTTCTTAGGTTTTGTTTCAATTTCATGTCTTGATTCATGATTCAATCCTTTTGTATCTTGCTAGTTCTTGTATTCAAGTATATAGAAGATCAAAAATAAAACTTGAGCCTATTTGTTTCTTCAAAAACCGAAACCCTAGGTTTGAGTACTTAATGGTTTTGTGATTCAAAAGTTGTTTGTAATCCTTGAATCCAACTCTAAACTTTGTATGTTGATTAAATCCAAGAGTTGAGGAAATTTTAAAATTTCTAGCCTAAAAATCTTGAGAAAACCGAACCCTAGTTCTTAGAACTAGATGAGTTTAATTCATGTTCTTGGTTCATAATCATGGTTTAAGTGATTAATCATGCTTAAGTAACTTATGGATCATTAATCCTTAAGTTAATCAAATTTTCAACTTCCTAACCTAGATAATTGGTTGAAGCCGAAACCCTAACCCTAAAGGTTAGAGGATTTTGTTTCAAATTTTAGTCTTGTAATAAGTAATCTATGTTAGTTAAGACTCTATTAACTAAGATCCAAAAGATGGCATTAAGAAGATAACCCTAAACCTATTTTCTAAGTCTTGGCCGAACCTAGCTCTAAAGTGTCATAGATGGGTGTTAGTTGATTAATTATAAGTATGTTGTTTGGTTGAAGGTGGTTGTGTTAACTCGTGGCGGGATAACGAGGATCGTCGTGTACGTGTTTCCGGTGCAAACTCAGGTGGGGAAAAGAATCAACCTATCGTCGGAATCGATAAGTAGTAGATTATATGATAATTGTGTAGGGCGACCTAAACCCTACTAGTAGTCGAGTAATTGACAAGACCAAAATCCCATTGGAAACCTTTTTCTGTAAAACCAATGGATTCGGGGATTGTAGGTTTATCGACATTAAGTTGATTTTAAGTATTTGAGGATGTTTGATTTTATGTTATCAAATTTACTGTGATACGCTGGTTGAGGTATTCCATCTGCATGTGACGTATTGTTTTGGTGTTTTGATAATTATGATGGTGAGGATGGTTGTTGTCTGTCACGGCCGTGATGGTTGTCATGGCCAGACCATGACAGGTTCTGTTTTGTAGAATTCTTGCTTGTGATGGCTATCACGGCTAAGCCGTGACAGAGTCTGACTTTGTTATTTATTTGGTTTGATTATTATGAGTTGGTTGTGATAAATTGCTTTATATGATATTGATATATTTGAATATTTTCTGATGATATGTTATGCATGATCTGCCTGGGTTTAATATTGTGCTTAGCTGATTTTTAAGTAAGGATATGTGTTGTTCGGGAGATAATTGTTTGGGTGAGAGAATAAAGGTGATTTAGAGGTGCCTAGCCTAATTAAGTGGCTTGATCTATGAGGAAAAAGGTGTTGAGACTTTGATGGAAGGTTGAGGCACTAGGTTGTTATTGATGTAATTTAGGGAGATTCATTTATAGATGTATTGTTATTCACAGCCGTGTGAGTGGAACACACGAGGTCAGGATATCCTATTTTGGGGATATCGGATATTGCGGGTGAGTGCCTTACGGATGTGGATGCCGAGGTAGACTACCGTAATACTCTTTAGTTCTTGACGAGTTCGAATGTTCTTGGCACTGGACCGTTATGGAAGGATGTTCCTTGACGAGTTCGAATGTTCTTGGCACTGGACCGTTATGGAAGGATGTTCCTTGACGAGTTCGAATGTTATTGGCACCGGACCATTTTAGACTAATACGTGTTTAGTCTTTGATGCGTTCGAAAGTTATTGGTACTGGACCGTTCTGGACTACTGACTAAGGTGACAGGAGTGAAGATGGCCACATCAGTATAAAGTTTTAGTTGCATGGGTTGAGGGTAGATGATGATATAGTGAATTGAGGATGATTGTTGATTTTGAGTGATGTGTGTCTGTGACAATTAATGTATAATTTACTATTACTCTTTTCCGCTTTTTGATGATAGAACTGTTTCTTATTCCCTATATCTTTGTGTGTTGTATTTTATTTCTGATGTGATCGTACGAGAAGACCCAATGGAGGAACCAGTTGCTGAGGAGTTAGATGGAACTCCGTATGAACCGGATGCTGGAGGTCGAGCTGTGATTCATGGCGATTAGAGTATAGACATTATGGCCAGTGTGCCTAAGTAGTATTTATAATTCCACTAAGTATGTTTGTAGTGAAGTTTATACCTGTGAGGGATCCTACTGAGAGGATACCATCAACAGTGTTTTAGTAATGTAATAAATAAACATGTGTGTAATTATATAGTACAACTTTGGTGTGTTTTATATTTGTAGAAGTTATATGATTATTAATTAAGTTTTAATTTTTACGTATTTTCAACGTTAAGTGCGCGATTAAGTAAATAAATATTAAGGTTTTAATGTATTAATACGATGGGGCACAACGGGGTGTCTCATTTGGTGGTATCAGAGCAGTTCGATTCTAATCGTACTGTGAGGTCTAGGAAGTTGTTACTGGCCGTGTCTAGTTGAGTCCACATCGGATTTCAACTAAGCTTAGAAGATGGGTAGTGTGTCCGAATCCGATGCGTTAAGTAACATTAGTGTGGCATATGGTATTTATATACTGGTCTATGTGGTATTATATGTCATACTGATAAGAGCAAATGATTTCTTTTACAGAATCATGGCTCGTGGAAGAAGATGTCCGATTGACAGTAATGATCGAACTCCTGAAAGAATTGTTGGAGCTAACAATGTGGAAAATAATCATACCGGGAGTGGAGGAGAGTCATTTGAGACTCAAGATACCATGAAAAACATAGTTACTGCTCTGTTGTTACAAACACAGCAGAATGCTGAGATGCTACAGATGAACAAAGAACAGCAGGAACAACAGAATCAAAGGAGAACTGCAGCAGCTGAAGATGCCGGAATGGCTACTTTCCTGAAAGGGAAGCCACCCCAATTCCGAGGAGATTATGATCCAGAGAAGGCAGAATGCTGGATACAAGAGATCGAGAAAATATTCGATACCATACACTACAGAGAGGATAGGAAAGTGATATATGTTGCCTTCATGTTAACTGGAGGAGCAGAATCTTGGTGGAAAGGCAAGCGAAGATTGTTGGAGGCTGAGGGCAAAATAATCACTTGGCAGTTGTTTAGCAACTGTTTCTTTGAAAAATATTTTCCGCGTCTAGTTCGACGCGAGAAAGAGAGGGAATTCATGAGTCTCAAACAAGGCAACATGACTGTTGGTGATTATGCATCACGATTTGAGGCTCTGATTAAGTATTCTGAATTTTATCAGAGATTCCCAGATGAAGATTGGCAATGTAGAAGGTTTGAGGAAGGACTCCGACATGGACTGCAGAGGGCTATAGTATCTCTCGATATCCAGAGTTTTCCGGAGCTAGTGGAGAGATGCAGTGCCATAGAAAGCATAGATCTGAGGCGAGGCAAGTCGCCGAGCAGAGGCAGCAGAGGAGTGGAGGTCCTATTCGATCAGGTCTCCATTGGAGAGAAGATAGGGGTTCTCAAGAGAGACAAGGACCATATGCCAGACAATTGCAGACAGTGGCACCAACACCAGTAGCTACCACACCAGTGGTTGGAACAAGCCAGCAACAACAACGCTTAGTTTGTTTCAGATGCGGAGGACCGCACTATGTTAGGAATTGTAAGGAGGGATCTGGTTGTTCAAACTGTGGGAAACCAGGTCATTATGCTCGTGATTGTAGACAGAAAGGTATGCCGCAGCCGGTAGCTGGGAATAGGGAAGCTGGAGGTTATAGAGGTGGAACCCAGGGAGGAGTTTCTGCAACCGATCAGCAGATGGTTAGACCTCAAGCTGCTGGGAGAGTGTTTACCATAAGAAGAGTTGAATTCCCTCACGCTGCAGATATCATACACGGTATGTATGATTTTGATATAAATTGGAATAATAGAATATGTTCGAAGGATTAAGTTTTAATTATGTACTTTAAGGATGTTAGATCAAGTTGGAAAAGTTAAGGACAATGAATAGAATATAGTGATGGATAAGTTCGAGGATAAATGGGATGATATAAGCATGAATTCTATTATGAAGTTACCGCTGTCACCTAAGGGAAAAACAGCTATGAGAAATATATTGTTGGAGCTTTATATTAAGATAAGATTACAAGATGATGTCTAGTGTTGAGTTAAGAAATTCCGAGGACGGAATTTTTTTCTAAGAGGGGTAGTAATGTAACACCCTGTATTTCACTGTTTTAAATAAAAGTAATACATATAAATAGGTTTATAAATTTATTTGAGTTTTAGAAAATTATTTTTAATAAACGGAGTTTACTACTCAATCCTACTTGAATGTAGGAAGCTACGATTGAAAATTAGGTTGGAAAGTCAGGCGAAACCCGGCCTGCGAATTCCATTGACAGTATAATTATACTGCTCAAAAGACCTAATTTTAATTCGTGAACGAGATGAAAAATGTTTTTATCGTATTTTCTACGATACTAGAAGTTTTGAAAATTTTGGTAAAAAATTAAAATATTATATTTGTTGCGGGCGTATACGTCGAGATTTTCTCTAGGAAAAACCTGTGCCAGATGAAACCCGGAGTCGGCAAAGTAGCTGAGATAATGGATTTGACCGACTTGACGAGCTTATCCGAGTTATAATGGCCATAATGGCGCATTTATGACAAAGTGAATTTTTGCTATGAAATGACCATTTTACCCTTGTCTTTTTATGACAATTACAAGCCATGCCAATGGAAAATTTGACCAAATCCAACCCAAAACTCACGGCTCCTTCCTCCATTCAAATCACTTGGACATCACTTTTCCTAAGTCATAAATGACATTTATGTGAAGTGGATGAGTTATAAGGCAAAGTCATTCTCTCATCAATCACCCGAAACTGCCACGAAATTATGACCAGTTTATGATCTGAATCTCGAAAAACTTTCAACATGAAAGTTGTTCATCTTTCTCTCTTCTTTCCAACTACATAAAGATCATCCAAAACGGACAAGTATGTTGAGAGATATACCCAAATTACTAAAACTGTTCTAAACCCTCATCATGTTCATCTTCTTCTCCAATGTTCTCAAATCTTCTTCAAGTTTCTTGATTCTTCTTAACCTATCTTTGACTCACAAAATCAGCCAACTTTGGTAAAGATAAGCTTGCATTAAATGTGGCAAAATCATCATCATGGCACTTTATTGATAATTTGCAAACTAGTCCTTCAACTTTTGGAATCTTTGCAAATTGGTCCTTAGAACTTAATTGCATTTGAATCCGTTAGCAAGACAACTCATCATCATCTAGATCCTTCCTAAGATGGCGCCACTATCCCTATAAATACCATACTCTCACTTTTCACTTAGTTTCTTTTGGCCATTTGTTCAAAAACCCTAAGTTTATAAGTCTTCTAGTGTAGATTTGTGAAGCAAGTTTCTTGGATTTCCTTTATCATTGATCTTCAAGAGGTAAATCCTAATCTTCTTCCTTAGTCATGCCTATGTTCTTTATCAAGTTTCTTGATTCAAGGTTTATATCATAGTTGTTCATCACTTTAAAGTTTCTAACCCTAGAACTTTGAAAAGTCATAACTAATTCTAGAAAAATCCTTTTGACATGAAACCAATTTCTATGATCTTATAATCATCTCTATTTTCATCATCTAGAAGCATAAGATCATGAGAAATTTCTTTCCTTAAAATCTGAACTGGGCCGAACCTAGGTTAAAGTTGTGTTCTTAGGTTTTGTTTCAATTTCATGTCTTGATTCATGATTCAATCCTTTTGTATCTTGCTAGTTCTTGTATTCAAGTATATAGAAGATCAAAAATAAAACTTGAGCCTATTTGTTTCTTCAAAAACCGAAACCCTAGGTTTGAGTACTTAATGGTTTTGTGATTCAAAAGTTGTTTGTAATCCTTGAATCCAACTCTAAACTTTGTATGTTGATTAAATCCAAGAGTTGAGGAAATTTTAAAATTTCTAGCCTAAAAATCTTGAGAAAACCGAACTCTAGTTCTTAGAACTAGATGAGTTTAATTCATGTTCTTGGTTCATAATCATGGTTTAAGTGATTAATCATGCTTAAGTAACTTATGGATCATTAATCCTTAAGTTAATCAAATTTTCAACTTCCTAACCTAGATAATTGGTTGAAGCCGAAACCCTAACCCTAAAGGTTAGAGGATTTTGTTTCAAATTTTAGTCTTGTAATAAGTAATCTATGTTAGTTAAGACTCTATTAACTAAGATCCAAAAGATGGCATTAAGAAGATAACCCTAAACCTATTTTCTAAGTCTTGGCCGAACCTAGCTCTAAAGTGTCATAGATGGGTGTTAGTTGATTAATTATAAGTATGTTGTTTGGTTGAAGGTGGTTGTGTTAACTCGTGGCGGGATAACGAGGATCGTCGTGTACGTGTTTCCGGTGCAAACTCAGGTGGGGAAAAGAATCAACCTATCATCGGAATCGATAAGTAGTAGATTATATGATAATTGTGTAGGGCGACCTAAACCCTACTAGTAGTCGAGTAATTGACAAGACCAAAATCCCATTGGAAACCTTTTTCTGTAAAACCAATGGTTTCAGGGATTGTAGGTTTATCGACATTAAGTTGATTTTAAGTATTTGAAGATGTTTGATTTTATGTTATCAAATTTACTGTGATACGCTGGTTGAGGTATTCCATCTGCATGTGACGTATTGTTTCGGTGTTTTGATAATTATGATGGTGAGGATGGTTGTTGTCTGTCACGGCCGTGATGGTTGTCATGGCCAGACCGTGACAGGTTCTGTTTTGTAGAATTCTTGCTTGTGATGGCTATCACGGCTAAGCCGTGACAGAGTCTGACTTTGTTATTTATTTGGTTTGATTATTATGAGTTGGTTGTGATAAATTGCTTTATATGATATTGATATATTTGAATATTTTCTGATGATATGTTATGCATGATCTGCCTGGGTTTAATATTGTGCTTAGCTGATTTTTAAGTAAGGATATGTGTTGTTCGGGAGATAATTGTTTGGGTGAGAGAATAAAGGTGATTTAGAGGTGCCTAGCCTAATTAAGTGGCTTGATCTATGAGGAAAAAGGTGTTGAGACTTTGATGGAAGGTTGAGGCACTAGGTTGTTATTGATGTAATTTAGGGAGATTCATTTATAGATGTATTGTTATTCACAGCCGTGTGAGTGGAACACACGAGGTCAGGATATCCTATTTTGGGGATATCGGATATTGCGGGTGAGTGCCCTACGGATGTGGATGCCGAGGTAGACTACCGTAATACTCTTTAGTTCTTGACGAGTTCGAATGTTCTTGGCACTGGACCGTTATGGAAGGATGTTCCTTGACGAGTTCGAATGTTCTTGGCGCTGGACCGTTGTGGAAGGATGTTCCTTGACGAGTTCGAATGTTATTGGCACTGGACCATTTTAGACTAATACGTGTTTAGTCTTTGATGCGTTCGAAAGTTATTGGTACTGGACCGTTCTGGACTACTGACTAAGGTGACAGGAGTGAAGATGGCCACATCAGTATAAAGTTTTTGTTGCATGGGTTGAGGGTAGAGGATGATATAGTGAATTGAGGATGATTGTTGATTTTGAGTGATGTGTGTCTGTGACAATTACTATATAATTTACTATTACTCTTTTCCGCTTTTTGATGATAGAACTGTTTCTTATTCCCTATATCTTTGTATGTTGTATTTTATTTCTGATGTGATCGTACGAGAAGACCCAATGGAGGAACCAGTTGCTGAGGAGTTAGATGGAACTCCGTATGAACCGGATGCTGGAGGTCGAGCTGTGATTCATGGCGATTAGAGTATAAACATTATGGCTAGTGTGTCTAAGTAGTATTTATAATTCCACTAAGTATGTTTGTAGTGAAGTTTATACCTGTGAGGGATCCTACTGAGAGGATACCCTCAACAGTGTTTTAGTAATGTAATAAATAAACATGTGTGTAATTATATAGTACAACTTTGGTGTGTTTTATATTTGTAGAAGTTATATGATTAATAATTAAGTTTTAATTTTTACGTATTTTCAACGTTAAGCGCGCGATTAAGTAAATAAATATTAAGGTTTTAATGTATTAATACGATGGGGCACAACGGGGTGTCTCAGTTCGTCCTCTTTTCAGACTTCCTTGGAATCTCTTTTAATTGGTCCTGAGGATTGGGCTTATTTAGTAGAGTGGCAAAACCTTTTGGTTGCAACCATAGAAGAGGATGCCTATTATCCACCACAAAGCATTTTATCTGCATCCATGTACAAGGCTATGCTGATTAGGCAACTTGAAAAGCCTTCTGGTGTCTGCAGGATTGTAGTTATTGATGGCGAACTAAGGCATTCTGCCTTGGGGTTCTTTGGTGGTCTTTGGAGCCCAAATGGAGATTCAATTTTAGCTCATGGTTATCATGAATCTTTTAATCTTTGGAAAAATGTTAGTCATTATAAATGGTTGCTACAAATAGTTCCCTTGGGTGATTTTGTACCAATGACTAACATAGCATGGGCTAAATCTGGTAATTATATTGTGACTACCCATTGTCGCAACCGAAAATTGCGACGAGGACAGCGATAAAAATAAATTTTAAGAAAAAGTAGAGTCACCACCAATTTTATTTAATTTAGGAAAAATTAGAAAACCTTTAAAAAATGGTCTTTGAAACCAAGTTGAGTTCGGGAGTCGGTTACGAGTAGGGAAGGTGTTAAGCACCCTACATCGCCCATCCTACGAATGGTAACTTGAATTAATTCTGCAAAATTAATTACTTTTAAATTATTTATTTTACCCCAAAAGTTATTTAACGAATAAGAGATTAGTAATTAATATTTACACTAAAGAGGTTGAACATGGCACATAAGTCCATATGGCAACCTTGAACCTAAGAGGTTGAACATGAAACTTTTCATAGAGCAATCCTAAAATAATATTGATTAAAAAAATATACTATTTAATAAAATAAAAATGTGAAAATCATATTTAATTTCATGGTTTTCTAATTTTAATTATCTTTGCTTTAAATTGTTAAATGTGGAAAAGTCCTAGACAAGGTTGAACATGGCACAAATCCTCATAGCAATCTTAATTCTAAGGGATTGAACGTGACACTCAAGTCCGCAGGGCATCCCTAAATAATACTAATTCAATTATTTTGATTAACTACATTAACAAATCAAAAAGAGAACAAAAATAAAGGAAAAATAAAATTTTGGCTTGACGGGATGATTGATCCCGCTCCTACGTATTCCCTGATGCGATGGGAAACTCAAAGCCACGTAGTTCTTGTTGAAAAATGTAATGTTTGATGGTTTGGTTTTGATTTTTGTGAAAAGGTTTTTTTATTTAAAACGAGTTATTATTTTTGGATTTTTTTTATTGCCTAATTTCTAAATATTGAAAAGTCCTGAACAAGATAGAACATGGTACGTACGTCCACGATCTCGAATCTAAGGAATTGAGTGTGATACATCCCACAAAGCAATCCCCAAGATTATTTATAATTAATTCCCTTTTTTACATTTTTCTCATTTTATTTATTAACTTATAAGAAAGAAAAAAAATAAAACAACAAAGAAATAATAAAAAAAAAGATCAGACTTTAAACAATGAAAGGCCAGAAACTTCTATCAACCAAGTAAAATGAAAAAGGAACAAGAGCTTGGCACTTTGGGGGTAGCACGCAATTCACCTCAGGAGGTGGATGTAGTGGCAGTCCAGGACGGCGGCTGGTATGCAACGTACGGATTGTGGCTGTACACGGAACGGCGGAAAGGATCGGACCTGGATCAAAGACTCTCCAGTGCTGCTCTGGTCTAAACGGCTTCACGCGGTGGTTGTGGTTCAGATTGTCGCGACGTGCGATCTGTTCAGGGACGCGACGGCGGTGAAACCGTTCTAGCAGGGTGGCGGCTACGTGCCTGGGCTCGGTGGCGGCTGGACTGTGGTATGAGGAACAATGGGTGTTTGTGAGAGACTTTGATTGATAGTTGTTGTTGTTGTATGATTGGAGTCAAGGTTAAATGGAGGAGAGTGGTGGCTATTCTATGATGGTGAAGGGAGAGGTACGGTGAGGTTGTTTTGGGTTTGATTAGTGGTGTGTTGACCAAGTTTTTGACTGAGTTAGTGCTTTTTGGAGAAGGTAGTGAAGGTTTGGTGGAGACTGGTTTTTTTCTTTAGGTTGTTCCCCTCAATTCTGTAGCCTCTCTTGTGATTTTATAATGGCAAATTCGTTTTGGTTTTAATCCTAAAAATCTGCCAGGATTAAAATTTCTATCTCTAATTTGAAATAAAATCAAAACTTGTGTGCCTCATCTGCAAAAATCAAGGGATTTTCCAACTGGATTCAAATTCAAAATAATGTTGGAGGAAAAAAAAAAAAGTGGCTGCTAGGGTTTGTTGGAGGAGGATGAAATGGGTTTGAGTAATGGGTTTGACTGATTTGGCCCAATAAAAAAAATAAACCTAAGTGTTTAACATAAAATTAAAATCTTTTTATTGTTTTTGTCAGTCATAAATTTGTTTGGATAAATCAAAATAATATGGCACAATATATTTTTTTTGTATTTTTCTTTTCTTTGAATTCTTTTTTTATTTTTTAAATTTTTATTGAAAACTATAAAGACCCGGTCAACATAGGGTGTTCACACCCATCATGACCAGACAACTAGAATTTATGCTCTGTGGCAAGTAGAGGCTTCTCTTCAAGATAGAGAGCTTTGGTATGAGTTAACTCGTCCATTGGGATTAGGTGGAACCTATGTTTGGAAGCACGCTACCTTTCCGCATACCAAAGGATCCTATCATGGGATCCAGGGGGTGCTCTTTTGTAGGGGGTGCTCTTTTGTCCACTAGGAAAGCTTGCTCATGTGGGAGGCCACTTGGGAATTTGCCACTGTGATCTCGCTAAAATTATTTACATTTTTCAACCTTGAGGACAAGGTTGTTTTGGAGGAGCGGAGTTATGATACCTTACAAAATGACACTTGGGTCATGAGCCTTCAAACACTAATGGCCCGAATCAATTACCCAGCAGAGACATGCCCAAACATTAGGAAAACACCATCTTGGTGAGAGGATTCTGATTGAGTCATTATACTTCATGTTTCTAGAAGTGCTTACTCACACTTTTTCTTATTTGTAATTTTTGATGTTAGATTCCTTTGCGTTTAGCAATCTGTGATGATCACAATACACCTGTCATGTGATCTGAATACTATGGTAACAATATTGGCTATATAGGACTGTGAAAGTTATGGAAATAGAAAAGAAGAAATTAAATAGAATTTTTTTGTTATCTTTCTCTCTTCCTCTCTAATCTTCTGGAGCTGCCCAGCTCGAACAGGGTATTTCAATTCACCCTTTATCATTTGGTGCTTTCATTTCGTTCCTCATGCCTCCTCTATTTTCTTCTACAGCCAAAATAATATTAAATTTACTGGAGTACCCATTATAATATATATATATATATATATATATATATATATATATAATTTAATATATAAATATTTACAATATATATCATGTTATAAGAGAGAGAGAGAGCGGAGAGAGAGGGAGGGGAGAGAGAGGGGGAGAGATGTAAGGATGATTTTATCTTTTGTTAGTCTGTCCATGGGGCAAACAGTTGTCTCATGGTTTGGTGGAAGATAAAATTTTGGATTTATGTTCTGTCCCTTACCTCTTTTTTGTTATGGCAAGTGACCTTCACTCAATTCACTCACTTAAAAACCATTGGATGAAAAAGCAAGTGGCTTCATCATATCTGACCACTCAACTTTTCCAAGCTAACCTTGCACATCAGGGAAAAGTAACATTTCTCTTTGTTGAAACTTCACCACCATCATGGTGGAAGTCTTGAGCTCGCAACTTGGTACAGATTTTTGTGTGTTACTGCAAAATCTAAAGTGCATGCAATAATAAAGGTGGGATGGGATTGGTAGGAGGCTTGGCTTTTTTCTGGGATCGACACTTCATCACTTGTGATTGATAATCAAGAGATAATAAATGTATTGGTCTTTTTGCTGAAACTGGGTTTAAAGCATTTGCATGTTTCTCCACATCTATTTTTGAGTGCTGGGTTTGAATGATAAAGCATATGTGTTAAAACTTCACCGCGGGCCATGGCTGCTGTGCCATTAGAGATTGTAGTGGTGCCCTCTTCTGCACTGGAAAGTGGAACGACCTTGGGAAAGAGAAAATAAATTTGGGGAAATCTAGGAAGTGGATTAGAAGCTTGGAGAGATAGACGGAAATTGGGAATTTTTTAAATAATTAAATTTAAATCACACAACTATCCACCACTTTAAGTTGTTTTGAAAAGATAAACGGAGTACTTTTGTCCAAATAAAAAGATGCAGGTTGTTAAAGTGCTCTTCTTGAAAACTAGTGGTGTATTGTAGCAATTACATATACATATGATAAGCACTAGAAACTATGCATTGACAGACGTAATTAAATTGTTGCAGAAGTATGAAAAGTTTAATAAGGAAGAGAATAGATGCAATTTAAATTACAGTGATGATATAGATATAGAATAATAGGGATGGAAGGGAAGAGAGCTTATTAGTGAGTGAGTCAGTCAATTGAGTTGTGAGAGTGAGAGGAGTCGTGGGTGTGATCACCGAACTTGTGGTTGAAGGACTCCTGCCGCTGCATCCACATCATGTGACCCTGCAATTCCAATACCATCCGTTTATTCAGAAATTGAATTGAATTGAATAATAAGACAGACATACATATTACATAACATACCTGGAAAGCAGCGGCCCATGCGATCAGGAACGATGCCACCCAGAATCTTCTGTCTTTCACCACATTCCTCAATTCCATTTTCCCTATTTGATTTGATTGAATCACACCAGCACAAGACCAACAAAAGAAGGTTTTTTCCCCTTTACAAACACGAATCGGAAGGAACACAACATGATAGGTTGTTGGACTGGGCCCATTGCACGCCCAAGCCATTAATCATCTATGGGCTTTTTTTAAAATCAATTTGAACTCATTATAAGCTCATGAGCAGTTGAGTAACTTCACACCCATAGGATCGAAAGGCTAGTTGAGTAACGGCAACTGGGTGAGTTTGCTTGTGGTATAAGTATATGCAGTAATCCTTTGGGTTGGGCTTGTGCTGGCTGCTTGACAACCCCAACATGCCAATGTCACCTTACCCGATAGCCTTAGGATTGCCTGCCTTACTGCCACTTTTTGGTACCAAAAAAAAACCCAGAATATGATACCCGCTAGCGACATTGTTAGGGTTGCTAATGAGTTTCAATTCAAGAAAATACTCAATTCAATTAGAAAATGGGCTCACTTTAGCAAATCAATTTGAACTCATTATAAGCTCATGAGCAGCTCTACCTCAATAAACCAACTTATAATACAAAGCACACAACCCATAAACTATTCAACTTGTAGGTGGTCATAGTGCACTGGACTAGAGTCATGTAATCCACTTGAATTTTATGATCATTGCACGTTGATAATAAAAGTGAGGACTACTTGATCAGTAAAGAAACAAGTACAAGATCTTTTCAAAGTATATTTAGACCATAAAATGTGAGAACTTTCGGCGGGGTGGGGGGGGGGGGGGGGGGTTAAGTAGGGGAATAAATGATCTTTTCAAGTTGGCAGTTTGCCTGACAAGTAGAGAGAAAGCTTGTCTCTCATAATGCAAGCAGGACTGTCGGCAAATTCACAAGTTTGGTCTCGATATTCTGAATCATGCTGGTGGCACAAGGACATATCATGTGGTACATCATCCTCCATATCAATAACTATGTTATGTAGCATACAGCAAACAAGAACAATTCTTGGTAACTTGTGTTTATTAGGCTTCCACATCACACCTTGAATTATCTTCAACATCTCCTTTAGCCTAGCCAATGCTCTCTTGGCCACCATTTGGGTTGCAACCAGCCATTTGTTAAACTCAACCTGAACATCTGACAGGCCTTCACCGTTATAAGGAGTAAGAAGCCATGGCAAAAGAGGAACCCTGTATCCCCAATTATATATTCCCTTAGAACTGTTCCTTCTTGGAGTATTTTCTTACCCCTATTCATCCTCTTCCCTTCTTCAGCAAGATTAAAAAAAGCAGAGTTTTTTAGCACAATGTCATCACTAAGACTTCCGGGCCATCCAGTAACTATGTCACGGAATCTCAAATCCGGATCCACGATGGCTTGCAAGATCATGATGCAGTTCTTCTCACGATCCAACCATACATTTTTCAAAGAGTCTATGGAGGGAAAAGTCATCATTATGTGTGTGATGTCAACTGCACCACAACAATTAGAAAGTCCCCACATATTCTCAAACTTAGACTTTATCTCTTTCATTTCCATTTCAGTTGAAGGCCAACTAAGATGGCGGAGCCCTCTCTCTTCCATTACTTCCACAAAATGCCACGTTATTTGGGAAACACTTGACATGTTAATCCCAAATGAGTCACCAATGGTTGACAGTGACTTACCAGAACTAAGCCTCCTAAGAGCAACAACTACTTGGTCATTCAAAGAAAAATGTTTACCCTTTAAATCAATGAAGTTTGAGGATCTAGCCAGCATATCTTCTTCCACAAGAGAACATATATAGTTGAATGTCTTTCTTCCGATCTTGAATATAAACTCAAAATCTTTAGATTGAGATAAAGTTCCTAAAATTAGAAAAATTGAAGCATGAGAATTACTGAAATCCAGCCAAAAGTCCTCCATAATAAATGTAATGGTTGAAAATTTTCTAACCTCCAACCACCTCTATATAGTGCTCTCACTTTTTGCTTCTATAAATAGAAGCCATTGAGAGGGAGTAAGGTATCATATCCTCACGAGTAAGACTGAGAAAAAATAGAGAGGGAGCCTCACAAGAAAGAGTGAGAGAAAATAGAAAAAAAGCCTTAGAGAGAGTTTTTAAGAGAGAAAAATAGTGAGCCAATTTGTGAGAGTGTTATCCATAAATTGATGATATAATATTCTTGTATTTTTGTATACTCATTATTGTTGTAGTGGAAGTTTAAGTGGCCTACGGGTACCGTGGTTTTTTCCCTTGATCACATTGAGGAGGTTTTTCCACGCTAAAAATTGTTTGGTGTTATTATACTTATTTTACGCTTCCGCTTAGTGCCTATTTTGAGTTCACATAGAAGGAAAATTATGTTGGCATTTCCTAACAGTGGTATCAAAGCTCTTGGATACTAGGTGTCAGATTTATAAGAAAATTCTTAGTATGCTCTGTGGTTGCAGCATTACCTGATCTTCCACATTAGAAAAGAATTATTCTTGTTGCTGAGAATAAAGTGTGGTAGTGTGAAAGTGCATGCCTAGGTAAGTTCTGGCTAGGAAAGACTTGGTATTTAAGCGTGTCTATTGACCCACCTCTCTTTCCTGGAAACTTCCTTGGTACACTGTTGACAAACTACAGTAATTTTCAGCATTCGGTACTAGTCACCTGTACGATATTATTCACGTGTACAATGTTATTATCAGAAGCTATTGACCTGCGTAACTCAAGATGGAGGGAGTTATCACTCATGATGGAGACATGTTTAAGCTAACTGCAGATAACTACTCCTACTGGAAGCCGAAGATGGAATATCATCTATACTGCAAAGATTTGCATTTGCCAATTACCCAGAAGGATATGCCGAAGGATATGCCGGAAGTGAAGACTGACAAAGATTGGAAGCTTTAGAATCGAAAAGCAGTAGCTATGATCCGAAAATATATTGATCGAAGCTTGTTCGAGCATGTATCAACTTATACAAATGTGTATGAGTTGTGGACGAAACTTGAATCCATGATTCAAAAGAAGACTCCTAGGAACAAAGCCCACCTTGTCAAACGATTGGTAAAGTTGGAGTATATGGACGGTCAAAATATGATCGAACATCTGAACACTTTCAAGGGCATTGTTAATCAATTAACAAAGGTAAGCACGAGTGTTAATGATGAGTTGCAAACTCTTCTACTCCTCAGTTCTCTGCCTGAGAGTTGGGACACTCTAGTTATCACTCTCAACAACTCTGCTCCAGACGGAAAGCTTAGCATGGATTCTGTAGGTCGTGGAAAATCACAAGGTAGATCCAAATCTCGAACCAGACTAAATTGTTATTACTATGGCAAACCAGGACACATAAAATCTGAGTGCAGATTCTTGAAAAGAGACCAACAGGCTGGAATAGTCCACCTTGACCAAATCGACCCAAAGAAGAAGAAAGAAGATGGGACTACTACTGCAGTGGCCTCGAATGATGAGAATATATTTCTTATCGGAGAAGAAAATTATATAAACATTGCATCTGATGATTGCATCTGGATAATTGACTCAGGAGCATCCTTCCACGTCACACCTCATGAAGAATTCTTCTCATCATGCCAAAAAGGAGATTTTGGTACGGTGAAGATGGGAAACCACGTCATGAGTAAAATCGCCAGTATTGGTTAAGTAACTTTGATGACTGAGAATGGAACCAAGCTTGTGCTGAAGGAGGTAAGACATATACCTGAGATGCGTCTGAACCTTATCTCAGCTGGAAAGCTAGATGAAGCCGGGATGATAAACCAATTTGGTAGCGGTAAATGGAAACTCAGTTGAGGAAGCATGATTGTTGCTCGCGATAGAAAAGAAGGCTCCCTATACATTATGCAGGGAAAGATTTGCAAGGGGAGAAAAATGTTGCTCAAAACGCAACCAAAGAACTGTGGCATAGACGGTTAGGCCACATTAGCGAGAAGGGTTTGGAGATCCTTGCAAAAGTTCATCTCCTAAAGATAAAAGGGCAGTCACTTGAATCCTGTGAAGACTGCCTAGCAGGAAAACAACACAGAGTATCTTTTAAAAGATCGGATGATTCAAGAAGAAGAAAGCAGATTCTGGATCTTGTTCATTCAGATGTTTTCTCAGCGTTTGAAAGGTCTGTTGGTGGTGCTCAATACTTTGTTACCTTCATTGGTGATCACTCTAGGAAGGTGTGGGTGTATCCATTGAAGATGAAAGATCAAGTTCTTCAAGCTTTCAAGGAGTTTCATGCTTCTATAGAACGAGCATCTGGAAGAAAATTGAAATGCTTGAGAAGTGATAATGGTGGAGAATACATAGGTCCGTTTGAGACATACTGCAAAACTCATGGGCTAAGACATGAGAAAGTACCTCCCAAGACACTTCAAATGAATGGAGTAGCTGAGAGGATGAACAAAACGATTGCAGAGTAAGTCAGAAGCATGCTTTCTCAAGTAAAACTTCCCAAATCATTTTTGGGCGAAGCAGTGAAAACTGCAGTTTTTCTGATAAATCTGTCTCCTTCATGACCTTTAAATGGAGAGGTTCCAGATGAAGTATGGACTAGAAAGAAAGCCTCTTATGGTCACCTGAGAGTCTTTGGGTGTAGGGTATTTGTCCACATTCATAAAGATGAAAGAGCAAAGCTAGATGCAAAAACGAAGGAATGCATATACCTTGGTTCACCAAGAGATGAACTTGGCTTCAAATTATGGAGCAAAAGAAGATTCTTCAAAGCAGAGATGTGATATTCTTTGAAGATCAAATGATCCAAGATATCAAGCAATTCGAGAAGCCAATGCAAAAAGTGATTTCTCATTCAAGTCTCATTGTGATAAACAATTCATGGGGAGAGATTCCTCCAAGGATCGATGAATCTGATCAGGAGGAGCAATCTGATCAGACAGAACAACCTGACCAAACAGAACAAAGTCAGAATCAGATGGAGGGACAACAGATGACGGAGACTGATGAGGTAGTACAAGAACCTCAAGTGAGAGGATCAACAAGAGCCATACAACCATCAAGAAGATACTATTCAGATGAATATGTCAATCTCACTGATGAAGGAGAACCTCAAAGCTTCATGGAAGCCATTGAGACTAATGATAAGGAGAAATGGTTGCAAGCCATAGAAGAAGAAATGCAGTCCCTGAAAGAGAATCAGACTATGACCTATTGAGATTACCAGATGGACGAAAGGCATTGAAAATCAAATGGGTGTTCAAGCTCAAGACTGGAGAGAACAACCCCAGGTACAAAGCAATAATTGTTGTAAAGGGGTGCAACCAGAAGAAAGGCATAGATTTCGAAGAAATCTTCTCACCGGTGGTGAAGATGACATCTGTTAGAGCAATTCTCGGTCTACCTGCAAAACTAGACTTGGAGATTGAACAGCTCAATGTAAAAACAACATTCCTACATGGAAACCTAGAGGAAGAGATCTATATGGAATAACCAGAAGGTTTTGCAGAACCAGGCAAGGAACACCTAGTGTGTCATTTGAATAAAAGCCTCTACGGTGTGAAGCAAGCTCCAAGGCAATGGTACAAGAAGTTTGATCTCTTCATGACCCAGCACAATTTCAAGAAGACCTCCGCAAACCATTGTGTGTTTGTGAAGAACTATGAGAATGGTGAATCCATCATACTTCTGTTGTATGTTGATGATATGCTAATTGTTGGGAAAGATAAGGTGAAAATAGCTTCTCTCAAGAAGGCATTGAGCAAGTTTTTTGCCATGAAAGATCTAGGTGCAGTGAAGAAGATTCTTGGGATAAAGATCACTAGAGATCGTTCTAGAAGAATGTTGTGGATGCCACAAGAAGACTATATCAAGAAAGTTCTTGAAAGGTTCAACATGCATGATGCCAAACCTGTACGTGTTCCATTACCTGGTCATCTCAAATTGAATAAGACGCAATGTCCAGAGAATGAAGAAGAAAAGAAAGAAATGAGAAGGGTGCTTTATTCTTCTGTAGTGGGTAGTCTTATGTATGCAATGGTCTGTACAAGACCAGACATTGCTTATGATGTCGGAGTTGTGAGTAGATTCCTATCAAATCCAGGAAAGGAACACTGGAATCCAGTGAAATGGATACTACGGTATCTGAGGGGAACTGCCAAAAGCTGCTTGTGTTTTGGCAATGGAAATTTAAAGCTTCTTGGGTGTTCAGATGCAGATATGGCAGGAGATGTGGATTCAAGAAAGTCTACATTAGGATATCTGATTACTTTTGCAGGGGGGGCTATCTCTTGGCCTTCAAAACTAAAAAAGTGCATTGCTTTAAGCACCACAGAAGCAGAATTCATCGCAATCACTGAAGGTTGCAAGAAGATCTTGTGGATGAAGAAGTTCCTATAAGAGTTAGGCCAAAATCAGGAAAGTTGTGTTCTCTATTACGACAGTCAGAGCACAATCCATCTCAGTAAGAACTCAACTTTTCATTCAAAGTCAAAACACATCGACGTAAGGTATTACTGGATCCGTGATGTGTTGGAAATTAAGTAAACTGCTGCAGATTGAGAAAATACACACCAAAGAAAACGGTGCAGATATGATGACAAAATCTCTACCAAAAGAGAAGCTAGAAGTCTGTAAAGAAGTTGCAGGCTTAGCATCAACTCCAAACTAATTCAAAGATGTTTTCCCTTTGTTGGTTGGATGGGGAGAATTGTTGAAATCCCGCCAAAAGTCCTCCATAATAAATGTAATGGTTGAAAAATTTTCCAACCTCCAACCACCTCTATACGGTGCTCTCACTTTTTACTTCTATAAATAGAAGCCATTGAGAGGGAGTAAGGTATCAGATCCTCACGAGAAAGAAAGAGAGAAAATAATGAGGGAACCTCATAAGAGAGAGTGAGAGAAAATAGAGAGAAAGCCTTAGAGAGTTTTCTAAAAGAGAAAAATAGTGAGTCAATTCATGAGAGTGTTATTCACAAATTGAGGATACAATATTCTTGTATTTTTGTATACCCATTATTGTTATAGTGGAAGTTTAAGTGGCCTACGGGTCCCGTACACTACAACATTATTAACATTTAGTAACATTTTAAAAATGTTACTAAATTATCAAGAAACGTTGCTATTTGTATTAGTAACATTTTCACAAGTGTTATATCTGAGCCTTGTTACTAAAAGATTTTAGCAACATTTTAACACATCATTAACAACATTTAAAAAATGTTAGTAATTTACCCTTTTATAACATTTTACAAATTTTGCTAATTTACCATTTTTTTGTAACATTTCAAAAGTGTTACTAATTACTTTTTTTAACATTTTAAAAATGTTACTAATTACTTTTTTGTAACATTTTATAAAAATGTTACTAATTACCTACCTTTTGTGACATTTTAAAAATGTTACTAGTTACCTTTTTGTAACATTTTAAATATGCTATTTATTTTAAATCTTTACTTTAAAGATGTCATTAATTAATTTTGTGACAGCCAAAGCAAACACAAGAAATAACCTAAAAATAGATCATATATAACCAAATCAAATGAAAGTTATTCATCTCCATTCACATTTAAAGTAAATCAAGTTTTACAATAATGTCAATATTACAAAGAAACTAACATTACATTTAAAAGGGTTATAAGATGGGCTTGGTGGTTGGGGTGGGAGAGTTAAGGAGGTCGAGAGTTCAAACCCCATCCACTAACAAAACATTAACATTAACATTTGCCCATAAAAAAAATTACAAAGAAACAAAAATTGTCTCCCCTGGAACAAGCTTCTGAAACTGCTCTGCTAGCTTCTTTAGGATTTCCAAGTTATCTGGTCCTACATTTTATTGATCAAAATGTCTAATCAGGGAGGAACAATAAAAACCAAATACAAAACTAAGGAAAAAATTTAATCACATGCCTTACTGGTGGATAATGCTAGGGAGTATATCCTATAACTCTGTAAAAGACAAAAAAAATAATTCTAAGTCAATTCTCAATACCAATACAATCATATAGGAAACTCTAAATTGCAAGAGAGAGAGGAAATAATGGAAATGCAATATCCAAGAAACAATCAATAATTTTACACGATTAACAGTATCCAAATAAATAAAATAGGACTCTGTAATGAGTAATCCAACTCCATCAGTAAAGAATGATGCAGGGGTCAAAATTGACTGCCCAAAAAGGAAGGAAATAACTTCAATTATTCCAGTTCAATTGGAACTCTGCCAACTTGCCTAACTTCCTGTTAAACTACATGATACTAGAAAGCCACAAATTGTCACCACTCTAGAAAGAAACATATGTTTTCCTACTAGAAACACTTAAATCAAATTCACGAGATTAAGCCACCTACAGTTAGCTCCAGTGGTTGTCACCAAGGCTGTGAATAGAAAATCTTAAGATTAAGCCTTAAAAACACTCAAATACCAGCAAAAGAAAAAATCACAGTAACGATGATCTGTGATGCTACTCAATTATAAAATGGTCCAGTGAATTACATTTTCTCCTGGGCTGATTTTGAAATATCAGTAAATACTCAAAAAAGTAAACAAAAAGTATACTTTACCAACATTCAAATTAACAAAGTCATGCCAAAACCTATCAGGAACTTTGACAATCATTCAAACAAAATTCAATTTCAAGATGAAAATGGATCCGCTCATAACTTGAAGAATCAAAGTAGTATTCTTTAAAATGTTCCAAAAAAAAAGGCAGTATTGTTTAAAAAATAAAGAACAAAAAGTAACAGATACCATTATAAAAACATGATCAATACTTGTTTTTTTCACTAGGAGTTTTAGGTCGCATACCTTATACAGAACTCCTTGGTTAGTTTTGTATGGAGGACGGTCCATTTCTTCTTGCATGCCTCAATGTCCTCACCTATCACCGGAACATCAATTCTCCTCTTCTGAACATCATGTTGATAGCATCTCCATTTTGAATCAAGCCAATTGGACCACCTTCCTGTAAATCAATGAGGCCAGTTAATATTATTTGTCTGCTAAAAGAGTAAATACATGAACATACAAAGCTAAGGCATAAATGCAATTATCTTGGAGACATGTTTTAAGTTCTTACCTTATCTTCCCAAGGTAGTTTCCTTTCTAGAAGTAGCACAAGACACTGTTATAATCTCTTTAAAAAATAGTACCTACCAAACCTAAATGTTTATGCCAATTTTCTTCGTCGATCGAAAAAATAGAAATTGCCTGATGCCTAGTAGAGGCTATATGAAATTAAATAATAAAAAAACCATCATCCTGAAAAGCTGAACTAACAAATTGACATTTTCTTAATCTAAAAGTTGTTTGATTCACATTAAACAAATAATGGGGAATGAAGAGAGAAAACTTATCCTTTAGACCCAATTACTAAAAGAAATTTTAAAAAAATGCAGTTAAAGTAGCCCAGTGTTTTAATATCAGCTCTTATTACTAAGATAAACACTCAAGTGCTGTATCCATCAAAATTTCCAAGGAAGAAAAGCTATGTCATATAAAAGGAAATTTGTTCAGAATGCCAACAAATCATTCCTTGTAAGTTGTGAAATTAATACTTCTAGAACTTGTGTAAGTTTTATATGCTAACTAAAAGAGAAATGAGATATAGAGTGGAAAGAAACAAAGTACCCAATCAACCATTACACCTTTATGATTTGCTGCTCATCCAAAATCTAGATCCTTATAACTCATGATTAGCTCAAGAAGCAAGATTCCACCCAAAGACATTAGTCTTTTCTAATGACTATTGACTAGCTTGTGGATGGGTATTCTAGAGCAATGTGACCAACAGTGCCTCACACAACAGTGGTCACATGGGAATATTTGTGATCCAGAAGCTTAACTAAACCAAAATCACCAACAACTACTTCCAAGTCTTCATCTTCACAAACAGAGTTTCACAAAAACGTGATGGGTTACCTTAAACAAACACTGCATCACAAAAATATCAAACTAACAATTGTTTACACTTTCGGATTTAAAATTAAATTTAGAAAATTAAAGAGCAATTTCAACCCAGTTCATGAGCACCATCAGATACTCTTAACTCATCCTACAATTAATGCCACACTAATTAGACAAATTATCCTATAGAATTACATATGTCAAAGATAACTAATGCATACTTTTTAAACATTGATGTCTCTACTTTACTTTAGATTCATGCTTTATGTTAATCTCATGTTCGATGTTCGATTTTATATATAGTACCTATTCATGTTTAGAATTTGTAAGGGTATGTTTGGGAGGATAGGGTGGGATGGTTAGTAATGGAGTGGGGTGGTTAAGATACCTTGACCCATTGTTTGGGAGTTTTTTAATCAATGGAGGGGGATGGTTGGGGATGGTAACCCAAACCACTCCAAACCATCCAAAGCAACAATTTTTCTTACCCTCCAATTTGAGGGGTTTGTGAGAGAACACTTCCCTCTTTTTACTTTTAAATGCAAAACTAAAATTTTAATCCTTTTAAACAAAATAAAACCTTTTGCATTCCCTCACTCTCTAATAGTCACGTTTCATTCTCTTCTCTTCAACGACAGTCTCCTCTTCTCTTCAAAGACAGTTCACTTCACTACAAGATACGTTTCCATCAACCACTATAATGGGCTGCTGTTATTTATCTTGAGGCAAATAAAAAAAATTAACTATTATGCAACTTTGTTAGTTAATAGGGTGAGATTGGTTGAATTATTTATTCATCTATTACTAGACTGTCTAGTGGCTTCTAAGATTTTTTTATTTTTTTTATAAATAAAAACATGTTACAGGACTTTCATTGTTTAAGAGATGACTTTGAGTGAAGCAAACTTGCATGGCAGCAATCGTGCATTTCTGCGTTATCTGTTCTGGGCTTTTTAATTGGTTCATATTGTTGTGGGTAATGGGAATTAAAAAAGGGTAATATTGGAACTAAATTTTTTAATTCATTCAACTTCATTACTAACCATTGTAACATCCAAACAATGGAGTGGGATTTCTCTCCATTCGATTACTAAAACTTCCAACCAATAGAGTGGTTTACTTTTACCACTCCGCTCCATTCCATCCTAAACCACTACATTACTAACCACTCGACTCCATCACTTTAAGGGTATATTTGGATTGATGGAAGGAGATGGAACAGAGTGGAATGGAACATAATGGAAGGGAACGGGATGGGGAAAAAAGTCTCATCCCATCGTTTGGATATTTTATGATGGAATAGAACAAAACTTCCACTCCATTGTTTGGAAAATGGACGGAATGGGATGGATTATAACTTTTTTATTCCTATATTATCCTTACTTTAAAATTATGAACAAGTTAAATGGATGTATTTATTGGTAGGTAAAGATTAATTTATAAAATTGATTTTTAATTTATGAAAAGTATAACAAAATATCAATCCAAAAGGCAAAAGCACATTGGTCACAGGTTTGCATATTATATTAGTATTAATTTATACATAGAAATAAAATGCCTGCAATTAAATAATACTAAAAAATTGAGTAAATAAAATCATGCCCAGAAATTATAAAATCGAAATGAATATTTTATTTCCATTTCATTGTTTTGTTCCTTCGTTGGCCTCATCATCAACACAACTAACGATGGCAGAAGTTGTAGACTGACGATGGTAGAAGTAGGAGACGAAGAACATGGAGAAAGTTAGTGGTTAAAATGGAAGAAGGAGTGGGAAAGACATATAGGATAAGGACAAAATAGTAAATTAATAATTTTATAAATCATTCAATTTTTCATTCCATCACATTCCTCCCAATTTGGGAGGGAACAAAAATGAGGGTAAGTGATGGAATGGGATGGAATGAGTTCCATTGGGTTCCATTCCATTCCATCATCTTTTATGCAATCGAAACAATGGAACACCATACCCTTCCATTCCATTCCATTCCATTCCATCCACTTCCATCAATCCAAAAAAAGCTTTCTGGCTCTCTGAATCCAGCTTTCTAAATCAGAAAGATCTTCTTCAAACAACCCCAACATTCACGAAACTATCGAATCTTGAAGAATGATTAATTAAATGGTTCGAATCTTTAGTTTCCTTTTTCTTCTTTTATGTTTTTCTTAAATTTTTATTTTATTGCATGATGTTGATTATGATTAGGTTTTAGGTTTAATTCGCAATTTTGCATGCTTCTTTTTCCACGATTATTCTCTATTTTTCGGTTCATGTCACGATTTTCGCGATCATAATTTAAGGAATCGCTTGAACAAATGATGGATTTCGAGTGATTCCTTTAATTCGTTGACGAAATCTCTGATTAGTTTTTTTTGGATTGAATAATGAATATCATTCATATGCACTATTCTCTATTATGGCTTTAAACCCTTCATTGGAATCTAGGAAGAATGGATATATCATGGTCACGAGAATATTAGGCTATGTTTGGGAGTTGATTGAAGTTGTGATAGTGGGTTCAGAGAAAATGAATTTGAAAGGTGAGTAAAAAAAAGGGGTAAAACGAAGCAGAAGAGAAGTTGACCTGCTTTAGTAACATTTTATTTGATAAATGTTATAAAAATATTTGATTATTGTTATTTATTAACATTTTAATAAATTTTAATGGATAATTGTTACTAAATCCCCTAAATGTAACACGCTAAAAATTGACTGGTGTTATTACATTTATTTTTCGCTTCCGCTTAGTGCTTATTTTGAGTTCACAGAGGAGGGAAATTATGCGGGTGTGACATCCTTCTACCCTGCATATTAATATAAAACATTTACTTAAAAGAGGTAATTATAAAACATGCATTTATTTAAAAAAAATAAAAACTTGGATAAAAAGGTTTCACATCTCAACAAAAACAACACGGAAATGACATAGTTTTAAAATGGTAAAACATAAACAAGACAGATAAAGAAAAACCCAACCCCTATCTCACATACAAAGCTGGTATAACCAAAATTCGGATACATCATGGAAACAAACTAAACAACTAACAAAACTAACAACTATAACTCAGCATTCTAACTAGAGTCGCGGCTCCTCAGAGTCACTCCTCTGCTAGCTGCTCACCGTCCTCTACATAATGAAATACATGCAACAGCAGAAACATGAAAACAGGGAGTAAGAAATCATGTAAAAACAATGGCATGTGAATAGGGAATAAGATGAAAATACATCATAGCATGGCATATCAATATAACAACATACAATATTTATACATCATCATATAGTACCATAATAACATGTTAATCATCCAAGATATGCTATGCAGTACAATGCAACCCTATCCCACTACTCCATCAATTCATGTGGATCCAACTAACTTAGGAAGTCAACTTCGGAGTTACACATCCGTATTGGCAAAAAAGCACCAACACTGGCAGTTCCCCAAACCATGGAGGAACCCCTTGGATAGCCGACGTATCATAACTGGATACACCACCTCGAGGGCACACGGTTCACCAAACCATAGGTGAACCACCCGAGACATGGGCCAGATCATCATAACGAGGACGACCTCCCCTATGTTGAACATCCCCTTGTAATAGCCTGATTTTAATTATGTTGTTCAACCGGTTAAAATATAATTCATTATATTTTAATCTGAGAGTTAAAAAGTGTTTTTGAATTAAAAAAGTCATATTCATAGTCTACTTTATGGTAGAGGGTTACGGTAAAATTTTCGGTCGAAAATTCAGACGAAAGCCAGTCTGCGTTTTCACTGCCGGTACAAGTTTACTGTGCATAAAGCCTAATTTTGACCCGTGAACAAGATAGTTAGTGTTTTTATTATGTTTCCTTCAACTTTGGTTATTTTGAAAATTTTCGTTCACAAATAAAATATAATATTTTATTCGGGTGAAAACGTCAGAAGAATTACGATCGGAAATGCAACCGGGTACGAAATGGAGCAGAATAGGAGACATAAAAGGCATGAGGTGAGATGAGAGAGTGAGGTGACTCACTAGAGGTATGGCCTAAGCTACCTCCTAAAAAGTGGTCATGATGGACTTTTTGAAATATATGATATTATATTCTAAAAACCTATTTTTCTCTTTCCTCTTCAACCAAACAAGTCTTAAAGACAAAACTTGCTCTCCAGGCTCATCCTCTCTCCAAAATT
This sequence comes from Sophora flavescens, assembly GCA_030762895.1. Taxonomy (NCBI): domain Eukaryota; kingdom Viridiplantae; phylum Streptophyta; class Magnoliopsida; order Fabales; family Fabaceae; genus Sophora; species Sophora flavescens. The sequence goes on along the minus strand of CM061067.1, from coordinate 51,227,320 downwards.
TCGTGCTCCCCTCTCCCTCCTCTATATAATCATCACTCATCTTCATTCTCTCATTTTCTTCCTCCATCTTCATACTTCTTCAACTTCTTCCATTTCTTCTTTTTTCAAACACTTAAAGCTTCCATTTTTATTAGTCTTTTCCACTTGAGTTCTTCATTAAAGTTCTTCCTTATACCAAGGTTAATGCTCTCATATGAATCTTTTTGCAAGTTTCATCTTTTATTTATTAGTTTGCTTTATGTGTTCTTTATATGCTTTAAACTTCTAAAATCTCTCTAAAATGGTAGAAAACTCCTTTTGAGTTGAAACCACTTTATATAGTCTTGTATTAACTTATATTTTCACATACTAAGAGGTTGTGTAAAACAAAAATCTCTACCTATCTCTTCCAATGAAGGCCGAATGCTTGCATTTGTGACCTATGAAGTTTTTGTTTCAACTTTTGGAATATGATCATGTGTTTGAGTTTCTAACTATCCATTGATCTTAAATCTATAAATCTTTGAAGTTTTGATAGCTTGTTCCTATGATGACTGAAAATATAATGTTTCAACTTTCCAAGTATGATCATGGATTTAGAACTCTTAATACCTTGTGATTTCTAAACCTAAGAGTTATTGTTAAACAAAGAATATTTTCCTCATCATCCTATGATGGCTGAAACTTGGTGTTTAGGTGCTAGGATGTTTGAGTTTTTATTTTTCCAAAATGATCATGGACTTAAGCTCCATAAGATATTTGGATGCTAAGTCTAAGAGATTGGAAAATTTAAGGATTTCTAACTTGTTTATTCTATGTTATTAAAGCTAGGATGTATTACTTTCATTTTTCCAAGATGATCATGGAATTGATCTCCATAAGATATTTGGATGCTAAGTCTAAGAGATTGGAATGTTTAAGTTTCCATTTTTTTCCAAAATGATCATGGACTTGAGCTCCATAAGATATTTGGATGCTAAGTCTAAGAGATTGGAATGTTTATGTTTCCATTGTTTTCCAAAATGATCATGGACTTGAGCTCCATAAGATATTTGGATGCTAAGTCTAAGAGATTGGAATGTTTAAGTTTCCATTGTTTTCCAAAATGATCATGGACTTGAGCTCCATAAGATATTTGGATACTAAGTCTAAGAGATTGGAAAGTTTAAGGATTTCTAACTTGTTTATTCTATGTTATTAAAGCTAGGATGTATTATTTTCATTTTTCCAAGATGATCATGGACTTGAGCTCCATAAGATATTTGGATGCTAAGTCTAAGAGATTGGAATGTTTAAGTTTCCATTGTTTTCTAAAATGATCATGGACTTGAGCTCCATAAGATATTTGGATGCTAAGTCTAAGAGATTGGAAAGTTTAAAGATTTCTAACCTATAAATCCTATGAAGGCCGAACCTAGAAGGTTATGGACCTAGGAAACTTTGTTCTTATTTTTCCAAAATGATCATGGTTTTGAGCTCCTTAATACATATGGATGCTAAACCTAAGAGATTGGAAAGTTTAGTGAATGCTAGCCTATTTTACTAGCCTTGGCCGAACATCCTAAATTTATAACTTAGTGGGATTTTAATTCAACTTTGTTAAGTGATCATTGTTTATGAACTCCTAACACTTAAGGATCATAAATCCATGAGTTGTATAATTTTTGGGAATCTCTAACCCTAAGAACTAGTCTTGGCCGAACCTATACCTTGTGGTTTAGTGTTCTTGTTTGATTTTAACTTGTGATTTTGTGTTCATAACCTTATACTTCCATCGTGGAGGAAACGAGGACATTCATGGTATACCTCTTCGAGCATCTAATCTCCTTACCTTCACAGAAGGTGGAGTTAGTACTTTGTGGTGTGACAACAAGGAGATTCGAGTTCGGGAGTCCGGTGATAACCCAGGTGGGGGAAAGAACCAACCTATCGTCGGAATAGATAAGTAGTAGATTATATAATAATTGTGTAGGGTGACCTAAACCCTACTAGTAGTCGAGTAATCGACAAGACCAAAATCACATTGGAAACCTTTTCTGAAAAACCAATGGCGATTCGGGGATTGTAGGTTTATCGATATTAGTTTGATTTTATATTCTTGATGGTTGATTTGAGCTTATTACCTTTATTGAATTGATTTTTGTGCTATGTTGGTGATATTGGAATATTTTGATTGATATTGTGTTATGCATGATCTGCCTGGTTTTTATTATTATGCGTAGTAGATTTTAAGCAAAGATATATATGTTGTCTATGAGATGATTGTTTTGGGTGTGAGGATAATGATGATTTAGAAGTGCCTAACTTAGATGATGTATGTTAAAGAGGTGTTATGGCATAGAATATGTGTCAAGTTCTAATGGAAGGTTAAGGCACTAGGATATTGTTAAATCGGGTTAGTGGGATTCAAGTATAGGTGTTGTTGTCCATGACCGTGTATTGGTAATATAATACACAAGGACAAAACTGTATTGGTAATATAATACACCAAGACAAAAGTGTATTGGTAATATAATACACAGTGTATTGGTAATATAATATACGTAAAACACTTCTGTGTATTGGTAATATAATACACGTAAAACATTGTTGTGTATTGGTAATATAATACACCGTGTATTGGTAATATAATACACGTAAAACACTTCTGTGTATTGGTAATATAATACACCGTGTATTGGTAATATAATACACGTAAAATCAAGAGTTCTCGCGAGACCACTTCCACCTTGACGGGAATGGGGGTGGAACACCTTCACGGGAATGGAGGTGTGCACTAGGTGGAACATCCTAACTGGAATGAGGGTGTGCCCCGATGCAAATGAGGGATGGTCACAGGAGTAGTAGTGGCCACGATAACGTAAAGACATTGTGACAGGATTAGAGAGGTTATGTTAAAATAATGTGTTAGATTGCCTGAGAGTAAGGGTAGAGGATGATATATATTAACCCGAGGATGATTCGTTAGTTATGTGTGTTGATTGTCTGTGACAATTACTGTATAATTTACTATGACTCTTTTCCACTTTTTGATGATAGAATTGTTTCTTATCCCCTGTATATTTCTGTATGTTGTATTTTATCTCCTTGTGGAATCGTACGAGAAGACCTTGTGGATGAGCGTAACCGGGAGGAGTAGGATGGAACTCCCTACGAACCGGAGGTTGGAGGACGAGCTGTGACCCATGGTGATTAGGGTCTAGTTAGTTATGGCATGTGCGTCTTGTAAGGCGTATTCTTTTAATATGTTTTCCACTGTTTAACACTTTGTCTAAGTATATGCCTGTGAGGGATCCTACTGATAGGATATACTCAACAGTGTTTTGTAATACGTATAATATACTTATATTGTGATATGTCATTCTATATGAAGTTGTATACTTTATAAGTTAAGTTTTTAATTTTTATGTATTTTCACGTTTAGCGTGCGATTAAGTAATTAAATATTGAGGTTTTAATCTAATGACACAAAGGGGCACAACGGGGTGTCTCACCCCTTAACATCAACTCCAATGCTCTATGCAAATGGCACAACAACACACAAGGCAACCACCTCCTTTGCTTGGGCCTAAAAGCACCCAAGACTTATCACCAACATCAACATTAACACCTTAGACCCACACCGCGGGGTCAAGGCCCCCTAGGCCAAAAATCACCAAGGTCCAACATAACAACATCTCGACCAAAAAGCATTGATAGCACTTTGGCCAAAAAGCACCAAAGCGTGACAACGTGCGATAACCCATTGGGTACCGGCTTAACCAGCTTATCAATCTTTGTTATCTTAATTAATCTTTAATTAAGTTATATAACTTGTTATCATTTGATTAGTGTATTATTACATCATCTGGGGATAATTGGGGTAAACACCTATTTAATTCATTAACCTTAAGTCCTGACTAGTAGGGGGAAGCACGGGCGTACTAAACCCCCAGCACGGTCGTGCTGCCACTTAAGTGGAGCACGATCGTGCTCAGTGTCCTGTACAGCCGTGCTCAATGCGCGGTCTGTTTTCCAGAATTTAACTGGGAGCACGGTCGTGCTCCCTATTCAGCACGGTCATGCTCCTGGGCAGGGCCATACTATTATGGGCAGAATTTAACGTGTTTTTGGAGTTTGTGCTCCCTAATTCTCTCAAATCAGATCCTAGGGACTTAACTAAAACATTCGGTATGAAACTTCACCCCTCACTAACACAGTTCATGTCTTATGAAGCTTGGGGAATTAATCCCTTAATTCCTATGTTAACTAAGAGTCCTAATTAAGTCAATTAGAGTCTTATTAACATATTCAACATAACGGTAACATCATCATCAACAACATATCCAGTCAATGTGATCAACATAATTCATGTCATAACAACAACATTCATAATCATGGGTAAACATACCAATTCAACCAAAACTCATGGCATAAGACAATTCAATAAGCATACCACATCATGAACAACTCAACAATTATAACAAATAGGCATACCAATTAATCCAATTAAACATATAAACAATTCAGTCATACAACCAGGCAGATCATGGCATTAATACATTAAAACAACAATAAACGGGGCTATGGGAACCCCTCATCTTACTCTAATCCCTAGCCTAGTGTATACACTATTCTTCTCCCATACCTGGTATGAGATTCACGTTTCAAAAGAAGAAAGAAGATCCACTAGAGTCCCATCTCACTAGCGCTTGTCTACGACCTCAAGGACGCCAAAGAGACACTTTGGTTCAACTCTAAGATCAAGAAATCAAAATGAAGAGATCAAGAACTTGAAAGGAAGAACACAAGGGACAAGGTGCATGAATTTTACCTTTTCTAAAGTCCCAAATAGCAAGCACAACGAACCCCTATTCGTAGCGATGTTCTCCTATCAAGAAGTAGTGAAGAACAGTGCAAGAACGGGTTCCCTAGAGAGATTTTTAGTGAGAAAAACCATAAGGATTCAAATAGGAAGGAGGGAGGCAGTTTTCTGAGTGTTTTGGTCGTGTAAACTAGGTTTAGGTCTAGTCTAATGGTATATATATGAGTTTGGGTCATAACGGGTTCCTATTTCAACCCAAACTGTATACATTTCGGTATTTTGACCATAACTCAAGCTACAAGTTTCCAATTGAGGCGTTCTTGGTGTATTTAGAAAGCTCAGAGATATATCTACAAATTAATTTATAATGATCGAATCCTAAATCAGACTCTAAGATGGTCAAAAGTTCGATGGATGTTTAGCGACAGATTTGGTAGTTATTCCTAGATAGGATCCTTAGGAGAATATGATAAGATCTTAAGATATAAACAAAAAGAGGATGATCCTATATTGATAAGGACTCAAATCAGATTGGTTGGGGGGATAAAATCTAAGAATAACACTCTCTATTTAAATATTAAATCACACGATATCTTATCATATCATTTTTAATCACTTATTATTAATAAAATCACATATCATATATTAACATATAAAATCAAACATTAAGAGACACAATCTCATATTAATACAAATAATCATATATTAATATACATATTATGATATGCAATAATATATACACATATATATAAATATCAAACATTAATATACCCGAACTAACACATATAAACATAATGGTGGATCTTGAGGTGTTACAGCTGACATTTCCCAACAAGAATATCATTTTCTCAATTGGTTTTGCCAATTAAAACATATATTGAATATCACTACATCGTGTAGCATCTATTTAAGCACAACAAAGGAAGGTAGTCCACAAGCTAGAAGAAGCAATAACAGATTTGATATTCTTTACAATCTGAGACAAGCATAATCAAATCAGAAGCTAATGTGCAAATTCTTTGTGCCTAGGTGATTTTTCTAAAAGACGGTTTAAATCAAAGATATGTAAGTAAAAAAATCTTCTATTGTGCTATGCAAGCTACTCAAAGCCACAAAAGCAGAAACACCAAAGAATCTGATAAGAGTACATTTTTTTATCTTACTGATTAGATCATTCCAATATTTAATTATTCTCATTTATCTTTCCAGGTATGATTTTGATTTTCTTCATGGGCTTTAATAGAATATCAAAATCACATTCTCACGTTTAACAAAGCTACCAAGTGCGACACCCCTTCTAGGGTCATCACATGGTTACCCGTTTTCGGAAATAAAAATTAATTTGCTGGTTGCTTTCGGAAAATAATGTTTTCTCCACGTTCATCTTTTCGAAATATGGTGATAAATTTTTTTCCTTTTTCCTCTAACCTCATAACCACAACAACATAATCAAATCACACTTAAATACACAATGTATATAAGTCATACAACTATACTGCCTCATATGTTTTCACACCTAAATCATAATCAGTTCTATCCTTAAAACATAATATAACATAATAGGACCTAAGCTGGTCGTAACTAACAGACGCTACAACCAATAGAAGCAGCAACAACATGCCCCGAACTAGACAGCCTTCATCTGCTTGTAGGGATCATACCCCTTGTACGAATCTGATATGTTTGTAAGGGTGAGACGCCAATATATGGATTTAATGCAATAACTAAAAGTGAAACACAAAGAAGGCACATACACATATACATGTTTATAGCAACATAAGCATTCATATTATAGCATCTCGTTTATCAATGGGTTTCACACCCCAAACGTCAATGTTGGAAAACTATGCATGAACACTTCAAAACATCATCTAAACATTCACACCTAATCTCATGAGATCACAACACCGCGTAAATGAGCTAATCAAGCTCGATAGCCAGGTATATTAGGCACTTCGTGGCATGGAATACTTTATTCATCAAAGCACCATACATAACTTCGTAGCCAAAATACCCTTTCATTAAGGTATCCGACATAACTTACCCTATCATTAAGGTATCCGACATAACTTCATAGTCAAAATACCCTATCATTAAGGTATCCGACATAGGACATAGCATGAATACCCTATCATTTAGGCATCATACATAACTTCGTAGCCAAAATACCATATCATTAAGGTATCCGACATAACTTCGTAGTCATAATACCCTATCATTAAGGTATCCGACATAGGACATGGCATGAATACCCTATCATTTAGGCATCATACATAACTTCGTAGCCAAAATACCCTATCATTAAGGTATCCGACATAACTTCGTAGCCAAAATACCTTATCATTAAGGTATCCGACATAACTTCATAGCCAAAATACCCTATCATTAAGGTATCTGACATAGGACGACGTGGGCACGTCTGCCAATGCATGAATTTAAAATATTTTGTTCTCATCGTTTTCTTCGTGTGTAATCTTTCCTTTGCCAAAGCTAAAAATAGCTTACAACTCACATAGTTTTAATATCTTTAAAACTTTCATTACAACACAGGACCTCACAGTCTGAGTGCTCAATCACTACACCTCTCGACCGATGCACCAGTCTTAGGTTCGTGGTAGTAGAAAACATCAAAATCTTTTACCGTCGCTTATTACGTCGTGAAGTAGACACACCGTCTACCTACTAGACACCAAGTCTATAACGTCATAAGAACACTAGTACCCCGACGTCTCGGTTACTAAGTTTCATATCGTCTTTTTACATCGTTTTTCATCTATGAAAACAAATCCAAAATAAGATCTCTGCAACTTATCCAAGTTACCGGAAATACGTCATTAAGTAAAACTCATTTACAGAAAATCATTTCTATTTGAAATTCGTTTGCAAAACGTCAAATCACCAAGAACTCTTTTATTGAAACTTCAACTCTAAAAATCAAATCAATTCAGATTAAATCTCTTCTCAAAATAAGTATTGTTGTTTTTAAACTTTCACAGTAAATAATTTCGAAACTTGCCGTCATTTATCATTTTCCAAGAAAATGTTTTTAAAGTCAAACTTTGACTTTTTTTTCTTTTTTATATTTTTTTATTTTTTATTTTTTATTTTTTATTATTTTTATAAAGTATTTTCGAATATTAGTTTCACAAAATAACTTTTTATAATATTTCAGAATTTCTTGCGTAAAAATTAGCAGTACTAAAAAAATTTCACGGTTATGCTCTCACCGTGACTCATAAATTACTTTTACACTAATAAATCATTAAAATAATAATATTTCTCAAAACTCATTATTTTTCCAAAATAATATTTTCCACCACTATTATATTCCAACATTTCCCATAAAACGTTGAATAAAGTTTTCACAGCTTATTAACGTTTTTATCTGATTAATCGGTTGTGCACTGACCACTGTCAGGCCTCTCAAACAACATTCAACAACATCATCAGAATTATATCACCAGGTCGATCATGCATCATAACAATATAATATACTGCAGATAATTAAATAAATTAAAAGCAGATAAATCATCGATACACAGATAAACAACACAACGTAAACAACATAAACAAATAACCACAACCACATATAAATCATATAAACCACACTAAAAGCAATTAGTAAAACAATTAACCTTCAACAACACATCCACACAATAAATCAAAACAAGCAAAACAAACACCTAATCCTCTCTAATAGGTCACGGCCTCCTTAGGGTTTTAGGTGACTAAAATTCCTAATCATGATTAAATCATGGATTAATGGTCCTTATCAACCAAGATCATGGATTAGTGACTAAACAACTAAATTTTAAACTCAAAACTTCCTCACTCTCATATACCTAGATTCGGCCTTGACATGATCATAGGGCTAGGGTTTTTAGTTTGATAAACCAACTTGGATTTATTAAGAATACATACTAATGGCTTGATTACCAAGATCATTTGTGAAAACTTTGAACAAAACTCATCAAATCTCATCCACCTAGGGTTCGGCCAACATAGAGATTTTGAGTAAGAAATTTCATTTTAATAAACTAACATGGATTAGAGTGTGTAGGCATACATGTCATATGAAATACATGATCATACATGACAACACATGAACAAAACCCTATCAAACCTATTCTCCTAGGTTCGGCCCAGTCCAGAAATTTAGGAAGGAAATTTCTCATGATCATATGCTTCTAGATGATGAAAATAGAGATGATTATAAGATCATAGTAATTGGTTTCATCTAAAAAGGATTTTTCTAGAATTAGTTATGAATTTTCAAAGTTCTAGATCTAGAAACTTAAAAGTGATGAATAAATATGGAACAAACTTTGAATCAAGAAACTTATTTAAGAACATAGACATGATTAAGGAAGAAGAATAGGATTCACCTCTTGAAGATCAAAGACAAGTGAGAATCCAAGAACTTGCTTCACAAATTGATGCTAAAAGACTTATAAACTTAAGAGTTTTTAGAACAAAAGGCAGTAGGAACCAAATGAAATGTGAGGGAGGGTATTTATAGAGGTTGTTGCGCCACTTTAGAAGGATCTAGTAGGAATGAGTTGGCTTGTTCAAAGGATTAAAGTGCAAATAATTTCTAGGGACCATTTTGCAAAGATTCCAAAAGTATAAGGACTATTTCGCAAATTGCCAATAAATTGAAATGATGACCATGTGCCACATTAAATGTGGTCTCATCTTGACTTATCTTGGCTGATTTTTCATGAGATATTTTGAGAAGAACCTAGAATGTTGGAGAAAACTTGAGAACTTAGTAGAATGGTGTGGAACTTTGGAGAAAAATGTAGAAAAATGTCAAAAATTATAGAATAATCTTGGCTCATCCAAGATGCGGGAAGCCCCTTCTCCTCCTTGGGCTTGCGCATGGACATTAAAATTTTGGGCTTGGATCTAATTATGTGGGGCCCACTAAAATGCTTAAGGATTAACATGACATAGGAAACTTATATGGTTTCAAATGGGCTTCATGGAATTAATCAATGGACTAGGAATTTGGGCTTCATGGCCACGGTCCATTAATGGATTGGGAACAAAGATTCTGACCCAATTCACTTAGAAAAACATAGAAACTAACTTAGGGACCAAAGTGTAATTACTAGAAAGTTCAGGGACTTAAGCGTAAAATTCATAAATTGTTAATTTAACCCTGTAGAACCTTCTAGACTTAAAAGTATGATTCATCTCAAAATCCTAAGATAAACTCTTTATCTGCTCTTGGAAACTCCGAAATCCACTCTGTCGTTTACCCGATTTCGTATTCCGCCCGTAAAACGTATATTATTTTATTTTTTTTCTGAAATAATTCTAAAAATACAGAGTTGTAGGAAAAAAATAAAAATCTTAAGTCTTTCGTTCACGAATTAAAATTAGGTCTTTTGAGCAGTATAATTATACTGTCAATCAAATTCGCAGGTCGGGATTCGCCTGACTTTCAAACCTAAATTTTAATCGTAGCTTCCTACATTCAAGTAGGATTGAGTGGTGAAATCCGTTTATTTAAAATAATTTTCTAAGTCTCAGATAAAAATATAAACGTAATTATATAAATTTATGATATTAGAAAATAGCGAAAAGTCGGGGTGTTACAGACTACCCCTCTTAAAAAAAATTCATCCTCAAAATTTCATGTGACACGAAGCTAGACTGGAGTGAAAGATCCCGAAGCCTTACTTTCACAAGAAAGTATATGAAATAATTTCATCAATCTAATAAGAATACAAGAATATTATGTACATAAAGATTCTTTAACAAATTCAGGGAAGTAAAAATGTATGATCGGTACATGTTTACAAACTTGAATCTAAGAAAGTTTCTTCTCTCACAAGAATATCTTTGCCACCAATTTAAAATAACTATGGTCCGTCAAGAATTCGGACTACCAACCGTAAAAGTGACTAGAGCAAGTCTCATTTGAGAAACTAGTTTTGTCAAGAAAGCGTCTATCCTGAACAAAATAGGACAGCCAAACATACTAAATGTCACAGTGACCAATTGAATAGTTGAAATTTGAAACGATCATCTCATGATAATCACAGAAACAAGTAATTTCAACACATCCATACACAATCCATCGAAACAAAGTATGAATTGTACCCGAATTAAAATAGTATAGTTAAGAGGTTACCGTCATGGTTTGAAGTCTCAGCTCCCCACACACTATATACTCTACCCGCAGTCTTTGGCTTAACACCACTGGTGTTATTGACAGCCGATCCACGCCTTGGCGCATTGCATTCCTTCGATATGTGTCCCACTTGATCACAATTAAAACACTTGATTCCCCTCACTGGGCATTTATCAGCCATATGGCTTATATCACCACAATTGTAACACCTCCTGACTTGGCCGTGACCTTGGTTCCTCGGGCCTCCACCCCATGATGCAGAAGAATTAAAACGATATTGTTGTTGATTTTGGTCATTTCCTGGTGGACGGAAATAAGGCTTCTGCTGATTTCGTTCCCCTTTCTGATCCTGATTCTGGTTCTTGGAACGATAGGGTCCTCCAGCATTCCCCTTATTGTCTTTTCCTTTCCTCATCTGTTCAATCTTCTGACTCATCTCAACCAACGCTTGAAAAGTTCGACGTTGCAGAGGTAAGACAGATTCCTTAATTTCAAATCTCAGTCCCGCCTTGAACCTCTCACACTTCCAGCTCTCATTGGGTTGTGCCTGAAAGAAACGAAAGTATTTGGCAAGCGATTCAAACTTAGCCGCATACTCTCCCACATACATGTCTTGTTGTTGTAATCCCAGAAATTCCATCTCTTTCTCGATCCTAACGCTCTCCGGAAAATACTTATCCATGAATGCAGTTCGAAAAACGTTCCAGGTAATCTCCTGATGATCAGCTTCAAGCAGTTGTTGAACACCCTTCCACCAATACTCCGCATCTCCTATCAACAGGAAAGTAGCATAAATAACCCTTACTTCTGCGGGAGTAACCACCAGTTCAAAGATTTTCTCCAGCTCCTGAATCCATAAATCAACTTTCTCATGATCAACATCCCCACCAAATTTTGAAGGATTTTGGCTTCGAAACGCAATCAGAGCTTTTCCTTCCGCAGCTTGTAGATTATGGGCATTCAAAGATGCAGTTTGATTGGCAATTGCAGCTGCCACATGTTCCATAGCCTGAGCGGCATAGCCCATTACATCCTCATAGTTCTCATTCATATTACCACGGCCACCAATAGGACCACCTCTGCGACCACGTCCACGTCCACGACCGCGTCCACGTCCTCGTCCACGTCCACCTTCTGGTGCTGGTTCCATAACTGACCTGTAGAACAAAATCAGTTAGACCGCAACCAGAAAATTAAACGTGCATTGGTGTATTAGCTCACATTACTTCTAAGAAGTAATTCAAACAAAACTTAACTCAGAAAACACAACGTCAACACAACAGACCTATTCCCCAAAGATCCCGAAAGACTCGACCAACTCTGATACCACTAATGCGACACCCCTTCTAGGGTCATCACATGGTTCCCCGTTTTTGGAAATAAAAATTAATTTACTGGTTGCTTTCGAAAAATAATGTTTTCTCCACGTTCATCGTTGCGAAATATGGTGATAAATTTTTTTCCTTTTTCCTCTAACCTCATAACCACAACAACATAATCAAATCACACTTAAATACACAATGTACATAAGTCATACAACTATACTGCCTCATATGTTTTCACACCTAAATAATAATCAGTTCTATCCTTAAAACATAATATAACATAATAGGACCTAAGCTGGTCGTAACTAACAGACGCTACAACCAATAGAAGCAGCAACATGCCCCGAACTAGACAGCCTTCGTCTGCTTGTAGGGATCATACCCCTTGTACGAATCTGATATGTTTGTAAGGGTGAGACGCCAATATATGGATTTAATGCAATAACTAAAAGCGCAACACAAAGAAGGCACATACACATATACATGTTTATAGCAACATAAGCATTCATATTATAGCATCTCGTTTATCAATGGGTTTCACACCCCAAACGTCAACGTTGGAAAACTATGCATGAACACTTCAAAACGTCATCTAAACATTCACACCTAATCTCATGAGATCACAACACCGCGTAAATGAGTTGATCAAGCTCGATAGCCAGGTATATTAGGCACTTCGTGGCATGGAATACTTTATTCATCAAAGCACCATACATAACTTCGTAGCCAAAATACCCTTTCATTAAGGTATCCGACATAACTTACCCTATCATTAAGGTATCCGACATAACTTCGTAGCCAAAATACCCTATCATTAAGGTATCCGACATAGGACATAGCATGAATACCCTATCATTTAGGCATCATACATAACTTCATAGCCAAAATACCATATCATTAAGGTATCCGACATAACTTCGTAGTCAAAATACCCTATCATTAAGGTATCCGACATAGGACATGGCATGAATACCCTATCATTTAGGCATCATACATAACTTCGTAGCCAAAATACCCGATCATTAAGGTATCCGACATAACTTCGTAGCCAAAATACCTTATCATTAAGGTATTCGACATAACTTCGTTGCCAAAATACCCTATCATTAAGGTATCTGACATAGGATGACGTGGGCACGTCTGCCAATGCATGAATTTAAAATATTTTGTTCTCGTCGTTTTCTTCGTGTGTAAGCTTTCCTTTGCCAATGCTCAAAATAGCTTACAACTCACATAGTTTTAACATCTTTAAAACTTTCATTACAACACAGGACCTCACAGTCTGAGTGCTCAATCACTACACCTCTCGACCGATGCACCAGTCTTAGGTTCGTGGTAATAGAAAACATCAAAATCTTTTACCGTCGCTTATTACGTCCTGAAGTAGACACACCGTCTACCTACTAGACACCAAGTCTATAACGTCATAAGAACACTAGTACCCCGACGTCTCGGTTACTAAGTTTCATATCGTCTTTTTACATCGTTTTTCATCTATGAAAACAAATCCAAAATAAGATCTCTGCAACTTATCCAAGTTACCGGAAATACGTAATTAAGTAAAACTCATTTACAGAAAATCATTTCTATTTGAAATTCGTTTGCAAAACGTCAAATCACCAACAACTCTTTTATTGAAACTTCAACTCTAAAAATTAAATCAATTCAGATTAAATCTTTTCTCAAAATAAGTATTGTTGTTTTTAAACTTTCACAGTAAATAATTTCGAAACTTGTCGTCGTTTATCATTTTCCAAGAAAATGTTTTTAAAGTCAAACTTTGACTTTTTAATTTTTTTTATTTTTTATTTTTTTTATTTATTATTTTTTATTTTTATAAATTATTTTCCAATATTAGTTTCACAAAATAACTTTTTATAATATTTCAGAATTTCTTGCGTAAAAATTAGCAGTACTAAAAAAATTTCACGGTTACGCTCTCACCGTGACTCATAATTACTTTTACACTAATAAATCATTAAAATAATAATATTTCTCAAAACTCATTATTTTTCCAAAATAATATTTTCCACCACTATTATATTCCAACATTTCCCATAAAACGTTGAATAAAATTTTCACAGCTTATTAACGTTTTTATCTGATTAATCGGTTGTGCACTGACCACTGTCAGGCCTCTCAAACAACATTCAACATCATCATCATAATTATATCACCAGGCAGATCATGCTTCATAGCAATATAATATACTGCAGATAATTAAATAAATTAAAAACAGATAAATCAGCGATACACAGATAAACAACACAACGTAAACAACATAAACAAATAACCACAACCACATATAAATCATATAAACCACACTAAAAGCAATTAGTTATTGAGAAAATCCCTCAAGTAAGCTCCCCTTACCTCTCGAAGCTCCTCAGAGAAATTAAAAGAACTCTGCCAGTTGTCGAAAACCCTCGCACGCCGTAAAACAATTAACCTTCAACAACACGTCCACACAATAAATCAAAACAAGCAAAACAAACTAATCCTCTATAATAGGTCACGACCTCCTTAGGGTTTTAGGTGACTGAAATTCCTAATCATGATTAAATCATGGATTAATGGTCCTAATCAACCAAGATCATGGATTAGTGACTAAACAACTAAATTTTAAACTCAAAACTTCCTCACTCTCATATACCTAGATTCGGCCTTGACATGATCATAGGTCTAGGGTTTTTAGTTTGATAAACCAACTTGGATTTATTAAGAATACATACTAATGGCTTGATTACCAAGATCATTTGTGAAAACTTTGAACAAAACTCATCAAATCTCATCCACCTAGGGTTCGGCCAACATAGAGATTTTGAGTAAGAAATTTCATTTTAATAAACTAACATGGATTAGAGTGTGTAGGCATACATGTCATATGAAATACATGATCATACATGACAACACATGAACAAAACCCTATCAACCCTATTCTCCTAGGTTCGGCCCAGTCCAGAAATTTAGGAAGGAAATTTCTCATTATCATATGCTTCTAGATGCTGAAAATAGAGATGATTATAAGATCATAGTAATTGGTTTCATGTAAAAAGGATTTTTCTAGAATTAGTTATGAATTTTCAAAGTTCTAGATCTAGAAACTTAAAAGTGATGAATAAATATGAAACAAAATTTGAATCAAGAAACTTATTGAAGAACATAGACATGATTAAGGAAGAAGAATAGGATTCACCTCTTGAAGATCAAAGACAAGTGAGAATCCAAGAACTTGCTTCACAAATTGATGCTAAAAGACTTATAAACCTGAGTTTTTAGATCAAAAGGCAATATGAACCAAATGAAATGTGAGGGAGGGTATTTATAGAGGTTGTTGCGCCACTTTAGAAGGATCTAGTAGGAATGAGTTGGCTTGTTCAAAGGATTAAAGTGCAAATAATTTATAGGGACCATTTTGCAAAGATTCCAAAAGTATAAGGACTATTTTGCAAATTGCCAATAAATTGAAATGATGACCATGTGCCACATTAAATGTGGTCTCATCTTGACTTATCTTGGCTGATTTTTCATGAGATATTTTGAGAAGAACCTAGAATGTTGGAGAAAACTTGAGAACTTAGTAGAATGGTGTGGAACTTTGGAGAAAAATGTAGAAAAATGTCGAAAATTATAGAATAATCTTGGCTCATCCAAGATGCGGGAAGCCCCTTCTCCTCCTTGGGCTTGCGCATGGACCTTAAAATTTTGGGCTTGGATCTAATTATGTGGGGCCCACTAAAATGCTTAAGGATTAACATGACATAGGAAACTTATATGGTTTCAAATGGGCTTCATGGAATTAATCAATGGACTAGGAATTTGGGCTTCATGGCCACGGTCCATTAATGGATTGGGAACAAAGATTCTGACCCAATTCACTTAGAAAAACATAGAAACTAACTTAAGGACCAAAGTGTAATTACTAGAAAGTTCAGGGACTTAAGCGTAAAATTCATAAATTGTTACTTTAACCCTGTAGAACCTTCTAGACTTAAAAGTATGATTCATCCCCATGAATAATCTCAAAATCCTAAGATTAACTCTTTATCTGCTCTTGGAAACTCCGAAATCCACTCTGTCGTTTACCCGATTTCGTATTTCGCCCGTAAAACGTATATTATTTTATTTTTTTCTGAAATAATTCTAAAAATATAGATTTGTAGGAAAAAAATAAAAATATTAAGTCTTTCGTTCACGAATTAAAATTAGGTCTTTTGAGCAGTATAATTATACTGTCAATGAAATTCGCGGGCCGGGATTCTCCTGACTTTCAAACCTAAATTTTAATCGTAGCTTCCTACATTCAAGTAGGATTGAGTGGTGAACTCCGTTTATTTAAAATAATTTTCTAAGTCTCAGATAAAAATATAAATGTAATTATATAAATTTCTGATATTAGAAAACAGTGAAAAGTCGGGGTGTTACAGACTACCCCTCTTAAAAAAAATTCGTCCTCAAAATTTCTTGACACGAAGCTAGACTGGAATGAAAGATCCCGAAGCCTTACTTTCACAAGAAAGTATATAAAATAATTTCATCAATCTAATAAGAATACAAGAATATTCTGTACATAAAGATTCTTTAACAAATTCAAGGAAGCAAAAATGTATGATCGGTACATGTTTACAAACTTGAATCTAAGAAAGTTTCTTCTCTCACAAGAATATCTTTGCCAACAATTTAAAATAACTATGGTCTGTCAAGAATTCGGACCGAATCACTTTCTACCAACCGTAAAAGTGACTAGAGCAAGTTTCATTTGAGAAACTAGTTTTGTCAAGAAAGTGTCTATCCTGAACAAAATAGGACAGCCAAACATACTAAATGTCACAGTGACCAATTGAATAGTTGAAATTTGAAACGACCATCTCATGATAATCACAGAAACAAGTAATTTCAACACATCCACACACAATCCATCGAAACAAAGTATGAATTGTACCCGAATTAAAATAGTATAGTTAAGAGGTTACCGTCATGGTTTGAAGTCTCAGCTCCCCACACACTATATACTCTACCCGCAGTCTTTGGCTTGACACCATTGGTGTTATTGACAGTCGATCCACGCCTTGGCTAATTGCATTCATTTGTATGTGTCCCACTTGATCACAATTAAAACACTTGATTCCCCTCACTGGGCATTTATCAGCCATATGGCTTATATCACCACAATTGTAACACCTCCTGACTTGGCCTTGACCTTGGTTCCTCGGGCCTCCACCCCATGATGCAGAAGAATTAAAATGATATTGTTGTTGATTTTGGTCATTTCCTGGTGGACGGAAATAAGGCTTCTGCTGATTTCGTTCCTCTTTCTGATCCTGATTCTGGTTCTTAGAACGAGAGGGTCCTCCAGCATTCCCCTTATTGTCTTTTCCTTTCCTCATCTGTTCAATCTTCCGACTCATCTCAACCAACGCTTGAAAAGTTTGAAGTTGTAGAGGTAAGACAGATTCCTTAATTTCAAATCTCAGTCCTGCCTCGAACCTCTCACACTTCCAGCTCTCATTGGGTTGTGCCTGAAAGAAACGGAAGTATTTGGCAAGCGATTCAAACTTAGCCGCATACTCTCCCACAGACATGTCTTGTTGTTGTAATCCCAGAAATTCCATCTCTTTCTCGATCCTAACGCTCTCCGGAAAATACTTATCCATGAATGCAGTTTGGAAAACGTTCCATGTAATCTCCTGATGATCAGGTTCAAGCAGTTGTTGAACACCCTTCCACCAATACTCCGCATCTCCTATCAACAGGAAAGTAGCATAAATAACCCTTACTTCTGCAGGAGTAACCACCAGTTCAAAGACTTTCTCCAGCTCCTGAATCCATAAATCAGCTTTCTCATGATCAGCATCCGCACCAAATTGTGAAGGATTTTGGCTTCGAAACACAATCAATGATTTTCCTTTCGCAGCTTGTAGACTATGGGCATTCATAGATGCAGTTTGAAGTGAAATTGCAGCTGCCACATGTTCCATAGCCTGAGCGGCATAGCCCACTACATCCTCATAGTTCTCATTCATATTACCACGGCCACCAATAGGACCACCTCTGCGACCACGTCCACGTCCACGACCACGACCGCGTCCACGTCCTCGTCCACGTCCACCTTTTGGTGCTGGTTCCATAACTGACCTGTAGAACAAAATCAGTTAGATCGCAACCAGAAAATGAAACGTGCATTGGTGTATTAACACACGTTACTTCTAAGAAGTAATTCAAACAAAACTTAACTCAGAAAACACAACGTCAACACAACAGACCTATTCCCCAAAGATCCCGAAAGACTCGACCAACTCTGATACCACTAATGCGACACCCCTTCTAGGGTCATCACATGGTTACCCGTTTTCGGAAATAAAAATTAATTTGTTGGTTGCTTTAGGAAAATAATGTTTTCTCCACGTTCATCTTTTCAAATATGGTAATAAATTTTTTTCATTTTTCCTCTAACCTCATAACCACAACAACATAATCAAATCACACTTAAATACACAATGTATATAAGTCATACAACTATACTGCCTCATATGTTTTCACACCTAAATCATAATCAGTTCGATCCTTAAAACATAATATAGCATAATAGGGCCTAAGCTGGTCGTAACTAACAGACGCTACAACCAATAGAAGCAGCAACAACATGCCCTGAACTAGACAACCTTCGTCTGCTTATAGGGATCATACCCCTTGTACGAATCTGATATGTTTGTAAGGGTGAGACACCAATATATGGATTTAATGCAATAACTAAAAGCGCAACACAAAGAAGGCACATACACATATACATGTTTATAGCAACATAAGCATTCATATTATAGCATCTCGTTTATCAATGGGTTTCACACCCCAAACGTCAACGTTGGAAAACTATGCATGAACACTTCAAAACATCATCTAAACATTCACACCTAATCTCATGAGATCACAACACCGCGTAAATGAGCTGATCAAGCTCGATAGCCAGGTATATTAGGCACTTCGTGGCATGGAATACTTTATTCATTAAAGCACCATACATAACTTCGTAGCCAAAATACCCTTTCATTAAGGTATCCGACATAACTTCGTAGCCAAAATACCCTATCATTAAGGTATCCGACTTCAGACATAGCATGAATACCCTATCATTAAGGTATCCGACATAACTTCATAGCCAAAATACCCTATCATTAAGGTATCCGACATAACTTCGTAGCCAAAATACCCTATCATTAAGGTATCCGACATAGGACGACGTGGGCATGTCTGCCAATGCATGCATATAAAATATTTTGTTCTCGTTGTTTTCTTCGTGTGTAATCTTTCCTTTGCCAAAGCTCAAAATGGCTTACAACTCACATAGTTTTAACATCTTTAAAACTTTCATTACAACACAGGACCTCACAGTCTGAGTGCTCAATCACGA
Organism: Sophora flavescens; assembly: GCA_030762895.1. Lineage (NCBI taxonomy): Eukaryota > Viridiplantae > Streptophyta > Magnoliopsida > Fabales > Fabaceae > Sophora > Sophora flavescens. The sequence continues at coordinate 51,207,662 of CM061067.1, read as the reverse complement.
CACCTCTCGACCGATGCACCAGTCTTAGGTTCATGGTAATAGAAAACATCAAAATCTTTTACCGTCGCTTATTACGTCGTGAAGTAGACACACCGTCTACCTACTAGACACCGAGTCTATAACGTCATAAGAACACTAGTACCCCGACGTCTCGGTTACTAAGTTCCATATCGTCTTTTTACATCATTTTTCGTCTATAAAAACAAATCCAAAATAAGATCTCCGCAACTTATCCAAGTTACCGGAAATACGTCATTAAGTAAAACTCATTTACAAAAAATCCTTTCTATTTGAAATTCGTTTGCAAAACGTCAAATCACCAAGAACTCTTTTATTGAAACTTCAACTCTAAAAATTAAATCAATTCAGATTAAATGTCTTCTCAAAATAAGTACTGTTGTTTTTAAACTTTCACCGTAAATAATTTCGAAACTTGCCGTCGTTTATCATTTTCCAAGAAAATGTTTTTAAAGTCAAACTTTGACTTTTTATTTTTTTTTTATTTTTTTATTTTTTTATTTTTTATTTTTATTTTTATTTTTATTTTTATAAAGTATTTTCAAATATTAGTTTCACAAAATAACTTTTTATAATATTTCAGAATTTCTTGCGTAAAAATTAGCAGTACTAAAAAAATTTCACGGTTACGCTCTCACCGTGACTCATAAATTACTTTTACACTAATAAATCATTAAAATAATAATATTTCTCAAAACTCATTATTTTTCCAAAATAATATTTTCCACCAATATTATATTCCAACATTTCCCATAAAACGTTGAATAAAATTTTCACAGCTTATTAACGTTTTTATCTGATTAATCGGTTGTGCACTGACCACTGTCAGGCCTCCCAAACAACATTCAACAACATCATCAGAATTATATCACCAGACAGATCATGCATCATAGCGATATAATATACTGCAGATAATTAAATAAATTAAAAGCAGATAAATCACCGATACACAGATAAACAACACAACATAAACAACTTAAACAAATAACCACAACCACATATAAATCATATAAACCACACTAAAAGCAATTAGTTATTGAGAAAATCCCTCAGGTAAACTCCCCTTATCTCTCGAAGCTCCTCGGAGAAATTAAAAGAACTCTGCCGGTTGTCGAAAACCCTCGCACGCCGTAAAACAATTAACCTTCAACAACACGTCCACACAATAAATCAAAACAAGCAAAACAAACACCTAATCCTCTCTAATAGGTCACGGCCTCCTTAGGGTTTTAGGTGACTAAAATTCCTAATCATGATTAAATCATGGATTAATGGTCCTAATCAACCAAGATCATGGATTAGTGACTAAACAACTAAATTTTAAACTCAAAACTTCCTCACTCTCATATACCTAGATTCGGCCTTGACATGATCATAGGTCTAGGGTTTTTAGTTTGATAAACCAACTTGGATTTATTAAGAATACATACTAATGGCTTGATTACCAAGATCATTTGTGAAAACTTTGAACAAAACTCATCAAATCTCATCCACCTAGGGTTCGGCCAACATAGAGATTTTGAGTAAGAAATTTCATTTTAATAAACTAACATGGATTAGAGTGTGTAGGCATACATGTCATATGAAATACATGAGCATACACGACAACACATGAACAAAACCCTATCAAACCTATTCTCCTAGGTTCGGCCCAGTCCAGAAATTTAGGAAGGAAATTTCTCATGATCATATGCTTCTAGATGATGAAAATAGAGATGATTATAAGATCATAGTAATTGGTTTCATGTAAAAAGGATTTTTCTAGAATTAGTTATGAATTTTCAAAGTTCTAGATCTAGAAACTTAAAAGTGATGAATAAATATGAAACAAACTTTGAATCAAGAAACTTATTGAAGAACATAGACATGATTAAGGAAGAAGAATAGGATTCACCTCTTGAAGATCAAAGACAAGTGGGAATCCAAGAACTTGCTTCACAAATTGATGCTAAAAGACTTATAAACTTAAGAGTTTTTAGATCAAAAGGTAATAGGAACCAAATGAAATGTGAGGGAGGGTATTTATAGAGGTTGTTGCGCCACTTTAGAAGGATCTATTAGGAATGAGTTGGCTTGTTCAAAGGATTAAAGTGCAAATAATTTATAGGGACCATTTTACAAAGATTCCAAAAGTATAAGGACTATTTTGCAAATTGCCAATAAATTGAAATGATGACCATGTGCCACATTAAATGTGGTCTCATCTTGACTTATCTTGGCTGATTTTTCATGAGATATTTTGAGAAGAACCTAGAATGTTAGAGAAAACTTGAGAACTTAGTAGAATGGTGTGGAACTTTGGAGAAAAATGTAGAACAATGTGGAAAATTCTAGAATAATCTTGGCTCATCCAAGGTGAGGGCAGCCCCTTCTCCTACTTGGGCTTGCGCACGGACTTTAAAATTTTGGGCTTGGATCTAATTATGTGGGGCCCACTAAAATGCTTAAGGCTTAACATGACATAGGAAACTTATATGGTTTCAAATGGGCTTCATGGAATTAATCCATGGACTAGGAATTTGGGCTTCATGGCCACGGTCCATTAAGGGATTGGGAACAAAGATTCTGACCCAATTCACTTAGAAAAACATAGAAACTAACTTAGGGACCAAAGTGTAATTACTAGAAAGTTTAGGGACTTAAGCGTAAAATTCATAAATTGTTACTTTAACCTTGTAGAACCTTCTAGACTTAAAAGTATGATTCATCCCCATGAATCATCTCAAAATCCTAAGATAAACTCTTTATCTGCTCTTGGAAACTCCGAAATCCACTCTGTCGTTTACCCGATTTCGTATTCCGCCCGTAAAACGTATATTATTTTATTTTTTTCTGAAATAATTATAAAACTAGAGAGTTGTAGGAAAAAATAAAATCTTAAGTCTTTCGTTCACGAATTAAAATTAGGTCTTTTGAGTAGTATAATTATACTGTCAATGAAATTCACGGGCTGGGATTCGCCTGACTTTCAAACTTAAATTTTAATCGTAGCTTCCTACATTCAAGTAGGATTGAGTGGTGAACTCCGTTTATTTAAAATAATTTTCTAAGTCTCAGATAAAAATATAAACGTAATTATATAAATTTCTGATATTAGAAAACAGTGAAAAGTCGGGGTGTTACACCAAGCAACTTCTACAGAATCTTAATATCCGGAAACTTCAGTTAAGTAGTCTCTTTGCTCTCGTACTTGGTAATTAGTCATTATGAAGAAGAGATTGCATATTATGTGACTCTTCAAAGAAGAAATTGGGATGAGGCAAAAAAACCAAATTATGGGATGATAGACCATTAGAGATGGAATTTCATTCTCTCACTGCTCTTTAACCTCTATTACTACATAGACAATTAGAGATAGAATATTATCAATGCAGACAAAAGGCCAAATAAGTATAAATTAAGTTCCAAGACATGTATGCATAAGAGAGAACTAAACTGAAAAATTCATGTGAAAATGACGCAGAAGATACCCAAATAGTTGTGTAAAGTGAATAAGTGCAACAGGTAAAGATAGTGAAAATAATGTTGATGCTGTAACTACATCCTATAAATGTTTTAAATAAATTGGACAAAGAGAAGCTAAAATAGGGCACATGGTCACCAAATTAAGCTACACACAATCAAGCAGAGATATGAAACCAAAATAAGAGTAGTTGAACAAAATTATAATTGAAGCCTACAATAATTCCTAAGTAAGAAATAAATTCGTTATGCAGTTCAAACATATATTTAGGATAAATAAGATTACATTTAAGTAAATCAACAAGATGTATGCTCATTAAGTGCAACATGAATGTGAAAAGTCAAATAAAGCTAAATTTCTCGGTATGGAGGAACAAATCTGGAATCATACTGATTAACAGAAATCATATAGCTTCTATGTCTAAATTTCGCTACATGAAAATGCACAGACGAGATGAACTACCCCTCTTATAGTATACAATATTAAGCAAGTAGTATGCAATATCAGACACTAATCACAATATCAAGCAATACTGAAGGAGCATGCCAATGATCCCTACAAAGAAGTAGCACTAGGAAAACACCAGACAACGCTGCATCCAAGGCTCCTCGTTCGAACAATGGTGAACGGCTACCACATCCGTGAGAGGTGGAACAAGTAGATCATTCAGAAGGATAATGAGGAAAATAAGGTACAAATTCAATAGCTATGAAGAAGGATGGTATTCTTCTACTTTTGTTAACATGAAATTTTTTATAAGTTTGTTCATATACAAGATGAATAATTCTAGATCTTATAACTGATATTTGATATCAAATTCCGGATTTATCTCTGTCTACTTTGAATGCTTGTTCATATATATTCTTGCTTCTTGTTGTGATTATTTTACCAAATAACATATGTAAAATTGCATGCCTATTTCTTTAACATAGATTGATATTTTTGAATTGAGATTTTGGTCTTCAATGAAAAAATATTTGATTTGAGATAAAGTTACAAATTTATTTGATTTGAAAAATTAATTTATATGATATTCACTGCATATTATATTTGACTTTGGTACTTGTAATGATGTGGTATTTCATACCAAATACTTCCTTGTATCTTATTTTATCAACATGATGTTTTCTGCACCTATACTTCCATAACTAATTTGTTAAGAATATATATAATTTGACAATTAAACATTTATGATAGTGGTTGCTCATGAGTTGTCCTTTTAAAGAATTACTCAAAGATGCTAATATGAATAGTGCTTGGTTGATTATCCTTAATGGATTGGTTGTTTGAAAAACATAACAAAATGTTTCGAATTCTCTTGAAAGATTTTAGAGAGCAACTAGTTTTCAAAAGAAAACTATGGAGATGCTTATTACCTTGCTCATTAGAAAAACGTTTTATGGCTAAATGTGTATGGACATCATGAGAATATGATTATTTTAAAAAATAAATCATCATGACAATTATTGTCGTTTATATGTGAACTCGATGTTGTTTGATTTAGGATTTTATTCTTGAATATGTGTATATGGCACTTAATTGTGAAATTTTTTATGGTGAACCCCTATATATAGTACTTGCCTTTTTTTTTTTACTCAAGTACTTGGATAAAGTATACATATATTTGTATACTTTATGAATAAATTGAGAAATGCAATAATGAAAAAAAAAATCGAGGTAAGCCTAGGGTTTCTCTTCTGTGAGAGTCTGGTGGCCTTTTCTGCGGTGTCCTTGGGCTTTGTTTCTTGGTGAATGGAAGGCATGGAAGGAAGGATGGAGGATTTACTAGTGGATGATGAAGATGATAATCTGGTTTTTAACGCTGATAGGGTGCATGAGGGTTATGCAGATTTACGGCAGTGTCTAATAGGAAGATTTCTCACTGATAAGAGTATTCGGGTCAATGCTATGAAGGATCAAATAGCTAAGGTATGGAGACCAGCGAAGACCTTGATGATCAAGGATGTGGAGGGAGGTACCTTTATGTTCCAATTCTACCATAAGTTGGACATGAAAAGCATGCTTAAAGGAGGACCATGGTCTTTTGATAACTATATGTTATGCATTGGTCAGTTTCAGCCTGGAGATATTCTTGATCAAGTACCATTGTTCCATATCCCCATGTGGGTTCAAGTCCATGACCTACCAGTGGGTTTTATGACAACAATGGTGGGCAAAGCTCTAGGAAACTTTATTGGCGAGTTCTTGGAATATGACAAGAACAACAACACAAGTATTTGGAGAGCCTACATGAGAATCAAAGTGAATATTGATAAGCGGGTACCTCTGAAAACATAGAAAAAAGTGAGAAACCAGGAGGTGAAAGAAGGGTTGTCCACTTTAAGTATGAAAAGTTAGGAGTCTTTTGCTTTATGTGTGGTATCATAGGCCACACCGAGAGATACTGTGAAAAACTGCTTCAAATGGAGGAAAACGATGGAGTTCGTGGTTAGGGCGGAAATACGGGCGGAGCCAAGGCGTGTGGGTGGTAAAGGCGGTAATAGGTGGTTGAGGGATGAAGGATGAAGTCAACAAGGTAGGGATTCTGAAAATTCAGATTATGCAAATCCCGGTTCTTCAGCTAACGGTAGCAACAATCAAGGATGTGAGGGGATTGGAGGATCTGCAGCTATTAATGAGGCCATGAGAGATTTGGGGAAAGCGTTAATGATTGGGACGGACTGAAGTTGACACAGGCAAACACAAGAAAGGGGGTTGAATTGTTTTTGTTAATAATTTTCGAAAACAACCTTTAAAACTATTTTTTGCACACAAGAAGATTAAATCAGAAGCAAGCACAGAGAAATAGATCTTTTAAAAAGAAAGCTTTAACAAAAGCAATATCAAAACCCCTAAGTTAGTAAGAAACAAATAAAACTGCAAGAGTTTAGGAATAGAAGATTCACACAAGATGTTTTATCCTAGTTCACTCTCTTCCAACCAAGAGCTACATCCAGTCCCTTCTACTTGAAGGTTTTTCTCCACTATTTTCCAAAATAGATTACAACCAAGTATTCGACACCTTTTCCAGGCTTACAAGTATTTCTTTCTTACCAAGCCTCTTTTGGCTCTAACTCTAACAAAGAGATTTAATGTTTGATCTTCTTAACTCACTATGTGTGAGGATATGAAAGTTTAAGATCAGATGAATATTTTCACAATATTCAAACTAAAGAATACAGACTCTTGCTCTTAAAGAAATGTGAGAATGAGTGATGAGTGATTATTGAATGGGAAAAGTCATTCTTCAGAACTTGAGGTCTTCTATTTATAGTGACCTTCTTCTTCACTTTTATTTCAACGGTTATTTTGAATAATCCCGTTTAGAGATAGAATTTAATGCATGATATCCGTTGTGACTGATAGCTTGATTGTGACAAGCTGAATAGTACTCTTGGTTATCGAAGTAGCATGAAATTGGAGGCTCACTGCTCTGAGAACTGCAGCTTGAGAACTTGTTGTTCCTCCTTTGTGTACAATCCAGCTTTTTCCAACCATAAAGATGTCATCGTATAGATCGTTTTGCAGTATCTCATTGTACGATTCTGCTTTTTGCATTTCTTGATGGTACTATGTTTTTTTACAAGGTAAAACATTAAAGCAGATAAAACGAATGTGAAGAACAAAAATTCTATTGAAATAAATATCAATCATTTGAAATAAATTCAAGAGATTTGGATTGCATTTATTCATTCAAAGATGGAGCTCGTTTAAGTTCATTCAAATCTACCAATTTTTTCGTCTGCTGACGTGCCTGTTAGAGCTTGTCTACTGTCAAGTCTTTGGACTTGATGAATCTACGAGGTTACTTTGATTTCCATCTAGTAAGCATTTAGAGCCTCATCTACTAAAGAAAACCAGTATACTCAAATAAGTAAATAAATAAGTTTTACCAAAACATTGAGCAGCCCGTCTACAAGGGTGGACGCGTATTTTTCAATGAAAACTTATCCTAAGTTTCTATTATGTATAAATAAATATTCCTGCATAATTGAAAGCACATGTTAGATCTCAACTAACACTTTGCCAAGCAAATTTAATCCTTTTGTTAACATCAAAACGTAGAGATTATTTAGTCCAAAACCACTTTGGTTCCAAGACTGATTTGGTGGCTAGTGCAGCTAGTGGGGGACCAAATTTGTTAACTTCAGTTCCCAATATTAATTGCACAGATATGATTATTGATGACCTGCAAAGTGACAAAAAAAGGAGACGTGCACAGCTTTTGGCTAATTCTCATGCAAGTGTCTTGAACGTGAACAGTAAATAGTTTGAAGCGTTGTCTGAGAATAAAGATAATGGGCATTTTTTATCGGCAAGCTCTGGTTCCCAGGCCAGCCAGAAGCCATGAATTTTATTAGTTGGAACTGTCGAGGCCTGGGTAACCTGCATGCAGTTCCTGCCCTTAGAGACCTGGTCCGGTCTAATAAACCGGATATTATTTTTTTGTTTGAGACTTTTGTTCACACAAGGATAATTGAGGAAATTCGTGTTATTTTGGGTTTTGATAATGCGTTCTCTGTTGATGTAGATGGTAGAAGTAGGGGTGTTGCAGTTCTTTGGAAAAATAAAATTCAGTTTAGTGTCACTAATTACTCCTTGAATTTTATTAATCTGGAGATTTTGGATGATGCTAGAGGTAATTGGAGGTTAAGTGGTTTCTATGGCTTTCTGGAGCATAATAGGAGGAAAGATTCTTGGGCCTTGCGGAGTTATCTAGCCTTCCCCGGTGCATTATTGGAGGCTTTAATGATTTACTATCTCTAGATGACAAATGTGGTAGAGTGCCCCATCCGAATTGGTTGTTTAATGGCTTCCGTATTGTTGTTCTAGATTGTAATCTTATTGATATTGATTTAGAAGGTTACCCATTTACTTGGTCTAAAAGGAAAGGAAAAGTGGATGGTGTGGAGGAGAGGTTGGATAGGGCTATGGCGAATGAGGATTGGTTGGCGATTTTACCGAATGTTAGATTGAAGAACCTTTTGGCGTCTATCTCAGATCATAGTCCAATTCTCTTGTGTTGTGATGTCCAGATCCGTGTTCCTCTCAAGAGAAGATTCAAGTTTGAGAATTCTTGGTTGGTGGAGCCGGAGTTGGATGAGGTGGTCGAGAGAGGTTGGGCTAAACACGTTGGTGCTAATGTTTTATTGAATTTGGAAGGATGTCAAGAGGAGCTTTGCAGTTGGGGTAGAAAGATTCACATGAGGTACAAATATGATATTGATGACTTGAAACTGAAGTTAGAAAGGCTTAGAGATCGTGGGGATAATGAAGTTGTGGAGTCTTCTTTGGTTCTTAGGGAGAAACTCATGTATCTCTTGGTTCAGGAGGAGAAGTTTTGGAAGAAAAGGGCAAATATGCATTGGCTTCAAGAAGGGGACCGCAATTCAAAGTGTTTTCACATCATGGCCACAGTGCGAAAGAGGAGAAATGCTATAGGCTCACTTCTAAATGATGATGGTGGGATAGTGGAGTCCCATCATGACATTAAAGGAGTTGTGAAAAACTATTTCAGTGTGCTTTTTACAAGGAACAATGGGCATTATGAGGTGGTTACAAATACTATTAGGCCTTGCTTGATCGTGGAAGATAACAATAGGCTACTTGCTCCTTTTAAAATTGAAGAATTTAGAGATGCCCTTTATCAAATGAATCCTGACAAAGCCTCGGGCCCGGATGGTTTTAATCCCGCTTTCTATAGAAGAGTTTGGAGTTTCCATGGTGAGGCCATTTTTCGTGAATGTTGTAGGTGGTTGGAAGACCGCAATATTCCTAGGATGGCTAACGCTACAAACATTGTTCTCATTCCTAAGTGTGATCACCCGAGCTCGATGAATGATTGGAGGCCCATATCCTTGTGCAATGTTATTTACAAGCTCTTGTCAAAAGTTCTTGCTAATAGGCTCAAGAAGGTGCTTCCTAAGTGTATTTCTATGAAGCAATCGACTTTTGTCTCAGGTAGATCTATTCTTGATAATGTTTTAGTTGCCAATGAATTAATTCACCAAATGAAATGTAAAACCAAAGGGAAACAAGGGGAAGTGGCTCTTAAAATTGACATTAGCAAAGCCTATTATAGGGTGGATTGGGGGTACATTCGTGCTGTTATGGTTAACCTAGGCTTTCATAACCGGTGGATTGAATGGATTATGCTTTGTATTAGCTCAGTCTCTTATTCTATCTTGGTTAATATATAATGAGCCTGTTGGTCCTATTATTCTAGGAAGAGGTTTGAGGCAGGGTGATCCTTTGTCTCTGTATCTTTTTATCATTTGTACGGAAGGTTTGTCAGTGCTAATAAAAAAAGAGAAGGCAAAAGGTGATGTTCATGGGATTAAGATTTGAAGAGGAGCTCCTATTATCTCCCATATGTTATTTGCGGATGATAGTTTTCTCTTCTTTCGTGCTAATGAGGGAGAAACTATGGTTATGAATGGTATTTTATCTGACTATGAGGAAGCTTCCAGCCAAGCTATTAACTTGCAGAAGTCAAAAATTTCTTTTAGTAGAAATGTTGAGCAGGGTGTCCGTGAGTCCTTGGTTGATTTATTGGGTGTGAGGATTTGCCTCGGCGCTGGAAAATATTTAGGGCTCCCTTCTATGGTGGGTCGTAACAAGAAAGCCACATTCATTTACCTGAAAGATTGAATGTGGAAGAAGGTTTCATCTTGGAACGGTAGGTTCTTGTCTGCGGGTGGGAGGGAGATCCTTGTCAAATCGGTGTTGCAGGCTATTCCCTCTTATGTTATGAGTAGTTTTTTGATTCCCCCCGCTATGTGCGATGAGCTGGAAAAAATGATGAATTCTTTTTGGTGGGGTAAAATTAACAGAGGCACTAGAGGGATTCATTGGCTTAGTTGGGACAAATTTCTGTTAGTAAAGAGCAAGGAGGTATGGGCTTTCGCAATCTCCAAAATCTCAATCTTGCTATGCTAGGGAAACAAGGTTGGAAATTAATTTCCAACCCAGATGCTATCTTATCTCGTATTTTCAAAGCAAAATAGTATCCGCATGTGGATTTTCTAGAGTCAAATCTTGGTAGTAATCCAAGCTACTCTTGGCATAGTATCCGGAGTTCCCGGATGGTAATGAAGGAGGGTATCCGTTGGAGTATTGGTGACGGTTCTAAAATCCATGATTTTCTGATCCCTTTTGAGAGAACCAAATTATAGACGCATACAAGGTCCAATTCATTATTCCCTTTTTAATTTAATGGTGAAAGATTTACTGCTAGCTGGCCAGAAAAGGTGGAGCTCTGAGGTTATTCAGAATGTGCTCTCCCCATATGATGCGCAGCTTGTTATGTCCTATCCTTTGTTTGAGGCCGTTAAGTCTGATAGGATTTTGTGGTGGTCAAACCCAAAAGGCTCATACTCAGTCAAGTCCGCATATTTTCTTATTCTCAACAACATCTTGGATATGGAGCACCTATGTAAAGATGGTGAGTGGATGGCTATTTGGATTTTAGACATTCCTCAAAATATCAAGGTGTTTTTGTGGAAGGCTCTTAGAGAGTGTCTCCCCATGAGAAAAAGTCTGCATCATAAGCATGTTAACTGTCCTGTGGAATGTGTTCATTGTGACGCTGATATGGAGAACTGCTGGCATAGTTTTATCTCTTACCTTTTTAGCCAAGCATGTTGGTAGCAAGTGCAGCTCTGGGACATCATTAACAGGGCCATGGATGCTATGGATGGGTTCTCAGAGCTCGTGTTTTTGCTGTTGGAGAAACTCAGCTATGTGAATAAGCATCTCTTTGTGTGGGTGTTGTGGAGTCTTTGGAGAAGGAGAAATTTGAAGCTCTGGGAAAACCAATGGGAAACCCATTCACAAGTCATCATGAGAGCTTCTTCAGCAATCAATGACTGGAAGCTAGCAAACGCTGCAAGGGTGGAGAAACCCCACTTCCCTGCTTGTTCTGATAGGTTTACTTGGGAGAAACCAAGTACCGACCACCTTAAATGTAACTCAGACATAAGGTTTGATAGGGAAAATGATGTTGTGGTCATGACTTGTTGCGTTAGGAATGAGAGAGGCGAGTTTTGTTTTGCTAGAACCTCATGGCTCAAGGGTTTTCTTTTGGCTGCTGAGGGTGAGGCTCTAAGCTTATTGCATGCTTTGGAGTGGCTCAGAAATAAGTATACCCAGATAGTTACTTTTGTGACATACCGCAAGACAGTAGCTGACCATGTCAACTCCAATTGTGAGGATCATTCAGAGTATAGAGCCATTATTTCTAAGTGTTGTGATATCCTTCTTTTGTGTCCAAACTTTGATGTTAAGTTTGTTAGAAGACAAGGAAATGTCGTTGCTCATTCCTTAGCTAGGGAGGCAACTAATAATCCTAGTCCCCATTTCTTTGATGTCATTCTATCTTGTATTGAACCTTTGATTTATCATGAAATAAAGTAGTTTGTTTCCTCTCAAAAAAAATTATATAAAATTGGAAGAAGCTATTTTTTATTTGATCTTTATCTACTTAAAAATATATGATACCATGATTCTCTTGAAGCGTTGGAATTTTGGATATCTGCTATATATTTTTAGCACCTTAATCATGAACAATTTGGTAGAGAAAAAAAATCTGGTATATACTATTTTATGATGATGGAAAAATATGGAAAATATTTTAATGCTTCTTTCAAGCACTTATGGTAATTTGATTGATAGATTAGCTTCTGACCTATGGCTATTATATATCTTAATTGTGATGTCATAATAACATCAATATAATTGATATAAAGTTTTTATATAGTTAGTGTGATGAGTAACTAGCTAGATAATGTCTGGTGGCCTTTTGTTGCTGTTGAAGTCTTTTAGAGAAAGGAGCCTAGTTATTGGTATTATTACATTATTATCTTCTTGCACTGTTTGAAGAATAATATGTTGTGGCTATCTGCTAGATGTGGATAAAGAAATTCATGGTTTATTTTAATGGGCCTTTGGTTTCAAGTCCATTTTAACAAAAAATAAGGAAAGTTTTATATTTGTTGGTTTTAAACCAAAGTTGCATGTATCTTGCGGAAATAAGGTCCAAACTATATGGTGACAAATATTTTATTATATTTTACGGCCATTGCATGAAAAATTATGTGGCTGTTAAATTTGCTATAAAAAGAAATGGTGATGGTTATGAGTGTTAAAATCATAAGGAAGGTGATAGTATAAAGCTATCACAAGGATGTGATGTTGAGAAGCTTCTTTGAAGTTTGGACACTTTGAAGCTAAACTAGTGAGAATCCCTTTTGATGTTAATTAACACGCGGTTAGAGAGAACATAACAAAGTGAGAGGCACCATGGATTACGGTTCTCTCTGTAGTGGTTTTTCCACTGTATTAAAAGGATACAGTGATGCTAACATTGTTGGTTATTCTATTCTTAAATAATAATTCAATTTGAGTCTAAATTTGAAAGGTGTTAACTTTTGATTTTATTACAATTTAATTCTTCTTTTCAGTTAATGTTTTAATTACTTTAATTGCTCCTCAATGATTTTTGATGTTTAGTCCTTTGAATTAAAAGGAATATTAACTGTCAGCCTTTAAAAGGCTATTAATGTTGACATGTGTTCATTTGGCATTTTACGACACTAAAATACTTTAAAGAAGTTTTGAAATTATTTAAATAAGATTTTTAAGCCAGGAATTTATTTGGTGTAAATCTTGAATGATATATCTCTAGTGAATAACTATTATTTCTCTTTGAATTCAAATTAAATGTGATGATAAACTTTTGTGTCTTGGCCTTGGGGTGTTACGGTGGATAAGAGTAGAGGTGGATCTTTATTTTCTATAAATTGCAAAGATTGAACAATAAGTTTAAGAATCTAAGTAAAAAGTGGAAGGCAGATTATTATGCATATCTTTGTATATGTGGAAAAAAAATTCTTTGAACTCTATTTCAAGAATATGTGTGTGCTTTTTCAATAATTTGTCTCAGTATGCTTGAATACATTTGATTTGAATTATACATATATGTTTCAATTTTTGTGGCTAAAATTGCCCCGTGCGGTGGAAGTATTTCGAGAATAGCTTTCTAGAATAATCATGCATATTACGTTGCACACGGCTGTTGTGTACATGAAAAAAGCTAAGATGCTTTGATTGATGTAGTAATAATTCATTTGTTGATGATGGTAGGATCAATATGTTTGATCTGTGGGGGGTTATAATTTGTAAGTGAAAAGTCACGTGATCATGCATTTCAATGCATGTGTATGAAGATGAATGTTAATCCTCCTAAGACCGAAGGCAAACTTGGTCTAAGGAGATGATATAATTGTTGGAATTATTCTCGGATTATTCTTGTGGCAAATGAAAAAATGGATGGTAGACTTTGGGGCTACCATAGTATTTGTGCAAATAAATATATTTTTTGCCTCCTATATTTTTGTAGGGGATAAACTGGATTTCTCATTGTATAAAAAATACAGTGATTCTAAACTGAATTTCATGTTCAAAGTTGATATGTTCACCCTTTTGTGGTGTAATTACTTTGAGATCAAGAACAAAAAAATTATTGTAAAATATACAATGGGGTCAGAGTTTATACTCTAAAATTGGTTGATAATGAGGATAAGTGGTTGAAAAACTTCATAGTAGATATTTTATTGTGAGTTAAATTAACTCCTTATATGTTTACATATTGTGATTGCCAAGTGGCAAAATGAATATATTTTATAGACATATGTATGTGTTACAATTCCAGAAAGTAGCTACCGAAAGACCTAATTATTGTGAGGTCAAAAATGAATTTGACTGACTTTCTCACAAAGCAAAAAGCTAGTGAGTAAAACATCAAGGGGAATATGGGACTTAAGTCAATGTGAAATTAACGGTGATGATAACCCAACCTTTGTGATTGGAGATCCCATGAATAAGGTTCATATGGGTAAAAACAAGTGTCACTTGTTAGTTCTGCTAGCACAACTAATGTTGTCCCTTACTAAGGTGTTAGAAGTGCTAGACTGCATTTTATTGAGGGATAAGTTAAAAGCTTTTAGTGAATTTCATATCCTGTATGGGTGATGTATGAAGTGCAGCATACACTTGATAAAATCACCTATATGAGTGTCAAGTGGGGCCTCTTGTATGAGATTGTGGCATAATCTCTAGAGCACTCATGAATTACCAGACGCGTGCATGACCTATTAGCACAAAACAGCGTTAACAGCAAGAATTGTGGGGAGTGTGGTGTGATTAAGATACATATTCAGACTGAGATAATATTTTTTTTTTCATCAAATAAATCGGTCTTATATTGTAAGCCTACTAGGCTCTGTCTTGTTTGTTTGTTTCTTTTTCTTGGGTCATGACTCTTATTAAGCCCAAGTGTCTTTTCTTTCTATCCAAGCCCAATACATTCCTATTGTTTCTATGGGAACCCATTTGGTCATTGGACATTGTTTAGATTAGGTTTCTTCTTTCTGTATAAAACCAGAGGCAGACCCCTTCCATTGTTGGCGAAACTGAGCTAAACCCTAGCGTTGCGAGCCAACATTTCTTTGTCTCGGTGACTTCTCTAAACTTCCTAGTATGTTTTCTATATCCTCTTTCTCTGCCTTGTGTTTTTGAACCAATTTTATTCCCAATTATCGCTTTTGATAGGCATTGCGTTCTTCATGTGTTACTACAGCATAAGGACGTGTCAACGAAAGCGTATATCTATTTTCAATGCGACTTGTTTGTGACATCTTGTGTCTTGAAACAGCTACGTATTATAAACATCGTAGTTTTTTTGATGGTCGTGTTGTGAAATTCATTCATTTTATTTTCTTTTATTTTTAGAGAGTTGCTTCTTCTGGTGAACTCTCCTTTTTATTTTGAAGTGGGGATGTTCTTGTTTCCGAAGCATATATAAATAAATTCTTCTCGAATAACCATTTTTAAACAGCATTGTATAATCTTATCCAACTTACACACTTTGCTACCTGTCTACTGGTACATTTCAATTATATAACTTTCTATGCAATATTTAAGTCTCTGCATTATAAATGTGTTTGTTTGTGTTTTAATAATAAAATCCTCAAAATCCAGAAAAAAGAGTTTTTGAATCAAGGTTTTAAATCATGGTTGTGATTGTGGCTGCATTGCTCTTTTTGTTATTAGTAAAGATATTTGGACACCATAGAGTTGCGAGAGGATGATTACTTTTATACGGTATTGAACGTCATTTTTGTATCCAAGTATCATTAGGACAATTACAGGCTGATGTGGCTACAATTGTGGAGACAATTAAATGTGATGTCTTTTATCTGTTTCAGACTTAGATTTAAAACCCTGATTTGAATAGTCGTAATGAAAATTGAAAAATGATTCTCAAGCAAACCAGTTAACGTAGTGTGATTCCTTTGACTGGTGTTACAAAGCTGGTGTTTATACAATACAAATGAATAACGCTTCCTTAACCACCTTCAGGTGTTTGAATGTGAACGAGTGGCTGAAGGTGTAGATAAAGAACACTTGAAAATGGAACAGCCACCAACCCCAAATGCGGCATCCGTATTAAAACCACCATCAAAGCCAACTCAAAAAAGGAAGCTTCCAACACCTAAAGAGTTGATATCCCACTATGAATCCCAGGGGATGGACTCACAAGAAGCCTCCATTAAGGTGATAGAGGATCTGCAGAAGGCACTGTATGGAGTCATATCCTCTGGTAGAGGGAAAAAGGACAAGATCTTTGTTGAAACTTCCAGAAAGGTGGATGTTGTTAATAACAGACTCACCATTCTTGCCATGAAGCTTGATTCTAAGCCCGATTATGCCCAGACTTTTGCAATTGGTCTTGCCTCTGGGGCTGCTCTTAAAGGAATTGGGGTTGTCTTGCCTCATGTTCTTGGCCCTCTTGCTCAGATATGGAACTCTGTTACCAATGCCACCAAGTCTTCTCCGCAATGACAGTTTAATTTTTCGATATTGTATATGTTTTTGTTATTACCTGTTAGAGTATTTCTTACCAAAAAATGTAATAACAATTGCTTATTTCATGTTATTTAACCAATGATTCAAAATCTGAACATGAGATTGAAAGTCATGCTTGTGATTGTGATGATTGAAACCAAGTTGAATAGGAAATTATTTGTATTGCGGACTGGTTTGTAGAACATTGATTATGTTAAAACTTCACTTACCAATATGGGAGAAGGCAGGAGGAACAAATAAACAAAGAGGACATGAAAAGTTATTAATACAATCCATGAATCAATATAAACAGTATAAGTTTCACACATTAGAGATTGTACACCTTATAAAGTATAAACAGTACGACTGATAACTTAATGTTTGCTTCAATGTTCATAGTCTAAAAGACAGTAGATTCGATGTGCTTACACCCATTATGTTAACCCAAGAAAAATTTATTTCAAAAATTTGTTTTTCTTAATTTTTGAAATATGTGGGGGATTGTTCTATATTTAATATATTTCAAAAATTTAATTTGGAATTTTTTTTAAAGAAAAAATTAAAGGTTTTAAATTCTCTTTCATTGTCATTTATTACCTTTATTATTTCTTATTACTCTTTATTTTCTTTAATTATTTTGAATGTACTTAAATGACTTAACGTGTAAAATTTATATTTGCACAGACTACATATAATTCAATTGAGTGTGCAGTTTTTAATGGTGTTGAATAATTATAAATGGCTAGCTGTATAGAAACGTGCTGAAATCTTGCTATTTGATATTCCATGAAAATGTGCAGAAACTAGAGACTTCAGTTTCAAATTTGAATTTTGTTTTAAAGCCTTTAATGACTTAAAGACAATTTATGTCTTGGTTTTATTTTTACGGTACAATAGAATGACACTTTGTAATGGGCACCCTTAAAAGTTTGTATAAAAATTTTGAGTGAGGTGCATTGGTGGACAGATATATTTTTTGGTTCTTGCTTGCTTTGCTACAATAAAAATATTTGAGTGCAATTTTTCTCTTTACCGGCTTAAACACTTTTATCCTCTCCTGGTGTTGTTGCACCTCGATTTCAATCGGAAACAACCTATTAAATTTTGAGGGATTTTCGTCCTAGGAGAATAAATCCTTGAGGACAGTGTGATTTCACATGTCTCGGGTTTTTATGTTGCTACTCATCTACACAGGTTCGTGATTTGTTGCATTGCTTGCGGACATTTCGCCAACAATTACAACTTACACCTAATGTTTTTCTGTGAACTTGTCTCTATTTGTGGTTGTAACAATGCCTCCCCGCGTAACAATGCCTCCTCCCCGCTTTTACAAAGTCGTCAACGATCCCAACGAAAATATGGTTAGTTCTTTCTTTTTTTTTTGATGCATGGTTACTTCATTCTTAATTATAACTTTTCTTGATTTTAGACCCATGTAGCCATACTACCAGGAAACAGTAACAGTATCGAGATACTCTAGAACACGCAACTTTAGAAATATTAATCACTAACGTAATAGTAATGTTTCATTTATAAATTTTACATAAATTTATCATTATATATATAGTAATGTTTCATTTATAAATTTTACATAAATTTATCATTATATATAATGAGAAATTTATGTAAAAGAATCTTCTTCTTGTGTACGTAATGTGTGTATAGTAAAGTGAGAATGAAAGAAGACACATTCTTGAAGGTGGCGATATATCAAGATTCAAGAACGCAAGTGGTGATATGAAGAATCAATGTGTGGCGTGTAAAAAGGAGAGAGAGACCTTGATCATCGTCATCTCTTCATGAGCACCAAGATGAGAGTAGGAACCGAAATAGGCCTTGTCGAAGTAGAAAACAGGAGTTACCCGCGTTTGGAGTTCATAGTATTGGAAAGGCCGAGGGCAAGGCTCGTGAATCCTCAGGGCGGGAGGAGGAGGAGTTCCCCATCGTGGACGGCGGGTGCGACGTGGAGAAGAAGAGCCGAAGGGGCCACTTCCACTGATAAGATGACTCTGCTGCATTTTCTCACTGTTGCGCTAGTAACCGTAACCGCCTTTGCTGGTAGTAGAGAGAATAAGAAGGAAAAACAACAAACAATAACAACAACTATTGAGTACCCCTCCACTATAAATAAACCCACCGCTCCTCGTTCTCTTTATTTTATTTTTTTAATTAATTCCACTTTCACTCTTCAGTTTTACACATACCACATTCATGATCTGATTTGCATTACTTTTTTTTATCTGACGTAATTCTATGGCATATTCCTGATCAAATATGATCTGCATTGCTTCATTTCATCTTTGTGGCATCAATTTCAGTTGTGATTAAGTTCTGGTAGTAATTCTATTTTTTTCATAAAAAGCGACAATAGATCAACCTCAATAATTATAAAGCATATATAAAAAGGAGTTTAATTGTTATGCATAGTAAGTGTCTTTCAATCAGGAATCATGGTATGTGTGACTTTTAAAGTTGTTAGGATAACAAACAAATATTTTTTATAATGTGACAAATTATGATTGGTTGATAGTATAATTTTTTTTTCACTATTAATGTATACCAATTAAATCCTATACAAAAAAGTGTAAAAGAATGTTATGTAAATTTTATTACTCAATAATCATCAGATTTGTATGACAAGGAACAATGTTCTGGTCAATATACCTTGTTGGTGTTTACTGTATTTTTATTCATCATGCTCGACTAAATCAAGAGTAGTGATATTATAGATTATAATTTTATGATATTATTTTTTTGGTTTACAAGTTCTTTATTATCTTTCTTTATTTTGGTTATTTCCCACAGATACTTCCATGTAGCTTTGTAGAAAAACATTGGTATGAAATGGAAGAACATATATAACTACGACTTCCCAATCATTTTGAATGGGAAGTGATTTGGCGGAGAGACGTGGGTGGTGATATTCATCTAGACAACTGGAATGGATTTGCAAAGAAGCAGTCTTTGAAGAAAGGAGATCTTCTAGTGTTTAGTTGTACGCGAAGGTGTTAGTCCACCTTTGAGGTTTGGATTTTTGATTAGAGTGGGTTAGAAATAAACTACCAACAACCACAACAAAGTTATGGGCAGAAGAAGAATCGTCAGAAAAAGTAACAAGCGACAGGGAAGACAGATACATATAAAAAATTCATTAATCAACTTCCTCAACTGATTCATGAGTATGTCGACGACATTGGTGACGTCGTTGCGGATGGAAATTTTGGTTTTCATGCAATTGGTGCTTCTTTACTTAATATGAACGAGAGTTGCTGGGCTATAGTTCATCAAGAATTGGATAAAGAGCTCTTCGAAGGGCGAGATCAATATGTCAATATATTTAGTGAAAATGGAGTAAGTAGACTAAGACAAATTCTACGTGTTGAATGGAACGGTAAGTATGCACCTCCTGAGAAGTGGATGTCCATGCCTGATATGGGCTATCTTATTGCGACTAAATATCGGGTAGTCCTGATTTATTTATCCCCGAATATTAGCATGACATTTTTTCCGCTTCGAGGTACTCCATCCCCTCTCGATAAACACCGTATTATTAGCATTGCACATGTAAATGACAATCATTTTGTAAAGGTAAGATTTTATTCAAAGATTTTACAAAATTTTTCTCAATATTAGTACTGATTAATTTTGATAAATTTCCAGGTCCTTTTAAAGAATGATCCTAACATGCCTGTGCCTATAATCGCTCCTCAATGGGAGCTTAATTATCATCCCGGAGCTAAAGATTGGTCAAGGTTTTATCTTCATCGCATTATAGATTTCAATCCTAGACCAATACCGACACAACCTCCAGCTTTAGTGGACCTTTCGGGTATGGTTCTAAGTATATTGTCATTTTCTTATAATATACATATTTATTTATTTTCATTTTGATTCTTATAATTCATTTTTAAATAAAGGGGGAAGCTAATTACTTATAATCTTGATCCATTCCCATTTATAAATTTGGCATAAGATAAACATTTTTTTGTAAACTGAATGAATTAATTTCATTAATTAAGAGTTCATTTAGAATTAATGTAATGTGGTAGTGTTAATAATATTGCGAGATTGGTTTCAAAGTGAAAGCTGGCCGAAAGGATTTGGGCCGTAAAACTTCAGTTTTTTTTTCACTTGAATTATAAATAAATTCCTTACATATCTAGAAAAACATTATTTCGTTTGTGTTTGCAATCAGAGGGACATAAACAGCAAGGTGTTGAGGAACATCGCCATGAATCAGAGGGACATAAACAGCAAGGCACTGAGGAACATGGTAGCCATGAATCAGAGGGACATAAATGAAAGAAAAAGGCGCGTCCCATGACGAATGAGGTCACGAAGGAGAATGGCCAGAAAAGGAGGCATAGGCCAAAGTCAGCGGTGTCAACAAATAGCTTTCCAAATGATGACACCAAAACTAATGAACATAAAACAGAGGTACATTCATTTCTTTCTTTTATTTATTTCGATAGTGTCATGTAGTGATTCGTGTCATACTATCTTAACAGACATGAGACAGATATGAGGATATTGAAACTGGGAAGCAAGAAGAAGCCACCTTTGATTCATCCAATCCCAATCACAAGTAAGTTTCTTCTCTTCTACTAGCAGTTCCCCTCCTCAACTTCCTTGCAGGGTTTCAATATTCAATTTCCTTGCTGCTCTGCCAGGATGACTGTGGACCACAAGTTTCAGATCGTGAAGAACGTCGGCGAAGAGTGCATTAAAGAAGATGAGCTCCTTAACCTCCTCACCACAAAACCCAAGCCTGTCTGCTACTGCTATGATGGCTATGAACCTTCTAGACGAATGCACATTGCTCATGTCACCTCTTCTTTATTTTATTTCTTTAAATAAATCTCAATATTAACAATTAGGATATTTAGTGTCGAAGTTATTTTTATTTTTTAAAATGTTGAATATTGATAAAATTTACTTATAGAAAACCCGAGAATCAAGTTTTGACAGAAGGTGAATATGAATAGTTGATTACTTGATTTCTATGGTGAAGGAAATCCTTTGAAGGTGGTGTGGATCACAGTTTACATAGCTGCATTATTTTTTACTTATGTATAGGGTGTCATGAAAACAATCAATGTGAACAAGCTAACATCGGCTGGTTGCCATGTCAAAATATGGATTGTTGATTGGTTTGTGAAGCTTAATAATGAAATGGGGGGAGATTTGGAGAAGATTGAGACGGTTGGTCGCTACTTGATCGAGATCTGGAAAGCCATTGGGATGGATCTGGAAGGAGGAAAAGTTGAGTTTCTGTGGTCATCTAGAGAGATTAACAGCAGAGCTGATAAGTACTGGCCTATTGCGTTAGATATAGCTCAGAAGAACAAATTGGAAAGGATTATCAGGTTCCTTTTTTTTTTTACTGAAAATACTTTCATGTGATCCAAAAAATGGTGGATTTGGACTTAAAATGTTGTTTCGTGTTTTTTTTGTTCCAAATTACAGGTGTAACCAAATAATGGGACAGAGTAAACACGATGAATTGACAGTTGCTGAAATATTCTATCCATGCATGCAGGGTGCTGACATAATTTCCTTCGAGGTGCATTTCACCTCTTTTCCTATTTATTGATGCTTGGATTGATTACTTTAACTTGTATGACATTGTTAGATAGACATTTGCATAAAATCGTTATAAACTTATAGAATGGTGCCCTTATAGACTCACAATGGATGTTGTTAGTTTACAGTTGCTGAATGGTTTCTTCTCTTGACTTACATTGTTCTGTTCTTGTGTTTTTATGTCATAGTTTCCTGTTGTTTTTATATGTACACTCACTATCTGATATTGATTTTCTTTTCTAATGTTTGAGTATCTGTATGTTGTGTTGTTTATTTTGTCCTTGCCTCATCTATAATTGTCAATTTGCTCGAAACATATTGGTGAATAATGCATGAGTTTTTTATTTTAAAATAGGCCGATCTTTACCTATTAGGAAAGGATCAGAGGGAAGTTAACGCACTGGCCAGCGAGTATTGTAATGATATTAAGAGGAGGAACAAACCCACTATCTTATCACACCGTATGCTCCAGATTTCCTTTCAGCTAATGTATATTGAAGTTGTGTATCGCTTACTAACCGATTCCGGGTTGATTTGAAGACATGTTACCTTGTCTAAAACAAGGGTGATGGATGTCAAAAAGTGACCCATCGTCATCCATTTTCATGGAAGATGTGGAGGTAAGTTGCTTATAGGACTATTAAATTTGTCATCATTACAAGGGTGAAGTTTAGTTGTCATATCTAGTTGCATTCTGTTTTGAACATAATGATAAGTAAGAAAATAAATATTGTTCATTTTGTGAAAATTTCAAAATAAAAGGTTGTAATTTAATGTAAAATTGTGGCTATTTGTTCTTTCATCATAAATAAATTTTTAGGAGTTTTTTTTTGTATACTTTTTAAAAAAAAATTAGTGACTGTTCAAACATTATATTTGGATATCATAGGATGAAGTGAATGAGAAAATTGAAAAGGCTTATTGCCCACCAAAGATTGTGGAAGGAAACCCATGCTTGGAGTACATTAAATATCTTGTCTTACCCAAGCTTAAGCACTTCACTGTGGAGCGTGATGTAGATAATGGTGGAAATAAGTAAGTTTTGGGTTTTCCTATTTCCTCTGTTTGATCTTCATTTTCCAATTTCAATTTATAATATTAATTTCTGGAATCATTCTGGGTTCCTTAAGTCTGTATTCTGACTTTTCTTGTGTACAATTGTTTGGTTGATAATTGTTCATGCTTCCATTCAATCTAGGACGTTCAAAATCTATGATGAGGTGGTTGCTGACTATGCAAGTGAAAAGTTACATCCAGATGTCCTTAAACCTGCTTTGTCGAAGTCATTGAGTGAAATTCTAGAGGTGATGTTTCCTGATTATATTTATGCATCTTCTTATATTCTCTTTTAGATTTAGTATAAATATAATTCAAGTGTAAATGATTGTTTCTTGGAATATGCAGCCTGTAAGGGAACACTTTAAAAAGGACGGCAATGCTAAAGAGCTACTGAAGAGGGTCAAGGCCATCCTCGTTTAGAATTAGTAAAATACATCAAATAGTCATTTTGGTGTTGTATATATATTTTTTAAGTAATCATGTGTTCTTTTCAGCCGCAAAAGGAAAAAAAAAATGCTGCACCCCCCCCCCCCCCCCCCCCCCACCCCCTTTTTTTTATAAGCCAAATGTATAAAAAGAGTACAAGGGGTACTCGAACGCGTATACAAAAATTACAAAGAAAAGCAGTAGGCAATCTAGGATAAATATTCAACCAAAAACCAAACAAAGAGTACATGGTTGAAGCCTTTAACTCAGACCCCACCGAACCAAAAAGACCAAATATTAGGAATATTAAACAAAAGTAAGATCAGTAAGCACAAATATAGCATAGTTGCCTAGATCATTGTACGAACCCCTTGCTGTAACAACCAAAAATACGAGACCGTCTAATACTCATTTGCAAAGATAACCCCACCAAGAATGCTATGTGTTAAAACCAAATATGAAAGCAATTTATCAGCTACATTACTCTCCAAACCATGTGAAAATAGCTCTTATGCGCCTATGCTGTAGCATCATTAAGGAAATTGTGATCCTAAATTGATAAGTTGTTGTAGTTACCATGCAGCACAGCCACCAAATTATAAGATAAATTATATAGTACCTTCCCGTGATAAAATACCCTGCCACTGAGACACCAATCAGCAAAACCGATTCTCCCAGAGAAAATGCTCAAGTCAACTCCAGTCAAAACATCCTAGCCTTCTTACCAAACGTGTGGACCAAGATTAAAGATAGAGATGCATTATACACAAAACTGTGGAGTAGATGAAAGCAACATAATTGTTATTGGACAAATTCTAGATAACAGCCAACTAATTCCACCAATGATAACAAATCTCAGCTTTTTGAAGGATGCTAAGGACTGCCATAGTGTAGCCACAAACTGCCTTAACACGTCCAAGAATACAAAGAACCAAGTCTACAAAGCCCAGAACAGAGAATAGGGCCAGTAGTAACCAAAAGATTTAACAACCAAACAAGTGAAGGACCATAGAGAAATGACTTAAATAGATTGGCAGAGAAATGGAATGCCAACTACAACAAACACCCTCTCTACACTCACTTAGAAAGACAACCGCAAGCCTTCCCCTAAGTATTGCCATCTCTCACCTACCCCAAAGAAAGGCCACAACCTGATTCTCACCACTCAAAAAAAGACTAAGTTATAGATCCAAAACACCCTCACCACTCCCCCAAATAATATACACCGCCCCCCACCCAAAATTGTAACACACTCTCTACAGCCCCAAAGAAGCCCCTCAGTCTATTTCAGAACACTCAACACAAAAGGAGGAGAAAAAATAAAAACCAAATGGACCACTGGCCCTCACATCAAAATTCTCTCTCTCACCAAACAGGGTAACTGATGATCCAGAATCAATATATACATAATTGGACAACCTGCAATAAGACAAAACAAACATTTACAAGTAATTGGTTAGTTTCTTTGGTCTGAAGACCATCAAAAATTTGAATTCTCACACCTTTGTTTCTCTCAAGGATCTCCTAAACTCAAACCGTGGTTAAGAAGCACACCCTCACCAAGACCCAAGATTCAACCTCACATTTGTTTAAGTGATACGTTACTAAATGACACTTGGGTCATGAGCCTTCAAACACTAATGGACCAAATCAATTACCCAGCAGAGACATGCCCAAACATTAGGAAAACACCAGCTTGGTGAGAGGATTCTGATTGAGTCATTATACTTCATGTTTCTAGAAGTGCTTAGTCACACTTTTTCTTATTTGCAATTTTTGATGTTAGATTCCTTTATGGTTAGCAATCTGTGATGATCACAATACACCTGTCATGTGATCCGAATACTATGGTAACAGTATTGGCTATATAGGACTGTGAAAGTTATGGAAATAGAAAAGAAGAAATTAAACAGAATTTTTTTGTTATCTTTCTCTCTTCCTCTCTAATCTTCTGGAGCTACCCAGCTCTAATAGGGTATTTCAATTCACCCCCTATCATTTTGGTGCTTTCATTTCGTTCTTCATGCCTCCTTTATTTTCTTCCACATCATCCACCATTCCAGCCCCGACAACCAACCTCGGTTTCATCCATGGCTATTACAAACCACCATTGTTAGACCCCACTCACCAATATGCTTTGAGACAAGTGAAACAAACAGGGTCAGTTTTGGAGTATCAGCTACAATTCGAAACTATTTTGGATCGTGTTATCTGCATGTCCGCTAGGGATCGGCTTGGCTGCTTCATTGATGGCCTCCGGGACGACATCGGCAGTGAAGTGCGGTTACGATGCCCCTATACTTGTCTCACGCCATCGGGTTAGCAAACAAAATTGAAGTCACTTTCAACCTCCCCAAACCCTCGGAAGTCACCAACATCCACTCTCCCTGCGTCACTCAACCACCGCCATCCCACTTCCACGTCTCTGTAACCGCTCCAGCCGTTAAGGGTGACGACGGCAAACCGCAGTCAGATGAGGAAGACAACCTCTCAACCGAACAAGTCTCTTTAGCTGTTGAAGATCGAAAGGAGAATGTTACCGAGGTCTTCATGGACTTGGAGTTACCGATTCCGCTACTGGGTCGTTCGAAAAAGGTTCATTGCGGCTTCAAGAAACAGAGCGTCGACCTCAGTCCCGATTTGGTACCACCATTTGTTGATGTTGTTTCCGCCGTCAGCCCCAACCCACAACTATTCCTAGTAAATTTGGGCTCAACGCCTTTGAAAGAGATGAATGGGTCTCCGACGTTGACCGAGCCCTGGGTTGTTGCCGCTACCAGCACCGTTGTTACCGCGAGTGTGCCGATCATCGATACCAGTCCATATGACCCAGGACCACTCGAGTCACCGTCCCCAACTAGAAAATCAATCGTACACAGGTATGCATCACATAGCATATTTTTGGCTTTTGGTTGTACTGTGACTGTTCAATACAATGTCTTCCTTGGGATTGGTCTCATTGATATATTATGTCTAAGGGGTTACTTGTATTTGGATAGTGCAAGAAACCTGTTTGATAAAATGCCTAGGAGGGATGTTGCTTCTTGCAAGTCTATTCATAGTTTTGGGGTCAGGAGATGTATTTGTGGTGGTGATGCTGAAAGGGGTGGTATTTCAAGTTTTGGAGATGATTTGAAAGTGAGTGAACCTATTCCTTGTTCTATAAAGAAAGGATCCATTGATTGTGTTAAAAATGGTATTCACGAATATGACTTGACTATGGCGAAATATTGTTGCTTCATGACATCCTTATCTTGTAAAATGTCACTTTATGTTCTGGACATACCCCTTTTCTTGCCTAAGAGAATGACAATTGATCATCCGCTGACTAGTCTAGTTTTATAACTAGAAAAACCTTGGCTTTGTGCTAATTTTATATCATTTTCGCCCAAATTAGACTTGATTGTCCTTAAGCAGTATTTTGAGTCTATAAAGTATTTTTAGGTTAATTTAGCTGATTTAGAGTTAAATAAAATACTTATGCTATTTTCTGTTTTCAGGTTAATAAAAAGAAATAAATCTGGAGATTTCGCCCCGCGAGAAGGATGTTCGCCTCGCGAACCTGAAGGTGACTGTGCTAGAAGAAATGCAATCCATTCTGTCTCGCCCCGCGAAGACTTGACTCGCCTCGCGGGTAATCCAGCCCTGGAAGACCAAAAGTCAGCACGGTTTATGAATGTTAAAGGTCACGGCTGTGGCAGTTTGGAAATTGAAGAGATTAGCCTCGCGAATGATAATCTCGCCTCGCGAGAATACCAAAAGTTGAAGATTCGCCTCGCGAGACAGCGTTCGCCTCGCGAGCAAGCTGATTCCAGAAACTTGTATATAAGTCCGTTGTAGGAAGAACTCAGTAGAGGCCAGTAGAGGCCAGTAGAGGCTAGTAGGGAGGCTAGTTGTTAGCTAGTCTTAGAGTGTAGTAGTAGTTTTCAGTAGTTTATTTCTTTTCTTGTGTTTATTTCTGTAGTGGAGAACTAGTCTCCTAGATTAATCTACTGTGATTGGTTTCCATACACTTGAGATTCTGTAATTCCTGTTTTATATGCTTTTCTCTTTTCAATGCGATGCTATATGTTTATGTTTGCTTAATTCAGGAGTGTGTAGTGTTGTGTTGATTCATTTCGGTGATGTTATGTTCCTATACTTAATCGTGTTTGCTTAATTCGCGTGTGTTCGTTCATGTTCACTTAGTTCATGAGGGCTTAACCCCGTTTGCTTAATTCGGGAATAGGGACATATATCTGTGGTAGTGATTTCGCTTGTAAATTGTTGCTACAACCGGGAGGGGATTAGAATCTTCTTAGGGCTTGAATTTATATGAACCAATGATAGTGGGAAACCGAGAACAGTAGGTTGATCGTTTCTTAGCATATTTGTTAATCTTTTAACTGCTCTGTTTTTATTGCTTTGTTTTCTTTATTTTACCTCAAACCCCCCAAAACTGATTTTTCTGTTAATAATAGCAACCTAAGAGTCCTTGTGAGACGACATCCGAGTTGTCGCTTCCCTATCTACATTATTTTGTAAACGCTCGTTCTTTTTGGCACGGGGCGACAGCGCGACCAAAAATTGGCGCCGTTGCCGGGGACTCTTATTTGTTATTTTTCCATTTTTTTCCCCTTTCTTTTCTTTCTTTTATTTTCTGTTTTTGTTTTGAATTGGTCTGGCTACTAGGTCTAATTGCCCTGAATTGTGTGATTTTGACCCGGAAATTGAAAGAACGCTGCACACACTCCGTAGAGAATTTCGGGCTAGCACTAGTAGTGATTCTAATTCCAAAACTGTTTTTGAAAACATGGGAGACCAAAGGACATTAAGACAGCTTGCTGCCCCTGATGTAAATTACAATGGATTGTGTATTTCATATCCTGGTGCTGATACTCCTTTTGAACTAAAATCTGGTTTCATTCACTTGTTGCCAAAGTTTAATGGTCTTGCAGGTGAGGATCCACACAAGCACTTGAAGGAATTCCAAGTTGTATGCTCCACAACCTCGAGATCAGAGGGAGTAACTGAGGATAGCATCAAACTGAAGGCTTTTCCGTTCTCACTCCAGGGAGCTGCAAAGGATTGGCTGTTGTATCTTGAGCCCAACTCTATCACCACTTGGAATGATTTGAAGAGGGTTTTCCTAGAAAGATATTTTCCTGCTTCAAGAGCTGCGTCAATAAGGAAAGAAATATGTGGCATCAGGCAAGGGAACAAGTCGTTAGCTGAATATTGGGAAAGGTTCAAGCATTTGGTATCCAGTTGCCCTCAGCATCAGATTTCTGAACAGCTCCTTATCCAGTACTTTTATGAAGGATTACTGCCAATGGATAGGAATCTTTTGGATGCAGCTAGTGGGGGAGCGCTTGTTGATAAGACCCCAGCTGCTGCCAAGCAACTCATTGAGAATATGTCACTGAATTCCCAGCAGTTTACTACCCGAAGAAATTCAGTTGAGACAAGAGGTGTGCATGAGGTCCATAGTTCATCTTCCAACCAGGCCGCCCTTGAGAATAGATTGGATGAGCTGACTTCTTTTGTAAGGCAATTGGCAATAGACAGGGTTCAGCCTGCAAAGTTCTGTGGCATCTGCAATTCACCTGAGCACCCATATGATGCATGCCCCATCCAGAGAGAAGAGTTTGTCAGTGAAGTGTCTCAAGCTTATGCAGTAAATCCATATAATCAAGGAAACAGTCAGAATCGGACAAGACTCCAGCACCTCTCTACCAATAGGTACCATCCTAACTGGAGGAATCATCCTAATCTGCGGTATGGGAACTCATCCCAACACCAACCGATGGCACCTCAGAAACCTCCTCAAGAGACCACAACTCCACCATCAGGACCTTCACTAGAGGACCTGTTCAAACAAATGACTTCACAAATAACTGCACAAATTGGATAGCTCCAGGCCTTACAGACACAGTATCAGCAGCGAACAGATGCCAGCATTCAAAATTTAGAGACACAGGTTGGACAACTGGCCTCCTCCATAAATAACATACAGCAAGGTCAAAGAACAACCCAGCTGCTGCCGCACATGACCGGTGATAAATCCCAATGCCTCCAACCCTAATGTGAGTGCCATATCTCTGAGATCTGGAAAAGTTGTTGAGGCCACCTCTGAAAAAGATGAAGCAACTGTTGAGGTAACTCCTGAGCCTATTGTTGAAGTTGAAGTTGAGAAGGTATACAGACCACCAATCCCATTCCCACACAGATTACAGAAAAATAAGAAGATTGGTGGTGAAGATAAGGAGAAGGAAATTCTTGATGTTTTCAGAAAGGTAGCTGTAAATATTCCGCTGTTGGATGTGATCAAGCAGGTGCCCAAGTATGCCAAATTTCTGAAGGATCTATGCACCAACAAGAGGAAGATGAAGAATAATGAGAGGGTTGATTTGGGAAGAAATGTCTCAGCTCTTATCCAGTCTAGGCCTGCACCAGAAAGAGTTGCTGTTTTAGCCCCTACTCAGGCATTACCACAGAAGTGCAAGGATCCGGGCACATTTACTATTCCATGCAATATTGGTGACAGGAAGTTTGAAAACTGCATGCTGGACTTGGGAGCATCCATAAATGTCATGCCTACCTCCATCTTTAACAACCTTGATCTTGGGCCTTTGCAGTATACATGTCTCACCATCCAGTTGGCTAACAGGACCAGTGCTTGACCCATGGGAATGGTAGAAGATGTGCTAGTGCAAGTTGATGATTTGATTTTCCCTGCTGACTTCTACATCTTAGACATGGTAGGAAAGACTCATTCCAGTAGATCACCAATAATCTTGGGCAGACCATTCATGAAGACAGC
Organism: Sophora flavescens; assembly: GCA_030762895.1. Lineage (NCBI taxonomy): Eukaryota > Viridiplantae > Streptophyta > Magnoliopsida > Fabales > Fabaceae > Sophora > Sophora flavescens. The sequence continues at coordinate 51,177,405 of CM061067.1, read as the reverse complement.
CAAGACTAAGATTGATGTGAATGATGGGACTATGTCTATGGAGTTTGGTGATATTGTGGCCAAGTTCAAGATCTTTGATGCTATGAAACACCCACTGCAGGAGCACTCAGTTTTCCAACTAAAGTTGCTTTCTGAGCTTATTGAGGATACCCATGTGGACTTTATTTCTGATTTTCCATTCATTTCTGGTTTTGATGATTTGTATTCATGTGCTAACTGTACTGACACTAACCATTGTTCTGTTTGTGCTGAGTTTCTTGAATCAACCTTGCAGGGTGATAGTGATAGTGAGAGTGAAGTCGTCATTGCCAAGTCCTTGACATCCGGGCTACTCCTAATGTACCATCTGTTGAGCAGCCGCCCTCCCTAGAACTCAAGCCACTTCCTGGGAACCTGAAGTATGCCTACATGGAGACAAATGAAAAACTTCCAGTCATCATTTCTTCCAGCCTTGATTCTGACCAGGAAGCCAAGCTTTTGGAGGTTCTGAAGAAGCACAAGAAGGCTATTGGGTGGACCTTGGCTGATATTCCAGGAATTAGCCCCTCCAGATGCATGCACAGAATTCTATTGGAGGATGGGGCTAAGCCAGTTAGACAGGCCCAAAGGCGACTAAACCCATTGATTTTGGATGTGGTGAAGAAAGAGGTGACTAAGCTTCTACAGGCAGGTATTATATACCCCATCTGTTATAGTTCTTGGGTTAGTCCGATGCAATTTGTACCAAAGAAGTTCGGTCTAACAGTAGTTAGGAATGATTCTAATGAGCTTGTACCTACTAGAGTCCATAATAGTCAAGTAGTCTGTATAGATTATAGGAAGTTGAACCAGGCCACCAGAAAGGATCACTTTCCTTTGCCGTTCATAGATCAAATGCTGGATCGGCTGGCTGGTAAATCTCATTATTGCTTTCTTGATGGTTTTTTCGAGTATTTCCAGATCCATATTGCCCCTAAGGATCAGGAAAAGACCACTTTTACGTGCCCCTTCGGTACGTTTGCCTATAGGAGGATGCCATTTGGCCTTTGTAATGTTCTTGCCATCTTCCAAAGATGCATGCTTAGCATTTTCTCTGAATTTATTGAAAATTGCATAGAGGTGTTCATGGATGACTTCACTGTATATGGCTCCTCATTTGATGCATGCCTGCATAGTCTGATTTTAGTTCTACAAAGATGCATTGAGACTGATTTGATTTTGAACTATGAGAAATGTCACTTTATGGTAGAATAGGGGTTAGTTTTGGGTCATGTAATTTCTAAAGAGGGTATTTCAGTAGATCTTGCAAAAATTGATGTGATTTCTTCATTGCCTTACCCATCTTGCGTACGCGAGATCCGTTCTTTTCTTGGACATGCAGGTTTCTACAGGCGCTTTATAAAGGACTTCAGCAAGATAGCTCTGCCATTGTCAAACCTGCTGAAGAATGATGCCCTGTTCCATTTTTATGACCATTGCAAGGAGGCATTTGACTACCTGAAAAAAGCATTGACCTCTACCCCCATCATCCAGCCCCCAGACTGGACACTCCCTTTTGAACTAATGTGTGATGCTTCCAATTTTGCCGTGGGAGCGGTTCTGGCACAAAGGGTGGGCAAGGCTGCCCATGTAATTCATTATGCTTCTAGGACATTAGATGCTGCACAATCAAATTACACCACCACTGAGAAAGAACTGCTAGCTGTTGTATTTGCACTTGATAAGTTTAGGTCATATTTGCTAGGTTCTAGGGTTATTGTTTTCACTGACCATGCAGCTCTGAAGTACCTGTTAAAGAAACCAGAAGCTAAGCCAAGACTGATCCGGTGGATGCTTTTGCTCCAAGAATTCAATGTGGAGATCAAAGACAAGAGTGGAGCTGAAAATTTGGTAGCAGATCACTTGAGTCGAATAGCTAGGGATGAGGATCCTTATCCCATCCAAGATGATTTCCCTGATGAGAGACTTCTACATCTGTATGGGGTAACCCCCTGGTTTGCTGACATAGTTAATTTTCTTGTAGCTGGTGTTGTTCCTGCAGGTACAAGTAGACATAAGTTCCACAAGCTCAAGAGCGATGCAAAGTACTATGTGTGGGATGATCCCTACCTTTGGAAGTTTTGAAGTGATCAGGTGATTCGGAGGTGTGTCCCCGATCATGAGACAGAGTCCATTTTGCACTTCTCACATGCCTCTCAAGTTGGAGGACATTTTGGACCACAGAGGACATCAAGAAAGGTCCTGGATTATGGGTTTTACTGGCCCACAATTTTTAGAGATTCCTATGAGGTATACAGGAATTGCAAAGAATGTCAAACAACAGGCCCTGCCATCACTCGTAGGAGTGAGATGCCTCAGCAGCCCATGCTCTTTTGTGAGGTTTTTGATGTGTGGGGGATTGATTTCATGGGTCTTTTCCCCCCTTCTTTTGGTTTTGTATATATTCTTTTGGCTGTAGACTATGTTTCAAAGTGGGTGGAAGCAATCCCCACTAGGACTAACGATGCTAAAGTTGTTTCCAAATTTGTTAGGTCCAACATTTTTTGCAGGTTTGGCATACCTAAGGCCATCATCAGTGACCAGGGCACACACTTCTGCAACAGAACCATGGAAGCCTTACTCAGGAAATATGGGGTTGTGCATAGAGTTTCCACTGCTTATCATCCCCAGACCAATGGCCAGGCTGAAATATCAAACAGGGAGATCAAGCATATTCTAGAGAAAATGGTGCAGCCGAATAGAAAGGAATGGAGCCGCCGTCTGGAAGACGCACTGTGGGCTCAGAGGACTGCTTTCAAGACACCTATAGGAATGTCCCCCTTCAGGCTTGTATTTGGTAAGGCATGTCACCTCCCTGTGGAAGTTGAGCACCGGGCATATTGGGCAGTAAAGTGCTGTAACTTGGACATGAAGGAAGCTGGTGTTGAAAGAAAACTGCAGTTGCAGCAACTTGAGGAGCTTAGGCTGGAAGCCTATGAAAGCTCCAGGATTTATAAAGAGAAAACAAAACTTTTTCATGATAGGATGATTGTTAGAAAAGAATTTTTTGTGGGCCAGAAAGTCTTACTGTTTAACTCCCGCCTGAAATTGATGGCTGGGAAACTTAGGTCCAAATGGGATGGCCCCTTTGTTGTTACTAATGTGTTTCCTTATGGTGCAGTAGAGATTACACGTGCAGGTACCCACAAGCCCTTCAAGGTTAACGGGCAGAGGCTGAAGCCATTCCATGGTGTGGATGCTGGTGTTCCTGTGGATGTTAATGTTGAGGAGCTCTCCTTGGAAGCTCCCACCTACACTGACACTTAATCAGGGAGTTTCTTTTCTTTTCCCTCACTCTGATTTTATAGTTCTGTTGTTCATTAGGGACAATGTATATTTTAAGTGTGGGGGAGGGAGCTAGTTGTAGTTTTTGTTTTGTTTTGTTTTTTTTCCTTTTCTTTGAATAAAGCTCCTGAATAATTTGAGAAGCTCAGGAGTTGTGTTGAGTCTTTTGTTGGCAAGTTTATTGGATTTTGATTGATTTTGCACAGATTGATTGCATGATTTATGTGATGATTCCTCCTAGGCTGAAAATTTTTGTTTTTGAAAAGTGATCCCCATGTGATTGAAAACTGAACTTTAAGATTTTGTTATGATGGCATGATTTATGATAAGTTTGGGGTGATAGGAAGCACACACTAGGGATAGAATCTCTGTCAAACAATTTGCATGAATGTCCAGGTGAGGATTTGAGCCTCCAACATGTTTTAACTGTGAGAATCACTTTTGATTGCACTTTCCCGAATTTGCTTGAATCTCTTTATGGTTTGCATGATTATGTGTTTGCTTCAGATGATTTAGGCATTTTCTTTGTAAATAACTACTTAGCCTAAAAATAACCATCCCTAATGCATGTTCCCTAGTTAGCCCCATTGAGCCTGATTAGCCTGTTAATTCTTGATAACCTAATGTTATAAGCCCAAAATCTGGAAAACCATGTTAACCCGATCTTAGGATTAGGAGAGCATGGAATCTTAGAAAGAGAATGGGTGCAAGAAACTAAGTTTGGGGTGGCTGCAAGGTGTAATATGTTGTTGGGATTGAAAAAAAATGATTGAAAAAAAAAGCAGAAAATAAAAAGTAAAGTGTAAAAATGAAAAAAATAAATAAATAAATAAATAAAAGTATTAGAAAAAAAAAAGAGGCTGTAGTCATCCAAGGCAATTGGAAAGATGAATGAGAAAAGGAACTTGAGTGGAATTTCAATGTTTTGAACTGTTTCATGCTCTCTTAGTTCCTAGGGTCTTCAGCCTAGTACCTTTGTATATCCTACCCTTAGCCAGGCCTCATTACAACCCATAAAAGACCTTTTGATGTTGCATGCATGTTCTCCGTGGGAACCATTTTGAGATGAAAATCAAATTTATGGGAAGTGCTCTTAAAAGTGAAACTGGGTGAATTGTTGATAACCTAGACAAACTGAGCGATTGAGTGAACACTAAATACCCTTGTGAGGAAGGCAGTTGTTTGAATTTGGTGATCTCCCTCTTGTGTGTAACTTGGATCCCCTGCTTAGATTAATGATTGTTTGAATGATGAAATTCTCAATTGTTCAGAGTGATTCAATGTGGGGATTGCTTTGTTTGGAAGGGGGAACATTGAAGAAAATTGTTTTGTTGCTTGAAATTTGTGCGAATTTGATTGAATTCTTAAGCTTGCCATGTCTTGAGTCTTTTTAAGTTTTTGAGTTGTAGTTTTCTTGGGGACAAGCAAAGTTTAAGTTTGGGGTATTTTGATCAGTCGCTGGCTAGTCTAGTTTTATAACTAGAAAAACCTTGGCTTTGTGCTAATTTTATATCATTTTCGCCCAAATTAGACTTGATTGTCCTTAAGCAGTATTTTGAGTCTATAAAGTATTTTTAGGTTAATTTAGCTGATTTAGAGTTAATAAAATACTTATGCTATTTTCTGTTTTCAGGTTAATAAAAAGAAATAAATATGGAGATTTCGCCCCGTGAGAAGGATGTTCGCCTCGCGAACCTGAAGGTGACTGTGCCAGAAGAAATGCAATCCATTCTGTCTCGCCCCGCGAAGACTTGACTCGCCTCGCGAGTAATCCAGCCCTGGAAGACCAAAAGTCAGCACGGTTTATGCATGTTAAAGGTCACGGCTGTGGCAGTTTGGAAATTGAAGAGATTCGCCTCGCGAATGATAATCTCGCCTCGCGAGAATACCAAAAGTTGAAGATTCGCCTCGCGAGACAGCGTTCGCCTCGCGAGCAAGCTGATTCCAGAAACTTGTATATAAGTCTGTTGTAGGAAGAACTCAGTAGAGGCCAGTAGAGGCCAGTAGAGACTAGTAGGGAGGCTAGTTGTTAGCTAGTCTTAGGCAGTAGTAGTAGTTTTCAGTAGTTGATTTCTTTTCTTGTGTTTATTTCTGTAGTGGAGAACTAGTCTCCTAGATTAATCTACTGTGATTGGTTTCCATACACTTGAGATTCTGTAATTCCTGTTTTATATGCTTTTCTCTTTTCAATGCGATGCTATATGTTTGTTTGCTTAATTCAGGAGTGTGTAGTGTTGTGTTGATTCATTTCGGTGATGTTATGTTCCTATACTTAATCACGTTTGCTTAATTCACGTGTGTTCGTTCATGTTCGCTTAGTTCATGAGGGCTTAACCCCGTTTGCTTAATTCTGGAATAGGGACATATATCTGTGGTAGTGATTTCGCTTGTAAATTGTTGCTACAACCGGGAGGGGATTATAATCTGCTTAGGGCTTGAATTTATATGAACCAATGATAGTGGGAAACCGAGAACAGTAGGTTGATCGTTTCTTAGCATATTTGTTAATCTTTTAACTGCTCTGTTTTTATTGCTTTGTTTTCTTTATTTTACCTCAAACCCCCCAAAACTGATTTTTCTGTTAATAATAGCAACCTAAGAGTCCTTGTGAGACGACATCCGAGTTGTCGCTTCCCTATCTACATTATTTTGTAAACGCTCGTTCTTTTTGGCGCGTGGCGACAGCGCGACCAACAATTCATGAGAGATGGTCCAAGCTATCAGCACCAGCTGCAAAAATTAGCAAGTTTCCCATATTCATTACTGTTGAGCTTCAACCAAATGGGGCCATTGAAACAACAATTTTGGAATTCTTTTCCACTCACGGCCTGATCTGGTGAACATCAAAATTGTTAATGAAGCTGTTGTGATTGATGCTTCTATCTCTCTGTTATTCCCTGACATAACTGATGACATTGAGGTCTTTCATGAGTTGTTTATTGGGGGGGGTGGTGTTATAATACATTAGGATTATAATATATAACCATTGAAATTAGTAAACTAATGAAAATTAAAATTTCATTTGCTCTGAAAATTGGCAAACCATTATCTCATTTTACTATTGCATTTATGAATTAACATGTTTCATATCATTTATATTAGTTTGTGTGCTTTATAATTGTATATATAATGGTATATAAAATTAACTTTTTCCAATTATTTCCTGAATAAAAACCGATTAAATTTAAATTTAATTTTTAGAAAAAATTATGGTAACCAATTCAACGCAACACGTGAGAATGCAAGGGTATACGACTAGTTACATATGTGAAATATTACCAAGAGAATATGTAAAATTGCTCTTGTCCCTTTTTCTATTTCAATTCCACCCCCTTTTGAGCTTTCCAATGGGGGCCAATCCCAGTTGTAGGCGACCTCCCTAAGAACCGAAAAATCACCACCATTAAACAAAATCACTCATAATTCCATGAATGAGCAGACAACACAAGCCAAAACAGGATAGGAAATTTCCAAAAATGACTTTCATTTCCGTGATAGAGTTACAAGACTGACTAATACTACCAACAAACAATAACAACCTCGAGGGGCTATACCTATCTACTATATAATAGGTGAACCCCAATTTTACGGTGTTGGACCAAAATGGCGACACGTGCCTCCTCTTGTTTATTTATTTTTTATAAAATTTAACATTTTCTTTTGAATTTTTTTATTTTATTTTATTTTTTTGTGATTTTTTTTTATTTTTTTTATTTCTTTTAATTTGTTTTCGAGTTTTTTTATTTATTTTTTTCGATTTTTTTATTTTTAAATTTTATTTGGAATTTTTTATTTTGTTTTCTTTTTTTCAATTTTTTATTATTTTCCAAATTTTTTTATTTTCCCCCAATTTTTTTTTATTTAATATTTTTTAATTTAACCATTTTTTTAACAAAATATTTTTATATTTAATTTTTTTTAATTAAACTTTTATTTTAATCATTTTTTTCAACTTTTTTTAACAATTTAAATAAAAATGTTTTATTATTATTTCCACCTTCGTGTTTAATGAATTTAACAATTTAAATATAAAATTTTTAAATATTAGATAATTTGTTTAAAACAAATGGTAGCTTCACGTGCCTTCTGTTGTTTTTAACTGTGTCATTCTTTTACTGTGTACGAAAAGGTCGGTGTCAGATGTCACGGGTCGTGTCCACGTAGATTTTTGGCCTCTGAATTTTTTAAAATAAAAATTAATTAGATTATTATTTTACTTATTGTATTGTTATTATTTATTGTAATAAGATTTTTTATTTAAATTTCTTTTAATTAAAATTTTTTATTTTAATTTTTATATGAATTTTTATTTTATAGAAGGTTTTTTACTTAACAAAATTTTTTATATTTATTTTTTTTAATTAAACTTTTAATTTGATAATATATTTTTTCAACTCTTTTTTAACAATTTTGAATAAAAATGTTTTATTATTATTTCCACCTTCGTGTTTGATGAATTTAATATCAATACAAATATAAAAGTGAATTAATTTTTAGTGTACATCTGACTTGGCTGCATTTCCATGATTAGTGGAGTTTAAATGATTATTTTAATGATTGATTTAATTCTGATTTTTAAATTAAAATTTGATTGTTTTATTTTATTCATTGCTTGAGTGGATGGTTGCTTAACTGAGTGGATAAACATTTATTGGGATTAGATTGACAACATTAGTCAAAGAGTAACATGGTTCCCCATTCCCTTTCTTAACATTTTTTAATTATTTTCTTTAATTCTTGTTTTATATAATTATGTGAATGTACCATATCATCAGGATCCCTATTCTTCTTCCTCGAAACCCCTTTTCTTCTTCTTCTTTGCTTATGTTGAACAACAATGAAGGAAATGAAAGGAACTGCGGGAAGTGAAAACACGTGCGTGGGAGTGAGGTGGTGCACGGCACTGTTCACATGGAAGAGGGAGATGTGCGTCGTCGCTGGAGGTGGTGAAAAAAAGGGGTGGAAACAGAGAAGAAGACTTGGTCAGAGGTAACATGTTCTCTTCTTTCTCCATTGGAAACAACCTGTCATTTCAGTTTCTAGGTCTCTTTCTCTCCTTTCCTTATTTCTCTCCTCCCAACCCTCTTTCCCTTTTGTCTTCGTTTGTGAAGGTGCATATGCACCTGGGATTTAAGCGTGGGACCAGCAAAGAAAATTTGAAAACCTGATGTTCCTGCCGAGATCTGACTTGCCGGAATCTCGCCGTAGAACGTCAAACCAAGAGTGAACAATAGGGGTTGTTTTAGATTATGGCTTGACAGAATATTGTATTCCGGTCCTACGTATCCCAATGGGAATCAAAGCCAGACGTAGTTCTAGGTTCAACCCTTTGCCATATGGTGATCTCAATCCCTTAATCTTGTATCTGATGAATACCAGCGAGCAAGGACTCTTCAATATGTTGGTAGTGGCTACGGTCTCAAGAGGGGGGGGGGGGGGGTGAATTGAGATATTGAAAACTTATTCAACAATTTAAATCAAAACAGTGTTTCTTTAAATAAAATTGGTTTTCACTCAATTTTAGGTCCAAGAATTAGGTTATGGAACAAGTAATGATGACAAGAAGAATTATAAGTAGGAACAACAGATTTCAGATTTAAAGATTCAAGTTTAAACAAGTATATGGAGCTTAGGGATTAGAAGAACACGCAAACCGATTTATCCTGGTTCGGCTACCTCCTCTGGTAAGCCTACGTCCAGTCCCACACCACTGTGGATTTCTTCACTATAATCAGCAATTTACATAATTCTAATTACAGCAACACAAGGATAACCTCCTTGCTTGAAAAATATCCAGAAAGCACACTAGCTTTGTTTACCCAAGGATCCCTTATATCCTTGTTAAACCCTAAGAGATACCCTCTCTTAGTCACTCTAATTCACAAAAAAGAATTGAGTTGAAGCAAGACTCTTAAAGCCTGATAATACAAATTGAAGTTCTAGCTATCACACTTTTCTCAATGTTGACGCACTTTGGATCAGAATGAATTTGTGTTGTTGTTATTGTACATGTTCTGTATGAAAAGTGTTCCTTTGATCCCTCTTTATATAGAAGTCAGATTATAGCCGTTGGGATCATTTAAGACAGATTTGGATATGATTTAACAAAATCTGCTTTCTTGATTTCTTGATCTTGAAATGTGATTCTGTTTGATCTTTGTAGAGATTGCGTCCTCCTTGAAATATAACTGTTTCCATCTGAAAGGATAGCCAAGTCTATTTGAAGAGCAATGAATCTGTGCTTAATTGAAGAGAAAGATAGCCGTGTCCATTTGCCATGTCATCAGACGGGAGTATTAGCTCAAGTTTATTGGACGGGCTCCAGTTGGTAGACGAGAGTTCTAACACTAGGGATTTGGACGGGCTCCCAATGTTACTGTTAGAAGACAAGCTCTCCTTTTTATATCAGTAGACGAGCTCTCCAAGTGTTACTATCAGTATACACGCGCTCTTGTTCCTTTCAGTGGACGAGCTCTCCTTTTTCCATCAGTAGACGAGCTCTCCAAGTGTGACTATCAGTAGACGCGCGCTTTTGTTACATCAGTGGACACGAGCTCCTTTTTACATCAGTGGACGCGCGCTTCTGTTTCATCAGTGGACGCGAGCTTCTGTTTCATCAGTGGACGCGCTCTTGTATTTCATCAGTGGACGCGCGCTTGTGTTTCATCAGTGGACGTGCGCTTGTGCCACATCAGCAGACGAGCTCTGCTCTTCTGTTTCTTCCAGTGGACGCGCTTCATGTGCCACGTCAGCAACGAGGTCTGCTCTTCTGTTTCTTACAGTGGACGCGCTTCACGTGCCACGTCAACAACGAGATATTCTGTTTCCTTAGTGGACGCGCTTCATGTGCCACGTCTTTTAGTGGACGCGCTTCCATGCTCTTTCAATGGACGACAGCTTTTTACTTTGTTCTTTTAGTGGACGCGCTCTCTTTGTTCTTTCAGTGGACGTCAACTTTCTTTGTTCTTCCTTTAGTGGACGAGCTCTTTAATTGTTCATTGGACGTCAGCTCTTTACTTTGTTGGACGTCATCTTTCTTTGTTCACTTCATTGGACGAGCACTTATATTTTCCCTGTGTTGGACGTGCGCTAGTTTTGCTTTGTTGGACGAGTGATCTTGCATGCAACTTAACACGTAATGAGTACGTAGTCAGAATTAAAAATCTTATGCAAAATACACTTTGTTTATCATACATCAAAAACATGAATGAGGGCTAAGTCTTACAAACTCCCCCTTTTTGATTATGACAAACCTTACCATACTTAAACCTTTGTTATTTAACAAATCAGAGTGCAACTATTCAGTAAGCATGGTTCTTTAGTTATTTTCATCCTCCCCCCGTGTCATTGATATCTTTCAAAAGATCAAGTGTTATCATATAAAAAAAACATCTTGCAATTATTATAAGTTCTATTATTTCTTTTCAAAGCAGTTCTTACTTATATGTCAAAGAAATAAAAATTTGCATATCAGAAAATGCATGGTTCATTTTTATGGTTCATATTTCTCCCCCTTTGTCAGAGAAATAAAAATTTGCATATCAGAGAATGCATGGTTCATCATTATGGTTCATCTCAAATGTATGGTTCATCTTTCTCCAATGTTTGGTTCATTTTTGTATGGTTCATTTTTCTCCAATGTATGGTTTATTTTTCTCCCCCTTTGTCATTATCAAAAAGAAACTTATGGAGAATATTGAAATTAAACTTAAAAGCAGTCTTGCATTCATTGATAATAAAGCATTTCAGAACTTATGCAATTCATGAAAACATCCAAAATACCAAAAAAAATTACAGACACCTAAGGACGCTTAGCATCTTGCTCATGTCCTTCATAATTTACAGCAACTTGTGCTGCCTATCTGTTATTAGTTATTTTGAGGATCAATTATGCCAAGTTCCCTTCTTATAAAGAAGAAACTCTCCTTATTAAGTGGTTTGGTGAATATATCAGCTAATTGCTTAGATGTATCTATATGTTCAATCACAACATCACCACTTTGAATATGATCCCTGATAAAATGATGCCTAATTTCAATATGCTTGGTTCTTGAGTGCATAATTGGGTTCTTTGTTAGATTAATTGCATTAGTGTTATCACATTTTGTTGGTACATGATCTAGATAAACACCATAGTCAATTAATTGTTATTTCATCCATAGGATTTGAGCACAACAACTCCCAGCTGCAACATATTCTGCTTCATCTGTGGATAAGGCCACACTAGTTTGCTTTTTACTAAACCAGGACACTAGGGAATTTCCTAATAAATGGCATGTTCCACTTGTGCTCTTCCTATCTAACTTGCATCCAGCAAAGTCAGAGTCGGAATATCCTATTAATGTGCAAGTGGATCCCTTGGGATACCACAGCCCCATTTCTCTTGTTCCTAAGAGGTACTTCATGATTCTTTTAACTGCAGTAAGATGTGATTCTTTAGGATTAGCTTGATACCTTGCACACATACACACACTAAACATTATATCTGACCTACTTGCAATGAGATAAAGTAAGGATCCGATAATACCTCTATACTTGGATACATCTATAGATTTACCATGTTCATCTTTGTCCAAGTAGCAGGCTGGACTCATTGGTGTTGCCATTTCCTTTGCGCTTTTGATTCCAAACTTCTTTAGTAGTTCCTTGCAATATTTTGTTTGGCTTATGAAGGTTCCATCTTGGCATTGTTTAATTTGAAGTCCAAGAAAGAATGTAAGTTCTCCCATCATGGACATTTCAAATTCACTTTGCATTAGTTCACCAAATTCCTTGCATAAAGTCTCATTAGTAGCACCAAAAATAATGTCATCAACATATATTTGAACAAGTAAGATATTGTGTGCTTTTGTTTTAGTAAATAGTGTAGTATCAACTTTTCCTCTTTTAAATCCTTTCTCTAGGAGAAAATTACTTAACCTCTCATACCAAGCTCTAGGAGCTTGCTTGAGTCCATAGAGGGCTTTAGTCAGTTTATAGACATGATTTGGGAACTCACTGTCAACAAAGCCAGGGGGTTGGCTTACATATACTTCTTCTTGTATTATTCCATTTAAAAAGGCACTTTTTACATCCATTTGGTACAGTTTAAAGTTCATTATACAAGCATAGGCTAAGAGCATTCTTTTGGCTTCTAATCTAGCTATGGGAGCATATGTTTCATCGTAATCAATTCCTTCTTCTTGATTGTATCCCTTAGCTACTAGTCTAGCCTTGTTTCTTACTATTATTCCATTCTCATCCATTTTGTTCCTAAACACCCATTTAGTTCCGATTATTTGGTTACTTTTGGGTTTTGGAACTGTATGGGCCGAGGTTACTAACCCGGCCACCGAGCTCAAGTAACCGGCCCAGTCCGAAAATTAAGGATAATAAATCAAAGATCACTTAATTAAATGAATAAGATATTAACATTAAATCCTGATATTATCCAAAATAACCTTATCTGGTTAAAAGAGATAATATCCCTTAAATTAAGGAATCATATCTCAAAGAGATATTAAGAGATAAATCGAATCTCTAAAAGATATTAAGAGATAAATCAAATATCTAAGAGATAGGGGAATTCTATTATAAAAGGAGGAGTACCCCTCATAAGAAACTCACTTTTCACTGAACAGAGGTGACTCTCTCTTAAGCGTATTAGAGAAACTAGTGCCGACCAAGAGACCGTCAGAGAGTCCTTGCTCCCTAGTATTCGTCCGATACAAAATTAAGAGATCGAGATCACCACGGCCAAGGGTTGAATCAAGAACTACGTCCGGCTTTGATTCCCTTCGGGATACGTAGGACCGGAATCACCGAATTCTGTCAAGCCAAATCCTAAAACAACCCCAATATTCATCCTTGGTTCAACGTTCACGGTGGAGCTCCGGTAAACCGGATCCCGGCAGGAACATTTGGTGCCCACCGTGGGGCCGAGGTGAAACTTTCCCCGGTTCCGCAAGAAAAGCTCGATGGTGACTACACGCAATGGATTGCGGGGAGGGGGGAGCAGCGTGAATCACGAGGGCCAGGAGGCTTCGGATGCCCAGAACCATGACAATCATCTTTTCTCTCCCCTCAGTGAAGGTCATCCTCGGTTGGAGGAAATTATGGAGCAACTCAAGCAGCTTCGGAAGGAGAACGAGGAGATACGGGCGCAAAATCAGAAGCTTTTGAAAGCCCGAAAGAGAGGAAGGTCCCTGACACCTTCAGACGGAGAACAATCCTCACCCGAGGCCAGCAAGGATCCTCCGACGCACTCTCCTCGGGGTACTAACCGAGCATCCAAGACCAAACCCCCTCCTGGGGCATCGGAAGTCAGGTCCCACGCAGAGAGGACTAGCCAGAAAGAAAGAATATCAGACCGACGTCCAAGGCTCCCCTTCACCGAGGACATTAATGAGGCAAACGTGCCAACCCATTTCAAGCCCCTTAACATAGACAAATTCAATGGCACCACTGATCCAACCGAGCATGTAGAATCCTTTATATCCTCAATTTACCTGGTGACTGATTCAAAGGCCGTCATGTGCAAGGTTTTTCCGACTACCCTGCAAGGTCCAGCCCTGACCTGGTTAAAGAATCTGCCACCTTAGTCAATTGACTCTTTTGATGCCCTCATAACCAAGTTCACGGCACAATTTGCGGCAAGCCGAAGGCACAGGAGGCACTCCGTCTCACTGGTAAATTTCAAGCAGGAAAGAAATGAATCACTCAGGGATTACATGGCCCGCTTCAATGCAAAGCAGATCTGGATTCCGAATATGAGCTCGGAACTCTGCCTTCACACCGTTATGGCGGGTCTCAAGCCAGGGCCATTCTTCGAGTACCTATCTCAGAAACCATCGAGAAATTTTGAGGAGCTACAGGAAAAGGCTACAGGGTTCATGAACTCAGAAGAGATGCTGGAATTTAAAAGGCGAGAAAGAGGTTACGAGGACAAGAACTCAGCCTCCAACAAAGACAGAAACAGGGGGTCGGACTCACGAAGGACCAGAGAGTCCCCGCAGAGGCATTCCAGGAATCCATCTTTCACTCCGCTGAACCGATCTCGGGCAGCCATCCCGCAGGAGGTGTGCAGAACAGAATTGCTTACCTTACCTGAACCGTCCAAAACAAGGGACAATGCTGACAGAAGCAAGGAATGTGCGTGGCATCAGAACTATGGACACTCCACTGAAGAGTGCCAAACACTCCAGAGAAAGATTGAGGAGTTAGTGCGAGCAGGCCGTCTTGACCGATTCGTCCGCCGAGATGGCAATGGTGAAGGACGATTCGGTCGGAGACAACGAAGACAGGGTAATGATGACCGAGATCGAGATACAAACAATCGAAGAAATCATCAGGGCGGAGATCGCTAGAACAACCAAAGGCCCCCGGTAGAAGAATCGGAGGGAGGAATCAGGGGGGTCATCAATACAATCTCGGGGGGATTTACAGGAGGAGGAGCAACTAGCTCCACTCGGAAGCGGCATGTCAAGGCTCTCCGATCTGTTAGCACAGTGTCTGGAAGACCTCCAAGAGCAAGGCCCCCCATAACATTCACAGATGATGACTTCCAAGGGGTAGACCCCAACCAGGATGACCCGATGGTGATAACGGTCGAGCTGGCCAACTTCTCGGTCAGACGAACGCTTATTGATCAGGGAACCTCGGCCGACATTCTCTACCTGGCGACCTTTAAGAAGGTCGGCATCCCCGAAAAGCTGATTAAAGAACAGGAGGACAAGCTGGTGGGATTTGCTGGGGAACAAGTCAAGACTCGAGGATATATAGATCTCTTAACAACATTCGGAGAGGGCAGACTCTCCAAGTCTGTATCTGTCAGGTATGTCATCGTAGATGCCACCACGTCGTACAATATTCTAATCGGAAGACCGACGTTGAATGAGCTCGGGGCAATTGTCTTTACCCCTCACCTGACGATGAAGTTCCCAGCAGACTCAGGGGAGATAGTTTCAGTCCGAGCTGACCAAAAATTGGCAAGGCAGTGTTATGTTGACAGCTTGAAGGTTTCCCGTCACCAGGACGGCCCGAAGAAAACAGAGGAAGGTAAAGCAGAGCTGGTAAGCTCGGTCAGCTCGGTAAATTCAGCAAGTACAGTCAGTATGTTTGAGCTGGACCCAAGGGCAGAGATGTATGAGACCAGAGCCGAACCAACGGAGTCCTTAAAGAAGTTCCAGTTGGGAGTCCATCCTGAACAGTGCACCCACGTTGGTAGTCAGCTTGACCCCTCACTCAGAAAAAATTCACATGGTACTAATAAAGAATGCTGACCTGTTCGCCTGGAAGACATCGGACATGCCGGGCATAGATCCTAACTTTATGTGCCATAGGCTGTCTATATGTCCCGAAGCTAAACCAGTGACTCAGAAAAAGGAAGCTGGGTGAAGAAAGGCGTCGAGCTATGACCGAGGAGACCTCTAAACTACTCAAAGCTAATTTCATCCGCGAGGTGAAATACACCACTTGGTTAGCCAACGTGGTATTAGTCAAAAAGGCCAATGGAAAGTGGCGCATGTGCACCGACTATACCGACCTCAACAAGGCGTGCCCAAAGGATTCCTATCCCTTACCCAACATTGACAGGCTAGTGGATGGGGCCTCAGGTTATAAGGTTTTGTCCTTCTTGGATGCATATTCCGGTTATAACCAGATCAGGATGTACCCCCCCGACGAGGAAAAAACAGCGTTCATGACCGATGGGGCTAATTATTGTTACCGAGTAATGCCTTTCGGCCTAAAAAATGTCGGGGCAACATATCATAGGCTTATGGACAAGGTTTTCGCAGATCAAATCGGAAAGAACTTAGAAGTGTATGTTGATGACATGGTAGTAAAATCCGATGATCCGAGTCAGCACCCAGCCGACCTCGAGGAAATCTTCGGGCAACTCAGGAAGTACAATATGAGGCTGAATCCCGAGAAGTGCTCTTTCGGTGTGCAGGGAGGAAAATTCTTGGGGTATATGCTAACCCATCGAGGCATCGAAGCCAATCCAGATAAATGCAGGGCCGTCATGGAAATGCGAAGTCCTCGGAATGTGAAGGAAATTCAAAGGATGGCAGGTCGATTAGCCTCCCTATCCCGCTTTCTACCGAGGTTCGCAGAAAAGGCACGACCTTTTTTCCAGCTCCTGAAGAAGCCGAAGGATTTCATTTGGACTAAAGAGTGTGAGAAGGCATTCGAAGATCTGAAACTTTTCTTGGCTTCTCCCCCAATTCTTACTCGGCCTCAGCTCGGCAAGGATCTGTACCTATACCTCTCCGTCAATGATTATGCAATCAGTGCGGTAATTACCCAGGAAGAGGAAGAGCAACAGATGCCGGTATACTATGTCAGTAGAATCTTGAAAGACGCGGAAACGCGATACCAAGTGATTGAAAAACTGGCTCTCGCCTTAGTGATGGCAGCTCGGAAGTTACGGCCCTACTTCCAATCTCATCAAGTCATCGTCAAGACGGATCATCCGATAAAGCAGGTACTCAGGAAACCTGACCTAGCCGGACGAATGATAACTTGGTCAGTGGAGTTGTCAGAGTTCGGCCTACGGTATGAATCGAGGGGGCCAATGAAAGCCCAGTACCTCTCAGATTTTATTGCCGAGCTTTCTTCCAAACCAAGGTCGGAATCCTTCCTCTGGCTCCTGTACGTTGATGGATCATCTAACCAGAAGGGAAGCGGGGCTGGAATAATTCTCGAAGGGCCCGATGATCTAGTCCTTGAGCAATCGTTGAAGTTTGGTTCACTGCTTCAAACAACCAAGCAGAGTATGAAGCCCTCATAGCTGGGCTATTGTTAGCCAAAGAAGTCGGGGTTCGAGAACTAAAGTGCCGAAGTGACTCACAGCTCATAACGGGACAAGTCGCCGGCAATTATCAGACAAAGGACCCCCAATTAACCAGATATCTCTGCAAGGTCAATAGTCTCATCTCCGAGTTTGAGCATTTCTCCATTGAGCACATACCTCGAGAAGAAAACTCCAGAGCAGATCTGCTTTCCAAATTAGCGAGCACAAAGAAAGCTGGCCAACTCAAGACTTTTATTCAAGAAAGCCTCCTCGAGCCGAGCATCAAAAATGCCGAAGTGACAGTGACCGAGCACCTTGACCGGGGCTGGATGACTCCGATCTGGGAGTACCTTACCTCGGACAAACTACCGAACGACCGAAGGGAAGCAAGAAGGATCCGTCTGAAATCTTGTCACTACACCGTCCTCGACGGAGAACTGTACAAAAGGGGATTCTCCAGGCCGTTGCTAAAATGCCTCACAAAGGAGCAATCCGAGTATGTAATGGATGAGATGCACCGAGGAATCTGCGGATTGCATTCAGGCGGCCAATCTCTGACAGCTCGGATCTTGCGAGCAGGGACCCCCCGACTCGGCCCCACTGAGGGAGATCCAACCGACCCGGTCCCCAAATCTGACCTTATAAAAATAAAGAAAGATGGGAGCAGTGGCCACTATGCCTATCTGCTCACACAGGATCTGGAAGGCCTTTAGAAAGGCCCAGCTGTTCGGGTGAAGCTGGGTAGGAGCAACATTCATAATTTTTAAGACATCGCACTCAAATTTGGAAAAAGGAAGACGAACTCCAATTTGTGCAAATAAGGTCTTGTATACATAAGTGAAAGAAGGCTCCCCTGGAGAAGGATGAAGGAAGACATGTTCATTCCCAGTACATGGAAGACGCTGAACGCCGCCCTCGAGGGAAAGGATTTTGTTTTGTAATGGAAAGAGGGATTCAAAGTTCCTAAAGTTGGAGTGAAAAGCCCCTACATCGGGCCTCACCCAGAAATACCCAGGAATGACGATATCAGGGTATGGCACCCTGGGCGCTCTGGTAGTACGCCTGCGATGTTTGGGGATGGGAGCCGCGTCAGCAGTGGCTGAGCTGCTCCCATCGGAGGAGGAAGAGCCACCAGCGGCACCGCCGCCACCATGAGAAGAGGATGGGGAAGAATGGGGAGAGCCCCCAATTAGAAGGATTTCAGGTTCAACAACCTGAATCCCAGAAGAGACATCCTGGGATACCTCAAAAGAAGATTCCATGGAGGAGTAATCAAGAAATAAAAAGACAGGGAACTTGAAAGAGAAGAAATGGGCGTACCTGCAGTAGAAGGAAAGTATGAACGCTCGGGTTAGAAATGACACGAGAAAAAGGTCTAGGGTTCACAGAAGCACCTTTACCTATGGCCTCGCCCTCATTTATGAAAGACGAGGACAACACCTCCTTCTTGCATTAATGAGGGTAGTTGGGCGAGGGCAGGGAAACGTCCCCTCGTATCTCTGACCAAATTCGCCAACCGAATGGGAAGGCCACACGTGGAAGTAATGTCAGGGTACTAAACCGCCCTCACGAGAAACTAGGAGCACGCCAAGAAGCACGCCATAATCAAAAAATCTCAAGAACAGTACAACGAGGGCCACGTGTCACACAGGTAACGTTTATTCTCCATCTCGGGGCTCGAGAAAACATGGCGTCAGCACAAAGCAATCACTTCCACCGCGACTAACCTCGGCTCCAACAGAAAGCTCCCACGCCATTGGCTCGGAGCTTGGGGGGCTTGTGTATGAGCCGAGATGCAAAGTGACATAAGCTCGGCCACCCGAACCGCTCACCGAGCTGGAGGACGCATATATATGGTCAGAATGTGAAGCTCGGCCAAGGAATGTGACGCTCGGCCAAAGGCTTCATCTCGACTAAAAGACAAAAAATGAAACCGAGTTCCTGAGCTCGACTGGCATCATGAAAGCTTTTACACTTCATCAGCTCAAAGCTTGAGGGGCTTGTGTACGGGCCGAGGTTACTAACCCGGCCACCGAGCTCAAGTACCCGGCCCAGTCCGAAAATTAAGGATAATAAATCAAAGATCACTTAATTAAATGAATAAGATATTAACATTAAATCCTGATATTATCCAAAATAACCTTATCTGGTTAAAAGAGATAATATCCCTTAAATTAAGGAATCATATCTCAAAGAGATATTAAGAGATAAATCAAATCTCTAAAAGATATTAAGAGATAAATCAGATCTCTAAGAGATAGGGGAATTCTATTATAAAAGGAGGAGTACCCCTCATAAGAAACTCACTTTTCACTGAACAGAGGTGACTCTCTCTTAAGCGTATTAGAGAAACTAGTGCCGACCAAGAGACCATCAGAGAGTCCTTGCTCCCTAGTATTCGTCCGATACAAAATTAAGAGATCGAGATCACCACGGCCAAGGGTTGAATCAAGAACTACGTCCGGCTTTGATTCCCTTCGGGATACGTAGGACCGAAATCACCGAATTCTGTCAAGCCAAATCCTAAAACAACCCCAATATTCATCCTTGGTTCAACGTTCACGGCGGAGCTCCAGTAAACCGGATCCCGGCAGGAATAGGAACTAAATCCCAAACTTTGTTCCTTTTAAATTGATTTAATTCCTCTTGCATTGCAATCATCCAATGTTCATCATTAATAGCATCATCAACACATTTTGGTTCTATTTGAGATACAAACGCCATGGTATTGCAAATATTCCTTAAAGAGTTTCTAGTGGTTACCCCTTTGGTGATCTCACCAATGATATTGTCTAGGGGATGATTCTTTGAAGCTTGCCACTCCTTAGGAAGATTTTCTTGTTGAAGTTCTACTTGAGGTTCTTTATTGCTTTCTTCATCTTCCTTTTCCTTGTTGCTCTCCTTTCCTTCATCAGATTTTACTTCATCCTCAAGAGTTTCTGCATCATCAAAAATGTCCTTTCCCAACCTTTTCGGGTTAGACTCATCAAATGTTATATGAACAGATTCCTCTATTGATAAAGTACGCTTATTAAACACTCTATATGCTTTGCTAGTTAATGAATAACCTAGGAAAATACCCTCATCAGCTTTGGGATCAAATTTACCAAGATTATCCTTGCCATTGTTTAGTACAAAACATTTACATCCAAAGACATGAAAATGAGAAATGTTAGGTTTTCTTCCCTTGTAAAGTTCATATGGATTTTTCTTCAAAATTGGCCTTAATAGTACTCTATTTAAAACATAACATGCAGTACTCACAGCATCAGCCCAAAAATACTTTGGTAAATTAGAGTCACTCAATATGGTTCTAGCAATTTCTTCAAGTGACCTATTTTTCCTTTCAACTACTCCATTTTGTTGTGGAGTTCTAGGTGCAGAAAAATTATGTTTTATACCATGTTCTTCACAAAAGTTAGTAAACTCCTCATTTTGGAATTCTCCTCCATGGTCACTCCTAATTGAAACAATTTTCACGTCTTTCTCATTTTGAGCAACCTTAGCCATTTTCTTAAAAGCTTTAAAAGCTTCATTCTTTTGTGCTAAGAAAAAGGTCCAAGTGAATCTAGAGAAGTCATCAACAATTACAAAAGCATAGAGATTTCCACCAAAGCTTTTTGTCCTAGAAGGTCCAAAAAGGTCCATGTGCAGTAATTGTAAGGGTCTACTAGTAGAAACAGTGTTTTTAGCCTTAAATGAGGTTTTCACTTGTTTACCCTTTTGGCATGCATCACATAGGCCTTCTTTAACAAACTTTTTATTTGGTAAACCAATTACAAGTTCTTTGGAAATTAATTTATTCAAGTGATCCATATGAATGTAAGCTATTCTCCTATGCCAAAGCCAATTTTCATCTTCTTTGGAAATTAAGTAACATGCATCATTGGAAATTAAGTTGTCTATGTCTAGCATATAGATGTTATTTATTCTATTTCCAATCAATTTTATGTTATGATCATGAATAGATTCGATCATACACATATTTGAGTTAAAGTTTACCTTGTAGCCTTTATCACAAAATTGGCTTATACTTAGTAGATTGTGTTTGAGTACTTCCACATAGAGAACATTCTCAATCTTGATTGATGGACTTTTTCCTATTGTTCCAACACCAAGGATTCTTCCTTTGTTGTTGTCTCCATAGGTGACATTTCCACCTTCCTTGGGAGTGAAAGATGTAAATTTTGTGATGTCTCCGGTCAAGTGTTTGGAGCAGCCACTGTCCAAAAACCAGCTTGAGGTTTTGGCCTTCAAACACACTACAAAACATATTCTTTTATGCTTTTCCTTTAGATGCCCAAATCTGTTTGGGTCCTTTAGTGTTAGTAGCAACATAAGTTCCTTTTGGAACCCAAATTTGTTTAAATCCAACATGAACGTTCTTTCTAAGTCTACAAGTAGCAGCTATATGACCTTTCTTTAGACAACAATAGCATTTAACAAAAGGACTAGTTGAGGAAATGGGTGGAACAAAAAGCTTCTTAAAAGATTTTTCATGTACCATTGGCTTATATCCAATTCCAGCTTTGTCATACACACCCTTTTGCTGTCCTAATATGGCATTCAAGTTATCTCTACCCGAAGTAAACTTAGATAGAGTTGTATTCAGTTTTTCAACCTCCTTTTCTAGTGTAGTGCATTTGGTGCAAATTGAACTAGATGCAAGTAATTTTGAATTTTCATCTTCTAGTTCTTTAAGCTTTATTTGTAAAGATGCATTATCACTACATTGTTTTGCGATGATCTTTCTAGAAGATTTAAGTTGTTTTCTAATCTTAACATATTCTTCATGCAATTCATCAAAACATCTTGTAACTCATCATAAGTAGGAGAGGTATCATTTACCTCGGTTTCACTATCACTTTGATGATTTGCCATGAGACATAGGTTGGCTTCTTCATTTTCTGATTCACTACTAGTGGAATCCATATCATTATCTTCCCAAGCTATGTATGCTCTTCTAGGCTTTCTTCCTTTCTTTTCCTTGCTGTCATTCTTCTCATACTTTTCTTTCTTTTGTAGCTTTGGACATTCATTTTTGTAGTGTCTAAGCTTTCCACATTCAAGCATTTGATTGTTGAGGAAGAGCTTTCACCTTTGTTCGTGTTCTTTTTGGTGGGAAAATTGAATTGCTTCTTGTTTCTGTTCTTCTTGATGAATCTTTTAAATTTCCTCACAAGCAATCCCTTGTCTTCTTCTTCGGATTCTTCACTTTCATCAAGGTGTTCATCTTCATCACTTTCTATAGATTCTTTGGAAATATGAGGCTTGAGTGAGAGTCCTTTCTTCTTTTTCTCCTTATCTTCATGATCTTTCAATCTATTTAGTTCCAATTCGTGTTCTTTCAACTTGCCAAATAGAGTAGCAATCTGCATTGTGTCAAGATCCTTTGCTTCAGCAATTGCGGTAACTTTTGGCTACCATTCACGACTCAAACATCTCATAATCTTGTTAATCTTTTTCTCATCTGTGATTGTATGTCTGAGTCCTTCTAACTGGTTCACAATGTGTGTAAACCTCTTTTTCAAATCATCTATCTCATCACCATACTTCATGTGAAAGAATTCATATTCATGGACTAGTGCATTCATCCTTGCTCTTTTCACATCGTTGGTTCCTTCATGAGTGAGTTGAACAGTATCCCACATCTGCTTTGCCGTTTTGCAATTGAAGACCCTGAAAAACTCATCATAATTCAAAGCAGTTGTTATAATATTCTTTGCTTTAGCATTATAACCAACTCTTCTTTTATCATCATCATTCCAGTCATCTTTTGGTTTAGATTGTTTATTTTCTTTAGCATCAAGAATAAATGGAACATAGGGACAATTGTCAACAGCATCTAAAACATCTAAACCTGCAGCCTCAAGAAAGATAAGCATTCTTTCTTTCCAGTACATGTATTGGGAGCCATTAAAGGCAGGGGATCTAGTGAGTGAAGCCCCATCACCCAAGATATCATTTGTAGCCATCTCTTGAAGCTATTAAACTTTGTAACAAGAGTTTTAGCCTTGATGCCAATTGTTGGTAGTGGCTACGATCTCAAGAGGGGGGGGGGGGTGAATTGAGATATTGAAAACTTATTCAACAATTTAAAGCAAAACAGTGTTTAAAGAAAATTGGTTTTCACTCAATTTTAGTTCCAAGAATTAGGTTATGGAACAAGTAATGATGACAAGAAGAATTATAAGTAGGAACAACAGATTTCAGATTTAAATATTCAAGTTTAAACAAGTATATGGAGCTTAGGGATTAGAAGAACACGCAAACCGATTTATCCTGGTTTGGCTACCTCCTCTGGTAAGCCTACGTCCAGTCCCACACCACTGTGGATTTCTTCACTATAATCAGCAATTTACGCAATTCTAATTACAGCAACACAAGGATAACCTCCTTGCTTGAAAAATATCTAGAAAGCACACTAGCTTTCTTTACCCAAGGATCCCTTCTATCCTTGTTAAACCCTAAGAGATACCCTCTCTTAGTCACTCTAATTCACAAAAAAGAATTGAGTTGAAGTAAGACTCTAAAAGCCTGATAATACAAATTGAAGTTCTAACTATCACACTTTTATCAATGTTGAAGCACTTTGGATCAGAATGAATTTGTGTTGTTGTTATTGTATGTGTTCTGTATGAAAAGTGTTCCTTTGATCCCTCTTTATATAGAAGTCAGATTATAGCCGTGGGGATCCTTTAAGACAGATTTGGATCTGATTTAACAAAATCTGCTTTCTTGATTTCTTGATCTTGAAATGTGATTCTGTTTGATCTTTGTAGAGATTGCATCCTCCTTGAAATATAACTGTTTCCATCTGAAAGTATAGCCAAGTCTATTTGAAGAGTAATAAATCCATGCTTAATTGAAGAGAAAGATAGCCGTGTCCATTTGCCATGTCAGCAGACGGGAGTATTAGCTCAGGTTTATTGGACAGGCTCCAGTTGGTAGACGAGAGTGCTAAGACCAGGCAATTGGACGGGACTCCAAATGTTACTGTCAGTAGACAAGATCTCCTTTTTACATCAGTAGACGAGCTCTCCAAGTGTTACTATCAGTAGACGCACGCACTTGTTACTTTCAGTGGACGAGCTTTCCTTTTTCCATCAGTATACGAGCTCTCCAAGTGTTACTATCAGTAGACGCACGCTTTTGTTACATCAGTGGACGCGAGATCCTTTTTACATCAGTGGACGCGCGCTTTTGTTTCATCAGTGGACGCGAGCTTCTATTTCATCAGTGGACGCGAGCTTCAGTTTCATCAGTGGACGCGAGTTTCTATTTCATCAGTGGATGCGCGCTTGTATTTCATCAGTGGACGCGCGCTTGTACCACATCAGCAGAAGATCTCTGCTCTTCTATTTTTTCCAGTATGTGCCACGTCAGTAAACGAGCTCTGCTCTTCTGTTTCTTCTAGTGGACGCGCTTCATGTGCCACGTCAGCAGACGAGCTCTTCTATTTCCTTAGTGGACGTGCTACATGTGCCACGTCAGCAGACGAGCTCTTCTGTTTCTTTTAGTGGACGCGCTTCCGTGCTCTTTCAGTGGACGACAGCTTTTTACTTTGTTCTTTTAGTGGACGCACTCTCTTTGTTCTTTCAGTGGACGTCATCTTTCTTTGTTCTTCCTTTAGTGGACGATCTCTTTAATTGTTCATTGGACGAGCGCTTATATTTTCCCTGTGTTGGATGTGCGCTAGTTTTGCTTTGTTGGACGAGTGATCTTGCATGCAACTTAACACGTAATGAGTACGTAGTCAGAATTAAAAATCTTATGCAAAATACACTTTGTTTGTCATACATCAAAAACATGAATGAGGGCTTAGTCTTAATCAATAGTCTCTTGGTCGAGCTAGCTTCTCTAATTCGCTTAAGGGAGAGTCACCGTGTTAGTGAAAAGTGAGTCTCCCTCTTGGGTTCTCCTCTTTTTATAATAGGATCCCCAATCTTTAAGAGATCTGGATTTATCTCCTTCTATCTCTTAAATCTTCTTTGAGATGTGATTTCCTTAATTTAAGGGATATTATCTCTTTTAACCGAATAAGGTTATTTGAGATAATATTAGGATTATTTAAGGATAATATCAATATCTTATCCCTTAATTTAAGGGATATTATCTCTTTTAACCGGATAAGGTTGTTTGAGATAATATCATGATTAATAAAGATAATATCGATATTTTATCCTTCCCGCCTTGGTTGGATCGGGTATCCAAGCTCGGTGGCTGGGTTTTACTCCTCGGCCAGTACACAAACCCCTCAAGCTTCGAGCTTAACGGAGCGTAGAAGTTTTCATGACAGGAGCCGAGCTTGGCTTTAAAATTATCCGAGTTCAGGATTTATTGAGTAAGACTTCTCCCCTTTTTGCCACAGTTCGATGGCCAATCTTCATACATCGGCTAACATTCGAGTTTAGCGGTTTCGGAAAGTGGGTCTAACAATCCTTTCTCTTGATTTCCTGATGGCCGAGCTTGATACCTCGGCCTTACGAGGTTAGAAACTTGGTCTCTTTAGCCTTTCAAGTTGGCAAGGTAAGTGACTGAGCTTCACACTTCGGTCTATATACATCTTTTACTTCGGTGAACACCTCGGGGATTGAGCTTCACGTTTCAAGTTGTCGAGCTTTACATTTTGGCCAATTCTTAAGTTCAGCGGGCTCAGTGGGTGAGTCTAGTAATCATTTCCCTTTGATTGTTTGGGTTTGGTGATCTAGCTTTATTTCTCATCCAATATTTTAGTTTGGTAGGCTCGGTGGCCGATTTTAACATCTCGACCAGTATATAAGCTCCCCAAGATTTGAGCTCAGAAGAGCGCAAAAGCTTTATGAAAGAAGTCGAGCTTGTCCTTAGTGTCGATAAAGTACAGAATTTGAATAGATCCTCTTACTTCGACTAATCAAGCTCGGTGGCCGAGTTTCACATCTCGGGCAGTACCCAGTAACATGTTCTGAATAGAAGATACTTCAATCTTACCTTTGTTGAGACAAGTTTAGAAGCTGGTAGCTGAGATTCAACTTATCAATGATTCAGGATCGAACAGATCTTTTGGAAAGTCAAGCTCAAACTCGGTCATTAGGAATTTACCTTAGGCTTGTATTTCAGCTAAATTTTTTTATGCTTTCAAGATGCTTATCTTGAGAGTTTGGACTTGACTCACCTTTTTTCCAAATGTAGCTCGGTCTTTGAAGCTTTTGAGAGCTCTTAACATTTTCTTCGAGTAGTTCTTAACCCTTTCATCTGGTGGATTTTGAAATACCCACTAACTTGACACTTGACCTTGAATGTCATTATTTTTACCGATCTTGAAGGTGTATCTCAGAATAAACTTTCCTAATATATTTTCCAATTTGTATGAGAAAATAGTTTTCATACAAGTTTTTCATAATAAAAATCGAGCTGTAGGCTAAGAGATGTCCTTTCTCTGTGATTTCCGAGAATATCCTTCCTTTATCCCCATAAGCCCCCCAAGCTCCGAGCTTGAAATAAGCGAAAGAGCTTAAATGTCAACCCGCATATCTTAACATGTTTTTTGGTGCCGAGGACTTTGGATTGAGATTCGGGAGCATTGCTAGGAAATTATTATTTTTTTCGTAGAACACTACCAGGATTTCCTTCAAATCTTGGGTCTCTAATATGCATGATCTGCTGTGGACATTACCTTGGTGCGAAGGTGTTTTGCTCGGTCTAGGATTTTTAGTGCAAGGGAGGAAGCATTGCTCGACCTCGACTTTTTTCAGTGCGTAGTGCGAGGGAGCATAGCTCGACCTCAGCTTTTTGGTGCGAGGGAGTAATGCTTCACCTCGGTTTCTTGGGCTTCTGCCCTTTGTTCTTGGCTAGACAATTTTAGCTCGGGCCCTTTAGTGGATTCTCACATTATTAAGCCAGCATATTCTCGGCTTTTACTAGAATAGGGCCCTGACGCGAGCAAGAAAGCCGCGGCCGCTTATGCTCTCCGAGTCTCCTCCATTACCCGTGTTTCGAGCCACGAGCTTTATAATAATGAAAAGCATGAAGGCGGAAGCTGCCCGAACTTTGCGCACTGGGGATGAGCTTGAAAAATCCATGGCAAAGTGTGAAGAGCAAGCTCGGCTAATTGGGCAATTTAAAACTTGAAATGTCGAGCTTGAGAAGACCAACTCCTCTCCTCAATCCGAGCTCTCTAAAATGAAAGGATTGACTTTCAGAGGGCTGCCAAGGCTTTAAAGCTTTCCCTTGACAATCTTCAACAGTTTCTTGCTACTAAGAAAAAGGCTAATTGCAAGCTTTAGTTCGAGTTGAAGGAAGCTGAAGCCTAGATTATAAGGGAACGCGTTTCTGGGTTCTCGCATGCTATAAAACAAATTCAGCGCTTTCTTCCTGATTCTAATCTTTCGAGAATCGGTGTGGACAAGGATTTTAATAAAGATGGCATAATGGTTCCTTTGTCCGAGCTCGATGATAAGGAAGAGGAGAATAATGAAGAGCATGTTGTGGGAGAGGAGGAGAACAGAGGCACTGAAGTGATCATGCTCGAGCCATCCTCGGTTGCTCTTTCGCAAGCTGAAGACACTATTGGTTCCAACCTTGATGGGGTCTTTGATTATGGGAATGCCCATGAGTAACTCAGCAAATTTTTAAGATATTTTGTACTCTTGGCTATGCCCTATGTACTTTTGCTTTATGAATGATAAAGACTTCATACTTATTGTATTTAACCCAGCATTTGGATTTACTCGGTTAACTTTCCTAAGTTCTTACTCGCCTTTTGTGCTTGGCGTTTTAATTTGGCCTCGTGAGCTTTTCGAGCTCGGCCCTATCATAGTTAACTATTTCATGTTTTTCTTGCTTACCTTTTTAGGTTCGGCCTTTCGATTTTAGCTTGGTCAGTCACTTTGATCCGGCATTTCGACATTAGCTCGGTCGATTTTAGCTTGATAAACCTTTTTAGGTTCTTTTTTTTTACCTTTTTAGGCCCTGCATTTCGACTTTAGCTAGGTCAATTTTAGCGCGGTCAACCTCTTTAGGACTTTCTCCTTTTTAGGTTTGGCATTTCGGTTTTAGCTCTGTCAACCTCTTTAGGTATTAGTTTCGCCCTTTTAGTCCCAGCATTTCGACTTTGAGCTCGATCGATTTTCAGCTCAATCAACCTCTTTAGGCTTTTGCCTTTTTAGGTTCGGCGTTTCGACCACAACTCGGTCGATTTTAGCTCGGTCACCTTTTTAGGCTCTTGCCTCTTTAGGTTCGGCGTTTCGACAACAGCTCGGTCGATTTTAGCTCGGTCACCTTTTTAGGCTATTGCCTCTTTAGGTTTGGCGTTTCGACAACAGCTCGGTCGATTTTAGCTCGGTCACCTTTTTAGGCTTTTGTTTACCTTTTTAGGCCCGGCATTTCGACTTTAGCTCGGTCACCTTTTTAGGCTATTGCCCCTTTAGGTTCGGCGTTTCGACAACAGCTCGGTAGATTTTAGCTCGATCGATTTTAGCTCGGTCACCTTTTTAGGCTATTGCCTCTTTAGGTTCGGCGTTTCGACAACAGCTCGGTCGATTTTAGCTCGGTCACCTTTTTAGGACTTTTGCCTTTTTAGGCCCGGCATTTCGACTTTAGCTCGGTCGATTTTAGCTCGGTCACCTTTTTAGGCTATTGCCTCTTTAGGTTCGGCGTTTCGACAACAGCTCGGTCGATTTTAGCTCGGTCACCTTTTTAGGCTATATAGAGGGAGTCTGAGCTCGACCTCTTTGTTTTAATTATAGAGGGAGTCCGAGCTCGACCTCCTTTTAGTTAGCTAGAGAGGGGCCAGAGTTTGATCTGTGGTCTTTAAGGGAGTCGGAGCTCGACCTTTTACTTCTGAGGGAGACAGAGCTTGACTTTGTGCTTTCAAGGGAGTTGGGGCTTGACCTGTGTCTCCAAGGGAGCCGAGGCTCGACCTATAAGCTTTGAGGGAGACGGAGCTCAACCTGTGGGTTTTGAGGGAGCCAGAGCTTCGACCTTGTTGAGAAGGAAGCACGAAGCTTCGACCTTTAGTCCTTTTTCAATTTCTTAGCTGACTGCCTTCTCGTGGTATGCTTTTTATTTTTATGGAAAATCTCGATAGAGACATAGAGTCTCCTTGCATGCCTCAAACACGCACTATTTTCTTTATAATTCAGAGATATATGTGTAATGTTAAATATGAAATGATATACCCGATGGGCATACATGGGCAACCTCATTGCTAATTTAAAGCCTCAAACTATGTCTCATAATAAGTGCTCACCTAGAGCCCTTTTGAAATTTTGGCACTGCCCCTTATGTATCGGATACTAAGTGTGAGCAGGTTTTAAAATATTTTAAAATTAAAAATGAATTAGAACCACTTATCTTGTTGGCCATTCATGGTGATTAGTAAGCAACTTGTTAACTTCCTTGGCTTGGACCCCCTTTTGGATGAGTAGTGAGATTATCGGATGCCATTGCTTGCTCCTTCAATTTTTGACCGACATCATCATCGTGCTCAACCACTGGGATTTTGGCAAAACCTGCAAGATGCACATCGTCATTCCTCTATTCATAGAGATTTACATGTCTCATCCTTTAATTTTTTCCAAGTCTAAGCTTTTCCTCTAGCACTTCGTGATAGAAAGAATTTCGCCATTTATGCCACCACTCAGGAAGTGCAAGACAAAATACTCTCTCATGCCATCATCCTAAAGTTCCATATGCCAGTGCTACAAACTATTGGAGCCAACTTTATTCAGGCAAGACCATAATTCAACAAGGCATGCACATTAATCCAAGTATTCATACAAATACAGAAGCTGCACCATCCATCTATGATGTCTTTGCTCCCTCCTCCTCCGCTGCATTACCTGCAGCTTCAATGATCTTCTTGTTCTTCTCAATAGCAGCAGCAACTTCTTGAGGCATATACTTCTCATCGTGCTTCGCGAGAACCTCGGTGACCGAGAAATAACACTCTCCACTCCTCGCCTTGCCGGACACGCCCTTCGTCGACACTTCCTTCTTGATCTCATCGGTCACGGGTCTCACGAATCCTTCAACCACCACCGAGTGCCCCTCATGAAACAAATCGGGCAACGATCCGTCGAACAGGACCAGAATATCGGTGATCATATTGGTGACCACGAATTCCATCTCCAAAGACGATGCCGGATGCTCCAGGCTCCCTTCGTGGACCAAACCACCCAATCGGAACTTCGTCTTCGTAGGGTTTTAGGAGTATTTTGTTGAGACGAAATCTAGGCAAGTATACCTAGTCGTACAAGTAATACGGTGGTGAGATCGATATCGTTCCCACGAGGACTGAGACAAGTACTAGCACATACCAATTCAACTACTATCTAAGCAGATATTTAACAATTAAGATAAACAAAATAAAAGGAAAAACTCTTTTTGGATTTTTGTCGAACACTTGGAATGCAATAAAAGGAATTCTTCAAATCTGATAAAAGATGTTGGGATCAGATTTCACTAAACCTTAGCCTCATGCAATGTCAAGAACACCAATCCAGTTTATGCATTCAAATATCAAAATCAACCCACGAGATTACTCAAGCCCTAATTCCTTAGATGACAAGAGCCTAAATCCCCTAATAGACCCTAATTCCTTAGGTGGCCTAATTAGTGAATTTGCATTAAGAGTAAGGATTACACGATTACTAATAAACCAAACCCCATTCCTAGATGCAAGGTTTACTAGGTGATTAATTCCAGATAAAGAATTGATAAGAACGTCCCCATTGCAAATCAAATCTAATGAACAGTTCATGGATGGCCGTACCACAAAAAGCATTAAGCGTAGGAATTAAACATTAATACGAAGGCATAAACACAGATCGATAAATCAAGGCAAATACATAATATTCAATTTAGTTACATCTAATCCCAACAAAAAGGAATTAGCTAATCATAGGGATAGAGAGAGCCAAAACCGGAGAAATAGAAACAAAGGGAAAGAAGAACTCCATTGAAGCTTTCCACAGTCGTCACAGCAGCCCCCTGGCTCAGAGAATCCTTCTAGGGTCCAAGGTCTTTTTAGCTTAAAAGTTAGCCTCTAGAGATGCCAGTTTCTGTTCTTCCCAATGCCTTATTTATAGATTAGACGCGCGTCACGGCCGTGATGGCCATCACGGCCAGGCCGTGACGTGTTCTGCCTTGGGCGCGCTTTCAAATTTTGGAGCATCACGGCCGTGATGCTCATCGCGGCTAGGCCATGATCAATTCTTCCTGTTGAGGATCTGGTTCAGTTGGCCTGTCACGGCCATGATGGGCATCACGACTAGGCCGTGACAACTTCTGACTTTTACCTTCTGCTCTGCTTGATCATGGCCGTGATGATCATCACGGCCAGGCTGTGATGGGCTCTGTTTGGCTCATTTTCTTCACTTTCCAAGCTTTATCTTCATCCAAGCTCCATCATGGTCAATTTTGAACATTTTTTCTTAATTTCTGCAAAACAACACCACAAACCACCTTACCCGTTCCAAGGTAAAAACTAACAAAAATCAAACTAAAGTGGACTAAACTATATCAAAATGCATGCAGAAATGTGCATGAAATATGAGGTGAAATCACACTCATCAAATCACCCCAAGCTTAATATTTTGCTTGTCCTCAAGAAATCACCAAGGCCAGAAGATATAAATAATCAGAGCATGGATAGTGAACCAAGAACCCGAGTAGTAACTAATCCAAGTAACAGGCATTTTCAAATAATTCAGCAAGAGACAATCAATCTCAAGTCCAATTAGAAGCTTAGGTTCCCTAGACTCATATTCTCACTGATTCGAGCACTCTTTCTCACCTCACTCAAGTGTTTAAGGATATATGACAATTCGCTCAATTTCCTCAAGCAATGAATTCTACCATAAGCTTGACTATTAACCAAATATCTACTTTATTATTGAAAACACATAAGAATCAAGAGGTCTTTTACTTTGGTTGTAACGGGGCCATGGGATTAATCGTTAGGTGGGGGAATCAAGAAAAGGGAATTTCAAAAAGGCTACACAAAATCTCAAGCATTGCAAAGCATGACACCTTCTAAAATACCTTTTTGGGTTTTGACTCATTTTTCCACCTTTCTTTCTTTCTTTTTCTTTTATTTCTCACTTTCTTTCGTCATCCCCTTCTCTAAATTTTTGTTTGTTTTTATTTTATTTGGAGAAGAGGAGATTTTCAGCTCAAGAGAAATTTTTTTCTAACTTTTTCATCCCATACTTTTTCAACTACCTTTTTACCCTTTTGTGTAATACTTTAGAAGCTCTCCTATCAAGCATCATTCATCAATATATTTCAAGGTACCAAGAAAAGTATTTTATTCTTGTAGGCTCAAAATTGGGCAACTAAGGGGTAACATTTAATCAATCAAAGCTCAAAAGGCCGGAAAAATACATAGTGCCTCAATCATTTTCAAAAATGTTTTCAAAAATTTTTAAGCTTCAAAACGGTTTCTCGTCAAGTTCTAGAGAAAAACAATCCAAGAGGAATAATACTCTATCACAAAGAATGGGGTAGATTTAGTGAGTACCCCTTTTTGGCTCAAAAAATCTCACATTTAGTAGTTCAAAAATCAATGAGAAACACAATTCTACGGAACCATATGCTAATTATCAACTATCAAAGATCATCTCAAGAATTTTTTTATTTGTACCCTTATAACATCAATAAAAAAATTGGGTTCAAGAATCCACTATCTCAATTTATTTGGCACTAAGTTCTCACAATTGGATGCATAATCTAAGCAAGGGGGTAATCGAATCATGTGATCATACAAAACTATTCCTATATGAATGAAACATGAAAAATGCAATGCAACATAAAAAATGCAAAAAGACCCCTACCCCAAGCTTAAACACTTACATTGTCCCCAATGTAAATAATCAAGTCGGAGAGAGGCGAAAAATGGAACAACTCACCGAGGTGGTAGCGGGTGTTGGCTCACATGTCTAGTCAAAGAGAGGCTGGAAATGTGTCACGACCGTGATACTCATCACGGGCAGCCTGTGATCAATTCTGGTCCATAGGAAGAAGCCTGTCACGGCTGTGACCTCCATCACGGCTAGGCCGTGATGTTCTCTGATCTTCAGGGTCCTCCCATCACGCCCGTGATGGGTATCACGGCTGGGCAGTGATCCTTTTTTATCCTCATGGTTAGCTCATCACGGCCATGACCAGTGTCACGGCCTGGGCGTGATGGTTGCTGACTTTGCTTGTCCTTGCCCTTTTTGCTTCTCCTTCCTCTTTACCCTGAAGACACCTAACAAATCTATTAATTTATTTTCCTCTTGATCTTCTCAAATTATTGAAGAGTTAAATCAAAAACAAAAGGAAAAGGAAAAGAAAACTTGGGTTGCCTCCCAATAAGCGCTTCTTTAACGTCATTAGCTTGACAGGCCTGTGATCTCAAGGATCACGAAGGCGCACAAATGTGGTCGATCCTTGATGTCGCGTAAGTCAACGCGCGCGTGCGATTCCGGCAAGTGTACCGGATTGCCGTCAAGTAATAAAAGATATCGAACCCACAGAGACTGTGTTCTCGAATTGCAATCGGTTTTCGAATTGATTAGATCTGGACTTTGTAAATGGTTTTTAAAAATGTTTGAATTTGAAATTGAAATGATAAACAAACAGAAAACAAATGTTTTTGGGGTTTTTGATTTAAACGAATTCATAGGGATTTGGGTTACCTTTGAGGTTGTTTATGTTGCTAACTGATTTACCTTTGTTGATTACCGAAATTGCCTTGAAGGCGAGTTTATCCTCTAATAGCTTAAGCTCCCTCTCGGGTTACAAAAGCCGTGCCCAATTGACCCGACCCCTACTCTCGTGGTAGTCGATCCCAGATTGGACCCTTTGCGTTCCGTGACAACTCGTTGCTCCTCGAGGGACGACTTCTAACTCTCGTGATTTCAGTCCCAAGTCTGACTTCTGTAGGTCCGACACCCAAGTTCACCGCTAGGTTCCTCCTTGGAATGTCTCAGTCATGCAAACAACCTAAGTTCACCGCTAGGTTCCTCCTTAGATCATCCACTTCTCACAAACAAGCGGCCGCTGGACTTTACGAGTGAAACACACTAGAAATCCTAAGTTCACCGCTAGGTTCCTCCTTAGAACGTCTATGTCACATAAATAAACGGTTGCCGAAATTTATGAGTGATTAACACACTAGAAATCAGATGTAAAACAATTATGAAATCAACAACGATTTTTACATCAAATCAACATCATTTACAAACCTCGGGCAGACCCCTAGTCCCTAGAAACTATGCTACTACTCACGCCTTGCCATGGAGATGACAAGCTGGGTTGACAACATAGTGAAAATCAGAAAAGAGAAGAGGAGAAGAGAGATCTAAGCCTAAGTCCTAGTTGTTATGGATGTTATCCAATCTGTGATCTCTGTATCTGATGCCTTGGTCCATATTTATAGAAATGGGGAAGTTAGAGTCCCAAACCAACTCAAAATCTGATCTATTTCGGTTTCTTCAGGTCCAAGTAATGCGCGTCACGGCCGTGATGGCCATCACGGCCAGGCCGTGACGGTCTCTGCCTCTGGCACTTTTGGAAAATCCGGTCTCTCGCGGGGCGAGAATGATGCTCGCGACGCGAGCCCTCTGTTATGGCCGTGAAGAATTTTACGGCTGGGCCGTGATGTGCTCTGACTTGTGGTGGTTTTGGGTCACGGCCGTGATGGCTATCACGGCCAGGCCGTGATGCAGACTCGACTTTGACCTTTCTTCTTTTTCAGTTTTGCTCGATCATGGCCGTGATGGGCATCACGGCTAGGCCGTGATGGGCTCTGTTTGGCTCATTTTCTTCAGTTTTAAAGCTCCATCTTCATCCAAACTTCATCATTGTTGATCTTGAGCAATTTACCCTTGATATCTGCAAAACAACACACGAAAACCGCCTTACCCGTTCCAAAGGAAAATTAACCTAAAATCTAATAAAAATATGCCTAAACTACATGAAAATGCATGCAAAATGATGGACAAAGATGAGGTGGAATCACACTCATCAAATCACCCCAAGCTTAAAACTTTGCTTGTCCTCAAGCAATTACTCAGGCCATAAGATAAATCAATTAAAGCATGGATAGTGAACCAAGAACCCTAGAAGCTAATCCAAGTAATAGGCATTTTTAATAAGCACTCAAGAGATAATCAAGTTCAAGTCCAATTAGAAGCTTAGGTTTTTCAAGTTCATGTCCTCACTGATTTGGGCACTCATCTCACCTCACTCAAGTGTTTTAGGGTTTATTGAAATTCACTCCATTTCCTCAAGGAAAGTATTTTACCATAGGCTTGACCATTAACCAAATCTCCACTTTATTAATGAAAACACTTAAGAATCAAGAGGTCTTTTCCTTTGGTTGTAATGTGGCCATGGGATTTATTGTAAGGTGGGAAAATCAAGGAAAAGGAATTTCAAGAAGGCTAGACAGATTATCAAACATTACAAAGTATGACACCTTCTAAAATACCTTTTGGGGGCTTTGATTTACTTGTCCACCTTTCTTCCTTCTATTATTTTTTTTTCTTTTTCTTTTTCTTTTCATTTCTCACTTTCTTTGTCATCCCCTTCTCCATTTTTTCTGTTTATTTCATTTTTATTTGTTTGGAGAAGGGGAGATTTATAGCTCAAGAGAAATATTTTCATCCCATTCTTTTTCCAACTACCATTTTGCCCTTTTTTGTAATACTTTAAAAGGTGCCTTACCAAGCATTATTTATCAAATTAATTCATGGTACCAAGAAAAGTATTTTATCTTTAGGCTCAAAATTGGGCAACTAAAGGGTAGCATTTATCATTCAAAGCTCGGGAGGCCGGAAAAATACCTAGTGCCTCAATCATTTCCAAAAATGTTTTCAGAAATTTTTAAGTTTTGAAATGGTTTCAAGTCAAGTTCTAGAAAATACAGTCCAAGAGGAATTACAACACTCTAGCACAAGAAATGGGGTAGATTTAGTGGATACCCCCTTTTGGCTCAAAATCTTACATTTAGTAGTTCAAAAATCAGTGAGGTACACAAGTTTAAGGAACCACATGCTAATTATCAACTATCAAATGACTATCTCAAGAACTTTTATTTTTAGCCATATCACAAGAATAATGAAAAATTGGGTTCAAAATTCACTATCTCAATTCATTTGGCTCCAAGTTCTCACAATCGGATGCATGTTCTAAGTGAGGAGCAATCTAGAGAATGTGATCATACCAATCCATGCCTATGAGAATGCAATATGAATGCAACAATGCAAAGGCAAAAATAAATACCCCTACCCCAAGCTTGATTACTTACATTGTTTCCAATGTAAATAATCAAGTCGGAGAGAGGAGAAAAATGGAACAACTTACCGAGTCGGTAGCGGGTGTTGGCTCACATTCTAGTCAAAACTTGGGTAGAAATTTTCTCACGGCCGTGAGGCTCATCACGGCTAGGCCGTGATCAATTCTGTCCTCAGGAGTTGCCCTGTCACGGCCGTGGTCTACATCACGGCTAGGCCGTGATGCTCTCTGGCTTTGGCATCCTACTCATCACGCCCGTGATGGTTGTCACGGCTAGGCCGTGATCCTTTCTGTGCTCTTGTTTAGTTTATCACGGCCGTGACCACTGTCACGGCCAGGGCGTGATGGCCTCTGACTTTATTTTTCTCTGCTCTTCTTCCCTTTCTCAACCTGAAAACACTAGATAAACCTATTAATGATATTTTTGCCTCTTGATCTTCTCAAATTATTCAAGAGGTTAATTCAAAAACAAAAGGAAAAAGGGAAAGAAAACTTGGGTTGCCTCCCAAGAAGCGCTTATTTATGGTCTTAAGCTTGACCATACTTCCTTAAATCAACCGGGGTCGGCTGGGCGTAGAAGTGCAGGCACACTTCTCTTCCAAGGAACTCCTTCAAATAGCCGTTTCTGCTCATACGGCCGAACGCTCCGCTTTGCTCTTTTCTCTCGGAGCTTCCTAGCCTTCCTTCCTCCCGGCGGAAGTATTGTTTCTGCATGGACAGCAATCCCGACTTCACCACTGGTTGCATCTTCAACCATGCGTATCTTTGGGGTTGCTTCCATGCTAAGTTCTTTCTCTACCGCTGGAGACGTTACATCAATTCTGCACACATGGCTCTCAAAAGGAGGGTTGTTACAAGAGTTAGTCAACTGAAAATTTACCCTACCTTCCTCTACATTTAGAGAGAGTATGCCATTCCTTACGTCTATTAATGCTCCAGCGATTTGCCAAGAATGGCCTTCCTAAAATGATGGGGAATTTAGAATTCCCTTTCATGTCCAATACCAGGAAGTCGGTAGGGATGAGAATTTTCCCTACCTTTACGAGAACATTCTCTAGTATGCCTAGAGGAGTCCTAGTTGAGCCATCCGCAAATTGTAAGGGGAATTTGAATGGTCTCAACTCTTTGCTTCCCAACCTTTCCATGATAGTGAGGGACATCAAGCTCGTGCTAGCCCCTAAGTCACATAAGGCTGGGTCTATTTCCACTTGTTCGATCGAGCAAGCGATGGAGAAACTACCTGGGTCTTTCAGTTTAGTAGGCATTTTAGTCTCTACATCTACTTGCTTTTTCCTTACCAACCTTTGTGGGAAAGGTATCGGGGGTTGGTACGGTGGTGGAGGGACGTACTTTGGTTCTGGATCTTCATCTTCGCTCATGTCCTCCTCCGGTTCCACCTCCATTTCAGCTACCCCCACCCCAAGCTTATCATCCCTCAAGTGTATGACATTGCAATGCTCATTGGGATTTGCTTCGGGTTGCCCCGGGAATGTACCCTTAGGTCTCGAGTACGTGATGGCTTGTTGGGCAATCTGGGTTTCTAGCATCTTGTTATGAGTTGCTAAGTTGTCTACCTTAGATGCTAGCTCTTTTATTGCTTCACCCACTGCCCTTCCTTGTTGTCTAAACTCCTCATTCTGTTTTGTCTGAGTTTCGACAAAACTTTCAAATAAAGTCTCGAGTTTAGATCTTTGTACCTGAGGATACCCCGGTGCTGCTCTCTTATTACCTTGACCCTCTTGGAACTCATGATTAAGCGTGTTGCTGTAGTTGCCGTAGGAGAGGTAAGGGTTGTTTCTTCTTTGGTTGTAGGGATTTGGGGGAGCATAGTTGGGCAGCTTCGGGTTCGTATCATAGTAGTTGTTACAAGAGTTCACTTGCTCACCCGAAGCGCCGGATCCATGTGGGCATCCCATCATGTCATGTCCCTGCATTCCACAAATCTCACAAACAAGGTTAGTAGCACCTATTGCACTCACATTAGCTCTTTCAATCTTATCTAATCGTTTATTTAGTGAGTCAAATTTAGAAATAATCAGATCAATGCTACTTACTTCAAACTTACCCCTCGAAATCTTGTTCGGGTTATTACCTCTTTCGGATCCCCATTGGTGGTAGTTGGTGGCGACATTCTCGATGATGTTGAATGCCTCAGTGAGAGGCCTATTCATAAATGCTCCACCGGCTGCAGAATCTAGTGACACCTTCGACGAGTAGTCCAATCCGTTATAGAAGGTGTGCACTATTAACCACCTCTCGAGTCCGTGATGTGGGCACGACTCCAGCAGTCCTTTGTATCGATCCCAAGCTTCCGATAATGATTCTCCGTCTTTTTGGAAGAAGCCGGTGATCTGGGTTCTTATGTAGGCCGTCTTGGATGGAGGGAAGAATTTCTCCAAGAACGCCTGCTCCAATTGGTCCCAAGTAGTCAAAGTGTTAGCGGGGATTTGCTTAAGCCAGGCCTTTGCCTTTCCAGTGAGAGATGAGGGGAACAATCTCAAACGCACAACATCGACTGAGGCTCCATTAATCCTGATTGCGTCGGTGAACTCTAAGAATGTTTCTATGTGATCAGTCGGGTCCTCCGAAGGCAATCCTCCGAATTGATGTTGCCTAATCATGTTGATTAGCATGGGCGGTATGGTATAGTTTTCCGCCTCAATCTCTG
Organism: Sophora flavescens; assembly: GCA_030762895.1. NCBI lineage: Eukaryota > Viridiplantae > Streptophyta > Magnoliopsida > Fabales > Fabaceae > Sophora > Sophora flavescens. Next base: position 51,138,397 of record CM061067.1, on the reverse strand, counting down.
GCCTTGCAATCCCAGTTCGCAAGCCTCTCGCATTTGGGGCTGCGTAGTCCTTCAAAGGCTTTGTATCCGGTTGATTCGCCATGAGTGGAACGAGACTCAACCTTTCTCCCTCTGTGTAGTCTTCTTCGTCTATGGAAGGTCCTCTCGATTTTCGGATCAATCTCACTAAGGCTCCCAAGACTTGGGGATCTTTGCATATAACACACAGAGAGATGGATACAATAGAAGGAAAAGAAATTTTTGATTTTTTTTTTATATCTCAGAAATAAAAATCAAATAAAAAGAAAAGGGTCCAGAAAATCAATTTAAAAACTAATTGAAATTCGAAAAGGCACAGTCCCCGGCAACGGCGCCAAAAACTTGATGTCGCGTAAGTCAACGCGCGCGTGCGATTCCAGCAAGTGTACCGGATTGCCGTCAAGTAATAAAAGATATCGAACCCACAGAGACTGTGTTCTCGAATTGCAATCGGTTTTCGAATTGATTAGATCTGGACTTTGTAAATGGTTTTTAAAAATGTTTGAATTTGAAATTGAAATGATAAACAAACAGAAAACAAATGTTTTTGGGGTTTTTGATTTAAACGAATTCCTAGGGATTTGGGTTACCTTTGAGGTTGTTTATGTTGCTAACTGATTTACCTTTGTTGATTACCGAAATTACCTTGAAGGCGAGTTTATCCTCTAATAGCTTAAGCTCCCTCTCGGGTTACAAAAGCCGTGCCCAATTGACCCGACCCCTACTCTCGTGGTAGTCGATCCCAGATTGGACCCTTTGCGTTCCGTGACAACTCGTTGCTCCTCGAGGGACGGCTTCTAACTCTCGTGATTTCAGTCCCAAGTCTGACTTCTGTAGGTCCGACACCCAAGTTCACCGCTAGGTTCCTCCTTGGAATGTCTCAGTCATGCAAACAACCTAAGTTCACCGCTAGGTTCCTCCTTAGATCATCCACTTCTCACAAACAAGCGGCCGCTGGACTTTACGAGTGAAACACACTAGAAATCCTAAGTTCACCGCTAGGTTCCTCCTTAGAACGTCTATGTCACGTAAATAAACGGTTGCCGAAATTTATGAGTGATTAACACACTAGAAATCAGATCTAAAACAATTATGAAATCAACAACGATTTTTACATCAAATCAACATCATTTACAAACCTCGGGCAGAGCCCTAGTCCCTAGAAACTATGCTACTACTCACGCCTTGCCATGGAGATGACAAGCTGGGTTGACAACATAGTGAAAATCAGAAAAGAGAAGAGAAGAGGAGAAGAGAGATCTAAGCCTAAGTCCTAGTTGTTATGGATGTGATCCAATCTGTGATCTCTGTATCTGATGCCTTGGTCCATATTTATAGAAATGGGGAAGTTAGAGTCCCAAACCAACTCAAAATCTGATCTATTTCGGTTTCTTCAGGTCCAAGTAATGCGCGTCACAGACGTGATGGCCATCACGGCCAGGCCGTGACGGTCTCTGCCTCTGGCACTTTTGGAAAATCCGGTCTCTCGCGGGGCGAGAATGATGCTCGCGACGCGAGCCCTCTGTTATGGCCGTGAAGAATTTTACGGCTGGGCCGTGATGTGCTCTGACTTGTGGTGGTTTTGGGTCACGGCCGTGATGGCTATCACGGCCAGGCCGTGACAGACTCTGACTTCAGCCTTTCTTCTTTTTCAGTTTTGCTCGATCATGGCCGTGATGGGCATCACGGCTAGGCCGTGATGGGCTCTGTTTGGCTCATTTTCTTCAGTTTTAAAGCTCCATCTTCATCCAAACTTCATCATGGTTGATCTTGAGCAATTTACCCTTGATATCTGCAAAATAACACACGAAAACCGCCTTACCCGTTCCAAAGGAAAATTAACCTAAAATCTAATAAAAATATGCCTAAACTACATGAAAATGCATGCAAAATGATGGACAAAGATGAGGTGGAATCACACTCATCAATCCTACCCGGATCCCATTGCTTATAGCATAAGGGCCAAGAGGTGCTGAATATATAAGATCCTCCTCCCGGATCCCATAGCTTGTGAAGTGGTGATTGTAGAAGCAATATGACTCCACCCTTAATTCCTCCTAGCCAGTGTATGAAAACTCCATTGACCTCATTAAGTATAATAACGAACTCACTTCCGCCCGGGTCAAATGGTATTTTCCCCAGGAAATTTAACAGACAAGTGGAAGGGACTAACTTTGCAGTGTCCACACATGCATGTAAGCCAACATATTTATCTAATGCAATAATTTCATATTTCTCAGCAAGCATGGTGGAGTGACTGTTTTCCAATTGACTTGCCTCCTAACTTGTTCTTTCCCAAGGATTTATGGAAGGTAATTCCTCTTCTTGTGGCTCGTCTACCACCACCACTTCATCTTCATTTTGATCCATCCCCACAACCATATTTTGGTCAAATTGTGCTCCATGTGACTCTTGTACTAACTGTTTACAAATTTCCTCAACTTGCATTGTGAAATTTTGCATCACAGCTTCGATACTATCACAATTGGCTCTTGCTTTGGCCTCAGAGATGGACAGCTCTTGGGAATATTGTTCTAGAGCAACTTTCAAAGGTGTTTGCTCACTCCATTCCCATTCCTCTTCTTGTGGCTCCTCTACCACCACCACTTCATCTTCATTTTGATCCATTCCCAAAACCAGATTTTGCTCAAATTCTACTTCACGTGGCTCTTCGGGAATCACTTGTAAACATGGTGGTGGAGGTGGTAAATAAGAACAAAAGGTTTCCCATTCCTCCTTGGAGAATCTATATACAAGCCTACCCGTCACACAATCAACTTGTGCTGGGATATCATAATCTCGCAAATCCATGTAGTCTCCCCAACACCAGTTGTTCTCCAAAGTGTGACCTGAGTCTTCCTCATCAGATGGATAATAATAGTTGTCCATGAATTTCATCCACCTTGCACAACCAAAACTCCAAAGAAAAGATCAAATATATACAAAAAAATAAAAATTAAAAATTGTGCTTAAATTAGTAATCGAAATGGGTATGCTAATATTGAAACTCAGTCCCCGACAACGGCGCCAAAAACTTGTTGAGACGAAATCTAGGCAAGTATACCTAGTCGTACAAGTAATACGATGGTGAGACCGATATCGTTCCCACGAGGACTGAGACAAGTACTAGCATGTACCAATTCAACTACTATCTAAGCAGATATTTAACAATTAAGATAAACAAAATAAAAGAAAAAACTCTTTTTGGATTTTTGTCGAACACTTGGAATGCAATAAAAGGAATTCTTCAAATCTGATAAAAGATGTTGGGATTAGATTTCACTAAACCTTAGCCTCATGCAATGTCAAGAACACCAATCCATTTTATGCATTCAAATATCAAAATCAACCCACGAGATTACTCAAGCCCTAATTCCTTAGATGACAAGAGCCTAAATCCCCTAATAGACCCTAATTCCTTAGGTGGCCTAATTAGTGAATTTGCATTAAGAGTAAGGATTACACGATTACTAATAAACCAAACCCCATTCCTAGATGCAAGGTTTACTAGGTGATTAATTCCAGATCAAGAATTGATAAGAACGTCCCCATTGCAAATCAAATCTAATGAACAGTTCATGGATGGCCAGACCACAAAAAGCATTAAGCGTAGGAATTAAACACTAATACGAAGGCATAAACATAGATCGATAAATCAAGGCAAATACATAATATTCAGTTTAGTTACATCTAATCCCAACAAAAAGGAATTAGCTACTCACAGGGACAGAGAGAGCCAAAACCAGAGAAATAGAAACAGAGGGAAGGAAGAACTCCATTGAAGCTTTCCACAGCCGTCACAGCAGCCCCCTGGCTCAGAGAATCCATCTAGGGTCCAAGGTCTTTTTAGGTTAAAAGTTAGCCTCTAGAGATGCCAGTTTCTGTTCTGCCCAATGCCTTATTTATGGATTAGACGCGCGTCACGACCGTGATGGCCATCACAGCCAGGCCATGATGGCCATCATGGCCAGGTCATGATGTGTTCTGCCTTGGGCGCGCTTTCAAATTTTGGAGCATCACGGCTAGGCCGTGATCAGTTCTGCATATTGAGGGTCTGGTTCAGTTGGCCTGTCACGGCCGTGATGGGCATCACGGCTAGGCCGTGACAGCTTCTGACTTTTGCCTTCTGCTCTACTTGATCATGGCCGTGATGATCATCACGGCCAGGCCGAGATGGGCTCTATTTGGCTCATTTTCTTCACTTTCCAAGCTCTATCTTCATCCAAGCTCCATCATGGTCAATTTTGAGCATTTTTTCTTAATTTCTGCAAAACAACACCACGAAACCACCTTACCCGTTCCAAGGTAAAAACTAACAAAAATCAAACTAAAATGGCCTAAACTATTTGAAAATGCATGCAGAAATATGCATGAAATATGAGGTGAAATCACACTCATCATATTTCCCGAGAGCTTTGCTTGGGGTCACGTAGAACACCAATTGGTCTTGGAAATTGTTCAACACGACCACCACGAAGCCCGTCATGCCGGCGAAGGTTAAGGTGTAGGTCCATAGACGACGGTTCTGGAGCTGTCTGGCTCACGCGCCGATGTCTACAGTCTTCTTCGGTCGGCGGCACGCTGTGGAGAGGAAACAGTGGATGGAGAAGGCGGAGGAGGAGGGAGAGTTGCCAGTGATGGAAGCGAGGAGGGAGGGAAGGTGGGGTGGTTGATGGAGAAAAGGGTGGAAGAGTGAGGCGGTGCGGAGAAGATGGGATCTGAATCTGAGGTCGAGTCTACATGCCATTAGAATTTTCTCGGGAAAGTGCGGGAGAAAATTGGAGAATGGGATTTAGAGTTTTGGATTATGAGGGTGGGCCGCCGCCATAACAGAAAATGGGGATGGAAAGAGAAGTTTCGAGGTAGCAGCAGAGTGAATAAACACTCTTGATCTCGACTCAGGATGGTCGCTTATTCTATAAGTAAACTTGGGGAAATTCTACAAAGGAGCCGTATATTGTTGGAATAAATTGAATAATCTATATATATTAAAAATTGAGTGGCAGTTTGCCTAATTAGTTTGCACTTGAAATTCTATATCAAAGTATAAGAAATCAACGATCCAGTAGGCGATAGGGGATGTTCTACATGCCAAAAATATTTCTTTAATAACGAAAGAATAAAAAGAAGGATGAGTTATTTCTTCCCTGAATTCCATAATGATGAAAATATAGAATTTGAAGAAGCTTCATCACCATAGTTTTGATAGCTTATCTAATCAATCGTTTGACAGATGCCGATTAATGTGCGGCCGGGGAAAGTTTACCTAGGCCCCACGGTGGAAGCCATATGTTCCTGCCGAGATCTGACTTGCCGGAATCTTGCGGTAAAACGTCAAACCAAGAGTGAACAATGGGGGTTATTTTAGATTATGGCTTGATAGAATATTGTATTCCGGTCCTACGTATCCCAATGGGAATCAAAGCCAGACGTAGTTCTAGGTTCAACCCTTGGCCATACGGTGATCTCAATCCCTTAATCTTGTATCTGATGAATACCAGCGAGCAAAGACTCTTCAATAGTCTCTTGGTCGAGCTAGCTTCTCTAATACGCTTAAGGGAGAGTCACCGGGGTTAGTGAAAAGTGAGTCTCTCTCTTGGGTTCTCCTCTTTTTATAATAGGATCCCCAATCTTTAAGAGATATGGATTTATCTCCTTTTATCTCTTAAATCTTCTTTGAGATGTGATTTCCTTAATTTAAGGGATATTATCTCTTTTAACCGAATAAGGTTATTTGAGATAATATTAGGATTATTTAAGGATAATATCAATATCTTATCCCTTAATTTAAGGGATATTATCTCTTTTAACCGGGTAAGGTTGTTTGAGATAATATCAGGATTAATAAAGATAATATCGATATTTTATCCTTCCCGCCTTGGTTGGATCGGGTATCCAAGCTCGGTGGCCGGGTTTTACTCCTCGGCCAGTACACCTGAGGCCTACATGCTTTTAGTGTCATGACTGGAGTTGAATAAATGACGAAAAAAGACAGATGGATTCTTGATATATTTTAAGGATTTTAAAGGTGCAATAAAAACTTATGAGTAAATTTATTGTATTATGGGTTGGGTTAGATGAGATGATATGCATGTATGATACTGAGATAAAAGTATAATTAATGTCTTATTCATCAAAATGTGTATTTTTGTGATGAAATTGTGTTACGGATGAAGTAGGTATGCCTTATTATTATTATTTTGAATGAAGAGTATGACAAGTATGATATACTTTGATTTGTTCTGAACTTTTAGTGTCGTGGGGGTGGTTTTTTTTTCTGATGCTTGGATTTGTCAAGTTACGATCTTGATATATCCTATAGTGGGTGATGGGTAGTTCAGTTTTTTTTTGTGGTGCAAATGCAATTAGTGTATATTAGAGTGTGAATGGTTTTAATAACTTCGCAGATCTTGCCCTCTGATCCTTTATAAAAAAATTGGTTCTAATTTTGTTTTTATGGTATTTGGAATATGTGATTTGTTTTGTGGGCATATCATCCAAAGCAAGGGCAAGACTTTCATCAAATTTTGCATTGTGTCAAGTACTAAATGGAAATGGACCAATAAGTTATCTTGCTGTTGAAATACATTTGTTTTCACTTTCAGCAGTTTTTGCATTTGAAAGTTTATAGGTCAATAGCAAAATATACATATCTCAGTTTCTATGGCCCTGATTTCCTCACTACAAAAAAAAAGCCCAATTACCGTCGGTAATAGGCGCGTAGGAAAGCCTTTCCGACGGATCTAGTGCGTCCGTCGGAAATTTCCGACGGTCTTAACCGTGGGAAAACTTGCCACACAAAACCCCTAATTACCGATTGAGATTCCGTCGGTAACTCTCTGTGGAAGTTACCGATGGAATTTTCCGTCGGAAAATGTAACCAACAGTTACCGACGGAAATATCCATCGGAAACAAGGTTTTTTAATTTTTTATTTATTTTGTTTTATATTAATTATTAATTATTTTTATTAAAAATTATATATTAAATATCAAATATTTTATTATATTTATTAATTATTGTTATATTTTATTTTAATTAATTATATTTTATTTATTAATTATTATTATAATTTATTAATTAAATTATATTTTATTATAATTAATTATAATTTAATTTTTAATTTATATTTTATATTATCAATTACAAAACAAAATTGAAATTAAAAATAAAATTTAAAAAGTAATTAAATTAAAATTATTTAAAAATGAAAACAAACTCAACATATAATCCATAAATAAAATATCTGTCTATCTACAATTCTCTACTACACCTATAACTATCCTAATACCCATCACCATAATATCTGTCATCGTCGTCCTGTCGGGAGGAGTCTGCCGGCATCACATGACCATCAAGCTGCGGCTCAGTAGATAGACCGTCATCATGCGGCTACGGTGGTGGATCAGTAGTGGTAGTGGAGGGCTGGGGCTGGGGCCGGGTGGCATGGAGGACCCCCTGCAGAGCGTTGCGCCTGTCTGGTGGGAGGAAATCGAGCACAACAGTCATGACCGTAGAGAATGTCTCCATCTTCTGCATGATGCGCTCGTTCGTCTCCCTTTGCTGTTGCACCTCCTGCCTCAGCCGATGCACCTCCTCCGTGTCCTGTGAACCGAAGGATGTAGGCTCCCTAATGGTCATGCTCGGCGTCGACCCCCGACGAATCGACCTGGCTAGGGTTTCAGTACCGTAAATCCGTCCCTTGTTCTTCCCGCCCGCCACATCCATCCAGGCCTGCGCCTGTAGTCGCTCAACCTCGGCGGGGTCCAGCTGAGAAGGATCTGAGGCACCAGAGCAGGAGGCAGCCTCAGATGCTACCTGACTAAACCTGGTGTTGTACTCCGCCTGCGATCAATACATTACAATCAATATGTATTAAATTATATATATATATATATAATAATTACCAATAGTTTAAATATAAAAAAACATTTTAGCTCACCACTGTCTGCCTCGACCTCTCATCAACAAACTCGCTGGTGTCCGAGCGAATATGTGTCTGCCCAAAGACCGTAGGGACATCAACGAATCGAGCTAGCTCTCTTTCCTGCAACCGACACACCAATAAAATCAATTAGTTATAAAACAAATTTTTAATAAAAATATACAGTTTATAAATAATGTTATTTATATATGCATACCATGTAAATGGCATGCTGCATGTGGCTAATAGAACCACCAGTGTGCATGATCCCCTTCATTTGCAATTCCCAACAAGCCAGTAATACGCTCAACCTCAATTACTTCATTGACATGTGATGATTCATCTGCCAGGAATGGCGTCTCATCCTCTGCATCATCGATTTCTATGCGACCCCTAGGCTTGGTAGTGATTGCAACACACCAACCTCGTTTGTCTGTTCTTATTGCTGGATAAGGGACATAATAAACTTGTTTTGCATTCTGAGCAATTATAAATGGATCAAACTGTTGATATCTTCTATTCATGCGAATGTCCACCGTTCCATACTTGGGATCCACTTTTGTGCCTGTCCTCAATGGATCAAACCAGTTACAATAAAATAAGACTACATTTTTAGGATAAGTAGTAGTATTGTATTGTAACTCGTATATGTGTTTTATGACCCCATAAAAATCACTGGTACCTTCACCCTGTACGACAACCCTGCTATTAATTGTCTTTTTGCCCATGTTCCATTCATCTGTGTGGAATTAGTATCCATTAACAAAGTATGTATGCCATGATGTAACACAACTATAGGGCTCATATGCTAAATCTCTCAAGTGTTGATTAGTCACGCTTAACGGTTGTTGTTACACCTACAAAAAGGTAAGTCATATTAAATAAACTTTTTTCAAGAGGCAAAATTAAGCTTAATATAGTGTATGCATCGTCATATTACACTTACTTGTTGCTTGAACCATTCATGAAAATCTGCATGTGTACGAGCAGAACCATCTTGTTCACTAAATTGATTAATTTGAAGGAACACACTGACAAATAAAATGTGTACTATGTGTTAAAGGAGAAATTATAATAACATGTGATACATTATTTCAAAAATAGGTCGTTAAGACTTACTCATGGTATGGTTTCACCTCTGTGCAATTTATCAAGACATGTACATGGGCCGATGCATACTCCTCATCAGTTAACCAGTAAGTAAGCTCCTTGCCAGCATGACGGCCAGGAAGGTTAAATACGGATAACATATAAGGATACCCTACATTATTAGCATCTACCTCATTCCTAACATGTCTTGGTGCCAACATAAAGTTGTTGAAATAGTGGGAACAGAAATAGGTTGTTTCACGGTGTAAGTAAGACGCACGGATTGATCCTTCCACCCTAGCCTTGTTTTTAACTGATCGTTTAGAGTCACCCATGAATCTAAGTAATAAAAAACATCGTTGACAAGACATTATTCAATGGTCGCTAATTATTTAAATGCCAAAATATAATAAAATTACCTTTCAAACATCCACATCCACCTATATTATACTGAGGACGAAGTAAGAATCGTGGAAAAGTAGGTCGTGGAAAATCACAGGGTAGATCCAAATCTCGAACTAGGCTAAATTGTTATTACTATGGCAAACCAGGACATACAAAATCTGAGTGCAAATTCTTGAAAAGAGACCAACAGGCTGGAACAGTCCACCCTGACCAAATTAAACCAAAAAAGAAGAAAGAAGATGGGACTACTACTGCAGTGGCCTCGAATGATGAGAATATATTTCTTGTCGGAGAAGAAAATTATCTAAACATTGCATCTGATGATTGAATCTGGATAATTGACTCAGGAGCATCCTTCCACATCACACCTCATGAAGAATTCTTCTCATCATGCCAAAAAGGAGATTTTGGTACGGTGAAGATGGGAAACCACGTCATGAGTAAAATCGCCGGTATTGGTGAAGTAACTTTGATGACTGAGAATGGAACCAAGCTTGTCCTGAAGGAGGTAAACATGTACCTGAGATGCGTCTGAACCTTATCTCAGCTGGAAAGCTTGATGAAGACGGGATGATAAACCAATTTGGTAGCGGTAAATGGAAACTCAGTCGAGGAAGCATTATTGTTGCTCGTGATAGAAAAGAAGGCTCCCTATACATTATACAGGGAAAGATATGCAAAGGGAGACAAATGTTGCTCAAAATGCAACCAAAGAACTGTGGCATAGACGATTAGGCCACATTAGCGAGAAGGGTTTGGAGATCCTTGCAAAAGTTCATCTCCTAAAGATAAAAGGACAGTTACTTGAATCCCGTGAAGACTTCCTAGCAGGCAAACAACACAGTATCTTTTAAAAGATCAGATGATGCAAGAAGAAGAAAGCAGATTATGGATCTTGTTCATTCAGATGTTTGCTCAACGTCTGAAAGGTCTGTTGGTGGTGCTCAATACTTTGTTACCTTCATTGATGATTACTCTAGGAAGGTGTGACTGTATCCATTGAAGACAAAAGATCAAGTTCTTCAAGCTTTCAAGGAGTTCCATGCTTCTGTAGAACGAGCATCTGGAAGAAAATTGAAATGCTTGAGAAGTGATAATGGTGGAGAATACATAGGTCCATTTGAGACATACTGCAAAACTCATGGGCTAAGACATGAGAAAGTACCTCCCAAGACAATTCAAATGAATGGAGTAGCTGGGAGGATGAACAAAACGATTGAAGAGAAAGTCAGAAGCATGCTTTCTCAAGTAAAACTTCCCAAATAATTTTTGGGCGAAGCAGTGAAAACTGCAGTTTTTCTGATAAATCTGTCTCCTTCAAGACCATTAAATGGAGAGGTTCCAGATGAAGTATGGACTAGAAAGAAAGTCTCTTATGGTCACCTGAGAGTCTTTGGGTGTAGGGTATTTGTCCACATTCCTAAAGATGAAAGAGCAATGCTAGATGCAAAGACGAAGGAATGCATATACCTTGGTTCACAAAGAGATGAACTTGGCTTCAGATTATGGAGCAAAAGAAGATTGTTCGAAGCAGAGATGTGGTATTCTTTGAAGATCAAATGATCCAAGATATCAAGCAATTCGAGAAGCCAATGTAAAAAGTGATTTCTCATTCAAGTCTCATTGTGATAAACAATTCATGGGGAGAGATTACTCCAAGGATCAATGAATCTGATCAGGAAGAGCAATCTGATCAGACAGAACAACCTGACCAGACAGAACAAAGTCAGAATCAGATGGAGGGACAACAGATGACAGTGACTGATGAGGTAGTACAAGAACCTTAAGTGAGAGGATCAACAAGAGCCACACAACCATCAAGAAGATACTATTCAGATGAATATGTCAATCTCACTGATGAAGGAGAACCTCAAAGCTTCATGGAAGCCATTGATACTAATGATAAGGAGAAATGGTTGCAAGCCATGGAAGAAGAAATGCAGTCCCTGAAAGAGAATCAGACTATGACCTAGTGAGATTACCAGATGGACGAAAGGCATTGAAAAACAAATGGGTGTTCAAGCTCAAGACTGGAGAGAACAACCCCAGGTACAAAGCAATAATTGTTGTAAAGGGGTGCAACCAGAAAAAGGCATAGATTTCGAAGAAATCTTCTCATCGGTGGTGAAGATGACATCTATTAGAGCAATTCTCGGTCTACCTGCAAAACTAGACTTGGAGATTGAACATCTCGATGTAAAAACAACATTCCTATATGGAAACCTAGAGGAAGAGATCTATATGGAGCAACCAGAAGGTTTTGCAGAACCAGGAAAGGAACACCTAGTGTGTCGTTTGAATAAAAGCCTCTATGGTCTGAAGCAAGCTCCAAGGCAATGGTACAAGAAGTTTGATCTCTTCATGACCCAGCACAATTTTAAGAAGACCTCCATAAACCATTGTGTGTTTGTGAAGAACTATGAGAATGGTGAATCCATCATACTTCTATTGTATGTTGACGATATGCTAATTGTTGGGAAAGATAAGGTGAAAATAGCTGCTCTCAAGAAGGCATTGAGCAAGTCTTTTGCCATGAAAGATCTAGGTGCAGTGAAGAAGATTCTTGGGATAAAGATCACTAGAGATCGTTCTAGAAGAATGTTGTGGATGTCACAAGAAGACTATATCAAGAAAGTTCTTGAAAGGTTCAACATGCATGATGGCAAACCTGTACGTGTTCCATTACCTGGTCATCTCAAACTGAATAAGACGCAATGTCCAGAGAATGAAGAAGAAAAGGAAGAAATGAGCAAGGTGCCTTATTCTTCTACAGTGGGTAGTCTTATGTTTGCAATGGTCTGTACAAGACCAGACATTGCTTATGATGTCGGAGTTGTGAGTAGATTCCTATCAAATCCAGGAAAGGAACACTGGAATGTAGTGATATGGATACTACGGTATCTGAGGGGAACTGCCAAAAGCTGCTTGTGTTTTGGCAATGGAAATTTAAAGCTTCTTGGGTGTTTAGATGCAGATATGGCAGGAGATGTGGATTCAAGAAAGTCTACATTAGGATATCTGATTACTTTTGCAGGGGGAGCTATCTCTTGGCCTTCAAGACTACCAAAGTGCACTGCTTTAAGCACCACAGAAGCAGAATTCATCGTAATCACTGAAGGTTACAAGGAGATCTTGTGGATGAAGAAGTTCCTACAAGAGTTAGGCCAAAATCAGGAAAGTTGTGTTCTCTATTGCGACAGTCAGAGCGCAATCCATCTCAGCATGAACTCAACCTTTCATTCAAAGTCAAAACACATCGACGTAAGGCATTACTGGATCCGTGATGTGTTGGAAAGTAAACTGTTGCAGATTGAGAAAATACACACCAAAGAAAACGGTGCAGATATGATGACAAAATCTCTACCAAAAGAGAAGTTAGAAGTCTGTAAAGAAGTTGCAGGCTTAGCATCAACTCCAAACTGATTCAAGGATGTTTTCCCTTTGTTGGTTGGAGGGGGAGAATTGTTGAAATCCCGCCAAAAGTCCTCCATAATAAATGTAATGGTTGAAAAATTTTCCAACCTCCAACCACCTCTATACGGTGCTCTCACTTTTTGCTTCTATAAATAGAAGCCATTGAGAGGGAGTAAGGTATCAGATCCTCACGAGAAAAAGTGAGAGAAAATAATGAGGGAGCCTCATAAGAGAGAGTTAGAGAAAATAGAGAGAAAGCCTTAGAGAGAGTTTTCTAAAAGAGAAAAATAGTGAACCAATTCGTGAGAGTGTTATCCACAAATTGAGGATACAATATTCTTGTATTTTTGTATACCCATTATTGTTATAGTGGAAGTTTAAGTGGCCTACGGATCTCGTACACTACAACATTATTAACATTTAGTAGCATTTGAAAAATGTTACTAAATTATCCAAAAATGTTTCTATTTGTATTAGTAACATTTTCACAAGTGTTATATCTGAGCCTTGTTACTAAAAGATTTTAGCAACATTTTAACACATCATTAACAACATTTAAAAAATGTTACTAATTTACCCTTTTATAACATTTTACATATTTTTCTAATTTACCATTTTTTGTAACATTTCAAAAGTGTTACTAATTACTTTTTTTAACATTTTAAAAATGTTACTAACTACTTTTTTGTAACATTTTATAAAAATGTTACTAATTACCTACCTTTTGTGACATTTTAAAAATGTTACTAGTTACCTTTTTGTAACATTTTAAATATGCTATTTATTTTAAATCTTTACTTTAAAGATGTCATTAATTAATTTTGTGACAGCCAAAGCAAACACAAGAAATAACCTAAAAATAGATCACATATAACCAAATCAAATGAAAGTTATTGATCTCCATTCACATTTAAAGTAAATCAAGTTTTACAATAATGTCAATATTACAAAGAAACTAACATTACATTTAAAAGGGTTATAAGATAGGCTTGGTAGCTGGGGTGGGAGAGTTAAGGAGGTCGAGAGTTCAAACCCCACCCACTAACAAAACATTAACATTTGCCCATAAAAAAAATTACAAAGAAACAAAAATTGTCTCCCCTGGAACAAGCTTCTGAAACTGCTTTGCTAGCTTCTTTAGAATTTCCAAGTTATCTGGTCCTACATTTTATTGATCAAAATGTCTAATCAGGGAGGAACAATAAAAACCAAATACAAAACTAAGGAAAAAATTCAATCACATGCCTTACTGGCGGATAATGCTAGGGAGTATATCCTATAACTCTGTAAAAGACAAAAAGAATAATTCTAAGTCAATTCTCAATACCAATACAATCATATAGGAAACTCTAAATTGCAAGAGAGATGAAATAATGGAAATGCAATATCCAAGAAACAATCAATAATTTTACACGATTAACAGTATCCAAATAAATAAAATAGGACTCTGTAATGAGTAATCCAACCTCCATCAGTAAAGAATGATGCAGGGGTCAAAATTGACTGCCCAAAAAGGAAGGAAATAACTTCAATTATTCCAGTTCAATTGGAACTCTGCCAACTTGCCTAACTTCCTGTTAAACTACATGATACTAGAAAGCCACAAATTGTCACCACTTTAGCAAGAAACATATGTTTTCCTACTAGAAACACTTGAATCAAATTCACGAGATTAAGCCACCTACGGTTAATTAGCTCCAGTGGTTGTCACCAAGGCTGTGAATAGAAAATCCTAAGATTAAGCCTTAAAAACACTCAAATACCAGCAAAATAAAAAATCACAGTAACGATGATCTGTGATTCTACTCAATTATAAAATGGTCCACTGAATTACATTTTCTCCTGGGCTGATTTTGAAATATCAGTGAATACTCAAAAAAGTAAACAAAAAGCATACTTTACCAACATTCAAATTAACAAAGTCATGCCAAAACCTATCAGGAACTTTGACAATCATTCAAACAAAATTCAATTACAAGATGAAAATGGATACGCTCATAACTTGAAGAATCAAAGTAGTATTCTTTAAAATGTTCCAAAAAAAAAGGTAGTATTGTTTAAAAAATAAAGAACAAAAAGTAACAAATACCATTATAAAAACATGATCAATACTTGTTTTTTTCACTAGGAGTTTTAGGTCACATACCTTATACAGAACTCCTTGGTTAGCTTTGTATGGAGGACGATCCATTTCTTCTTGCATGCCTCAATCTCCTCACCTGTCACCAGAACATCAATTCTCCTCTTCTGAACATCATGTTGATAGCGTCTCCATTTTGAATCAAGTCAATTGGACCGCCTTCCTGTAAATCAATGAGGCCCGTTAATATTATTTGTCTGCTAAAAGAGTAAATACATGAACATACAAAGCTAAGGCATAAATGCAATTATCTTGGAGACATGTTTTAAGTTCTTACCTTAGCTTCCCAAGGTAGTTTCTTTCTAGAAGTAGCACAAGACACTGTTATAATCTCTTTCAAAAATAGTACCTACCAAACCTAAATGTTTATGCCAATTTTCTTCATCGATCGAAAAAATAGAAATTGCCTGATGCCTAGTAGAGGCTATATGAAATTAAATAATAAAAAAACCATCATCCTGAAAAACTGAACTAACAAATTGACATCTTCTTAATCTGAAAGTTGTTTGATTCACATTAAACAAATAATGGGGAATGAAGAGAGAAAACTTATCCTTTAGACCCAATTACTAAAAGAAATTTTTAAAAAATGCAGTTAAAGTAGCCCAGTTTTTTAATATCAGCTCTTATTACTAACAGAAACACTCAAGTGCTGTATCCATCAAAATTTCGAAGGAAGAAAAGCTATGTCATATAAAAGGAAATTTGTTCAGAATGCCAACAAATCATTCCTTGTAAGTTGTGAAATTAATACTTCTAGAACTTGTGTAAGTTTTATATGCTAACTAAAAGAGAAAAGAGATATAGAGTGGAAAGAAACAGAGTACCCAATCAAGCATTACACCTTTATGATTTGTTGCTCATCCAAAATCTAGATCCTTATAACTCATGATTGGCTCAAGAAGCAAGATTCCACCCAAAGACATTAGTCTTTTCTAATGACTATTGACGAGCTTGTGGATGGGTATTCTAGAGCAATGTGACCAACAGTGCCTCACACAACAGTGGTCACATGGGAATCTTTGTGATCCAGAAGCTTAACTAAACCAAAATCACCAACAACTACTTCCAAGTCTTCATCTTCACAAACGGAGTTTCACAAAAGTTACCTTAAACAAACATTGCATCACAAAAATATCAAACTAACAATTGTTTACACTTTCGGATTTAAAATTAAATTTAGAAAATTAAAGAGCAATTTCAACCCAGTTCATGAGCACCATCAGATACTCTTAACTCATCCTACAATTAATGCCACACTAATTAGATAAATTATCCTATAGAATTACATATGTCAAAGATAACTAATGCATACTTTTTAAACATTGAGGGGGATGGTTGGGGATGGTAACCCAAACCACTCCAAACCATCCAAAGCAACAATTTTTCTTACCCTCCAATTTGAGGGGTTTGTGAGAGAACACTTCCCTATTTTTACTTTTAAATACAAAACTACAATTTTAATCCTTTTAAACAAAACAAAACCTTTTGCATTCCCTCACTCTCCAATAGTCACGTTTCATTCTCTTCTCTTCAACGATGGTCTCCTTTTCTCTTCAAAGACAGTTCACTTCACTACAAGATACGTTTCCATCAACCACTATAATGGGCTGCTGTTATTTATCTTGAGGCAAATAAAAAAATTAACTATTCTACAACTCCGATAGTTAATAGGGTGAGATTGGTTGAATTATTTATTCATCTATTACTAGACTGTCTAGTGGCTTCTAAGATTTTTTTTATTTTTTTTTATAAATAAAAACATGTTACAGGACTTTCATTGTTTAAGAGATGACTTTGAGTGAAGCAAACTTGCATGGCAGCAATCGTGCATTTCTGCGTCATCTGTTCTTGGCTTTTTAATTGGTTCATATTGTTGTGGGTAATGGGAATTAAAAAAGGGTAATATTGGAACTAAATTTTTTAATTCATTCAACTTCATTACTAACCATTGTAACATTCAAACAATGGAGTGGGATTTCTCTCCACTCGATTACTAAAACTTCCAAACAATAGAGTGGTTTACTTTTACCACTCTGCTCCATTCCATCCTAAATCACTACATTACTAACCACTCGACTCCATCACTTTAAGGGTATATTTGGATTGATGGAAGGAGATGGAACAGAGTGGAATGGAACATAATGGAACAAAACGGAATGGGAAAAAAAGTCTCATCCCATCGTTTGGATATTTTATGATGGAATAGAACAAAACTTCCACTCCATTGTTTGGAAAATGGACGGAATGGGATGGATTATAACTTTTTTATTCCTATATTATCCTTACTTTAAAATTATGAACAAGTTAAATGGATGTATTTATTGGTAGGTAAAGATTAATTTATAAAATTGATTTTTAATTTATGAAAAGTATAACAAAATATCGATCCAAAAGGCAAAAGCACATTGGTCACAGGTTTGCATATTATATTAGTATTAATTTATACAGAGAAATAAAATGCATGCAATTAAATAATACTAAAAAATTGAGTAAATAAAATCATGCACAGAAATTATAAAATCGAAATGAATATTTTATTTCCATTTCATTGTTTTGTTCCTTCGTTGGCCTCATCATCAACACAACTAATGATGGCAGAAGTTGTAGACTGACGATGGTAGAAGTAGGAGACGAAGAACATGGAGAAAGTTAGTGGTTAAAATGGAAGAAGGAGTGGGAAAGACATATAGGATAAGGACAAAATAGCAAATTAATAATTTTATAAATCATTCAATTTTTCATTCCATCACATTGCTCCCAATTTGGGAGGGAACAAAAATGAGGGTAAGTGAAGGAATGGGATGGAATGAGTTCCATTGGGTTCCATTCCATTCCATCATCTTTTATGCAATCCAAACAATGGAACACCATACCCTTCCATTCCATTCCATTCCATCCATTTCCATCAATCCAAAAAAAGCTTTCTGGCTCTCTGAATCCAGCTTTCTAAATCAGAAAGATCTTCTTCAAACAACCCCAACATTCACGAAACTATCGAATCTTGAAGAATGATTAATTAAATGGTTCGAATCTTCAGTTTCCTTTTTCTTCTTTTATGTTTTTCTTAAATTTTTATCTTATTGCATGATGTTGATTATGATTAGGTTTTAGGTTTAATTCGCAATTTCGCATGCTTCTTTTTCCATGATTATTCTCTATTTTTCAGTTCATGTATCTTTATTGTGTTGCACGATTTTCGCGATCATAATTTATGGAATCGCTTGAAGAAATGATGGATTTCGTGTGATTCCTTTAATTCGTTGACGAAATCTTTGATTAGTTTTTTTTGGATTGAATAATGAATATCATTCATATGCACTGTTCTCTGTTATGGCTTTAAACCCTTCATTGGAATCTAGGAAGAATGGATATATCATGGTCACGAGAATATTAGGCTATGTTTGGGAGTTGAGTGAAGTTGCGATAGTGGGTTCAGAGAAAATGAATTTGAAATGTGAGTAAAAAAAGGGTTAAAACGAATCAGAAGAGAAGTTGACCTGCTTTAGTAACATTTTATTTGATAAATGTTATAAAAATATTTGATTATTGTTATTTATTAACATTTTAATATATGTTAATGGATAATTGTTACTAAATCCCCTAAATGTAACACTCTAAAAATTGTCTGTTGTTATCAAGGTTTTGAAAACCGTACCGGACCGGCCGGTCCTATCGGGAATCGTGACCTTGTCCGGTCTGGTTTACAGGGAAAACCGTCCTTGTATTGAACAGGTGGAAAAACCGGAGAACCGGTTCAAAACCGGTTAAACCGGTCATAACCGGTAGTAAACCGGCCTGAACCGGTTTCCTAAAAAAAATTAGTATAAAAAAATTAGGGTTGGTTTTCCCTATGAAGATGATTTTAACATATATCTTTATATTTATTTAGTTTAATTTCAAAATAAAAAAAATTGTGCTTAATAATTTTAGTTGTTATGTTGTTTTTTTGTTTAATATTGTTACAAACGTTATATTAAAAATTAAAATAATAATATTTAATTATAACCGGTTCAACCTCGGTTGGACCACTGAACCTCGAACCGCTGCCTTCACCGGTTCGATGACCGGTCCGTTTTTGTAAACCTTGGGTGTTATTACATTTATTTTTCGCTTCCGCTTAGTGTTTATTTTGAGTTCACAAATAAGGGAAATTATGCGGGTGTGACATCCTTCTACCCCGCATATTAATATAAAACATTTACTTAAAAGAGGTAATTATAAAACATGCATTTATTTTAAAAAAAACTTGGATAAAAAGGTTTCACATCTCAACAAAAACAACGCGGAAATGACATAGTTTTAAAACGGTAAAACATAAACAAGACAGATAAAGAAAAACCCAACCCCCATCTCACATACAAAGTTAGTATAACCAAATTCCTGATGCATCATGGAAACAAACCAAACAACTAACAAAACTAACAACTATAACTCAGTATTCTAACTAGAGTCGCGACTCCTCAGAGTCACTCCTCTACTAGCTGCTCACCGTCCTCTGCATAAGGAAATACATGCAACAGCAGAAACATGAAAACAGGGAGTAAGAAATCATGTAAACACAACGGCATGGGAATAGGGAATAAGATGAAAATACATCATAGCATGGCATAGCAATATAACAACATACACTATTTATACATCATCATATAGTACCATAACAACATGTTAATCATCCAAGATATGCTATGCAGTACAATGCAACCCTACTCCACTACTCCATCAATGCATGTGGATCCAACTAACTTAGGAAGTCAACTTCGGAGTTACACATCCGTATTGTCCAAAAAGCACCAACACTGGCAGTTCCCCAAACCATGGAGGAACCCCTTGGATAGCCGACGTATCATAACTGGATACACCACCTCGGGGGAACACGGTTCACCAAACCATAGGTGAACCACCCGAGACTTGGGCCAGATCATCATAACTAGGACGACCTCCCCTATGTTGAGCATCCCCTTGTAACAGCCTGATTTTAATTATGTTGTTCAACCGGTTAAAATATAATTAATTATATTTTAATCTGAGAGTTAAAATGTGTTTTTGAATAAAACAAAATCATATTCATAGTCTACTTTATGGTAGAGGGTTACGGTAAAATTTTCGGTTGAAAATTCAGACGAAAGTCGGTTTGCGTTTTCACTACCAGTACAAGTTTACTGTGCAGAAAACCTAATTTTGACCCGTGAACGAGATAGTTAGTGTTTTTATTATGTTTCCTTCAACTTTGGTTATTTTGAAAATTTTCGTTCAAAAATAAAATATAATATTTTATTCGGGTGAAAACGTCGGAAGAATTACGATCGGAAATGCAACCGGGTACGAAATGGAGAAGAATAGGAGACATAAAAGGCATGAGGTGAGATGAGAGAGTGAGGTGACTCACTAGAGGTATGGCCTAAGCTACCTCCTAAAAAGTGGTCATGATGGACTTTTTGAAATATATCATATTATATTCTAAAAACCTATTTTTCTCTTTCCTCTTCAACCAAACAAGTCTTAAAGACAAAACTTGCTCTCCAAGCCCATCCTCTATCCAAAATTTCGTGCTCCCCTCTCCCTCCTCTATATAATCATCACTCATCTTCATTCTCTCATTTTCTTCCTCCATCTTCATATTCTTCAACTTCTTCCATTTCTTCTTTTTTCAAACACTTAAAGCTTCCACTTTTATTAGTCTTTTCCACTTGAGTTCTTCATTAAAGTTCTTCCATATACTAAGGGTAATGCTCTCATATGAATCTTTTTGCAAGTTTCATCTTTTATTTCTTAGTTTGCTTTATGTGTTCTTTATATGCTTTAAACTTCTAAAATCTCTCTAAAATGGTAGAAAACTCCTTTTGAGTTGAAACCACTTTCTATAGTCTTGCATTAACTTATATTTTCACATACTAAGAGTTTGTGTAAAACAAAAATCTCTACCTATCTCTTCCAATGAAGGCCGAATGCTTGCATTTGTGACCTATGAAGTTTTGGTTTCAACTTTTGGAATATGATCATGTGTTTGAGTTTCTAACTATCCATTGATCTTAAATCTATAAATCTTGGAAATTTTGATAGCTTGTTCCTATGATGACTGAAAATATGAATAAGTAAGCCTAGGATACTATGTTTCAACTTTCCAAGTATGATCATGGATTTAGAACTCTTAATACCTTGTGATTTCTAAACCTAAGAGTTATTGTTAAACAAAGAATATTTTCCTCATCATCCTATGATGGCCGAAACTTAGTGTTTAGGTGCTAGGATGTTTGAGTTTTTATTTTTCCAAAATGATCATGGACTTAAGCTCCATAAGATATTTGGATGCTAAGTCTAAGAGATTGGAAAGTTTAAGGATTTCTAACTTGTTTATTCTATGTTATTAAAGCTAGGATGTATTACTTTCATTTTTCCAAGATGATCATGGACTTGAGCTCCATAAGATATTTGGATGCTAAGTCTAAGAGATTGGAATGTTTAAGTTTCCATTGTTTTACAAAATGATCATGGACTTGAGCTCCATAAGATATTTGGATGCTAAGTCTAAGAGATTGGAATGTTTATGTTTCCATTGATTTCCAAAATGATCATGGACTTGAGCTCCATAAGATATTTGGATGCTAAGTCTAAGAGATTGGAATGTTTAAGTTTCCATTGTTTTCCAAAATGATCATGGACTTGAGCTCCATAAGATATTTGGATACTAAGTCTAAGAGATTGGAAAGTTTAAGTTTCCATCGTTTTCCAAAATGATCATGGACTTGAGCTCCATAAGATATTTGGATGCTAAGTCTAAGAGATTGGAAAGTTTAAAGATTTCTAACCTATAAATCCTATGAAGGCCGAACCTAGAAGGTTATGGACCTAGGATACTTTGTTCTTATTTTTCCAAAATGATCATGGTTTTGAGCTCCTTAATACATATGGATGCTAAACCTAAGAGATTGGAAAGTTTAGTGAATGCTAGCCTATTTTACTAGCCTTGGTCGAATACCCTAAATTTATAACTTAGTGGGATTTTAATTCAACTTTGTTAAGTGATCATTGTTTATGAACTCCTAACACTTAAGGATCATAAATCCATGAGTTGTATAATTTTCGGGAATCTCTAACCCTAAGAACTAGTCTTGGCCGAACCTATACCTTGTGGTTTAGTGTTCTTGTTTGATTTTAACTTGTGATTTGTGTTCATAACCTTAGACTTCCATCGCGGAGGAAACGAGGACATTCATGGTATACCTCTTCGAGCATCTAATCTCCTTACCTTCACAGAAGGTGGAGTTAGTACTTTGTGGCGTGATAACGAGGAGCTTCGAGTTCGGGAGTCCGGTGATAACCCAGGTGGGGGAAAGAACCAACCTATCGTCGGAATGGATAAGTAGTAGATTATATAATAATTGTGTAGGGCGACCTAAACCCTACTAGTAGTCGAGTAATCGACAAGACCAAAATCACATTGGAAACCTTTTCTGAAAAACCAATGGCGATTCGGGGATTGTAGGTTTATCGATATTAGTTTGATTTTATATTCTTGATGGTTGATTTGATCTTATTACCTTTATTGAATTGATTTTTGTGCTATGCTGGTGATATTGGAATATTTTGATTGATATTGTGTTATGCATGATCTGCCTGGCTTTTATTATTATGTGTAGTAGATTTTAAGCAAAGATATATATGTTGTCTACGAGATGATTGTTTTAGGTGTGAGGATAATGATGATTTAGAAGTGCCTAACTTAGATTATGTATGTTAAAGAGGTGTTATGGCATAGAATATCTGTCAAGTTCTAATGGAAGGTTAAGGCACTAGGATATTGTTAAATCGGGTTAGTGGGATTCAAGTATAGGTGTTATTGTCCATGACCGTGTATTGGTAATATAATACACAAGGACAAAAGTGTATTGGTAATATAATACACCAAGACAAAAGTGTATTGGTAATATAATACGCAAGGACATCTGTGTATTGGTAATATAATACACAGTATATTGGTAATATAATATACGTAAAACACTTCTGTGTATTGGTAATATAATACACCGTGTATTGGTAATATAATACACGTAAAATATAATACACCGTGTATTGGTAATATAATACACGTAAAACACTTATGTGTATTGGTAATATAATACACCGTGTATTGGTAATATAATACACATAAAATCAAGAGTTCTCGCGAGACCACTTCCACCTTGACGGGAATGGGGGTGGAACACCTTCACGGGAATGGAGGTGTGCACTAGGTGGAACATCCTAACGGGAATGAGGGTGTTCCCCGATGCAAATGAGTGATGGTGACAGGAGTGGTAGTGGACACGGTAACTTAAAGACATGGTGACAGGATTAGAGAGGTTACGTTAAAATAATGTGTTAGATTGCCTGAGAGTAAGGGCAGAGGATGATATATATTAACCCGAGGATGATTCATTAGTTATGTGTGTTGATTGTCAGCGACAATTACTGTATAATTTACTATGACTCTTTTCCGCTTTTTGATGATAGAACTGTTTCTTATCCCCTGTATATTTCTGTATGTTGTATTTTATCTCCTTGTGGAATCGTACGAGAAGACCTTGTGGATGAGCGTAACCGGGAGGAGTTGGATGGAACTCCCTACGAACCGGAGGCTGGAGGACGAGCTGTGACCCATGGTGATTAGGGTCTAGTTAGTTATGGCCAGTGCGTCTCGTAAGGCGTATTCTTTTAATATGTTTTCCACTGTTTAACACTTTGTCTAAGTATATGCCTGTGAGGGATCCTACTGATAGGATATCCTCAACAGTGTTTTGTAATATGCATAATATACTTATATTGTGATATGTCATTCTATATGAAGCTGTATACTTTATAAGTTAAGTTTTTAATTTTTACGTATTTTCACGTTAAGCGTGCGATTAAGTAATTAAATATTGAGGTTTTAATATAATGACACAAAGGGGCACAACGGGGTGTCTCACCCCTCAACATCAACTCCAATGCTCTATGCAAATGGCACAACAACACACAAGGCAACCACCTCCTTTGCTTGGGCCTAAAAGCACCCAAGACTTATCACCAACATCAACATTAACACCTTAGACCCACACCGTGGGGTCAAAGCCCCCTTGGCCAAAAATCACCAAGGTCCAACATAACAACATCTCGACCAAAAAGCATCGATAGCACTTTGGTCAAAAAGCACCAAAGCGTGACAACGTGCGATAACCCATTGGGTACCGGCTTAACCAGCTTATCAGTCTTTGTTATCTTAATTAATCTTTAATTAAGTTATATAACTTGTTATCATTTGATTAGTGTATTATTACATCATCTGGGGATAATTGGGGTAAACACCCATTTAATTCATTAATCTTAAGTCCTGACTAGTAGGGGGAATCACGGGCGTACTAAACCCCCAGCACGGTCGTGCTGCCACTTAAATGGAGCACGATCGTGCTCACTGTCCTGCACAGCTGTGCTCAATGCACGATCTGTTTTCCAGAATTTAACTGAGAGCACGGTCGTTCTCCCTATTCAACACGGCCGTGCTCCTGGGCAGGGCCATACTATTATGGGAAGAATTTAACGTGTTTTTGGAGTTTATGCTCCCTAATTCTCTCAAATCAGATCCTAGGGACTTAACTAAAACATTCGGTATGAAACTTCACCCCTCACTAACACAGTTCATGTCTTATGAAGCTTGGGGAATTAATCCCTTAATTCCTATGTTAACTAAGAGTCCTAATTAAGTCAATTAGAGTCTTATTAACATATTCAACATAACGGTAACATCATCATCAACAACATATCCAGTCAATGTGATCAACATAATTCATGTCATAACAACAACATTCATAATCATGGGTAAACATACCACTTCAACCAAAACTCATGGCATAAGACAATTCAATAGGCATACCACATCATGAACAACTCAATAATTATAACAAATAGGCATACCAATTAATCCAATTAAACATATAAACAATTCAGTCATACAACCAGGCAGATCATGGCATTAATACATTAAAACAACAATAAACGGGGCTATGGGAACCCCTCATCTTACGCTAATCCCTAGCATAGTGTATACTCTATTATTCTCCCATACCTGGTACGAGATTCACGTTTCAAAAGAAGAAAGAAGATCCACTAGAGTCCCATCTCACTAGCGCTTGTCTACGACCTCAAGGACGTCAAAGAGACACTTTGGTTCAACTCTAAGATCAAGAAATCAAAAGGAAGAGATCAAGAACTTGAAAGGAATAACACAAGGGACAAGGTGCATGAACTTTACCTTTTCTAAAGTCCCAAACAGCAAGCACAACGAACCCCTATTCGTAGCGATGTTCTCCTATCAAGGAGCAGTGAAGAACGGTGCAAGAACTGGTTCCCTAGAGAGATTTTTAGGGAGAAAAACCATAAGGATTCAAATAGGAAGGAGGGAGGCAGTTTTCTGAGTGTTGGGGTCGTGTAAACTAGGTTTAGGTCGAGTCTAATGGTATATATATGAGTTTGGTCATAACGGGTTCCTATTTCAACCCAAACTGTATACAGTTCGGTATTTTGACCATAACTCAAGTTACAAGTTTCCAATTGAGTAGTTCTTGGTATAGTTAGAAAGCTCAGAGATATATATACAAATTAATGTCTAATGATCGAATCCTAAATCGGACTCTAAGATGGTCAAAAGTTCAACGGAAGTTTAGCGACAGATTTGGTAGTTATCCCTAGATAGGATCCTTAGGAGACTATGATAAGATCTTAAGATATAAACAAAAAGAGGATGATCCTATATTGATAAGGACTCAAATAAGATTGGTTGGGGGATAAAATCTAATAATAACACTCTCTCTATTTAAATACTAAATCACACGATATCTTATCATATCATTCTTAATCACTTGTTATTAATAAAATCACATATCATATATTAACATATAAAATCAAACATTAAGAGACACAATCTCATATTAATACAAATAATCATATATTAATATACATATTATCATATGCAATAATATATACACATATATATATAAATATCAAACATTAATATGCCCGAACTAACACATATAAACATAATGGTGGATCTTGAGGTGTTACAGCTGACATTTCCCAACAAGAATATCATTTTCTCAATTGGTTTTGCCAATTAAAACATATATTGAATATCACTACATCATGTAGCATCTAGTTAAGCACAGCAAAGGAAGGTAGTCCACAAGCTAGAAGAAGCAATAACAGATTTGATATTCTTTACAATCTGAGACAAGCATAATCAAATCAGAAGCTAATGTGCAAATTCTTTGTACCCAAGTGATTTTTATAAAAGTCGGTTTAAATCAAAGATATGTAAGTAAAAAACCTTCTATTGTGCTATGCAAGCTACTCAAAGCCACAAAAGCAGAAATACCAAATAATCTGATAAGAGTACATTTTTTTATCTTACTGATTAGATCATTCCAATATTTAATTATTCTCGTTTATCTTTCCAGGTAGGATTTTGATTTTCTTCATGGGCTTTACTAGAATATCAAAATCACATTCTCACGTTTAACAAAGCTACCAAGCAACTTCTATAGAATCTTAATATCAGGAAACTTCAGTTAAGTAGTCTCTTCGCTCTCGTACTTGGTAATTAGTCATTATGAAGAAGAGATTGCATATTATGTGACTCTTCAAAGAAGAAATTGGGATGAGGCAAAAAAACCAAATTATGGGATGATAGACCATTAGAGATGGAATTTCATTCTCTCACTGCTCTTTAACCTCTATTACTACATAGACAATTAGAGATAGAATATTATCAATGTAGATAAAAGGCCAAATAAGTATAAATTAAGTTCCAAGACATGTATGCATAAGAGAGAACTAAACTGAAAATTTCAAGTGAAAATGATGCAGAAGATACCCAAATTGTAGAGTAAAGTGAATAAGTGCAATAGGTAAAGATAGTGAAAATACTGTCGATGCTATAACTGCATCCTGTAAATGTTTTAAATAAATTGGACAAAGAGAAGCTGAAATAGGGCACATGGTCACCAAATTAAGCTACACACAATCAAGGAGAGATATGAAACCAAAATAAGAGTAGCTGAACAAAATTATAATTGAAGCCTACAATAATTCCTAAGTAAGAAATAAATTCGTTATGCGATTCAACATATATTTAGGATAAATATATGAGATTACATTTAAGTAAATCAGCAAGATGTATGCTCATTAAGTGCAACATGAATGTGAAAAGTCAAATAATGCTAAATTTCTCGGCATGGAGAAACAAATCTGGAATCATGCTGATTAACAGAAATCATATAGCTTCTATGTCTAAATTTCGCTACATGAAAATAAACAGACGAGATGAACTACCCCTTTTATAGTATACAATATTAAGCAAGTAGTATGCAATATCAGACACTAATCACAATATCAAGCAATACTGAAGGAGCATGCCAATGATCCCTACAAAGAAGTAGCACTAGGAAAACACCAGACAATGCTGCATCCAAGGCTCCTCGTTCGAACAATGGTGAACGGCTACCACATCCGTGAGAGGTGGAACAAGCAGATCATTCAGAAGGATAATGAGGAAAATAAGGTACAAATTCAATAGCTATGAAGAAGGATGGTATTCTTCTACTTTTGTTAACATGAAATTTTTTATAAGTTTGTTCATATACAAGATGAATAATTCTAGATCTTATAACTGATATTTGATATCAAATTCCGGATTTATCTGTGTCTACTTTGAATGCTTGTTCATATATATTCTTGCTTCTTGTTGTGATTATTTTACCAAATAACATATGTAAAATTGCATGCCTATTTCTTTAACATAGATTGATATTTTTGAATTGAGATTTTGGTCTTCAATGAAAAAATATTTGATTTGAGATAAAGTTACAAATTTATTTGATTTGAAAAATTAATTTATATGATATTCACTGCATATTATATTTGACTTTGGTACTTGTAATGATGTGGTATTTCATACCAAATACTTCCTTGTATCTTATTTTATCAACATGATGTTTTCTGCACCTATACTTCCATAACTAATTTGTTAAGAATATATATAATTTGACAATTAAACATTTATGATAGTGGTTGCTCATGAGTTGTCCTTTTAAAGAATTACTCAATGATGCTAATATGAATAGTGCTTAGTTGATTATCCTTAATGGTTTGCTTATTTGAAAAACATGACAAAATGTTTCGAATTCTCTTGAAAGATTTTAGAGAGCAACTAGTTTTCAAAAGAAAACTATGGAGATGCTTGATCAAATGTGATTGTGGTTATGGTTATTACCTTGCTCATTAGAAAAACGTTTTATGGCTAAATGTGTATGGACATCATGAGAACATGATTATTTTAAAAAATAAATCATCATGACAATTATTGTCGTTTATATGTGAACTCGATGTTGTTTGATTTAGGATTTTATTCTTGAATATGTGTATATGGCACTTAATTGTGAAATTTTTTATGGTGAACCCCTATATATAGTACTTGCCTTTTTTTTTTTTTACTCAAGTACTTGGCTGAAGTATACATATAATTGTATACTTGATGAATAAATTGAGAAATGCAATAATGAAAAAAAAATCGAGTTAAGCCTAGGGTTTCTCTTCTCTGTGAGAGTCAGGTGGCCTTTTTTGTTGTGTCATTGGGCTTTGTGTCTTGGTGAATGGAAGGCATGGAAGGAAGGATGGAGGATTTACTAGTGGATGATGAAGATGATAATCTGGTTTTTAACACTGATAGGGTGCAGGAGGGTTATGAAGATTTACGGCAGTGTCTAATAGGAAGATTTCTCACTGATAGGAGTATTCGGGTCAATGCTATGAAGGATCGAATAGCTAAGGTATGGAGACCAGCGAAAACTGTGATGATCAAGGATGTGGAGGGAGGTACCTTTATGTTCCAATTCTACCATAAGTTGGACATGAAAAGCGTGCTTAAAGGAGGACCATCGTCTTTTGATAACTATATGTTATGCCTTGGTCAGTTTCAGCCTAGAGATATTCTTGATCAAGTGCCATTGTTCCATATCCCCATGTGGGTTCAAGTCCATGACCTACCAGTGGGTTTTATGACAATAGTGGTGGGCAAAGCTCTGGGAAACTTTATTGGCGAGTTCTTGGAATATGACAAGAACAACAACACAAGTATTTGGAGAGCCTACATGAGAATCAAAGTGAATATTGATACGCGGGTACCTCTGAAAAAATAGAAAAAAGTGAGAAACCAGGAGGTGAAAGCAGGGTTGTCCACTTTAAGTATGAAAAGTTAGGAGTCTTTTGCTTTATGTGTGGTATCATAGGCCACACCGAGAGATACTGTGAAAAACTGCTTCAAATGGAGGAAAACGATGGAGTTCGTGGTTAGGGCGGAAATACGGGCGGAGCCAAGGCGTGTGGGTAGTAACGGCGGTAATAGGTGGTTGAGGGATGAAGGAAGAAGTCAACAAGGTAGGGATTCTGAAAATTCAGATTATGCAAATCCCGGTTCTTCGGCTAACGGTAGCAACAATCAAGGATGTGAGGGGATTGGAGGATCTGCGGCTATTAATGAGGCCATGAGAGATTTGGGGAAAACGTTAATGATTGGGACGGACTGAAGTTGACACAGGCAAACACAAGAAGGGGGGTTGAATTGTGTTTGTTAATAATTTTCGAAAATAACTTTTAAAACTATTTTTGCACACAAGAAGATTAAATCAGAAGCAAGCACAGAGAAATAGATCTTTTAAAAAGAAAGCTTTAACAAAAGCAATATCAAAACCCCTCAGTTAGTAAGAAACAAATAAAACTGCAAGCTAAGAGTTTAGGAATAGAAGATTCACACAATATGTTTTATCCTGGTTCACTCTCTTCCAACCAAGAGCTACATTCAGTCCCTTCTACTTGAAGGTTTTTCTCCACTATTTTCCAAAATAGATTACAACCAAGTATTCGACACCTTTCCAGGCTTACAAGTATTTCTTTCTTACCAAGCCTCTTCTGGCTCTAACTCTAACAAAGAGATTTAATGTTTGATCTTCTTAACTCACTATGTGTGAGGATATGAAAGTTTAAGATCAGATGAATATTTTCACAATATTCAAACTAAAGAATACAGACTCTTGCTCTTAAAGAAATATGAGAATGAGTGATGAGTGATTTTTGAATGGGAAAAGTCATTCTTCAGAACTTGAGGTCTTCTATTTATAGTGACCTTCTTCTTCACTTTTATTTCAACGGTTATTTCGAATAATCCCGTTTAGGGATAGCATTTAATGCATGATATCCGTTGTGACTTATATCTTGATTGTGACAAGCTGAATAGTACTCTTGGTTATCGAGGTAGCATGAAATTGGAGGCTCACTGCTCTGAGAATTGTAGCTTGAGAACTTGTTGTTCCTCCTTTGTGTACAATCCAGCTTTTTCCAACCATAAAGATGTCATTGTATAGATCGTTTTGCAGTATCTCGTTGTATGATTCTGCTTTTTGCATTTCTTGATGGTACTATGTTTCTTTTACAAGGTAAAACATCAAAGCAGATAAAACAAATGTGAAGAACAAAAATTCTATTGAAATAAATATCAATTATTTGAAATAAATTCAAGAGATTTGGATTGAATTTATTCATTCAAAGATGGAGCTCGTTTAAGTTCATTCAAATCTACCAATTTTTTCGTCTGCTGACGTGCCAGTTAGAGCTTGTCTACTGTCAAGTCTTTGTACTTGCTGAATCTAAGAGGTTACTTTGATTTCCGTCTAGTAAGCATTTAGAGCCTCGTCTACTTAAGAAAACCAGTCTACTCAAATAAGTAAATAAGTTTTACCAAAACATTGAGCAGCCCGTCTACAAGGGTGGACGCGTATTTTTCAATGAAAACTTATCCCAAGTTTCTATTACGTATAAATAAATATTCCTGCATAATTGAAAGCACAGGTTAGATCTCAACTAACACTTTGCCAAGCAAATTTAATCCTTTTGTTAACATCAAAACGTAGCGATTATTTAGTCCAAAACCACTTTGGTTCCAACACGGATTTGGCGGCTAGTGCAGCTAGTGGGGGACCAAATTTGTTAACTTCGGTTCGCAATATTAATTGCGCAGATATGATTATTGATGACCCGCAAAGCGACAAAAAAAGGAGACGCGCACAGCTTTTGGCCAATTCTCATGCAAGTGCCTTGAACGTGAACAGTAAACAATTTGAAGTGTTGTCTATGAATAAAGATAATGGGCATTTTTTATCGGCAGGCTCTGGTTCCCAGGCCTGCCAGAAGCCATGAATTTTATTAGTTGGAACTGTCGAGGCCTGGGTAACCTGCATGCAGTTCCTTCCCTTAGAGACCTGGTCCAGTCTATTAAACCGGATATTATTTTTTTGTTTGAGACTTTTGTTCACGCGAGGATAATTGAGGAAATTCGTGTTAGTTTGGGTTTTGATAATGCGTTCTCTGTTGATGTAGATGGTAGAAGTGGGGGTGTTGCATTTCTCTGGAAAAATAAAATTCAGTGTAGTGTCACTAATTACTCCCTGAATTTTATTAATCTGGAGATTTTGGATGATGCTAGAGGTAATTGGAGGTTAAGTGGTTTCTATGGCTTTCTGGAGCATAATAGGAGGAAAGATTCTTGGGACTTGCGGAGTTATCTAGCCTTCCCCGGTGCATTATTGGAGGCTTCAATGATTTACTGTCTCTAGATGACAAATGTGGTAGAGTGCCCCATCCGAATTGGTTGTTTAATGGCTTCCGTATTGTTGTTCTAGATTGTAATATTATTGATATTGATTTAGAAGGTTACCCGTGTACTTGGTCTAAAAGGAAAGGAAAAGTGGATGGTGTGGAGGAGAGGTTGGATAGGGCTATGGCGAATGAGGATTGGTTGGCGATTTTACCGAATGTTAGATTGAAGAACCTTTTGGCGTCTATCTCAGATCATAGTCCAATTCTCTTGTGTTGTGATGTCCAGATCCGTTTTCCTCTCAAGAGAAGATTCAAGTTTGAGAATTCTTGGTTGGTGGAGCCGGAGTTGGATGAGGTGGTCGAGAGAGGTTGGGCTAAACACATTGGTGCTAATGTTTTATTGAATTTGGAAGGATGACAAGAGGAGCTTTGCAGTTGGGGTAGAAAGATTCATATGAGGTACAAAATGATATTGATGACTTGAAACTGAAGTTAGAAAGGCTTAGAGACCGTGGGGATAATGAAGTTGTGGAGTCTTCTTTGGTTCTTAGGGAGAAACTCATGTATCTCTTGGTTCAGGAGGAGAAGTTTTGGAAGAAAAGGGCAAAGACGCATTGGCTTCAAGAAGGGGACCGCAATTCAAAGTGTTTTCACAGCATGGCCACAATGCGCAAGAGGAGAAATGCTATAGGCTCACTTCTAAATGATGATGGTGGGATAGTGGAGTCCCAGCATGACATTAAAGGAGTTATGAAAAACTATTTCAGTGTGCTTTTTACAAGGAACAATGGGCATTATTAGGTGGTTACAGATACTATTAGGCCTTGCTTGATCCTAGAAAATAACAATAGGCTACTTGCTCCTTTTAAAATTGAAGAATTTAGAGCTGCCCTTTATCAAATGCATCCTGACAAAGCCCCGGGCCCGGATGGTTTTAATCCCGCTTTCTATAGAAGAGTCTGGAGTTTGCATGGTGAGGCCATTTTTCGTGAATGTTGTAGGTGGTTGGAAGACGGCAATATTCCTAGGATGGCTAATGCTACAAACATTGTTCTCATTCCTAAATGTGATCACCCAAGCTCGATGAATGATTGGAGGCCCATATCCTTGTGCAATGTTATTTACAAGCTCTTGTCAGAAGTTCTTGCTAATAGGCTCAAGATGGTGCTTCCTAAGTGTATTTCTCTGGAGCAATCGACTTTTATCTCAGGTAGATCTATTCTTGATAATGTTTTAGTTGCCAATGAATTAATTCACCAAATGAAATGTAAAACCAAAGGGAAACAAGGGGAAGTGGCTCTTAAAATTGACATTAGCAAAGCCTATTATAGGGTGGATTGGGGGTACATTCGTGCTGTTATGGTTAAGTTGGGCTTTCATAACCGGTGGATTGACTGGATTATGCTTTGTATTAGCTCAGTCTCTTATTCTATCTTGGTTAATATATAATGAGCCTGTTGGTCCTATTATTCTAGGAAGAGGTTTGAGGCAGGGTGATCCTTTGTCTCTGTATCTTTTTATCATTTGTACGGAAGGTTTGTCAGTGCTAATAAAAAAAGAGAAGGCTAAAGGTGATGTTCATGGGATTAAGATTTGCAGAGGAGCTCCTATTATCTCCCATATGCTATTTGCGGATGTTAGTTTTCTCTTCTTTCATGCTAATGAGGGAGAAACTATGGTTATGAATGGTATTTTATCTGACTATGAGAAAGCTTCCGGCCAAGCTATTAACTTGCAGAAGTCGGAAATTTCTTTTAGTAGAAATGTTGAGCAGGGTGTCCGTGAGTCCTTGGTTGATTTATTGGGTGTGAGGATTTGCCTCGGCGCTGGAAAATATTTAGGGCTCCCTTCTATGGTGGGTCGTAACAAGAAAGCCACGTTCAGTTACCTGAAAGATCGAATGTGGAAGAAGGTTTTATCTTGGAACAGTAGGTTCTTGTCAACGGGTGGGAGGGAGATCCTTGTCAAATCGGTGTTGCAGGCTATTCCCTCTTATGTTATGAGTAGTTTTTTTATTCCCCCCGCTATGTGTGATGAGCTGGAAAAAATGATGAATTCTTTTTGGTGGGGTAAAATTAACAGAGGCACTAGAGGGATTCATTGGCTTAGTTGGGACAAATTTCTGTTAGTAAAGAGCAAGGAGGTATGGGCTTTCGCAATCTCCAAAATCTCAATCTTGCTATGCTAGGGAAACAAGGTTGGAAATTAATTTCCAACCCAGATGCTATCTTATCTCGTATTTTCAAAGTAAAATAGTATCCGCATGTGGATTTTCTAGAGTCAAATCTTGGTAGTAATCCAAGCTACTCTTGGCATAGTATCCGGAGTTCCCGGGTGGTAGTGAAGGAGGGTATCCGTTGGAGTATTGGTGACGGTTCTAAAATCCATGTTTTTTTGATCCCTTTTGAGAGAACCAAATTATAGACGCATACAAGGTCCAATTCATTTTTCCCTTTTTAATCTAATGGTGAAAGATTTACTGCTAGCTGGCCAAAAAAGGTGGAGCTCTGAGGTTATTCAGAATGTGCTCTCCCCATATGATGCGCAGCTTGTTATGTCCTATCCTTTGTTTGAGGCCGTTAAGTCTGATAGGATTTTGTGGTGGCCAAACCCAAAAGGCTCATACTCAGTCAAGTCCGCATATTTTCTTATTCTCAACAACATCCTGGATATGGAGCACCTATGTAAAGATGGTGAGTGGATGGCCATTTGGAGTTTAGACATTCCTCAAAAGATCAAAGTGTTTTTGTGGAAGGCTCTTAGAGAGTGTCTCCCCATGAGAAAAAGTCTCCATCATAAGCATGTTAACTGTCCTGTGGAATGTGTTCATTGTGATGCTGATATGGAGAACTGCTGGCATAGTTTTATCTCTTACCTTTTTAGCCAAGCATGTTGGTAGCAAGTGCAGCTCTGGGACATCATTGACAGGGCCATTGATGCTATGGATGGGTTCTCAGAGCTCGTGTTTTTGCTACTGGAGAAACTCAGCTATGTGAATAAGCATCTCTTTGTGTGGGTGTTGTGGAGTCTTTGGAGAAGGAGAAGTTTGAAGCTCTGGGAAAACCAATGGGAAACCCATTCACAAGTCATCATGAGAGCTTCTGTAGCAATCAGTGACTGGAAGCTAGCAAACGTTGCAAGGGTGGAGAAACCCCACTTCCCTGCTTGTTCTGATAGGTGTACATGGGAGAAACCAAGTACCGACCACCTTAAATGTAACTCAGACATAAGGTTTGATAGGGAAAATGATGTTGTGGTCATGACTTGTTGCGTTAGGAATGAGAGAGGCGAGTTTTGTTTTGCTAGAACCTCATGGCTCAAGGGTTCTCTTTTGGATGCTGAGGGTAAGGCTCTAAGCTTATTGCATGCTTTGGAGTGGCTCAGAAATAAGTATACCCAGATAGTTACTTTTGAGACAGACCGCAAGACAGTAGCTGACCATGTCAACTCCAATTGTGAGGATCATTCAGAGTATAGAGCCATTATTTCTCAGTGTTGTGATATCCTTCTTTTGTGTCCAAACTTTGATGTTAAGTTTGTTAGAAGAGAAGGAAATGTCGTTGCTCATTCCTTAGCTAGGGCGGCAACTAATTATCCTAGTCCCCATTTCTTTGATGTCATTCTATCTTGTATTGAACCTTTGATTTATCCTGAAATAAAGTAGTTTGTTTCCTCTAAAAAAATTATATAAAATTGGAAGAAGCTATTTTTTATTTGATCTTTATCTACTTAAAAATATATGATACCATGATTCTCTTGAAGCGTTGGAATTTTGGATATCTGCTATATATTTTTAGCACCTTAATCATGAACAATTTGGTAGAGAAAAAAAATCTGGTATATACTATTTTATGATGATGGAAAAATATGGAAAATATTTTAATGCTTCTTTCAAGCACTTATGGTAATTTGATTGATAGATTAGCTTCTGACCTATGGCTATTATATATCTTAATTGTGGTGTCATAATAACATCAATATAATTGATATAAAGTTTTTATATAGTTAGTGTGATGAGTAATTAGCTAGATAATGTCTGGTGGCCTTTTGTTGCTCTTGAAGTCTTTTAGAGAAAGGATCCTAGTTATTGGTATTATTACATTATTATCTTCTTGCGCTGTTTGAAGAATAGTATGTTGTGGCTATCTGCTAGATGTGGATAAAGAAATTCATGGTTTATTTTAATGGGCCTTTGGCTTCAAGTCCATTTTAACAAAAAATAAGAAAGTTTTATATTTGTTGGTTTTAAACCAAGGTTGCATGTATCTTGCGGAAATAAGGTCCAAACTATATGGTGACAAATATTTTATTATATTTTATGGTCATTGCATGAAAAATTATGTGGCTGTTAAATTTGCTATAAAAAGAAATGGTGATGGTTATGAGTGTTAAAATCATAAGGAAGGTGATAGTATAAAGCTATCACAAGGATGTGATGTTGAGAAGCTTCTTTGAAGTTTGGACACTTTGAAGCTAAACTAGTGAGAATCCCTTATGATGTTAATTAACACTCGGTTAGAGAGAACATAACAAAGTGAGAGGCACCATGGATTACGGTTCTCTCTATAGTGGTTTTTCCACTGTATTAAAAGGATACAGTGATGCTAACATTGTTGGTTATTCTATTCTTAAATAATAATTCAATTTGAGTCTAAATTTGAAAGGTGTTAACTTTTGATTTTATTACAATTTAATTCTTCTTTTCAGTTAATGTTTTAATTACTTTAATTGCTCCTCAATGATTTTTGATGTTTAGTCCTTTGAATTAAAAGGAATATTAACTGTCAGCCTTTAAAAGGCTATTAATGTTGACATGTGTTCATTTGGCATTTTACGACACTAAAATACTTTAAAGAAGTTTGAAATTATTTAAATAAGATTTTTAAGCCAGGAATTTATTTGGTGTAAATCTTGAATGATATATCTTTAGTGAATAACTATTATTTCTCTTTGAATTCAAATTAAATGTGATGATAAACTTTTGTGTCTTGGCCTTGGGGTGTTACGGTGGATAAGAGTAGAGGTGGATCTTTATTTTCTATAAATTGCAAAGATTGAACAATAAGTTTAAGAATCTAAGTAAAAAGTGGAAGGCAGATTATTATGCATATCTTTGTATATGTGGAAAAAAAATTCTTTGAACTCTATTTCAAGAATATGTGTGTGTTTTTTCAATAATTTGTCTCAGTATGCTTGAATACATTTGATTTGAATTATACATATATGTTTCAATTTTTGTGGCTAAAATTGCCCCGTGCGGTGGAAGTATTTCGAGAATAGCTTTCTAGAATAATCATGCATATTACGTTGCACACGGCTGTTGTGTACATGAAAAAAGCTAAGATGCTTTGATTGATGTAGTCATAATTCATTTGTTGATGATGGTAGGATCAATATGTTTGATCTGTGGGGGGGTTATAATTTGTAAGTGAAAAGTCACGTGATCATGCATTTCAATGCATGTGTATGAAGATGAATGGTAATCCTCCTAAGACCGAAGGCAAACTTGGTCTAAGGAGATTATATAATTGTTGGAATTATTCTTGTGGCAAATGAAAAAATGGATGGTAGACTTTGGGGCTACCAGAGTATTTGTGCAAATAAATATATTTTTTGCCTCCTATATTTTTGTAGGGGATAAACTGGATTTCTCATTGTATAAAAAATACAGTGATTCTAAACTGAATTTCATGTTCAAAGTTGATATGTTCACCCTTTTGTGGTGTAATTATTTTGAGATCAAGAACAAAAAAATTATTGTAAAATATACAATGGGGTCAGAGTTTATACTCTAAAATTGGTTGATAATGAGACTAAGTGGTTGAAAAACTTCTTAGTAGATATTTTATTGTGAGTTAAATTAACTCCTTATATGTTTACATATTGTGATTGCCAAGTGGCAAAATGAATATATTTTATAGACATATGTATGTGTTACAATTCCAGAAAGTAGCTACCGAAAGACCTAATTATTGTGAGGTCAAAAATGAATTTGACCGACTTGCTCACAAAACAAAAAGCTAGTGAGTAAAACATCGAGGGGAATATGGGACTTAAGTCAATGTGAAATTAACGGTGATGATAACCCAACCTTTGTGATTGGAGATCCCATGAAGAAGGTTCATATGGGTAAAAACAAGTGTCACTTGTTAGTTCTGCTAGCACAACTAATGTTGTCCCTTACTAAGGTGTTAGAAGTGCTAGACTGCATTTTATTGAGGGATAAGCTAAAATCTTTTAGTGAATTTCATATCCTGTATGAGTGATGTATGAAGTGCAGCATACACTTGATGAAATCACCTATATGAGTGTCAAGTGGGGCCGCTTGTATGAGATTGTGGCATAATCTCTAGAGCACTCATGAATTACCAGGCACGTGCATGACCTATTAGCACAAAACAGCGTTAACAACAAGAATTGTGGGGAGTGTGGTATGATTGAGATACATATTCAGACTGAGAATATATTTTTTTCCATCAAATAAATCGGTCTTATATTGTAAGCCTACTAGGCTATGTCTTGTTTGTTTGTTTGTTTGTTTTTCTTGGGTCACGACTCTTATTAAGACCAAGTGTCTTTTCTTTCTGTCCAAGCCAAATACATTCCTATTGTTTATATGGGAACCCATTTGGTCATTGGACATTGTTTAGATTAGGTTTCTTCTTTCTGTATAAAACCAGAGGCAAACCCCTTCCATTGTTGGCGAAACTGAGCTAAACCCTAGCGTCGCGAGCCAACATTTCTTTGTCTCGGTGGCTGCTCTAAACTTCCTAGTATGTTTTCTATATCCTCTTTCTCCTCCTTGTGTTTTTGAACCAATTTTATTGCCAATTATCGCTTTTGATAGGCGTTGCGTTCTTCGTGTGTTACTACTGCATAAGGACGCGTCAACGAAAGCGTATATCTATTTTCAATGCGACTTGTTTGTGACATCTTGTGTCTTGAAACAGCTACGTGTTATAAACGTCGTAGTTTGTTTGATGGTCGTGTTGTGAAATTCATTCATTTTATTTTCTTTTATTTTTAGATAGTTGCTTCTTCTGGTGAACTCTCCTTTTTATTTTGAAGTGGGGATGTTCTTGTTTCCGAAGCATATATAAATAAATTCTTCTCATATAACCAGTTTTAAACAGCATTGTGTAATCTTATCTAAATTACACACTTTGCTACCTGTCTACTGGTACATTTCAATTCTATAACTTTCTATGCAATATTTAAGTCTCTGCATTATAAATGTGTTTGTTTGGGTTTTAATAATAAAATCCTTAAAATCCAGAAAAAAGAGTTTTTGAATCAAGGTTTTAAATCATGGTTGTGATTGTGGCTGCATTGCTCTTTTTGTTATTAGTAAAGATATTTGGACACCATAGAGTTACGAGAGGATGATTACTTTTATACAGTATTGAACGCCATTTTTGTATCCAAGTATCATTAGGACAATTACAGGGTGATGTGGCTACAATTGTGGAGACAATTAAATGTGATGTCTTTTATCTGTTTCGGACTTAGATTTAAAACCCTGATTTGAATAGTCGTAATGAAAATTGAAAAATGATTCTGAGCAAACCAGTTAACGTAGTACGATTCCTTTGACTGGTGTTACAAAGCTGGTGTTTATACAATACAAATGAATAACGCTTCCTTAACCACCTTCAGGCGTTTGAATGTGAACGAGTGGCTGAAGGTGTAGATAAAGAACACTTGGAAATGGAACAGCCACCAACCCCAAATGCGGCATCCGTATTAAACCCACCATCAAAGCCAACTCAAAAAAGGAAGCTTCCAACACCTAAAGAGTTGATATCCCACTATGAATCCCAGGGGATGGACTCACAGGAAGCCTCCATTAAGGTGATAGAGGATCTGCAAAAGGCACTGTATGGAGTCATATCCTCTGGTAGAGGGAAAAAGGACAAGATCTTTGTTGAAACTTCCAGAAAGGTGGATGCTGTTAATAACAGACTCACCATTCTTGCCATGAAGCTTGATTCTAAGCCCGATTATGCCCAGACTTTTGCAATTGGTCTTGCCTCTGGGGCTGCTCTTAAAGGAATTGGGGTTGTCTTGCCTCATGTTCTTGGCCCTCTTGCTCAGATATGGAACTCTGTTACCAATGCCACCAAGTCTTCTCCGCAATGACAGTTTAATTTTTCGATATTGTATATGTTTTTGTTATTACTTGTTAGAGTATTTCTTACCAAAAAATGTAATAACAATTGCTTATTTCATGTTATTTAACCAATGTTTCAAAATCTGAACATGGGATTGAAAGTCATGCTTGTGATTGTGATTGAAACCAAGTTGAATAGGAAATTATTTGTATTGCGGACTGGTTTGTAGAACATTGATTATGTTAAAACTTTACTTACCAATATGGGAGAAGGCAGGAGGAAGAAATAAACAAAGAGGACATGAAAAGTTATTAATACAATCCATGAATCAATATAAACAGTATAAGTTTCACACATTAGAGACTGTACACCTTATAAAGTATAAACAGTACGACTGATAACTTAATGTTTGCTTCAATGTTCATAGTCTAAAAGACACCAGATTCGATGTGCTTACACCCATTATGTTGACCCAAGAAAAATTTATTTCAAATATTTGTTTTTCTTAATTTTTGAAATATGTGGGGGATTGTTCTATATTTAATATATTTCAAAAATTTAATTTGGAATTTTTTTAAAAGAAAAAATTAAAGGTTTTAAATTCTCTTTCATTGTCATTTATTACCTTTATTATTTCTTATTACTCTTTATTTTCTTTAATTATTTTGAATGTACTTAAATGACTTAACGTGCAAAATTTATATTTGCACAGACTATAGAATAATTATAAACGGCTAGCAGTATAGAAACTGCTAAAATGTTGCTATTTGATATTCCATGAAAATGTGCAGAAACTAGAGACTTCAGTTTCAAATTTGAATTTTGTTTTAAAGCCTTTAATGACTTAAAGACAATTTATGTCATGGTTTTATTTTTACGGTACAATAGAATGACACTTTGTAATGGACACCCTTAAAAGTTTGTATAAAAATTTTGAGTGAGGTGCATTGGTGGACAGATATATTTTTTGGTTCTTGCTTGCTTTGCTACAATAAAAATATTTGAGTGCAATTTTTCTCTTTACCGGCTTAAACACTTTTATCCCCTCCTGCTGTTGTTGCACCTCGGTTTCAATCGGAAACAGCCTGTTAAATTTTGAGGGATTTTCGTCCTAGGAGAATAAATCCTTGAGGACAGTGTGATTTCACACGTCTCGGGTTTTTATGTTGCTACTCATCTACACAGGTTCGTGATTTGTTGCATTGCTTGCGGACATTTCGCCAACAATTACAACTTACACCTAATTTTTTCTGTGAACTTGTCTCTATTTGTGATCGTAACAATGCCTCCCCGCGTAACAATGCCTCCTCCCCGCTTTTACAAAGTCATCAACGATCCCAACGAAAATCTGGTTAGTTCATTTTTTTTTGATGCATGGTTACTTCATTCTTAATTATAACTTTTCTTGATTTTAGACCCATGTAGCCATACTACCAGGAAACAGTAACAGTATCGAGATACTCCAGAACACGCAACTTTAGAAATATTAATCACTAACGTAATAGTAATGTTTCATTTATAAATTTTACATAAATTTATCATTATATATATATAGTAATGTTTCATTTATAAATTTTACATAAATTTATCATTATATAGATATAATGAGAAATTTATGTAAAAGAATCTTCTTCTTGTGTACGTAATGTATGTATAGTAAAGTGAGAATGCAAGAAGACACATTCTTGAAGGTGGCGATATATCGAGATTCAAGAACGCAAGTGGTGATATGAAGAATCAATGTGTGGCGTGTAAAAAGGAGAGAGGGACCTTGATCATCGTCGTCTCTTCATGAGCACCAAGATGAGAGTAGGAACCGAAATAGGCCTTGTCGAAGTTGAAAACAAGAGTTACCCGCGTTTGGAGTTCATAGTATTGGAAAGGCCGAGGGTCGGGCTCGTGAATCCTCAGGGCGGGAGGAGGAGGAGTTCTCCATCGTGGACGGCAGGCGCGACGTGGAGAAGAAGAGCCGGAGGGGCCACTTCCACTGATAAGACCACTCTGCTGCATTTTCTCATTGTTGCGCTAGTAACCGTAACCGCCTTTGCTGGTAGTAGAGAGAATAAGAAGGAAAAACAACAAATAATAATAGCAACTACTGAGTACCCCGCCACTATAAATAAACCCACCGCTCCTCGTTCTCTTTCTTTTATTTTTTTAATTAATTCCACTTTCACTCTTCAGTTTTACACATACCACATTCATGATCTGATTTGCATTACTTTTTTTTATCTGACGTAATTCTATGGCATATTCCTGATCAAATCTGATCTACATTGCTTCATTTCATCTTTGTGGCATCAAATTCAGTTGTGATTAAGTTCTGGTAGTAGTTCTATTTTTTTAATAAAAAGCAACAATAGATCAACCTCAATAATTATAAAGCATATATAAAAAGGAGTTTAATTGTTATGCATAGTAAGTGTCTTTCAATCAGGAATCATGGTATGTGTGACTTTTAAAGTTGTTAGGATAAGAAACAAATATTTTTTTTAATGTAACAAATTATGATTGGTTGATAGTATAATTTTTTTTACACTATTAATGTATACCAATTAAATCCTATACAAAAAAGTGTAAAAGAAGATTATGTAAATTTTATTACTCAATAATCATCAGATTTGTATGACAAGGAACAATGTTCTGGTCAATATACCTTATTGGTGTTTACTGTATTTTTATTCATCATGCTCGACTAAATCAAGAGTAGTGATATTATAGATTATAATTTTATGATATTACTTTTTTGGTTTACAATTTCTTTATTATCTTTCTTTATTTTGGTTATTTCCCACAGATACTTCCACGTAGCTTTGTAGAAAAACATTGGCATGAAATGG
Source organism: Sophora flavescens (assembly GCA_030762895.1). Classification (NCBI taxonomy): domain Eukaryota; kingdom Viridiplantae; phylum Streptophyta; class Magnoliopsida; order Fabales; family Fabaceae; genus Sophora; species Sophora flavescens. The sequence goes on along the minus strand of CM061067.1, from coordinate 51,095,798 downwards.
AATAACATATATTACCACGACTTCCCAATCATTTTGAATGGGAAGTGATTTGGCGGAGAGACGTGGGTGGTGATATTCATCTAGACAACTGGAATGGATTTGCAAAGAAGCAGTCTTTGAAGAAAGGAGATCTTCTAGTGTTTAGTTGTCCGCGAAGGTGTAAGTCCACCTTCGAGGTTTGGATTTTTGATGAGAGTGGGTTAGAAATAAACTACCAACAACCACAACAAAGTTATGGGCAGAAGAAGAATCGTCAGAAAAAGAAACAAGCGACGGGGAAGACAGACACATATAAAAAATTCATTAATCAACTTCCTCAACTGATTCATGAGTATGTCGACGACATTGGTGACGTCGTTGTGGATGGAAATTGTGGTTTTCGTGCAATTGGTGCTTCTTTAATTAATATGAACAAGAGTTCATGGGCTATAGTTCATCAAGAATTGGATAAAGAGCTCTTCGAAGGGGAAGATCAATATTTCAATATATTTAGTGAAAATGGAGTAAGTAGACTAAGACAAATTCTACGTGTTGAATGGAACGGTAAGTCTGCACCTCCTGAGAAGTGGATGTCCATGCCTGATATGGGCTATCTTAATGCGACTAAATATCGGGTAGTCCTGATTTTTTTATCCCCGAATATTAGCATGACATTTTTTCCGCTTCGAGGTACTCCACCCCCTCTCGATAGACACCGTATTATTAGCATTGCACATGTAAATGGCAATCATTTTGTAAAGGTAAGATTTTATTCAAAGATTTTACAAAATTTTTCTCAATATTAGTACTGATTGATTTTGATAAATTTCCAGGTCCTTTTAAAGAATGATCCTAACATGCCTGTGCCTACAATCGCTCCTCAATGGGAGCTTAATTATCATCCGGGAGCTGAAGATTGGTCAAGGTTTTATCTTCATCGCATTATAGATTTCAATCCTAGACCAATACTGACACAACCTCCAGCTTTAGTGGACCTTTCAGGTATGGTTCTAAGTATATTGTCATTTTCTTATAATAATTATATATATATATATATTGTCATTTTGATTCTTATAATTCATTTTTAAATAAAGGGGGAAGCTAATTACTTGTAATCTTGATCCATTCCCATTTATAAATTTGGCATAAGATAAACATTTTTTTTGTAAACTGAATTAATTAATTTCATTAATTAAGAGTTCATTTAGAATTAATGTAATGTGGTAGTGTTAATAATATTGAGAGAGTGGTTTCAAAGTGAAAGCTGGCCGAAAGAATTTGGGTCGTAAAACTTCAGTTTTTTTTTCACTTGAATTATAAATAAATTCCTTACATATCTAGAAAAACATTATTTCGTTTGTGTTTGCAATCAGAGGGACATAAACAGCAAGGTGTTGAGGAACATCGCCATGAATCAGAGGGATATAAACAGCAAGGCACTAAGGAACATGGTAGCCATGAAACAGAGGGACATAAACGAAAGAAAAAGGTGCGTCCTATGACGAATGAGGTCACGGAGGAGAATGGCCAGAAAAGGAGGCATAGGCCAAAGTCAGCGGTGTCAACAAATAGCTTTCCAAATGATGACACCAAAACTAATGAACATAAAACAGAGGTACATTCATTTCTTTCTTTTATTTATTTCGATAGTGTCATGTAGTGATCCGTGTCATACTATCTTAACAGACAGGAGACAGATATGAGGATATTGAAACTGGGAAGCAAGAAGAAGCCGCCTTTGATTCATCCAATCCCAATCACAAGTAAGTTTCTTTTCTTCTACTAGCAGTTCCCCTCCTCAACTTCCTTGCAGGGTTTCAATATTCAATTTCCTTGCTGCTCTGCCAGGATGACTGTGGACCACAAATTTCAGATCGTGAAGAGCGTCGGCGAAGAGTGCATTAAAGAAGATGAGCTCCTTAACCTCCTCACCACAAAATCCAAGCCTGTCTGCTACTGCTATGATGGCTATGAACCTTCTAGACGAATGCACATTGCTCAGGTCACCTCTTCTTTATTTTATTTCTTTAAATAAATCTCAATATTAACAATTAGGATATTTAGTGTCGAAGTTATTTTTGTTTTTTAAAATGTTGAATATTGATAAAATTTACTTATAGAAAACCCGAGAATCAAGTTTTGACAGATGGTGAATATGAATAGTTGATTACTTGATTTCTATGGTGAAGGGAATCCTTTCAAGGTTGTGTGTCTCACAATTTACATAGCTTCATTATTTTTTACTTATGTATAGGGTGTCATGAAAACAATCAATGTGAACAAGCTAACATCGACTGGTTGCCATGTCAAAATATGGATTGTTGATTGGTTTGCGAAGCTTAATAATGAAATGGGGGGAGATTTGGAGAAGATTGAGATGGTTGGTCGCTACTTGATCGAGATCTGGAAAGCCATTGGGATGGATCTGGAAGGAGGAAAAGTTGAGTTTCTGTGGTTATCTAAAGAGATTAACAGCAGAGCTGATAAGTACTGGCCTATTGCGTTAGATATAGCTCAGAAGAACAAGCTGGAAAGGATTATCAGGTTCCTTTTTTTTTTACTGAAAATACTTTCATGTGATCCGGAAAATGGTGGATTTGGACTTAAAATGTCGTTTCGTGTTTTTGTTGTTCCAAATTACAGGTGTAACCAAATAATGGGACAGAGTAAACACGATTAATTGACTGCTGCTGAAATATTCTATCCATGCATGCAAGGTGCTGACTTAATTTCCTTCGAGGTGCATTTCACCTCTTTTCCTATTTATTGATGCTTGGATTGATTACTTTAACTTATATGACATTGTTAGCTAGACATTTGCATAAAATCGTTCTATACTTATAGAATGGTGCCCTTACAGGCTCACAATGGATGTTGTTAGTTTACAGTTGCTGAATGGTTTCTTCTCTTGACTTACATTGTTCTGTTCTTGTGTTTTTCTGTCATAGTTTCCTGTTGTTTTTATATGTACACTCACTATCTGATATTGATTTTCTTTTCTAATGTTTGAGTATCTGTATGTTGTGTTGTTTATTTTGTCCTTGCCTCATCTTTAATTGTCAATTTGCTCGAAACATATTGGTGAATAATGCATGAGTTTTTTTATTTTAAAATAGGCCGATCTTTACCTATTAGGAAAGGATCAGAGGGAAGTGAATGCACTGGCCAGCCAGTATTGTAATGATATTAAGAGGAGGAACAAACCAACTATCTTATCACACCGTATGCTTCAGATTTCCTTTCAGCTAATGTATATTGAAGTTGTGTATCGCTTACTAACCGATTCCGGGTTGATTTGCAGACATGTTACCTTGTCTAAAACAAGGGCGATGGATGTCAAAAAGTGACCCATCGTCATCCATTTTCATGGAAGATGTGGAGGTAAGTTGCTTATAGGACTATTAAATTTGTCATCATTACAAGGGTGAAGTTTAGTTGTCATATCTAGTTGCATTCTGTTTTGAACATAATGATAAGTAAGAAAATAAATATTGTTCATTTTGTGAAAATTTCAAAATAAAAGGTTGTAATTTAATGTAAAATTGTGGCTATTTGTTCTTTCATCATAAATAAATTTTTAGGAGTTTTTTTTTTGTATACTTTTAAAAAAAAATTTAGTGACTGTTCAAACATTATATTTGGATATCATAGGATGAAGTGAATGAGAAAATTGAAAAGGCTTATTGCCCACCAAAGATTGTGGAAGGAAACCCATGCTTGGAGTACATTAAATATCTTGTCTTACCCAGGCTTAAGCACTTCACTATGGAGCGTGATGCAGATAATGGTGGGAATAAGTAAGTTTTGGGTTTTCCTATTTCCTCAGTTTGATCTTCATTTTCCAATTTCCATTTATAATATTAATTTCTGGAATCATTCTGGGTTCCTTAAGTCGGTATTCTGACTTTTCTTGTGTACAATTGTTTGGTTGATAATTGTTCATGCTTCCATTCAATCTAGGACGTTCAAAATCTATGATGAGCTGGTTGCTGACTATGCAAGCGAAAAGTTACATCCAGATGTCCTTAAACCTGCTTTGTTGAAGTCATTGAATAAAATTCTAGAGGTGATGTTTCCTGGTTATATTTATGCATCTTCTTATATTCTCTTTTAGAGTTAGTATAAATATAATTCAAGTGTAAATGATTGTTTCTTGGAATATGAAGCCTGTAAGGGAACACTTTAAAAAGGACGGCAATGCTAAAGAGCTAGTGAAGAGGGTCAAGGCCATCCTCGTTTAGAATTAGTAAAATACATCAAACAGTCATTTTGGTGTTGTATATATATTTTTTAAGTAATCCTATGTTCTTTTCAGCCGCAAAAGAAAAAAAAATGCTGCACACACCCCCCCCCCCCCCCCCCCCCCACCCCCTTTTTTTTATAAGCCAAATGTATAAAAAGAGTACAAAGGGTACTCGAACGCGTATACAAAAATTACAAAGAAAAGCAGTAGGCAATCTAGGATAAAGATTCAACCAAAAACCAAACAAAGAGTACATGGTTGAAGCCTTTAACTCAGACCCCACCGAACCAAAAAGACCAAATATTAGGAATATTAAACAAAAGTAAGATCAATAAGCACAAATATAGCATAGTTGCCTAGATCATTGTACGAACCCATTGCTGTAACAACCAAAAATACGAGACCATCCAATACTCATTTGCAAAGATAACCCCACCAAGAATGCTGTGTTAAAACCAAATATGAAAGCAATTTATCAGCTACATTACTCTCCAAACCAGGTGAAAATAGCTCTTATGCGCCTATGTTGTAGCATCATTGAGGAAATTGTGCGCCTAAATTGATAAGTTGTTGTAGTTACCATGCAGCACAGTCACCAAATTATAAGATAAATTATATAGTACCTTCCCCTGATAAAATACCCTGCCACTGAGACACCAATCAGCAAAACCGATCCTCCCACAGAAAATGCTCAAGTCAACTCCAGTCAAAACATCCTAGCCTTCTTACCAAACGTTTGGGCCAAGATTAAAGATAGAGATGCATTATACACAAAATTGTGGAGTAGATGAAAGCAACATAATTGTTATTGGACAAATTCTTGATAACAGCCAACTAATTCCACCAATGATAACAAATCTCAGCTTTTTGAAGGATGCTAAGGACTGTCATAGTGTAGCCACAAACTGCCTTAACACGTCCAAGAATACAGAGAACCAAGTCTACAAAGCCCAGAACAGAGAATAGGGCCAGTAGTAGCCAAAAGATTTAACAACCAAACAGGTGAAGGACCGTAGAGAAATGACTTAAACAGATTGGCAGAGAAATGGAATGCCAACTACAACAAACACCCTCTCTACACTCATTTAGAAAGATAACCGCAAGCCCTCCCCTAAGTATTGCCATCTCTCACCTACCCCAAAGAAAGGCCACAACCTGATTCTCACCACTCAAAAGGAGACTAAGTTATAGATCTAAAACACCCTCACCACTCCCCCAAATAATATACACCGCCCCCCACCCAAAATTGTAACACACTCTCTACAGCCCCAAAGAAGCCCCTCAGTCTATTTCAGAACACTCAACACAAAAGGAGGAGAAAAAATAAAAACCAAATGGACCACTGGCCCTCACATCAAAATTCTCTCTCTCACCAAACAGGGTAGCTGATGATCCAGAATCAATATATACATAATTGGACAACCTGCAATAAGACAAAACAAACATTTACAAGTAATTGGTTAGTTTCTTTGGTCCGAAGACCATCAAAAATTTGAATTCTCACACCTTTGTTTCTCTCAAGCCTCTCCTGAACTCAAACCGTGGTTAAGAAGCACACCCTCACCAAGACCCAAGATTCAACCTCACATTTGTTTAAGTGATACGTTACTAAATGACACTTGGGTCATGAGCCTTCAAACACTAATGGCCCGAATCAATTACCCAGCAGAGACATGCCCAAACATTAGGAAAACACCAGCTTGGTGAGAGGATTCTGATTGAGTCATTATACTTCATGTTTACAGAAGTGCTTAGTCACACTTTTTATTATTTACAATTTTTGATGTTAGATTCCTTTACGGTTAGCAATCTGTGATGATCACAATACACCTGTCATGTGATCCGAATACTATGGTAACAATATTGGCTATATAGGACTGTGAAAGTTATGGAAATAGAAAAGAAGAAATTAAACAGAATTTTTTTGTTATCTTTCTCTCTTCCTCTCTAATCTTCTGGAGCTGCCCAGCTCTAATAGGGTATTTCAATTCACCCCCTATCATTTGGTGCTTTCATTTCGTTCCTCATGCCTCCTTTATTTTCTTCCACATCATCCACCATTCCAGCCCCAACAACCAACCTCAGTTTCGTCCATGGCTATTACAAACCACCATTGTTAGACCCCACTCACCAATATGCTTTGAGATAGGTGAAACAAACAGGATCAGTTTTGGAGTATCACCTACAATTCGAAACTATTTTGGATCGTGTTATCTACATGTCCGCTAGGGATCGCCTTGACTGCTTCATTGAGGGCCTCCGGGATGACATCGGCAGTGAAGTGCGGTTACGACACCCCTATACTTGTCTCACGCCATCGGGTTAGCAAAGAAAATCGAAGCCACTTTCAACCTCCCCAAACCCTCGAAAGTCACCAACATCCACTCTCCCTGCGTCACTCAACCACCGCCATCCCACTTCCACGGCTTTGTAACCGCTCCAGCCGTTAAGGGTGACGATGGCAAACCGCAGTCAGAGGAGGAAGACAACCTCTCAACCGAACAAGTCTCTTTAGTCGCTGAAGATTGAAAGGAGAGTGTTACCGAGGTCTTCAATGACTTGGAGTTGCCGATTCCGCTACTGGGTCGTTCGAAAAAGGTTCATTGCGGCTTCAAGAAACAGAGCGCCGACCTCAGTCCCGATTTGGTACCACCATTTGTTGATGTTGTTTCCGCCGTCAGCCCCAACCCACAACTATTCCCAGTAAATTTGGACTCAACGCCTCTGAAAGAGATGAAGGGGTCTCCGACGTTGACCGAGCCCTGGGTTGTTGCCGCTACCAGCACCGTTGTTACCGCGAGTGTGCCAATCATCGATACCAGTCCATATGACCCAGGACCACCCGAGTCACCGTCCCCAACTAGAAAATCAATCGTACACAGGTATGCATCACATAGCATATTTTTGGCTTTTGGTTGTACTGTGATTGTTCAAGACAATGTCTTCCTTGGGATTGGTCTCATTGATATATTATGTCTAAGGGGTCGCTTTTATTTGGATAGTGCAAGAAACCTGTTTGATAAAATGCCCAGGAGGGATGTTGCTTCTTGCAAGTCTATTCATAGTTTTGGGGTCAGGAGATGTATTTGTGGTGGTGATGCTGAAAGGGGTGGTATTTCAAGTTGTGGAGATGATTTGAAAGTGAGTGAGCCTATTCCTTGTGCTATAAAGAAAGGATCCATTGATTGTGTTAAAAATAGTATTCATGAATATGACTTGACTATGGCGAAATATTGCTGCTTCATGATATCTTTATCTTGTAAAATGTCACTTTATGTTCTGGACATACCCCTTTACTTGCCTAAGAGATTGACAATTTATGAGGGATGGTCCAAGCTATCAGCACCAGTTGCAAAAATTAGCAAGTTTCCCATATTCATTATTGTTGAGCTTCAACCAAATGGGGCTTCAACCAAATGGGGCCAGTGAAACAACAATTTTGGAATTGTTTTCCACTCACGGCCTGATCTGGTGAACATCAAAATTGTTAATGAAGCTGTTGTGATTGATGCTTCTATCTCTCTGTTATTCCCTGACATAACTGATGACAATGGGGTCTTTCATGAGTTGTTTATTGGAGGGGAGGGGGGGTGTTATAATACATTAGGATTATAATATATAACCATTGAAATTAGTAAACTAATGAAAATTAAAATTTCATTTGCTCTGAAAATTGGCAAACCATTATCTCATTTTACTATTGCATTTATGAATTAACATGTTTCATATCATTTATATTAGTTTGTGTGCTTTATAATTGTATATATAATGGTATATAAAATTTAATTTTTCCAATTATTTCCTGAATAAAAACCGATTAAATTTAAATTTAATTTTTAGAAACAATTATAGTAACCAATTCGACGCAACACGTCAGAATGCAAGGGTATACAACTAGCTACATATGTGAAATATTACCAAGAGAATATGTAAAATTGCTCTTGTCCCTTCTTCTATTTCAATTCCACCCCCTTTTGAGCTCTCCAATGGGGGCCAATCCCAGTTGTAGGCGACCTCCCTAAGAACCAAAAAATCACCACCATTAAACAAAATCACTCATAATTCCATGAATGAGCAGACAACACAAGCCAAAACAGGATAGGAAATTTCCCAAAATGACTTTCATTTCCTTGATAGAGTTACAAGACTGACTAATACTACCAACAAACAATAACAACCTCGAGGGGCTATACCTATCTACTATATAATAGGTGAACCCCAATTTTACTGTGCTGGACCAAAATGGCGACACGTGCCTCCTCTTGTTTTATTCATTTTTTATAAAATTTAACATTTTCTTTTGAAATTTTTATTTTATTTTATTTTTTTGTATTTTTTTTCTTTTAATTTGTTTTCGAGTTTTTTTTTTATTTTTTTTATTTTTTTTATTTTTAAATTTTTCTTGGAATTTTTTATTTTGTTTTCGTTTTTTCGAATTTTTTATTATTTTCCAATTCTTTTTTATTTTCCCCCTATTTTTTTATTTTTTATTTAATATTTTTTTAATTTAACCATTTTTTTAACAAAATTTTTTATATTTATTTTTTTTTAATTAAACTTTTATTTTAATCATTTTTTCAAATTTTTTTAACAATTTAAATAAAAATGTTTTATTATTATTTTCACCTTCGTGTTTAATGAATTTAACAATTTAAATATAAATTTTTTAAATATTAGATAATTTGTTTAAAACAAATGGTAGCTTGACGGGTCTTCTCTTATTTTTAACTGTGTCATTCTTTTGCTGTGTACGAAAAGGTCGGTGTCAAATGTCACGGGTCGTGCCCACCTATATTTTTGGCCTCTGAATTTTTTATAATAAAAATTATTTAGATTATTATTTTACTTATTGTATTATTCTTATTTATTGTAATAAGATTTTTTATTTAAATTTCTTTTAATTAAAATTTTTTATTGAAATTTTTATATGAATTTTTATTTTATAGAAGGTTTTTTACTTAACAAAATTTTTTATATTTAATTTTTTTAATTAAACTTTTAATTTGATAATATATTTTTTCAACTTTTTTTTAACAATTTTTATTAAAAATGTTTTATTATTATTTCCACCTTCGTGTTTAATGAATTTAATATCAATACAAATATAAAAGTGAATTAATTTTTAGTGTACATCTGACTTAGCTGCATTTCCATGATTAGTGGAGTTTAAATGATTATTTTAATGATTGATTTAATTCTGATTTTTTAAATTAAAATTTGATTGTTTTATTTTATTCATTGCTTGAGTGGATGGTTGCTTAACTGAGTGGATAAACATTTATTGGGATTAGATTGACAACATTAGTCAAAGAGTAACATGGTTCCCCATTCCCTTTCTTAACATTTTTTAATTATTTTCTTTTATTTTTGTTTTATATAATTATGTGATTGTACCATATCATCACGATCCCTATTCTTCTTCCTCGAAACCCCTCTTCTTCTTCTTCCTTGCTTATGTTGAACAACAATGAAGGAAATGAAAGGACCTGCGGGAAGTGAAAACACGTGTGTGGGAGTGAGGTGGTGCACGACACTGTTCGCATGGAAGAGGGAGATGTGCGTCGTCGCTGGAGGTGGTGAAAAAAAGGGGTGGAAACGGAGAAGAAGACTTGGTCAAAGGTAACATGTTCTCTTCCCTCTCCATTGGAAACAACCTGTCATTTCAGTTTCTATGTCTCTTTCTCTCCTTTCCTTATTTCTCTCCTCCCAACCCTCTTTCCCTTTTGTCTTTGTTTGTGAAGGTGCATATGCGCCTGGGATTTAAGCGTGGGAACAGCAAAGAAAATTTGAAAACCTGAAGTTCCTGTCGAGATCTGACTTGCCGGAATCTCGCCGTAGAACGTTAAACCAAGAGTAAACAATAGGGGTTGTTTTAGATTATGGCTTGACAGAATATTGTATTCCGGTCCTACGTATCCCAATTGGAATCAAAGCCAGACATAGTTCTAGGTTCAACCCTTCGCCATACGGTGATCTCAATCCCTTAATCTTGTATCTGATGAATACCAGTGAGCAAGGACTCTTCAATATGTTGGTAGTGGCTACGGTCTCAAGAGGGGGGGTGAATTGAGATATTGAAAAATTATTCAACAATTTAAAGCATAACAGTGTTTCTTTAAAGAAATTTGGTTTTCACTCAATTTTAGTTCCAAGAATTAGGTTATGGAACAAGTAATGATGACAAGAAGAATTATAAGTAGGAACAACAGATTTCAGATTTAAAGATTCAAGTTTAAACAAGAATATGGAGTTTAGGGATTAGAAGAACGCGCAAACCGATTTATCCTGGTCGGCTACCTCCTCTGGTAAGCCTACGTCCAGTCCCACACCACTGTGGATTTCTTCACTATAATCAGCAATTTACACAATTCTAATTACAGCAACACAAGGATAACCTCCTTGCTTGAAAAATCTCCAAAAAGCACACCAGCTTTCTTTACCCAATGATCCATTCTATCCTTGTTAAACCCTAAGAGATACCCTCTCTTAGTCACTCTAATTCACAAAAAATAATTGAGTTGAAGCAAGACTCTAAAAGCCTGATAATACAAATTGAAGTTCTAACTATCACACTTTTGTCTGCGTTGAAGCACTTTGGATCAGAATGAATTTGTGTTGTTATTGTACATGTTCTGTATGAAAAGTGTTCCTTTGATCCCTCTTTATATAGAAGCCAGATTATAGCCGTTGGGATCATTTAAGACAGATTTGGATCTGATTTAACAAAATTTGCTTTCTTGATTTCTTGATCTTGAAATGTGATTCTGTTTGATCTTTGTAGAGATTACGTCCTCCTTGAAATATAACTGTTTCCATCTGAAAGGATAGCCAAGTCTATTTGAAGAGGAATAAATACGTGCTTAATTGAAGAGAAAGATAGCCGTGTCCATTTGCCATGTCAGCAGACGGGAGTATTAGCTCAAGTTTATTGGACGGGCTCCAGTTGGTAGACGAGAGTGCTAACACCAGGCAATTGGACGGGCTCCAAATGTTACTTTCAGAAGACAAGCTCTCCTTTTTATATAAGTAGACGATCTTTCCAAGTGTTACTATCAGTAGACGCGCGCTCTTGTTACTTTCAGTGGACGAGCTCTCCTTTTTCCATCAGTAGACGAGCTCTCCAAGTGTTACTATCAGTAGACACGCGCTTTTGTTACATCAGTGGACGCGAGCTCCTTTTTACATCAGTGGACGCGCTCTTCTGTTTCATCAGTGGACGCGAGCTTCTGTTTCATCAGTGGACACGACTTCTGTTTCTTCAGTGGACGCGCGCTTGTATTTCATCAGTGGACGCACGCTTGTGTTTCATCAGTGGACGCGCGCTTGTGTTTCATCAGTGGACGCACGCTTGTGCCATGTCAGCAGACGAGCTTTGCTCTTCTGTTTCTTCCAGTGGACGCGCTTCATGTGCCACGTCAGCAACGAGCTCTGCTCTTCTGTTTCTTCCAGTGGACGTGCTTCATGTGCCCCGTCAGCAGACGAGCTCTTCTGTTTCCTTAGTGGATGCGCTTCATGTGCCACGTCAGCAGACGAGCTCTTCTGTTTCTTTTAGTGGACGCGCTTCCGTGCTCTTTCAGTGGACGACAGCTTTTTACTTTGTTCTTTTAGTGGACGCGCTCTCTTTGTTCTTTCAGTGGACGTCAGCTTTCTTTGTTCTTCCTTTAGTGGACGAGCTCTTTAATTGTTCATTGGACTTCAGCTCTTTACTTTGTTGGACGTCATCTTTCTTTGTTCTTCCTTTAGTGGACGAGCTCTTTAATTGTTCATTGGACTTCAGCTCTTTACTTTGTTGGACGTCATCTTTCTTTGTTCACTTCATTGGACGAGCGCTTATATTTTCCCTGTGTTGGACGTGCGCTAGTTTTTCTTTGTTGGACGAGTGATCTTGCATACAACTTAACACGTAATGAGTACGTAGTCAGAATTAAAAATCTTATGCAAAATACACTTTGTTTGTCATACATCAAAAACATGAATGAAGGCTAAGTCTTACAAACTCCCACTTTTTGATTATGACAAACCTTACCATACTTAACCTTAGTTATTTAACAAATCAGAGTGCAGCTATTCAGTAAGCATGGTTCTTTAGTTATTTTCGTCCTCCCCCTATGTCATTGATATCTTTCAAAAGATCAAGTGTTATCATATATAAAAAAACATCTTGCAATTATTATAACTTCTAGTATTTCTTTTCAAAGCAGTTCTTACTTATGTGTCAAAGAAATAAAAATTTGCATATCAGAAAATGCATGGTTCATTTTTATGGTTCATATTTCTCCCCCTTTGTCAGAGAAATAAAATTTGCATATCAGATAATGCATGGTTCATCATTATGGTTCATCTCAAATGTATGGTTCATCTTTCTCCAATGTGTGGTTCATTTTTGTATGGCTCATTTTTCTCCAATGTATGGTTCATTTTTCTCCAATGGACGCGCTTCATGTGCCACGTCAGCAGACGAGCTCTTCTGTTTCCTTAGTCGAGCGCTACATGTGCCACGTCAGCAGACGATCTCTTCTGTTTCTTTTAGTGGACGCGCTTCCGTGCTCTTTCAGTGGACGACAGCTTTTTACTTTGTTCTTTTAGTGGACGCGCTCTCTTTGTTCTTTCAGTGGACGTCATCTTTCTTTGTTCTTCCTTTAGTGGAGGAGCTCTTTAATTGTTCATTGGACGAGCGCTTATATTTTCCCTCTGTTGGACGTGCGCTAGTTTTGCTTTGTTGGACGAGTGATTTTGCATGCAACTTAACACGTAATGAGTACGTAGTCAGAATTAAAAATCTTATGCAAAATACACTTTGTTTATCATACATCAAAACTTGAATGAGGGCTTAGTCTTACACAATAGTCTCTTGGTCGAGCTAGCTTCTCTAATTCTCTTAAGGGAGAGTCACCGTGTTATTGAAAAGTGAGTCTCTCTCTTAGGTTCTCCTCTTTTTATAATAGGATCCCCAATCTTTAAGAGATCTGGATTTATCTCCTTTTATCTCTTAAATCTTCTTTGAGATGTGATTTCCTCAATTTAAGGGATATTATCTCTTTTAACCGGATAAGGTTATTTGAGATAATACTAGGATTATTTAAGGATAATATCAATATCTTATCCCTTAATTTAAGGGATATTATCTCTTCTAATCGGATAAGGTTGTTTGAGATAATATCAGGATTAATAAAGATAATATCGATATTTTATCCTTCCCGCCTTGGTTGGATCGGGTATCCAAGCTCGGTGGCCAGGTTTTACTCCTCGACCAGTACACAAGCCCCCCAATCTTCGAGCTCAACGGAGCGTAGAAGTTTTCATGACAGGAGCCGAGCTTGGCTATAAAATTATCCGAGTTCAGGATTTATTGAGTAAGACTTCTCCCCTTTTTGCCACAGTTTCATACATCGGCTAACATTCGAGTTTAGCGATTTCGGAAAGTGGGCCTAACAATCCTTTATCTTGATTTCCTGGTGGCCGAGCTTGATACCTCGGCCTTACGAGGTTAGAAACTTGGTCTCTTTAGCCATTTAAGTTGGTAAGGTAAGTGACCGAGCTTCACACTTCGGTCTATATACATCTTTTACTTCGGTGAACACCTCGGGCGATTGAGCTTCACGTTTCAAGTTGTCGAGCTTTACATTTAGGCCAATTCTTAAGTTCAGCGGGCTCGGTGGGTGAGTCTAGTAATCATTTCCCTTTGATTGTTTGGGTTTGGTGATCTAGCTTTATTTCTCTTCCAATATTTTAGTTTGGTAGGCTCGGTGGCCGAGTTTAACATCTTGATTGGTATATAAGCTCCCCAAGCTTTGAGCTCAGAAGAGCCCAAAAGCTTTATGAAATAAGCCGAGCTTGTCCTTAGTGTTGATAAAGTACAGAATTTGCATAGATCCTCTTACTTCGACTAATCAAGCTCGGTGGCCGAGTTTCACATCTCGGGCAGTACTCAAGTTTAGTGGTTGAGGTTCACATCTCGGCCAGTAACATGTTCTGAACAGAAGATACTTCAATCTTACCTTTGTTAAGACAAGTTTAGAAGCTGGTAGCTGAGATTCAACTTATCAATGATTCAGGATCGAACCGATCTTTTGGAAAGTCAAGCTCAAACTCGGTCATTAGGAATTTACCTCAGACTTTTATTTCAGCTAAAATTTTTTATGCTTTCAAGATCCTTATCTTGAGAGTTTGGACTTGACTCACCTTTTTCCAAATGTAGCTCGGTCTTTGAAGCTTTTGAGAGCTCTTAACATTTTTTTCGAGTAGCTCTTAGCCCTTTCATCTGGTGGTTTTTGAAATACCCATTAACTTGACACTTGACCTTGAATGTCATTATTTTTACCGATCTTGAAGGTGTATCTCAGAATAAACTTTCCTAATATATTTTCCAATTTGTATAAGAAAATAGTTTTCATACAAGTTTTTCATAATAACAATCAAGCTGTAGGCTAAGAGATATCCTTTCTCTATGATTTCCGAGAATATCCTTCCTTTATCCCCATAAGCCCCCCAAGCTCCGAGCTTGAAATAAGAGAAAGAGCTTAAATGTCAACCCGCATATCTTAACACGCTTTTTGGTGCCGAGGACTTTGGATTGTGATTCGGGAGCATTGCTCGGAATTTTTTTTTTGTAGAACCAAGTCTTTCTTGGGTTGTCGACTTACTTGGCCAAACACTGCTCGGATTTTCGTCCGGAGCCAAGTCTTACTTGGGATTCCAGCTTATTGGGTCGAACACTGCCAGGATTTCCTTCAAATCTTGGGTCTCTAATATGCATGATCTGCTGTGGACATTACCTTGGGGCGAAGGTGTTTTGCTCGGTCTAGGATTTTTAGTGCAAGGGAGGAAGCATCGCTCGACCTCGACTTTTTTCAGTGCGTAGTGCGAGGGAGCATAGCTCGACCTCGGCTTTTTGGTGCGATGGAGTAATGCTTCGCCTCGGTTTTTTGGGCTTCTGCCCTTTGTTCTTCGCTAGACAATTTTAGCTCGGGCCCTTTAGTGGATTCTCACATTATTAAGCCAGCATATGCTCGGCTTTTACTAGAATAGGGCCCTAACGCGAGCATGAAAGTCGCGGCCGCTTATGCTCTCCGAGTCTCCTCCATTACCCGTGTTTCGAGCCACGAGCTTTCTAATAATGTAAAGCATGAAGGCGGAAGCTGCCCGAACTTTGCGCACTGGGGATGAGCTTGAAAAAGTCGTGGCAAAGTGTGAAGAGCAAGCTCGGCTAATTGGGCAATTGAAAACTCGAAATGTCGAGCTTGAGAAGACCAACTCCTCTCCTCAATCCGAGCTCTCTAAAATGAAAGGATTGACTTTCAGAGGGCTGCCAAGACTTTAAATCTTTCCCTTGACAATCTTCAACAGTTTCTTGCTACTAATAAAAAGTCTAATTGCAAGCTTCAGTTCGAGTTGAAGGAATCTAAAGTCCAGATTATAAGGGAACGCATTTCTGGGTTCTCGCATGCTATAAAACAAATCCAGCGCTTTCTTCCTGATTCTGATCTTTCGAGAATCGGTGTGGACAAGGATTTTAATAAAGATGGCATAATGGGTCCTTTATCCGAGCTCGATGATGAGGAAGAGGAGAATAATGAAGAGCATGTTGTGGGAGAGGAGGAGAACAGAGGCACTGAAGTGGTCGTGCTCGAGCCATCCTCGGTTGCTCTTTCGCAAGCTGAAGACACTATTGGTTCCAACCTTGACGGGGTCTTTGCTTATGGGAATGCCCATGAGTAACTAAGCAAATTTTTAAGATATTTTGTACTCTTGGCTATGCCCTATGTACTTTTGCTTTATGAATGATAAAGACTTCATACTTATGGTATTTAACCCAGCATTTGGATTTACTCGGTTAACTTTCCTAAGTTCTTACTCGCCTTTTGTGCTTGGCGTTTTAATTTGGCCTCGTGAGCTTTTCGAGCTCAGCCCTATCATAGTTAACTATTTCATGTTTTTCTTGCTTACCTTTTTATGTTCGGCCTTTCGATTTTAGCTTGGTCGGTCACTTCGATCCGGCATTTCGACTTTAGCTCGGTCGATTTTAGTTTGATAAACCTTTTTAGGTTCTTTGTTTACCTTTTTAGGCCCTGCATCTCGACTTTAACTCGGTCGATTTTAGCGCGATCAACCTCTTTAGGACTTTCTCTTTTTTAGGTTCGGCATTTCGGTTTCAGCTCTGTCAACCTCTTCAGGTATTAGTTTCGCCCTTTTAGGCTCGGCATTTCGACTTTGAGCTCGGTCGATTTTCAGCTCAGTCAACCTCTTTAGGCTTTTGCCTTTTTAGGTTCGGCGTTTCGACCGCAGCTCGGTCGATTTTAGCTCGGTCACCTTTTTAGGCTCTTGCCTCTTTAGGCTCTTGCCTATTTAGGTTCGGCGTTTCGACAACAGCTCGGTCGATTTTAACTCGATCACCTTTTTAGGCTATTGCCTCTTTAGGTTCGGCGTTTCGACAACAGCTCGGTCGACTTTAGCTCGGTCACTTCTTTAGGCTCTTGCCTCTTTAGGTTCGGCGTTTCGACAACAGCTCGGTCGATTTTAACTCGGTCACCTTTTTAGGCTATTGCCTCTTTAGGTTCGGCGTTTCGACAACAGCTCGGTCGATTTTAGCTCGGTCACCTTTTTAGGCCCGGCATTTCGACTTTAGCTCGATCGATTTTAGCTCGGTCACCTTTTTAGGCTATTGCCTCTTTAGGTTCGGCGTTTCGACAACAACTCGGTCGATTTTAGATCTGTCACCTTTTTAGGCTATTGCCTCTTTAGGTTCGGCGTTTCGACAACAGCTCAGTCGATTTTAGCTTGGACACCTTTTTAGGACTTTTGCCTTTTTAGGCCCGGCATTTCGACTTTAACTCGGTCGATTTTAGCTCGGTCACCTTTTTAGGCTATTGCCTCTTTAGGTTCGGCGTTTCGACAACAGCTCAGTCGATTTTAGCTCGGTCACCTTTTTAGGCTATATAGAGGGAGTCTGAGCTCGACCTCTTTGTTTTAATTAGAGAGGGAGTCCGAGCTCGACCTCCTTTTAGTTAGCTAGAGAGGGGTCAGAGTTTGATCTGTGGTCTTTAAGGGAGTCGGAGCTCGACCTTTTACTTCTGAGGGAGATAGAGCTTGACTTTGTGCTTTCAAGGGAGCTGGGGCTTGACCTGTGTCTCCAAGGGAGCCGAGGCTCGACCTGTAAACTTTGAGGGAGCCGGAGCTCAACCTGTGGGTTTTGAGGGAGCCAGAGCTTCGACCTTGCTGAGAAAGAAGCGCGAACCTTTTACCTTTAGTCCTTTTGCAATTTCTTAGCTGACTGCCTTCTCGTGGTATGCTTTTTATTTTTATGGAAAATCTCGATAGAGACATAGAGTCTCCTTGCATGCCTCAAACACACTATTTTCTTTATAATTCAGAGATATATGAGTAATATTAAATATGAAATGATATGCCCGATGGCCATACATGGGCAACCTCGTTGCTAATTTAAAGCCTCAAACTATGTCTCATAATAAGTACTCACCTAGAGCCCTTTCAAAATTTTGGCACTGCCCCTTATGTATCGGATACTAAGTGTGAGCAGGTTTTAAAATATTTTAAAATTAAAAATGAATTAGAACCACTTATCTTGTTGGTCATTCATGGTGATTAGTAAGCAACTTGTTAACTTCCTTGGCTTGGACCCCCTTTTGGATGAGTAGTGAGATTATCGGATGCCATTGCTTGCTCCTTCAATTTTTGACCGATATCATCGTCGTGCTCAACCACTAGGATTTTGGCAAAACCTGCAAGATGGACATCGTCATTCCTCTATTCGTAGAAATTTACATGTCTCATCCTTTAATTTTTTCCAAGTCTAAGCTTTTCCTCTAGCACTTCGTGATAGAAAGAATTTCGCCATTTATGCCACCACTCAGGAAGTGCAAGACAAAATACTCTCTCATGCCATCATCCTAAAGTGCCATATGCCAGTGCTTCAAACTATTGGAGCCAACTTTATTCAGGCAAGACCATAATTCAACAAGTCATGCACATTAATCCAAGTATTAATACAAATACAGAAACTACACCATCCAACTATGATGTCTTTGCTCCCTCCTCCTCCGCCGCATTACCTGCAACTTCAATGATCTTCTTGTTCTTCTCAATAGCAACAACAACTTCTTGAGGCATAAACTTCTCATCGTGCTTCTCGAGAACCTCGGTGACCGAGAAATAACACTCTCCACTCCTCGCCTTGTCGGACATGCCCTTCGTCGACACTTCCTTCTTGATCTCATCGGTCACGGGCCTCACGAACCCTTCAACCACCACCGAGTGCCCCTAATGAAACAAATCGGGCAACGATCCGTCGAACCGGACCAGAATATCGGTAATCAGATTGGTGACCACGAATTCCATCTCCAGAGACGATGCCGGATGCTCCAGGCTCCCTTCGTGGACCAAACCGCCCAATCGGAACTTCGTCTTCGTAGGGTTTTAGGAGTATTTTGTTTAGACGAAATCTAGGCAAGTATACCTAGTCGTACAAGTAATATGGTGGTGAGACCGATATCGTTCCCACGAGGACTGAGACAAGTACTAGCACGTACCAATTCAACTACTATCTAAGCGGATATTTAACAATTAAGATAAACAAAATAAAAGGAAAAACTCCTTTTGGATTTTTGTCGAACACTTGGAATGCAATAAAAGGAATTCTTCAAATCTGAAAAAAGATGTTGGGATCAGATTTCACTAAACCTTAGCCTCATGCATTGTCAAGAACACCAATCCAGTTTATGCATTCAAATATCAAAATCAACCCACGAGATTACTCAAGCCCTAATTCCTTAGATGACAAGAGCCTAAATCCCCTAATAGACCCTAATTCCTTAGGTGGCCTAATTAGGGAATTTGCATTAAGAGTAAGGATTACACGATTACTAATAAACCAAACCCCATTCCTAGATGCAAGGTTTACTAGGTGATTAATTCCAGATCAAGAATTGATAAGAACGTCCCCATTGCAAATCAAATCTAATGAACAGTTCATGGATGGCCAGACCACAAAAAGCATTAAGCGTAGGAATTAAACACTAATACGAAGGCATAAACACAGATCGATAAATCAAGGAAAATACATAATATTCAGTTTAGTTACATCTAATCCCAACAAAAAGGAATTAGCTACTCATAGGGATAGAGAGGGCCAAAACCAGAGAAATAGAAACAGAGGAAAGGAAGAACTCCATTGAAGCTTTCCACAGCCGTCACAGCAACCCCCTGGCTCAGAGAATCCTTCTAGGGTCCAAGGTCTTTTTAGGTTAAAAGTTAGCCTCCAGAGATGTCAGTTTCTGTTCTGCCCAATGCCTTATTTATAGATTACACGCGCATCATGGCCGTGATGGCCATCACAGCCAGGTCGTCACGTGTTCTGCCTTGGGCGCGCTTTCAAATTTTGGAGCATCATAGCCGTGATGCTCATCACGGCTAGGCCGTGATCAGTTCTGCCTGTTGAGGGTCTGGTTCAGTTGGCCTGTCACGGCCGTGATGGGCATCACGGCTAGGCCGTGACAACTTCTGACTTTTGCCTTCTGCTCTGCTTGATCATGGCCGTGATGATCGTCACGGCCAGGCCGTGATGGGCTCTATTTGGCTCATTTTCTTCACTTTCCAAGCTCTATCTTCATCCAAGCTCCATCATGGTCAATTTTGAGCATTTTTTCTTAATTTCTGTAAAACAACACCACGAAACCACCTTACCCGTTCCAAGGTAAAAACTAACAAAAATCAAACTAAAATGTCCTAAACTATATGAAAATGCGTGCAGAAATGTGCATGAAATATGAGGTGAAATCACACTCATCATATTTCTCGAGAGCTTCGCTTGGGGTCATGTAGAACACCAATTGGTCTTGGAAATTGTTCAGCACGACCACCACGAAGCCCGTCATGCCGGTGAAGGTTAAGGTGTAGGTCCAGAGACGGCGGTTTTGGAGCTGTCTGGCTCGCGCGCCGATGTCGACGGTCTTCTTAGGTCGGCGACGCGCTGTGGAGAGGAAACGGTGGATGGAGAAGGCGGAGGAGGAGGGAGAGTGGCCAGTGACGGAAGCGAGGAGGGAGGGAGGGTGGGGTGGTTGATGGAGAGAAGGGTGGAAGAGTGAGGCGGTGCGGAGAAGATGGGATCTAAATATGAGGGCGAGTCTACATGCCATTGGAATTTTCTCAGGAAAGTGCGGGAGAAAATTGGAGAATGGGATTTAGAGTTTTGGATTAGGAGGGTGGGCCGCCGCCATAACAGAAAACGGGGATGGAAAGAGAAGTTTCGAGGTAGCAGCAGAGTGAATAAACACTCTTGATCTCGACTCAGGATGGTCGCTTATTCTATAAGTAAACTTGGGGAAATTCTGCAAAGGAGCCGTATATTGTCGGAATAAATTGAATAATCTATATATATTAAAAATTGAGGGGCAGTTTGCCTAATTAGTTTGAACTTGAAATTCTATATCAAAGTATGAGAAATCAATGATCTAGTGGCGATGTTCTAAATGCCAAAAATATTTCTTTAATAACGAAAGAATAAAAAGAAGGATGAGTTATTTCTTCCCTGAATTCCATAATGACGAAAATATAGAATTTGAAGAAGCTTCATCACCATAGTTTTGATAGCTCATCTAATCAATCGTTTGACAGATGCCGATGAATGTGCGACAGGGGAAAGTTTACCTAGGCCCCACGGTGGAAGCCATATGTTCCTGCCGAGATCTGACTTGCCGGAATCTCGCGGTAGAACGTCAAACCAAGAGTGAACAATGGGGGTTGTTTTAGATTATGGCTTGACAGAATATTGTATTCCAGTCCTACATATCCCAATGGGAATCAAAGTCAGACGTAGTTCTAGGTTCAACCATTGGCCATACCGTGATCTCAATCCCTTAATCTTGTATCTGATGAATACCAGCGAGCAAGGACTCTTCAATAGTCTCTTGGTCGAGCTAGCTTCTCTAATACGCTTAAGGGAGAGTCACCGGGGTTAGTGAAAAGTGAGTCTCTCTCTTGGGTTCTCCTCTTTTTATAATAGGATCCCCAATCTTTAAGAGATCTGGATTTATCTCCTTTTATCTCCAAAATCTTCTTTGAGATGTGATTTCCTTAATTTAAGGGATATTATCTCTTTTAACCGGATAAGGTTATTTGTGATAATATTAGGATTATTTAAGGATAATATCAATATCTTATCCCTTAATTTAAGGGATATTATCTCTTCTAACCGGATAAGGTTGTTTGAGATAATATCAGGATTAATAAAGATAATATCGATATTTTATCCTTCCCGCCTTGGTTGGATCGGGTATCCAAGCTCGGTGACCGGGTTTTACTCCTCGACCAGTACACCAGAGGCCTGCATGCTTTTAGTGTCATGACTGGAGTTGAATAAATGAAGAAAAAAGACAGATGGATTCTTGATATATTTTAAGGATTTTAAAGGTGCAATAAAAACTTATGAGTAAATTTATTGTATTATGGGTTGGGTTAGATGAGATGATATGCATGTATGATACTGGGATAAAAGTATAATTAATGTCTTATTCATCAGAATGTGTATTTTTGTGATGAAAGTGTGTTTCGGATGAAGTAGGTATGCCTTATTATTATTATTTTGAATGAAGAGTGTGACAAGTATGATATACTTTGATTTGTTCTGAACTTTTAGTGTCGTGGGGGTGGTTTTTGGTCTGATGCTTGGATTTGTCAAGTTACGATCTTGATATATCCTATAGTGGGTGATGGGTTGTTCAGTTTTTTTTTTATGGTGCAAATGCAATTAGTGTATATTAGAGAGTGAATGGTTCTAATAACTTCGCAGATCTTGCCCTCTAATCCTTTATAAAAAATTGGTTCTAATTTTGTTTTTATGGTATTTGGAATCTGTGATTTGTTTTGTGGGCATATCATCCAAAGCAAGGGCAAGACTTTCATCAAATTTTGCATTGTGTCAAGTACTAAATGGAAATGAACCAGTAAGTTATCTTGCTGTTGAAATACCTTTGTTTTCACTTTCATCAGTTTTTGCATTTGAAAGTTTATAGGTCAACAGCAAAATATGCATATCTCAGTTTCTATGGACCTGATTTCCTCACTACAAAAAAATAGCCCAATTACCGTCGGTAATAGGCGCATAGGAAAGCCTTTCCGACGGATCTAGTGCGTCCGTCGGAAATTTCCGACGATCTTAACCGTGGGAAAACTTGCCACACAGAACCCCTAATTACCGACTGAGATTCCGTCGGTAACTCTCTGTGGAAGTTACCGATGGAATTTCCGTCAGAAAATGTAACCAACAGTTACCGACGGAAATATCTGTCGGAAACAAGGTTTTTTAATTTTTTATTTATTTTGTTTAATATTAATTATTAATTATTTTTACTAAAAATTATATATTAAATATTAAATATTTTATTATATTTATTAATTATTGTTACATTTTGCGACACCCCCTTTTTAGGTATCACATTTACGTAACATTACCTAAACATCAAACTAAATAAAATATTAAGTTGCTGGTTTTTCTTCGGAAAATAAGATGCATTTTCTAATGCCTTATACTTCTTTTAAAAATAGTGATAATTTTTTTTTTCTTTTTCCGCACATGCATTCAAACACTCATAATATAATATACATCACTATATATATATCACATATACTTTAATATCTTACAATTGACCTTTTCCCTACTAGGTCACCATCCACTTGTCACACATATTTTACATCATCGGAAATTTTACAACTAAGTCATAGTGGGTGTCTGAAAATACTACGCAAAAGATGACTCTCAGGAGTCACTAAGTCAGACTATCCTAAAATTCCCACTCTTCCTAAAACTACATCCTAAGCTGGTCCCCACTATATAAAACCATTGGGAAGCCCAGTGTACACTCCCCCACCCCTGAAGATGTGTCTAGAGAGGATACAACAGCCCCCTCTCCAGCAGCTCCAGACCCTTCGTCTGCTATAGGAACATAGTCAGGATTTTCCACCGGATTCTCCTCTGGGTCTTCCTCCATCTCCTCCGGAATGTTCTCTGGAACTAATATAATGGGTGCAGGAGGTGATCCTAGTGCAACTTGTTGTAATGGTTGAATAAACTGAGGCGGTTGGTGCTCCAGACTCCCGTGTTGTACTAAATACTGTAGTATCATCCAGATGGGTGGTAGCGATATCTCAATTGTTTCCCTGCTATGTACTAACTGTTGTGGTCCTTCAGCGACTTTGCCTCGGAGTGTCCTTAACGGACCAGTATAGGTAGCACTCCGAGCCCCTGGGTTGATAACCCAGGCGTCTCCTCTATCAGTGTTGTCAAACGTCAGGGATCGTACCCCCGAGTAGTTCAAATCCACCTCGTCCGGATCCATCTAAAATGTTTGTAAGGGTGAGTTTCCAATATATGAGTTTTATAAGACAACCCCATGCACGACTCTCAAATAGCAATTACCAAGTATTCACAATATAATAACATTAATTATAACAGTAGAATGATTTAATTCACAGGGCTTCATGCCCGACAGTCATCGTCATTTTATAAAAATGCATGACACTTCTATGTTCAATCTCTAATTTAATACCTAATCTCCGGAGATCCCACAACTTTCTGTTTCGTTTCAAGCTGATCAGGCTCGCACATGGCGCATCGTAAAAACGAACAAAACAATGCCCAAGAAAATAAATGGTGCACATCCCCATTCCCGATAGGATGCTCATGCAAAGCAACGACACAATTACAATTGTGCACATCCCCATTCCCGTTAGGATGCCCGTTAGGATGTTCATGCAAAGCAATGACACAATTGTGCACATCCCCATTCCCGTTAGGATGCTCATGCAAAGCAATGACACTATTCCCCCATTCCAGTTAGGAAATAGCGGCACATATATTCAATCTGGACACAAAGTCCTATCAATTTGGACACAAAGTCCTATAAAAGATACATTGATCCACTCCGGACCTCAATGATCATCACCACCTGACACGTCTGTCATATACATTGATCCACTCTGGATTCAATGCCATTTACATGACACAATTGCCATTGAATGCATGAGAAAAACTTTTATTCTCGTTTGTTTTCTTTGTCGTAATAATCTTTCCTCGTCGAAGCACAAAGCTTAACGACCATGCTTAATTCTTTTAATTAAGACTTTTCATTTTAAAACAAATACAGGACACACACAGTCCAAATCTTTTAACCTCAACATAGGACATACAGTCCGAATGCTCAATCACGATGCCCTTAAACCGATGCACCAGTTTTAGGCTCGCGGATATGGAACTCACACTTTCCACATCAATTTAGGACACACAGTCCAAAAACAAAACTTGCAGGACACTCCGTCCCATGACACAGATCCTTGATCTACGTGTCCATACAACACTAGAACCCCGACGTCTCGGTTTCTAGGCTCATTTATCTGCTTGTAAAACATTTTGCTCAGTGAAAAACAAAACAAAAGCTTTGAAAACTCATCCAAATTTAACAGAATACTTTCACTGAATAAAAACATTTTTACAGAAATCCTTTTGTGTTAAAACGTTAATAAATTTTAAAAATCATTTATAAATTCCTTTTATTTCTAATTGTTTCACTTTAATAAATAATTTTCAATAAAGGTCAACAAAACAAAATTTTAATAAATAAAAAGATTAAATAAATAAATTTCAGAAAATTAAATAATTAAATATTTAACATTAAATAATATTAAATAAATAATATTAATTAAATAATATTAAATAACTAATATTATTTCTCTGTCAGAAGTAATTGTTCTGACTGCTGTAAATATTATTTTTTGAACTTAATCACTTTAAATAACATTTTATAATAAAATTGAATTTATTATATAAAAATTAGAGCCTGTGAAAAATTTCACGGTTTCGCCCTTACTATTGCTTATTTATACTGTTTTCACAAAATATTATTAAAATAATAATTTTTTTTTCATTTTTCTCAATATCTCCCAGATTAATCCCTCAGATTAATTTAACAGAATACTTTCACTGAATAAAAACATTTTTACAGAAATCCTTTTGTGTTAAAACGTTAATAAATTTTAAAAATCATTTATAAATTCCTTTTATTTCTAATTGTTTCACTTTAATAAATAATTTTCAATAAAAGTCAACAAAACAAAATTTTAATAAATAAAAAGATTAAATAAATAAATTTCAGAAATTTAAATAATTAAATATTTAATATTAAATAATATTAAATAAATAATATTAATTAAATAATATTAAATAACTAATATTATTTCTCTGTCAGAAGTAATTGTTCTGACTGCTGTAAATATTATTTTTTGAACTTAATCACTTTAAATAACATTTTATAATAAAATTGAATTTATTATATAAAAATTAGAGCCTGTGAAAAATTTCACGGTTTCGCCCTTACTATTGCTTATTTATACCGTTTTCACAAAATATTATTAAAATAATAATTTTTTTTCATTTTTCTCAATATCTCCCAGATTAATCCCTCAGATTAATTATCCAAGCTTATCAAGTTTTTTTATCCTTAATTAATTTTTTTAACACTGACTAATGTCAGGTTACTCAGTCTAACACTCAACAGCAGATAAATTCCAATCACTAAATGACATGGCATATATCAATTTATGACATGCATCACAATTATAATATAAACAAATAATCATAATCATGTAAGTTCACACATCACTTCAATTCAATTACTCAGATAAACATCACATCAATCTAGCAATTAATAGTAAACAGTATAATAAAATAAAATATTTCATACATAAAATTAATACATGACTCCACAAATGAGCATGAGATTATCTCAACTCCTCAGGCATACCCCCCTTACCTCTTGAAGACCACACTATATTTCCTGTTAATTTTCTGATCTTGATCTGATTTTTCTCCGTCAGCTTAACTCAGCTAACTCAGTTATTTCCTTCAAACGAATTACAACCAAAATAAATCAAATCAAACAACAATACACTTAGTTTATGAAGGTTAGGGTTCGGCTTCAACCCATTATCTAGGTTAGGAAAATTTAAAATTTGATTAACTTAAGGATTAATGATCCATAAGTTAATTAAGCATGATTAATCACTTTAACCATGATTATGAACTAAGACATGAACTGAAGTCATCTAGTTCTAAGAACTAGGGTTCGGTTTCCTCAAGACTTTTTGGTTAGAAATTTTAAAATTTCATCAACTTTTGGGATTTAATCAATATACAAGACTTAGAGTTTGATTCAAGTGTTACAAACAACTTTTGAATCATAAAACCCTTGAGTACACAAATCTAGGGTTTCGGTTTTGATGAGATCAATAGGTTAAAGTTTGATTTTTTTGATCTTCTATATACTTGAATACAAGAACTAGCAAGATACAAAAGGATTGAATCATGAATCAAGTCATGAAAATGAAACAAAACCTAAAAACACAAAGTTAACCTAGGTTCGGCCATAACCAGAAATCAAGGAAAGAAATTTCTCATGATCTTGTTCTTCTAGATGATGAAAATAGAGATGATTATAAGATCATAGAAATTGGTTTCATGTCAAAAGGATTTTTCTAGAATTAGTTATGAATTTTTGAATCTAACTCCAAGAACTTTAAACAAATGAAGAACATATGAATCTTAGCCATGAATCTACAAAAGTTGTGAAGAGAAATGATTTAAATGACAAGAGAATAAGGTATTACCTCTTGTTGATTCAAGAAAAACAAGATTTGGATGAGGTTCTTTTGAATTTTCTTATGGTGTTCTTATGGCAAACTTATGAACTTTGAAGAAGAAAGTCATGAAAATGGAAGAATGGTATTTATATGAAGAAGACAACTAACTTAAGGAAGATGACACTATTGAAGCCGTGAGGGTTGGGCAAGGTTTGGTCAACTTGTCCAATGGCATTTGCTTGAAATTGTCATAAAAAGACAAGGGCAATTTGGTCATTTCATAGGAAAAATTAACTTTGCCATAAATATGCCATTATGGCCATTTATGATACGGATAAACTCGTCATAAATGCTCGTCAAGTCGGTCAATCCAACATCTCTGCTACGTTGCCGACTCCCCGATTCATCTGGCGCAAGCTCTTCCTAGAGACATCTCGACTTATGCGTCCGTAACAAATATAATATTTTAATTTTTTTACCGAAATTTTCAAAACTTTCAGTATCGTAGTAAATACGATAAAAACATTTTTCATCTCGTTCACGACTCAAAATTAGGTCTTCTGAGCAGTAAACTTTTACTGTCAGTGAAAACACAGACTGGGTTCCGTCTGAATTTTCAACCCAAAATTTCATCATAACCCTAAAATATAAAACATGACAGGAAAATAACAGTATTTTGCCCAAAAAAAATTTCTAAGTCTCGGATAAAAATATATTTTTATATATTAATTACCGACACTAGAAAGTAGTGAAAATCGGGGTGTTACATTACTACCCCACTAAAAAAAATTTCGTCCTCGAAATTACGTACCTGTAAAAAGTTCAGGATACTGTAATCTGATTTTGTCCTCAGCCTCCCATGTCGCTTCTCCAGTAGTTTCATTCCAAATAACTTTTACTAATGAGATTTGCTTACCCCTGAGCTGCTTAATCATCTTATCTTCGATTCGTACAGGTGAAGTCTCATAAGACAAGTTTTCTTTTAATTGTACTTCATCGGGTTCGATTATATGTGATGGATCAGGAATATACTTCCTTAGTTGTGAAACATGGAACACATCATGAATATTTGAAAGAAAAGGCGGCAAAGAAATTTGATAGGCTACTGGACCAACACGACGAAGAATTTGGTATGGCCCAATGAATTTAGGAGTGAGTTTTCTGGATTTCATAACCCTACCTACCCCAGTCGTTGGTGTGACTCTCAGAAATACATGTTCACCTTCTTCAAACTCGAGAGGTCATCTCTTTTGATCTGAATAACTCTTCTGTCTACTTTGTGCTGTTTTCATCTTTTCACGGATTTGTTTTACTTTTTCCGTCGTCTGCTGTACGATTTCAGGCCCTAACATCTTACTCTCTCCGTCTTGGTACCAACACAAAGGTGTTTGACATTTCCTTCCGTACAAAACCTCATAGGGTGCCATCCCTATGCTTGAATGAAAACTGTTGTTATAGGTGAATTCAATCAGTGGTAACAAATCATCCCAACTTCCTCGATGATCTAAAACACATGCTCTCAGCAAATCTTCTAATGATTGAATCATTCTTTCCGTTTGTCCATCAGTTTGAGGATGATAAGCTGAACTTAACCTTAACTTAGTTCCTAAGGCTCGATGTAAACTTCCCCAAAAACGTGAAGTGAACTTTGGATCTCTATCTGACACAATACTCGATGGTATCCCATGTAATCTGATTACTTCCTTGATATAGATATCCGTCAATTTCTATACTGTATAATTAATCTTAACAGGTAAGAAATGTGCCGATTTCGTTAGCCTGTCAACAATTACCCAAATTGAATCAAAGCCTTTAGAAGTTCGTGGTAAACTTACCACAAAATCCATTGATATACTGTCCCACTTCCATTCTAGTATATCTAGTGATGTAAGCATACCTCCTGGCCTTTGATGTTCTACTTTTGCTTTTTGACACGTCAGACAAGATGCAACGTATTCTGCTACTTGCTTTTTCATGCCTGGCCACCAAAATCTTTGTTTCAAATCTTGATACATCTTCTTCGATCCAGGATGAATACTTAACTTACTCTTATGGGATTCATCTAAAATCATATTTCTCATCTCAGGATTATCGGGTACACATATTCGTCCATTGCATCTTAAGATATGATCTGATCCCAAACTAAATTCTGCAACCTTTCCTTGTTTCATCAATTCCCTCTTTTCTTGAAGATAGACATCCGAAATTTGTCGTTCTCGGATTTCTTCCATTAATCCACTAGAAATTTTGATCATTCCCACACTGATTTTCTCCTTATCAAATTCCATAATCAAATTGAGATCACGAAACTCTTCTATTAATTTTAATTCCCTTACCATCATAACTGAGATATGAATGGCTTTTCTGCTAAGTGCGTCAACTACAACATTAGCCTTTCCAGGATGATACTGCAATTTGAAATCGTAATCTTTTAAAAATTCCATCCAACGTCTTTGTCTCATGTTGAGCTCCTTCTGATCAGACAGATACTTTAAACTTTTGTGGTCACTAAAGACATTGAATATTGCTCCGTACAAGTAATGTCTCCAGATCTTTAGTGCAAAAACCACTGCAGCCAACTCCAGATCATGCGTCGGATAATTTCTTTCATGTGTCTTTAATTGATGAGATGCGTAAGCTACAACTTTCCTATGTTGCATCAACACACATCCTAAACCTTGATAAGAAGCATCACAATACACTTCATAAGGTTCATTTGGTTCAGGCAGTATTAAAACTGGTGAAGTTGTCAATTGTTCTTTGATCTTCTGAAAACTTTCTTCACATTTGTCTTCCCACACAAAAGGTTGATCTTTTCTCGTAAGCAAAGTTAACGGCGCAACTATCTTAGAAAATCCTTCAATAAATCTTCTATAGTAACCGGCTAGACCCACAAAACTTCTGATCTCCGTTACTGTCTTTGGTCTTTCCCAAGAAAGTACTGCTTCTACTTTTGCAGGATCGACAGCAATACCTTCCTCGATAATCACATGTCCTAAAAATTTCACTTCCTTAAGCCAAAATTCACACTTAGACAATTTTGCATATAGAACTTTCTCACGCAAAATCTGTAAAACTTGTTGTAAATGTTCTTTATGTTCCTCATTACTCTTAGAGTAAATAAGAATGTCATCAATGAACACCACAACAAACTTATCAAGAAACGGACGAAAAATCCGGTTCATATAGTCCATGAAAATGGCTGGTACATTCGTCACTCCGAATGGCATTACGAGATATTCATAATGTCCGTAACGAGTTCTGAACGCAGTTTTTGGAATATCTTCACTTTTTACTCTAATCTGATGATAACCTGTTCTCAAGTCAATCTTTGAGAACACAACAGCTCCTCGCAATTGATCCATCATATTATCTATACGCGGTAACGGATACTTATTCTTAATCGTCACTTTATTTAGTTGTCGAAAGTCCACACAAAGTCTCGAACCTCCGTCTTTCTTCCTCACTAACAGATTTGGTGCTCCCCACGGAGAAACACTTGGTCGAATGAATTGTTTTGACAAAAGGTCCTCTAGTTGAGTTTTCAATTCAACAAGCTCTGTAGGCGCCATCCTATACGGAGAAATAGAAATCGGTCCTGTTCCTGGTATCAAATCGATGGAGAATTCAATTTCTCTTATTGGCGGCAATCCAGGGACATCATTAGGAAACACATCCGGAAATTCTCTCACAATAGGTAGAGTACTCAAATCGATCTCCCTCTCGACTTCTAAGTTAGTTAAAAGCATGTATCCCTGACCTCTTTCTCTCGAAAAAGTTCTGATATGGTTGGTAGATAAAATTCCAGAAATCTCAGGATTAGGAAAAACTAGAGTCTTATTCGCACAATCTAACATAATATGGTTGGAAGATAACCAATCCATGCCTAAAATTACATCTAACTATATTAAAGGCAGGCATATCAAATCAACAAGAAAATGTCTATCCTGAATAACAATAGGACAGTTCAGACATATAGAATTCACAACAACTGGCCTAGCAGTTGGAGTTGAAACAATCAAGTCATAGGACAAAGAAGAAATAGGCAATTTCAAATGTTTCACAACATCCATCGAAATAAAGGAATGTGTCGCCCCCGAATCAAAAAGTACAGTTAAGAGATTACCAGTTATGTCACAACTACCTTGTATGAGATCGTCAGAATCAGAAGCCTCAGCACCACTCATGGTGTAAACTCTCCCCTTAGCTATCGGTTTATTGGTCTTGACAGTATTGACAATTGGTGTAGTCCTTGGTTTACCACAGTCTCTAGCCATATGTCCCACCTTACCACAAGTATAACACCTGGGTCCTTTCACTGGACAATTATTCGCCATATGATTTGGGTCTCCACACTTGAAACATTTCCTGATTGTGTTTTGATTTTGATTCTTCTGGTCTCCACCACTTGATGCAGTAGCTACAGGATGATAGGGTTGTTGATAACGATTATTTCCCGGTGTTCGATAATACGGTTTACTCTGGACCTGCTTCCCTTTCTGGTTCTGAAATTGACTTTTGGACTTTGATGGTCCTCCCGCATATCCTCTGTTATCTCTTCCCTTTCTCATTTGCTCTATCTTTCTACATTTCTCAACCAAAGCTTGGAAATTCCTGATTTCCAACGGAAGTACAGATTCCTTAATCTCGAACCGTAATCCTGCTTCAAAACGTTCACACTTCCAATCTTCATCCGGATTGTTTTGAAAAAAACGAAAGTATTTGGCCAATGACTCGAATTTAGCTGCATACTCTCCTACAGTTAAATCCCTTTGAGATAGACGTAAAAATTCCTGCTCCTTCTCTGCTCGAGCGCTTTGTGGAAAATACTTGTTCAGAAACATGTTCTTAAATATCTCCCAAGTAATCACCTGATTTTCTGCTTCTAGTAGTTGCTTAGTGCCTCTCCACCAATACTCAGCATCCCCTAACAACAAATGGGTAGCATATGGTACCTTCACTCCTTCTGGACTATTGATCAACTCAAAAATCTTCTCCACTTTTTGAATCCATAAGTCAGGCTTAACAGGATCCACATCTCCATGAAATTGTGGAGGATTCTGGCGTCTAAAAGCAGTAAGACTTCTACCTTCAGCAGCCTGTTCCGCTCGAATTTGTTCCTGCAAATTCTGGGCAGCCATCGTTGCAGTTTGTTGTATAATAGCAGCAGCTACATCCACCATTGCTTGTGCAGCAAAGTTCATACCTCCTCCTTCTTCATAATTCTCCTCAAAATTCTCTTGACCGTTAACATGACCACCTCTACGACCTCTTCCTCGACCGCGTCCACGACCACGTCCACGTCCACGTCCAAGTCCACCCTCTGGTTCCATAACTGACCTACAAGACATAATCAGTTAAATGGCAACCAGAAAATAAGACTTTAATCTAATAACTAACACATATTACTTCTAAGAAGTAATTCAAACAATTCTCTTCAGAGATCACACAACATCAACACAACAGACCTACTCCCAAAGATTTCCCGAAAGACTCGACCAGCTCTGATACCACTTAATGCGACACCCCCTTTTTAGGTATCACATTTACGTAACATTACCTAAACATCAAACTAAATAAAATATTAAGTTGCTGATTTTTCTTCGGAAAATAAGATGCATTTTCTAATGCCTTATACTTCTTTTAAAAATAGTGATAAATTTTTTTTTCTTTTTCCGTACATGCATTCAAACACTCATAATATAATATACATCACTATATATATATATATATATCACATATACTTTAATATCTTACAATTGACCCTTTTCCTACTAGGTCACCATCCACTTGTCACACATATTTTACATCATCAGAAATTTTACAACTAAGTCATAGTGGGTGTCTGAAAATACTACGCAAAAGATGACTCTCGGGAGTCACTAAGTCAGACTATCCTAAAATTCCCACTCTTCCTAAAACTACATCCTAAGCTGGTCCCCACTATATAAAACCATTGGGAAGCCCAGTGTACACTCCCCCACCCCTGAAGATGTGTCTAGAGAGGATACAACAGCCCCCTCTCCAGCAGCTCCAGACCCTTCGTCTGCTATAGGAACATAGTCAGGATTTTCCACCGGATTCTCCTCTGGGTCTTCCTCCATCTCCTCCGGAATGTTCTCTGGAACTAATATAATGGGTGCAGGAGGTGATCCTAGTGCAACTTGTTGTAATGGTTGAATAAACTGAGGCGGTTGGTGTGCCCGGACTCCGTGTTGTACTAAATAATCGTAGTATCATCCAGATGGGTGGTAGCGATATCTCAATTGTTTCCCTGCTATGTACTAACTGTTGTGGTCCTTCAGCGACTTTGCCTCGGAGTGTCCTTAACGGACCAGTATAGGTAGCACTCCGAGCCCCTGGGTTGATAACCCAGGCGTCTCCTCTATCAGTGTTGTCAAACGTCAGGGATCGTACCCCCGAGTAGTTCAAATCCACCTCGTCCGGATCCATCTAAAATGTTTGTAAGGGTGAGTTTCCAATATATGAGTTTTATAAGACAACCCCATGCACGACTCTCAAATAGCAATTACCAAGTATTCACAATATAATAACATTAATTATAACAGTAGAATGATTTAATTCACAGGGCTTCATGCCCGACAGTCATCGTCATTTTATAAAAATGCATGACACTTCTATGTTCAATCTCTAATTTAATACCTAATCTCCGGAGATCCCACAACTTTCTGTTTCGCTTCAAGCTGATCAGGCTCGCACATGGCGCATCGTAAAAACGAACACAACAATGCCCAAGAAAATAAATGGTGCACATCCCCATTCCCGATAGGATGTTCATGCCAGCACCTAACACAATTGTGCACATCCCCATTCCCGTTAGGATGCTCATGCAAAGCAACGACACAATTACAATTGTGCACATCCCCATTCCTGTTAGGATGTTCATGCAAAGCAACGACACAATTGTGCACATCCCCATTCCCGTTAGGATGCTCATACAAAGCAATGACACTATTCCCCCATTCCAGTTAGGAAATAGCGGCACATATATTCAATCTGGACACAAAGTCCTATCAATTTGGACACAAAGTCCTATAAAAGATACATTGATCCACTCCGGACCTCAATGATCATCACCACCTGACACGTCTGTCATATACATTGATCCACTCTGGATTCAATGCCATTTACATGACACAATTGCCATTGAATGCATGAGAAAAACTTTTATTCTCGTTTGTTTTCTTTGTCGTAATAATCTTTCCTCGTCGAAGCACAAAGCTTAACGACCATGCTTAATTCTTTTAATTAAGACTTTTCACTTTAAAACAAATACAGGACACACACAGTCCAAATCTTTTACCCTCAACATAGGACATAAAGTCCGAATGCTCAATCACGATGCCCTTAAACCGATGCACCAGTTTTAGGCTCGCGGATATGGAACTCACACTTTCCACATCAATTTAGGACACACAGTCCAAAAACAAAACTTGCAGGACACTCCGTCCCATTACACAGATCCTTAATCTACGTGTTCATACAACACTAGAACCTCGACGTCTCGGTTTCTAGGCTCATTTATCTGCTTGTAAAACATTTTACTCAGTGAAAAACAAAACAAAAGCTTTGAAAACTCATCCAAATTTAACAGAATACTTACACTGAATAAAAACATTTTTACAGAAATCCTTTTCTGTTAAAACGTTAATAAATTTTAAAAATCATTTATAAATTCCTTTTATTTCTAATAGTTTCACTTTAATAAATAATTTTCAATAAAGGTCAACAAAACAAAATTTTAATAAATAAAAAGATAAAATAAATAAATTTCTAAAATTTAAATAATTAAACATTTAATATTAAATAATATTAAATAAATAATATTAATTAAATAATATTAAATAACTAATATTATTTCTCTGTCAGAAGTAATTGTTCTGACTGCTGCAAATATTATTTTTGGAACTTAATCACTTTAAATAACATTTTATAATAAAATTGAATTTATTATATAAAAATTAGAGCCTGTGAAAAATTTCACGGTTTCGCCCTTACTATTGCTTATTTACACTGTTTTCACAAAATATTATTAAAATAATAATTTTTTTTCATTTTTCACAATGTCTCCCAGATTAATCCCTCAGATTAATTATCCAAGCTTATCAAGTTTTTTTATCCTTAATTAATTTTTTAACACTAACTAATGTCAGGTTACTCAGTCTAACACTCAACAGCAGATAAATTCCAATCACTAAATGACATGGCATATATCAATTTATGACATGCATCACAATTATAATATAAACAAATAATCATAATCATGTAAGTTCACACATCACTTCAATTCAATTACTCAGATAAACATCACATCAATCTAGCAATTAATAGTAAACAGTATAATAAAATAAAATATTTCATACATAAAATTAATACATGACTCCACAAATGAGCATGAGATTATCTCAACTCCTCAGGCATACCCCCCTTACCTCTTGAAGACCACACTATATTTCCTGTTAATTTTCTGATCCTGATCTGATTTTTCTCCGTCAGCTTGACTCAGCTAACTCAGTTATTTCCTTCAAACGAATTACAACCAAAATAAATCAAATCAAACAACAATACACTTAGTTTATTAAGGTTAGGGTTCGGCTTCAACCCATTATCTAGGTTAGGAAAATTTAAAATTTGATTAACTTAAGGATTAATGATCCATAAGTTAATTAAGCATGATTAATCACTTTAACCATGATTATGAACTAAGACATGAACTAAACTCATCTAGTTCTAAGAACTAGGGTTCGGTTTCCTCAAGACTTTTTGGTTAGAAATTTTAAAATTTCATCAACTTTTGGGATTTAATCAATATACAAGACTTAGAGTTTGATTCAAGTGTTACAAACAACTTTTGAATCATAAAACCCTTGAGTACACAAATCTAGGGTTTTGGTTTTGATGAGATCAATAGGTTAAAGTTTGATTTTTTTGATCTTCTATATACTTGAATACAAGAACTAGAAAGATACAAAAGGATTGAATCATGAATCAAGTCATGAAAATGAAACAAAACCTAAAAACACAAAGTTAACCTAGGTTCGGCCATAACGAGAAATCAAGGAAAGAAATTTCTCATGATCTTGTGCTTCTAGATGATGGAAATAGAGATGATTATAAGATCATAGAAATTGGTTTCATGTCAAAAGGATTTTTCTAGAATTAGTTATGAATTTTTGAATCTAACTCCAAGAACTTTAAACAAATGAAGAACATACGAATCTTAGCCATGAATCTACAAAAGTTGTGAAGAGAAATTATTTAAATGACAAGAGAATAAGGTATTACCTCTTGTTGATTCAAGAAAAACAAGATTTGGATGAGGTTCTTTTGAATTTTCTTATGGTGTTCTTATGGCAAACTTATGAACTTTGAAGAAGAAAGTCATGAAAAATGGAAGAATGGTATTTATATGAAGAAGACAACTAACTTAAGGAAGATGACACTATTGAAGCCGTGAGGTTTGGGCAAGGTTTGGTCAACTTGTCCAATGGCATTTGCTTGAAATTGTCATAAAAAGACAAGGGCAATTTGGTCATTTCATAGGAAAAATTAACTTTGCCATAAATGTGCCATTATGGCCATTTATAATACGGATAAACTCGTCATAAATGCTCGTCAAGTCGGTCAATCCAACATCTCTGCTACGTTGCCGACTCCTCGATTCATCTGGCACAAGCTCTTCCTAGAGACATCTCGACTTATGCGTCCGTAACAAATATAATATTTTAATTTTTTTACCAAAATTTTCAAAACTTCTAGTATCGTAGTAAATACGATAAAAACATTTTTCATCTCGTTCACGACTCAAAATTAGGTCTTCTGAGCAGTAAATTTTTACTGTCAGTGAAAACACAGACTGGGTTCCGTCTGAATTTTCAACCCAAAATTTCATCATAACCCTAAAATATAAAACATGACAGGAAAATAACAGTATTTTGTCCAAAACAATTTTCTATGTCTCGGATAAAAATATATTTTTATATATTAATTACCGACACTAGAAAGTAGTGAAAATCGGGGTGTTACACATTTTATTTTAATTAATTATATTTTATTTATTAATTATTATTATAATTTATTAATTAATTTATATTTTATTATAATTAATTATAATTTAATTATTAATTTATATTTTATATTATCAATTACAAAACAAAATTGAAATTAAAAATAAAATTTAAAAAGCAAATAAATTAAAATTAATTAAAAATGAAAACAAACTCAACATATAATCCATAAATAAAATATTCGTCTATCTACAAATCTCTACTACACCTATAACTATCCTAATACCCATCACCATAATATCTGCCATCGTCGTCCTGTCGGGAGGAGTCTGCCGGCGTCACATGACCATCAAGCTGCGGCTCCGTAGACAGACCGTCATCATGCGGCTACGGTGGTGGATCAGTAGTAGTAGTGGAGGGCTGGGGCTGGGGTCGTGTGGCATGGAGGACCCCCTGCAGAGCGCTGCACCTGTCTGGTGGGAGGAAATCAAGCACAACAGTGATGACCGTAGAGAATATCTCCATCTTCTGCATGATGCGCTCGTTCGTCTCCCTTTGCTGTTGCACCTCCTGCCTCAGTCGATGCACCTCCTCCGTGTCCTGTGAGCCGAAGGATGTAGGCTCCCTAATGGTCATGCTCGGTGTCGACCCCCGACGAATCAACCTAGCTAGGGTCGCAGTACCGTAAATTCGTCCCTTGTTCTTCCCGCCCGCCACATCCATCCAGGCCTGCGTCTGTAGTCGTTCAACCTCGGCGGGGTCAAGCTGAGAAGGATCGGAGGCACCAGAGCAGGAGGCAGCCTCAGATGCTACCTGACTAAATCTGGCGTTGTACTCCGCCTGCGATCAATACATTACAATCAATATGTATTAAACTATATATATATATATATATATATATAATAATAATAATAATAATAATAATAATAATTACCAATAGTTTAAATATAAAAAAACATTTTAGCTCACCACTGTCTGCCTCGACCTCTCATCAACAAACTCGCTGGTGTCCGAGCGAGTAAGTGTCTGCTCAAAGACCGTAGGGACATCAACGGACCGAGCTAGCTTTCTTGCCTGCAACCGACACACCAATAAAATCAATTAGTTATAAAACAAATTTTTAATAAAAATATAAAGTTTATAAATAATGTTATTTATATATGCATACCATGTAAATGGCATGCTGCATGTGGCTAATAGAACCACCAGTGTGCATGCTCCCCTTCATTTGCAATTCCTAACAAGCCAGTAATACGCTCATGATAGTGTGATTTTACATCATGTTTCCTGTACACTTTTGCAAGCATTTTTCATATAGATTATGCATTCTTTATTTGATTTTAGTTAGTTTTTCCCTTGGTACGGGTGAAGCGGTTTCTTGGTGTTGCTTTGCGGGAATTTAAGGAAAAATGCTCAAAATTAGCCTTGATGGAGGTTGGATGAAATAGAGCTTGAAAAGTCAAGAAAATAAGCCAAGCAGAGCCCATCACGGCCTGGCCGTGATGACCATCACGGCCATGATCAAGAAAACTGAGAAGATTGAAGGCAAAAGTCAGAAGCTGTCACGGCCTAGCCGTGATAACCATCACGGCCATGACAGGCCAAGCAGAACCGATCACGGCCTAGCCGTGATGAGGCTCACGGCCGTGATGCTCCAAATTTGAAAGCGCGCTCACTCCAGAACACGTCACGGCCTGGCCGTGATGGCCATCACGGTCGTGACGCGTGGCCTCTCTATAAATATGAGCGCAGAAGACAGATTCTAGGAGGATTCTGGGGTCTCTAACACAGACTTTTCAAACCTAAAAAAAGAGAGACTTGGAGCTACTGAAGGAGGGTTTCCAACCCTAAAAGGGAGCTGAGTTAGGGGGTTGCTGTGACGACAGTGGGAAGCTTCAATGGAGTTCTCCCTTTCCCTTTTCTCTACTGCTTTTCTGGTTTGGCTTTCTCTGTAATTATGAGTAGCTAATCCCTGTTTGTTGGGATTAGATGTAACTAAACTAAACTTCATGTATTTGCCTTGACTGATTAATCTATGTTTATGTTTCTCTATTAGTGATTGATTTCCTTCGCTTAATGCCTGTTGTGGCTAGCACCCCCTTGACTTGATTAGTGTTTTGGTATGCAATTGGAAAATTCGTATTAGAACCAGAACTGGAATTAATCACCTAGTAACCCTTGCATCTAGGAATGGAGTTTGGTTTACTAGTAATCGCGTAATCCCTAATCTTAATTCAAATTCATTAATCTAGGCCACCTAAGGAATTAGGGTCTATTAGTGGATTTAGGCTCTTGCCATCCGAGGAATCGGGGTTTGAGTAATTTAGTGGATTGATTTTAATATTAGAAGCATGAATGGGAGGTATCTAGTCCTGGTAGTGCATGAGGCAGAGGTTTGGTGAAGTCTAGTCCCAACATACCCTTTTCGCATTCCAAGTGCTCGACAAAAATACAAAAAGATGTTATTCCTTTTATTTTGTTTGTTTCGAATTCTCTTCATAGTCTAGATAGTTGCTGAATTTGTGAACTGGTAATTGACATCCAATCCTCGTGGGAACGATATCGGTCTCACCACCGTATTACTTGCACGACTGGGTATACTTGCCTAGATTCGTCCAACAGCTCAACCTCAATTACTTCATTGACATGTGACGATTCATCTGCCTGGAATGGCATCTCATCCTCTGCATCATCGATTTCTATGCGACCCCTAGGCTTGGTAGTGATTGCAACACACCAACCTCGTTTGTATGTTCTCATTGCTGGATAAGGGACATAATAAACTTGTTTTGCATTCTGAGCAATTATAAACGGATCAAACTGTTGATATCTTCTATTCATGCGAATGTCCACCGTTCCATACTTGGGATCCACCTTTGTGCCTGTCCTCAATGGATCAAACCAGTTACAATAAAATAAGACTACCTTTTTAGGATAAGTAGTAGTATTGTATTGTAACTCGTATATGTGTTTTATGACCCCATAAAAATCACTGGTACCTTCACCCTATACGACAACCCCGCTATTAATTGTCTTTTTTCCCATGTTCCATTCATCTGTGTGGAATTTGTATCCATTAACAAAGTATGTATGCCATGATGTAACACAACTATAGGGCTCACACGCTAAATCTCTCAAGTGTTGATTAGTCACGCTTAATGGTTGTTGGTACACCTACGAAAAGGTAAGTCATATTAAATAATTACTTTTTTCAAGATGCAAAATTAAGCTTAATATAGTGTATGCATCGTCATATTACACTTACTTGTTGCTTGAACCATTCAGGAAAATCTGCATGTGTACGAGCAGAACCATCTTGTTCACTAAATTGATTAATTTGAAGGAACACACTGACAAATAAAATGTGTACTATATGTTAAAGGAGAAATTATAATAACATGTGATACATTATTTCAAAAATAGGTCGTTAAGACTTACTCATGGTATGGTTTCACCTCTGTGCAATTTATCAAGACATGTACATGGGTCGATGCATACTCCTCATCAGTTAACCAGTAAGTAAGCTCCTTGCCAGCATGACGGCCAGGAAGTTTAAATACGGATAACATATAAGGATACCCTGCATTATTAGCATCTACCTCATTCCTAACATGTCTTGGTGCCAACATAAAGTTGTTGAAATAGTTGGAACAGAAATAGGTTGTCTCATGGTGTAAGTAAGACGCACAGATTGATCCTTCCACCCTAGCCTTGTTTTTAACTGATCGCTTAGAGTCACCCATGAATCTAAGTAATAAAAAACATCGTTGACAAGGCATTATTCAATGGTCGCTAATTATTTAAATGCCAAAATATAATAAAATTACCTTTCAAACATCCACATCCACCTATATTGTACTGAGGACGAAGTAAGAATCGTGGAAAAGTAGGTCGTGGAAAATCACAGGGTAGATCCAAATCTCGAACCAGGCTAAATTGTTATTACTATGGCAAACCAGGACACACAAAATCTGAGTGCAGATTCTTGAAAAGAGACCAACAGGCTGGAACAGTCCACCCTGACCAAATTGACCCAAAGAAGAAGAAAGAAGATGGGACTACTACTGCAGTGGCCTCGAATGATGTGAATATATTTCTTGTCGGAGAAGAAAATTATCTAAACATTGCATCTGATGATTGCATTTGGATAATTGACTCAGGAGCATCCTTCCACGTCACACCTCATGAAGAATTCTTCTCATCATGCCAAAAAGGAGATTTTGGTACGGTGAAGATAGGAAACCACGTCATGAGTAAAATCGTCGGTATTGGTGAAGTAACTTTGATGACTGAGAATGGAACCAAGCTTGTGCTGAAGGAGGTAAGACATGTACCTGAGATGCGTCTGAACCTTATCTCAGCTGGAAAGCTAGATGAAGCCGGGATGATAAACCAATTTGGTAGCGGTAAATGGAAACTCAGTTGAGGAAGCATGATTGTTGCTCGCGATAGAAAAGAAGGCTCCCTATACATTATGCAGGGAAAGATATGCAAGGGGAGACAAATATTGCTCAAAACGCAACCAAAGAACTGTGGCATAGACGATTAGGCCACATTAGCGAGAAGGGTTTGGAGATCCTTGCAAAAGTTCATCTCCTAAAGATAAAAGGGCAGTCACTTGAATCCCGTGAAGACTGCCTAGCAGGCCAACAACACAGAGTATCTTTTAAAAGATCAGATGATGCAAGAAGAAGAAAGCAGATTTTGGATCTTGTTCATTCAGATGTTTACTCAACGCCTGAAAGGTCTATTGGTGGTGCTCAATACTTTGTTACCTTCATTGATGATCACTCTAGGAAGGTGTGGGTGTATCCATTGAACACGAAAGATCAAGTTCTTCAAGCTTTCAAGGAGTTTCATGCTTCTGTAGAACGAGCATCTGGAAGAAAATTGAAATGCTTGAGAAGTGATAATTGTGGAGAATACATAGGTCCGTTTGAGACATACTGCAAAACTCATGGAATAAGACATGAGAAAGTACCTCCCAAGACACTTCAAATGAATGGAGTAGCTGAGAGGATGAACAAAACGATTGAAGAGAAAGTCAGAAGCATGCTTTCTCAAGTAAAACTTCCCAAATAATTTTTGGGCGAAGTAGTGAAAACTACAATTTTTCTGATAAATCTGTCTCCTTCAAGACCTTTAAATGGAGAGTTTCCAGATGAAGTGTGGACTAGAAAGAAAGCCTCTTATGGTCACCTGAGAGTCTTTGGGTGTAGGGTATTTGTCCACATTCCTAAAGATGAAAGAGCAAAGCTAGATGCAAAGACGAAGGAATGCATATACCTTGGTTCACCAAGAGATGAACTTGGCTTCAGATTATGGAGCAAAAGAAGATTGTTCGAAGCAGAGATGTGGTATTCTTTGAAGATCAAATGATCCAAGATATCAAGCAATTCGAGAAGCCAATGCAAAAAGTGATTTCTCATTCAAGTCTCATTGTGATAAACAATTCATGGGGAGAGATTCCTCCAAGGATCAATGAATCTGATCAGGAAGAGCAATCTGATCAGACAGAACAACCAGACCAGACAGAACAAAGTTAGAATCATATGGAAGGACAACAGATGACGGAGACTGATGAGGTAGTACAAGAACCTTAAGTGAGAGGATCAACAAGAGCCACACAACCATCAAGAAGATACTATTCAGATGAATATGTCAATCTCACTGATGAAGGAGAACCTCAAAGCTTCATGGAAGCCATTGAGACTAATGATAAGGAGAAATGGTTGCAGGCCATGGAAGAAGAAATGCAGTCCCTGAAAGAGAATCAGACTATGACCTGGTGAGATTACCAGATGGACGAAAGGCATTGAAAAACAAATGGGTGTTCAAGCTCAAGACTGGAGAGAACAACCCCAGGTACAAAGCAATAATTGTTGTAAAGGGGTGCAACCAGAAGAAAGGCATAGATTTCGAATAAATCTTCTCACCGGTGGTGAAGATGACATCTATTAGAGCAATTCTCGGTCTACCTGCAAAACTAGACTTGGAGATTGAACATCTCGATGTAAAAACAACATTCCTACATGGAAACCTAGAGGAAGAGATCTATATGGAGCAACCAGAAGGTTTTGCAGAACCAGGCAAGGAACACCTAGTGTGTCGTTTGAATAAAAGCCTCTACGGTCTGAATCAAGCTCCAAGGCAATGGTACAAGAAGTTTG
Source organism: Sophora flavescens (assembly GCA_030762895.1). Classification (NCBI taxonomy): domain Eukaryota; kingdom Viridiplantae; phylum Streptophyta; class Magnoliopsida; order Fabales; family Fabaceae; genus Sophora; species Sophora flavescens. The sequence continues at coordinate 51,052,734 of CM061067.1, read as the reverse complement.
ATCTCTTCATGACCCAGTACAATTTCAAGAAGACCTCCACAAACCATTGCGTGTTTATGAAGAACTATGAGAATGGTGAATCCATCATACTTCTATTGTATGTTGATGATATGCTAATTGTTGGGAAAGATAAGGTGAAAATAGCTGCTCTCAAGAAGGCATTGAGCAAGTCTTTTGCCATGAAAGATCTAGGTACAGTGAAGAAGATTCTTGGGATAAAGATCACTAGAGATCGTTCTAGAAGAATGTTGTGGATGTCATAAGAAGACTATATCAAGAAAGTTCTTGAAAGGTTCAACATGCATGATGCCAAACCTGTACGTGTTCCATTACCTGGTCATCTCAAACTGAATAAGACGCAATGTCCAGAGAATGAAGAAGAAAAGGAAGAAATGAGCAAGGTGCCTTATTCTTCTGCAGTGGGTAGTCTTATGTATGCAATGGTCTGTACAAGACCAGACATTGCTTATGATGTCGGAGTTGTGAGTAGATTCCTATAAAATCCAGGAAAGGAACACTGGAATGTAGTGAAATGGATACTGCGGTATCTGAGGGGAACTGCCAAAAGCTGCTCGTGTTTTGGCAATGGAAATTTAGAGCTTCTTGGGTGTTCAGATGCAGATATGGCAGGAGATGTGGATTCAAGAAAGTCTACATTAGGATATCTGATTACTTTTGCAGGGGGAGCTATCTCTTGGCCTTCAAGACTACAAAAGTGCATTGCTTTACAGAAGCAGAATTCATCGTAATCACTGAAGGTTGAAAGGAGATCTTGTGGATGAAGAAGTTCCTACAAGAGTATAGGCCAAAATCAGGAAAGTTGTGTTCTCTATTGCGACAGTCAGAGCGCAATCCATCTCAGCAAGAACTCAACCTTTCATTCAAAGTCAAAACACATCGACGTAAGGTATTACTGGATCCGTGATGTGTTGGAAAGTAAACTGCTGCAAATTGAGAAAATACACACCAAAGAAAACGGTGCAGATAGGATGACAAAATCTCTACCAAAAGAGAAGCTAGAAGTCTGTAAAGAAGTTGCAGGCTTAGCATCAACTCCAAACTGATTCAAGGGTGTTTTCCCTTTGTTGGTTGGAGGGGGAGAATTGTTGAAATCCCGCCAAAAGTCCTCCATAATAAATGTAATGGTTGAAAAATTTTCCAACCTCCACCCACCTCTATACGGTGCTCTCACTTTTTGCTTCTATAAATAGAAGCCATTGAGAGGGAGTAAGGTATCAGATCCTCACGAGAAAGAGTGAGAGAAAATAATGAGGGAGCCTCATAAGAGAGAGTGAGAGAAAGCCTTAGAGAGAGTTTTCTAAAAGAGAAAAATAGTGAGCCAATTCGTGAGAGTGTTATCCACAAATTGAGAATACAATATTCTTGTATTTTTGTATACACATTATTGTTATAGTGGAAGTTTAAGTGACCTACGGGTCCCGTACACTACAACATTATTAACATTTAGTAACATTTGAAAAATGTTATTAAATTATCAAAAAATGTTGCTATTTGTATTAGTAACATTTTCACAAGTGTTATATCTAAGCCTTGTTACTAAAAGATTTTAGCAACATTTTAACACATCATTAACAACATTTAAAAAATGATACTAATTTACCCTTTTATAACATTTTACAAATTTTTCTAATTTACCATTTTGTTGTAACATTTCAAAAGTGTTACTAGTTACTTTTTTTAACATTTTAAAAATGTTACTAATTACTTTTTTGTAACATTTTATAAAAATGTTACTAATTACCTACCTTTTGTGACATTTTAAAAATGTTACTAGTTACCTTTTTGTAACATTTTAAATATGCTATTTATTTTAAATCTTTACTTTAAAGATGTCATTAATTAATTTTGTGACAGCCAAAGCAAACACAAGAAATAACCTAAAAATAGATCATATATAACCAAATCAAATGAAAGTTATTCATCTCCATTCACATTTAAAGTAAATCAAGTTTTACAATAATGTCAATATTACAAAGAAACTAACATTACATTTAAAAGGGTTATAAGATGGGCTTGGTGGTTGGGGTGGGAGAGTTAAGGAAGTCGAGAGTTCAAACCCCACCCACTAACAAAACATTAACACTAACATTTGCCCATAAAAAAATTTACAAAGAAACAAAAATTGTCTCCCTTAGAACAAGCTTCTGAAACTGCTCTGCTAGCTTCTTCAGGTTTTCCAAGTTATCTGGTCCTACATTTTATTGATCAAAATGTCTAATCAGGGAGGAACAATAAAAACCAAATACAAAACTAAGGAAAAAATTCAATCACATGCCTTACTGGTGGATAATGCTAGGGAGTATATCCTATAACTCTGTAAAAGACAAAAAGAATAATTCTAAGTCAATTCTCAATACCAATACAATCATATAGGAAACTCTAAATTGCAAGAGAGAGGAAATAATGGAAATGCAATATCCAAGAAACAATCAATAATTTTACACGATTAACAGTATCAAAATAAATAAAATAGGACTCTATAATGAGTAATCCAACCTCCATCAGTAAAGAATGATGCAGGGGTCAAAATTGACTTCCCAAAAAGGAAGGAAATAACTTCAATTATTCCAGTACAATTGGAACTCTGCCAACTTGCCTAACTTCCTGTTAAACTACATGATACTAGAAAGCCACAAATTGTCACCACTCTAGCAAGAAACATATGTTTTCCTACTAGAAACACTTGAATCAAATTCACGAGATTAAGCCACCTACAGTTAGCTCCAGTGCTTGTCACCAAGGCTGTGAATAGAAAATCCTAAGATTAAGCCTTAAAAACACTCAAATACCAGCAAAAGAAAAAAATCACAGTAACGATGATCTGTGATGCTACTCAATTATAAAATGGTCCACTGAATTACATTTTCTCCTGGGTTGATTTTGAAATATCAGTAAATACTCAAAAAAGTAAACAAAAAGCATACTTTACCAACATTCAAATTAACAAAGTCATGCCAAAACCTATCAGGAACTTTGACAATCATTCAAACAAAATTCAATTTCAAGATGAAAATGGATCCGCTCATAACTTGAAGAATCAAAGTAGTATTCTTTAAAATGTTCCAAAAAAAAGGTAGTATTGTTTAAAAAATAAAGAACAAAAAGTAACAGATACCATTATAAAAACATGATCAATACTTTTTTTTTTCACTAGGAGTTTTAGGTCACATACCTTATACAGAACTCCTTGGTTAGCTTTGTATGAAGGACGGTCCATTTCTTCTTGCATGCCTCAATCTCCTCACCTGTCACCGGAACATCAATTCTCCTCTGCTGAACATCATGTTGATAGCGTCTCCATTTTGAATCAAGCCAATTGGACCGCCTTCCTGTAAATCAATGAGGCCAGTTAATATTATTTGTCTGCTAAAAGAGTAAATACATGAACATACAAAGCTAAGGCATAAATGCAATTATCTTGGAGACATGTTTTAAGTTCTTACCTTAGCTTCCCAAGGTAGTTTCCTTTCTAGAAGTAGCACGAGACACTGTTATAATCTCTTTAAAAAATAGTACCTACCAAACCTAAATGTTTATGCCAATTTTCTTCATTGATCGAAAAAATAGAAATTGCCTGATGCCTAGTAGAGGCTATATGAAATTAAATAATAATAAAAACCATCATCCTGAAAAACTGAACTAACAAATTGACATCTTCTTAATCTGAAAGTTGCTTGATTCACATTAAAAAAATAATGGGGAATGAAGAGAGAAAACTTATCCTTAAGACCCAATTACTAAAAGAAATTTTAAAAAAATGCAGTTAAAGTAGCCCAGTTTTTTAATATCAGCTCTTATTACTAAGAGAAACACTCAAGTACTGTATCCATCAAAATTTCCAAGGAAGAAAAGCTATGTCATATAAAAGGAAATTTGTTCAAAATGCCAACAAATCATTCCTTGTAAGTTGTGAAATTAATACTTCTAGAACTTGTGTAAGTTTTATATGCTAACTAAAAGAGAAAAGAGATATAGAGTGGAAAGAAACAGAGTACCCAATCAAGCATTACACCTTTATGATTTACTGCTCATCCAAAATCTAGATCCTTATAACTCATGATTAGCTCAAGAAGCAAGATTCCACCCAAAGACATTAGTCTTTTCTAATGACTATTGACTAGCTTGTGGATGGGTATTCTAGAGCAATGTGACCAACAGTGCCTCACACAATAGTGGTCACATGGGAATCTTTGTGATCCAGAAGCTTAACTAAACCAAAATCACCAACAACTACTTCCAAGTCTTCATCTTCACAAACGGAGTTTCACAAAAACGTGATGGGTTGCCTTAAACAAACATTGCATCACAAAAATATCAAACTAACAATTGTTTACACTTTCGGATTTAAAATTAAATTTAGAAAATTAAAGAGCAATTTCAACCCAGTTCATGAGCACCATCAGATACTCTTAACTCATCCTACAATTAATGCCACACTAATTAGACAAATTATCCTATAGAATTACATATGTCAAAGATAACTAATGCATACTTTTTAAACATTGATGTCTCTACTTTACTTTAGATTCATGCTTTATGTTAATCTCATGTTAGATGTTCGATTTTATATATAGTACCTATTCATGTTTAGAATTTGCAAGGGTATGTTTGGGAGGATAGGGTGGGATGGTTAGTAATGGAGTGGGGTGGTTAAGATACCTTGACCCATTGTTTGGGAGTTTTTTAATCATTGGAAGGGGATGGTAACCCAAACCACTCCAAACCATCCAAAGCAAAAATTTTTCTTACCCTCCAATTTGAGGGGTTTGTGAGAGAACACTTCCCTCTTTTTACTTTTAAATGCAAAACTACAATTTTAATCCTTTTAAACAAAACAAAACCTTTTGCATTCCCTCACTCTCCAATAGTCACGTTTCATTCTCTTCTCTTTAACGACAGTCTCCTCTTCTTGAAGATCATAAATACAGAAGTCATTGAAGATGAAGCACAAAGAATAGAGAATACACATAGCATCAAAGAGCCATTACTCTGCGTATTAATATCTTCATTCTTTCATTCTGTATTCTTCAATCATTTGAAGTTATTACGCAGATTTTCCTAAGCATTATATTTAAACCACTCTCTGAGTGTTAGTGAAAGTTCTGTCTGTCTTAAGTTGTATTTATTACAAACCAAATCTCTCAAACAAACCTGAGTGAGCCTGAAGAGGCTAAGTGTGCAAAGAATACTTGTCTTGAGCTTGAAGAGGCTGGGTGTGCAAAGAATACTTGTCTTAGAGCCTGAAGAGGCTAGGTGTGCAAACAATTCTTGAGTCTGTAACCTGATCAGTTATAGTGGATAAATCTTGGTGCTGTCAAGTACTGGACGTAGCTCTTTGCTTTGAAGAGTGAACCAGAATAAATAACCGTGTCAATCTCTCTTTCCTTATAACCTCTTTAATTACTTTAGTTTTCTTATTCGTTTATCAAGTGTTGTGTTTGCCAAAGTCACTGTTGAAATTTCATTAGAAAGGTCACCCGTCTGTCCTGTATCCTTCCACTGGTCTGAACCTAGATTCTGTTGGCGAAAAGATTTCAACTTTGCTTAAATTCTGATAAACACAATTCAACCCCCCTTCTCGTATTTATAGTTGTCTATTTCAGTTGGTATCAGAGCTCAGCCTCTGGGTTGAGCATCTAACAGTGTAGAGGTGGTCCTGAAGAATAGACATGACTGTTGGAGCTAGTTCAAGTGGAAGTCACCAAACTGAAGGAGCTTCCCTAACCAGACCTCCTTACTTCAATGGAGAAAACTACAACTATTGGAAAGATATATTTCAATGGTTCATTCTATCTACAAACTCTGATCTTTGGGATGTCATTACAGATGGTCCATTCATTCCCAAGAATGATGATAACACTGACAAACCAAAAGCTCAATGGACTACTACAAAAAAGACAAAATGGGAGCTGAACCACAAAGCTAGGTATAACATTATTTGTGCTCTCAGTCCTGAGGAGTTTGATAAGGTATGTGCTTGTGACTCTGCCAAAGAAATATGGGACACTTTAGCTGTCACACATGAAGGAACAGCCAAAGTCAAAGAGTCAAAATTTGCCATACTTGTCAGAAAGTATGAACTGTTTGTCATGGAGGAAGGGGAATCTGTTGCTCAAATGATAGGAAGATTTCAAACTATAGTCAACAGTTTAAAATCTCTTGGCAAAGTCTATACCAATGCTGAGAAGGTTGAAAAAATTATGAGCAATCTACCTAAACAGTGGAGACCTTTGGTCACTGCTATCTCTCAAGCCAAGGATCTCACTACCTCGACTATGGATGAACTTCTTGGAACACTCACTGTTCATGAGCAAGAACTTGGAGATGAAGTTGCACCAAAAAAGGGCAAGTCAATTGCTCTGAAAGCTTATCAAAAGTCAGCAAATGTTTCCAAGGCTCTAAAGGCAGACGAGTCATCCAGTGATGCTGACCTATCTGAACACGAGGATTCTGAGCGTGATGAAGAACTGTCTCTCCTGACCAGGAAGATAAAGCTTCTCCTACAGAAAAAGAAGTTCAAGAGGGATAAGCCATTCAGAAGGTTCAACAAGGACGAGAACTTCAAAAAATCCACCTCAACAGACAAAAGTCCAATTGTTTGCTTTGAGTGCAAGAAGCCTGGTCACATCAAGGCTGAATGTCCTCAACTCAAGAAGGCCCCTTTTAAGAAATTCTTCAAGAAGAAGAATAAATGAATGATTGTAACATCCTAAAATTTCAATATAATTTAATATAATCTTTTTAATAAAAAGATTAAGTTATTATGAAGTTTATTGTAGAAAATTATTAGTATAAAAGTTAATTAGAATTATTTAATAATTTATAAAAGAAACATAAAGTTAAAAAAAAAACTAAGAAACCTAGGTGTTGTGCTATTCACGTAACCACGTTGTTCTCAATGTTGAGAAACTGAGCTTTAGCCAAATTCCACTCACAGGGGCAGCGTGTTCTCTTTTTAAAATAATGATAATGAGATTTCATAATAAACGTTGGGTATGAGAAGTTACTCGGGCTTCTGAGAAGCAAATAAATATGGGCCACCGGGTAGGATTGAAGTGAGGGATGGGTTTTAACTTTTAAACCTTATTGTGAGAATCTGTGTTGTGTGATATTTTAGGAATGTTTATATTGTATCTTTTACCTTTTAGAATTAGAATCTCTATTTAATTTTGTAATTAGTCAATCCCTAAAATCAAGGGATTTCAAATTAAGGAAACATCTGTTGTTTCCTAATGTAGATGCTAGGAACTTGTATATATTTCTGCATCATTGATCAATAGAAATACAATTCAATTCTCAAATTCTGATACTTATAAATATAAATATAAATATATATATATATATATATATATATATATATATAAGAGTTAGAATTAGAAAACCTATTGGACATGGTTAGCCGGTTAGCGCCGCCGAACAATAACAGGGGCATTGAGGAGCTTTTGCGGTGCTAAGTAGGGAGTCATGCGGAAAAAATATATTAGTAAAAAGGAGAAGGATTTTTTTGTGAGGCAATAATGTTTCTCCTAGATAGTTGTCAGAGCTTTTTGGAGGTCTACAAGAAGTAAGTAAACACCATTTTCTTAAACTTCCATGGTATATAATTTTAAAGGGTGTTTGATTATGAAATTCAGAGTAATTATTTAGGGTTTTGTCTTCAAAATAATTTTGTTGTCTTATTGTCTATTAATTATTATGAGAGTGAATATTCACATGTTGAGTGATATTATTGTCTGATATGCTTTTTGTGATATGTGATGCCTTAGTATTGTTTTGATATGAACTTGATGAATAATAAAGCATGTGACATGATGTTATGTATTGAGGTTATTTTGATATTTATGAGTTGTTTATATAATGATATGGAATTGTAGTGGTTATATGCTTTAAAAAGTTTGTCAATTGTGATTGATGGTTTTATGCTTCGGAATATGGATGAATGGGTATATGCATGATGTGTGGAATTTGTTGATATGCCGCCTAAGAATGGGGCATTGGCTTGTAACATCACCATTTAATGGGATGTCGAAAAATAAGATATGGGGCAAGGAATCCATTTTGTGAACGAGGCTCTCGGGTCACCGTTAATGGGAGGCAAGAAACCAATTTAATTATGAGGTTCTCGGGTCACCATAGGGGCAAGGACTCAATTCTAAAATGGGATTCCCGAGTCACCATGGGGGCAAGGAATCAACTCTAGAACGAGGTTCTCGGGTCACCATAAAGAGGGTGGCAAGGAATCAATTCTAGAACGGGGTTCCCGAGTCACCGTAGACAAGGGGCAATGAACCAATTTAATGAGGTTCTCAAGTCACCGGACAGGGCAAGAAACCAATACAGAGTGGGGTTTCCGAGCCACTTGAGGTTTGTGTTATTGTGTGATGTGTGATTACTTTGTTTAATTAATATATGATATTTGATTATGTTGTCGTTATTTTATTGTTGTAATTAAATGTACTTTTTTTTAATGAACGTTATTTTGGAAAATTAGCGGGTACCATGGTTGTTTTTCCGGTTACCGCGCTGGCTGAAAGCAACATCTTTTCGAAAACCTTTTAGAACTGTGTTTACTTACTGAGATTATAAATCTCATTAGTAGTGTTGTCTTTCAGAGATTACAGGTGTTGAGATAGATGATGCAGAGTCTTGAGAAAGTCTTGAAGATATTAGTTCAAGTTCATTTTTATTTATTTATTTCTTTTGGGTTTATTAGACGCCCGTTTTTTGAGACAAAAACTATTGTAAAAGAATTATGTATATTTTATTAATTAATTTTTATGAGGCTTTATTTTGAATATACGATATACTTTCGGACTTAAATATATTGTGAAAAAATTTATGACTCATCCTTTTAAATTTAATGTTTTAAAAGGTTTTTATTGAAAACTTAATTTGGGTTACTAATGTAACGAGGGACGTTACAATGATGGCTACTTCGGAGGATCTGGAGTCAACATCTTCTGATGGAGAAATAGAGGAAGAAGCCAATCTCTGTTTGATGTCCAACACTGGCTCAAACTGTGACGATGAGGTACATCCTGACTATGAGGAATTACTTGATGCCTGTAAGGAGTTGATGGAGGAATCCAACTGTTTATCTAAGGCCTTCAAATCCCTCAAGAGAGAGTATGTAAAGCTCACCAGTGAGCATAAATAGAAATCTCGAGAGTGTGAGAAGCTGGCTAAAGAGAACAATGAGCTGAATACTGAAAAGTCTAATGAAGCTAAGATCTCAAGTGAAATATCACCATCTGAAGAAGTTGAAAAGCTTCAGTAGAAAGTGGAAGAGCTCACTTCTGATCTTGCCAAATTTGTTAATGGTAGAGATAATCTGACTAAGCTACTTGGCTGTCAGAGGCACTCTCTTAACAAAGAAGGTATTGGATATGTCCATCAGACACATCATAAAGTATCAACTAAAGCTTCTATAGTATCTGTTAAGTCAACTGTAATCAAGTCTACACCTGTCTGTAACTTCTATGGAAAAACTGGACATGTTATGTCTAAGTGTATCCAATAGAAGAGAAGGAAGTCTTCACAGACTCCTAGAACTAACAGAAAATGACCCATAAAAATACAAGTACCTAAAGATCAAATAATTAGTGTTACATATGTCCTCAATAGGACAAAGAAAACACCACTGCTGGTACCCAGAGAGTGGTTGCTCGCGTCATATGACAGGAGAAAGGTCTATGTTCATAGACCTCCAACTTAAGAAAGGAGGACACGTTGCCTTCGGAGGGAATCAGAAATGAAAAGTTATAGGAATTGGTACTATTGGTGGTAAACCTCCTCTTCCCTCTATATCTAATGTTCTTATGGTTAAAGGAATAAGACACAATTTGCTTAGCATAAGTCAATTATGTGATAGTGGTTTTGATGTTTCCTTTACCAAAGATGTATGCATAGTTAAAGACTGTTGTGGCAAAACCCTCTTTTCAGCTAAAAGGCAACAAAATCATTATAAGATTGAACTGTCTGATCTCTTGATAGGCTCCGGCAAGCATACCGGATCGAAGCAAGTAATAATAAAACGGTGAGAAATCGAGTATCGAACTCAGGGATTGGGAAACCAAGTACCACTTCAAAAATTAAACAACTGTTTTAGATTAAGAAATAAGTGTGAATAGATTTCAAGAAAATAAAAGTAACAATAAAATCAAATCAAATAATTTTGGGATTTTAAATATGAAAAAGAGATTTCCAGGAATTGGGTTACCAACAAGACCGCTCATGCTACTAAATTGACTACCCCTCTTGTTAATTATCGAAATTTGCTTTGAAGGCGAATTTATCCTAAATAAGTTAATGCTCCCTCTCGGGTTACAAGAACCGTGCCCAATTAAACCAACCCCTACTCTCGTGGTAATTGAATTTAAATAGAACCCTTTAAGTTTTGTGATAATTCGTGAACCCTCGAAGGACCGCTTCTAACTCTCGTGATTTAAGTCCTAAGTTTGATTCCTATAGATCTGATACCTAAGTTCATCGTTAAGTTCGTCCTTAGAGTATCTATGACATGCAAATAAATGTGCACCAAATTCACAAGTAGTTTATGCAATAGGAATCAAATCGAAAGTAAATTGGAATTAACAAAGGGAAAACATCAATTCATAACATAAAACAAGTCTTGGGCATAGCCCCAATCCCTAGAAACAAAAAGACTGCTCAAGCATTGCCATGGTCATGGCAACCTTGAATAACAAAAACATAAAAGTCCTAAGAGAAGAGAAGAAATTAAGAAGAAGAGAAATCCTAATTTTTGCTTAAGGTAGCAGCCCAAAAAAATGCTCCTATTTTCGAGCCTAATTGCTCTATTTATAGCGTAGGTAACTTGAATCCCAAGTAATTACAAAATCATATCAAATCAGGTTTTAAAATTTCAGATATTGCGCGTCGCGGCTGTGATGACTGTCACGGCCAGGCCGTGACAGATTCTGTCTTGGAAAACTTGGCACCGATGGCCTGTGACGACCGTGATGGCCATCACGGCCTGGTCCTGATGGCCATCATTGCCGTGATGGCCATCACGGCCTGGCCATGTCAGCTTCTGACTTTTTCGTTTTTCTTTCTTTTTCAGCCCTGCTCGATCATGGCCGTGATACCTATCACGGCCAGGCCGTGATGGGCTCTGTTTGGCTCATTTTTTTTGTATTTCAAGCTCCGCCTTCATGCAAACTCCAACATAATTGGTCTTGAGCATTTTAATCTTCATATGCAAATCAATATCTCCAAATTAATTGCCAAATCTTATCATATCCTTTATTGTTGTGATAGGCAATTATTATCCAAATCCAAAAAGATTTGGATCCAATCTTTTATCTCAATACCAATTGAATTATCTTTTAATCATAATAATTAAAATTCAAATTGATTTGGATTCAAATCCATCATGTGGGCCCTTGCAATTTACTTGGCGATCTTCAATTTAATTGATTTCCATTCTTTTCTTCTTGATACTTTCCTAAAAATCAAAAATAAGAATAATATCAGAAAATTAATAAAAATCTAATTAAAATCAATTAAATGAACACATTGACTCAAAATAACTAAAATAGGAGAACAAAGTCTAATTTGGGCTAAATCAAGCATTCAACAAAATTTAATTGATGAAATCCGCTCTAAAATAATAGATAAAACATGATAAGACATTGGATTATCAAAATACCCCAAACTTAAACTTTGCTTGTCCTCAAGCAAACTAAAATTCAAAAGACTCAGAATTGGGTAAGCTCAATGGACTCAATTAATTTCGCACAAATTTCATGCAATTTTATCAATTCAATTTTTCTTCAATGTTTCCCCTTTTACATCAATGTAATCCCCACATTCATTTACTTTAAACAATTGAGAATTTAATCATTCATGCAATTATTAATCTAAGCAAAGTGTTCGAGTTACACACAAAAGGGAGATCACCAATTTCAAACATTTGCCTTCCTCACAAGGGCATTTAATAATTCACTCATTCGCTCAATTTGTCTAGGCTATCAACTTTCACTCAATTTCACGTTTCAAGAGAACTTTCCATGAATTTGATTTTCATCTCAAACAAAGTTCCCACGAAAACATGCATGCATCATCAAAAGGTCTTTCATAGGTTGTAATGTGGCCTGGCTAAAGGTAGGATATACAAAGATGCCAGGCTTTACATCCCTAGGAATTAAGAGAGCATGCAGCTTTGTACACTATTATTTTCACTCTAATTTCTTTTTCCATTTTTATTTTTGACACTTTGGGTGGCTACAACCTATTTCCTTTGACACCCTTTTATTTTGCCCTTTTTTGGCATTTTTTTGTTTTTCTTATTCTTCTTTTTCCCTTTGCCTTTGGCTTCAACCTATATTTTTTTCTTTTTCTCAATCCAAAACAACATATCATATCCTTGTAGCCACCCCAAACTTAGTTTCTTACAACCCTTGTCTAGCTAAGTTTCCATGCTCTCCTAAATCCTAAGATTTGGTTAACACGATTTTTCCGGATTTTTGGCTTATAACATAAGGCCATCAAGAAACAATAGGCTATTAGGCTCAATTTGGCTAACTAGGGAACATGCATAAGGGATGGTTCTTTTCAGGACAAGTAGCTATTTCAAATAAAATTGGCTAAGTCATTTGATGCAAACATATGACCATGCAAACCATGAAGAGATTCAAGCAAATCCAGGAAAGTGCAACTTAAAAGTGATTCACACAATTTAAAAACAATGTTGGAGGCTCAAATTCCTCACCTGGACATTTTTTAGTAAATTATTTAACCGAGATACAATCCCTAGTGTATGCACCCCTTCACCCCAAACTTGTCATAAATCATGCATTCCAAACAAAAATTCTCAAAGTTCAATTTTCAATTTTTCATGGGGATCAATTTTCAGATTTTCAAAACCTAAGGGGAAATCATCAAAAATCAACATATATCATGCAATCCATCTATGCTAAATTCAATTAAATTCCTTCAAGCTTACCAACACAAGACTCACACACATATGACTCAAGTAAAGAAAAGCAAAATAATTAAAAAGAGAAGGGTTTAGAAAAACTCATTGAAGACGCTTCCACCCGGATCCCATAGCCTGTGGTAAAAAGACCAAGAGATGCCCAAGATGTAAGACCTTCCTCTCGAATCCCATGGCTTGTGGAGTGGAGATGGAAGAAGCAAGTGTGATGAGATTTCATTGACTTCTTTAAGTGATATGATGACCTCACTTCCTCCGGGGTCAAATGGTAAGTCACCTACTCCAAGAATGGTCTTTATGTAAATAGTTTCTCCATGAAGTACTAGAACCATAACTTCTTGAGGCGATCTTAGAGCCTTTGCCGCTGTTGATGAAAACTCCCAATTCTCAGGCAATGACTTGAACTCCAAAGCTGGTATTTTCACAAAGTAATGTTGTAGACAAATAGAAGGTACCAACTTTGTTAGATCCAAACATGCATGCAAACCAACATACTTATCCTACTCAGAATTTTTAGGCTCCTCAATAGGAATGGTGAGAGAAGTATTTTCCACATGATTGGTCTCTTTTGTCCCTTGCAAAGGAACAATAGGAGATATTTCCTCCTTGCACTCCTCTTCGTGATATTCTCCTCTTGAATCATCTTCCACTACCACTTCATCTTCATTCACGTCCATGCTAGCAAATAGACTCTCTTCAATTTGAATTCCACGCTGCTTTTCTGCTAGCAATTTAAAAAATTCACTAGCTTGTTCTTCTAACTTTTGAAAGTTGTCACTTAGCGATGCCACTATCTTACTAGCATTTTTCCCTGCTCGCATTTCAGTCCTCTGAATCATGGAACCAACTTCCTCCTTGATACGCTCTATGCTCAAGCTCAAAGGATAAGCATCTATATCCCAAAGAATCTCTAGTAAATCGGGATCCAGCTCGAAGTATGGTGGTGGTTCCAAGGATGACAAATAGGATTTCCATTCCTCTTTGGAGTATATCTTCACATGCATATCAGTGATACCATCAAACACGATCCAATCAAGTTGATATTCCCAAGTTGGATAGTAACGATAGTCCATGTGTTTCATTAACCTTGCACAAACAAAACTCAAAAGAAAAGGTCAAATATATACAAATAAAAATTAAAAAGACTAAAGTAGTGGCCTCCTTTGTTACTAATGATATTGGTATTGCCAATCCCCAGCAATGGTGCCAAAAACTTGATAGGCTCCGGCAAGCGTACCGGATCGAAGCAAGTAATAATAAAACGGTGAGAAACCGAGTATCGAACTCAGGGATTGGGAAACCAAGTACCACTTCACAAATTAAACAACTATTTTAGATTAAGAAATAAGTGTGAATAGATTTCAAGAAAATAAAAGTAACAATAAAATAAAATAAAATATTTTTGGGATTTTAAATATGAAAAAGAGATTTCCAGGAATTGGGTTACCAACAAGACCGCTCATTCTACTAAATTGACTACCCCTCTTGTTAATTATCGAAATTTGCTTTGAAGACGAATTTATCCTAAATAAGTTCATGCTCCCTCTCGGGTTACAAGAATCGTGCCCAATTAAACCAACCCATACTCTCGTGGTAATTGAATTTAAATTGAACCCTTTAAGTTTTGTGACAATTCGTAAACCCTCGAAGGACCGCTTCTAACTCTCGTGATTTAAGTCCTAAGTTTGATTCCTACAGATCTGATACCTAAGTTCACCACTAAGTTCATCCTTAGAGTATCTATGACATGCAAATAAGTGCACACCAAATTCACAAGTAGTTCATGCAATATGAATCAAATCGAAAGCAAATTGGAATTAACAAAGGGAAAACATCAATTCATAACATAAAACAAGTCTTGGGCATAGCCCCAATCCCTAGAAACAAAAAGACTGCTCAAGCATTGCCATGGTCATGGCAACCTTGAATAACAAAAACATAAAAGTCCTAAGAGAAGAGAAGAAATTAAGAAGAAGAGAAATCCTAATTTTTGCTTAAGGTAGCAGCCCAAAAAAGAGCTCCTATTTTCGAGCCTAATTGCTCTATTTATAGAGTAGGTAACTTGAATCCCAAGTAATTACAAAATCATATCAAATCAGGTTTTAAAATTCCAAATATTGCGCGTCACGGCTGTGATGACTGTCACGGCCAGGCCGTGACAGATTCTGTCTTGGAAAACTTGGCACTGATGGCCTGTCACGGCCGTGATGGCCATCACGGCCTGGCCCTGATGGCCAATGTGGTCGTGATGGCCATCATGGCCATCACGGCCTGGCCATGTCAGCTTTTGACTTTTTCGTTTTTCTTTCTTTTTCAGCCATGCTCGATCATGGCCGCGATGCCTATCACGGCCAGGCCGTGATGGGCTCTGTTTGGCTCATTTTTCTTGTATTTCAAGCTCCGCCTTCATGCAAACTCCAACATAATTGGTCCTGAGCATTTTAATCTTCATATGCAAATCAATATCTCCAAATTAATTGCCAAATCTTATCATATCCTTTATTGTTGTGATAGGCAATTATTATCCAAATCCAAAAAGATTTGGATCCAATCTTTTTTCTCAATACCAATTGAATTATCTTTTAATCATAATAATTCAAATCCAAATTGATTTGGATTCAAATCCATCATGTGGGTCCTTGAAATTTACTTGGCAATCTTCAATTTAATTGATTTCCATTCTTTTCTTCTTGATACTTTCCTAAAAATAAAAAATAAGAATAATATCAGAAAATTAATAAATTAAAATCAATTAAATGTACACATTGACTCAAAATAGCTAAAATAGGAAAACAAAGTCTAATTTGGGCTAAATCAAGCATTCAACAAAATTTAATTGATGAAATCCGCTCTAAAATAATAGATAAAACATGATAAGACATTGGATTATCATCTCTCAGATCAAAGTGTAACCTGTCTGATGTCTAAAGAGGATGAGGGATGGTTATGACATAAGAAACTAGGACATGCTAGTGTGAAACTAATTTCTGAATTAAAAAGGAATAATCTCGTGAGAGGATTGCCTGATATTAGTTTTAAGAAAGATGTCTTGTGTGATGCATGTCAGAGAGGTAAAAAGATAAAATCAAGTTTCAAATCTAAAAACCAAGTATCAACCTCTAGACCTCTTCAGTTGTTACACATGGATCTGTTTGGACCAGTTAGTGTTGCCAGCCTGGCTGGTTGAAAATATGGATTTGTCATAGTTGATGACTATCCTAGATACACATGGGTACTCTTCCTAACACACAAGGATGAGTCTTTTAAGGCTTTCTCAGTATTCTGCAAAAGAGTACAAAATGAGCAGGGTTTCTATATTTCTACCCTTAGAAGTGATCATGAGGGAGAATTTGAAAATGAGCAGTTTAGACAGTTCTGTGAGGAGAATGGAATCTCTCACAATTTCTCTACCCCCAGAACTACACAGCAAAATGAAGTGGTTGAGAGAAAGAACAGATCTCTGCAAGAGATGTCTAGATCTATGCTCAATGAAAATAATCTCCCTAAGTACTTCTGGGCAGAAGCTGTAAACACTGCTTGTTATGTACAAAACAGAATACTTATTAGGATTTTTCTAAAAAGGACTCCTTATGAATTGTAGAAAGGAAAAAGCCCCAACATATCTTATTTTCATGTTTTTGAATGTGAATGTTTTATTCTGAATACCAGAGATAATCTTGGAAAGTTTGATTCTAAGGTAGATAAAGGTATTTTCGTAGGATATTATGAAAAGTCTAAGGCTTTTAGAGTTTACAATTCAAGAACTTGTATTATTGAAGAATCTGTTCATGTTAAATTCAATGATGGATTAAAGACTAATAAAGAACTATCAGATCTAGAAGATGATCTTGCAGGTCTTGATATAAACAAGCCAGAAAGCCAACAACCCGATCTAACCAAAACAGAACCTGTGCTTGAGGCTAACAGACAAGTGGAGCAAACAAGTCAGCAGACAAGTCAAGATCTTTATGATGATCTCAAAAGAGATTGGAAGTTCAACACTCATCACCCTAAGGATCTTATTATTGGAAATTCTTCTGAAGGAGTAAGAACCAGATCCGCATTAAGAGAATCAAACAATGTGACCTTTATTTCAGATTTGGAGCCTAAATGCATTGAAGAAGCTCTTGAGGATGAAAGCTGGATTCTTGCTATGCAAGAAGAACTTAACTAGTTCACTAGAAATGATGTCTGGACTCTTGTCTCTAAGCCTAAAAACAAGTCGGTTATTGAAACAAGATGGGTCTTCAGAAATAAATTGGATGAAGATGGTAAAGTTGTCAACTTCCTCTAATAAAGGAGCATCAATAACCACTATTAAATTAACTACAAGAAAAAACAAAGTTTTGATATCACTAGAGCATATTCTCTCTTCATCTTGCTTCTCACCAACATAAATATTTAATTAGGTCATAATTGTTTCTCAAACAAAATTACATATAGCTGCAAATTACACCGATAATTTTCTTACTGTAGTATAAAATATGCATAATAATTTTATATCACAACAAACTACACTACACTACACAAGGGGTATCTGAAACCATCTGTCTAACTATCTCATGTAACAATTTGCATGACCCATTTTGAGAATTGAATTTTTAAGACATACCCAATATTCAAGACTGGAAATTTCAGTGAAAAAATGAAGACCCGGATAGAGCATCACAAAGAAATTGGATCAAAAGGGTGGAAATTACGCGAGTGAATAGTTGAAGAAGAAGAAGGTAACCTTCTCGAGGGCTTTAACTTCAACAACAGTTTTGGTATCGAGAGCCATGAGACTCTCCTTGATGGACCTTGCCACCTCTTGCGGCGTTTTAGGCCTCAGAGCCTTAAAGAATTTGAACGACATGATGATCGCTTCCCTCAATGTCGTTCTCTTTCCCCTTTCTCCCTCGATGTTTGGATGCTCTGTTCTTCAACTCTTTCTTCTTCTTCTTTTGAATCTTCTTTTGAATTTTCTCTTTTTGATTTCAATTATTCTTCATCATTACGAATTATTATCCGATCAATCATCATTGAGAGTGGATTAGCATAATAACATCGCAGTGGAATGGTAATTAATTTTCCAAGTTAATTCTTATTTTTCACCATCATTACCAAATTATCAACCTTAACAAAAATAATTAGGAGTTGATTTTCTACAGTAAAAAAAATTATTGTATTTTTTAATTAATAATTATCCACGTCACGTGAAGGAGAGGCTATCTTCGCTCCAAAATTAGCTTCTGGCGCTCCGACACTCACCTCCTCGGTTGGATTGGGAATAATGCAAACATTGATTAGTGAAGGGATTGTGGAAAATTAAATTAGATGGAATGTTTTGGCTAAATTATTTTATTTTATATTTTTTTGGAGCAAAGCCACTAAATTATTTGATAATATTAGTCAAACTAAAGTTTTTATTTAATAATAATCTAATGCATCAATAAGTCAATGGTCATAAATGGAGAAATACATGGGGCGCTGCCTGCTTTTGCAACTCATGATACATGCATGCGTTAGCGCTATAATACACCGCACGAAATATCTTCAGCTTTCATGTACTTCAAAATCGCCATTTATCCAGATCATGAAGAGTTAATGATTGAAAATACCACTAACAAATGATAAAAGTGGACCCATTTGGGTGAGGATTAGGTTCCGCTGCACTTTTTCAGGACAAGGAAAGAATTTTTAGTGAAAATAAGTATGAGAGAATAAAAAATAAGTAAAAATTATGTAAATTTTTAGGGCGAATTTTAATATGCCACACTATGAAAGTGGGGTAGCTGTGCAACAACACTTTGAGCTGTGGTGGCATGCTTGCGGTAGGGTTACAAATCAGATCGAGGTGGACAATGGTGTCTTGTGGCAGATAAGGACTAATTGATATTTAAAACTTTCTGGTGAAGGTTATGGTGCACCACTCACCAAAATGGTGCAGTGATGCACCACCCAAGTGGCAACATCTAGACCATTCAAATTGTCACTTGATTTTCAATCACTTTTGTATTGGTCAAATTATCATAATAGTATTTGTTTAGTATATTTATATACAAGGACCTCATTCAATTGTATTTGCACAATTTTTTAGATTACCTTTGTTAATTATTTATGCTTTTATTTATTTATTTATTTATTCGTTAACCTAAATACTCGAGTAATGGTAGCTATTAGCTAGTCCGGTGGAGCAGCAGTCGGCAAAGGGAAAAAGCTGCCAAAGATGACTTTAAGCTTTTTGGTTGTGTGCATTCTTTTCCCCAAACCCCATTTCATGGCAGATCTAAGCAGAACTGCTCTGGCTGTCGTTCAAATCGTATAGCCAAGGCCACAGCTGAGACACCCCGTTGTGTCCCATTGTATTATTACATTAAAACCTTAATATTTATTTACTTAATCGCGCGCTTACTGTTGAAAATACGTAAAAATTAAAACTTAAATAATAATCATATAACTTCTACAAATACAAAACACACCAAAACTATATTACATAAATACACACATAATTATTCTTTATTTTACACAATACGGTTCAGGGTATCCTCTCAGTAGGATCCCACACCAGTACTTATTTATACAAACATGCTTATAACTAACTGAAAGCAAGAAACGTCTTATATGACTCACTGGCCCTAAACTTACTACGCTACATTATCAGGATCAGTAGGTTGTTCTCCAGCGTCATCTTCATACGGAATGCCATTCAACTCCTCAACAACCTCCGTCTCGTACAAGGCTTCATCCATCTCCTCAGCAACATATTCGTCCATCTGGTCTTCTAACGTAACAAAGTAGACATACACAAAAATATAGAAATAGGGAGATAAGAAACAGTTCTATCATCATAAGTGGAAAAGATTCATAGCATATAATACAATAATAGTCACAGACACGCATCATTCAAAATCAACAATCATCCTCAATTCACTATATCATCCTCTACCCTCCAACTCATGCAACTAAACCTTTATGCTCGACGTGGCCACTTGCTAATCCTGTCACACATCCCTCGTTAGGAATGTCGGTCGATCGTCCAAGTGACACGTTCCCAACGCGGTGCACATTCACACCCATGGTGTACAGCCATGGTGAGAATGCTCATGCAAAGCAATGACACTATAGCCGCATCTGCACCGCGGTGCACACACCCGGTTCTCTCTCTCAACTCAGTCAAGGGTGCTCATGCAAAGCAATGACACTATAGCTGCACAACTTAAATTCTAATTTGGAACGGTCTACAAGAACTTCGGACCTCGTGTATCTCAAATACACGGTTATGAACAACAATGCAACACATGATTCTCACCGACTTTTATCAATAACAACCTAGTACCTCAAGCTTTTCCTCATAACCTCCACTTACACTCTATATCACATCACTTCTATAAAATAATAGTGAGGCACTTCTAATTCATATTCAAAACTCTCACCCAAACAAAATACCTCCGAGCAATATATATCTTTCCTTAAAATCAACTAAGCAATTTATCAAACCCAGCAGATCATCTCTAACCATATATCGAATATTGTTGAACCAAGCAATTCAATTATCATCAAGCTATAATACATTCTCACATAAACATATTAATCATCATAAAATATCATTCAACGGAATAAAAATCACCAAATTTAAGAACTACGAATAGTATACCTGGGATAACTTCCCGGGAAAAAGAGGTGGTGATAAACACGCTTAAATACCAAGTTTTTCCTTAGCCGAAATTACCCAGACATATACCATTCCAACCTCAAAACAGCATATTAACATCCATATCCTAAAGTATCAATTCGATATAAATAATAAAAGCAAATCATCCATCAACGGTTAATAAATATCAACATAATATCAATAAAATAATCAAACACCATAAAATATCACTTAAAACAAATTATCACAGCAAAGCATATCACAATCGGATCAAATAATAAATAAAGCCAAACATCCTCAACATCATAAAATCAACCTTAATGTCGATAAACCTACAATCCCTGAATCACCATTGGTTTTATGGAAAAGGTTTCCAATGTGATTTTGGTCTTGTTGATTACTCGACTTCTAGTAGGGTTTAGGTCGCCCTACACCATTATTATAAATTATATGCTACTTATCGGTTCCGACGATGGAATGGTTCTTTCTCCCACCTGAGTTTGCACGGAAACACGTACACCGACGATCCTCGTTATTCCGCCACGAGTTAACACAACCACCTTCAACCAAACAACATAATTATAATTTATCAACTAACAACCATCTATGACACTTTAGGGCTAGGTTCGGCCACTTAAAGAAAGTAGGGAAGGAAAATGTTTTTGATTACATGCTCTTGGATAAATAAAGGAGGGATCATAACTAGATCATAGAAATTGGTTTCACATTAAAAGGATTTTTCTACAATTTTCTAGAATTATTTGAAGTTCTAGATCTTGGAATGGAAAAATATAATTCATGGCATAAACATGAGAAATACATGAATATGAAAGCTTATATGATCAAGGAGATGAGCTTTTACCTCTTGAAGATTGAAGAAATGAAGAAAATGATCAACCTTCAATATGTTGAAAACTGGACAGCTTGAGGGTGTGATGGTATTGTGAGTGTATCTCACAATATACTCATCCAAAAATCACGAACTTTGGCTTGATAGAAAGATAAGAAGAAAAGGAACAACTTTGGTGTTTAAAGTTTCATTCGGTTCGGATCATAACAGGGGTGAAAAGGGCCTTCTTTCTTCTGTTTCGTGGGTTGCTGAGAATTCTGGGCAGTTTCGGTATTTTGAGCCTATCTCCCAATCCACTTATCCGTTTTTGATGATCTTTATCATGTTGGAAAGAAGAGAGAAAGAGGAACAACTTTTATGTTGAGTGTTTTCCGAGTTTCAGAAAGTAAGAGGGTCATATGTTTGGTGGGAATTCGGTGTTCTTAGGGTTTTGTAACTTAGTTGGTGGGGAATATGAAGAGAATGAAGAAGATGAGTGAAATGGTGAGGGAGGCCACGGTTTGGGGTATTTATAGGAGTAATCTTATGCCTTGTTTGGTTAAAAGGAATTGGTTTAATGGGTTTTGTGATTATTAAATTAATATAAGCTTAACTAAGGTTATAATTAACTTAACTAAGGTTATTTTGGCTAACCATGGTTAATAATATGTGGCTCACATTTGATGGAGGTGTGGCTGATTTTGGGCCACACAAAATGACTCACCAATGAGTCATCGATCTTATCCATTAGCGGTTCCCGGAAATTCCGTACGTAGCTCCGTCGTTTACCCGATTTCAGTTTTTTGAGAGGAAAATAATGAAACGAAAGCAAAATGAAATAGGTAATATTTATTGGAGGTGGATGCACGAAATTGGAGAGATGTGGGAGGTTTTCAACCACGTAAAATGAGTGGTTAAGAGTGCGTAGATGCGTCTTGTTAATACCCGCGAAAGCTTGGGGGTATTTTGGTCTTTTTACCTAAATGTCATGATTACTTGCATTTAATGCTCATAAATGCTTGGTGACTCATCCTCCATGAGTCATCATGTATGACTTGTTGTCCCGATCCCTTGACGGTCTCTCGCGATCCGTTTTCGACTCCGTCGGCTCCCCGATTAGGGTTTTACGCCCGTATAAAAGCGTAATATTTCGTTTTCACTGAAAATTTTCAAACTAATCAAACTCGTTGGAAATATGATTTAAATATAAACCATTTCGTTCACGAGTCAAAATTAGGTTTTCTGATCATTAAAATCTTCCGTCGGTGAAAACACCGATCGCTTTTCCGTCCGAACTTTTACCAAAATTCGTCCGAATAAACATAATATTTTATTTTTGATCAGAAATTTGGAAAGTAGATTTCCTCACGGACAAAATATAAAAAATCTACAAATTTCATTTTTCAGGTCAAATTAGGGTTTTCTGTCAGTATAAAATTATACTGTTAGTTAAAAATGCAGACCGGGCTCCGTCTGAATTTTCAACCCAAAATTTCACCGTAACCTTCTACCGTAAGAGAGAATATGAATATGATTTTAACTTATTTAAAATCACTTTCTAACTCTCAGATTAAAATATAATTAATTATATTTTAACCGGTTAAACAGCGTAATTAAAAATCAGGCTGTTACATTACTACCCCTCTTAAAAAAAAATTCCGTCCTCGGAATTTCTTAACTCAAACTAGCCATTATCTTGTAATCGTATCTTAATCTAAAGATCCCACATTATATTTCTCATCGCTGTTTTTCCCCTAGGTAACAACGGTAGCTTCATAACATAATTCATTCTTATATCATTCTATTTATCCTCGAACTTATCCATCACTATATTCCATTCATTGTTCTTAACCTTTCCAACTTGATCTATCATCCTTAAAGGACATAATCAAAACTTAGTCCCTTCCTCTTCTTACTACTGATCCTCTAAAGAATCTTATTTCAACATCTAGCAGCCGTAATTAACACCACAATCGAACTACCCTAACTTCCTACTTCATGTATCCAATCACAGTCTTAGTTCCTTAGAATGTATTTCACTATTCTGGATTATATCAAAATCACATCTTTCAAATCTCCAAATAAACATCTCAACACTCCGTAAGATAAATTGCAATCAAAAGATCAACATCTGTTAGGATTATCTAACTTAACAAATTTGAATTTCTCTAGTAACCTCAATTTACATCAGAAATCATCTTTTCTGCTCATCTTCAGCTTAGGTGAAAGCTCATATTCAACTTAGATGAAATTACTATATACACTTTCGTTTACTCTTCCCAAACTCATACAATCCATCTTAACTACGATCATTAATCATTGCCCTAGAATCCATAATGATACTATGCCTCGATCAACATTTGATTTATAGTAATTGTCTTACTCACTGATACCGATCTTAATCTTACCAGTCATATCTATATCTCAAAACTCCCATCACTTCCTATTTATCCTACTATAGGGAAACAATACTTAGGTACTATACCTAGATTATATGTTGCTCAATCAAATCTTAATTGTAATCCATAACCATCAGAGGTTAAGGTGAAATCCCAACTCACCATTTAAACAAGAACAACATATCATTATAACCATTATCTCAAAAATAAAAGGCTACAAAGCTTCAACCAAATGAATCCTATACTAGCTAAGCTCCAAACTAATTCGTTATCTCTTTATTATTTTCAAGGACTACCCATACTATCCAAATATATCAAGCACTTAAGATAAAGTTCCCTTAATAACAATTATCCCACAACAATCTATACTTTCACTGTAATTGATTTTAAACAAGTATGAAAACCACAACCGACTAACTAACAAAACTTGCGGATTTCGTTACCATCTTCAGACTTTCCAATCAAGAACACGATTTCCACTTCCGTAAGATTATCGACAAGTGTTTACGATAAATGTCATATTCTTAACAACTATATGACACTGATGTCAGACACATACCTTATATGAGATCTGCAGAGTGAGAAGGTTCAACTCCCCTCACTGTAAACTCTCCCAGTGACCCACTGTCCGCAATCTCTAGCTATATGACCAGGTTTTCCACAGTGGAAGCAACTAGGTTTCTCCTTGCAATTTCTAACATGATGAGGTCCTCCGCATCTAAAGCAAACCAAGCTCTTTTGCGGCTCCTGACCTGCTCCTGGATCTCTTCTCCTAGCTTCACCTCCATAACTGCTAGCTCCTTTACCAACAGCTACAGTCTGCTGCCTATTTCTCTGTCTACACTTACGAGCATAATGACCTGGTTTACCACAATGGAAACAACTAGGTTTTTCCGTGCAATCTCTAAAATGATGCGATCCTCCGCATCCGAAGCAAGCATAGACTTGTTGTTGTTGATCCGATCTAACCACTAGTGTTGGTGCATGCCTTCATGCCTTTGGTTTAGTATATGGTCCCCATCTCCATTGAGAACCACTCTCTACCTTCCTTGGAGAACCTGAACGGTTAGGGCCTCTACTTCTTGGTTGTTTCAGCTCAGCATCTTGCTTCTGGTCTATGCTTTCTATAGCACTGCAACTATCAACCCACTCCGAAAAACACTGAATATCTAAATACATTACAGCTCTTCGCAGCTCATGTCGCAATCCTTCTTCAAAACTTCTACACTGCCAATCCTCATCTGGGAATCTCTGATAGAATTCTGAAAACTTAATCAGAGACTCAAAGCGTGATACATAATCACCTACAGTCATGTTTCCTTGTCGGAGACTAGTAAACTTCCTCTCCTTCGCACGTCGGACTGCATTTGGAAAATACTTCTCGAAGAAGCATTTAGTAAACAACTGCCAGCAGATAATCCTACCCTCTAACTCCAGTAATCTTATCTTACCTCTCCACCAAGACTCTGCTTCTCCAGTTAACATATATGTAGCATAAGTCACTTTCCTCTCCTCCATGCAGCGCATGGTGTCAAATATCTTCTCTATCTCTTGTACCCACCATTCTGCCTTCTTTGGGTCATAGTCCCCTCGAAACTGTGGTGGCTTCCCTTTTAGGAAAGTAATCAATTCTGCCTCTTCAGTTTCAATGGCTGTTATTTGATTTTGCAGTTCCTGCTGCTCTTTGTTTATTTGTAGCGTCTTTGTATTCTGCTGTGTTTGTAATAGCAACGCAGCAGCTATTGTTTCCATGATATTGGGAGTCACAGATGACTCTCCTCCATTTCCAGTAGGATTAACCTCACCGTTGTCAGCTCCAATGGTTCCCTCAGGAGATCTATCGCCACTAATAGTCGGACTTCTTCTTCCATTAGCCATGATTCTGTAACAGAAATCATCCTCTCTCATCAGTATGACATATAATACTACATAGACAGGTATATAAATACCATATGCCATACTAATGCTAATTATCGCATCGGGTTCGGACACACTACCCAACTTCTAAGCATAGTTAAAGTCCGATGTGGACTCAACTAGACACGGCCAGTAACAACATCCTAGACCTCACAGTCCGATTAGAATCGAACTGCTCTGATACCACCAAATGAGACACCCCGTTGTGTCCCATTGTATTATTACATGAAAACCTTAATATTTATTTACTTAATCGCGCGCTTACTGTTGAAAATACGTAAAAATTAAAACTTAAATAATAATCATATAACTTCTACAAATACAAAACACACCAAAACTATATTACATAAATACACACATAATTATTCTTTATTTTACACAATACGGTTCAGGGTATCCTCTCAGTAGGATCCCACACCAGTACTTATTTATACAAACATGCTTATAACTAACTGAAAGCAAGAAACGTCTTATATGACTCACTGGCCCTAAACTTACTACGCTACATTATCAGGATCAGTAGGTTGTTCTCCAGCGTCATCTTCATACGGAATGCCATTCAACTCCTCAACAACCTCCGTCTCGTACAAGGCTTCATCCATCTCCTCAGCAACATATTCGTCCATCTGGTCTTCTAACGTAACAAAGTAGACATACACAAAAATATAGAAATAGGGAGATAAGAAACAGTTCTATCATCATAAGTGGAAAAGATTCATAGCATATAATACAATAATAGTCACGAGACACGCATCATTCAAAATCAACAATCATCCTCAATTCACTATATCATCCTCTACCCTCCAACTCATGCAACTAAACCTTTATCTTTGACGTGGCCACTTGCTAATCCTGTCACACATCCCTCGTTAGGAATGTCGGTCGGTCGTCCAAGTGACACGTTCCCAACGCCAGGTGCACATTCACACCCATGGTGTACATCCATGGTGAGAATGCTCATGCAAAGCAATGACACTATAGCTGCACAGATCACGCCGGTGCACACCCTGGTTCTCTCTCTCAACTCAGTCAAGGGTGCTCATGCAAAGCAATGACACTATAGCTGCACAACTTAAATTCTAATTTGGAACGGTCTACAAGAACTTCGGACCTCGTGTATCTCAAATACACGGTTATGAACAACAATGCAACACATGATTCTCACTGACTTTTATCAATAACAACCTAGTACCTCAAGCTTTTCCTCATAACCTCCACTTACACTCTATATCACATCACTTCTATAAAATAATAGTGAGGCACTTGTAATTCATATTCAAAACTCTCACCCAAACAAAATACCTCCGAGCAATATATATCTTTCCTTAAAATCAACTAAGCAATTTATCAAACCAGCAGATCATCTCTAACCATATATCGAATATTGTTGAACCAAGCAATTCAATTATCATCAAGCTATAATACATTCTCACATAAACATATTAATCATCATAAAATATCATTCAACAGAATAAAAATCACCAAATTTAAGAACTACGAATAGTATCTGGGATAACTTCCCGGGAAAAAGAGGTGGTGATAAACACGCTTAAATACCAAGTTTTTCCTTAGCCAGAAATTACCCAGACATATACCATTCCAACCTCAAAACAGCATATTAACATCCATATCCTAAAGTATCAATTCGATATAAATAATAAAAGCAAATCATCCATCAACGGTTAATAAATATCAACATAATATCAATAAAATAATCAAACACCATAAAATATCACTTAAAACAAATTATCACAGCCAGCATATCACAATCAGATCAAATAATAAATAAAGCCAAACATCCTCAACATCATAAAATCAACCTTAATGTCGATAAACCTACAATCCCTGAATCACCATTGGTTTTATGGAAAAGGTTTCCAATGTGATTTTGGTCTTGTTGATTACTCGACTTCTAGTAGGGTTTAGGTCGCCCTACACCATTATTATAAATTATATGCTACTTATCGGTTCCGACGATGGAATGGTTCTTTCTCCCACCTGAGTTTGCACCGGAAACACGTACACGACGATCCTCGTTATTCCGCCACGAGTTAACACAACCACCTTCAACCAAACAACATAATTATAATTTATCAACTAACAACCATCTATGACACTTTAGGGCTAGGTTCGGCCACTTAAAGAAAGTAGGGAAGGAAAATGTTTTTGATTACATGCTCTTGGATAAATAAAGGAGGGATCATAACTAGATCATAGAAATTGGTTTCACATTAAAAGGATTTTTCTACAATTTTCTAGAATTATTTGAAGTTCTAGATCTTGGAATGGAAAAATATAATTCATGGCATAAACATGAGAAATACATGAATATGAAAGCTTATATGATCAAGGAGATGAGCTTTTACCTCTTGAAGATTGAAGAAATGAAGAAAATGATCAACCTTCAATATGTTGAAAACTGGACAGCTTGAGGGTGTGATGGTATTGTGAGTGTATCTCACAATATACTCATCCAAAAATCACGAACTTTGGCTTGATAGAAAGATAAGAAGAAAAGGAACAACTTTGGTGTTTAAGGTTTCATTCGGTTCGGATCATAACAGGGGTGAAAAGGGCCTTCTTTCTGCTGTTTCGTGGGTTGCTGAGAATTCTGGGCAGTTTCGGTATTTTGAGCCTATCTCCCAATCCACTTATCCGTTTTTGATGATCTTTATCTTGTTGGAAAGAAGAGAGAAAGAGGAACAACTTTTATGTTGAGTGTTTTCCGAGTTTCAGAAAGTAAGAGGGTCATATGTTTGGTGGGAATTCGGTGTTCTTAGGGTTTTGTAACTTAGTTGGTGGGGAAGATGAAGAGAATGAAGAAGATGAGTGAAATGGTGAGGGAGGCCACGGTTTGGGGTATTTATAGGAGTAATCTTATGCCTTGTTTGGTTAAAAGGAATTGGTTTAATGGGTTTTGTGATTATTAAATTAATATAAGCTTAACTAAGGTTATAATTAACTTAACTAAGGTTATAATTAACTTAACTAAGGTTATTTTGGCTAACCATGGTTAATAATATGTGGCTCACATTTGATGGAGGTGTGGCTGATTTTGGGCCACACAAAATGACTCACCAATGAGTCATCGATCTTATCCATTAGCGGTTCCCGGAAATTCCGTACGTAGCTCCGTCGTTTACCCGATTTCAGTTTTTTGAGAGGAAAATAATGAAACGAAAGCAAAATGAAATAGGTAATATTTATTGGAGGTGGATGCACGAAATTGGAGAGATGTGGGAGGTTTTCAACCACGTAAAATGAGTGGTTAAGAGTGCGTAGATGCGTCTTGTTAATACCCGCGAAAGCTTGGGGGTATTTTGGTCTTTTTACCTAAATGTCATGATTACTTGCATTTAATGCTCATAAATGCTTGGTGACTCATCCTCCATGAGTCATCATGTATGACTTGTTGTCCCGATCCCTTGACGGGTCTCTGCAGTCCCGTTTTCGACTCCGTCGGCTCCCCGTTTAGGGTTTTACGCCCGTATAAAAGCGTAATATTTCGTTTTCGACTGAAAATTTTCAAACTAATCAAACTCGTTGGAAATATGATTTAAATATAAACCATTTCGTTCACGAGTCAAAATTAGGTTTTCTGATCATTAAAATCTTACTGTCAGTGAAAACACCGACTGTTTTCCGTCCGAACTTTTACCAAAATTCGTCCGAATAAACATAATATTTTATTTTTGATCAGAAATTTGGAAAGTAGACTTCCTCACGGACAAAATATAAAAAATCTACAAATTTCATTTTTCAGGTCAAATTAGGGTTTTCTGTCAGTATAAAATTATACTGTTAGTTAAAAATGCAGACCGGGCTCCGTCTGAATTTTCAACCCAAAATTTCACCGTAACCTTCTACCGTAAGAGAGAATATGAATATGATTTTAACTTATTTAAAATCACTTTCTAACTCTCAGATTAAAATATAATTAATTATATTTTAACCGGTTAAACAGCGTAATTAAAAATCAGGCTGTTACAACAGCGGCGGCGCTCCTCCACGCGTCAAAGCCGCACTAGACGCGGCCAGATTTGAGCCACGCGTCCAACCACCACACCAGACGCGGTCCAGGTTCCATCCACCGCGAACTCAAATGCCTCCTGCGGTGCACTGGCTGAACCACCTGCCTTCCTCCGTTACTGCACATCACAGTTGAGAGATCTTGCAAGTGCCAAGATCTGGTGGTGGAAATGTCGTGTTAGGTCAGATCTGGTGTGGCGGCTCATGGTGGACCAGTGGTAGGGGTGCCGAGGTGGGGAGAAGAAGCAGAAAATATTTATAAATACCATTGTATATATTTGAAGGCCTATATCTATGATGAATCATTGAATCTGGACCTACCGAATTTTTTTTACATAACTTTGGCTATGAAGCGGAGATTTGGGCATTCTTTTTTTCTTAAAGGGAGAAAAGCCATCAACCTGTGTAGTTGTTGAGGAAGAAATGAAGAAACGACGATAAATTTAAGAAAATAGAGACAAATACAAAATCCTATTTTGCAAATACATTGGGGATTTGACTAAAAAAAAGTTAAAAAGTCAAACATCCCAAGTAGCAATCTGGAAGGTCCAGATTTTGCCACTTGGGTGGTGCGCCACTGCACCATTTTGGTGGGTGGTGCACCTTAGACAACACCAACCTTTCCTGCCTCATATGTCTATCGAAAGATCCGTTTTCAGATGGAAACCTTGACCATATGATTACTTTATCTGATGAACAACTATCAACAATCGTTTGATTAGCAAGTGCAGACAAATACACAATAACACAGACTGCGTACGAAAAACGTGACTATAATTGCCTGTGTATAAGGATCTGAAACCAAAAACTATCTATAAAAGGACCTATGTCGGGGGTTCAAATGGTGGTTCTTTGGTGTGTAAGCAGTGGTGTGTCGTGGGGTTTCAAATATGGTGGCGTTAGGCAGCGGTGGCTTGTAGTGGTAAAGAGGGACTAGCAGGCAAATAAATTTTCCTGCTTTATCAGTGTATCTACTAGAATATTTGTCTCTTGGTGAAAAATCTCTACCGTTTGATTACTTTATTTGATAAACCATCAACATCCATTTGATTAATAATACGTACCAATGTATACTCTCGCTACTGCGTACGATAAATACGACTATAATCACCTACATTTACTAGAAGATTCATTTCTAGATAAAAATTCTCGACCATCTGATTATCTTATTTGATAAACCATCAACAACCGTTTGATTAACAATAATTTGCGTACGATAAACGCGACTATAATCATCTTTTATATAGATTTTTTTTTTACACAATCACCTTTATATAGCTATGTAATATGTAATGTAAAGAGTAAAAAGAAAAAAGAAAAAATACTATCTAGAAAAGGAGGGTGGTAAATCCAATCACATCCGACCTAGAAAGACGTAGACACTAACACCAACCTCTTCGCTTTCCGGTGGTTTTGAAACTCCGAAGTCTGAATCTGAATCTGAATCGGTGGTGTGTTGTTATCAGAAGAGAAGAGTTGCGATGCGAGGTCACGATTGGATCAACACGTGTCTCCCGGACGAGTTAATCGTGGAGATCTTCCGCCACCTCGACTCGAAGTCGAGCCGCGACGCATGCTCCCTCGTCTGCAACCGGTGGCTCCGCCTTGACCGCCTCGCCCGAACCACCCTCAAAATCGGCGCCACCGGTTCCCCCGACCTCTTCATCCACCTCCTCTCCACCCGATTCTCCAACGTCACCAACGTCCACATCGACGAGCGTCTCTCCATTTCCATTCCCCCTTACCTCGTAAGTATAATTCTCAATTCAATTCAATTAGGTTTCGATAAGAACTTGTTTGTGTTTGTTTGTTAATTTTGACCTAAATAGGGGAGAAGACGCGCGATGGAAAACTCTACGCCTTCGTCGCTGAAGCTGAATTACGCGAGTGACAAAAGCGGTGGTTCTGAGGATAGCGATATTGATTCTCTCTGTTTGTCTGATACTGGGTTAGCTGCTCTTGGGGAATGTTTCCCTAAGCTTGAGAAAGTTAGCTTGATATGGTGTTCTAATGTCACTAATGATGGATTAATTTCACTTGCTCGGAAATGTACGACTTTGAAAGTCTTGGACTTGCAGGTATTATTGTTATTATTATTATTATACCTTTTTTATTTAATTTAATAGCTAATTCGATTTCATGGACTTGTGGTTGAGATAATATTATTTCATGTTTTGATGTTCATGTTTTGTTCTTTTGCCATATTATTTCATTTCATTGGAACATAGCCTGTTTAGCCATGTTGTCAAAACAATAAAGTTACTTTTTTAATATTGGAGAAGTAGTTTAAAATAAAAATCATGGTAATGAAAGTTAATCTTCTGTTATATCTTGTGTTCAAAAGGGCACTTAGTCAGCTGTTTTTATTTTTATTGTACTGCTAGTTGAACAGAGTCATGTCTTCTGAAGCATTAGAACTTAAGGCACCATCACCCATTTTCTCTATCAATGCATACTTTGCTTTGCCGTTGTATTTAATCTATAATTTTAGAGTTAAATGGTGTAGATGGTGCATAACTTTTGTTGTAATTACCGAAATTTTCCTCTAGGGTTGTTATGTTGGAGATCAAGGTCTGGCTGCTGTTGGACAGTGTTGCAAGCAACTTGAAGATTTGAATCTGCGTTTCTGTGAAGGCTTGACCAATAAGGGTTTGATTGGATTAGCCTCAGGCGTGGGGAAATCTTTAAAATCTCTTGGCGTGGCAGCTTGTGCCAAAATAACTGACTCCTCAATGGAAGCAGTAGGATCACACTGTGGATCCCTTGAGACCTTGGCATTGGACTCTGAGTTCATTCACAATAAGGGGGTGCTTGCTGTTGCTGGAGGATGTCCACATTTGAAAGTTCTAAAGCTGCAGTGTATTAAGGTTACAGATGATGCTTTGAAAGCTGTTGGCGCTAATTGTTTGTCTCTGGAGTTATTGGCTCTATATAGTTTTCAGAGATTTACTGATAAGTGAGCTGCTCTCTCAATTGCTTTTTCAAGAGTTAACCTCATTTCACTATGGTTGAATTCACACAATATCACAATGCTCTAATTGCAAATTCTTTTATGGTGCCGTGATTCTATCAACCATTTGTTTGAAGATTGATCAATTGAGAAGAGGTTCTTCTAACAAATTTTTTTATCTGTTTATTTTTTAATTTCTGGTTTTTGATAGAGCCCAATGCTGTTGTTTGATCATGATATATGAGCCCATCTAGTGTGATAAGGCTTGGTTGTTGTATTTTTTTTTTCTTTATATGACCTTTAAGCGGGTATAAACTGCAATCTTTTGGTTGTACATGTGGACACAACATTTTATCGTGTCTCTGATTTTTGAGTTTGCATTCTGCTAATAATCTTTCCAATTTTTTTTTTTTTTTGGGCTTAGTTTGTAATCCTTTTTCTTTTGATAATGTCTTGTATCCAGGGGTTTGTGTGCTATCGGTGATGGATGTAAGAAGTTGAAGAATTTGACTTTAAGTGATCGCTATTTCCTAAGTGACAAGGGTTTGGAAGCAATTGCTACTGGTTGTAAGGAACTTACTCATCTTGAAGTTAATGGATGCCACAACATTGGAACTTTGGGGCTAGAATCTGTTGGAAAATCTTGCCAGTATGTTTTTCGCTATGAGTTAAATTGTGTGAAATGTTATAGATGCATGAATGGAACTCGTGTGTATTTGTGTATGCAACAAAGTGAACAAACTCTACGTTTAGTACTAAAGAAGCTGCATAAGGAATTGGATAACTGATAAAAGAAAGAAGCAACATAAGGAGACTTGTGTTTAGCCGCCTGGTCTCTCTATATCTGCTAAGTGTTATGATATTTAATTAATCTTATGTCTTATGTTGTCTAGTATAGCTTTTGCTTGTGTGCAATTTTTGTTTGTTTGTGTGATAATTGCATATATTCATATCCACCTATTTTGCTGCAGATGCACTCTTATAAGCTGCTATAGTATTCCCAGTGTAAGCTTCAAAGACGATTTACCTAACAATACATTCACAGTAGTGCATATACTCATCACACAAGTCTACCTCTCCCAAAGTGATAGACTTCTAATGATACTGCTGCAGTGCCTGTTGGTGCTGCTAACAGGCCTGCTTTGATGCAAAAATATGAACATGGGAGACTGCTTCTAGTAACTTTTTCTGTGAGCCGTATTGGTTTTGATAACAGGCTCACTCTGGAGTAAAACAATATACTTATGAACCACTTACTTTTGGAAATTTGACTATTATGTCAATATGGTTTCACAGGCATGCTAAACATCATTAAAGCTTTGTTTTTGAACTACAGGATTTGTGCATTTTACTTATCAATCTCGTGTGAACTTCACTTGGTTCATCTTGTCATCCATAACCGAGTGGCAAAAACCAGTTAAAGATTTTATAGAAATGTCTAAATCTGACAGACACATTGTTAGGAATCTTTCTTTTAGGAAGATGAAGACCCTAACAGTAGAAAGAGCTTCTCACTATAGCAGATCAATAAAAGAAAAGAATAGGGAAAGAATGGTACAAATGTACTCCAAAGGAGCACTCTCCTTTCACAACTAAACCACTGTTTAGTTCACCAAAACAATAATTCTTCATTCATGCCATTGATTACAGCTTAGCCACTTATTTATAGGCCTTAACCTACACAACTCCTAACAGAAATGTAACTAACAAAGCCAACTGAATATCCTAATCTACTAATAGCCATTACTAACTAACTACCTAATCTACTAACAAACCCTTATATTTATCTTTATTACTTATTGGGTTGGGCCCTAACAAACATTCATGGCATGGACCTAAATATGAATATTAGCTCATGATATTGACATAATATTAGGTGACACAAGTTCCAAAATGTTGAATTTTTCCATTGATCTTTCATCAATGATGCCGATCTCAGCTTTCTATTGTACAGACATCTCACTGAGTTGGCATTGCTTTGCTGCCAAAGAATTGGTGATGCTGGCCTTCTTCAGGTCGGACAGGGATGCAAATTCTTGCAAGCTCTTCACTTGGTAGATTGCTCAAGCATTGGAGATGAAGCCATGTGTGGTATAGCTAGTGGCTGCAGGAATTTAAAGAAACTTCATATCCGTCGCTGTCATGAGGTACTTTGTCTGTGTGAATGTTTGTGCTTTTAGTGTAAAATGTCATTCTGCTTGTTTAACTTCATTTTTAGCTTCCAAATTGTTTTTCTTTATAGCCCTCTTTCAAATTACATACTGCACCGTGTAACCTTGGAGAATGATGTTGAGTGATTTTGGACAGAATTAATATTGACACACATTAGACATGATTTAACAAAATTGCCCTTCTACTATTAATAACGTTTACTTCTTTTGGTGATTTCAATTTCAAAAATAATTTTACAATTTTCTCAATACTTTTTGTTATTGACTTTTAAGTTTTATTATAGAGGTTTCTATATTCCTATCTTTCTCCTAATGTTTCTTGCTTTCTTCCCCTGTATTAGATTGGGAACAAGGGGATTGTTGCTGTTGGCAAGCATTGTAAGTTGCTAACTGATCTTAGCATCCATTTCTGTGATAGGTAAATCCTTATTCACATCATTTTTACTCCTCCTCTCCACTCAAATCCTCTCAGTTACATGCATTAGTTTTTCATTTTTTTGTTTTATTATGTTAGAGGTATCTTTTCTTCCATACTTCCATTTTGAATTGCTTTGCAAGCTCTAGATTACTTCAGAAATAGTCAGTGTTGTTCATTGTTGATGCCTTAATCTCTGCTAATTACTAGGGTGGGAGATGAGGCCCTTGATGCTATCGCCGAAGGTTGTTCCCTTCATTATCTGAATGTTAGTGGTTGCCACCAAATTGGAGATGCTGGAGTGACAGCCATTGCAAGGGGGTGCCCTCAACTCTGCTATTTAGACGTGAGTGTACTGCAGGTGTGTATCCTTATCTCTCTCCATTATTTGCTTTTTTACTTTTCATACTTTTTTTTTTCTTTCTATTTCAGGAATTTCTTGTAGTTTATTGATTCGGTTATAGTTTTTACTAAAGTACTGTTGATGAAATACACACATGATCAGGGACTGCATATATATTATTAGCATATATTGGGGACATCATGATACCAAACCTTTGCTTAAGGCATATATTTGCATGGATATTCTTTGAAGTGAGGAAGATTACTTTACTTCACTGATGTTGTAGAAACGGTTTACAGAACTGCATTATGTGATGTTCATATTATATCTATATGAATGAGCTCAAGATTTTTTGTATAATAAAGTTTTTACACAAGGATCTCAGAACTTTTCAACTTACATACTAACCCCTATGAAGTTTTACTACTACATTGTTTTACTCTCCATTTTCCTTTCATCACATTGCTGAATACAATTGCAGAATTTGGGTGATATGGCGATGGCTGAGTTGGGAGAACACTGTCCATTGCTTAAAGAAATAGTGCTTTCACACTGCCGTCAAATAACAGATGTTGGTCTAACCCATCTTGTAAAACGTTGCACCATGCTGGAGTCATGCCATATGGATTATTGCTCTGGTATAACTTCAGCTGGAGTGGCCACCGTGGTTTCTAGCTGTCCCAACATAAAAAAGGTCCTCGTTGAGAAGAATAAGGTTAGCCAGCGAACCAAGCGGCGAGCAGGCTCTGTCATCTCTTCCTTGTGTGTAGTAGACCTTTAGACCTCCTTTGGTAGATATATGCATTTCGCCAAGCTTTTTACTATTTGAGTGCTGCATGTAAGTAAAGCGGGAGGCTGTGAAAATTGAGGCAATAGCAGGGTTCATCTTTGTATATGGTTTCAGTTAAGCAGAATTTTTGTTCCCTTGGAGGATGAGGTTTTTTCTTATACATTTCTGGATGTTATGAAAGTCAAGACTTGTAGGAGTATCAACTGAGTAGGAACCAATAGGCTTGGAAATAAGTGTTGTATACAGTAACTTTATCTATAGATAGATAAAGAAATATTATGGCTTTGATCTTGATGCAACAGAAAAATCTTGTTAAGTAAATTAAAGACTTGGTTTGATCTTATTGCCTCAAAGGTGTTTAGTCATTGGATTATTCGTTGAAGTATGGATTTTTGATACGTTTTGGTTCGTTGGGGCAGGTGCATGCTTTTTTAATTTCCATATGCTCTTCCTTTTCTATTATTACATTTTACCCTATTGTTTCCTACTCGCCTTTCTCTCAATCTAGAAATTGTAAGTTATCTAAGGACTTCACTGAAGCAACGCCGAGTTGGTGTAAATTGAGGTATTCTTACAAAAAAAATCGCAAGAAAGAATGTCAAGTTTGTTGGAGCGATTTTTTTTAATTAGGTAACCCAAACTAACTGGATTTGGATCCTCTCCAACACCACTCTCTCCATCCTCCTTGTAGCCTCTCTAACTCTCTCTTTTCATTATTTCATCATTCTCTCTCCATTATCTTTGTCCTCCCTCTTTATTTGTTGTATTTTATATTTGTAGTATAGGTAATAAGATGTTGTATTTAAATGAATATATGTGGTATTTAGTATTTTACACTTACACAAAACAGAAAAAATGATAAATCATTTTCCTGAGAGGTTGTCTTTGATGTTGCCGACGATGCGGCGGGAAGACGTGCCGGCGGCGGAGTTCTCGGCAGCTCTCAGATATGGTCCTTGTTGCATTCTCTCTCTCTCTCTCTCTCTCTCTCTCTCTCTCTCTCTCTCTCTCTCTCTCTCTCTCTCTATTTCTGATTTCTGATTCAGTTTCATTTTGTTAGATCTATTGAGCTCGAAAAATGAAGGACGGTGTCATTGAAGGCGATGGAGAGGTTGACGAAGCTTCTCGAGCTCGTCGATGAGGGAAAGGACGGAGGGTTTCGAGCGGAGGACTTCTGGTTCTTTGCTGATTGGTTTGGCTGGGGAAGGGGGCGGAGTGGAACAACGCCGAAACGACGGACGTGACGGGGGCAGGTGGTGAAGGGGCCGCGCCACCAGCTGCACGATCTCCACCGCAGATCCGGCCTCCATCGTGGCCCATCCCATAGCCGCCGCTTAGACCACCGCTCCTAGCTCAAATCCGCCCCTCTGCTTTCGCGTCTACTGACCACCACAGTATTTGGTGAGTTAACATGGGTCTTACCGGGTTGGGAAGATGAAACCCGATATCTGGTCAGAGAATGGGTCAATGGCAGTTGAATACCGGGTTGGGAAGATGAATACAGGGTCAGAGAATGGGTCGTATGTATCTGGTCTAGAAATGGGTTTCTTATTTTATGGGCCATGTAACAAATGGCTTTGTATTTAGTATGGTGAGAAACACGTATAGCTTTAACCTGTTAAAAAAAATACACATGAATCCAATGTGCCAAAATCATTGGTCAACAAGGTGCAACCTTGCTCCAATTTTTGTGATGGTGCAAGGTACAAGGCACCCTGAATCCCTCATGCCAATATTCAATTCTGAGTATTGTACTAATCAGTATAATTTGTATTTGGTCATACCGATTATGAAACCACATGTTCACATGGAAATTTACTAAGACGGGGAAAAAAAGTATTTACAACTATTTTCCTTGCCTACACAAATTAAAATACCGTTGGAGCTTCTAGTTTGAGTCAGAAAAGAAGAAGAAACAATCCAACAGAGCCCTCTCACTCACCCTCGTTTCCTCTTCAAGATATAACTAAATATCTAAAAGTCTCTGATCTCTTCATTCTTCAAAAAAGTGTGTGGCCGAGGGATATAGATCATAAGGAGCCCATAAATGATCCACGGTGCATGGCCTCCTAGAATCTAATCTCAACCATGGCTTACCCTTTCCACTCCAATGCAACAAACTAAAGGGACCAGGGTGTAGGGTCCTGCATTTCCCTTCAAAATTATCCCTACCTAACCCATGTTGGTTCCACCTATGATCAACCGCTTTAATCTCCCCTGCCAAAACCAACAAAAAAGGTGGAAGAGAACCCAAATGATATATCCTCTTCTGTTGCTTCTGCATTGTCATCCACTTCTCCATCTTCTCTGTATACATTTCTTCTCTCCATTTTTGCACATCTATTACCATAACTCCCGTGTTGAAATAGCAAGGGTTTTTCCCCTCAAACGTCTTGGATAAACTTGAGTCTGACCAAAACTCATCCGTGAAATATAGTGATAAATTTGCATGGCAATATTCTGGTGCAGCCACTACCTTCCCTTCTATGTCAACCTTCCAAAGCTTTTCTATATCATCCACAACCACAAGGTCAGAGTCTAAATATATCAAACGTTTCACATCATTTGGTAAGATATCAGCTAGGTATATCCTTGCATAATTCAAAGGTTGGTCTAGGGCTTGTCGTATAGACTTTGATATCTTCCCACGAACCCTATTGGAATCAAAGCGATATATCTTGAAGTTTAGATAAGGGAAGGTGAATTTGATGCTGGAGAATAGCTCAGGGATTTCATGAGAGAAGAGGAAGTGGAAGTAGAGATTCTCAGGGCACGTAGAATGTTGTAACATGGACAAAACAATAGCCATGGTGCCACGAAGGTAGTTTGCATCAAGGGTCATGGCTATGTTGATTTGGTCAGCTTGTGTGGACCCACATTGGTCGCCGTTGCGGAAGGCGGGGGCTTCCCGGAAGATGGGGAGCTCCGGGGGTGGCAACCGAGGACGCCGAGGCGGATGGCGGAGATGGGGTGGAGGAGGAGGAGGGACAGGAGGCCAATTAGGAGCCTAGGGGAATAGGTGATGCTCCAAAAGGCCATCCTGCCTCTTTAAGTTTTAATGTTATTTGTGCTTGGTTATGGTCAGGAGAATATTGTAGGTTTTTTGAAGTACTATAAGAGAGGAGAAATTCAACATAACATACATTTACATAGAATATACAAAGAGAGAACACAAAAGCAGATGAAGAAGAGAGGTGATGAGAAATTTGGTAGGTTCCACATTGTGAGGAAGAGAGAAAGTGTCGGAACTATCTTGGTTACTTAGCATGGACTGATTTAGAAACTTTGTTCAAGTTGTAAACAAGGTGCACAAACCCGTTTTCATTTCTCCTAATATTTTTCTTTCTTGGAGTCTTCTTGTAGTATTTCTTAACATCAATTTCTAATTGGTATGTAAAGAAATAATTTTTTAAAAAAAACATCTTTGTATAAATATATATATATATATAATATCCAAAAATATTAATATTGTGTTTAGCTTTTAAATATAAACTTCTTTTTTGGATTCCTCAAGATTTTTCACATTCTCATGAAATGTATTTTTCATTTGCTAGATAATATAAGTAACTAGTAGTACGAGATCATGATTTAGACATCAATCGAAGAATTTGAGTGACAAATTATTAGAAGTGAAAATATAAATACATATTAAATTTGAAAATAGTCATTATTTATAAAGACTAAAATTTCAAAAATAAATCCACAAAAAAATATGATATTGAAAAACTTGGGAGAGTTATAGGTTCCTTAATTCTTTTTTAGAAAGTTATATTGATTTTCCTTAAAGGTTAGCTTAATACACTTATCACCCTTCTTGTTTTAGAAATAACACTAATCTCCCTTAAAGTTTATGTTATGATTACACTTAGGCTTGACAGAATAGTTATTGATGGGTATGGTATAATACTTTTTGGGCTCTTGGTTGAACATATATCTTGTTTCCCGTTTATGTCCTTTCGGTTTCATCCTAGTATTTGGGTTGAGTATCCCTAATACTCTATTCAATACATTTTTGCTTATAAAAAAAAACTAACTGTAACTTTTGAAACAAGAGGGATTTATGGTGTAACTAAGTCAAGCCTCAAGGGAATTCATTTTAGTTTCCCCTTTTCTACAATTGTATTACTGATCAAAAAAAGATTAACTGATGTAAGATGCAAACTCGTCTGGGCATTATGAACTATGGTGGTGGAATTCGCTTTTGCACCTCTCTTCACCTTAATGCAATTAAAAATAGCTAAAATATGCGAGTGTAACTCATAATTGTCATGTATCATATGCTAAATTGAAATAAATATACCATATAAAAATGGAACACAGATGAGGGGTTGGGTAGCTCAAGTGGTTTAAGTTAAGGATATAAGGAGTTGGAGGAGTAGGAGGCTCAAGGTTCAAATCTTGGCAAAGGAGAAAAAATTAACATAACAACTATATATAAAAAAAAACACAGATCCTTTATCCCTATTTTTCTATTCCACTACCTGTCACATCATATAATTTTTTTTATCCTTTATGGTGTTATTATTATATAAATTAAAAGCGATATTTTTTTAATTAACATAACATATTTTAATTGGAGTGATAGGAAATGGAACATAGATATGCATAAAAAAAATGTGAATGAGGATGCCATGTCCTTAAAGTGCTCTAGTCGAACAATTTTATTCGTGTATAAATTTATCTTGGGCCTAATTTGTTTCATTTGATTTATACGGCCTGTTTGGAATGGATCACTTAAAGCCCTGCTGAAGATAACTATAGCCCATAGTTATTATCAGCATTATTGTTTAGCCCACTCAGATTGCAGTGACCCCCCATTGCCCATTGCTCGGCGTCAGGTTTTCAAGTTTTTTTTTTTTTTGAGAACTAGAACAGGTATATATGCTTTATTAGCTTCGTTTTCCTTATCAACTGTTTTTGTTTTCTTCGTTAAATTTTTATCACCTTTTCATTTTTTTAATAGTATTCTTTTTTCCCCATTTTCAATTCACAAACATGAGTTCTTGTTTCAGGTCATAAAGGAAATGAATCAAAGAGCTTTAGAATTGGATGTATGAAACAAGTCAATCTAGAAAACTAGAAAACGACTTCCAAACATATTCAAATTTGGAGAATGAGGAATCCTTTATCTTTTGTTAAACTCAAAGTTTGAACTTTGAAGCTGTAAGAAAGTCACTACTAGCTACATCTAGAATAGGAACATATTCGGAGATGTGTTAGAAAATGGGGTATGGATCTACAACATAGAAGAGAAGAATAAAAGTAATGCATAATCTCCAAGGCGTATAAGAATACTAGACTTTAGGTTCGATTCGCCCCCACCAATCCCTTTCGTAGATTGCATGCAATGGGTATAGCAGTGAATCCCCTTCAGAATACAATGGAGAACCTTGGTTTGGTTTGCACACCCTAAACTAAGCGTATCGACAATGGTAGTTTACAGAACAATAGTTTCATTAATTCTCTCTGTCTGCGCACAAGGAAAGAAAGGAAGTGATTTGGCTTGCAGAAACTTGGCCAATTTCTTAGTCTTGATTCTGCATACACAAGTGGTTCTATTTATGGATCACCTTATGCCTCTTGGTGAAGGAAATAACCTTTCATGTATTTGAAAGAAGGATTGCAACCTTTCATGAATGTACAACTTGATGAATGGACACATTTAATCATGAAAAACACACATTAGGAAATATTAGAAGGCCATGAAGAGACACACCCATTGGTGTTCTTCAACCTCTTTCCAACTTGGTGTCTTGGACTTCCATTATTTTGAAAATCCCTCACAAGATGTGCTAATCAAAATATTTTCAATATTCAATGCTTTAAGTTTTTTTTTCTTTCTATTTTGAATAAAAAAAAATAGAAAGGGTCCCCCCTCATCCTGACTAATGAGTGGCAAGAGTGTCATTTGATGCAAAGAGGTTAGCAGAATGATTTTATTCATACCTTAATTGTATAAACAGAGTCTATGACCCCTGCAGGATACAAGTATTATTCACTTCACGCTATGCATATGTAATCTACTCATAACATATTAACGTTATAATGATTATATAACATATGTATTAGGATTAACTCCTTTCCTAATCTCAGTTTCAATCCTTACAGATAGCTCTAAACAATTCTTAATGTCATACTAGAAGATTCCTGTCCCCCCTACCCATTTACTATTTATCTGGCCAAATCATTAATATATATCACATAGATTAATTTCTTAACCCTATGTATGTTTGGGACATAGAGAATCTTAGCAGGGAATAAAGTTCACCGCATAAGGCCACGTTGCCATACATTTTGAGACATCAACTCCAGGGTTAAAAAAAGTCCAACATATCAAAAACAGAATAAAAAGAAATGGTTTATGTCATGATTTCAACTTAGGATTTCCAATTGATAGTATGCGCATGCCTAGCTACTTAATTGTTTTTTTTTTAAGAAAGCTAGTAGCTACTTTATTATTTGTCTTCTACATCAGGATCAAACTTAATATCTCGATCTAGGGACTCCAATGTTTTAATGTTTTCCATACATTACTTCATCAACTCCAAATTAAATAGTAAACACTTTTAACAATGAAGAATAATAGGGATTAAGAGTTCCAAGACATAGATAATGCTACCCTTTTAAGATACATGCCCATTAGAAAGCCTAATCACACTTTATTAGTTCCATTACCCTTTGGGAAAAGTAAAAAAGTAGATATGGTATTTTAATTATTAACAATGATACCGAAGCTTTTTCAATATCCAAGAGATTTTTGCCTTTCTGAAAGTAGAAATTGATGAAGTTAGAAATAACTTGGAGTCAGGGGATGTAGAAAGTTCAATTAGTAAAAAAATAAAAATAGTATTAATTAATCATATATGCATTATGAAGAGGACAGATAGTTTGGAACAGAGGGAACATGATGGCCTTCACGTTGACATGTGTCTATGCCAACATGCCTCAACCTCTCACTCAAATTATCAATTGCTTCAAAGGCATCTCTTGGCTCTGTGGTTGAGACAGACATGAAATCTATGTGCAATAATCTTCCTATCTAGTATTAAAGCAAGGAAAAGTGTCAAATAGACATTTTGGCTATCCAAGTTTGACCATAAATCCCTCCCCTCCCCTCCCCTCCAAAAGTTAACCAAACACGAAAGATTTAAAAAATTCCTCTCCCCCTACCTCTAATTCTCTCCAACCAAACACTGTGTAAGGATGTGTTTGGTTCAAAGGAGGGGAGGGATTTTATTGGAAGGAAAGGGAGAGATTTTAATTAGACATTGTGTTTGGTTGAGAGGAGGAGAGGGGGAAGATTTTAAAATAAATTTACTTTTAAACCCTTATAATT
Source organism: Sophora flavescens (assembly GCA_030762895.1). Classification (NCBI taxonomy): domain Eukaryota; kingdom Viridiplantae; phylum Streptophyta; class Magnoliopsida; order Fabales; family Fabaceae; genus Sophora; species Sophora flavescens. Next base: position 51,008,946 of record CM061067.1, on the reverse strand, counting down.
ATTTAATTCAAAATACATAAATGGGGATATTTTAGTCAATGCATGTAAAATATTTTAAAATCCCTTCCCTCTCTTCCAAATCCCTCTGTATTGGAGGGAAGCCAAAATTATGAGTAATGAAGGATTTTGCTCCCCTTCCCTCCACTCCCTCCAACCAAACACTATGTTATGTTACCTTTAGCTATGTTAAAAATGTTTTCTATATTTATCAGTTAGGAGTCACTCTATTGGGGTAATTCTCTTTTATCATTTTTTCTGTAAAATTGAGGTTGATAATTTCATGTATGTATACTCATTATTAAAGAACTTATTTACTAGTAAACTGACTGTTGTGACTTAAGTCATGAGGAGAGTCAAACCCAAAAAATTAATCCATTAGATGGGATAACCTCATGACTCAAGTACCACATTAAACTTTCATATTTATTTAATTTAATGTGGGACTCATAACATTAACATACATTCTTGTACAAAATATTTGGTCACTTACATAATATGCTTTTTCTTCTTCTACTAGATATGCATGTTTGATGCAGTTACTATATTTCATCTTTGATATCATTAACACATGAAACTCACGTAAGGAGAGGAAGAGAACTATTTCATTCACTCAATTTTTGATTGATTACAATATGGCAACATACAGGGTCATGCCTTTTTACAGGCAAACATTTGTAATATAATAACATTAATTAGAAGCTAACTTAAGCATTAAGAAAACTTAACAATCAAGAAAACAATTACTTAAAGGTGAAGAAAGCTTTGTGTGGTGGCTATACCAGTCAAACTTTGCAACATGAATGATGGCTAGAGGTGTTCAATTTGGATACAAAATGCTAGCCAACAATCAATGACATAAGCTTGATTTATCTCTATCTAACATCGCCCCCCTTAAATCAAGCTTTGCATTCCAAGCATTTTCTTCAACTTGTAAAACAATTCAATCTTCAATGGTTTCGTAAAAATATCTGCAACTTGCTCTTCAGTGGGACAATACTTTGTTAAGTCTCTAAAATGTCTAATGTGCATTTCCCTAAGTTTTGATGAGAACTAAACATTGGTTAATGATTTAATTAACCTTCATATTGGTTTCTAACCTGTCTATCTAGTGTGTGGATTAAAACTGTAAGAATCATCGTCTACTAAAGTGATAGAAGCTCACGTCCAAGGCAAGTGATAGAAGCTCACGTCCAACACAAGTGATAGAAGCTCACGTCCAACGCAAGCGATAGAAGCTCACGTCCAACTCAAGCGATAGAAGCTCACGTCCAACTCAAGCGATAGAAGCTCACGTCCAACACAAGTGATAGAAGCTCACGTCCAACATAAGTGATAAAAGCGGGCGTCCACTAAAGTGATACAAGCGCTCGTCCACTAAAGTGACAGAAGTGCTTGTCCACTAAAGTAACAGAAGCGCTCGTCCACTAAAGTGTCATATGGAGCTCGTCTACTAGGATTACATTCTTTAGACTTGCTAAGTCCTTAATGAGAAGCTCCGTCCAATAACATGGCATATGGAGCTCGTCTACTAGCCCGAATGTAAAATCTTAAATGGCTAGATGGACGCGGTTATTTTCAAGATCGATGCACTTACTTTCTGAACGTGAATTCTATAAGAATTATCAGAATCTTATTTCAAGAACCAGAATCAAGAAAAGTCAGAAGTTACTCTCTCAAGCAACCTCGTGGTCGCGTTGTCGCGCACGCGCCAAAAAGCGAGCGGTTTGTAAAAATGTAGTTTAGGGAGCGACAACTCGGATATCGTCTCACAAGGACTCTTAGGTTGTTGTTATTAACACAAAATCAGTTTTGGGGGGGGGGGGGGGGGGGGTGGATATGAAATACAATTAGAAAACAAAGCAAAACAGAGCAATGAAAACAGAGCAGTTAAAGAGATTAACAAATAAGCTAAAGACAATTAATCTACTGTTCTCGATTCCCCAACTATCATCGGTTCATTTAAATTCCAGGCCCTAAGCAGATTCTAATCCCCTTTCGGTTGTAGCAACAATTAACAAACGAAATCGCTACTACGAGATGTATGTTCCTATTCCCGAATTAAACAAACGGGGTTAATCCCTCATGAACTAAGCGAACATGAACGAACAAACGCGAATTAAACAGACGCGATTCAATATAGGAACATAACATCACCGAAATAAATCAACACAACACTATACACTCCTGAATTAAACAAACAGAAATATATAGCATAGTATTGAAAAGGGAAAAGCAAATAAAACATGAATTACAGAACCTCAAGCGTAAATGGAAACCAATCGCAGTAGATTAATCCAAGGAGACTAGTTCTCCATTACAAAGGAAAAACAAAGCATTAAACCTAATTCTACAGCCATCTAAACTAAAGAGAAAACAAAAGATCCAACTGTTCTGTCCTAAAACAGACTTATATACAGCTTCTGGATTCCGCGGTCTCGCGAGGCGAGAATACCTTCGCGAGGCGAATAATATGAACAGTCTTCAGTGTTTGGCTCTCTCGCGAGGCGAGCTTATCATTCGCGAGGCGAGACACTTCAAATTCCAAACTGTAACGCCTGTGACCTTCAACATGGATAAGCCGTGATGGCTTCTGGTCTTCCAGGGTTGGATTACTCGCGAGGCGAGACATTGTTTCGCGGGGCGAGACAGAAAGGATTGCATTTTCTGGAACAGTCACGCTTCAGGTTCGTGAGGCGAATGCCCTTTCGCGGGGCGAAGAACTCCAGAACTGCTTCTTTTTATTACCCGAAAACAAGAAATAGCAGTAAGTGCTTTATTCGACTCTAAATCAACTAAATTAACCTAAAACTACTTTAGAGACTCAAAATGATGCTTAAAGACAATCAAGTCTAATTTGGGTGAAAATGAGATATAATTAGCACAAAACCATGGTCATACTAGTCATAAAACTAGATGAGCCAGCGGCTGATCACCTCGGTTATCAGAACCAAAGATCAGTTAAAGAATGCTTCCAATATGCTTTATTCCCAAGTACCTCTGGTCCTTACACGAAAGGGAATTGTACTCAGCAAAGTACAAAAAGCTCTCTGCACAACTCTGATATGGTTGTATCACGATGTATAAAGCGACGATCCTTCATGTTAGAGTACAACCAATGTTCCTATTCCATTGATGGCTGCCCAGAACGACTCTATTGCATTTAATGAAGTTCTGGTTGAAGCCAACATCTGAGGGAATGTCTCTAACGGATCCTAAATGCTTGAAGACCATAAATACAAAAGTCATTGAAGATGAAGCACAGAGAATAGAGAATACACATAGCATCAAAGAGCCATTACTCTGCGCATTAATATCTTCATTCTTTCATTCTGTATTCTTCAATCATTTGAAGTTATTACGCAGACTTTCCTAAGCTTTACATTTAAACCACTCTCTGAGTGTTAGTGAAAGTTCTGTCTGTCTTAAGTTGTATTTATTACAAACCAAATCTCTTAAACAAATCTGAGTGAGCCTGAAGAGGTTAAGTGTGCAAAGAATACTTGTCTTGAGCCTGAAGAGGCTAGGTGTGCAAAGAATACTTGTCTTGGAGCCTGAAGAGGCTAGGTGTGCAAACAATACTTGAGTCTGTAAAATGATTGGTTATAGTGGATAAATCTTGGTGCTGCCAAGGACTGGACGTAGCTCTTTGCTTTGAAGAGTGAACCAGGATAAATAACTATGCCAATCTCTCTTTCCTTATAACCTATTTAATTACTTTAGTTTTCTTATTCGTTTATCAAGTGGTGTGTTTACCAAAGTCACTGTTGAAATTTCATTAGAAAGGTCACCCGTCTGTCCTGTATCCTTCCACTCGTCTGAACCTAGCTTCTGTTGGCGAAAAGATTTCAATTTTGCTTAAATTCTGACAAACACAATTCAACCCCCCATTCTCGTGTTTATAGTTGTCTATTTCATTTGGTATCAGAGCTCAGCCTCTGGGTTGAGCATCTAACAGTGTAGAGGTAAAGGTCCTGAAGAATAGACATGACTGTTGGAGCTAGTTCAAGTGGAAGTCACCAGACTGAAGGAGCTTCCCTAACCAGTCCTCCTTACTTCAATGGAGAAAACTACAACTATTGGAAATATAGATTTCAATGGTTCATTCTATCTACAAACTCTGATCTTTGGGATGTCATTACAGATGGTCCATTCATTCTCAAGAATGATGATAACACTGACAAACCAAAAGCTAAGTGGACTACTACAGAAAAGACAAAATGGGAGCTGAACCACAAAGCTAGATATAATATCATTTGTGCTCTCAGTCCTGAGGAGTTTGAGAAGGTATGTGCTTGTGACTCTGCCAAAGAAATATGGGACACTTTAGCTGTCACACATGAAGGAACAACCAAAGTCAAAGAGTCAAAGTTTGTCATACTTGTCAGAAAGTATGAACTGTTTGTCATGGAGGAAGGATAATCTGTTGCTCAAATGATAGGAAGATTTCAAACTATAGTCAACAGTTTAAAATCTCTTGGCAAAGTCTATACCAATGCTGAGAAGGTTGGAAAGATTCTGAGAAGTCTACCTAAACGGTGGAGACCTTTGGTCACTGCTATCTCTCAAGCCAAGGATCTCACTACCTTGACTATGGATGAACTTCTTGGAACACTCACTATTCATGAGCAAGAACTTGGAGATGAAGTTGCACCAAAAAAGGGCAAGTCAATTGCTCTGAAAGCTTATCAAAAGTCATCAAATGTTTCCAAGGCTCTAAAGGCAGACGAGTCATCCAGTGATGCTGACCTATCTGAACACGAGGATTCTGAGAGTGATGAAGAACTATCTCTCCTGACCAGGAAGATAAAGCTTCTCCTACATAAAAAGAAGTTCAAGAGGGATAAGCCATTCAGAAGGTTCAACAAGGACAAGAACTTCAAAGAATCCACCTCAACAGACAAAAGTCCAATTGTTTGCTGTGAGTGCAAGAAGCCTGGTCACATCAAGGCTGAATGTCCTCAACTCAAGAAGGCCCCTTTTAAGAAATTCTTCAAGAAGAAGAAGAAATGAATGATGGCTACTTGTCAGAAATAAGGCAAGGTTAGTAGCTCAATGCTATAACCAACAAGAAGGTATTGATTATACTGAAACCTTTACACATGTAGCTAGAATAGAAGCCATACGTATTTTAATGTCATATGCTGCACAACACCAAATTACCCTGTTTCAAATGGATGTAAAAAATGCTTTTCTAAATGGTATAATTGAAGAAGAAGTGTATGTTAAACAACCCCCTGGTTTTGAGGATACTGATAAACCAGATCACGTTTTCAAACTTAAAAAGGCATTATATGGTTTGAAACAAGCACCTAGAGCATGGTATGATATACTTAGTTCTTTTCTCATGCATAATGGTTTTACTAGAGGACAAGTAGACACTACTTTGTTCAAGAAATGCTCTAAAAAGGACTTTATTATAGTTCAAATATATGTTGATGATATTATTTTTGGAGCAACTAATGAAAAGCTGTGCAAGGAATTTTCAAATCTAATGCAAGCTGAATTTGAGATGAGCGTGATCAGAGAATTGAAGTTCTTCCTTGGATTACAAATCAAGAAGACAAGTGATGGAATTTACATTTATCAACAAAAATATACCTAGGAGATACTCAAGAAGTACAAAATGGAAAATGCAAAGCTCATGAAAACCCCTATGCAACCCATTTCAAAACTAAGCAAAGATGATGAAGGTAAAAAGGTAGATCAAACTGTCTACAGAGGTATGGTTGGCTCTCTTCTGTACTTAACTTCAAGCAGACCTGACATTCAATTTAGTGTCTGTATGTGTGCTAGATTCCAATTTGATCCTAGAGAATCTCATCTTAAGGTTGTTAAAAGAATATTTAGATATTTTCTTGGAACTACTAATCTTGGTTTGCTGTATTTATGATCAAAAGAATACAGATTAGTGGGATATTGTGATGCTGATTTTGCTGGAGATAGAATAGAAAGAAAAAGCACCAGTGGAGGATGTCACTTCATTGAAGCAAGTTTAGTCTCATGGTCAAGCAAGAGGCAGACAACCATTGCCCTGTCTACTACTGAAGCAGAATACATCTCTACTGCTAGTTGCCGCTCTCAACTCTTATGGGTAAAACATTAACTTGAGGATTACTCTATTGATGAACATAACATATCTGTATGGTGTGATAATTCCAGTGCTATATGCTTAACTAAAAATCCAATTCAGTGTTCTAAGGCTAAGCATATTGAAATCAAACATCATTTCATTAGGGATTATGTTCAGAAAGGCATCTTTGATATTAAGTTTGTTAAAACTGAAAATCAATGGGCTGATATTTTCACTAAACCCCTCGCAGAAGAAAGGTTTTTATTTATTAGAGATAATCTAAACATGCATTGCATTGTTGAATGACATGTCTGAATGATAACCTGTCTGTGCTTTATCACCTATCTATGCTAAATCTGTCATTACTCCTATATACATATTCTTTTAACTAAGCATTAGTTCAGGGGGAGTGATGATACAATAGTATAAGTGGAGTATGTCTCATATGCTTGCTGCATTACTATGATTTTCTTAACATGTTATTTTGCCCTTAACATATCTCATAAATAAAACTTGATAACCCTTTTTGATGTTGACAAAAGGGGGAGAAATGAGAAATGAGAAATGTGATAGAAATGTGTTATAGAAGAATGGGAGAATGAATATGATATGATCTTAGATAATACATGGACATGAGTATGCTTTGATAGTTGCTATAATTGCTCAGATAAATCTTAAGTAAGATTGCTCTGATAATAATTTCAAAGTAAAACAAGTCAAACTTATGTGTGACTAAGTTAACGGATTATATGATTAATCTTAATGTTTGATCAAGCATCTGCATGATCTGTCCGCTTAAGAAAATTTCAACCTGACTGATATATGTTATTTTCTTTGTTGATATTTTCTGAGGTTCATTAAATCATCTCAATGTTTGTCATCATCAAAAAGTGGGAGATTGTTAAGTCTCTAAAATGTATGATGTGCATTTCCCTAAGTTTTGATGAGAACTAAACATTGGTTAATGAGTTAATTAACTTTCATATTGGTTCTAACCTGTCTATCTGGTGTGCAGATTAAAACCGTAAGAATCACCGTCTACTAAAGTGATAGAAGCTCACGTCCAACGCAAGTGATAGAAGCTCACGTCCAACACAAGGGATAGAAGCTCACGTCCAACGCACGCGATAGAAGCTCACATCCAACGCAAGCGATAGAAGCTCACGTTCAACACAAGTGATAGAAGCTCACATCCAACATAAGTGATAAAAGCGGGCGTCCACTAAAGTGATACAAGCGCTCGTCCACTAAAGTGACAGAAGTGCTTGTCCACTAAAGTAACAGAAGCGCTCATCCACTAAAGTGTCATATGGAGCTCGTCTACTAGGATTACGTTCTTTAGACTTGCTAAGTCCTTAATGAGAAGCTTCGTCCAATAACATGGCATATGGAGCTCGTCTACTATCCCGAATGTAAAATCTTAAATGGCTAGATGGACTCGGTTATTTTCAAGACGGGCGCACTTACTTTCTGAACACCAATTCTATAAGAATTATCAGACTCTTATTTCAAGAACCAGAATCAAGAAAAGTCAGAAGTTACTATCTCAAGCAACCTCGGTTATCAGAACCAAAGACCAGTTAAAGAATGCTTCCAACATGATTTATTACCTAGTACCTCTGATCCTTACATGAAAAGGGAATTGTACTCAGTAAAGTACAAAAAGCTCTCTGCACAACTCTGATATGGCTGTATCACGATGCATAAAGCCATGATCCTTCATGTTAGAGTACAACCAACGTTCCTATTGCATTAATGGCTACCCAGAACGACTCTATTGCATTTAATGAAGTTCTGCTTGAAGCCAACATCTGAGGGAATGTCTCTAACGGATCCTAAATGCTTGAAGACCATAAATACAGAAGTCAATGAAGATGAAACACAGAGAATAGAGAATACACATAGCATCAAAGAGCCATTACTCTGCGCATTAATATCTTCATTCTTTCATTCTGTATTCTTCAATCATTTGAAGTTATTACGCAAACTTTCCTAAGCTTTACATTTAAACCACTCCCTGAGTGTTAGTGAAAGTTCTGTCTATCTTAAGTTGTATTTATTACAAACCAAATCTCTCAAACAAATCTGAGTGAGCCAGAAGAGGCTAAGTGTGCAAAGAATACTTGTCTTGAGCCTGAAGAGGCTAGGTGTGCAAAGAATACTTGTCTTGGAGCCTGAAGAGGCTAGGTATGCAAACAATACTTGAGTCTGTAACCTGATCAGTTATAGTGGATAAATCTTGGTGCTGCCAAGGACTGGACGTAGCTCTTTGCTTTGAAGAGTGAACCAGGATAAATAATCACTCTTTCCTTATAACCTCTTTAATTACTGTAGTTTTCTTATTCGTTTATCAAGTGGTGTGTTTGCCAAAGTCACTGTTGAAATTTCATTAGAAAGGTCACCCGTCTGTCCTGTATCCTTCCACTCGTCTGAACCTAGCTTCTGCTTGCGAAAAGATTTCCACTTTGCTTAAATTGTGATAAACACAATTCAACCCCCCTTCTCGTGTTTATAGTTTCCTATTTCATACTTGATCATCACTTCTTTTTCTTCTACCAACTCTTGTATTTTGTGAAACCGGATATCTATATGCTTGGACCGCCCATGAAATACTGGATTCTTACACAGTGCAATTGGAGACTTATTATCACAAAATATTTCTGTTGGAGTGTTCTGCTTCTGATGCAATACATCAAGAATTCTTCTTAACCACACCGCCTATGTAGCACAACTTGCTGCTGCTATATATTCTGCTTCTGCTGTGGAAAGTGCAACTACCGGTTGTTTCTTTGATGACCATGATATTGCGCTTGTGTCGAGATGAAATGAGTATCCTGACGTGCTTTTTCTTGTCTCTATATCTCCATCCCAATCACTATCTGTATACTCAACAAGCTTCACATCATTATTATTAGCATAAAAAATCCCATCAGTTAGAGTACCTTTGATATAACGAAGAATTCTCTTTGCTCTTTGTAGCGACAAACACGTGGTTCTTCCATAAATCTGCTTAGTAATCCTACTCCAAATACAATGTTTGGTCTAGTCGTGGTCAGATACCTCAGACTTCCGATCAAACTTTTATAATAAGTTGAATCTACTCTTTTGCCATCATTTTCTCTTCTCAGCTTCAACTGGTGTGGAAATTGGTTTTGAATTTTTCATTTTGAATTTCTTCAAAATATCTCCTGCATATTTCTTCTACGAAATGAAAATCCCATCATTTTATTGAACGGCCTTAATGCCAAGAAAATATGATATTAGGCCTAGGCCTGTCATCTCAAAACAACTTATCATAGCCTCCCTGAATTCTGCAATCACCTTTGGATTATTGCTACTAAAGATTAGATCATCAACATAAAGGTATACGATAAGAATATCTCGAGGATCAACAAATTCAATATATAAAGTGTGCTCAAATGGGCATCTTTCAAAACCATGTTGTATGAAATAGGAATCAATCTTCTTGTACCACGCTCTTGGTGCCTGCTTCAACCCATACAACGCCTTCTTTAATCTGTAAACTTTGTCTTATTTTCCTCTTACTACATATCCTGCAGGTTGTTCAACATACACTTATTCTTCTAAAGTACCATTCAGAAAAGCAGATTTAACATCCATTTGATATATTTTCCAATTATTTTGGGCTGAGAGAGTGATAATCATACGAATTGTATCTAATCTTGCAACGGGAGCAAATACTTCAAAATAATCAATACCTGGTTTTGGTTTATATCCTTTCGCCACCAACATTGCTTTAAAGAGATCAATTTCTTAATTGGGCTTGTACTTTATTTTGTACACCCACTTCACTCCTATTGGTCTTTTGTTTACAGAAAAATCTGTCAGCTCCGACGTTTCATTCTTCTCAATGGCATGCATTTCATCATCCATTGCTTTTCTCCAATCATGGCTATTTGAGGCTTCTTCAAAAGTCACTGGATCACAATCTGCAAACAAAGCAATGTTGATAATTTCTTCATCAGATGGGTCATTGTCGTTACCCACAACATAATCCTCCAATCTGGCTTGTAGTCTGCGAAGCCTTTGAGGTATGCTAGATGATTCTGGTTGAGGTGCTGGATCTGTTTTACCATCCTCTTCTTCATAATTTTAAGAAATCACCACCGGCTCCTTTTGGGATTTTGAGGACCAATTCCATATTCCTTTTTCATCAAATGTCACGTCTCGGTTGATAATCACCTTCTTCGTCTCCGGATTATACAGTTTGTATGCCTTTGAGTTTGTGATGTAGCCAATGAAAACATGCTTTTCACCTTTGACATCCAATTTCTTCCTGAGCTGATCTGGTATATGGGCGTATGCTATACACCCAAAAACTCTGAGGGGTCGTATTGAGGGCCTCCTTCCACTCCAAGCTTCTTCTGTCGTTTTGTCACGAACACTCTGTTGACGAATCTGGGCAAGTATACCCAGTCGTGCAAGTAATACGGTGGTGAGACCGTTTTATCGTTCCCACGAGGACTGCAACAAGTACTAGCATGTACCAGTTCAATTACTATCTAAGCGATTCTTGGATTGAAGAGAGTTCTATGCTAACAAAAGTTAAAATTAACAAAATAAGAAAGACAAACTCTTTTTGTAATTTTCTCAAATACTTGGAAAGCAATAAAAGACGGTTTTCAAATATGATAAAAGTTGTTGGGATTAGGTTCACTAATCTTCATCCTCATGCAATGAAACAACTAACAAACAGTTTCTACTTCAATTATGACAATCAATCCACTAAATTACTCAAATCCCGATCCCTCGGATGACAAGAGCCTAAACCTACTAATAGACCCTAATTCCTTAGGTGGCCTAGATTAGTGAATTTGCATTAAGATTAGGGATCATGCGATTGCTAATAAACCCAGTTCCATTCCTAGATACAAGGCTTACTAGGTGATTAATTTCAGTTCCGGTTTTAACACGAATTTTCCAATTGCATATCAAAACACAGATCAAGTCATGGGGGTGCTAGCCACAACAAGCATTAAGTACAGAAATCAATCACTCAATAACAAAGCAGAAACTGTATTGCAAGTCTAAATCAAATACATGAGAGTTCAGAAATAGCTACCCTAACCCCAACAATGGAGGTTTAGCTACTCATAATAATGTCCACAACCAAAGAAACATGGAAGAAGGAGAGAAGGGATTCCATGGGGGCAATCCTCCAGAAGCTGCCTCTGGTTCCAAGAACCTTTTGGCTTTCCAAACTCGTAGCCTCCAATGTCTCCAAGGTGTCTCTTCCCATTCTGCCTTAAACAGCTTATAACAGTGGTTCTGGTTTTCGCACACTCGCGGGGCGAGAGGTATCTCGCGAAGTATTAAACTTCTGGTCTTCAGTGCTTGGAATTCTCGCGAGGCGAGACACTGTTCGCGTGGCGACACAGAACAGGTTGCATTTTTCTGGCACAGTCATCTTTCAGGGTCGCGAGGCGAGGTGTGATTCGTGGGGCGAACCAGAAAGGATGACATTCTGCTGATTATGGCTGTCTTCAGTCGCGGGGCGATCATCCTCTCGCGGGGCGAGCATTCCCAGAATTTCATTCTCCACTGTTTCTTCATTCCCTTGGCTCTAAGTTAACCAGATTTTTTAGTAATTCCTGCAAAACAACACACAAAACCACCTTCACCCGTTCCAAGGGAAAATCTAACAAAACCAAATAAATAATGCCTAATCTATATGAAATATGCATGCAAAAGTGTACAGCAAACATCATGTGAAATCACACTATCACACTCTTTGATGGACACCTGTTTAGAATATACACCGCCGTAGCAACTGCTTCTGCCCAAAACACCTTAGTCATTTGTTTAGATCTCAGCATACATCTCACCATATCCGTGATATTTCTTTTCTTCCTTTCAGCAACTCCATTCTGTTGAGGCGTGTATCTAGTCGTTAATTGATGTTGAATTCCATGCTGCTCAAAGAAATTTGCACAGGCAAGATACTCTTGGCCTCTGTCTGTTCTGAGTGCTTTGATTCTACAGCCACTTTGCTTTTCTACATATGCCTTGAATTTCTTAAAGGCATCACATGCTTCTGATTTCTGCTTCAAGAAATACACCTAAGTCTTTATACTAAAATTATCAATAAAAGTAATAAAATACATGCAACCACCATGTGTTGGCACCTCAACCATACATAAATTTGAGTGAACAATCTCCAACAGCTTTCTCGCCCTCCAAGATCTTCCAGTTAGAAATGATTCTCTGTGCTTCTTGCCCATTTCACAAGTCTCACATACTCCATCAAGAATATTCACAACAGGCAAATCAGAAACATATTCTTTTCGTGATAGATAATTCAAGCCAGAAAAGTGAAAATGTCGAAAATGCATATGCCACAACCAATCATCATTTGGAATCACAAAACTCAAACAAGAAAATTTTTCGTGTTGAATTTTCAAAGGGAATAGGCGGTTGGGAGTCATTTTTACCTTTGCAATAAATCTTCCATTTTTGTCAATCAACGTGCAGTAGCCATGATGAATCTGCATGTTGTAACCTTTCTCTGATAGTTGTCCCATACTCAACAGATTGTGATGAAGACCAGGAGCATAGAAAACATCAGAGATAAAGTTTTGAGAACCATCCTTCAATCTAATAACAATTCAGCCTTTCCCCATAATTGGAATATTTATGTTATTCCCAAATTTTATTGCTAAGCGAACATTTTCATCTAATGAATAAAATAACTCCTTTTTCACACACATATGATTACTACAACCAGTATCCAAATACCAGATATTTTCATCATCGGCAGAAATATTACTCGCCAAAAATAAACTTTGTGGACTATTAGAATTCTCACCAATATTTTGATACTGGTTTTATGGAACGTTTGCCTAATAGTTGTTTTGAAATTTGGATCTACACTCTGCAGATTTATGAGCAAACTTCCCACAGTGATAGCAATTAAAATTACTTCTTTCTTGGTAGTAGTTACCTCGTCCTCTTCCACGGTTGGTAGCTCGAAATTATTTCCACCTCTTCCTTGATTTGGTGGTCTGAAATTGTTGTCTCTTCTTTGGTTGAAATTGCCACGTTCTCTTCCTCTGAAATTTCCTCTGCCTCTATAGTTTTCTCTTCCTCTACTATTGAAATCACGACCTCTACCTTCTGTGCTTTGGGTGGATTCTGCAACATTGTTGAAGTTCACCTGGCTTTTCAAAGCTTCTTCGTTCACTTTTTGTCTTCTCCAAGATTCTGCTCACTTAGCTTTCAAGGCTTCCCTGCAATCGTCATGGTATCTATGTCGTGGGACTCTAGTATTGTAGTCACAACATGATGCCGTGTGAAGAATCATTTTAACCACCTTGCTATCTGGGATGTCTTCTCCATACTCCCTCATCTTGTTGACAAGATCTGTGACACGTGAAAAATATTGTTCTACGGTTTGAGTTGGACATCTCATACCTTTCATATTCTCTACGCAGGGATTGTAACTTGGATTTCTGGGCTTTTTCTACTCTTTTGTATGACAGCTTCAAAATATTCCACGCTTCTTTGACAGTTTTGGCATTTGCTATTTTTCCAAATGAATAATCAACTCCTTGGTGAATCTATGATAGCGCCCATTGGTCCCTCCTTTGAGGGGTTGCATCAGCTCCTCCTTGTAATCCCGGTTCAACAAAGCTCCAAATATTGTGAGCCTTAAGGTGAGTTGACATCAAAATCTCCCAATAACTGAAATGAAGTTTCCCATCTAATTTGGGACCGAACCAAACAATATTGTAATTGGTGGCCATATCTCTTTCTCAAAGTATATGAACTAAAAAGAAATTGGACACGGTGAGAACTCTCTTGTTCCTCACAACACTCAGAAATTGGCACTGGATTTAACCAGCTCTGATACCAATTTGATATCAATAACACATGAAACTCACATATGGAGAGGAAGAGAATTATTTCATTCACTCAATTCTTGATTGATTACAATTTGGCAACATACAAGGTCATGCCTTTTATAGGCAAACATTTGCAATTTAATAACATTAATTAGAAGCTAACTTAAGCATTAAGAAAACTTAACAATGAAGAAAACAATTACTTGAAGGTGAAGAAAGCTTTGTGTGATGGCTATACTAGTCAAACTTCAAGTCAAACTTTGCAACATGAATGGTGGCTAGATGTGTTCAATTTGGATACAAATTGCTAGTCAACAATCAATGACATAAGCTTGTTTTATCTCTATCTAACAATCGTGCCACCAAGCCGCCATCATCATGGTTGAGCAGACATTCAAATAGATTTCCAAATTTGAGAGTTGAAATATTCAAATAAATTACGACTGTGAAATTCATTATTCAAATAGGTTTCTCTGAAAAATTGTAGAAAATTTTGGAATGATTGAACAGGCCCTTACTGTGTTATATTGTCTGGGTTTGTATGATTTTTATTTTGTTTTTGATGTACTATTGTTAACTCTTTAACTCTCAGTTAGTTTCCAGGTCTGCATCCTTATTCGATGTAATTTGTTTCCTTCGTGTATTTAAAAGAAATTCAGTACAGTAATGTATAAACAGAACCCAAATTGAACATACTTATAGAATAAAAAATGAAAACAAAATAACATTTCCACTCAAATAGTAGGAATTCTTTTTAACTTATATAACACGCCTTCCCCTCCCGGGGTTGGGTAGCTCAAGTAATTTGAGCTAAGAGTAAAGAGAGTTGGAGGAGTAGGAGGTCTAAAGTTTAAATATTAATAAAGGAAAAAAAATTAATATAACAATTAATTACTAACATTTACCTTAAAAAAAACACCTTCCCCCCTCCCTTTTTCTCTCTCAGTCTCCCTAGAGTGTGTGGAGTAAAACAACATTCAAATTAAGGTGAATCATTGGGTGTTAAATAGTTAAGTCCAATTCCAATGGTTAGAATGACACCATGTTTATGTCAGCACTTCCTCGGCAATCCATATCCAGTGGTATCATAATCTTGATAATTATACATTTAAAAGTAAATTTAATTAGGATATCGCTAACAAATGCCCTAAAGATATTGATAAAAGATTCTGATAAAAACAAGTTTTCATTAAAAAACTAGAGATAACACTTATCAAAATATTGAATGCATCACTTTTCAATAAAAACTTTCTTCTATTGCTTCTTTAACCAATATCCTTAGAATACTCGTTAGCATTCTCGGATTCTCTTTTATATATATATATATATATATATATATGGTACATAAAAATTTGGGTGAGTTGGGTTTCGAGGGCTCACTAGGGTCAGGACATTCCTCAAGGCTCAAAAAACGTTTACGAAGATACTTACCTCTTACCCACCAACTAGACCAACCTTAGTTGGCGATTCTCTTATGATATAATACACTGAAATGAGACAGCAAATTTTAATTCCTTATATGATCAACTTCTTTGCGCACAAAAGAATGCAATACTAAATGGTATGGTAGAAATTTCCTAAGTTCCATTGCATAATAAGTATTTCTATTGGTGAGAATTTGGATAAACTCAAATTATGATGTGCATAAATTTTAGTGAGTATAGCAAGGCTGTGCGTGAGGTTAAAGAGGTGATGATTGGGTAGGATTTCCCTGTACAGCAAACTTGTAATTGTACAGGAAAGCAGACGAATAAGACAGCAGACAGGCAGCGAAGAGTCACGCAGCAGAATGATGTTTGCGTGGAGCAATCAAGAGAGAATCGAATTTATGCAACAAAAATAGACAAAGACATGCAGCATTTGTATTCAAAATGATGTGGCGTGTATGGGAGGATGGGTTGGGTTGGTTGTGTCCCAATCTTTCGAGAGAGATTTTGCTCTGCCATTGCCACGGCTGGAGGTCTCACAATATTAAACATTACAAAAGGAACTAAAATAATTTGGTTTGGTCACCCCCACCCTAAAGGTCTCTCTCTCTATTTTTTATTAATGTATATACTTAAGAGTAAATAGCCAATTTGGTCCCTGAAACTGTAAGATCGTATCAACTTGGTCCATGAAATTAACGAAATTCCAAAAAGGTCCCTGAAACTGCAAAACGTTGATCAAATTAGTCCCTCCGTTAACCCCAGTTGACTGACGCCATTAACGGCACTGAGGTGGCACTTCACGTTGCTTGACAGCTGTCCTCCACGTTAGGGACCAACCTACACCTAATTTCAGGGATGAAATTGACACTACGTTACAGGGACCAGATTGCAATCTTCTTCCTCATCATCTTCCTCCTCTCACCTCCACAGAACCTCCTCCTCTCCCTCTTCTCTCTCCAAATCCAACTCCGACAATCCAAAGCCTCTCCTCTATCCTCAACAACCCCCATGTCGCCGGCCTCGAATTCTGCCGTCACAACAACCAAAATGTCCACAATATATACCCTTCATTCCATCTCCAAAACCTCAAACCTCAAAGGCATTGTCATAGACTTCATGAACTACACTGCCACACAAGTCACCACAACCCTTCACATCCCCACTTACTTTTACTACACTTCAGGAGCTTCTTCTCTTGCAGTGATGCATCACATTCCAACCATTCACGAAAACACCACAAAATCTATCAAAGACCTTCACATGCATCTTCGATTCTCGGGGTTACCTAGAATTTATACATCAGATTTGCCAGAACCTGTGCAGGATCGTGAGAGCCACATTTACAAAGTGTTCCTTGACATAGCAGCAAGTATGAAGGAGAGTGATGGTGTTATCATAAACACGTTTGATGCAATTGAAGGAAGAGCTATCAAAACATTAAACGATGGGTCCTTAAGTTCCATGCCTCCAATGTTCTGTGTGGGACCTGTGATTTCAGAAACATGTGGGGGAGGAGAAGATCGAAACGGGTGTTTGAGTTGGCTTGACTCGCAACCGAGTCAGAGCGTGGTGTTGCTGAGTTTCGGAAGCCTTGGAAGGTTCTCGAAGACTCAGTTGAAGGAGATAGCTATTGGGTTGGAGAGGAGTGAACAAAGGTTCTTGTGGGTTGTGAGAAGCGGCGACATGGGGGTTGTTGAGGATGGAGGAGAGGCTTTGGATTGCGTCGGAGTTGGATTTGGAGAGAGAAGAGGGAGAGAAGGAGGTTCTGTCGAGGTGAGAGGAGGAGGAAGATGATGAAGAAGAAGATTGCAATTTGGTCCCTATAACGTAGTGTCAATTTCGTCCCTGAAATTAGGTGCAGGTTGGTCCCTAACGTGGAGGACAGCTGTCAAGCAACGTGAAGTGCCACCTCAGTGCCGTTAACGGCGTCAGTCAACTGGGTTAACAGAGAAACTAATTTGATCAACGTTTTACAGTTTCAGGGACCTTTTTGGAATTTCGTTAATTTCAGGGACCAAGTTGATACGACCTTACAGTTTCGGGGACCAAATTGACTATTTACTCGTATACTTAATATTGTGGGAAACTTTCTTAGAGATTACCATTTAAAAATTCAAAACATCTCTTGTTTCTTTCAATAAATCTATGCACACCTATGGGAAATTATTCTTGTGGGAACCATTCTTTGTAGTTCTAAACTACTATTGCTAATCCTTTTTTAATTTCCTACACCTATTCCTTTTCAATCCAACATAGAATATTATATATAATATTATAATGTCCTATGAAGTTCATATATATTTTCTAACAAATGATCGCATTAGTCCTGTTTATTTTTCCTAAGATTTCCTTAAGCATGTTCATACAATCATCAAGATTCTACTTCGATCAGAACGTCTGATATATCGTAGGCTCACAGTCAACACCAGGTGAGGTACAATGGATGAATTTAAAATGACAAATTAAGCATGAATTATCAGGAATAATGTACTTTAATTTGCCTATCAATTTGTTTATTTCATCCAATAGCTTTCTAACATTGAGCGCATGGGATTAAAGTCTTGTTTATCTTTCACAGCAAATTAAATCACCTTTTTTTGGAGGAAAATACAACAATCAAATCTTTTCTCACTAAATTAATTACTAAATTAATTAATGGGTCAGCTATGAAACTGTAACCATTAGCTAGCTAATGAAAGCTCGAGAAGGATATGCCTAGATACAAAGATTTTAAAAGAAAATAATAATGAAGAATCCAACCACTTTTAATGCATGGCTTCTTCGAATTAACTCTTCAGGGCATGCACTAATTCAATAAAAATATAAGGGGCAAAAAAACTTTCCAAATTTTGAGTTGCAGCCTGGTGGGCTCCTTGTCAAGCATTTTGCCAAATTTTGTGCGCATGGTACAGTACCACTTACTTCTGTGATGCTCATTAGTAGTGCACATTTAAAAAAAAAAAAATCACATAACTAACCCATACCCAATACGCCTCATGTGTGCCAAAATATGCGCATGCAAGCAAGTATGGCGGCTAAAGCCCTCTTGCTCCTTACCAACTAATGCCATTGTCTTGCAGCTAAGGGCTGAGTGGGGACTACGTGTCCCTCAAATTTCATTAACACTTGCAACAAATATGGACCCTTGAAATTGGGACACATGCTAGATGATGTGTAGCCCTGTGGGGTCGTCCATGGTTATCTATAGTGGGACCTATCATGGGTTAGGGAATGGGATATATAGATCCGTTGTCTCAATTTAATGTACTACACTTTGTTTCTACCAATAATATCTTATCATATATTATAATTTTTTGAGATATTACATAAAATTTTAATTTATATGACAAAATATCATTGACGGAAATAGAATGTGATACATCAAAATGGGACATGTGATCTTGATCTATCGAATGGAATGAGTAGAATGGTGATCAAGAAAGTGAAGAGAATGTGATGTGGCATTCAGGCTTATAGAGTTTAGAAAGGTGCATGACTCTACTTCTAGTGGGGCCAAACTTTAGGATCAAGGTGAGTTTCACTTTCAAGTTTCAATTCAACTCTCAACTTTTTTAACTCTTATTTTCAAAGAGAGAAAAAGGAATATATTTTCTTTGTCTCTTTAAATTATCGAAGTCCTCACCAAGAATTAATTCTAAGGTGGCTGAGATTTTGCTTGAACCTTTTGATGTAAAAAGGTGTGGGATTTCATTGAGAATTTGTTTGAGACTTTTTAAGAAAGATATAGTTGACCATTTTTATCTTTTCTTTTAGTGATGGATATGCAAGGGAAAATGTAAAGATAGAGCGAGTGTTAATTTGTGCGTGTGTGGTTGGTTTGTGTTGCGTGTGAGAGATAGCGAAAGTGGAGGCTTGTGAGATAGTGTTTGAGTTTGGTGGTGCGCGTGCATCACAAAGATGTGGATATTGTGGTCATAACGGTGGCTGCCAGCCACAACCATAAGATTTATTCATGAAGCCATACATTCTACATCATTTCTACCTCTTAAAACGGCCAAATTTTGATTCTGAACTCACTTATTTTCATCATTGCCTTCCCTTCAAACCTTTCTATGCTTCATTACCTCTCAAAATTTAGTTTATAATTCAGTCCCCTTCTACCATTTAGATGTAGTGTACTAGCTTTAATTTGTATACTTGTTTTTTCTCTTTATAACACATTCTACCTATCTTTATACTAAATTAAGGGGAAGCTTGTGTACAGTGTTAATTATGTTGAATTATTGATATAATCTTCACAATACTCGTAAATTGAAAGTCAAGGAGACCACCTATATGATGGAGAAGTTAGTTTTACATGTCGGCATAGACTTGCAGGCTACCAAAACTTACTCTAAAAGACCATGAAGTACTAATTACTCCCTTTTACTTCAAAATTACTGTTACTTCTTATACGAAACTAGTTAAACATTATGATCCAAATCAACCATATATATTTGACTTGGGTTTGGTTAAAAACAAAATTGCTAAATGAACACCATTTATAAGCTTTGTGTAGCAGGAAAATATTTAAAAAGAAAGCTAGAATCATATGCATCCGATGGTTTAACAAGTGTCCAAAACTACTTTAATTTTTTTTCCAACTTAAACAATTTTAATTTTCAGAGTACCATAATGATAAACGTTATTTAATTGTTTATAACCCATGCTTTGAAGACTACTCACTTGGAAGATAAAGAGAATCCTTTTTAATTTGGATGCTGACATAAATCAAGTGAGTAAGCATGCTTTGATAAATACAGGAAACAACTTGATAAAATAGATAAAATAATGATAATGCCACCTCTACCTGAAACTGCATGAAGAATAAAAATGATGTTAGTGCTTTTCATTTCACGTACGGGCCTCCCCAATTCAAGGATATTCTCATTATTTTCCCTGCCACTCCTGATTTCTTTTGTTTTATGCATTTCATTTCCTTCATATTTTTTTTCTTCTTCTGCAAAATAAATAATATTATTCTTACACCAAATATGGATGATATTTTGAGCACTTCAAGTTTTTTTTTTTTTTTTTGTTAATTAACACCTGCTCTACCAGGTATAGACAAAGATGTCTCCATCAGCTGTGCTATTTTCGCTTTTCCATTATGCAGTGGCCATTATCTGTATCAGAATTTGTCCTCATATCAAAGAAAGTCCCAAGGGATTGTGCCTTATATTTCTATAATTACTTTTTGCTCATTTAATGCTAGCTCTATTTACCTGTTTTATCATTAACCTAGTAATGTAGCTCTAATTAAAATGGCGTATATATTACCACTAAAGAGCTCATAATTGTTGTCTTCCAGAACAACAATACAACATCTAGCTCTGGTTTATGATTATGTTTCTATTTTAATATAACTATCATTCAAATAGTTAAGTTGAATGCTGAATTTTGACTCATGAAATCAAATTCTTCCACACTTACTAAATCTTAAGTTTGTTTGTCAATTTGAAAAGAAGTGAATGATATATATGGTTCCAACTTCCAACACAATTATGTCTCGCATTTCCATCATCAGTTCAACCAATTATTGTTGTCAAGTTAGCCCCACATATCCTTCAAACTTCAAATTCGATTAGTTTTACTTTAAATTAAACTAAATTCTCAGTAGCAGGACATAAAACTAACGGTTACATACTCTGAGTCCATACCATAATGTAGACAATAATCTTTGAAATATTTGACCACGTTTTTTTCTCTTTAAACCACTATATATAGTGACTTAAATATATGTAATTGAAAATCTTTAAAAATTATATTTCTTATTCCAAAATTAATTATGGAAAAGAAAACACGGAAAAAGCACTGTTCCGATTCTTATATATAATTGGAAGCTAGCTAGAGGTATAAGGCAAGAAGTAGTACAGTGATTAAGGTGAGTGGAGAATAGAGTATAGAATATATAAGCAGTGACAAAGGGAACAAACAAAGAATTGATCATGAGCGTGGGAATTAATTCTGTTTCCTGTTGCTGTCTCTGTCTCTGTCTCTGAAGGAATGGAAGAGAAGATATTGAACTAAAAAACACAAGAAAATTGTTGCATGCCATCATCCTATTCACTTCATTATGCCTACAATCATGATTCTTGGTTCCATAACCCGCATGCTCTCTTCTAAACCCTTCACTACTTCTTAGTTCTTACACACTCTCACTCTAACTCGCACACCTATAAATCCCATAACACCCCTTATATATCCTTTCTCTCATCTCAACACTCAACACTACAACAATACAACCAAATCTTCCTCTCATTTCCTAAGGTATATATCTTTCTTTACCATAACCAATTACCCCATTAACACCTAAAACTAGTATCTGTTAGTGTTACATTATCCAATGGCATTCTCTGGTTTTGAAGGGTTTGAGAAACGGTTGGAGCTGCATTTCTTTGGTGATGATCCAACAATCCTCCAACTGGGTCTTAGAAAACTTGACTTTGAATCCATACAACAAATCCTACAAGCTGTCCAATGCACGGTTGTTTCAGCCGTTGGAAACTTCTACTTTGATGCTTATGTGCTATCAGAATCAAGCCTCTTTGTCTACCCAACCAAGATCATCATCAAAACTTGTGGGACCACCCAACTCCTCAAATCCATTTCACCCTTAATCTACTTTGCACACCATCACTTAGACCTTACTCTATGTTCTTGCCGCTACACAAGAGTTAGCTTCATCTTCCCAAACTCACAACCCTTCCCTCACACAAGCTTCGAAGACGAAGTCACCTACTTGGAACACACCATTCCTGCAAACCTTTGCTATAGAAAAGCCTCCATCATGCCCTCAAAATCTTCCTCTCATTCATGGCACGTGTTCACCGCGAGTACTAACAACACTAATCATTATGACCCCATAAAAAACGAAGAACCATCATACACTACCATAGAGATCTGCATGACTGAACTTGACCCCATTCTTGCCCGCAAGTTTTTCCGGTGGCCCGGCGATGGAAAAACCGGCGACTCAGCCTGAAAAGAGATGACGGAGCTCACGGGCATCCATGGAATCAACAAAGAGGCACTCATTTGCGACTTTGCATTCGACCCTTGGTTACTCCATGAATGGCATGCATGGAGAGTGGTACTCCACAATTCACGCCACCCCAGAAGATGGTTATAGCTATGCTAGCTTTGAATGTGTAGTAGGAGGGTCCATGAACGATGACGACATAGTCCACATGTTGAGGAAGGTGGTTCAGATTTTCAGGCCGGGGACTATGTCGGTGTCGACGACGTCGTCGTTTGGTGAGTACAGCGATGAAGTGTGGACGAGAGTGGTGGCGGGTGCGGTGGAGCCACTGGGGTTGAAATGCCGGAGTTGTGCGACGGACCAGTTTCCGGCAGCTGGTAGTCTCGTGTTTCAAACTTTTTCAGGTCTTCGCCGGAAAAGTGGATAGTATAGTTAGAAGCTGAATGAAGGAGTTAGAGTTAGTTGGCAAATTTTAGGATGGAGGTGGTGACATGGCTCAATGTGATCGGTTATTATGGGTTGATGAATATATATTGTTGGATTAATTAACTTTGTTTAGAAAGTTAGAAGAAGGAGTGGGGTGAGTGAGGTTGGGGATTCTGGGATGATCATCATAGTGCACCCCACTTATGCGATTGTCACGCCTAAGATTTTTGAGAATCTGTAGTGGTTCCAAAAGTGCTTATATTGAACTTAATTTCTTTCTTTCTTTCTTTCTTTCCATTTATTCCCCCATTCCGTTTTTATGCTATGTTTCTAATTGTCTCCACATAGTGCTATTCAGGAAGGATTCTGATCTGTTGCCCACCCATCTTTACAACCATCCAAAGATAATTGAGATGTGTCTAAGTTCTAAAAAATGACTATATATTTTTGAGTTCATGTTGAGGTGATGTTTTCAGTTGTCTTAATTCAGTGTTACTTGATACTTCGAACCTTATAATTTTTTATCACTAGTGAATAGTGATAAATTAGAAAATATGATTGTAAATTTTTCAGTTCCTGACTTGAATTAATACTTTTTCACAATATGAAATATATTTATGTTTAAATAATTTGTTCTTAAATATACATGTAGTATAAAATATTTCTTATTTTTAATTCTATACTTTCTAAAACTTTATAGGTATAATTTGGCTATACATTATGTCTAAATTTGTACAACTATCTTAATTATCAAAGTTGTTTACCAAAAAAAGAAAAGAAAACTTAATTATCAAAGTTGACTCCAATCATTTTTCAGACCATATTCAAGTTGCATTAAAGTTGAAAAACTTGGCCTGGTCATAAAATTGGACCGAATTTGGGCTACAATTCAACTCATTCTCTTAAGGGATACAAATCTAATGTAACAAAAATTGGTGTCTCGATATTCCTATCAATCAAAAGCTGAGAATATATTTAAATATTAATAGGATGTGATTTTATTTTATCAAGTAATAAATTATAATTGGTAAGGAATAAAGAATGTAATAGGAATGTGGGACAGATGACCTCCATCCTGTCTAAACACCATGACGCTTTAATTGGATTTTGATAGCTTAGTCCACTTCATGATTTTGTTTTTAGATAATTAGCGAGAACAGATCAAAGTTCAAAGTTTTGATACATTTTTTTTCACTCGTGAAATTTTAACTTATATACCAAAATATTGTTGATAAAAAAAATACCATATGTGAGATATTTCCAAAATAAGTGTTTGAAATATTGCTTGACATCAATGGTTAAGTAAAATTAACGGATGTGTTACCTTACATACATGGATGCAACGGTTCAGCAGTAAGTCCTTGGTTGGATATCCATCACTACAAAAAAAAAACCTATTTAGCGACCGAAGATTTCGGTCGCTAAACATGATAATTCGGTTGCTATACTGTATAGCGACCGAATTAGCGACCGAATTAAGGGGGTAGCAGAAACCCTGGTCGCTAAATGTTTAGCGACCGAAATTATATTTCGGTCGCAAATCTGCGACCGATATTTCGGTTGCAAAAGTATATATTTGATCGTAGTATAGTTGGTCGCATACCGGCTCGCCTAATTTGGTGACCGATATTGATGTCGTTATTTCGGTCGCAAAATTTTGATTTTTTTTTTCCTGTAATGATCCTGCCGACCAAATATAGTTTTTCAACTATTACCCCATTGATTTTTAATTTCTGATATAAACAAAATACACCAATATTTTTTTTTAAATAAATAGAAAACATAAATATGATGTACTAACGATCCAAAACACCACACAGTCAATATGATCAAGAAAACATATACATTAATTAACGCAAGTTTAATAATGGTTTATAAAAAAAAGTTTAATAAGTATTAATTAACGATCAAAACATAAAAATACACCACAGTCAATAAGTACTAATCAAAATATCAAAACTCATCAATCTTTCAAAGGGATGAACATGTAGAAACGAGAACCCCCAAGGTACTTAAACTTTGCCAATGCACCAGTGGACAACAAATACAACTCCCCGATACCATTTGTATACATTTGCAAAATATGGGCGATCCTCATGGATTACTATATTCCCATTGAACAGATTTCCGCTTTTGTCTTCAATAGTCACAACACGCGGTATTTGTTGTCCCCAACGACGGTAGAATGATCGCGGGATTGAAATCAAATCCTGCAAATACACAAGAACAATTTAGTAAATGATTAGTTTATGCCTTAACCATCATTACGTGAATCCGATCGTTATTCTTAAGTTGATGAGATACTATACCTGGTCTATATGGATGGCTGTCTCAAAACATTTAGTCGGGTCCATTTTCTGATAAAACGATAAGGAAAACAAGTCATATGTCTAAACTTCATCAAGTGATAATAAGAAAAGATGGAAAGATCCATGTAACATACTATCATGTTAAAATAGAACAAAGAAATGCAACTTCACATGCAACTTTACATATTAGCAAACATAGTAGTTTTCAAGAAAGAAGATGCTTTTACGTCGTTTTGAAGGATGGTCATAGAGAGGATTAGCATGGTTACTACCTTTGGATGCCAAATGGTGTTTCACAATCATTTAATCATAAGATTGAATAACTTAACTCATAAATCAATCTATCGCTTAACAACTAATGACATAAAACAAAACACATAAACCATTCACATGAGCATTCTATAATCTCTCAATCTATCGCTTAACAACTAATGACATAAAATAAGAATCATAAACAAAATAGTTCTACAGAAACAGTTATAAGGAAAACACTGAACCTATGTCCATACGGGTTTTCAGGACAGCAACTATAACATCTCCTTGTAAACAATATAGCAAACACCTGTCAAGCAAGATCCTTTAACATATCTATTCTCACATATTGGCATATCAACACCATCACAAAATCAAAACCAAATTACAATACACATGCAAACAACACATAATTGCAAATGCATGCATAAATATTAAATTATCAGCACACAATCAACATCTTGCCTTTCAGGCAGGATACCTTCCTATTGAGCTCAGCTCTCCACTAACAAACAACAAGATATATAGTAGTGATAATAAGAAAAGATGGAAAGATCCATGTAGCATACTATCATGTTAAAATAGAACAAAGAAATGCAACTTCACATGCAACTTTACATATTAGCAAACATAGTAGTTTTCAGGAAAGCAGATGCTTTTACGTCGTTTTGAAGGATGGTCATAGAGAGGACTTTTCCTACCGGAAGTGCCTAGATAACCTAGTAAGGATGGTCATCAACAACTATTTCTGGAAAGCTCCATTTCCTAATAAAACAAATGAGTAAAAAACCAGAGTTGTTTTCATAATATTGTGTACAAAGCTGCTTTCTAATGTGAATAATGTTTTAATGATGACGGCCCGTCATGCATGTGCCTGGCAAACTGTTCCTAGCCCTTCATTTTATCTAACCCTATACTTAATCCTTCATTATCTAAGAGACTCGCTTTTGTTGGCTTCAAGAAGAGACTTTCTAATTAAGCTCATGGACTTTAAATTAGTAAATGAATATTAACAACAACAAAGTCATGCCATTTACGAACTAATAACACTTTATCAATTCATTCCAATGCTTATAATGTAAATATATACAAATATGATTCCATAATCATTTCCAAACAAGTTATCAATAAATACATATCAAATTATTCTAATTACATTGATTCATTGTTATTGAAAGATTTTTATTTTAAAGAGAATAAACTATTCTTCATAGCAATCCAAATGTATGAACATGCTCAGATATAAGTACCAGCCTTCAATAAATTTACATCAAATAAGGTACACTCAAATACAATGAAATAGACCATGGTCATTTCATGTGCTTTCTGAAATCATCAATCACCAAAAGAAGTGATTCGAAACGAAGAACCATGGGTGAATAGCCTATCAATAGAATGGTTTAAATTACTTACATAAAGTTATAGACTTCAAGTAACAAATGTTAAATTAAATTAATAGATAAAGCTTGATAACCATATATACCCCTCATATTCGCAACCGTGCAACAATTAATCTTATGACTTCTCTCATAAAACGAAACAAAAAAATGAGATGGGTAATAAATAGGAAACAATTACCAATACTCAAGCAAAAAAACGTAATTGGCAAAGTAGCCACACTTACTCTCCTGTCAACACTCTTTGCTCTCCCTGTAATTTTACCTTCTCTTAAGCAACCCGTATCATATTCTTAATTTTCTAGTTCAAACAAATCTCACATATCTCATATCAAAACATATCTTCCACAAATCTCAGTATTAAATATAAGATATGAATCTATTAACAAGATTAATTACAAATTAATGTACGTAATATCAGTCTCAATCTCTTTTATCCACAATTTATTGTCATTATCTCTACATCTCTACAACACATCTCAATTAATGTCACCCCTTCATATACCTTTACCAATTCCCCCAAACAAGTATTTATAACCCATAAGAATTAAACTTGACAAGTAACCACTAACCACCATAATTTTTTTTTATAAACAAGCAAGTCGTGTACATTAGAAACAATGGTAAGGTCTTATTTTAAACAAATCTCACATCTCATATAATGACATCTATTATATGTATCTTAATATTCATTACATGATATAAATATATGAATGAAAATTGAAAACCACAGTAATTTTTAAATAGGAATTTACATCAACATTAATCACAACTTACATTAGAAACAATGGTAAGGTGTTCTACTCAATCACAGTCACCTATATCACAACTCACATGAAATACACAAGTAGCTCTTCTCAGTAGTAAGCAATAAGGCAAGCAATGAAACAATGAAGCAAAATAAAAAATTATACATAGAGAGTCCATGCATGGTTACCTCAAGGCAGAGCAGGGAATGCACAAACTGAGGAGAGAAGAGGGTAGGAGGAGCTTTGCCCGTGCATGGTGACCGGAGAGCTGCGTATGGCGGCCTGAAACAGAGGGGACGGAGTATGGCGGCTGAAAAGAGGGGGGATTAAAAACAGAGCAGGAAGAGGGGAAAGGAAGAGAGGAGAGGAAGAGGGAAGAGATGGAAGAAGAGGAGGAGGAGGACGGAGGCTTACCGGAGACGGCGGTGGTGGCGGCCTGAACGCGAGGGAGAAGATCGAAGATGGGTGAGGGAGGAAGGAAGAGAAGGCAGAAATGAGGAAGAAGGGGAAGATTTCACGATTTTATGGATTTATAATTTAGCGACCGAATCGCCAATCACTTAAATAAAAAATGGTCGCTAAATTCGGTCGCGGGATGAGTTAATTTGAAATTTGAATTCATAAATTTAGCGACGGAGAACTCAATTGGTCGCTAACACGCGCGATTTTATTTTTTTTCTGCGCCGTTTAGCGACCGAATTAATATCGGTCACAAATGTAAATAAAATTTAACCGTTGCATTTAATTCGGTCGCTATTTCGGTCGCTAAGAATACATAAAATTTCTGGCTTTCAACTGTTGCATTTAAGTCGGTCGCTATTTCGGTCGCTAAGAAGGGATAAAATTACTGACTTTTAAGTTCCTTCATATAGCGACGGAAATAGCGACCGATAGCCCTGCTACGCTCTATTTCGGTCGCTATTTCGGTCGCAGTATTATCTCTAATCACTATTTCATGTAGATCCTACAATCGGTCGCTAGTTCGGTCTCAAAAGGCAACCGAAAAATTCGGTCACTATTTTCGGTCGCTAAACAACCTTTTTTTTGTAGTGCATTTTGAACTATTAATTTTGACAGTTTTAATTTATAGCGTTTAAATTGGAAAAAGCGTCTCGTGAGGATTCGAACTCAAAAACACAAGATAGATAGACACACCTGCTACCCACTAAGCCAACGGCTATATTGTGTCATCCATTGATCGTTAATGGTATTTAACTGTTATATTTGATTGTTGGTTAAACACTTGGAGAGTTGCTTTCTTTCACCAAGTGACATGAGTTGGTCTATAAATAGAACCATCTGCATGCAGAAGAGATATATGAAAATCTCAGAATTTCCCAAACCATTCTTCACTCCAAATCACCTTCTTTTCTCCCTTGTGCGCAAAGAGAATTAGGAAGACTATTGTTCTGTAAACTGCCATTGACGATACGCTTGGTTTAGGGTGTGCAAACCAAACCAAGGTTACTCCATTGTATCATGAAGGGGATTCGCCGGTTTTACCTGTTGCATCCAATCTACGAGGAGAGATTGGTGGGGGCGAATCGAACCTAAAGCCTAGTGTTCCTACACGCCTTGGAGATTGCGTATTACCATTGTTTTCTTCTTCTTTGTTGCAGATCCATACCCCATTTTCTAACAATCTTTAGGTTCGATTTTCGTTTTATAAAAATGGTTGCAACATTAAAGGAGATGACATTTGACATTGTCAAAGTGGAGAAGTTCGAGAGTGGAAACTTCATTCGTTGGGAGAAAGAGGTACACAATCTTCTTACAAGCAAAGAGAGAATTGTACTCGTATGCTTCATAAAAAATATGCTTATTTGTGATCATGGTGAAAAGGTACACAATTACTTTCTATGGCTATGATATACTTGGTGTTCTAAATTCATGTATGTACTATCTTAATGGCATTCTTTTATGTTAAAATTAACATGTGGTATTAAAGCCTTAGATGCATGATTTAGAATCAACTCAAGTAATTTTGATGAACATAAATATGTTTGATTTATTATGCATGCAAGTATGTTGCTCTATTTTAATAGAATTATATAACATATGAATGATTTTATCATGTGCATGTATTAATGGATTTGATCCTTGTAAGAACCAATTATTTTTAGAGTAGGCTTTATCTTGTATTATGAGGGCATGATTATATGAATATAAGATTGAAATTTTTTTCTTGATTTTGTAGAAATTAGAAATGTTTTGAATGTGTTTTTGGATTGTTCTAAGTTGTTAGAATGGACATGAATGTTCATGAAGAAATGTTATAGAAAACTTAAAATAATTGGATTTATTTTGTTTGTTTTTCTATAATGAAAATCATCTAGAGTTATCCTAGAACATGTTTAGACATGAATACAAAACATAGAGACAACGAAAATAAGTTTAGATTGGGATAGAATGACCAAAAAGGGGAGTGAGTCGTGTAAACCCAATTTCCTACAAAATGGGTTTAGTTAACCCGATTGGAAGCAGGAAGTGATACCAAAAAGTCGCATTTTATTGGAAAGTTGCATTTTGGTTAAAGTTAACTATATAAATCGGTTCATCACCAGTACCAATTGGTACGTTGGTCTAGTGGTAGATCGCTGCTCTCCTTTCCTGCGGGTTTTGAGTTCGAATCTCAGAATTAGCGGTTTTGAACATTTTCTTTTGTAAACAAAATGTTTTGAATGGAAAAAGTGCACGCGGCGAGATTTGAACCCGGGATGCATCGGCAGGACCAAAGGAGTTCGACAAGCTTGCCGCCAGGCCAAAGACATATAACTTGCCAGCATGTTCTTTAATATTGTATATGTATCTGGAATAATTGGTTAATTATTTTTGTTTATATCTGCCATATATGATTTAAAATTATTTTGAATGCTTGTTAGTAACTGTTAACGAAATGAATATTCTCAATTACCCATTAGTTTTGATGATTATAAATGTTATTATAGTGTGGGTAAATTGAAATTGTTTGTCATATGGAATTTATTAAATGCTTTTAGGAGTTATAAGAATAGGAGAATTTTATAACCCTAGTTAGTTTGAGTCTACTGGAATAGTTGTCCAAACAACTGCATCTTATTCCCCATAACAAATTAATATTAGTTAAAGATGAAAATAGGATATTAAAAGAAATGATAAAAATCATGGTATCCTATTATGGTCTAGCAAAATGATATTGGGGAGAAGCCATGTTGAAGGCTTCTTAGTTAGTTATAGTTCCAAACAAAATGAACATGATAACCCAATATGAGCTCTTGAATTATAGAAAGCCAAATCTCAACTATTTCATAGTCTGTGGTTGTAGGGCAATAATAGAAGTTCTTGAACCAAAATAAAGAAACTACGTGAAAGGTGAATTGAATGTGTGTTCCTGGACTATGCTAAAAATAGCAAAGCATATAGATTCATGGTTATCGAATCTAATGACTCATATCCTGTAAATACAGTAATTGAGTATAGGATACAATCTTTCAAAAGATAGGTTTAACTCAATTCCAAGTCACGGTGATAATGTTCATAGGAATGAACATTATCCGTAAATCAATGTATCTAATAAAGATACTTTGGAAGGTTCAGAACTTAGAAGAATTCAGAGACCTAGAAAAGAGAAAACGTACAGACTAAACTTTTCATGTTCCTTGTTGAAGGAACAAGAGAGTCCATAGACAGTTATGGGCCAATCTATTAGAATATAGAAAGTGATCCAAAAATATTTTAAGAGGCAATAAAGTCTCAAGAAGTCACTTTCTGGAAGGGAGTTATACTAGAAGAAATGGACTCAATAAATGGGGAATAAAATTTGGAAATTAGTAGACCTCCCACCTGGTTCCACAACAATAGGTTGTAAATGGATTTTCAAAAGGACAATAAAGGTAGATGGAACCATAGATAAGTTTAAGGCAAGACTAGTTTCTAAGGGATTTACAAAAAAAGGAGGGTATTGACTATTTTGATACATATGCACCTATGGCAAGAATTGCTTCAATTAGAGTGCTATTATAACTGGGATCCATCTATAAGTTTGTCATCCATCAATTGGATGTGAAAATACCATTCCTAAATGGGGAATTAGATTAAGAGGTGTGTATGACACAACCTGAGGGGTTTGTGGTGAATAGTCTAGAAAAGAAAATGTGTAAATTGAAAAAGTCATAGTATGGACTAGAAAAGGCTCCTAAGAAATGACATCAAAAGTTTGATCAAGTTGTGCTAGATAGTGAATATTAAATGAATGAATCCGACAAGTGTGTTTATAGTAAATTCCATAATGGAAAAGGTGTCATGATTTGTTTTTGTTGATGATATATATGTTGAATTTTAGTACTGATCTAGATGAGGTAGAAGAAACTAAGAGTCTAGAAATTTTGGCATGAAAGACTTAGGGGTAGCTGATGTAATTCTAGGAAGTAGAATAACAAGAAATTGTGAGAATATAGGTTTAACCCAATCTCACCATTTAGAAAAGGTATTAAAGAAATTTAATCACCTTGATTGTAAACCTATCACTAATCCCTAAGATCATAGCATTAATTTAGTACCAAATAAAGGAAATCTAGTAGCACAACTTGAATACTCAAAAGTAATTGGATGTCTAATGTATGTCATGACATGTACCCGGTCAAACATTGCATATGTTATAGGAGACTAAGTAGGTATACAAGTAATCCAAGAAAAGACCATTGACATGTTGTCCAAGAGTATTGAAATACTTGTGGGGAACAAGAACTATAGTTTAAACTATAATAGGTATCCTTCGGTATTAGAAGGTTACACGGATGCCAGTTGGGTGACTTATACAAGAAGATCATGCTTCAACAAGCAGTTGAGTTTTGACAAATAGCAGGGGTGCTATTTCTTGGGGTTTCAAGAAATAAGTCGGCATTTCCGGTTCCACCATGACTGTAGAATTCATAGCATTGGCAGCATTCAACATTGAGATTAAATAGCTTAGAAACATGTTGTATGAGATACCAATTTTAATGACGTCAGTATCCATACAATGGGATAGTCAGTCAACACTATCAACGACATATAACCAAGTTTATAATGGAAAGTCCAGGAATAGTGGACTAAGACATAGTTATGTCAAGGAACTAATTGCAAATGGAGTAATATCCAGGGTCTTTATAAGACGGAAAGAAATCTTGCATCCTTTGACGAAAGGACTGACAAGTGATATGATGTGGAAAAACATCATTAGGGATGGGAATCAAGCCCACATCTACATGATCACCAATGGTGGAAACCCAACTCACACTTGAGTAGCATCAAGTCTTGAGTTCAATGTGGCCAAAGTACACTATGAGAGTGATTGCAAGTACTTGACGAATTGATACATCCCAAGGTTTAAAAGTACTTGGATACCATAAAGACAAATGGAAAAGGGTGAGCTTTTGCTCTTAATGGACCTATAGCATATGTGTCTTTGAGGTGCCCAACTTATGGGGGTGCTTTTGGTAAAGTCCACCTATATGAGAGTGAGGTGGGGCCGCTTCTTAGAGTTGCGCTTGACTCTGTAAGCTCTCATGAAAAGGATACACGACACAAGGCCTTACCAAATGTGTCACGCTACCACGTCGTTCAATGGTACCGAGATTTCATGTGTAAGTCATGCACGCTTGTTCTAATGAATATTTGGTTCAAAGCTTGTCTACCATTTTATTCGGGGATGAGTGAAACCCATGGCTTACTATGTAACACCGTAGTTTTTACACCTATGATTTATTTATTTTATTTGGATGTTTAAATTTATTATGTTATGTGGTTTAGTTTGAGTAATTAAATTACTCTCTTCAAATTTTTTTTATT
Organism: Sophora flavescens; assembly: GCA_030762895.1. Classification (NCBI taxonomy): domain Eukaryota; kingdom Viridiplantae; phylum Streptophyta; class Magnoliopsida; order Fabales; family Fabaceae; genus Sophora; species Sophora flavescens. Next base: position 50,975,661 of record CM061067.1, on the reverse strand, counting down.
GGGTGCGTTAACACTGACTCAATTTAGTGAATGCACGCTTACTAGACAATAATTACGTTATTGTCACTAATATACCAGTACAGAAAAATATTTTCAAATAATATGATTAATGAAAAGCATTTTCATATTTTCATTATATTTAATTTTAGAGTTAAAAATATTTTGGTTTGACCTTAATCGGAAATTAAATTTTGGCTGAGTATTTTCTTAGTGGATCGGTTCAACTATTAATCTTTACTCTAATTTGAATTTCGAAAACATATCCTTATTAATCTTTATTTTTAGATTCTAAAAAGTAAAAACATGTTTATTTTAGGCCTAATATTTATCACTCATTTTGTACCTATCACTAAGTAATTTGTTTAAAAACTCATTTTCTCTCTTTTCTCTCTCTCTTTCTCGACGCTATCTCTCTCTTTTTCACTTTTCTTCTCTGCTTCTTCTTCTCTCTTTCTTCTTTCTTTTTCTCTTCTTCCTCCTAACTCCATCTCCTTCTTCCTCCTCCCTCCAGCCAGCGTCACCCTCCAACTGCGGCCACCGTCCAGCCATGCACCAACCACCATGGAGAGCCATCGTCGCTCATCGCTTGGACCAGTGAAGACGCCGTGCGGTTGTTGGGTTCGGTCCTCCCTCCGTGTCACGCAGGCCGCGAGCTCCGCTGCAACTCGCCGTCGGTCGTCGTCCGGCCACGCAGGTGGGGAGGAGACGAACACACGACCTTTAGAACGTCACCACGAGTGCGGATCCATGTTGGGTCGTGCTTGGTCGCCGCCATCACCGCGAAACGGGTCGCCGCCGCCGCCGCACCGGACCACCTTCAGCCACCATGACAGTTTCTCTCTTCTTCTTCCTTGTATGGGTAAGTGAAAACCCCATCTATTTTGCTTATATTCAAAAAGTCCCAAATTGATTTTGAAACCCTAACCCTAACCCTTTGATTTCAGATTTTAATCTTGAAATTTAAGGTTGTTTTATGAGATTGGGACTGTGAATTTGTGTTTCCCTAAACCAATTTCATTATTCTGAGTTTTCCCTAAATTTTAATAAGGAGCCCTAAACCCCCAATTTGATTTTATTTGAATTTGGGTATGTTTTTGTGAAATTAATTATGATTTAGTGCAATTAGGACTCTTAATGGATGATTTCCAAAGTTCTTTTCATGATCTTTTAATCAAAACAAAGTTTCCTTAAAGGGTATTGGGAAGCGTGAGCTTCAAACATGATTTTCTTTAAAAGTAACCTTGTTTGGTAATTAGATTAAGTGTTTAGATAAAGTTAGAATGTGTGTTTGATCATGTGAAATGGATTTCTTGATTTTTGGTTGTTGCGCGTTGTTGGATTCCCTCTCTGAGACGTTTGACACGGTTATGCTTGCTTGATGGAGTAGATAGTTATACTCTTGGAGCTAACGTGAGCATTAAGACGAGGATCCATTACTCGTCTTCAAAGGTAAGGGGAGTTTGCCTAGGGATATTCAATAACTGTATGCATGTGTGTAGGTGTTTAATTGGATATTTACATGTTGATTGAGCTTACTTGATTATCTAATGTACTTGAACTGTTATGCTATTATCTGATGTTGAACTGTACTTGTTCTAAATGTTATAATGCATATATGTGATGAACTGCTTTCAACTGTGATATTAGCACTGAACTGATAATATATATACTGCTGTTGATTGAAAGTTTGCTAAGCCAGACTTGTGTCTGCGCTCAACCGTTATAAGGATTAAAAACCTTAATAAGCTTTGAAGATGAAGGGATTGGTGTTCTTTTCCAAAAGCTCTCTAAACTTAAAGTACTTGTTTTAAATGTTGAAATGGTTTTGGTGAATTATTGTTATACAAGAGAAAAATCCTTTTCGAACTATGTGTCTTCTAGTGAAAACTTTCAAGATTATTTGGCAATATCCTATTGGGGGAAAACATTTCAAAGATAAAAGAATTTCAAAGATGCTTTATAAAAAGATTTTCAAAGAAAAGGTTTTTCCTAAATATTTTAGAAACTTTCCGATAACCTGGATAGGTTATCGAGGATTCGGTTTTGAATTTGTTTTTCACTGAACGAAAAATAAGTACTTAAGAAAGAGAATCTAGTACGCGAGACGTCGCCTCTAGTATTCAGTGATGCGCACGTGATCTTGGATCAGTGTTAATTCGGGACTACGAGTCCTGGTTATGATGTTATGGACTGAGAGTCCAATTCTCGAAATTGAGGACAGTTTGTTCTGATTTCGTTGTGATGGACTAGGTCCTAATCATGCTGTGTTGGACCGTGTATTCTAACCGCGTGTGATGAACATGATTAAAGGTGAAGGTTGTTTTCTACGACCACAACCCTTGACTGCAGCCACGGTCTTGGGCATTGTGATTGAGCATTCGGACTATGAGTCCTATGCTTCTGAGTTTTCAAGTGATGGGGAAATGATGATTTAAGTCGTTAGCTTTGAGCAAATGACAAGTGAAAAGAATGAACACAAAGAAATCCTTTTAAATAAAATATTTTCTCATGTGCATTTCCCCAGGCAGACGTGCCTTATTATCGTTGTTCTTAAATTGGACAATGAGACGGTGTATTATCGTTGTGCTTAGCTAGCCAATGAGACGGTGTATTATCGTTGTGCTTAGCTAGCCAATGAGACGGTGTATCGAGACTGATCAACTCATTTGAAGGTTGTTGGGATCTCCGGAGATTAAGTTAGAGCCTGATATTGAAGTGTCATGCATATTTTCAAAAGATTGATTTGTGCGGGTTGGAGACCCTTTGTTATAACTCTGTTTTGTTATGTCTATGCATGATTTAACTGCTTATATGATTATGTGATGTATGTATCATGTATATGGTTGTTGTGTGATATATCCATTTGTCGGTATCTCACCCTTACAAACATATCAGGTTTTTTCTGGTTTGCTATTGTACCCTGGGTATTTTAGTATGGATGTGTAGAGGAGGCTTCCTAAGTCACTCAGAGACTTAGATCTAGTTGCTTGATGAAGTATTTGATTGTGGAACGATCACGTGAGTTCTTCTCAGGAATAACTTTTAGAATGACCAGCTTAGGGTTTGGGACTTGGATTTTTGATAAGTATGTATGAGTATGACTCAGAGAGTCTATATTTTAAAACGGAATGTTTATGGCTCGGAGAGCGTCTCTTTTGAATGAAAACTTAAACTTTTCCTTTTGGTCATGTATAGCTAATTGATATAACTATCTTTAGCATATTAATGCCTGGTTGTATTTGGTGTAACTGGAATTCTGGAATGAAAATGTAATTATTTTAGCAGGTGTTCTTTTACCTGGGATGTCCGAATTACAGAGGAGACTCTGTCGAAATTTTCGTAAAATACTAGCTTTTATTCAAGTATATTCTTTAAATTAAATAGGCTTGCCATACTATGATAGTAAGTCTGTGTGCCAATCAAGGCTTAGGAGTCGTGACAAAATTTTTATACCCAATTTCTGACACTTGTATACTTATATAAATTATTTTCCGAAAGCACCAGCAAATTATCTTTTAATTTAAATTCCGCACGTGTTACGTAATTAATGCCCCAAGGGGGGGCTTACATACTAAGCAAAGGTTCAAATCCCCAAGATACCTTTGTCTAAAAGCATGCGATTTCTGGAATAATGGGATTCAGATTTATTTTGAAAATGGTGGGGGATTGTGAGATATTTCCAAAATAAATGTTTGAAATATTGCTTGACATTAATGGTTAAATAAAATTAACGGCTGTTACCTTACATACACGGATGCAACGGTTCAGTGGTAAGTCCTTGGTTGGATGTCCATTCTGTCGCGGGTTCAATACTCACCTGATGCCATTTTGAACTATTAATTTTGACAGTTTTAATTTATAACGTTTAAATTGGAAAAAGTGTCTCGTGAGGATTCGAACTCGAAAACACAAGATAGATAGACACACCTGCTAGCCACTAATCCAACAGCTATATTGTGTCATCCATTAATCGTTAATGGTATTTAACTGTTATATTTGACTGTTGGTTAAACACTTGGATAGTTGCTTTCTTTCACCAAGTGACATGAGTTGGTCTATAAATAGAACCATCTGCATGCAGAAGAGATATACGAAAATCTCAGAATTTCCCAAACCATTCTTCACTCCAAATCACCTTATTTTCTCTCTTGTGCGCAGAGAGAATTAGGAAGACTGTTGTTCTGTAAACTGTCATTGACGATACGCTTGGTTTAGGGTGTGCAAACTAAACCAAGGTTACTCCATTGTATCCTGAAGAGGATTCGCCGGTTTTACTTGTTGCATCCAATCTACAATGAGAGATTGGTGGGGGCGAATCGAACCTAAAGCCTAGTGTTCCTACACGCCTTGGAGATTGTGCATTACCATTGTTTTCTTCTTCTTTGTTACAGATCCATACCCCATTTTCTAACACAATACATCAAAATAAAACAACAAATCTTCATCCTTCCACTTATATTATATGTTCTGGGAGCTCAGTCAATGATTAGAAAGGGTGTAGTTACATGAAGCAATATCACAGTTAGAAAGGGTGTAGTTACATGAAGCAATATCACAGTTACATCTTACATGGAATAAATTAAGATGAGTTATCATGTTTTCACCCTAAAAAAAATGAGTTGTCATATCAGTTTTTTTTAACGTGCTTAATTTTATCTAATTATATTGGGTTTCTGAATTTTTTAAAATATTTCTTTTCAAAATGACTGTTTCATATTCTTACTCATATAACACTCTTTCATTTTTGACCGTTTCCTCCCATATGCATCTCAATATATTCCACAAGAACATTATACAATTCTGAGTTATTTGAGGAAGTTAGCACAGCTGCCAATGCATTACGCATACATACATATATATATATATATATATATATATATATATATATATATATATATATATATATATATATATATATATATATATATATAGTGTAGTTGTTGGTGCGAGACGCACATGCATCCGTTAGATGATTATTTTTGTAATAGTTTATTATAAATAATTTCAATATGAACAACATTAAATGTATTATTATTTTTGAATATAAAATAATATTATTGTGTGCAACAGTTGGATTCATATATTCAATAGTTAATGATTAACAGGCTACATGACAAATTTGTATCATAAAAATTTTAGTAGGTTTTATAAAAGCTTTACTTTTCATTACAGATATGAGTCCATGATATGTAATATGTTAATCTTTTATGTTTATGAAAAGAATACATGCATATTTCCATGATATTATATGTTATTACATTAAACATTTATATAACAACATCAATAGAAGATACTTTGATGAAAAGAAAGCAATTATACTTTGATATTTAACACTATTTTAAATATGTATGATCCTGTAGGGTAAGTTATACTATTTGATTGTTATGTTCAATTTAAGTATCAGATTATTTCTTCTTTTATTAATTTTTCATTTTTCGCAAGTTTTTATTTTCCATAAATTTTTATTTTGTTTTCCGTAAGTTTTTATTAATCCAAGACAATGATTTTATTTTTTTTCATAAGAAATTGACACGTGTCGCCCGTTTATTCGTCCACAATAAAATCATACTACAATTTAAATTTAATAAAATGTCCTAGTATGAATAACACAATAATTAAAATAATTAATTAAATAATTATTTTTTTAAGAAAATGTAAGATGCCGTCGGTGACACGTGTCTTCCATTTATTCGTCTACGAAAAATCAAACTACCATTTGTTTTAAACAAATTATCTAATATTTAACCATTTTATATTTAAATTGTTAAGCTCATCAAACACGAAGATGGAAATAAAAAAAAAAGTAAAAAAAAAGGCAATATAATAAATAATAATACAATAAGTAAAATAATAATCTAAATAATTTTTATTTTAAAAAATCCAGAGGCCAAAAATCTACGTGGGCACGTCGACCTGTGACATTTGGTATTGACCTTTTCGTCCACAATTGTAATACCCGCTAAAAAATGGCTTATTTAATTATGAAAGTGGCTTATTTAATTATAAGTAAGTTAAAAATATTATAATTATGGGAAAACACTAAATTTGTTTGTCATGTTGTAAATAATTTAAATTAAGAATATTAGGAGTTTATAAATAATAAATAACTTATGCATTTTGAATAATTTAAGGATTTTATCCTTTTGCCCTCCACTCAAGTAAGAACACATGTTAGAGACTTGTCTTTTTAATGAGTATATAATCTTAGTGTGAAGTTTTGATAGCGGTCAAGAACCCTATTTGTGTTTGTGGTCACTCTTGAGAAAAGGAGGATAGGCACGGTGATCCAATGGTGAAGGAGCACCTTCTTAACGTGATTTCTGCTGTTTGGGTGTGGAGAATTCGTCTCTAACGTATGTTTATTATCCAAACAAATCAAACCAGGTGAGGGATTGTGATTTTTTTTGGGTTAATTTTCGTGGATATTTTTAAGGGATATGAAATGGGTTGATGATGGTTGAAATAGGGATGTTTGTGAGTTGTTTTGGGTGAATCCCTTTCATGAAAATCGTTTGTAAATGTTTAGCTTGATTATTCTTTGACTAATATGTTAATGGTGAGTTATCATATCTGTTTGGTTGAACCCAAAAAATTGGGGGTGAGGAAACTCCATTGTTGGAGCTTGACGTTTGGTGTTTTCTTAGGGTATCTCGGTTTTTTTCTCAAATTCTGACAGACATGTGAAAAAAAATTATAACTAGAGTTTTAGATATCAGATTAATATGAAATTAGTCTCACTGGAAATCTAACATCTAGAGATACATAGTGTATAAATTTAGTGATTTTTGGAAACCTGGGCTATTTTCAGTTACATTTTTAAAACAGGGTTAAGGCTGTCCCGAAGGTACCCTAACAGCCTGCGCTCAGAAAATCATATCTTGGTTAATAAAATTCGGATTGAGATGAAACTTGTTGCATTTGAAATTTTAAGTGTAGGAGTATGTTGTGGTTAAGTTTAGTGATTTTAGGAGATTTTAGGAGGTCTCAGTTTAATTTTTAAAACAGAGTATTGTATGTCTTGGATGTACTCAAACAGATTTTACTTCAAAATTTATATATGGAGTTGTAGAGTGTCTCTTTATGTGAAACTAGTGTCATTTGAAATTAGACATGTAAGTATTGTTGTGGTTAAAATTTCAGAATTTATGGACCTCTATAATATTCCTAGTTTTCATTTAAAGTTGGCCTAGGCTTGTTGGAAACATTATCATCAGTCATGTATTGGTGGATTTATGACTATGCTATGATGTGTATCTCAGTGTGGTTGCCTTTTGAATGTTGATTCCCTCCATGGTTGAATTTTAGTGAGGGCATTTATTCAATGGATTTTTATCTACGTTGTGAGTATATATTATATTAGATTATATTAATGTACATCTTGGAAAGTATCAATAAAGTGATGAAAGTGTGTGAATGAAATGATTGTGTTATTGTCCCCATGGCTATGATATGGAATAGAATAGTTGTGTATATGTTAAATTATGTGTTTGATTATATGGTACGTGAATAAAGAAATTAGTGGTGATATGCTAAATGTGACTATGTGTATGTTCATGGTGTAACTTTTGAAATGAACTTATCAAGTGATGTTAGTATGTGAATGAAACGACTACAATGTTGCCTATATGTAATTGTGATTGTGAATGTTATGGACTTCATCGAATACCGCTGAGATGGTTATTCAAGATTTATTATGAAGCACAGTGAGCGTACGTTATGATAAGGTATGATTTATTGTACTTGGTGCTTTGGTGTGATGCTAAGACATTGGACAAGACTTGGTGTATTCGACCGGTCAACGGATTCGACCGGTATATAAATGTGACCGTCAGAGCGTGGGGCCTCTAGTGAAAATCCCCGGAGTCCGGAGGGTGGTTGTGTAGTGACCGAGGTCACTTGCCGGTTAGTGGACTCGACCAGGATATAAATGCGACCGTCGGAGTGGGAGACTCTAGTGAACAACTCCAAGGGGATACACAAGCATCTTGCCCAATGGCAAATTGACTTCATAGCAAGTGAAGATTTGCTATGTAAGCTTATATACAATGTGAAGAACTCAATGAGATATTTATGGAGATGCTTATATATATTGTGCTATTTTGCTATTATGTTTTGCTTATCCCTCACTGAGTTTTGGGACTCACCCCCTCCCTTTTTGGTTGTAGCTTTAGGTATTCAACGAGTGGAGCCATCTCAGGGAGCCCATGCACTTGTGTAGTGCGGGGAGCTGTTGCTGTTTCACTTTCTTGTGGCTTGGTTTATTGTCATATGAGAATCTTCTGTTGTTTGGAGTTTAAAACTTCACTCTAGTTGTAAGCCCACTTGGGCTTTGGTTTTTTTTTAAAACTATTGATGTTGACTCGGGGCCACCCTTGGCTTACTTTTGGTATAATATTTTACTCTGATAATTACTTATGATATTCAATATATCTTGTTATGATGTGACTTATACGTGCTTGAAAGGCCTTAGGAATGGGACAATGAAGTTCTATTCTGGCCGGTCAGGGACGCCTAAGTCGGGTCCTGACAAAGTGGTATCAGAGCTAATGGTTATAGGTCCTGAGCATGATTAGAGACTAACGAGCTTTGTAATAATTCCCGAACCCGAGTGGGAGTTGTGCCAGAAGTCATTAGTAGCTAATATGGTTTTCTTAAGGTAAGTTGTAACGCCCGGGTGCCGACGAGGGCGGGGAGTGGTCGCCGGTGCAAGAAGGCACGAACAAGGAGCGGCTCCTGGCAGGCTTCTAGGCGGAGGGACACATGAATGAACCGACTGCACACCCGAATGAGAGGGATCCTGAGACTGTGTAGGTATGGGACTATACAGTTGAGGAAAGCTTATATGAATTGATTGGTACTACCTATACTAACAAGATGCATCTTATTTTCGGGAGCCCATCACTTAAGAACTCCAAAGTTAAGCGTGCTTGACTTGGAGAAATTCTAGGATGGGTGACCTCCTGGGAAGTTTTCCCAGGAAGCGTGTGAGTGAGGACAAAGCACGCTGAAAAGACCCGTGTTGGTCTGTGGGGACAGTCGTCAATCCATAGAGCAGCCAGGGATGTTACAAATGGTATCAGAGCGGCACCTCTCCCAGTACGGTGTGGTTTGGGGACGAACCAAGCGGAAGCTGGTGGGCATGTAACGCCCGGGTGCCGACGAGGGCGGGGAGTGGTCGCCGGTGCAAGAAGGCACGAACAAGGAGCGGCTCCTGGCAGGCTTCTAGGCGGAGGGACACATGAATGAACCGATTGCACACCCGAATGAGAGGGATCCTGAGACTGTGTAGGTATGGGACTATACAGTTGAGGAAAGCTTATATGAATTGATTGGTACTACCTATACTAACAAGATGCATCTTATTTTCGGGAGCCCATCACTTAAGAACTCCAAAGTTAAGCGTGCTTGACTTGGAGAAATTCTAGGATGGGTGACCTCCTGGGAAGTTTTCCCAGGAAGCGTGTGAGTGAGGACAAAGCACGCTGAAAAGACCCGTGTTGGTCTGTGGGGACAGTCGTCAATCCATAGAGCAGTCAGGGAAGCCCTTCGTTACATTAGTGATCCCAAGATAAAATCAATAAAATATCCTTTAAAACATTTAATTAAAACATATATCTCATAACGAAAAATTAGAAAAAACATTAAAGTCTGAAAATGTCTCGTATTAAATAATATAGTATTAAATTATCCATGCAATGAATATAGATATAAATAAATAAATAAATAATTAAATCAAAAGCCTCAAAACTGGGCGTCTAACTACAATCCCAACGATAAATAATTGCGTCTAGCCACATGCGGCTCCTTATTTAAGAACATACTAACCAAACTAGAAGGATTATCTAATGGTGTCCACTAAGTCTTCACGCCTCTTCAGCCTCAATGACGTCCTCCTCGTGTTCTGAAAACAATGCTTAATAATGAGATATAAAATCCCAGTGATCAACAATACAGTTTTATAAAAACATTTTTGAAAATAGCATTGTTCTCACCAAATCGTGAACCGGAAAAACTGTCCATGGTACCCGCTAATTTTTCAAAATAATATATATAAAGAAAATACTTTTAACATTAATAATAAACTCGTCTCAATACATCACATTTCATATACCAGATAAATTCAAGTTAAATCCAAGCGGTCCGAAGACCTCCTAATTAAATTGGCTCCTTGCCGGCATGCCACATGTTCACACATCACACGACAATGGCATCCCATTGCCCACCCCTACTCACGAGGAGTGTTTCGATGTCACCCTCCTGTCGGGGACATTTCTATTTCGATACCTCCCATGTGCACATGGTGGTATTTCTCATTTTTCGACACCCCAACCTGTGGCGGTGTTACTTTCGATACTCCTTATTAGGTAGTATTACTTATTTTCGACATCCCAATTATATGGGGATGTTACTTTCGATACCCCATTACGGTGGTATTACTCTTTGATACCCCTATCATAGGTGGTATTGCGGCAAACATCATACAACACATAACAATTCAAATATGTCATGTCACATACATGTAACAAGCTATTTTTCACGAATTAAACAAATAAATTTTCCCCAACAACAAGCAATCACGAATATCACAATATATCACAATAAGCATCTTACAACATCATTTAAAACGCATTCCCTTTTTAACAAAAACCCCCAATTTCATGTGATAATTCATTGTCAACACAAACAATTATATATATATATATATATATATATATATATATACCATGGAAAGGGTTCGTAAAAAGTATTGTTACTCACCTCTCGAAGACCTCCACTGTGCTCTAAAAATTATTCATGATAAGGATTTGCGCTTCCCTAAAAATTCCTCTCCCGTTTGGTAGCGTTCTTGAATCTATGTTGTTATGGTTGTACTGACAAGGAAAAGAAGCTCAACTGCACGGCCCCCTCGAATTCCTCACTCTGTGCGGCGCCCAAACCATATGCGCAGTGACAGTGACCAATTATATGTATATATACATAATAGTAGGCACCAACTGACGCACATAGGATTTTTGTTTTTGGTTAGGTTTTATTTTATTTTTATTTTTTTAATTTCTTTGGTTGCTTGGGCTTTTAACGCCCAAGTATGCTTCTTCCTCTTTTTTTTTTTCTTTTTTATTCTTTTTGTCAGATATATATATATATATATATATATATATATATATATATATATATATATAATTTTGGATCATTGATAATAGTTAATAAATTTCATTAAATTCTTATACCATCACTTCTTTATACTAAATCTCCCATTTATATTTTATTTACACTACACTTTTTAATAATTTAATATTATTATTATTATTTATTTATTTTTTCCGAATTAATTATGTTAGAATTTTAGGATGTTACATTTTCTCCCCTCCTTAAAGAATTTCTTCCCCGAAAAACGCTTCATACTCGCTCTTATTTTAACATATGGTATATTTAAACTTAAAGGTCGTCATACCTTAGGTAATAAAATCTGGGTACTGACGGACGATGTCCTCCTCCATCTCCTAAGTGGCTTCCTCCGGAGTCAATCCTTCCCATAACACTTTCACCAATGGAATTGCCTTGTTCCTTAGAGTTTTAGTGCTCTTGTCCAAGATTTGACTAGGCTTTGGCTTGTAGATCAAATTATCCTTCAATTGTACAGACTCGGAAGCTATCACATGAGATTCATTAGGCACATATTTTGAGTTGCGACACATGGAAAACATCATGAAGGTTTGCCAACTGTGGCGGAAGAGCCAATTGATAAGCAACAGGCCCGACTCTTTTAAGAATTTGGAAAGGTCCCATGAAACGTGAATTTAGCTTGCGGACTTTCATCGACCTCCCTACCCCCGTCTTAGGAGTGACTCTCAAAAATACATGTTCCTCTTCCTGAAATTCTAGAGGCTTTCTCCTTTTGTCGGCATAGCTCTTTTGTCTACTTTGCGCCGTGCGCATCCTCTCCCTAATCATTTTGATTCTCTCAGAGGTTTCCTGGACTAACTCTGGTCCTAGCAGGGCCTCCTCACCCACTTCACACCAACATAAAGGGGACATACACTTCCTCTCATAAAGAGTTTCATAGGGTGCCATGCCTATGCTGACGTGATGACTGTTGTTATAAGCAAATTCTATAAGAGGTAAAATTTATCCCAACCCCCACCTTCATCTAAAACACATGCTCTAAGCATGACCTCAAGGGTTTGAATGGTCCTTTCGGACTGACCGTCCGTTTGGGGATGATAGGTTGTGCTAAAACTTAACTTAGAACCAAAAGCCTATTGGAAAGCCCCCCAGAATCTAGAGGTAAACTGTGGGTCCCTATCTGACACTATAGAAGTAGGTATGCCATGAAGCTTCACTATCTCCTTATTGTATAAGTCTTCTAACTTATTCAAACTATAGGTTGTCTTAATTGGCCAGAAGTGTGCAGACTTGGTCAACCTATCCATAATTACCCATATGGCATCTAAGCCCAAACGCGTCATAGGTAACCCCATCACAAAGTCCATAGAAATTTTTTTCCCACTTCCATTCTGGAATCTCCAAGGACTGCAACAACCTCGAAGGCTTCTGATGTTCTATCTTAACCTTTTGGCACACTAAACACCTAGCTACGAAGCTAGCCACATCCTTTTTCATTCCTGGCCACCAATACATCCTCTTAAGGTCTTGGTACATCTTAGTTATTCCAGGATGTATGGTAAACTTCCCCTTATGGGCTTCCTCTAATATCTTCTCTCTAAGGCTCCCTCCTTAGGAACAACGATCATATTCTTAAACTTCACTAGCCCATCAACCGACAACTCATAACCCTTTTGTCCTAACCGAGCCAGCAACTCCTTGTCTAAGATTTGTTCCCGCCTAAACTCATCTCGAATGTCACCAATAAATTCCAACCTATTCAACGTCAAACTTAAGACATTTAAGGACGCATCCAACACTTCCGGATTCATGTCCCTAAACTCTTCCATGAGGTTCAGCTCTTGCACCATCAAGCTTGACACGTGTAGGGACTTCCTACTCAGAGCATCTGCCACCACATTGGCCTTTCCCGGATGGTACTTTAACTCGAAGTCATAGTCCTTAAGGAACTCCATCCACCTTCGTTCTCTCATGTCCAACTCCTTCTGGTTGAACAGACATTTAAGGCTCTTATGGTCACTAAACACTTCAAACCTTGCCCCATAAAGGTAATGCCTCCAAATCTTAAGGGCAAAACTACAGCTGCTAGCCCTAGGTCATGGGTGGGGTAATTCCCCTCACGTGGCCTAAGCGGCCTAGAGGCATATGCTATCACCTTGCCATCCCTGCATTAAGACACATCCCAAGCCATTCTTGGACGCATCGCAAGATACCACAAAACTCACTAAGGGGTCCTAGATAGTTAAGACCGGTGATGACACCAATCTCCTCTTAAGCTCTTGGAACCCGTCCTCACACTCCCTGGTCCCACACAAAATGTTTCCCTTTTCTAGTTAACTGGGTCAATGGTACGGCTAATCTAGAGAACCCCTCTATGAACTTCCTATAGTAACCAGCTAAGCCTAAGAAACTTCTCACTTGAGTTCTTGTCTTAGGTTGTTCCCATCCCAACACCGCATCAACTTTAGAGGAATCAACCACTACACCATCCTTTGATATTGCGTGTCCTAAAAACTTTACCTTTTCTAGCCAAAACTCACACTTCTCCCGGTTTAGCATAATGGCGCTCGTCCTCAAGATCCGCAACACCAACCTCAAGTGTTCTCCATGTTCTTCTCGGGTGTCTTAGAGTATATTAGAATATCATCTATGAACATCACCACAAACCTGTCCAAAAAAAAAAAGGTCCTAAAGATCCGATTCATGTAGTCCATGAAAACGGCTGGGGCGTTGGTCACGCCAAAGGGCCTCACTACATACACATAGTGCCCATACCGTGTCCCCAAGGCTGTCTTTAGGGATGTCCTCGTTTCTAACTCTAATTTGATGGTATCCCGATCTTAGACCTATTTTGGAAAACACTGACGCTCCCCTTAACTTATCTAAGAGATCATCTATCCTAGGTAAGGGTATTTATTCTTGATGGTCACTTTGTTCAACTGCCTATAGTCAACACATAGCCTCATGCTCCCATCCTTATTTTTCACCAAGAGGGACATGTGCTCCCCAAAGTGACACACTAGGCCTAATAAACCCCTCCCCTAGCATCTCCTCTAACTGTTTCTTAAGCTCGCTCAACTCTAAAGGTGCCATTCTATAAGGTGCTACCGATACTGGTCCACTCCCTGGCACTAGATCTATGTTAAACTCAACTTCCCTATTCGGAGGCAAGCTAGAGACATCCTTAGGGAGAACATCCTGGAATTCACACACCACGGTATAGGTCACATCACTGTCGGTCTCTATCTTAGCAGAGAATAAGAGTATATATCCTTGAGCTCCCTCAACTAAGCACTTATGACAAGCAACAATAGAACCGGGCACGGGAAAATCATTAGACATTGGATGTGAAGAGATATGGATATTTTTGTCAGAATGCTTATGGCAATGAGTCTAGATGCCAATAAGTCAATACCAAGAATAACATACAATACATAGATAACAATAAGGTTGATGTCATAAGGAGTGTCTTGACGCACAAGGAAACCATTCAAGCAGTCAATGGAAGAACAAGAATATCCCTATAGGAGTAGAAACGTATGAATCAAAGGACAAATGAAAGATTGGTATCTCCAAATTTTCACACATTAAGGATGTATCAAGGAATGCGTTGCTCCTGAATCAAACAATATAATAGATTTTTCTTTTTAACGAGTGGGAGAAATTCAGCCTCCTTCGGACCTAAGCTGCCTCAGAATGAAGGCGAATTGTTCTTCTTGAATTCGAAAAGCCCCACGTGTTAAGGGTCCTAGGTTGCCACCACTTCATTAGTGACTGGCCTCCATTCCCTTTCAGTTGACGGCGAGTCTCCGTCTGCCCTTGCATAACCTTGGCCATACAATCCAAAGCTGCTGCAAGTGCAACATTCGTCCCTCGCCTATTAGTCGCCATAAATCTGCTCACTACCAATGAAATACTGGGTTGATCAGGTCCAATATCCCAAAGAATAGCATGCAGCATTTATAACACTAACAAGCATCCTATGCGCCCAAGTTTTGTTTTATAAAAGCCCCAATGCCACAGTCCGATTTAGAATCGAACTGCTCTGATACCATAAATGTAACGCCCTTCGTTACATTAGTGATCCAAGATAAAATCAATAAAATATCCTTTAAAACATTTAATTAAAACATATATCTCATAACGAAAAATTAGAAAAAACATTAAAGTCTGAAAATGTCTCATATTAAATAATATAGTATTAAATTATCCATGCAATGAATATAGATATAAATAAATAAATAAATAAATAAATCAAAAGCCTCAAAACTGGGCGTCTAACTACAATCCCAACGATAAATAATTGCGTCTAGCCACATGCGGCTCCTTATTTAAGAACATACTAACCAAACTAGAAGGATTATCTAATGGTGTCCACTAAGTCTTCACGCCTCTTCAGCCTCAATGACGTCCTCCTCGTGTTCTGAAAACAATGCTTAATAATGAGATATAAAATTCCAGTGATCAACAATACAGTTTTATAAAAACATTTTCGAAAATAGCATTGTTCTCAAATGGGTCTTGAATCGGAAAAACTGTCCATGGTACCCGCTAATTTTTCAAAATAATATATATAAAGAAAATACTTTTAACATTAATAATAAACTCGTCTCAATACATCACATTTCATATACCAGATAAATTCAAGTTAAATCCAAGCGGTCCGAAGACCTCCTAATTAAATTGGCTCCTTGCCGGCATGCCACATGTTCACACATCACACGACAATGGCGTCCCATTGCCACCCCTACTCACGAGGAGTGTTTTGATGTCACCCTCATGTCGGGGACATTTCCATTTCGATACCTCCCATGTGCACATGGAGGTATTTCTCATTTTTCGACACCCCAACCTATGGCGGTGTTACTTTCGATACTCCTTATTAGGTAGTACTACTTATTTTCGACATCCCAATTATATGGGGATGTTACTTTCGATACCCCATTACGATGGTATTACTCTTCGATACCCCTATCATAGGTGGTATTGCGGCAAACATCATACAACACATAACAATTCAAATATGTCATGTCACATACATGTAACAAGCTATTTTTCACCAATTAAACAAATAAATTTCCCCCAACAACAAGCAATCACGAATATCACAATATATCACAATAAGCATCTTACAACATCATTTAAAACGCATTCCCCTTTTTAACAAAAACCCCCAATTTCATGTGATAATTCATTGTCAACACAAACAATTATATATATATATATATATATATATATATATATATATATATATATATATATATATATACACCATGGAAAGGATTCGTAAAATGTATTGTTACTCACCTCTCGAAGACCTCCACTGTGCTCTAAAAATTATTCATGATAAGGATTTGCGCTTCCCTAAAAATTCCTCTCCCGTTTGGTAGCGTTCTTGGATCTATGTTGTTATGGTTGTACTGACAAGGAAAAGAAGCTCAACTGCACGGCCCCCTCGAATTCCTCACTCTGTGCGGCGCCCAAACCATATGCGCAGTGACAGTGACCAATTATATGTATATATACATAATAGTAGGCACCAACTGACGCGCATAGGATTTTTTTTTTGTTTAGGTTTTATTTTATTTTTATTTTTTTTAATTTGCTGGCTGCTTGGGCTTTTAACGCCCAAGTATGCTTCTTCCTCTCTTTTTTTTCTTTTTTTTTCCTTTTGTCATATATATATATATATATATATATAATTTTGCATCCTTTATAATAGTTAATAAATTTCATTAAATTCTTATACCATCACTTCTTTACACTAAATCTCCCATTTATATTTTATTTACACTACACTTTTTAATAATTTAATAATATTATTATTATTTATTTATTTTTTCCGAATTAATTATGTTAGAATTTTAGGATGTTACATAAGTTGTAGTGAAAAAATGGAGATTCTTATATGACTACTAAAAGCAGCGACCTGAGTTGGACTTGTGTAGTTATATAATGCTTAGGCTTATTGTAGACATATGATTGTTATGCTGATGTTAATTGAGAATGATAAATGTACTGGCCGAAGAGTGAAACCCGACCACCGAAGCTCTCATACCTACGCCCGGTCGGAAGTTAAAGATAATAAGTTAAAGATCACTTAATTAAGGGATAAGATATTGATCCTGATATTATCTGAAATAACTTTATCTGGTTAAAATAGGTAATATCCCTTAAATTAAGGAATCAGATCTCCAAAAGATATTTAAGAGATAAATCAGATCTCTAAAAGATATTTAAGAGATAAATCAGATCTCTAAAAGATATTTAGGAGATAAATCAGATCTCTAAAAGATATTTAAGAGATAAATCAGATCTCTAAAAGATATTTAAGAGATAAACCAGATCTCTAAAAGATATGGGAATCCTATTATAAAAGGAGGAGTACCCAATGATAGAAACTCACTTTTCACTGAACTCCGGTGATTCTCTCTTAAGCGTATTAGAGGAACTAACGTCGACCAAGAGACTATCGGAGAGTCCTTGCTCCCTAGTACTCATCCGATACAAAATTAAGAGATCGAGATCACCGCCCCACCACCAAGGGTTGAATCTAGAACTACGTCTGGCTTAGATTCCCATTGGGATACGTAGGACCGGAATATCAGATTCTGTCAAGCCAAAGTCTAAAACAACCCCCATTGTTCACTCTTGGTATGACGTTCTACGGCGAGATCCCGGCAAGTCGGATCTCGGCAGGAATATTTGGCGCCCACCGTGGGGCCGAAGAAAAACTTTCCCCGGTTCCGCAATACTCAATGCCTTGAAGAGGTGTAAATCATCCTGTGTTTCTAATTCAATTTGGGAATTAAAATATGACCCGCATAGCATGAAGTCCACTTCCCATTCTTTCTGAAAAAAGTTTCGTTCACTGATAAAATGGGCTTGGCCCAATAGGTCAAATGGTACTCCAAATTCATGCAATACACGACCTACTTCCCCCGGATGACTTTTCAACCGCTGCTACCAGCTGCGACTCGTCCTTCATGGCCATGTCTGACTCCGACGGCTCCGGCAGTGGTGCACACATACTGCGGGCTTTCGTCTTAGCTTCTTGGCCATTCGTCTTCGCTGTTGGGCCACCCAGAACCTCAACCGCGAGCGGCCCTTCTTCCACCATGGATGCACCCCGATCTAACGAGTCCGGAGGCTCTGGTGGTGGTAGAGGCCTGACCAAATCCGGACCACCGAGTTCTGCCCAAGCGTTGCCGCCCTCTTCATCACCTGCTCCATGACGGCACCGTAGGACGACTGTCCGAGAAACATACTGTTGTACACCGTGTGGTGGTGACAGGGTAGGTCATGTATCACTTCTGTATCACCTCTCCGTTGCTCCGAATCCGCCTTGCCCTCAAGGTGGCAGATAGGGGAAGTCTGGAGGAAGGTGATTCACGCAGGATCGAACTACGGACCTTCAATTTACAAGAAAACACTACCATGGCTTCCATAACCATGAAAGCCAAGTACTCCTTCCTCCTTCTCCCCTCTCTCTCTTTCTCCCTCTCTCTACCAATCTCAACCGCTGCGTCTTCCAACGTGACTGTTATCATGGCTACAGCAACCGCTTCAACACTCTCTTTCGTGGTGACCACTTGCCCTATGGTCGTGACTTTCCAAACCATGTCCCAACTGGGAGGTTCTCAAATGGTAAGATATCAACAAACTACCTTGCCAACATTCTAGGCATTAAGGATGTCTTGCCTGCTTACCTTGACCCACATGTGACTGATCAAGATTTGCTCACCGGGGGTCGGTTTGGCCTGGGGGTTCTGGATTGGATACTAGTACTGTGGCTTTGGCTAGAGTTTTGGACTTGTCACCACAATTTGACTTGTTTGAAGAGAGTTTTCAGAGGATAAGAAGAGTTGTTGGAGATGAAAAGGCTAACAATATCATTGAGAATGCCTTGTGTGTGATCAGTATTGGGACTAATGATATGCTTTACAATGCATATTTGTTACCAGCAAGGACGATTCACTATGGTTCCGTTTCACGATTATCAAGATTTTTTGCTCCAAAATCTTCAGTCTTTCATTCAGAGATTGTACGGAGCAGGTGCTCGGCGTATTTTGGTAGCAGGTCTTCCCCTATCGGTGCCTTCCACCGCAAGTGACAATGAACGGCATCTTACCGAAGTCCGCACGGCTCCAAAGATCGCTGTAACATTCAACAGAACACGGATTCTGAAGGGTACAACTACAAGCTTCAGTCCCATATCCATTTACTGCAATCCATGCTCAATGGTGCTAAGGTTGCCTATTTCGATATCTTCTCGCCCATTATGGATATGGTCCTAAGTCCAGCCAAATACGAGAGCTCGGCCACCACAGCTCGAGCTCGGAGAGCTGAAAAAGATGTCTAGGAGAGTGAAGAAAATATTTACAAAGCTCGGCCAAAGCATAGCTCGGTCTAGGAGGGCTCGACCATATGGGCTTGAGGGAAGGCCTAAATCGAGGCCGCGAAATGTTCAGTGATATTGTTCTCTAAATCTAGTTTAAATCTAATATGATTTGATATGTTTTGCTCCACGTCTTTAATGTTGTGTTATGTAGCATCATATCATGTTATTTATATATTTGAGCAAAGTGATGTTCGGATGATACCACTCCCAGAGTCACAAAATTCGCAAAGTGGTTGAGCTCGGCTCCCCTTGAAAATAACAGGTCAAAGCTCCGTGCTTCCCTTTCCACCAGGTCAAGCTTTGCTCCCTTTAAAACTCTCAGTTCAGCTCCGGCTCCCGAAAGACCGAGCAATCGACCAACCAGGGTCGAAGTGCCGAGCCTATAAAGGTGCTTAAATCCTAAAGAGGCCGTCCGAGCCTATAAAGGTGCTTAAATCCTAAAGAGGCCATCCGAGCCTATAAAGGTGCTTAAATCCTAAAGAGGCCGTCCGAGCCTATATTGGTGCTTAAATCCTAAAGAGGTCGTCCGAGCCTATAAAGGTGCTTAAATCCTAAAGAGGCTGTTCGAGCCTATAAAGGTGCTTAAATCCTAAAGAGGCTGACCGAGCTATGCTCAATCAGGGTCGGAGTGCCGAGCCTATAAAGGTGCGTAGAGCCTAAAAAGGTGATCGTACTGACCGAGCTAAAATCGACCGAGCTGTTGTCGAAAAACCTAAAGAAGCAAATGCCTAAAGAGGTGACCGAGTTAAAATCGACCGAGCCGCCGTCGAAACACCGGACCTAAAGAGGCAAGTGCCTAAAGAGGTGACCGAGTTAAAATCGACCGAGCCGCCATCGAAACGCCGGACCTAAAGAGGCAAGTGCCTAAATAGGTGACCGAGCTAAAATCGACCGAGCTGCCGTCGAAACGCCAAGTCTACAACGGTAAAAACACCTTAACACCTGAAAAGGTATTTCAAGACCTAAGAAGGTAGGTAAGAACCTACAGATATTTCGAGTTCTGACTATTTCGACTAAATCGCGTAACACACTGAAACTAAACAAGCACCAACTTAGAAAAATAGTTCTTGAGAGCTGGCCGCATGTAGGTCCATTAATAACCATGGGCCAAGACCAGAATACATAAGATTTCAAAATCAAAAGCGGCATCGCCCAAAAACAACGTGTTTCCTAACCCACTAATAAAAATTCATGAGTCAATGTCTCCCTCTGCACTTGTAGGGAGGGTAGCAGACTTGCCAGGAAGGCACACTTCACCTTCTCCTTCGGGTCCCTCCTCGGCCGCTTTCTCCTCGCCCTCTTCCCCTTGAGATACGGCCTCCTCATCCTCCAGCTCAGACAATGGAACTAGGATTCCATATCGGTTAAAATCCTTGTCCACATCAGCACAGGAGAAGTCAGCATTCGAATTGAAATGATGAAGCTGCTTCACGGCTCGGGAAAAGCCATTAACATGCTCCCTCATGATAGAAGCCTCGGCTTCAGCCAGATCAGAACGGAGCCTCAGATTCTCCTCCTTCTCGAATTCCAGTAACTTCCGCAACTCAAGACTGGCTTCCTTCTCGGCTTGAAGCCTTTCCACGACCTTCGGAAGGTTGAGACGGTCGGTTCTTTCCATTTCCAGCTCGGCCATAAGGGTAGATTTGCCTTTTTTCAGATCTACCTTTTGGGCTTTCAATTGCCCAATTAGCCGAGCTTGCTCTTCACACTCTGCCGTGGCTTTTTCAAGCTCATCCCCAATGCGCAAAGTTCGGGCAGCTTCCGCCTTCATACATTTCATTATTAGAAAGCTCATGGCTCGAAAAACAGGTAATGGAGGAGACTTAGAAGAGCATAAGCGACCGCAGCTTTCCTGCTCGCATCATGGCCCAATTCTAGTAAAAGCCGAGCATATGCTGGCTTAATAACTTGGGAAGCCACTAAAGGGCCAGAGTTAAAATTGTCTAGCTAAGAACAAAGGGCAGAAGCCCAGAAAGTCGAGGTCGAGCATTGCTCCCTCGCACCAAAAAGTCGAGGTCGAGCTATGCTCCCTCGCAATATGCACCAAAAAAAAGTCGGGGTCGAGCAATGTTTACTTCCTCGCAATAAAAATCCTAGGCCAAACACAACATCTTCGCACCAAGATAAAAGTCCACAGCAGATAATACATGTTAGAGACCCAGGATTCGATGGAAATCCTGGTAGTGTTCAACCAAATAAGCCGTAATCCCAAGTACGATTGGGCTCACGACAAAAGTCCGAGCAAAGTGCTCGGCCAAGCAAGACGATAACCCAAGAAAGGCTTGGTTCTACAAAAACAGATTTCGAGCAATGCTCCCCTTAATCATAGTCCCAAGTCCTCGGCACCAAAAAGCGTGTTAAGACATACGGGTTGACATTTAAGCTCTTTCGCTTATTTCAAGCTCTGAGCTTGGGGGCTAGTAGGGATAAAGGAAGGACATTCTCGGAAATTACAGAGAAAGGATATCCCTTAGCCTACGACTCAAGAACTTGTATGAAAACTATTTTCTCATACAAATTGGAGAAGATATTAGGAAATTTTATTCTGAGACACACCTTCAAGATAGGGAAAAATAATTCGAGGTCAAGGTTCAAGGTTAGTGGGTATTTCAAAATCCACCAAATGAAAGGATTATGAGCTACTCCAAGAAAATGTTAAGAGCTCTCAAGAACTTCAAAGACCGAGCTACATTCGGCAAAAGGCAGGTCAAATTCAAACTCTCAAGATAAGCATCTTGAAAGCATCAAAAGTTAAAGGATGAAATACAAGCACCGAGGTAAATTCCTAATGACCGAGTTTGAACTTGACTCTTCAAAAGATCGGTTCAAGCCTGAATCACTGATAAGTTGAATCTCAGCTACCAGCTTCTAAACTTGTCTTAAACAAAGGTAAGATTGAAGTATCTTATGTTCAGAGCATGTTACTGGCCGAGATGTGAACCTCAACCACTAAACTCGAGTACTGCCCAAGAGGTATTAGCCGAAGCAAGAGGATCTACGCAAATTCAGTACTTTATCAACACTAACCTCAGCTTCTTTCATAAAGCTTTTTCGCTTATTCTGAGCTCAAAGCTTGGAGAGCTTATATACTGATCGAGATGTTAAACTCGGCCACTGAGCCTACCAAACTAAAATATTGGACCAGAAGTAAAGCTAGATCTCCAAACCCAAACAAGTCAAAGGGAAATGATTACTAGACTCGCCCACCGAGCCCGCTGAACTTAAGAATTGACCGAAATGTGAAGCTCGGCAACTTGAAACGAGAAGCTCAGGCTCCCTACTCGGTTGAGCTACTAGTATGAGCTCCGGCTCCCGACCACTCGGTTGAGCTCCGGCTCTCGACTTGTCGTTTGAACACGCAACTACAGCGCAAGCCTCGGAAATGATGCCGTGAAGGCCACGCGTCACACACAATAACGTCTCTTTTCCATCTCGGAAACCGAGAAAGTATGGCCTCAACAGGAAACGAGTAACCATCCCCACCTCGGCTTGGTACCTCAAAAGCATCAAGCTCGGTCACCCGAGCTGCTCACCGAGTTGGAGGATGTGTACACATATATAAGGTATGAAGCTCGGCCACTCACCTCGCCGAGCCGAAAGACCAAAAAGGTGAAACCAAGTTCCGAGCCTCGGCCCCTTCGAAAAAGCTTCCACGTGATCAGCTCGAAGCTTGGGGGGCTTGTGTATGAGCCAAGATACAGAGCTCGGCTAAACATCATGAAAGCTTCTACGCCTAATCAGCTCAAAGCTTGGGGGGCTTGTGTACTGACCGAAGAGTGATACCCGGCCACCGAGCTCTCATACCCGGCCCAGTCCAGAAGTTAAAGATAATAAGTTAAATATCACTTAATTAAGGGATAAGATATTGATCCTGATATTATCTGAAATAACCTTATCTGGTTAAAAGAGATAATATCCCTTAAATTAAGGAATCAGATCTCCAAAAGATATTTAAGAGATAAATCAGATCTCTAAAAGATATTTAAGAGATAAATCAGATCTCTAAAAGATATTTAAGAGATAAATCAGATCTCTAAAAGATATGGGAATCCTATTATAAAATGAGGAGTACCCAATGATAGAAACTCACTTTTCACTGAACTCCGATGACTCTCTCTTAAGCGTATTAGAGGAACTAGCATCGACCAAGAGACTATCAGAGAGTCCTTGCTCCCTAGTACTCATCCGATACAAAATTAAGAGATCGAGATCACCGCCCCACCACCAAGGGTTGAATCTAGAACTACGTCTGGCGTTGATTCCCATATCGATTCTCGTCAAGCCAAAGCCTAAAACAACCCCCATTGTTCACTCTTGGTATGAACGTTCTACCGCGAGATCCCGCAAGTCGGATCTCGGCAGAACAATAAATAATAGAAAATTCTTAGGCATGAGTTGATGAACCGGTAATGCCAAAATGCAAGGAGTAAAGAAATAAGATAGGATATACTCTTGAAATGACTTCATTAGATTGATGAAAGGTATGAAAAATGTTGTTGGTGATAGGACAAGAATATGTCTATGTTAGATTAGCTTAAGCTCACGAGTGGGAGTGAATATGTATGTTCACTTTCTATTAGCATGTTTAAGGCTCAATACAAGGGTATGATGATTAATGCTTATGGGACTAAGTCGAAAGGTGATTTAGGGAATGGTTAAGGATTATACAAATTCTAGATGAAGTAAGTTTATCTTGGATTAGAGTGGTATGATGAGCTTAAAGATTCAATGAAATGAACTACGTGGGACTGGGTTGAAGAGGAATTATGACTTGTCTTTGAGTACGAAATACTTAGTGTGGTTATGTAAAGAATTAGGGTGAGTGATTAATGAAAGTGGATGTATGAGTTAAGCTTTATAAGGTTACAACCTATGCTATAGTGATGAATTACTATGAGAAAATAGGACTAGAAATGAGGTTCAAGTGAACGTATGACGATGCAATGTATATAGCGGACGCCACACCAACATTATATTGATGTAGGAAACGAATGTGAAAGTATGTGATGTAAGTGATATGTATCATATTACGACAAGATTAATGGGTGGAAATGGGTCAATTAAGGATAACGATGAGTGATAGGCTTTAAAATTATGTTATTAAAAGCTAGAATATGTATATTGTGGGATTGTGTGACATTTATCTCTTAATGAAGTTGATTTTTTAAAAAAGAAATAAGTAAATAATGAGAGGGTATTTGCGTATAATATCGGTTATGAGAATGAAAAGATAGATGGTATGCTTTGTTTGTATATACAAGGTGTCGATTAACAATTGAGTGAGATATATAAAATCAGTTTCTGGCGGGTGCTTTGATGGCATGATGTTCGGCGACCCGGTGTTAGTAGATGTCATTGGAATTCGAGGACGAATTCCTTTTAAGGGGGTAGAATGTAATACCCGCCAAAAATGGTACAAGTTTTTTTTCAGTGTATTGTGGTTGAATAATTATTTTTGGTTGCAAAGATTGACAAGGGTGACCTTCAGGAATAGTCACCACTAGAATTCGAGGACGAATTCTTTTTTTTAGGGGGGTAGAATGTAATACCCGCTAAAAAATGGCTTATTTAATTATGAAAGTGGCTTATTTAATTATAAGTAAGTTAAAAATATTATAATTATGGGAAAACACTAAATTTGTTTGTCATGTTGTAAATAATTTAAATTAAGAATATTAGGAGTTTATAAATAATAAATAACTTATGCATTTTGAATAATTTAAGGATTTTATCCTTTTGCCCCCTCCACATCAAGTAAGAGCACATGTTAGGGACTTGTCTTTTTAATGAGTATATAATCTTATTGTTAGGGTTTTGATAGCGGTCAAGAACCCTATTTGTGTTTGTGGTCACTCTTGAGAAAAGGAGGATAGGCACGGTGATCCAATGGTGAAGGAGCACCTTCTTAACGTGATTTCTGCTGTTTGGGTGTGGAGAATTCGTCTCTAACGTATGTTTATTATCCAAACAAATCAAACCAGGTGAGGGATTGTGGATTTTTTTGGGTTAATTTTCGTGGATATTTTTTAGGGATATGAAATGGGTTGATGATGGTTGAAATAGGGATGTTTGTGAGTTGTTTTGGGTGAATCCCTTTCATGAAAATCGTTTGTAAATGTTTAGCTTGATTATTCTTTGACTAATATGTTAATGGTGAGTTATCATATCTGTTTGGTTGAACCCAAAAAATTGGGGGTGAGGAAACTCCATTGTTGGAGCTTGATGTTTGGTGTTTTCTTAGGGTATCTCGGTTTTTGTCTGTAATTCCGACTGCACATGCAAAAAAAAAAATTATAACTAGAGTTTTAGATATCAGATTAATATGAAATTAGTCTCATTGGAAATCTAACATATAGATATACATAGTGTATAAATTTAATGATTTTTGGAAACCTGGGCTATTTTCAGTTACATTTTTAAAACAGGGTTAAGGCTGTCCCGAAGGTACCCTGACAGCCTGCGCTCAGAAAATCATATCTTGGTTAATAAAATTCGGATTGAGATGAAACTTGTTGCATTTGAAATTTTAAGTGTAGGAGTATGTTGTGGTTAAGTTTAGTGATTTTAGGAGATTTGAGGAGGTCTCAGTTTAATTTTTAAAACAGAGTATTGTATGTCTTGGATGTACTCAAACAGATTTTACTTCAAAATTTATATATGGAGTTGTAGAGTGTCTCTTTATGTGAAACTAGTGTCATTTGAAATTAGACATGTAAGTATTGTTGTGGTTAAAATTTCAGAATTTATGGACCTCTATAATATTCCTAGTTTTCATTTAAAGTTGGCCTAGGCTTGCTGGAAACATTATCATCAGTCATGTATTGGTGGATTTATGACTATGCTATGATGTGTATCTCAGTGTGGTTGCCTTTTGAATGTTGATTCCCTCCATGGTTGAATTTTAGTGAGGGCATTTATTCAATGGATTTTTATCTACGTTGTGAGTATATATTATATTAGATTATATTAATGTACATCTTGGAAAGTATCAATAAAGTGATGAAAGTGTGTGAATGAAATGATTGTGTTATTGTCCCCATGGCTATGATATGGAATAGAATAGTTGTGTATATGTTAAATTATGTGTTTGATTATATGGTACGTGAATAAAGAAATTAGTGGTGATATGCTAAATGTGACTATGTGTATGTTCATGGTGTAACTTTTGAAATGAACTTATCAAGTGATGTTAGTATGTGAATGAAACGACTACAATGTTGCCTATATGTAATTGTGATTGTGAATGTTATGGACTTCATCGAATACCGCTGAGATGGTTATTCAAGATTTATTATGAAGCACAGTGAGCGTACGTTATGATAAGGTATGATTTATTGTACTTGGTGCTTTGGTGTGATGCTTAGACATTGGACAAGACTTGGTGTATTCGACCGGTCAACGGATTCGACCGGTATATAAATGTGACCGTCGAGCGTGGGGCCTCTAGTGAAAATCCGTGGAGTCCGGAGGGTGGTTGTGTAGTGACCGAGGTCACTTGCCGGTTAGCGGACTCCGATCAGGATATAAATGCGACCATCGGAGTGGGAGACTCTAGTGAACAACTCCAAGGGGATACACAAGCATCTTGCCCAATGGCAAATTGACTTCATAGCAAGTGAAGATTTGCTATGTAAGCTTATATACAATGTGAAGAACTCAATGAGATATTTATGGAGATGCTTATATATATTGTACTATTTTGCTATTATGTTTTGCTTATCCCTCACTGAGTTTTGGGACTCACCCCCTCCCTTTTTGGTTGTAGCTTTAGGTATTCAACGAGTGGAGCCATCTCAGGGAGCCCATGCACTTGTGTAGTGCGGGGAGCTGTTGCTGTTTCACTTTCTTGTGGCTTGGTTTATTGTCATATGAGAATCTTCTGTTGTTTGGAGTTTAAAACTTCACTCTAGTTGTAAGCCCACTTGGGCTTTGGTTTTTTTTAAAACTATTGATGTTGACTCGGGGCCACCCTTGGCTTACTTTTGGTATAATATTTTACTCTGATAATTACTTATGATATTCAATATATCTTGTTATGATGTGACTTATACGTGCTTGAAAGGCCTTAGGAATGGGACAATGAAGTTCTATTCTGGCCGGTCAGGGACGCCTAAGTCGGGTCCTGACAAAGTGGTATCAGAGCTAATGGTTATAGGTCCTGAGCATGATTAGAGACTAATGAGCTTTGTAATAATTCCCGAACCCGAGTGGGAGTTGTGCCAAAAGTCATTAGTAGCTAATCTGGTTTTCTTAAGGTAAGTTGTAACGCCCGGGTGCCGACGAGGGCGGGGAGTGGTCGCCGGTGCAAGAAGGCACGAACAAGGAGCGGCTCCTGGCAGGCTTCTAGGCGGAGGGACACATGAATGAACCGACTGCACACCCGAATGAGAGGGATCCTGAGACTGTGTAGGTATGGGACTATACAGTTGATGAAAGCTTATATGAATTGATTGGTACTACCTATACTAACAAGATGCATCTCATTTTCGGGAGCCCATCACTTAAGAACTCCAAAGTTAAGCGTGCTTGACTTGGAGAAATTCTAGGATGGGTGAGCTCCTGGGAAGTTTTCCCAGGAAGCGTGTGAGTGAGGACAAAGCACGCCGAAAAGACCCGTGTTGGTCTGTGGGGACAGTCATCAATCCATAGAGCAGCCAGGGATGTTACAAATGGTATCAGAGTGGCACCTCTCCCAGTACGGTGTGGTTTGGGGACGAACCAAGCGGAAGCTGGTGGGCATGTAACGCCCGGGTGCCGACGAGGGCGGGGAGTGGTCGCCGTGCAAGAAGGCACGAACAAGGAGCGGCCTCCCGGCATGCTTCTAGGCGGATGGACACATGAATGAAGCGATTGCACTCCCGATTGAGTGGGATCCTGAGTCTGTGTTGGTATGGGACTATACAGTTGAGGAAAGCTTATATGAATTGATTGGTACTACCTATACTAACAAGATGCATCTTATTTTCGGGAGCCCATCACTTAAGAACTCCAAAGTTAAGCGTGCTTGACTTGGAGAAATTCTAGGATGGGTGAGCTCCTGGGAAGTTTTCCCGGGAAGCGTGTGAGTGAGGACAAAGCACGCCGAAAAGACCCGTGTTGGTCTCGTGGGGACATCGGCCAATCCATAGAGCATCGGGGGAAGCCCTTCTTACATTAGTGATCCCAAGATAAAATCAATAAAATATCCTTTAAAACATTTAATTAAAACATATATCTCATAACGAAAAATTAGAAAAAACATTAAAGTCTGAAAATGTCTCATATTAAATAATATAGTATTAAATTATCCATGCAATGAATATAGATATAAATAAATAAATAAATAAATAAATCAAAAGCCTCAAAACTGGGCGTCTAACTACAATCCCAACGATAAATAATTGCGTCTAGCCACATGCGGCTCCTTATTTAAGAACAGACTAACCAAACTAGAAGGATTATCTAATGGTGTCTGATAAGCCTCTGGCTTATCTAGTTTTATGACTAGATGAACTAGGGTTTATGTGCAAATTTATTCGAGTTCAATCTCGTTCGCCCAAATTTGCCTTGTTTTCGTTCCTAAGTTGGACTTTGACTCGCTTTTTGCGTCTTTTGTGTAGTTTTTAGCTTCTTTTGGATAGAATTACGCTTGTGGTTGCTTGTGTTGTTTTCAGGTCCATAAGTGAAGCTCTAAGAATTAAGGAAAGCCAAGAAATAGTGGAGATTGCCATTCTGGAGATTCTCGCCTCGCGAGAGTTTGAAGACCCGGGAAGACAGAGACCATCATGGCCTAGTCGTGATACACATCACGGGGCGTGATAGGAAGGTTCGCGTCGCGAGACGCCCTTCGCGTCGCGATGTGTGAACTCAGAAAAGTACCAAAGTCGGAGACCATCACGGCCAGCCGTGATGTATATCACTACGTGACCTAAAATCCACACAAGGCGCAGAACATCACGGCTTGGCCGTGATTGACATCACGGGGCCGTGACAAGAAGACTCGCGTCGCGAGACATCATTCGCGTCGCGAAAGTTCAAATTCCGAAGTGCGCCAGAAAAAAAACCGCCACGGCCGTGGCCGTGATGGCCGCCACTACTGCCGTGACGCGTGGCCTCCTTATAAATAGAGCAGACGTAACGAGAAAAAGAGGACTTTTGGATCAGAATTTTCGAGACCTTTTGTAACCCTTATTCGGGGCTGCGTCTCCCTCTTCTCTTCTCTTAATTCTTAGGGTTAGGATGAGTTCCGATTGCTTGTCTATGAGCATGAGGAACTAATCCCCGTCGTCCGAGGGAACGATGAAGCCACCCATGGCAATGTAGATTCTATATGATGTATGTCTTTCTCCTCTAATTCAATTCACGTTTTCTAATTCTGATTTGGCTGTGTTAATCATATGTGTTGCGTGATTGACTTGTTAACGTGATGAGGCTTAGTCAGCGATTCGCGTTTAGAACTTGAATTAGGATCATCGATCGAATATTGCACGAGAGTGAGTAGGAGATCGGTGCAACCTTATAGGGAACAAGAATTAACGAGAATTCGAGATTAGATTATGAGACCTAGTAAGTAATTAATCCAATCGTCGAATACGTCCTAATGAGCACGAGAGTGGATTTAGGAGAATTTAGGGGTCCCGGTTGACATTGTAATTGAATTTAGGGAGGAATTCATCATCACTGGGTGTACATATTGGGTAGGTGGATTTGTGACCTTGGACATTTTAGTTTTCTGAATTTTAGTTAATTATTTATTTAGACTAGTTAATTGAATTTAGATATTAATCTCTCTTCCTCAACCACTTTTATGTAACTTGACCGAACGTATCGACTTCCTCATGATTAGTCGAATTGGTATCCCAATCCTTGAGTTCGACCTCGTATTTACTTAGGTGTTATTTTTATTACTTCGACGACCGGTACACTTTGCCGGAGTCACAACAAGTTTTTTGGCGCCGTGTCTGCGGATTGGCACAACCAATTTTTCTGATTTTAGGGAGTTTGATTATTTGGTTAAGTTATTTTTCTTTTATTTTTAATTTTATTTTTATTTACCATTATCTCTCTACTTCTTTGATTCCACTTGGTCTTGCCTTGTTTTGTATGCGAGGTACACAAAGGAATGCTTCCGGTTGCGAGTATTGTGATGGGAACCATGACACTTGGAGTTGTCCGTTCTACTTCCCTCAAGTTTATGTGGAACCATGGCATAATGACAAAGCGTGCCCTGAACAATTATCGCGTCGGGAATCGGTATTGGGGTGATATGAGTAGAGACCATCCGGATTTTGCTTGGAGTAATGATGGCGGTGGTTCTAGCCTCGGCAGCCACAACCTCAACAAAATTGGCAACAACAACCTCAACGGAATTGGCAGCCACAACCTTGGGAGTTGGCTCTTGAGAGGCCAATGCGGCAATGGATAAGTTAGCGAGTTCTATGGAGACATCATTTGAGAAGGCAAATGCGGCGGTAGAGGAGTTGGGTCAGCTCGTAGAACAACAAAATGAGCGTCTCACGTGAGACTTTCCCATGTGATGCCGAGAACCACCCTAAGAGCCAATGCGAAGCCATAACAACTAGAAGCGATGGGGTGTTGGGATATGACTAGGGTGTAACTAGTTCTCGGGGAGTTGAGGAAGAACTACCACATGTTGAGGAAGAACAACCGGAGGAAAAGGAATTGGCAAGTGTCATGGCCCCGGAACAACCACATGTTGAGGAAGAGCAACCTAAGGAAGAGGAGTTGGCAAAGGACAAGGCCTTTGGAGCAAGGGGGTAGAGATCAAGATGAAGATAAAGTGGCGGAGGATTCCACCATGCTTGCCAAGCAACCTGATTTTGATGCGTTAAATAAATATGTTGGCTTGCATGCATGTGTGGACACCGAGAAATTAGACCCTCCCACTTGTCTAGCACACTTCCTCGTGAAAACACCATTTGACCCGAGAGGAAGTGAGTTCATAATTGAAGAGGTCAATGGAGTTTTCACGCACCGGGCCGGGTGGAGTAGATAATAAGGTCATATTGCTGCTACGATCTCCACTCCAATTACCATTTGATCCGGGTGGAGGATTTGATATGATGAGCGTCCCTTGGCCTCTGTACCACAGACTATGGGATCCAGGTGGATGCTTCTTAATAAGTCAAGCTCGGGACGTTAAACAAGCGCTTCTTGGGAGGCAACCCAAGCTAGGTATCCCTCTCTTTTCCTAACTTTTGTTTTGTTTTGTTTGTGTTTTTGTTTTTGTTTGTCACTCTTGAATAATTTGAGAAGATCAAGAGTTGTTGTATGAATGTCGTGTCGGCAAGCTTGTTGGATGTTAATTGAATTTAGCATAGATTGATTGCATTAATTATTTGACCATTGATGATTCCCCCTAGGCTCTGAAAATAGAAAAGTTTAACCCCACTTAAAAATTGAAAACTAAACTTTGAGAATTTTATTGTGATTACTTGATTTATGATAAGTTTGGGGTGAGGGGGTGCACACACTAGGAATCGTATCTCAGTCAAACAATTTGCAAAATGTCCAGGTGAGGATTTGAGCCTCCAACTCTGTTTTTGAATGTGTGAATCACTGTTAAGTTGCACTTTCCCGAATTTGCTTGAATCTCTATATGGTTTGCATGTTTATGTGTTGCATCAAATGATTTAGGCAATGTTATTTGAATAACTACTTGGCCTGAAATGAACCATCCCTAATGCATGTCCCTAGTTAGCCAAATTGAGCCCAATTGACCTATTGTTTCTTGATGACCCTACATTACGAGCCAAAATCGAAAAACCATGTTAACCCAATCTTAGGATTAGGAGAGCATGGAAATGAGCAAGAGAAAGGTTGTGAGAAACTAAGTTTGGGGTGGCTACAAGGTATGTGTCATATGGGGATGAGAAAAAGAAAATAAGTGGTTGACCCAAGGCAAAAAGAAAAGAAAAGAAAAGAAGAAAACAAAAATTGCCAAAAGAAAAGGGGCAAAACAAAAATAATATCAAGGAAAAGGTTGTAGTCACCCGAGCCCAAATGAAAAATGGAAAAAGGAATTTGAGTGGAAAGAGTGTCAAAATGCTCATGCTCTCTTAGTTCCTGGGACTTAAGCCTAAATATCCTTCATTATCCTACCCTCACCAGCCCCATTACAACCTTTAAAAGACCTCTCGATGTTGCATGCATGTTTTCGTGGGGACCATTTTTGAGATGAAAATCAAATTCATGGGAAGTGCTCTTGATAAGTGAAATTGAGTGAAAAAGTTGGAAAGCCTTGATGAACTGGAGCGAATGAGTGAAATTTTACATACCCTTGTGAGGAAGGCAATTGTTTGAAATAGGTGATCTTCCTTTGTGTGTATCTTTGAGCCTCAACTTAGAGTAATGATGGCATGAATGATAAATTCTCAATCTGTTTAAAGTAGATGAATGTGGGGATTACATTGATATAGGGGAGATCATTAGAGTAAAACTGCTTTTTTTTAAAGTTGCATTAAATTTGTGCGAAATCAATTGATTCCTTTAGGCTTGCCAAGTCTTGAGTCGTTTTTGAGTTTTAAGCTTGCTTGGGGACAAGCAAGGTTTAAGTTTGGGGTATTTGATAAGCCTCTAGCTTATATAGTTTTATGACTAGATGAACTAGGGGTTTTGTGCAAATTTATTCGAGTTCAATCTCGTTTTCGCCCAAATTTGCCTTGTTTCGCTCCTAAGTTGGACTTTGACTCGTTTTTGCGTCTTTTGTGTAGTTTTTAGCTTCTTTTGGATAGAATTACGCTGTGGTTGCTTCTGTTCTTTTCAGGTCCATAAGTGAAGCTCTAAGAATTAAGGAAAGCCAAGAAATAGTGGAGATTGCCATTCTGGAGATTCTCGCCTCGCGAGAGTTTGAAGACCCGGGAAGACAGAGACCATCACGGCCTAGCCGTGATACACATCACGGGGCGTGATAGGAAGGTTCGCGTCGCGAGACGTCCTTCGCGTCGCGAGTGTGTGAACTCCAGAAAAGTACCAAAGTCAGAGACCATCACGGCCTAGCCGTGATGTATATCACGGCCGTGACCTAAAATCCACACAAGGCGTAAAACATCACGGCTTGGCCGTGATTGACATCACGGCCGTGACAAGAAGACTCGCGTCGCGAGACATCATTCAGCGTCGCGAAAGTTCAAATTCCCGAAGTGCGCAGAAACAAACCGCCACGGCCTGGCGTGATGGCCGCCTGCCCGTGACGCGTGGCCTCCTTATAAATGAAAGCAGATCGTAATGAAAAAGAGGACTTTTTGGATCAGAACTTTCGAGACCTTTTGTAACCCTTATTCTGGGGCTGCGTCTCCTCTTCTCTTCTCTTAATTCTTAGGGTTAGGATGAGTTCCGATTGCTTGTCTATGAGCACGAGAACTAATCCCCGTCGTCCGAGGGAACGATGAAGCCACCCATGGCAAAGTGTAGATTCTATATGATGTATGTCTTTCTCCTCTAATTCAATTCACGTTTTCTAATTCTGATTTGGTTGTGTTAATCATATGTGTTGCGTGATTGACTTGTTAACGTGATGAGGCTTAGTCAGCGATTCGGCTTTAGAACTTGAATTAGGATCATCGATCGAATATTGCACGAGAGTGAGTAGGAGATCGGTGCAACCTTATAGGGAACAAGAATTAACTGACTCCGAGATTAGATTATGAGACCTAGTAAGTAATTAATCCAATCGTCGAATACGCCCTAATGAGCACGAGAGTGGATTTAGGAGAATTTAGGGGTCCCGCTGACATTGTAATTGAATTTAGGGAGGAATTCATCATCACTGGGTGTACATATTGGGTAGGTGGATTTGTGACCTTGGACATTTTAGTTTTCTTCAATTTTAGTTAATTATTTATTTAGACTAGTTAATTGAATTTAGATATTAATCTCTCTTCCTCAACCACTTTTATGTAACTTGACCGAACGTATCTGACTTCCCCGGATTAGTCGAATTGGTATCCCAATCCTTGAGTTCGACCTCTGTATTTACTTACCGTGTTATTTTTATTACTTATGACGACCCTAAGACACTTGCCGGAGTCACAACAAGGTCCACTAAGTCTTCACGCCTCTTCACCTCAATGACGTCCTCCTCGTGTTCAAAACAATGCTTAATAATGAGATATAAAATCCCAGTGATCAACAATACAGCTTTTATAAAAACATTTTCAAAAATAGCATTGTTCTCACTGGCAGTGTAACCGGAAAAACTGTCCATGGTACCCACTAATTTTTCAAAATAATATATATAAAGAAAATACTTTTAACATTAATAATAAACTCGCCTCAATACATCACATTTCATATACCGGATAAATTCAAGTTAAATCCAAGCGGTCCGAAGACCTCCTAATTAAATTGGCTCCTTGCCCGGCATGCCACATGTTCACACATCACACGACAATGGCGGTCCCCATCGCCCACCCCTACTCACGAGGAGTGTTTCGATGTCACCCTCCTGTCGGGGACATTTCCATTTCGATACATCCCATGTGCACATGGTGGTATTTCTCATTTTTCGACACCCCAACCTGTGCAGGTGTTACTTTCGATACTCCTTATTAGGTAGTATTACTTATTTTCGACATCCCAATTATATGGGATGTTACTTTGATACCCCATTACAGTGGTATTACTCTTTGATACCCCTATCATAGGTGGTATCACGGCAAACATCATACAACACATAACAATTCAAATATGTCATGTCACATACATGTAACAAGCTATTTTTCACTAATTAAACAAATAAATTTTCCCCAACAACAAGCAATCACGAATATCACAATATATCACAATAAGCATCTTACAACATCATTTAAAACGCATTCCCCTTTTTAACAAAAAACCCCAACTTCATGTGATAATTCATTGTCAACACAAACAATTATATATATATATATATATATATATATATATATATATATATCATGGAAAGGGTTCGAAAAAGTATTGTTACTCACCTCTCAAGATCTCCACTATGCTCTAAAAATTATTCATGATAAGGATTTGCGCTTCCCTAAAAATTCCTCTCCCGTTTGGTAGCGTTCTTGAATCTATGTTGTTATGGTTGTACCGACAAGGAAAAGAAGCTCAACCGCACGGCCCCCTCGACTCTCACTGTGCGGCGCCCTAAACCATATGCGCAGTGATGAGTGACCAATTATATGTATATATACATAATAGTAGGCACCAACTGACGCGCATAGGATTTTTTTTTTGTTAAGGGTTTAGTTTAATTTTATTTAATTTGCTGGCTGCTTGGGCTTTTAACGCCCAAGTATGCTTCTGCCGCTTTTTTTTTTCTTTTCTATGTCGTTTGTCATATATATAAATATATATATATATATATATATATATATATATATATATAATTTTGCATCCTTTATAATAGTTAATAAATTTCATTAAATTCTTATACCATCACTTCTTTACACTAAATCTCCCATTTATATTTTATTTACACAACACTTTTTAATAATTTAATATTATTATTATTATTTATTTATTTTTTCCGAATTAATTATGTCGAATTTTAGGATGTTACATTTTCTCCTCCTTAAAGAATTTCGTCCCCCAAATTCGCCTCATACTCGCGCTCTTATTTTAACATATGGTATATTTAAACTTAAAGGTCGCCATACCTTAGGTAATAAAATCTGGCAATCGACGGACGATGTCCTTGATGCGTTATTTTTAGAATATAAAGGCAAGTGCACCTCGTCGCAATCAAGTAATACGGTGGTAAGACCGTTATCGTATCCACAGGGATTGGTTGTCAATTACCAATTCATAAACTTAACAACTATTTAGACTAGAATAAAGTATGAGAGATTAAAAAAGAAATAAAGAAAGCAAAACAATATTTTTGGTCTTTTGGGAATTTTATCAACACTTGAAGGCAAACAAGAGATGTGGCTAGGATTGTTAGGGTTAGACTACACTAATCTTCCCTTAATTGCAATGAAATGGTTATCAACACAAGTCCTAATTCAATTATGACAATCAAGCCTTTTCTAAAATACTCAAGCCTAATTCCTTAGGTGCATTGAGCCTAAAACCCCAAATTAAACCCTAATTCCTTAGGTGGATTAACCCCGAGATTTTGCATTAAGTCAAGACTTATAAGATTGCAAGCATTCAACACCTATTCCTAGATTCTTGAACTACTTGGCATATGATTCATGAGCATGCCTTAACACCAACCTTCCAAATCATCTATCAAAGCAACATATCATTCCTATGGGTAGCTAATCCAAGGAAAGCATTAAGCACGTAATCACATACTCATAAAGAAATAGAGACTTGCATTAAAACACCAAATCAAATACAACAAGTTCGAAAAGCTACATCTAACCCCAACAATGGGGATTTAACTACTAATGATAAAAGGAAATACAAAAGAGAATGAGAAAAGGGATGGAGAACACTCATAGACAAGCTTCCTCCATTCCCGCAGCAAGGAAATCTCCCCTTCTAGGGTCTGGAACCCTATCTCACCAAGCCCTCCAAGTCCCCAAGTGCTCTCCATCAAAAAGCCTCTCTTTTCTCGCCTCTAAAACAAAGAACTTATACCCGCTGGTGCCACGCGCATTCGTGAGGCGAGACATGTCTCGCGAGGCGAATATTAAAAATCTGCATTCGAGAATTGAACTCTCGCGAGGCGAGAGTTTCTTCCCGACGCGAGACCGAAGGGTTTTTCTTCAATACGCCCGTGAGAGCATCGGGGCATGGGCGTGATGGTTTCTGTTTGCAGATTTCGCGAGGCGAGACATGGGTTCGCGAGGCAAACCGAAAGGCTTGCATTTTCTCCAACATCCCACCAGGGTCGCGGGCGAATCCAAGCTCATGGGCTAATCACCGACTCGCTTGGCTCAATTTCTTCTCTTTTCGAGCTCTTTTTCATCCAAGCTCCATCAAGGCTAATTTTTGGGCATTTTTCCATTAAATCCTCGCAAAACAAACACACGTAAACCACCTCATCCGCTCTAAAGGAAAAACTATACAAAATCAACACTAAATTGGCCTAACTATATGCAAATGCATGCAGAAATGTACATGGAAAATGAGGTGAAATCACACTCATCAGTCCTCCTCCATCTCCTAAGTGGCTTCCTCAGGAGTCAATCCTTCCCATAACACTTTCACCAATGGAATTGCCTTGTTCCTTAGAGTCTTAGTGCTCTTGTCTAAGATTTGACTAGGCTTTGGCTTGTAGATCAAATTATCCTTCAATTGTACAGACTTAAGCTATCACATGAGATTCATTAGGCACATATTTTGAGTCATGCGACACATGGAAAACATCATGAAGGTTTGACAACTGTGGCGGAAGATCCAATTGATAAGCAACAGGCCCACTCTTTTAAGAATTTGGAAAGGTCCCATGAAACGTGAATTTAGCTTACGGACTTTCATCGACCTCCCTACCCCCGTCTTAGGAGTGACTCTCAAAAATACATGTTCCTCTTCCCGAAATTCTAGAGGCTTTCTCCTTTGCTCGGATAGCTCTTTGTCTACTTTGCGCCGTGCGCATCCTCTCCCTAATCATTTTGATTTCTCTGCAGGTTTCCTGGACTAACTCCGGTCCTAGCAGGGCCTCCTCACCCACTTCACACCAACATAAAGGGGACCTACACTTCCTCTCATAAAGAGTTTCATAGGGTGCCATGCCTATGCTTCGACGTGATGACCGTTGTTATAAGCAAATTCTATAAGAGGGTAAAAATTTATCCCAACCCCCACCTTCATCTAAAACACATGCTCTAAGCATGACCTCAAGGGTTTGAATGGTCCTTTCTGACCGACCCGTCCGTTTGGGGATGATAGGTTGTGCTAAAACTTAACTTAGAACCAAAAGCCTATTGGAAAGCCCCCTGAATCTAGAGGTAAAATGTGGGTCCCTATTCGACACTATAGAAGCAGTGTATGCCATGAAGCTTCACTATCTCCTTATTGTATAAGTCTCGCTAACTTATTCAAACTATAGGTTGTCTTAATTGGCCGAGAAGTGTGCAGACTTGGTCAACCCATCCAAAATTACCCATATGGCATCTAAGCCCAAACGCGTCTTAGGTAACCCCATCACAAAGTCCATAGAAATTTTTTCCCACTTCCATTCTGAATCTCCAAGGACCTGCAACAACCCAAGGCTTCCGATGTTCTATCTTAACCTTTTGGCACACTAAACACCTAGCTACGAAGCTAGCCACATCCTTTTTCATTCCTGGCCACCAATACATCCTCTTAAGGTCTTGGTACATCTTAGTTATTCCAGGATGTATGGTAAACTTCCCTTATGGGCTTCCTCTAATATCTTCTCTCTAAGGCTCCCTCCTTAGGAACAACGATCATATTCTTAAACTTCACTAGCCCATCAACCGACAACTCATAACCCTTTTGTCCTAACCGAGACCGTAACTCCCTGGCCAAGAGTTGTTCCCGCCTAACCTCATCTCTAAGGTCACCATTAATTTCCAACCTATTCAACTTCAAACTTAAGACATTTAAGGACGCATCCAACACTTCCGATTCATGTCCCTAAACTCTTCCATGAGGTTCAGCTCTTGCACCATCAAGCTTGACACGTGTAGGGACTTCCTACTCGCAGCATCCGCCACCACATTGGCCTTTCCTCGGATGGTACTTTAACTCGAAGTCATAGTCCTTAAGGAACTCCATCCACCTTCGTTCTCTCATGTCCAACTCCTTCTCAGTTGAACAGATATTTAAGGCTCTTATGGTCACTAAACACTTCAAACCTTGCCCCATAAAGGTAATGCCTCCAAATCTTGGGGGCAAAACCACAATCACTAGCCCTAGGTCATGGTAGGGTAATTCCCTCACGTGGCCTAAGCCGCCTAGAGGCATATGCTATCACCTTGCCATCCTGCATTAAGACACATCCCAAGCCATTCTTGGACGCACGCAAGATACCACAAAACTCACTAAGGGGTCCGGGTATAGTTAAGACCGGTGATGACACCAATCTCCTCTTAAGCTCTTGGAACCCGTCCTCACACTCCCGGTCCCACAAAAAGGTTTCCCTTTTCTAGCTAATCGGGTCAATGGTAAGGCTAATCTAGAGAACCCTCTATGAACTTCCTATAGGAACTTCCTAAGCCTAAGAAAATTCTCACTTGTTCATCGTCTTAGGTTGTTCCCATCCCAACACCGCATCAACTTTAGAGGAATCAACCACTACACCATCCTTTGATATTGCGTGTCCTAAAAACTTTACCTCTTCTAGCCAAAACTCACACTTCCCCGGTTTAGCATAATGGCGCTCGTCCCTCAAGATCCGCAACACCAACCTCAAGTGTTCTCCATGTTCTTCCCGGTGTCTTAGAGTATATTAGAATATCATCTATGAACATCACCACAAACCCGTCACAAAAAAAAGGTCCTAAAGATCCGATTCATGTAGTCCATGAAAACGGCCGGGCGTTGGTCACGCCAAAGGGCATCACTACATACTCATAGTGCCCATACCTTGTCCTGAAGGCCGTCTTAGGGATGTCCTCGCTTCTAACTCTAATTTGATGGTATCCCGATCTTAGACCTATTTTGGAAAACACTGACGCTCCCCTTAACTGATCTAAGAGATCATCTATCCTAGGTGAGGTATTTATTCTTGATGGTCACTTTGTTCAACCGCCATAGTCAACACATAGCCTCATGCTCCCATCCTTATTTTTCACCAAAGAGGACATGTGCTCCCCAAAGTGACACACTAGGCCTAATAAACCCCTCCCCAAGATCTCCTCTAACGTTTCTTAAGCTCGCTCAACTCTAAAGGTGCCATTCTATAAGGCGCTACTGATACTGGTCCACTCCCTGACACTAGATCTATGTTAAACTCAACTTCCCTATTCGGAGGCAAGCTAGAGACATCCTTAGGGAGAACATCCTGGAATTCACACACCACTGTGTATAGCCGTCACATCACCGTCACCTCTATCTTAGCAGAGAATAAGAGTATATATCCTTGAGCTCCTCAACTAAGCACTTATGACAAGCAACAATAGAACTGGATACGGGGAAAATCATTAGACATTGATGTGAAGAGATATGGATATTTTTGTCGTAATGCTTATGGCAATGAGTCTAGATGCCAACAA
The DNA here is from genome assembly GCA_030762895.1 of Sophora flavescens. Lineage (NCBI taxonomy): Eukaryota > Viridiplantae > Streptophyta > Magnoliopsida > Fabales > Fabaceae > Sophora > Sophora flavescens. The sequence continues at coordinate 50,935,029 of CM061067.1, read as the reverse complement.
GTCAATACCAAGAATAACATACAATACATAGATAACAATAAGGTTGATGTCATAAGGAGTGTCTTGACGCACAAGGAAACCATTCAAGCAATCAATGGAAGAACAAGAATATCCCTATAGGAGTAGAAACGTATGAATCAAAGGACAAATGAAAGATTGGTATCTCCAAATTTTCACACATTAAGGATGTATCAAGGAATGCGTTGCTCTCGAATCAAACAATATAATAGATTTTTCTTTTAACGAGTGGAGAAATTCAGCCTCCTCGGACCTAAGCTGCCTCGTAATGAAGGCTAATTGTTCTTCTTGAATTCGAAAAGCCCCACGTGTTAAGGGTCCTAGGTTGCCACCACTTCATTAGTGACTGGCCTCCATTTCCTTTCGATTTGGTGAGTCTCCGTCGCCCTTGCATAACCTTGGCCATACAATCCAAAGCCGCGTAAGTGCAACATTCGTCCCTCGCCTATTAGTCGCCATAAACCGCTCACTACCAATGAAATCGGGCTGATCGAGTCCAATATCCCAAAGAATAGCATGCAGCATTTATAACTCTAACAAGCATCCTATGCCCAAGTTTTGTTTTATAAAGCCTCTAATGCCACAACCGATTTGAATCGAATCGCTTCGATACCATAAATGTAACGCCTTCGTTACATTAGTGATCCCAAGATAAAATCAATAAAATATCCTTTAAAACATTTAATTAAAACATATATCTCATAATCGAAAAATTAGAAAAACATTAAAGTCTCAAAATGTCTCATATTAAATAATATAGTATTAAATTATCCATGCAATGAATATAGATATAAATAAATAAATAAATAAATCAAAAGCCTCAAAACTGGGCATCTAACTACAATCCCAACGATAACACTGGGTCTAGCCACATGCGGCTCCTTATTTAAGAACATACTAACCAAACTAGAAGGATTATCTAATGGTGTCCACTAAGTCTTCACGCCTCTTCAGCCTCAATGACGCCCTCCTCGTGTTCGAAAACAATTCTTAATAATGAGATATAAAATCCCAAAGTGATCAACAATACAGTTTTATAAAAACATTTTCAAAAATAGCATTGTTCTCACTAGGTAGGTAACCTGAAAAACCTGTCCATGGTACCCGCTAATTTTTCAAAATAATATATATAAAGAAAATACTTTTAACATTAATAATAAACTCGTCTCAATACATCACATTTCATATACCGATAAATTCAAGTTAAATCCAAGCGGTCCGAAGACCTCCTAATTAAATTGGCTCCTTGCCGGGCATGCCACATGTTCACACATCACACGACAATGGCGTCCCATTGCCCACCACTACTCACGAGGAGTTGTTTCGATGTCACCCTCCTCTGTGGGGACATTTCCATTTCGATACCTCCCATGTGCACATGGTGGTATTTCTCATTTTTCGACACCCCAACCTCGTGGCGGTGTTACTTTCGATACTCCTTATTAGGTAGTATTACTTATTTTCGACATCCCAATTATATGGGGATGTTACTTTCGATACTCCCATTACGGTGGTATTACTCTTCGATACCCCTATCATAGGTGGTATTGCGGTAAACATCATACAACACATAACAATTCAAATATGTCATGTCACATACATGTAACAAGCTATTTTTCACGAATTAAACAAATAAATTTCCCCAACAACAAGCAATCACGAATATCACAATATATCACAATAAGCATCTTACAACATCATTTAAAACGCATTCCCCTTTTTAACAAAAACCCCCAATTTCATGTGATAATTCATTGTCAACACAAACAATTATATATATATATATATATATATATATATATATATATATATATATATATATATATATATATATATCATGGAAAGTGGTTCGTAAAAAGTATTGTTACTCACCTCTCAAGACCTCCACCGTGCTCTAAAAATTATTCATGATAAGGATTTGCGCTTCCCCTAAAAATTCCTCTCCCGTTTGATAGCTTCTTGGATCTATGTTGTTATGGTTGTACCGACAAGGAAAAGAAGCTCAACCGCACGACCCCTCGAATTCCTCACTCTGTGCGGCGCCAAACCATATGCACAAGTGATGTGTGACCAATTATATGTATATATCCATAATAGTGGGCACCAACTGACGCTAATAGGATTTTTTTTTTGTTTAGGTTTTATTTTATTTTTATTTTTTTAATTTGCTGGCTGCTTGGGCTTTTAACGCCCAAGTATGCTTCTTCCTCTTTTTTTTCTCTTTTTTTTTTCCTTTTGTCATATATATATATATATATATATATATATATATATATATATATATAATTTTGCATCCTTTATAATAGTTAATAAATTTCATTAAATTCTTATACCATCACTTCTTTACACTAAATCTCCCATTTATATTTTATTTACACTACACTTTTTAATAATTTAATAATATTATTATTATTTATTTATTTTTCCGTATTAATTATGTTAGAATTTTAGGATGTTACATAAGTTGTAGTGAAAAATGGAGATTCTTATATGACTACTAAAAGCAGCGACCGAGTTGGACTTGTGTAGTTATATAATGCTTAAGCTTATTGTAGACATATGATTGTTATGCCGATGTTAATTGAGAATGATAAATGTCTGGCCGAAGAGTGAAACCCACCACCGAAGCTCTCATACCCGGCCCAATCCGGAAGTTAAAGATAATAAGTTAAAGATCACTTAATTAAGGGATAAGATATTGATCCCGATATTATCCGAAATAACTTTATCTAGTTAAAAGAGGTAATATCCCTTAAATTAAGGAATCAGATCTCCAAAAGATATTTAAGAGATAAATCAGATCTCTAAAAGATATTTAAGAGATAAATCAGATCTCTAAAAGATATTTAAGAGATAAACCAGATCTCTAAAAGATATGGGAATCCTATTATAAAAGGAGGAGTACCCAATGATAGAAACTCACTTTTCACCGAACTCACGTGATTCTCTCTTAAGCGTATAGAGGAACTAACGTCGACCAAGAGACTATCAGAGAGTCCTTGCTCCCTAGTACTCATCCGATACAAAATTAAGAGATCGAGATCACCGCCCCACCACCAAGGGTTGAATCTAGAACTACGTCTGGCTTAGATTCCCATTGGGATACGTAGGACCTAATATCGATTATGTCAAGACAAAGTCTAAAACAAACCCCATTGTTCACTCTTGGTATGACGTTCTACGGCGAGATCCCGCAAGCCTGATCTCGACAGAACATTTGGCGCCACCGTGGGGCCAAGAAAACTTTCCCTGGTTCCGTAATACTCAATTGCCTTGAAGAGGTGTAAATCATCCCGTATTTCTAATTCAATTTGGGAATTAAAATATGACCCGCATAGCATGAAGTCCACTTCCCATTCTTTCTCAAAAAAGTTTCGCTTCACCGATAAAATGGGCTTGTCCCAATAGGTCAAATGGTACTCCAAATTCATGCAATACACGACCTACTTTCCCCGGATGACTCTTCAACCATTGCTACCAACAAGCGATCGTCTTCATGGCCATGTCTGACCGACGGCTCCGGCAGGGTGCGCACATACCGCGGGCTTTCGCCGCTTCTGGCCATTCGCCTTCGTTGTTGGGCCACCGTAACCTCAACCGCGAGCGCCCTTCTTCCACCATGGATGCGCCCGATCTAACGAGTCCGGAGGCTCGGTGGTAGGAGAGGCCCCGACCAAATCCGACCACCGAGCCCGTCCCAAGCGTTGCCGCCTTCATCACCCGCTCCATGATGGCACCGTAGGGACGACCGTCCGAGAAACATACCGTTGTACACCGGTGGTGGTGACAGGTAGGTCGTGGTATCACTTCGTATCACCTCTCCGCCGCCTCCGAATCCGCCTTGCCCTCAAGGTGGCGGATAGGGGAAGTCCGGGAGGAAAGTGATTCACGCAGGATCGAACTACGGACCTTCGCCACAAGAAAACACTACCATGGCTTCCATAACCATGAAAGCCAAGTACTCCTTCCTCCTTCTCCCTCTCTCTCTTTCTCCCTCTCTCTACCAATCTCAACCGACGCGTCTTCCAACGTGACTGTTATCATGGCAACAGCAACCGCTTCAACACTCTCTTTCGTGGTGACCACTTGCCCTATGGTCGTGACTTTCCAAACCATGTCCCAACTGGGAGGTTCTCAAATGGTAAGATATCAACAAACTACCTTGCCAACATTCTAGGCATTAAGGACGTCTTGCTCGCTACCTTGACCCACATGTGACTCGATCAAGATTTGCTCACCGGGGTCGGTTTGGCTCGGGGGTTCTGGATTGGATACTAGCACTCGTGGCTTTGGCTAGAGTTTTGGACTTGTCACCACAATTTGACTTGTTTGAAGAGAGTTTTCGTGAGGATAAGAAGAGTTGCTGGAGATGAAAAGGCTAACAATATCATTGAGAATGCCTTGTGTGTGATCAGTATTGGGACTAATGATATGCTTTACAATGCATATTTGTTACCAGCAAGGATGATTCGCTATGGTTCCGTTTCACGATTATCAAGATTTTTTGCTCCAAAATCTTCAGTCTTTCATTCAGAGATTGTACGGAGCAGGTGCTCGGCGTATTTTGGTAGCAGGTCTTCCCCTATCGGGTGCCTTCCATCGTAAGTGACAATGAACGACATCTTACCGAAGTCCGACTGCTCCAAAGATCAGTAGTAACATTCAATGTAAACACGGATTCTGAAGGGTACAACTACAAGCTTCAGTCCCATATCCATTTACTGCAATCCATGCTCAATGGTGCTAAGGTTGCCTATTTCGATATCTTCTCGCCCATTATGGATATGGTCCTAAGTCCAGCCAAATACGAGAGCTCGCCACCACAAGCCGAGCCCTGGAGAGTCAAGAAGATGTCTAGGAGAGTCAAGAGAATATTTACAAAGCTCGGCCAGCATAGCTCGGCCAAGGAGGGCTCCACCATATGGGCTTGAGGGAAGGCCTAAATCGGAGGCCACGAAATGCTCAGTGATATTGTTCTCTAAATCTAGTTTAAATCTAATATGATTTGATATGTTTTGCTCCACGTCTTTAATGTTGTGTTATGTCGCATCATATCATGTTATTTATATATTTGAGCAAAGTGATGTTCGGATGATACCACTCCCGCAGTCACAAAATTCGCAAAGTGGTTGAGCTCCGGCTCCCTTGAAAATAACAGGTCAAAGCTCCATGCTTCCTTTCCACCGTGTCAAGCTTTGCTCCCTTTAAAACTCTTAGTTCAGCTCCGCTCCCGAAAAGACCGAGCAATCGACCAACCAGTGGTCGAAGTGCCGAGCCTATAAAGGTGCTTAAATCCTAAAGAGGTCGCCTGAGCCTATAAAGGTGCTTAAATCCTAAAGAGGCCGTCCGAGCCTATATTGGTGCTTAAATCCTAAAGAGGTCGTCCGAGCCTATAAAGGTGCTTAAATCCTAAAGAGGCTGTTTCGAGCCTATAAAGGTGCTTAAATCCTAAAGAGGGTCGACCGAGCTATGCTCAATCGTGGCCTGAGTGCCGAGCCTATAAAGGTGCATAGAGCCTAAAAAGGTGATCGACTCGACTGAGCTAAAATCGACCGAGCCGTTATCGAAACGCCGAACCCAAAGAGGCAAGTGCCTAAAGAGGTGACCGAGTTAAAATCGACCGAGCCGCCGTCGAAACACCGGACCTTAAGAGGCAAGTGCCTAAAGAGGTGACCGAGTTAAAATCGACCGAGCCGCCGAAACACCGGGACCTAAAGAGGCAAGTGCCTAAATAGGTGACCGAACTAAAATCGACCGAGCTGCCACTAAACGCCAAGTCTACAACGAAAAACACCTTAACACCCGAAAAGGTATTTCAAGACCTAAGAAGGTAGGTAAGAACCCCACAGATATTTCGAAGTTCGACTATTTCGACTAAATCGCTAAACACAATGAAACTAAACAAGCACCAACTTAGAAAAATAGTTCTTGAGAGTCTGGCCGCATGTAGGTCCATTAATAACCATGGGCCAAGACCGTAATACATAAGATTTCAAAATCAAAAAGGGCATCGCCCAAAAACAACGTGTTTCCTAACCCACTAATACAAATTCACGAGTCAAGGTCTCCTCGGCACTTGGAGAGAGGGTAGCAGATCGGCCGTAGGCCCACTTCACCTTCTCCTTCGGTCCCTCCCGGCCGCTTTCCCTCGCCCTCTTCCCTCGAGATACGGCCTCCTCATCCTCCACTGCACAATGGAACTAGGATTCCATATCGGTAAAATCCTTGTCCACATCAAAGACAGAGAAGTCAAGATTCGAATTGAAATGATGAAGCCGCTTCACGGCTGGGAAAAGCCATTAACATGCTCCTCATGATAGAAGCCTGGCTTCACCATGATCGAACTGAGCTCTCGATTCTCCTCCTTCTCGAATTCCAAAGAACTTCCGCAACTCAAGACTGGCTTCCTTCTCGGCTTGAAGCCCTTCCACGACCTTCTAAGGTTGGAGACGGTCGGTTCTTTCCATTTCCAGCTCGGCCATAAGGGTGGATTTGCCTTTTTCAGATCTACCTTTGGGCTTTCAATTGCCCAATTAGCCGAGCTTGCTCTTCACACTCCGTGGCTTTTTCAAGCTCATCCCCAATGCGCAGTTCGGCAGCTTCCGCCTTCATACATTTCATTATTAGAAAGCTCATGGCTCGAAAAACAGGTAATGGAGGAGACTTAGAAGAGCATAAGCGACCGCAGCCTTTCCGGCCGCATCATGGCCCAATTCTAGTAAAAGCCGAGCATATGCTCGGCTTAATAACTGGGGAAGCCACCAAAGCGGCCGGAGTTAAAATTGTCTAGCTAAGAACAAAGGGCGAAGCCCAGAAAGTCGAGGTCGAGCATTGCTCCTCGCACCAAAAAGTCGAGGTCGAGCTATGCTCCCTCGCACTATGCACCAAAAAAAAGTCGGGGTCGAGCAATGTTTACTTCCTCGCAATAAAAATCCTAGGCCAAACACAACATCTTCGCACCAAGATAAAAGTCCACAGCAGATAATACATGTTAGAGACCCAGGATTCGATGGAAATCCTGGTAGTGTTCAACCAAATAAGCCGGAATCCCAAGTACGATTGGGCTCCGCACAAAAGTCCGAGAAAGTTGCTCGCCAAGCAAGACGATAACCCAAGAAAGGCTTGGTTCTACAAAAACAGATTTCCGAGCAATGCTCGCGAATCATAGTCCAAGTCCTCGGCACCAAAAAAGCGTGTTAAGAACATATGGGTTGACATTTAAGCTCTTTCGCTTATTTCAAGCTCTGAGCTTGGGGGCTAGTAGGGATAAAGGAAGGACATTCTCGAAATTACAGAGAAAGGATATCCCTTAGCCTACGACTCGAAGAACTTGTATGAAAACTATTTTCTCATACAAATTGGAGAAGATATTAGGAAATTTTATTCTGAGACACACCTTCAAGATAGGGAAAAATAATTCGAGGTCAAGTTTCAAGGTTAGTGGGTATTTCAAAATCCACCAAATGAAAGGAGTATGAGCTACTCGAAGAAAATGTTAAGAGCTCTCAAGAACTTCAAAGACCGAGCTACATTCGGCAAAAAGGCAGGTCAAATTCAAACTCTCAAGATAAGCATCTTGAAAGCATCAAAAGTTAAAGGATGAAATACAAGCACCGAGGTAAATTCCTAATGACCGAGTTTGAACTTGACTCTTCAAAAGATCGGTTCAAGCCTGAATCACTGATAAGTTGAATCTCAGCTACCAGCTTCTAAACTTGTCTTAAACAAAGGTAAGATTGAAGTATCTTATGTTCAGAGCATGTTACTGGCCGAGATGTGAACCTCAACCACTAAACTCGAGCACGCCCAAGAGGTATTAGCCAAGCAAGAGGATCTACGCAAATTCAGTACTTTATCAACACTAACCTCAGCTTCTTTCATAAAGCTTTTTCGCTTATTCTGAGCTCAAAGCTTGGAGAGCTTATATACTGATCGAGATGTTAAACTCGGCCACTGAGCCTACCAAACTAAAATATTGGACCAGAAGTAAAGCTAGATCTCCAAACCCAAACAAGTCAAAGGGAAATGATTACTAGACTCGCCCACCGAGCCCGCTGAACTTAAGAATTGACCGAAATGTGAAGCTCCTCAGCAACTTGAAACGAGAAGCTCAGGTGCCCTACTCGGCTGAGCTACTAGTATGAGCTCCGGCTCCCGACCACTCGGTTGAGCTCCGACTCGACTTGTCGTTTGACCACGCAACTACAGCGCAAGCCTCGGAAATGATGCCATGAAGGCCACGCGTCACACACAATAACGTCTTCTTTTCCATCTCGGAAACCGAGAAAGTATGGCCTCAACAGAAACGAGTAACCATCCCCACCTCGGCTTGGTACTGAAAGCATCAAGTCTCGGTCACCCGAGCTGCTCACCGAGTTGGAGGATGTGTACACATATATAAGGTATGAAGCTCGGCCACTCACCTCGTCGAGCCGAAAGACCAAAAGGTGAAACCAAGTTCCTAGCCTCGGCCCCTTCAAAAAGCTTCCACGTGATCAGCTCCAAGCTTGGGGGCTTGTGTATGAGCCAAGATACAGAGCTCGGCTAAACATCATGAAAGCTTCTACGCCTAATCAGCTCAAAGCTTGGGGGGCTGTGTACTTGACCAAGAGTGATACCCGCCACCGAGCCTCATACCCGGCCTTATCCAGAAGTTAAAGATAATAAGTTAAATATCACTTAATTAAGGGATAAGATATTGATCCCGATATTATCCCGAAATAACCTTATCCGGTTAAAAAGAGATAATATCCCTTAAATTAAGGAATCAGATCTCCAAAAGATATTTAAGAGATAAATCAGATCTCTAAAAGATATTTAAGAGATAAATCAGATCTCTAAAAGATATTTAAGAGATAAATCAGATCTCTAAAAGATATGGGAATCCTATTATAAAATGAGGAGTACCCAATGATAGAAACTCACTTTTCACTGAACTCCGGTGACTCTCTCTTGCGTATTAGAGAGGAACTAGCGTCGACCAAGAGACTATCAGAGAGTCCTTGCTCCCTAGTACTCATCCGATACAAAATTAAGAGATCGAGATCACCGCCCCACCACCAAGGGTTGAATCTAGAACTACGTCTGGCTTTGATTCCCATATCAGATTCTGTCAAGCCAAAGTCTAAAACAACCCCCATTGTTCACTTGGTATGACGTTTACCTGGCGAGATCCCTGCAAGTCGGATCTCGGCAGGAACAATAAATAATAGAAAATTCTTAGGCATGAGTTGATGAACGGTAATGCCAAAATGCAAGGAGTAAAGAAATAAGATAGGATATACTCTTGAAATGACTTCATTAGATTGATGAAAGGTATGAAAAATGTTGTTGGTGATAGGACAAGAATATGTCTATGTTAGATTAGCTTAAGCTCACGAGTGGGAGTGAATATGTATGTTCACTTTCTATTAGCATGTTTAAGGCTCAATACAAGGGTATGATGATTAATGCTTATGGGACTAAGTCGAAAGGTGATTTAGGGAATGGTTAAGGATTATACAAATTCTAGATGAAGTAAGTTTATCTTGGATTAGAGTGGTATGATGAGCTTAAAGATTCAATGAAATGAACTACGTGGGACTGGGTTGAAGAGGAATTATGACTTGTCTTTGAGTACGAAATACTTAGTGTGGTTATGTAAAGAATTAGGGTGAGTGATTAATGAAAGTGGATGTATGAGTTAAGCTTATAAGGTTACAACCTATGCTATAGCGATGAATTACTATGAGAAAATAGGACTAGAAACGAGGTTCAAGTGAACGTATGACGATGCAATGTATATAGCAGACGTCACACCAACATTATATTGATGTAGGAAACGAATGTGAAAGTATGTGATGTAAGTGATATGTATCAGATTACGACAAGATTAATGGGTGGAAATGGGTCAATTAAGGATAACGATGAGTGATAGGCTTTAAAATTATGTTATTAAAAGCTAGAATATGTATATTGTGGGATTGTGTGACATTTATCTCTTAATGAAGTTGATTTTTTAAAAAAAGAAATAAGTAAATAATGAGAGGGTATTTGCGTATAATATCGGTTATGAGAATGAAAAGATAGATGGTATGCTTTGTTTGTATATACAAGGTGTCGATTAACAATTGAGTGAGATATATAAAATCAGTTTCTGGCGGGTGCTTTGATGGCATGATGTTCGGCGACCCGGTGTTAGTAGATGTCATTGGAATTCGAGGACGAATTCCTTTTAAGGGGGTAGAATGTAATACCCGCCAAAAATGGTACGAGTTTTTTTCAGTGTATTGTGGTTGAATAATTATTTTTGGTTGCAAAGATTGACAAGGGTGACCTTCAGGGAATAGTCACCACTAGAATTCGAGGATCTAATTCTTTTTTTTAGGGGGTAGAATGTAATACCCGCTAAAAATGGCTTATTTAATTATGAAAGTGGCTTATTTAATTATAAGTAAGTTAAAAATATTATAATTATGGGAAAACACTAAATTTGTTTGTCATGTTGTAAATAATTTAAATTAAGAATATTAGGAGTTTATAAATAATAAATAACTTATGCATTTTGAATAATTTAAGGATTTTATCCTTTTGCCCTCCAAAGTCAAGTAAGAGCACATGTTAGGGACTTGTCTTTTTAATGAGTATATAATCTTATTGTTAGGGTTTTGATAGCGGTCAAGAACCCTATTTGTGTTTGTGGTCACTCTTGAGAAAAGGAGGATAGGCACGGTGATCCAATGGTGAAGGAGCACCTTCTTAACGTGATTTCTGCTGTTTGGGTGTGGAGAATTCGTCTCTAACGTATGTTTATTATCCAAACAAATCAAACCAGGTGAGGGATTGTGATTTTTTTGGGTTAATTTTTCGTGGATATTTTTAGGGATATGAAATGGGTTGATGATGGTTGAAATAGGGATGTTTGTGAGTTGTTTTGGGTGAATCCCTTTCATGAAAATCGTTTGTAAATGTTTAGCTTGATTATTCTTTGACTAATATGTTAATGGTGAGTTATCATATCTGTTTGGTTGAACCCAAAAAATTGGGGGTGAGGAAACTCCATTGTTGGAGCTTGATGTTTGGTGTTTTCTTAGGGTATCTCGGTTTTTGTCTGTAATTCTGACAGACATGCAAAAAAAATTATAACTAGAGTTTTAGATATCAGATTAATATGAAATTAGTCTCATTGGAAATCTAACATATAGATATACATAGTGTATAAATTTAATGATTTTTGGAAACCTGGGCTATTTTCAGTTACATTTTTAAAACAGGGTTAAGGCTGTCCCGAAGGTACCCTGACAGCCTGCGCTCAGAAAATCATATCTTGGTTAATAAAATTCGGATTGAGATGAAACTTGTTGCATTTTAAAGTTTAAGTGTAGGAGTATGTTGTGGTTAAGTTTCATGATTTTAGAAGATTTGAGGAGGTCGTAGTTTAATTTTTAAAACAGAGTATTGTATGTCTTGGATGTACTCAAACAGATTTTACTTCAAAATTTATATATGGAGTTGTAGAGTGTCTCTTTATGTGAAACTAGTGTCATTTGAAAGTAGACATGTAAGTATTGTTGTGGTTAAAATTTCAGAATTTATGGACCTCTATAATATTCCTAGTTTTCATTTAAAGTTGGCTTAGGCTTGCTGGAAACATTATCATCGATCATGTATTGGTGGATTTATGACTATGCTATGATGTGTATCTCAGTGTGGTTGCCTTTTGAATGTTGATTCCCTCCATGGTTGAATTTTAGTGAGGGCATTTATTCAATGGATTTTTATCTACGTTGTGAGTATATATTATATTAGATTATATTAATGTACATCTTGGAAAGTATCAATAAAGTGATGAAAGTGTGTGAATGAAATGATTGTGTTGTTGTCACCATGGCTATGATATGGAATAGAATAGTTGTGTATATGTTAAATTATGTGTTTGATTATACGGTACGTGAATAAAGAAATTAGTAGTGATATGCTAAATGTGACTATGTGTATGTTCATGGTGTAACTTTTGAAATGAACTTATCAAGTGATGATAGTATGTGAATGAAACGACTACAATGTTGCCTATATGCAATTGTGATTGTGAATGTTATGGACTTCATTGAATACCGCTGAGATGGTTATTCAAGATTTATTATGAATCACAGTGAGCGTACGTTATGATAAGGTATGATTTATTGTACTTGGTGCTTTGGTGTGTTGCTTAGACATTGGACAAGACTTGGTGTATTCGACCGGTCAACGGATTCGACCGGTATATAAATGTGATCGTCGGAGCGTGGGGCCTCTAGTGAAAAACCCCGGAGTCCGGAGGGTGGTTGTGTAGTGACCGAGGTCACTTGCCGGTTAGCGGACTCGACCGGGATATAAATGCGGCCGTCGGAGTGGGAGACTCTAGTGAACAACTCCAAGGGGATACACAAGCCTCTTGTCCAATGGCAAATTGACTTCATAGAAAGTGAAGATTTGCTATGTAAGATTATATACAATGTGAAGAACTCAATGATATATTTATGGAGATGCTTATATATATTGTACTATTTTGCTATTATGTTTTGCTTATCCCTCACTGAGTTTTGGGACACACCCCCGCCCTTTTTGGTTGTAGCTTCAGGTATTCCACGAGTGGAGCCATCTCAGGGAGCCCATGCACTTGTGTAGTGCGGGGAGCTGTTGCTGTTTCACTTTCTTGTGGCTTGGTTTGTTGTCATATGAGAATCTTCTGTTGTTTGGAGTTTAAAACTTCATTCTAGTTGTAAGCCCACTTGGGCTTTGTTTTTTTTAAAACTATTGATGTTGACTCGGGGCCACCCTTGGCTTACTTTTGGTATAATATTTTACTCTGATAATTACTTATGATATTCAATATATCTTGTTATGATGTGACTTATACGTGCTTGAAAAGCCTTGGGAATGGGACAATGAAGTTCTATTCTGGCCGGTCAGGAACGCCTAAGTCGGGTCCTGACAAAGTGGTATCAGAGCTAATGGTTATAGGTCCTGAGCATGATTAGAGACTAATGAGCTTTGTAATAATTCCCGAACCCGGGTGGGAGTTGTGCCAGAAGTCATTAGTAGCTAATCTGGTTTTCTTAAGGTAAGTTGCAGTGAAAAAATGGAGATTCTTATATGACTACTAAAAGCAGCGACCTGAGTTGGACTTGTGTAGTTAAATTATGCTTAGGCTTATTGTAGACATTTGATTGTTATGTTGATGTTAATTGAGAATGATAAATGTACTGGCCGAAGAGTGAAACCCGACCACCGAGCTCTCATACCCGGCCCAGTCCGGAAGTTAAAGATAATAAGTTAAAGATCACTTAATTAAGGGATAAGATATTGATCCTGATATTATCTGAAATAACCTTATCTAGTTAAAAGAGATAATATCCCTTATATTAAGGAATCAGATCTCCAAAAGATATTTAAGAGATAAATCAGATCTCTAAAAGATATTTAAGAGATAAAGCAGATCTCTAAAAGATATTTAAGAGATAAATCGGATCTCTAAAAGATATGGGAATCCTATTATAAAAGCGAGGAGTACCCAATGATAGAAACTCACTTTTCATCGAACTCCGGTGACTCTCTTAAGCGTATTAGAGGAACTAGCGTCGACCAAGAGACTATCGGGAGAGTCCTTGCTCCCTAGTACTAATCCGATACAAAAATTAAGAGATCGAGATCACCGCCCCACCACCAAGGGTTGAATCTAGAACTACGCCGGCTTTGATTCCCATTGAGATACGTAACGCGGAATATCGATTCTCGTCAAGCCAAAGTCTAAAACAACCCCCATTGTTCACTCTTGGTATGACGTTTCACCTGGCGAGATCCCGGCAAGTCGGATCTCGGCAGGAACATTTGGCACCCACCGTGGGGCCGAAGAAAAACTTTCCCCGATTCCACAAGACTCAATTGCCTTGAAGAGGTGTAAATCATCCCGTATTTCTAATTCAATTTGGGAATTAAAATATGACCGGCATAGCATGAAGTCCACTTCCCATTCTTTCTGAAAAAATAGTTTTATTATTTTTGTTTTTAAATTAAAAATAGTTTTATTATTTTTGTTTTTAAATAAGAAAAATTTAAAACAAGTTTTTATAAAGTTTAAATAAAAAAACAAATTTTTTATAAAAATTCGGATAAAAAATTTAAATAAAAAACATTTTTAGAAAAATTCGAAACAAATCAAATAAAAAAATATTATCTAACAAAAAGTTGGAAATTCTGTTTATTAAAATAAAAGTTTAATTAAAAAAAATTTGTTAAAAATAATAGTTATGTCAAAAAAATTAAATCGAATTTTTTAAAAAAAGTTGTTAAATAAAAAAAATTTAATTAAAAAGAATTTAAATAAAAAAAGTAAAAAAATGTTAAATTAAAAAAACATTTTTTAAAAAAGGTTTCGAAAAAAACTAAACAAATTTGTTTTTAAAAAAATTAGAAAAAAAATTAAAAAATTTTAGTAAAAATATTTTTAAAAATGTAAATAAGAAAAAATTTTAAAAAATTTCGAAAAAAAATCAAAAAGTTTAAAACAACATTGTTAAATTTTCAAAAAAAAAATACTTTTTAAAAAATTCGAACAAAAATTAGATAAAGTTTTTTTATAAAAAATAAAAACAATTTAAAACACAAATTTGTTAAATTTTATAAAAAAAAACCATTTTTAAAAAAATCCAAAAAAATTAAAAAAAATTATATAAAAAAAATTTAATAAAAAAAAAGTAAATATAAAAGTTTTTTTAAAAAAAATAACTAAAAAAACATTTTAAAAAAATGGGAAAAAATTATATAAAATTTTGTTTTTTTTAAAAAATACTAATTAAAAAAAGTTGAAAAAACTTTTTTAAAAAATTTAAATAAACAATTTTTTTTAAAAAAATTGATACATTTTCATTAAAAAAATTAAAGATATTCGAAAAAAAATTTAAATAAAAAGACTATTTTTAAAAAAAACTATTGTGAAAAAAAAAACACATACATCATCGTTTGGAGATTCAATAGTAAAAAGTAAACCCCTTTAGTATATTATAGATTTAATCAATAGCGAAAAATGGGTGGTGGTGGCATTTTTATGGCCTTATTGAAAAGTTTAGTGCACGTGGCCATAATATGATAATAGAATCTGGGTTTGACTTGCCACATAGAAGGCAAATATATAGATGACAAAAGTAGGGGACATGTAGAGAAGCAAAAATAATATATGTCTCAAAATCTTATCTGCCTTTTTCATAAACTAGAAGATCCTCCCATAAAGGTTCATAATTAGTTTACCTGTTGGACATAATACAATTACGCGACCAAAGGCATAAAAATTCAGTGATTTATAGGGTGATAATTCATGTCGCTATACATCTTTAGCGAAGTTAATTTCAATTGAGCTTATTTTTAAAGTGAATAAATAAAAGATATTTATAATTCATTAAACTTTAATGAATTAAGATTATGTTCTAATAAAAAAGTTAGCTACTCGGTTGGTTAAGCAACCAAGTGATCTACCAAAGTTATCCTTCCTTTATCTCCTTGGATTCTATTTATCTTAGGCTTTTTGTCCATTGCGGTAATCAATCGTCCGCTTTTATGAGTTTGTCATTTGTCTAATGAGTGATCATTACTCTCGACCAACGGACATTAAAGTCTCTTAAGAAACGTCTGTTATGTTTTTGGCAAATCGGAAGAGTTCAAAAAGTTAGACTTGAGTGCATACTCGGTCCAACCATAACATAATAGGATTTATTTGTGGTTCGATCCATATGAACAAGGTTGTGTTCGAGTTAATACTCGACCCATACCGTAACAAAAGTCCCTCGAGCAAATCAAGAATCGACGAAGAGACTTAAAAGCTCTCTTGCATGATGAATGCATAAAAGGTTGGGCCCGAGTTAATACTCGCCCCAACCGTAACAAATTCTAAAATACTTTAGATTAAATTAAAAGTTAATACATTTTTATTTATTTATTAGAGATAATTTTGTATATTTTTCAACCTTAATTTTACAGTTTGAATTTTCAATGAGGGTTGGATATACTTATAAGCAAGTTGTCTCGTAAAAAAGGAATTTAAAGTTTAAATATTAAATAAGACAATGGTTGGGAGAAAGATTAATATCACAACAATGTTTATGGTGATAACTTGATCAAAGAAAAAAATTATTGGCCCAATCCGTTTCATTAGGAAGTTAAATTTTGAAATACTCAACACAACTTGTCATTAGAGATAACTATAAATTATGTATTCGAAATGTTTCATAAAACAAATTGATTTTACAAATTTCACTTAAATATCACCTACCCCACAAAATTAATCGAAATTATATAACTCTGCGAGTATTAATCAAGACACCCAAAAAGTAACATATTTACACAAAATTCGTAGAACCCTCGTTTCGATCATAAAAAGAGCATGAACAGAGAGGGAAATGGGTGATGGCCTTTACCTGTTTTGCTTTTCAATTTTTATTCCCCTCAAAGCAACACTTTTACGAAATAGTTTCGTTCATGTTTAATGACTTTTATATCTCATTTCAGGACGAAAATAGAGGAGAATAAGTGAAGCTCCTTTGTTTGGTCCATTACCATGGATATCCGCGAGCGAGTCAAAGTACCCCAAAAGATCATTTGTTCTCTAAAATGAGTTTTCTTTAAACCCAATTAACTCATTTGAGGGCTTGTTTATTGCTACTTGGATCAGTGTGGTATATGGTGCTCGATAACACACCTGTATAAAGTATAAACTATTAGATGGTAGGATTAAAGTCAGAAATTTGAAACAGGAAAAAAAAACTATAGGAAGATACAAACCAGAGATTTTAAGCATTGAGGATTGTTAACCGTGTATTTATTAGAAGTTAGTTAAAGTCAGTTTTGACAGTTTTGTTAGTTAGAAGCAGTTAGAGTTAGTTGACTGAGTTAGTTAGCTTTTCTCTTCAATAGCAAATGTATATAAAATAGAACCTCATGTAATTAGAAGTTCAGTTGAATGAATTCAGTCTAATCATTCTCATCTCTCTGTGCAAATTCTCTCATTCTGTTTCTCCAAGTTCTTGACGACTTCAATTGGAAGCTTAAGTTTTGTGTTCTTGTTGAAGTTGACACAGCCAAACATAAGAAGGGGGTTGAATTGTGTTTGTTAATAATTTTTGAAAAGAACCTTTAAAACAAATTTTGCACTCAAGGAGATATGAAACAGAAGCACACACAAAGAAAAAGATCATTTTTAAAAGACTTTAACAAAAGCAATATCAAAACCCCACGATTAGTATAAGCAAATAAAACCGAAGAGTTTAGGGATAGAAGATTCACGCAAGAGATTTTATCCTGGTTCACTCTTTTCCAACCAAGAGCTCCCTCTCCAGGCTACAAGTATTCCTTTCTTACCAAGCATCTTCAGGCTCTAACTCTAACAATGAGATTTAAAGGTTGATCTTCTTAACTCACTATGGGTGAGAATATGATAGTTTAAGATCAGTTGAATATTACAACAATATTCAAACTAATGAATACAGACTCTTGCTCTTGAAAGAATAATAGAATAAATGATTATCAAATGGCAAAAGTTCAGCTAGCAAGATTGTGCGAGGCAAGAGTTCTTTCTTCGATGATCCGAGGTCTTCAATTTATAGTGACCTTCTTCTTCTCAGGTAATTCTTCAACGGTTACTTTGAATAATCCCGTTTAGAGATAGCATTTAATGCATGATATCCGTTGTGACTGATAGCTTGACTGTAGCAATGCTGAATAGTACTCTTGGTTATCAAGGTAGCATGAATTTGGAGGTTCACTCCTCTGTCTGTGTGTTGCAGCTTGAGTACTTGTTGTTTCTTCTTTGTGTATAATTCAGCTTTTTCAATCATAAAGTTGTCATCGTACAAATCTTATTGCACGATTCTGATTTTTGTATTTCTTGATTGTACTATATTTCTTTTACAACAAGGTGAAATATTAAAGCAGATAAAACAAATGTGAAGAACAAATATTCTTTTGAAATAAATATCAATCATTTGAAATAAATATAAGAGATTCGAATTGCATTTAATTCATTCTAAGATGGAGTTCGTCTAAAAGAAAATTCTGTCTACTCATTCATATGAGAGTCCAAGTCTATTCTATATTTTTCTTAGCTCGTCTGATGATGTGGCATATCCTTTTATATATCAAGTCTTTAGACTTGCTATTTTTTAATGAGTTATAAAGATCTCCGTCTAGTGACGTGGCGGTTAGAGCTTGTCTACTAGATTACATTGTGCTTTAGTTCATTTTCTTCAACTAATTACTTCCGTCTGTTGATGTGGCAAGATGGACGCGCTTATTTTCAAGTCTTTGGACTTATTGTACCTAACAAATTATTTAGGTATTCATAGCCTCGTCTAATAAAGAAATCTAGTCTACTTAATTAAACAACAAGGTAACTTTACCACATTGCTTGGGCAGTCTGTTTGCAGGGGTAGACGCATATTTTTCAATTGAAACTTATTCCTAGTTTATTTTACTTATAAACGCGTTCCAGCATAACTGAAAGCACTAGTTAGATCTCAACTAATACTTTGCCAAGCAAATTTAATCCTTTTGTTAGCATCAAAACTTAGAGATTATTAAATCCAAAACCACTTTGGTTCCAACAATCTCCCCCTTTTTGATGATGACAAAACTAATTAAATTTGAAAACCAAAGTCTAAGAGAGCTTGCAGGACTCCCCCTAAGACAAAGCATTCAAATACTTAAGCAGACTTATAAACTAACAGATAGGTACAAACACTTATCATTCTTAGAATCTATATAAACACAAGTATCAGAGCAGTAGATGTCAAAGCAAATAATTTAAACATAAGTAAAGCAGAGCAATTTATCAAGTAGAAGAGAATATGCAAATGCAAATACATAAAATCTTTTCAACAACTGACTTTATATATATAATTCTCTTTCTTTTCCTTTCTCCCCCTTTTTGTCATCAGCCAAAAAGGTAAAAAGGAAAGGATCATCATTGTTAGTACAAAAGAAGGAAAAAATGAAGTCTAAGCAGATGGAGGTGGTGGAGGAGGAGGATTCTGAGTTTGACCCTTCTTGAAGTCCATAAGAAATTCAAGCATTTTACAACCTCTAAGGTTGGAGCCATTGAGGTTTGGACCTGCTGATGAACATCCTCCTTGATCTTCTCAGCTATCTTGTCAACCTTTTCATATACCAATTTTCCAACCCTTTCATCAACCAGTTTTCTAAGAACTTCTTCAATATTTGATGGCAGAGTTTGATACTTTGAGCTTTCTGCGGATTCTTGAAAAGTGATCAGAGTTCTTGACTAATCTTCAGGGTGCATTACAACTAGTGCCAAAGGTTGAGAAGATTGTCTTTCTGATGAGCTCTGTTAGTGACAGGATTCAGTAGTGTCTTCCAAATTATCAGCAATGACAATTTGTCCATTTGCTTCAGCAACAAGGTCATCTGAGATAAGCTTTGGAGTAGGTTTGGGTTTTACTATGGTTTCCTTTGCCCATCTAACAGGGTAAATAAACTCCACATTCCTGCTGTTGATTGGAAGTCCCCAGAGGTCTTTATATATCATGTACCTAAAGTGTGAGAGTCCACACTTTCCTCTGACCTTGGGAATATCTTCCTTTTATTCTTCAGACAACCCAGAGGAAGATGCCTCTCTGGTGCAGTGAATTATGTGTGACTTCCAAAAGTCAGCAGCTCTATGTTCATTGATTAATTCAATGGATTCATTATTTAGAAGGAAATCCAACATTGAGTAATCAAAAGTCTCTTGATCAAGGTCAAGCAATGCTAACTCAGCTTCAGGCATCACTCCCTTGAACCTTCTGTTCTTCAAGTCATTGTCCTTGTTAAGATCTAGCATTGCCAATCTCGGACAGATCCTGTAGGGCTTGATTCCAATCCTAGTTGCTTCCTTATGCCTCGGCCAGGATGGAGGAACAAAATTTGCAGCTCTATCAGCTCTGATTTGGCTGAACTCCCATTTCAGCTTATCATAGCAGATTTGATCCATAAACAAATTAGCAGCCCTCCCATGGATTCTGGGATTCTCAAAGGACATCCATTTTGTGTCCCTTGGCATGATCATGATGATCTTGCTCTCTTCTCAGGAACAGTAGGAAGATTCTTGCTCTTAGGGTCAGTCTCCCAGATGGGTATAATGTGTCTCTCAACTCCATCAGTAATTGGTATGAATGGAGGAGTTTTTACAAGGTTTGGGTAAATTTTCTTGGGGGGGAATTTGGCTAAGGGTAGGTGAGTGACTAAAGGCCCTAAATCATTGTGGATTTGAGAAGGCACGATTTTGATTAATTGACACTCAGGGTGAGGTAGGTAGAGGGGTTCAACAGATTGGCTAACTTCTTCCTCATATTCAGGTAGAGGATATTATCTGTCTAGGATGTGTTCTGGTTCAGATTGGTAAGAATGAAACAGAATTTTCCATTCTCTTTTTACCATAATCCTCAGATTTGCCATTGTAAAGGACGAAAGTTGGGGTGAGGGGAGGAAATAGGGTTCTCAGAGGTTTGGGGAAAGATGCACTAGGGGAAATGCCTTCATCTGGTTGATTTAACCAGGGATCATCGGCTTGTGAAGAGGTTGTTTGTGTTGGTTAGGGTGAGAGAGGTGTGTGAATATATACGTCATTTGGAGAGGCGACAAGTATATCATCAATCCTAGCTTCTAAACTGGGTACAAGGTCATCTACTGCTAATTGAATAGGATCATTAGTAGAGATAGATACCTTTGGAGTTTTAGTCGACCTAGCTTTTCTTGCTGGTTGTCTCCTTGGTTTTGTTGGTACAGTTGATGGATTAGGCACAACGGCCTCAGCAGCAGCAGCAGAGGTCTTCTTCTTCTTTAGGATAGAACTGATAGGAATGTTATCCTCATCAGCTTCCTCATCTTCATTATGAGATAGGATAATTTTCCTTGGCCTCTTTGCAGCAGGGGCATCAGAAGGCTCCTTGACAGCAATCCCAGTTGCTTACCTTTTGGGGCCAGGCTTCCTTGTAGCAATTGTCTTTTGCCTGGTTACCCTTTTAACCCCTTGGACTTCAGCATTATTCTGTTCAATCATCTCTTCTTTAGCCATCATTAATTCCTCAGTCTTGGCCATTGCAACAGCAGCATACATACTGGGGTTTATGTTGGCTATGTTCATCTTTCCAAAGTCTGCAGCAAACATTGGTTTATCAGTCAACAACCTAGCTTGCTCCTCAGGAGACTTAGCATCAAGAAAATCATGTACTCCTTGAGCCTTGAAGATCTTTGAGAGAAGATGGCAGAGACAGAATTTGTGAAGAGATGAGAGGTTGTCCTTTGATCCAACCTTGTGAAGCACCACTTTGTTGAGAAGCTGGTGAAGGATACGAACGATATCCTTCATTTCAACATCCTTCCACGAGTGAGTCCTGACCATGTCCTCCTTCATGAGACAGACTTCTATAGTCTCAGAGCCGCCCAAGTCTTCTTCCCAAGATTCAGTGAAAACTAGTCCTTCCTGAGCACAGAAGATTCTTCAGCAATAGTCTTCTCCGAGACTGTAATCTTCTTTCTTAATACTGTTGAGTAGAAGTCAGTTTCTGTCAGTTGGATGTTTCTCCAAAAATTCCTGACAAGATTTGGGAAAACAGAGACTTTCTCCGCGAAGAGTCCTTCCCAGCCAGCTGCATTGACATATTTGCTTATGTCAATATTGTAGTCTTTTAGCACACTAAGGTTGAAATGATGCTCTATAGCTAAGTTGAATTTTTCCACGTTGAAGGTTGAAGATGCCATTGTAGATGATCGAAGATCTTAGGGTTTGGAAAGAAGAGAGAGGTAAAGAGAGAGATAGCTCGAGAGGTTATGGAAGCGTAAAGTCTTTCTTAGAGGGAAAATATTACTTTTAAAGGAATTTTGAATATCAAAGTTTTTTTTTTAAAAACACTTTTGACATGATATGTCATTATGATAAAACGGCGTTGGTAACTTGGGACCATAAAAAGGTCCTGATGGGATCGATGGAAGTACTGACTCAACAAAGAAAATAAAGGAAAAATTTGTCTTGTGACAAAATAAATGGAATAATTTTAATAAAGGGCAGATGTAAACTCGTCAGACACTATACAAAGGACGCGATCATCAATATCAGTGGACGCGTGCAATACGTACAACTTTAAATATGTATTAGACGAGCATAGGTAATAGACGCAGAATTAACAAAACATTTTTTTCTAGGCTGGACGCCTACACTAATCCACACATACCATATTAAGATGCTTTCTAATAAAGATATATCTCTCCCTCTGCAAGAGGTTTAGTAAAGATATCTGCCCATTGATGGTCAATATCTACAAATTGAATGTCAATCACACCTTTTTGCACATAATCCCTAATAAAATGATGTTTAATCTCTATGTGCTTAGCTCTAGAATGCAAAATTGGGTTCTTAGATAGATTTATTACAGCAGTATTATCACACATAAGCGGAATACAACTTACAAATACATTGTAGTCCTCCAATTGATGTTTGATCCATAGAAATTGTGAGCAAAGCAACTTGCAGTTGATATATACTCAGCTCAACAGTTGATAAAGCAATGGTACTTTGTCTTTTGCTTGACCATGAGACAAGATTAGCTCCAATGAAGTGAGATCCTCCACTAGTGCTTTTCTTTGAATTCTATCTCCAAAGATAGTCAGCATCACAGAAACCAACTAATCTGTAATCTTTATTTTTCTTAAAGCACAAACCAAGATTGGTAGTACCTTTTAAATATCTAAAAATTCTCTTAACTGCTGATAAGTGAGATTCTCTAGGATCATATTAAAATCGAGCACATAAACATACACTGAACATAATATCAAGCCTAGACGCAGTAAGATATAGGAGAGATCCTATCATACCTCTGTATACCTTTTGGTCTACCTTTTTCTCTTTATCATCTTTGTTCAGTATGGAAGTGGGGTGCATATGAGTATTCATTTGTTTACAGTCATCCATCTTAAACTTCTTCAGAAGTTCTCTTGTATACTTAGTTTGGTGGATGAGCACCTCGTCCATGGATTGTTTTACTTGAAGTCCAAGGAAGAATTCGAGTTCTCCCATCATGCTCATTTCAAACACTTTCTGCATTAACTTAGAGAATTCTTTGCACGGAGATTCATTAGTAGTACCAAAAATAATATCATCAACATATATCTGTACAACTATGAAATTAGACTTAATGGATTTTCTAAATAAGGTTGTATCAACCTTTCCTCTATTGAATCCATTTTCCATAAGAAATGAACTTACTCTATCATACCAAGCTCTAGGAGCTTGCTTAAGACCGTACAAAGCTTTCTTAAGCTTATATACATGCTCAGGATGGGTTTCACACTCAAAACACGGAGGTTTCATAACATAGACTTCTTCATTAATAAAACCATTTAGAAAAGCACTCTTAATATCCATTTGAAAAAGCATAATACTATGGTGTGCAGCAAATGAAAGTAAGATTCTAATAGCTTCTAATCTAGCAACAGGTGCAAAGGTTTCGGTATAATCTATACCTTCTTCTTGAGAGAAACCTTGAGCAATAAGTCTTGCTTTGTTTCTGATTACCTTACCATTTTCATTAAGTTTGTTTCTATAAACCCACTTTGTTCCAATCACTGATTTGTCTTTGAGCATTGGAACCGGAGTCCAAACATCACTTCTTTCAAACTGATTGAGTTCTTCTTGCATAGCTAGAATCCAACCATCGTCGAGTAGAGCCTCGTCTACTATCTTTGGTTCCAACTCAGAGACTAGTGCAGAATTGTCTTGTTCTCTGAAGGTTGATCTGGTTCTTAGCTTGTCATTGGGGTTTCCAATGATCTGATCTTGTGGATGATAATTCTTGAAGTACTAAGATTTTTGAACTGTATCATGTTGAGTAGTGGAAGTTTCTGGTTGTTGATTGAGGTCATCTTCTTGATCATCAACTTTTATCTCAGGTGAGTCTCCTGGAGTGCTTAGATCAAGATCTGCAAAAGCTTCATCTAGCTCTGATAATTTCTTATCAGGCTGTTTGTCATCAAACTTGACATTAATACTTTCTTCTACTATCAGAGTCCTATAATTATAAACTCTAAAGCCTTTAGATGTTTCAGAATATCCTAATAGAATTCCACTATCTGTTTTAGCGTCAAACTTACCAAGTTGATCTTTAGTATTCACTATTCAATATAAAACATTTATAACCAAAGGGGTGAAAATAAGATATGTCGGGTTTTCTTCCTTTCCACAGTTTATAAGGAGTCTTATTCAGGATAGGTCTAATGTATATTTTGTTCTGAATGTAACAGGCAGTATTAACAGCTTCATCCCAAAAGTGTCTAGGGACAGAGTTGTCATTGAGCATAGTCCTAGCCATCTCTGGAAGAGATATATTCTTTCTCTCTACTACACCATTTTGCTGTGGTGTTCTAGGTAACGAGAATTTGTGAAGGATACCACTATCTTCATAGAACTTATGAAATAGCTCATTTTCAAACTCTCCCCCATGGTCACTTCTGATTGAAGTGATACACGTGCCTTTTTCATTCTGTACACGTTTGCAAAATACATAAAAGACCTTAAAAGACTCATCCTTGTGAGTTAGGAACCCATCTCCATCTAGTGTAATCGTCTACTATGACAAGACCATATTTCTTACCACTGACAGAGGCAGTCCTTGTTGGACCAAAAAGATCAAGATGTAGCAACTCTAGTGGTCTATTGGTACTAACAACATTCTTAGATTCAAAAGAACCTTTGACTTGTTTTCCCTTTTGACATGCATCACAAAGAGCATCAGATTTAAACTTAAGGTTTGGTATTCCTCTCACGAGGTTATGATTGTTTAGCTTTGAAATTAATTTCAAGCTTGCATGACCTAGCCTTTTGCGCCAAATCCATCGCTTATCTTCAATGGACACTAGACGTAAGACAATTTGATTTGAGAAGTCCTCCAAGTCAATGTTGTAGAGATTGTTTTGCCTTTTTGCAGTGAATAAAAGTGATCCATCATCTTTCTTGATAGTACACATATCCTTATCAAAAGACACTTCACATCCACTGTCACATAATTGGCTTATGCTC
This sequence comes from Sophora flavescens, assembly GCA_030762895.1. NCBI lineage: Eukaryota > Viridiplantae > Streptophyta > Magnoliopsida > Fabales > Fabaceae > Sophora > Sophora flavescens. The sequence goes on along the minus strand of CM061067.1, from coordinate 50,909,939 downwards.
AGTAGATTGTGCTTCAAGCCATTTACTAAAAGAACATTATCAATGGAGGGAAAATGATGTTTACCAATTTTACCTATACCAATGAGTTTCCCTTTCTGATTTCCTCCAAATGTGACCCAGCCACCATCTTTGGGTTTAAGGTTTTGGAACATAGACTTTTCTCTCGTCATGTGTCGTGAGCAGCCATTGTCCAAGTACCAAGGCATCTGTTTTCTTCCTGTTGTTAAGCAAATCTTCAACAGGTATTATCTTATCTTTAGGTACCCAAACTGACTTGGGTCCTTTCTTGTTAGTTGTATCTGGACGAGTGTGCTTAGCATATTTATTGTGTATGCATCTAGATGTAATGTGCCCATTTTCTCCACATACTTTACAAAAGGTGTTAGATGAACTAGACTTTGCTTTGATATGTTTATTTGGAGCTTTTAAAGTCTTATGTTGTTTAAATGGTTTTGACTTTTTGTGAGATAAATAAAGTAATGAAGGAAATATTTTAAAAAATTAATTTAATAAATTAATCATTTTATTTATTATAATCCATTGTTTTCCCAAGTGATTTTATTTTTATTAATCCAAAGACAAAGATTTGTTGGTAGTGGGCTAGCATTCTGTCTCTTGCGAGGCCCTGTGGGGCCGCAGTCGGGTGTGGCAAGGTCAGGTGGGGTCGTAGTCAAATCGAAACATGGCGCTGACTGCTGTTAGTCTTATGGAAATAAAGTTACGCCTTGACTAACAGTTATAACTTTTAGCCTAGCCGTAAGTGCTTGATCCTACACTTGGTATGAGAGCAAGACATGGGTTCAATTCCCATGTAATGCACTACTAGTGCTAGGAGGGGGATTATTGGTAATTGGCCAATATCCTGCATAAGTGTAACACCCTTCTCGAGTGTTACATCGTATATGACATTTTAAGGCTGAAAAGTAGGTTGATTAAAATTGGCTATAAAAGAATGGGGTAATTTTTTTTTCTTTTTCTCAAGTCGCAAATATAAATACTTTGATTCAAGTGAATGGACAATAAAATATTCTATTACCCTTTTTAGGGTTGTAAGTTCGAAAATCATTTACACAAGACCCAACCCGACTCATAAACAAAATCATTGAAATACAAAGATCCAGTATAAAGATATGGAGACGCAGCTCCTAAAATATAAGATGCTTGAAGTCGCAGCTCCATAAACAGTAACATTAATTCCCAGACATACCCAGCTGGCCAAACTGAAATAGAAAATACAATCATCTCTCGTACATCGTGAGAAGGATAAACCCAATTGATGATATCTAGTGTAAACTCTATTTGAGTCCACTGTCGACGTCATCACAAAAGTCTCTACTAGAGTCACTACAAAAGTAACTTTTAGACTAAACCATTTCCCTTTCTAAGGAAAACTATAACTTACAAACTAATGACTATTATGCCTATCTCAAGAAAATAAAGGTTAGGCATAACTGAAACCCTAATGCCATCTCCTTGAATCCTCTGAAGTCTGGAAGAAGTCCAATAGAAGTTCCACCATAACGTTCGCATGCTCAAACCTCGATCTCTATGATGAATCAATCAAGTGTCATCCTGACATCTCAATCGTCTCAACGGAATACAGAAAGCACATAGCCAGCCGACATAGGCAAAATAAAATAAGGAGGTGAGATTTCCATTTATCTTACACATAAGGCAGACATGCAGTGGTACGACTCACAGGTACATAATACAACAATACTATATTTCTTTTATCTCCTATTTTAATTCTACAACTCAAAACTCCAAGAATATACTATAGCAAACTCGACGGTAAGCTTATCAAGCATACCGGACACGGTTTGTCCTTCAAAGGACAGGAATAGAGAGAAACTGATTGAAACCGTATAGTCCCATTCCTACACAGCCTCAAGGAATATCCGATTCTAACATTGGATCTAAGATGATATTTTGGAAAGGAATGGTTAGTACAGGTTTCATCTACGCCCACCTTCAGGCACCATGTGTGGCTATGATGGCACACAAGGCTCATATTGTAACATCCTAAAATTCTAATATAATTATTTTGAAAAAAAAAAGATTATGTTATAAAAAAATAAAAATAAATAATAATGATATAATAAAAATAAGATATAATTAAGAGGTTTAGTGTAAAGGATTTGTTAGTATAAAATTTATTAGAGTTGGTTAGGAATTGCAAGGGGAATAATGAGTTAAAAACATATGTATATATATATATATATATATATATATATATATATATATGAATGTAAACATAAGTACAAACTTTTCACGTAGGGGCCTAGGGGTAGCTCATATGTCAAGTGGGCCTAGTTATTAGAAAAATGAAAGAGAAGGAAAGAAATAAACAATAAAGAAACAAAGAAGAAGGAAAAAGAAAAGAAAAGAAAATAAGGAGAAGTGAATGGCGTGCAGGGGGCCTTTTCTTTCGCCGTGGACTTTGCCAATTTACTCTTGTAAATTGGATTCAGGTAGGTTTTATATGTGTGTGTGTGTGTGTGTGTGTGTGTGTGGCATCTAATGAAAAGAAGGAAAAAAAAAGAAGGAACGCGTCAGGGGATTGTGAACAAGGTTGCGCCGCACAGTGTTCCATTTCTGGCGTTCTTTCCTTTCTTGCTAGTACAACCGTAACAATACAGATCCAAGAACGCCACCAAACGGGAGAGGAATTTTTAGGGAAGCGCAAATCCTTATCATACGTAATTTTTAGAACACTTTGGAGGTCTTCGAGAGGTGAGTAACAATACCTTTTTATAACCCTTTCCATGGTACATGTGTTTGTTGTGTTGAGAGATTTACCTATGATATTGAGAGATTTTAATTGAATGATGCATGTTATTAATAGACTAATTTTTTAGGGGTTTTGAATTAAAAAAAATTATTAAATTGGGTATTTATTCTTGTTACTGATAGCATGAAATACATGATTGGTTTTTGAATTAGTTGAATGACGTGCTTATTGGAGTATGCTATGCTATGTGAGTTTATTTGACATGCATGATAAAATTAAATATTTAATTTTTGGTAAATGAATTGTTACATGTATGAGACATGAAATTATGCCTTATGATGAATTGTATGATGTTTGCCGCAATACCACCTATGATAGGGGTATCGAAAAGTAATACCACCGTAATGGGGTATCGAAAGTAACATCCCCATATAATTGGGATGTCGAAAATAAGTAATACTACCTAAAAAGGAGTACCGAAAGTAACACCGCCACAAGTTGGGGTGTCGAAAAAGGAGAAATACCACCATGTGCACATGGGATGTATCGAAATGGAAATGTCCCCGACAGGAGGGTGACATCGAAACACTCCTCGTGATTAGGGGTGGGCAATGAGACGCCATTATCGTGTGATGTGTGAATATATGGCATGCCGGCAATAGGCCAATTTAATTAGGTGGTCTTCGGACCACTTGGATTAAACTTGAATTTATCTGGTATATGGAATGTGATGTATTGAGATGAGTTCATAGTTAATGTTAAAAGTATTTTCTTTATATATATTATTTTGAAAAATTAGCTGGTACCATGGACAGTTTTTCCAGTTACCGCACCGGCTGAGAACAATGCTATTTTCGAAAATATTTTTTAAAAACTGTATTGTTGATCACTGGGATTTTATATCTCATTATTAAGCATTGTTTTCAGAGCACGAGGAGGACGTCATTGAGGCTGAAGAGGCGTGAAGACTTAGTGGACTCCATTAGTTAATCTTTCTAGTTTGGTTAGTCTGTTCTTAAATAAGTAGCCGTATGTGGCTAGACGCATTTATTTTTCGTTGGGGTTGTAATTAGACGCCCGGTTTTGAGGCTTTTGATTTTTTTATATCTATATTCATTACATGGATAACTTAATACTATATTATTTAATATGAGGCATTTTCAGACTTTATTATTTTTTTAAATTTTTCTTTATGAGATATATGTTTTAATTAAATGTTTTAAAGGTTATTTTATTGATTTAATCTTGGGATTACTAATGTAACAAAGGGACGTTACACATATCATAGTTATAATGTACGTACTATCATAATCACATGTGATCTCAAACTTTCTGTGGAACAACGTGCTCTTTATGAAACCTCTACTACTGGGAAGCTTAGCTTCCTTGGCACAACGACCTTTCTGAATATAGTATCAACTATGTAGTTGGGCAAAATTGCCGGAAGACGTCCAATTGGTTTATCCATCAGATAACCTCATGATTCCACCAGAATCCACTTGCTGTCAATCTCCGACGAACGATATTCTCGGGTACAAACCATCGGCTCTTCACTGAGCTACAGTTCTCAAGCAAACTTTCCATGTTTGTGTAAAGATGTTTAAAGGCACTTAATTACTTACAAGTCCTAACACATTATGAAATTGGATCGACAGTCCAATCATTTATTTCTTTATACTTTTCTAATTGAGCCTTTCTCTTGGCTTTCAGGAAAATCAAATAACTCTTAGTCCATTAAATCTTATGGAGGTATGGATAATGAATTATCCACACTTTATGACAAATGGTCTTGCTTCACAATAAGTCATAAATCAGTAAGTTCATATTTTCACTAAGTCATCCTCGACTTAGGTTTTCCATTTACTTGAAATACTAGTCTTGAAAACTAAAATTCTCTTTTGTCTTTAAAACTAAAACCTTTGACTAAAACCAAACCATTTTAAAATCAGATTCCATCAAAGTACATAAGTACTAAATTCATCAAAACCGTTTCTTGAAAAACGTTGAAACTCTTAAAATGTCATTTTGTTGCTTTTTACTATATTTGAACTTAAATCCCATATTTTCACAAATATAATTATTTTTCTCAATTCCTTTACTTTCCTAAGTTACCATACTTATTTTAAAGTATAAAAAAAATACTGATTTCAAACTTTACATCATGGTTTCCTCAAAAATCTTTAAAACGGTTGACGACGATTTCACCGCTTTTTAATGAATTTAGGCACAAAAGCCATACTTTTGAAAATATGGCTCTTCACCTCAAATCTATTAATCACCTAGGTTATAATACTCATTTTAAGATGTTGAAACACTGTTTTTAAAGTTTTCTTTCCATGTATGCGAAATTCCTAAAAATTTGACCAAACGTCGTTAAGTTTGTAAATCGCGTGAATCCTTTTTCAACGATTTTACACTCTAATAGTCCAAAACTCATTTTGGAGTTTTAGAACAGTTTAATAGGTATGAAAAACAGTATCTAACTGTCCAATAACATTTATTTTCTAAAATTGCATTTTAGTCCCTAAACTTTCATTAATTACAAAAAGGTCCTTATTCACTTAAAACCTTATAACTTTTTAGTTATAACTTCAAATTACACCAAACCAATTTCTATAGAAATATTTTTCAGTTACCCTCAATGTTTCCAGAAATTACATTTATGCCCCCAAATATTTTACAATAATTGCAATTAACACCAAACCAATTTCTATGGTCTTATTTTATCATTCACTTCATTTGTATGACATATTTTCATATTTATATTTCAGTCCCAATATTCTCCATAAATTGCATAAAAGTCCCTATAGACTCAAAAATTCATATCTTTTAACATACATCTCCAAATCAACCCAAACCAATTTCTATACCCTTATATACTCATTCACTCCTTATAAAAATTATCCAACCAAATTAAATCCCCATAGAACTCCCTCAACCAGTTATGGCAGAATGACCTTAAATAAATATATTAGGCATTTTCTTAACACATCAAGCAAACAACAATCATGGTTCCAACTTAAGGTCATTGGAACCAAAACAACCATATGACATATCATACCACAACCAAACATCAAATCAAATCCTCAAGAGGATCACACAACCATAAACAATAATACATAATCCTAACACTTAGGATTTGAAAAACAACATACAATTATTTTAAACCACATTCATATCTACATTAAGGTAGGATAGTAGTAATCTCCCCCCTTACCTCTTGTAGATCACTTGAAACTCAAGTAGTAGAAGGATGTTGTCCACCTAAATCACAAGGTTTTGAACCCACAAAACTTAGCCATGAACAACCAACAAGAAATCAAGTTAAAGAATGAAGAAAATCACCTAAACCCACTAGCGCACATAGGTTCGACCCAGACCAAAACAAATAGCTAGGGATCTCTAAATTTTTCAAGCTCTTGTATGATGAGAGTAGAGATCATAACTAGATCATATAAATTGGTTTCACATTTTTATGATTTTTCTACAATTTTCTAGAATTATTTAAAGTTCTAGATCTAAGAATTGGAAAATATGATCATGGCTCCAAAACACAAAAAAATTGAAGAACATGATGATGATTGAGTGAGAGGAGTATGGTTTACCTCTTGGAATTTAAAAATGAGCAAGTAATCAAGTAGTTGCTTCACAAAAATGGCTTATGGAACTTAAGCTTTTTAATGGAGAAAATGGAAAATCTTGATGAAGAAGATGATACATGGCTTTTATAGCAATGGAGTGGCCTCATGAAGGAGTGTTGGGCCATGGGGTTTTGGGGGTGAATGGGTCCAAATCATAAAAATTTAAGGGCAAAAGAGTAATCTTACACAATGGCAATTTTGTGATTAAGTTAGGACTTAAGGACATTTTGGTCATTTCCCAAGCCATCATGACCAACATGTGGTGAGGATTGGTTGTAAGTGTGGCTGAATTATGTCCACATATTGTTGGGCAAACTTGACATTTCAATGGAAGTTCAAGGGTAAAATGGTCCAAGGACAAAATGGTCATTACACTAGTTTGAAGAAATATCTAGATTTTTGTTTAAATGTCATCATGACATTGGTGACTCACCCATATGACTCACCACCCTAGGTGGCAAGAGGTCTTCACATCCGATGTCGAGTTTTGTCTCTGCACGTCCGTTCTCGACTCTGTCGATTACCCGATTTAGGGTTTTACGCCCGAATCGTGTATAGTAACCTATTTATTTTAAAAAAATTCAAAATAACCACTATGGTTGGAAATAAAATAAAAATCTAAACTGTTTCGTTCTCAGTTCAAAATTAGGTTTTCTGATCAATAAAATATTACTTTCAGTTAAAACGCGGATCGGGTTTCGTCTGAATTTTAAACCTAAATTTTCACCGTAACCTTATACCATAAGGTAGAGTAAAATTATGATTTTATTTTATTAAAAATCATTTTCTAGATCTAATATAAAAATTACAAACAATTAAAATTCTACCGATAATTGAAAAACAGTAAAAATAGCAAAACGGTAAAAATAGTAAAAACAAGGTGTTACACTAAGCAAGGCCTAGGTGTGGTCGAAGTCAGAGACGCAACATGTGCTGGGAGGGGGATTGTTGGTAGTGGACCAGCATCCTGCCTTGGCGAGGCCTAGGTGGGGCTGCAGTCGGGAGTGACAAGGCCAAGTGAGACCATTGTCAAATCGAAACACAACACTGATGTTGTCAAGCTTAAGGAAATAAGTTGCGCCCTGACTAACAATCATAACTTTTAGCCTAGTGGTAAGTGCTTGATCCTACAATATTAACTCGTAGAAAAAAGTCATTAATTATTTGAAAACGTCCTTATTAATTTTCTAAGTAACAAAAAGTAGTAATAAGAATGATAAGACTTATCTAAATGACCTTGAATGAAAAGTGAACGTAAGATTAAATTCATTCTTGATTAGCTAAAGTCGATTGAGAGCTAAATACATTATAATCAAGTAAGGGTAAATACACTCTTGCTTACTCACTATAAAAGAGCTTTTTTTAAATGAGAAATAAATAAATTAATCTCGTACCATTATGGTACTTTATACAATTTTATCTTATAAAACAAGGAGCTTGAAGGCAGTATTCGGCCAGAGACTGTGTTTGTAAAATTTCAGCCTGAGATCCCATATTCTTAAGGTTGCCTTTCCTATTTCTTTTATTTAATTAAGCTCCTCAATGTTTGTAGCTTGGACTTACATTTTGTCACTCCAATCAAGCCTCACTCTTACATCCAAATCCTTCTGCTTTCTTTGATGGGTGACAATTACTTATATCAACTGTTCTCTCTTCCTTTCGCTATTTTTATTTACTCAAACAAGATATTTATTTTAGTTTTGTTGATTTTGAAGGTTTGGAAACTTATGCCCATAACATTCCTTTCCCCGTTATCAATTTTGTTGTCATAACTATTTTTTTATATTAAAAAAAGCTTTCATCTTTTTGTTTTGAGGGATATACGACATTCCCGAAAAATATTGTCTTGTTCATCATTTCCCAATTTTGAGCCACGCATGATTTTTTTTCCTTTTCGTTTTGGTTGTTCACGGGTTAAGATTGGTATCATTTGTTAAGCGAGGAATCCTTAATCCTGAGGTAATCATGCTCAACTGAGATGGTGAAAAGAAATTCACTACTAGAAATCTTCTGATTACATGTGGATTTTTCTGCGGATTTCCTTCAAAAATTTGCATGAAATAGGTCTCCTGCGAATTTTTCTTCGGGTCTCTGTCCTCAAGTAATAACTTCGTGGGTAATTTTTTCCTATGGATTTTAAAATCCACATGAAATTTCCTGCAGATTTTCTTGGGAAAAATTTAAATCCGCATAAAATTTTGCAGGAAATGTCAAAATTTCCTCCAAATTTTCCTTCGAATTAAAATCTACAGGAAAATATCTTATTTATTGAAAAATTGTAGCAGAATTTGCAGGAAATTCATACGAAAAAATCCACAGGAAATTCTGCAATTTCTAGTAATGTAAAATTGAGAATAGTTTCGGTGTTTCTTGAGTTAATTATATATTAATTGTTTTTATTTTATGATTTTTAATGAACAATGGCAAGCAATGCATCTTGTCGTATGGCAAAACAATTAATTAATTTACAAAAAAATTAATTAAAACATAAAGAAAAGTAGTGTTATTGTCCTTTGTTTGAATTGGGGATATCGGATAGTGTTTTTTTCTTTTAAATATCTATTTTGCCTTGTTGGTCTCTTCAACTAATGTGGATATTCTTCCATTCATAGTTCATATGTTCATAATTCCCTTTTGCCAAGCAAATGCAGACATGGGATGGTGGCTGTTGCATTCTAGCTACTGCTAACGGGGATATTTTTTTCATCACCAGGAAATTAATTTTGAAAAGAACAACAAAAGTCAACATTGATCAGGAGCACTAGCATAAAAATTTCTGTGTCACTCGAGGTACGTATGATTTAGATTTTGTTACAATAATAATTTTTGTGTACTTTTTAGGGTGCATTTTTATGTAAAAAGTCAATAAGTTTTTATTTTTATTTAAGTGAGTTTGTTCTTCACTGTGTAGTGTAGCATGACCTCAAGGTGGGGCCAGGTTTAGAAAGTCTCATACAGTAATTTTTTATTTTTTTTTGGATAATGCTAAGGACACTCTTTAAGGAATAATAAGAAACAAGTTTTCACGGGAAAACTAAGTATTTAACTTATTCAAACATTAAATACACCAATTCTCAATACAAAAAGTTTTTTTTCTTGATTTCTTAACGAGTTTCATTTTCCTTTTTTTTTTTTAGAGGTCTTCAGTCTCAAGGTTTTTAGCCATTAAATTTTAAACAAGGCCCACAGCTTCAGCCTTCAATGCAATTAAATGCATTTAAATATTGTTTTGTTTCATGGGCGAAGAAAATCCCTCTTATAAGTTCTGAGATAAAATTAATTCCTTTAAAACGAGTTTGGATATACTCCTTTGTGTCTCTCTTATAATTATAAATTAAATAAAATACATATCAAGTGGATAATTAATCTTATTTAATATTGTTAATCTTATTTAAAAAATTAAGTTTGTTACCTAAATTATCTTTCATCTTATTTATTAAGCTTGTATTGTCGGGAATAAAATAAATCATTGAAAAACAAAACTTGTTTTATATGAAGGATATTTTCGGAATAACATCATTAAATTTGCTTATATATTGGACCAAAAAGATTGGTACTTTTTTGCTTATAATAGAGAGCGGAGAGAGTATATTAAGAAAGTAAACAATGTTTTAAATTTTTGTCAACTAAATAAATGGGTTAAGTTCTTAATATATACTTTATTTAATTAAAATGAATATAATTTTACTTTTAAGCTCACTTTAAAATAGGCTAATTCGTAAAAAATCTCTTGTAAAATATTATTTCAAATAATAAATATTTTCAGTATTTTACTTTTAATTACTTCATTTGTTGTATTAAAAATAATATAATATTGTTTGTAAAAACAAATATTAAAATAAATAAATTATTTATTTCACTTCATCTTTACTATTAATAAGTCAGTAAAAACATTAATAAAATGATAATATTATTAAATATTTAATAAAGTTTAGGTGGTAAGTTTGTTAATTAGAATGATGTGTAAAGAAAGCATAAAAATGAAATATAACCTTACTTTTCTACTTTACTCTCAAGTTCACTTTAAAATAAGATTAATTCATAAAAATCTCTTGTAAAATATTATTTCAAATAATAAATACTCTCAGTATTTATTTTTAATTCAGTTATTTTCTGTTTTAAAAATTAATAAAACACTTTTGTCAAAAAAAAATAATTATTTATTTCACTTCATCATCTGTGGTAAATTAATTATGCATGATAAATTTATGCCACTTGACTTGTCATTAAAAGTTATATTAAGTGTCCCTTCAATGCTTTGTATTTGATTTATACAACAAATCTTTGTTTTTTTTTGGCAAAATAATAAATCTTTGTATTTTGTCAATTTACAAGCAGGTAGAGGTAAGCACAGGGATTGGAACGGGAAGCTCAAGTGCGCAATTTATTACCAACCAAGGATGTGTGTTATTCCCTCCTCAAAACCATATCAACAATCCTCGTACAGCATGGAGTTCATGGTGGTATATGACTTTTACTCATTCTTAATTATACCCGTATTCGTTTCAAAAAAGAGGCCAACCGGACTCCATAACCCCAATAGATTAAATTGTGGATGAATGGACTCCTCTCTATATGTGAGACTCAAAATTTTGTCCATTTCTTTACAAACTTTATAATCTGCAGTTTTGCCGACTAATTTGCAGCTATGGATTGATTATTATAACCCATGTATTTAATATTAATAAATGTGTAATATTATATGGTATATATATTAAGGCAAATGCTTACGAGTATCCTAAGGATATTGTTTAAGAAGCCTAAAATTTTTTTTTTATGAAAAATTGCATATTCAATACATTGAAAGAAATATATTTAATTTTTCAATGAATAGTTATCTTGTTTGAAATTTTTAAATAATGCCCTAGGGGCACACTTGTTAGTAATACTCATATATTAATAATAAATTAATATTTAAAAAGTTCTTATAGTTTGTTTTTTGATAAGCTAAAGTAGTATTAATTGAGTGCAAAGGTACCCAAAATCCATATACAAAAGGACCATAGGAATCAAATTACATCATGGAAAAGCTAGAAGTTGAATCAAAATCAAAACTGTACAATTATGGTTGAAAAATAACTAAACAATCACCCAGTGTAGCACACATAGCACCTAAACCAATTGTTGTAGAATACATCAAGAGAAAGATGTAGCAATAAGAGAAACCCCACAAGAGCAATGACTATCCATTATATCCATTATATCCAATCCAATCAAAAAATCCTGTTTGAATGCCTCAAAAAGACCACCTGTATGCCATAATGCAGTAGCCATATAGGTTATTCCGGCATCAAGATAACAGCCAACTATGATTGCTTCAACCACCTTCCTTCAAAGTCCACCCAAAAGATATACTCCCAGATAACCTGCAATGAACAAAAACAAACTTTTGCTATAAAAAATGTTAGTTGCCACCTTTAACAGTAGCCTAAAAAATATATACTCTTTCCTCCCATCTCACCAAAGAACCTCTCTCTCTCTCTGCAATTTGTGTTGCTGAATACTCCTCACAAAAACCATTTTTTCAGAGGCTCAAAACTCACTCCCTCTCCGTTTGCCACTCAATAACACATAGGCTCACCAACTCACACTAGAACAGCACAGTGAGATCAAAATAGACAGTTACTTAGTAGGTAAGGGCCAAAGAACACCAAGACAAAAAAACCATAGGCCAGACTTTAGTCACGAAATTCTGAGCAGACTTTCAAGTGAATCCTTATCACTAGGATCTTTTTAGAACTCCAAGTTAAGACATACATCCAAGAGGGCAAAGGTGCCAATCCGACAAGTTATAACCTCTAGACATGTTAGCTGCCAAGAACCAGAACCAGGACCGCGATTTGACCAAGTCGATTGTTACCAATAATTCCACATTTCCACTATTAAAGATGACTTCATTTCTGAGTAGCCATACCGACCACACCGTTGCATGCCAAATGATTTGCCAACATTTTCTCTCTTTTTTGACTCTAAAAACATCTCTGTGAGTGATTTAATGTTGAGCCATATCACCTGGCATACTAACATGAGAGCCAATCCACCTATAGATCTGTAACCACACTTGACCCGTGAAGGGGCAATCAATGAAAAGGTGTTTTGCCGATTCCTCTTGGACTCCACAAAGAACACAAGCAGTTTGGTTGTCACCTATAATAACCGATCTGAGAGCAAGATTTGATTTAGTTGATAATCTATCAAGCAAAAGCTGCCAAGAAAAAGCTAGCACTTTAGAAGGAACATTGTGAAGGAACTAGTGGGGGACTCTAGATCCATCTAATACAATGAACATATTTAATGCACTTAATTAAGCACATGTATCATGCTACTTTGAAACTAAAAGTTCTTGAATCTTCAAGTCCTAGAAACTTCAAGTCATGAATTATCTAGATACATGCATACTAAGTAATAAATCAAGTTTATATTTCCAACCACCCCCCCCCCCCCCCACAAAAAAAACTTGATTCCTCTTGGTGAGTCCAATCCATGCACGCATCCTTGCAAAGTCTTCAGACTTCAATCCTTTGGTGAAAATATCGGCTACTTGATCACCACTTTTCACATAGGAGTGCTTGACCTCTTTGTTCTCGACGCACTCCCTTATGAAAGTGTATCGATGTGTTTACTTCGATCATGGAACATAGGATTCTTCCCTAGTGCTATAGCAGATTTGTTGTCCATCAAAATAGTAGTTGCTTCATCTTGAGACACATGTAGCATTCTCAACAACCTTCTTAGCCAAATTGCATGACAAACACAAGAAGCAGCTGCAACATATTCAGCTTCACATGTAGAAAGAGTCACAATAGGTTGCTTCTTTGAAATCCAAGTGAAGGCAGTGTTACCCATGAAAAATATAAAACCACCGGTGCTTTTTCTATCATCAATGTCACCTCCCCAATCACTGTCACTATAGCCAACAAGCTTGAAATCGGAAGAGGGTGAATAATATAGGCCATAGTCAATAGTTCCTTTGATATATCGAAGGATCCTCTTAGCCATTGTCATGTGAGTTGTAGTCGGTGATTCCATGAAACGGCTGACAACTCCTACTCCAAATAGGATATCGGGCCTTTTACAAGTCAAATATCTTAAGCTGCCAACAAGACTCTTGTAAAGAGTTGGATCCACTTTTTCACTTTCATCATACTTTGACAATTTAGTTGCACAATCGATTGGGGTGTTCATAGGCTTGCAATTTGTCTTCTTGAATTTCTCAAGGACCTTTTTGGCATAAGCCTCTTGAGAAATAAAAATTCCATCTTCATCTTGCTTCACTTCAATGCCAAGGTAGCAGGACATGAGTCCTATGTCGGTCATCTCAAATTCTCTAGTCATCACCTTCTTAAACTCATCAAACATCTTCGGATTGTTGCCCGTGTAGATTAAGTCGTCAACGTATAAGCAAACAAGAAGAATACTTCCATCTTCGCCTTCTTTGACATAAAGAGCATGCTCTTGTGGGCATTTGATGAATCCATGGCTTTGGAAATACTTATCAATACGGCTATACCAAGATCTTGGAGCTTGTTTCAAGCCATACAAAGCCTTCTTTAACTTCAACACTTTATCTTCGTGTCCTTTCACTTCATACCCGATCGGTTGTTGGACATACACCTCCTCCTCAAGATAGCCATTTAAGAAGGCAGACTTGACGTCCATTTGATAAATCTTCCACTTCTTTTGTGCGGCTAAGGAAATTATTAACCTAATTGTCTCCAATCAAGATACGGGAGCAAATACTTCGTCATAATCAACTCCATATTGTTGACTATAGCCTTTAGCCACGAGCCTTGCCTTGTACCTCTCTACTTCTCCTTGAGCATTTCTTTTGACTTTATATATCCATTTCACACCAATCGCCTTTTGCCCATCTGGAAGAGTAGCAAGCTCCCATGTGTCATTCTTTTGAATTGCTTGAATCTCTTCATCCATCGCACGTCTCCATTTTTCTTCTTGTATTGCTTCTTCAAAGTGTAGTGGCTCAGAATCGGCAAAGAGACAAAACAGTGTGGTATTTTCTATCATTTCTGTGGACTCATAAAGATCTCTTAGGCTCCTTGTTCCTCTAGGACCCTCGGGTGAGCTTTGTGGAGAAAATTCATTTCTTCTAATATTTGGTGAGTGTGGAGGAGAACCAATAACTCCATGCTCTTCATGAGTGGACTTTTCGAGTGTAGGAAGCAAAGCACAATCTTCATCTTGAGAAGTATCCCACTTCTACAAGTTTTCTTCATCAAAGTCAACATCTCTACTAATCACAATCTTCCCATTAGTAGGATTAAATAACTTGTAGCCCTTTGAGTTTGAGCTATAGCCGATAAAACTAACTTCTCACTTTTATCATCAAGCTTGGTTCTTGTCTCCTTGGGAACATGCACATAAGCAATACTTCCAAAAACTCGCAAATGAGAGACATTGGGCTTCTTACCACTCCAAGCTTCTTGAGGAGTCATTCCACGAACACTTCTAGTGGGGGATAAGTTGGACAAATACACCGCGCAAGCTACGGCTTCGGCCCAAAACTCCTTAGGCATGTTCTTTCTCTTTAGCATGCTTCTTGCCATGTTGAGGATTGATCTATTTTTGGGTTCCACGACTCCATTTTGTTGCGTAGAACAAGGAACCGTGAGAAGACGTCGAATGCCCTTAGCCTCACAAAACTTGCCAAACTCCTTGGAAGTGAACTCTCCTCCTCTATCGGTTCTTAGAGCTTTGATAGTAAATTCACTCTCATTTTCAACTTGAGCTTTGAACTTTTAAAATGCTCCAAATGCTTCATCCTTCCTCTTCAAAAAATAAACCCACGCCTTGCGGGAAAAATCATCAATAAAAAGTAAGAAGTAATTGGATTTCCCATATGAGGATGGCTTGATTGGGCCACAAATGTCGGCATGAACAAGTTGAAGTGGCTCGATGGCTCTTGAAGTGGAATCCTTTGGAAAGGGCTTTCTTACTTGTTTTCCCATAGACAATCTTCACTTAATTGATTAGGTTGAGAGATGTGAGGCAACCCATTCACCATGTTCTCCTTTGACAATAAATTTAATCCTCCAAAATTTAGATGACCAAATCTCATATGCCAAAGCCAAGAGGAATCTTTGACACATGTCTTCAAGCATCTTGGATGATCAACTTTGACATTGAGCAAGAACATTCTATTCTTTGACACAGGAACCCTTGCTATTAAATTATGTGCTTCATCTCTCAAAGTGCAACAAGCATCCTTTAAGTGAACATCATACCCATTCTCAAGCAATTGTCCCATGCTCAAGATGTTTGCCTTTAAAGAAGGAACATAATAGACTTGGGAAATAAATCTATGGCCACCATTTCTTATAAGGATAAGAACATCACCTTTGCCTTCAATCGGAACTTTTGTGTCATTGCCAAAAACAATTTGGTCTTTGTGCTTCTCATCAAGATTTGTGAATAGCTCCTTATTGCCACTCATATGGTTGCTAGCACCGGTGTCAAGATACCATAAGAATTTACTTTCACCTCCTTTGTTGGCCAATAACAAGAGTAGATCTTTTTCTTCTTTCATCTCAACAAGATGGGCCTTTCCTTGGTTTCTTGTAGAGCTCCAACATTCATGGGAGTAATGACCATATTTATGACAATTGTGACATTGAACACTAGATTTGTCATACCTTCTTCCTTCTCCTCTCCTAAAGCCATAGCTTCCACAACCTCTTGACTTTTGGAATTCTTGGCTTGAACCTTCACCATTGAAGTGATATGCACCTCTTCCTCTTCCACGACCACGACCAAAGTTACTATAATGATTTTTCCCTCTTTCATGGCCTTGACCTCGACCTCATCCTATTCCTCGCGAGCTAGTACACTCTTGCCCTTTGTCTTTCAAAGAGACCTTTGCTTGAAATGCTTGGACTAGTGGCTCTTTTTTCTTCAATCTCTCTTCATAGGCTAGCAAAGATCCTTGTAGTTCATCAATGGTCATGGTCTCCAAATCTTGATATTGCTCAACAAGATCAAATCTTGAATCAAGTGTACGAATAATTTTCTCTATCACACGAACATCTTCTAAATTCTCCCCATATCTCTTTATTTGATTCATAGTTGAAAGGACTCTTGTGAAATAATCATGGATAGATTCGGACTCCATCATTTGTAAGGATTCAAATTCACCTCTTAAGGTTTGAAGACGCACCTTCTTCACCTTGTCAACTCCTTTGTGAACATTTTGAAGAATCTCCCAAGCTTGCTTCGCCTTGGTTGCATGAGAGACTTTCTCAAATATTTCATCATCTAATGTCGCATGAATAATGGAAAGAGCATGTTGATCTCTTTTGCGATTCTTTTGTAAAGCATCCTTTTGAGCTTCATTCAAATTTCCTTCATTTTTCGGTTCATCATATCCTTGCTCTACTATATCCCAAACTTCATGGGAGCCAAGAATCGCTTTCATACGAACACACCACTTATCATAATTCTCTTTTGTGAGTTTGGGAATTGGAATGGAGGAGTTAGACATCTTCAAGGAAGTAACCTAGCTCTTGATACCACTTGAAGGAACTAGTGGGGAGGATAAGGAGAGAATGGAGAGGCTAACAAACTCAAAAGATTCATATTGCTTAGCTTGGTTTTCAAATGTTCAAGTACAAGCCTTTTTATAGATGTTAGGATGACTTTAGATCCATCTAATACAATGAACATATTTAATGCACTTAATTAAGCACATGTATCATGCTACTTTGAAACTACAAGTTCTTGAATCTTCAAGCCCTAGAAACTTCCACTACTGGAAAATATACATTACACGGTAAAGGTTTATGTCAGTTAACCAAAAGCTAGACGTTAAAAAGGGGGCGGTGGTAGTTTTGTAAATATCAGACTTCATTAATTCAATTTTAACGTCAGTTGTTTTAAGGACTGACGTTAAAAGTGAAGTGACTCACTTTTAACGTCAGTTCAATAAACAACTGACGTTAACAGTGAACGTTTTAACATCAGTTCTTTATCGAACTGACGTTAAAAGTGAGTCACTTCACTTTTAACGTCGGTCCTTACATCAACAGACGTTAAAGGTTATTTTAATAATTTTTTTATCTAGTATACGTACCCTTCCGCATTGCCTTCCTCAAAGTTTCAGTTTCACAATTGCTTTGATGTTTTGTGTTTCTGTTTTGAAAACTAAAATATATGTGCGAAGTATAAGTTGAATCAATAACCCAAACCGGATCTCATTCATGAAGTGTAATACAGACTGATACAGAAGATTGAAAGGGTTTAAAATCCTATAAAAAGTTACATTGAAAGGGTTTAAAATCCTAAACATTAAAGCTACATCCCATCAGAGAGTTTTATGAAATATGCCAAAGGGAAAACTATACTCCGAAGGGTGCACTCGATCTGTTTTGGAACTGTGACGCCCGAGCACCTGATTTGCCCTCTAGTAGCTGATTCTCTGGAAGGATGATAAGGTGAGCAACTCACATTACGTGGTTTACACAAGCTTATCACCCATGTTACGTGATTTACACAACCTCAGAAGTTGTTTGACCATTAAGACAAAGATATTTGAGTCTAGGAATAGGAAGAAAGAGTGATGAAGTTAATCTCCATGGCAGAGCCATATTGTGAAGCCGAAAATTAAAAGGATGGAAGGAAGCTATTTATAGGAGCAGGGGATGAAGTTACTAAGCTATTCTGATTTTCTTGAAAACTTATCTATAAACTTAATGCTCATTAAGAGGATTAAGTTACAAGGTGCATGGGTAAGTAGCACAGTAGTCAAAGGAATGAATGTTTTGCAGATATCTATACACTTTTAACGTCAGTTGTTTAAAAAATTTGACGTTAAAAGTGTTTTTAAAATAAAAAATATTTATTGTTAACGTCAGTTTTTTATACAACTGACGTTAAAAGTGTGATTTTTACTTCAGTTAAATAAATAGCTGACGTAAATAATCCTATATATTATAAACGTGCAGAATGAATATTGGAAATAATGTAATTAATATACGGGAACTTGGCAGTCATAAATTAAGTTGACGTTAAAAATGAGGTGGTGGCAGTTTGTAAATATTAAATCACTATTTGTGTCAGTTCTATAAATAACTGACGTAAATAATTATGAAACTCATTTCATTGGTTGTCATGTCCCTTTTGTCCCTCTTAACGCAGATCACTCCATATAGCGCGGTTTATTTCTAAACCTTTTTTTTTAAACAAGTTTATTTTTAATTTTTATTAATTAGCTTGAATTAGTAAACAAATTCTTGTGCAAATTGAAATAAATAAACACTTAACATAAAACAAGTTATATGTATAATCAAATCGTATCTTATTGAAGCGATTCATAAGTTAAAATTACATGATTAAAAGATAAAAAAATTCTACAACATAGCCCTAAAATATAAAAAAGTTTCTGCTTCAACATCATTTTCTTCTCAGTCCTGTCATCAGAAACTACAATGGATGCATCACCTCCCTCACTTGAATTCCATGATGCAAAGTAAATCCTCAGTCACTAGCAGCGAAAGCAAAGTGAAATGGATCTTTGCATCTTTCTTCTTCACTGTAATTCCTTGATGCATCGTCTTGAATCCACAGTCACTTGCTTCCAAAGCAAAGTGAAAGGGATGACGGGGATGAAATAAAGTGAGAGAATCACATTACGTGATTCACCCAACCTTACCATCCATGTTATGTGATTTACACAACCTCAGAAGTTGTTTGACCATTAAGACAATGATCTTTGAGTCTAGGCATAGGAAGAAAGAGTGATGAAGTTAATCTCCATGGAAGAGCCATATTGTGAAGCAAAAAAAATTAAAAGGATGCAAGGAAGCTATTTATAGGAGCAGGGGATGAAGTTACTAAGCTATTCTGATTTTCTTAAAAACTTATCTAAAAACTTAATTCTCATTAAGAGTATTAGGTTACAAGGTGAATGGGTAAGTAGCACAGTAGTCAAAGGAATGAATGTTTTTGCAGAAACTAATAAACCTTTAACGTCCGTTGTGTAATACAACTGACGTTAGAAGTGTGAGTGTTTTTAACGTCAGTTTCTTAAGACAACTGACGTTAGAAGTGTGAGTGTTTATTAGTTTTTGCAGAAACTAATAAACTTTTAACGTCCGTTGTGTAATACAACTGACGTTAGAAGTGTGAGTGTTTTTTAACGTCAGTTTCTTAAGACAACTGACGTTAAATATATGACCTTTAACGTCAGTTTTTACTAACAACTGACGTAAAATGTTGTTTTATTTTGATTATAACGTTTACACCCGTGCGGCTTCTGCACTTCTCTGTACGTCTCTTTTCTCTTTTCATCACGCTCAACCCTCACTCTCACTCTCACTATGCCCTAATCGCGAGCTCATCTCCACCGCAACCACCGCGAGGGCTTCTTCGCCACCACCGTGAGGTACACTCTTAACCCCTAACTCTGTCTTTCCCACTCATTCTTTACAATAACTTGACATCTCTCTTTCCCCTTCCCGCGCACTAACTCTCCTTGTCCCTCTGCTCTCAGTAACCACATTGAACGTTGGCCACCACTCGAGCTTCCCCCCCACCACCATGCGAGCGCCTATTTCTGGTGAGTCTTTAGGGTACATTTTTTTATTTTTGGTTTTGAGTGTATGTTGAAACTGTAGTCTCAGTAGTTGAAACTTGAAACTGTGAGTTTGAGTTGTTTAGAATGTCTCTATTTTTGGTTTTGAGTGTATGTTGAAATTGTAGTCTCAGTAGTTGAAACTTGAAACCGTGAGTTTGAGTTGTTTGGAATGTCTCTATTTTTGGTTTTGAATGCATGTTGCTCTGCTGGTTGATCTGTCACGGCCGTGATGCTCATCATGGCTAGGCCGTGATCAGTTCTGCCCTTGAGGGTCTGGTTCAGTTGGCACGTTATGGCCGTGACCAGTGCTTGGCAATCTGCAAAAACTATAGTTTTCAATCTCCCGTATTGTCCTTATATTGGATAGATGTTTTGTATATCTACAGGACCTATCTAGTTATTTTTATTTATACTTCTGTATTTATTTTGAGTTATAACATATGTTAATACATATATATTGTTTCTGAACAGGCATACATATGGATCAATCGGATAGCCCACATGCACGGGAGGACACTGTGGGGGCTTCGCAGGACCCGATCACGCCTACGCCTGATTCTAGTGTAAGTTTACATGTTATATACTATCTTTAGTCCTTCTTTTTAATGTAAGTTTATAATGTTACAATCCTCTATTTTATCATTTTTTTGTCCATACAGACATCACAGGCTCATAGTAAACGGGGTAGAAGAGCCAGCTCGTTGAAGAAACTAGAGAAGGACAGGCAAAGCGGACAGAAGCTTGAGGTGTTCTTCGATGCTGATCTAAATGCCCAGGGACCCCGTGCTAAAGAATTTAATAAGTGGGTGTTTCTACAAGTGAAGCAGCACGTAAGCATCAACTACAACCACTGGAATGACGTTCCACAGAACGTTAAGGATCAGATTTGGGAGGCTATCACGGTATTTTACCTTTACATTCGTTTGATTTACATTATTAGATAATTATCCGAGTTATAATCCATCCAGTTGTTATATATGTATCTAATGTGTAGGTAGCTTGGACTGTGCCAAATGACGAGGATCATCGTCATAAATGTATGAAAATGGCATCAAAGCGTTGGAATGGGTTCAAGCATGATCTTACCAGGTACTATGTATCTGGGAAGAAGCGGCTTGATAAAATGTTCTCGGATTATCACTGGATTGATCAGGATACTTGGGATATGTTTGCCAGGAGTCGACAGGATGGAGAATTTCAGGTTGGTTGATTAAGTTAATTTTGTATGCTTATTATAGATCATTTAACTGTATTTAATTATGTGTTTTTGTTTGAATAGGCTAAGGCAAATAAGGGTCGGCAGAATCAGGCGAAGAACGTCCACCGCCACACCATGTCTCAGGGTGGGTACCAGACTCGGATCGAGCAGATGATGGCGGATAGGCTAAGGGTGAAGCAGGAAGAGCACTCTGCTAGGATTGAAAGAGGAGAGGTTCCTGAGGGCACACCATTAAGTCCTCCGTCGGACATCGACCGCGAGGATGTCTAGTTAGCCGGCCGCATGACAAAGACGGGATCTTTTAAAGTTGATGCCACTCGCGAAGTGGCAGATAAGATTGTAAGTAAATAATTAACTTGATTTCAATTGATATTTGTATAGATATTTGCAACACTTTTCACTTGCACGTTTTTTCATTTTTTTCAATTGTAGATGGATCTTAAAGCACAATCCTCCCAGGGCGCATTCGTCCCTTCTGGACGGCGGGACGTCTTGATGACTGCTCTAGGCAAGAAAGACCATCCTGGTCGGGTTCTCGGTGTTCCTGGGAACGTGACCATCAAAGAATATTATGGCAAGTCTGCTTCATGAAAGCGGGTGGTCAATGAAGCATCAATTTTGGATGACATTACTCAGCACCTCATGTCCAACCCATCTATTACAACACATCTGATGCAAGACTTAATATCCAACCCAGAATTCAAGCAGGCGCTTTCCAGAGAGCTTTCCTCCGTCGGTATATCCCAGGACACCGCAGGGCATGCCAACCCTTCACATGTGAGCACAAAAGAGAGTTTTAGTAGGGCACATGTGGAGGACGATGAGTTGGCAGCTAGGGAGCGGGAGTTCGAAGTCCAACGCCATGAGCATGAGTTGGAAATGAAAAGGCGTGAGCTTGAGTTGGAATCCAAACGACGTGAGCTCGAAATGTTAGCAAAGGTATTTATTCATTATTAATGTCCAAATTAGTCAAATAATTACTTGTGTTTTTTTTAATTATCAAAAACTTATCTATTTTATTTTTCCTAAACTAAAGGCCAAGTCGACGTCGATGTCGCTGTCACCTATCACTCGTTTGTTCTCACTTGGTGAGGATTATGCGTTTGAGATTTTTGAATGTCCATTGGAGCACGATGGATGGGTGGCACGCCCAGATCAACGGAGGATATTTACCTTCTGTGGTGACGATCTCGGGAACGCCTGCAGAAATAACATCTGGATGAACAACAATGTTTTCAGTCTCTGGTGCACGTAAGTTAATTTTAATTTTATAACTTATTTTTTTTTGGTATTTTTCCATTTAATAATTTATTTTAATTTCAATATATATTATGTAATTAACATCCACACCTTTTCATATCTTAGGTATCTCCATCGTCTTCAGCTTGATAATGGCGTTGGATCAGTTTACGGTTTCTTAGATCCGTCAATCCTTCTGCCCGATTTCTTTGCCGGCGATGCATTGAGTAAATACTTAGGGAACTTGTTGGGAGACAATCCGAAAGAATTATATCTGGCTCCCTACTGTATGAAAAGCCATTGGCAATTGTTCGTACTTCACCCGTCTAGGCATACTGTCATATTCTTCTGCTCTCTCCACCAAGATCCGCCACCGAAGGTGGTGGAAGCTGTAAATAAGTAAGTAACTAATCTTAAATTTAATTTAAGTTTTAATATCAGTTGTTTTTAGTTTATTACACACATGATATATGAATTTGTTAATTGATCGACATGATTATTTGTTTATAATAGCGCGCTGAAGGCGAGTAGCATAAGTTGCGCTAACGGGAGAAGTAGGACTTCTAAGGCTAAAGCAAATCCTGTGTGGAACATCCTCAAGGTTTGGTAGTTTATTTATCAAATAATTAATATTATAATTACTAATTTATATGTATATTCAACTGACGTTGAAATTAATTTTGTTGGTAGTCTCGATTTCAAATTGACGGGTGGTCGTGCGGCTATTATGTGATGCTTCAAATGCTGAACATAGTCTCCACATCTATTATGGATGGATGGAATAAGGTAATATTTAAACAACTTGTTAAATTATATATTATAGTTTTGAAAATGACTTGCATTGATGTTATTGTTATTATTTGAACGTGTCTAGGCATTTATCGACCAATCGCCTATTCAAGAAGATGAGTTAAGAGACTTGAGGATGCGCTTCGCTGAATTCTTCTTCAAGTATGCGGTTGAAAAAGGAATTGACAGGATACCTCCGCACTACTTAGATGAATAGTTTTTTTGTTAGACTTTAGAAAATAATTAATAACATGTATATATATATCCTTAGATTGGTAGTTTTGTTTTTTAGACATTGGAACTAAAATTTATTTATATATATACATGGGTTTTGGTTTTAAGTCCCCCCATTGTTCCATTTTTCCTTTGTAATTCTGTAATGTGTGTGATATTCTGTGTTACTGGGATATTTACTGAATGCAGGGATAGCTGAGGGGAGTGATATTTTAAAACTGAATTAAAAAAAAAGCCTATTAACGTCAGTTGTATCAAACAACTGACGTTAATAGTATTTTATAAAATATACAGTACACTATTAACGTCAGTTGTTTATTACAACTGACGTTAAAATTAAACCTTTAACGTCAGTTCTTTATAACAACTGACGTTAGTTTTAACAAAATTAACGTCCGTTGTCTTAAAGAACTGACGTTAATAGTTTTGTGTTTAACGTCAGTTGTTTAAACAAAATTAACGTCAGTTTTGTTAAAGAACTGACGTTAATAGTTTTATATTTAACGTCAGTTCTCAACTGACGTTAAAATATTAACTATTAACGTCAGCTGTATTTACGTCAGTCAGTATTCTGACGTAAAAAATCAATTTTAACTGACGTAAAAAGCACTTATTGCACTAGTGTTCAAGTACATGAATTATCTAGTTACATGCATACTAAGTAATAAATCAAGTTTATATTTCCAACACATTGCATTTCCAAAAGTTTTTGAAAATCTATGCCAAGGAAGGGTTAGATAGTAGAGGCAGCTGTTGTTCCTGTAACAAACCATAAGCCGATTTAACCAAATAGTTATTAGAACTATCCGCCATCCAAACCCAGATATCATCCACCACTCTGCTAAGGTGTGCATGCACCCACCATTGTCTCACTAAAAAGCTGAAATAGTTCCTTTTCCCATGCAAAGAAATCCCTTCGTCATTTCCAATCCCACCTCCACATATCGCCATCCCACCAACTCATGTCAGCTATCACATCATTACTCTGTTCCGACAATGAGAAAAGACGAGGGAACTCCTTTTTTAGAGGAGAGCTCCCGAACCAATTTTCATGCCAATATGATGTACCTCTACCATTCCCAACCTTCCTTCTAATGAAAACCATTGCGGATTAGATGGAAGTCCAAGTTCAATCCCTAACAAATATCTCCACCACTGTGAAGAATTTCTAGTTGACCACCTACTAGATTCAACAACAGTTCCTAGGACACCGTATCTGAACCTTATCAAATGTTCCCAGCAAGCTCCTCTCTCAACTAGAAGTCTCAATCTCCACTTACCTAATATGCTCAGCTTGAAGAGGTTAAGGTTCTTTAATGGAGTGTTTTAAAGAATTTATGATAAGACTATTATTTTTATGGTTCAATTAAAGATAAATTACATACGTCGAGACAGAAGACCGGCCTATAAAAACATTTCTTATATTTGCATATTTAAAAATCAAATTTATGTCCATCTATCAAATTTAGTCAATCGATATTTGTAATTTTGCTCAAGGATGAATTTGGGGAGCAAGTATGGGTGCTTGTGTTTCAATATATATATATATATATATATATTTTATGAATCAAAAAGTTATATTAACTTTTGTACTAGGAGCACTCATTCCATGTATAACAAAGGAAAATCGTAGCCAAGGGGCAGTAATGCTTGTGTTTCAATATATTTTGTAAAATTAGTTACACATATGTAATTTTTTTCTTCTAAAAAAATACCTTACCAAACACTATTTTCCATACGCACACATAAGGCCCCCGTGTGATATGTTTTTTTATATCTGTCCTTGATTATGTTGATTGATTAACGATTATTCTTGCATTACGAAAACAGTTCTATTTAATATTAATAAACATATGAGGTTTGTAATATCCCAACTTTCACAAGGATACTACTGAGTAATAATATATAAACATGGTTATAACATCAGGAATAATAGTTGAACATAGGAAATTTTGAAAATAAGTGAAACAAATTTCTACAAGATATTTTTGTAGAGTTGAACATATAATTGGAATTAATTTAATACAAATAACCATTTAGCCCCTAATCAACAATTCAATTTCATGTAAACATTGACTCCTAGTAAGACTCCCATTTTGATCCGACTGTGAAAACTAACGTATCTTGGGACATTATTGGGTGACTGTCAAGCAATCTCCCGAACTTGCGCTTATCAGTTTCCAATAAGTACCTGTTATCTGAAACAAAGAGGAGCCTAGTGAGAAATGAATCTCAATGAGCTCCTGCTTCAAGCAAGGCATATTAGTAAACAATATATTGTGTTTAATTGTCCTCGTTGAATTACACATACTTACTTATATGCACACATATCAAAATAACCTCACGTAGTGGTAAAGTTTCTCATAGCCAACTTACCTCTCCATTTTGCCAGGTGTGCACTCCGTGGACTAAAGCAGGCTAAAGTAGGACTACTCAAACTTTATACCAGTACGGAATTATTCTCTTATAACTCACCCATTCATCACCAGCTCTTTCTACTGGGTCCTTACTTGGATTGAGTTATTTACTGAATGTGAATTTAAGCATAGGCATTTTAACTAGAAAAACCTTTACTAGGTACCTCAAGTGTGAGCGGAAATAAGGCACGCGTCGTTTAAACTGGTTGATATGGCAGTCAGAGCTCTATGACAACAATTAGGCGTCCCTTAATTGTTATTACCATATTCTGGCCTCCAAAAATGAAGGACTTACAAAATATCTCACCCACAAAAAAAAAATTGTGGCCTTAAAGAATGGCTAGAATAGTTTTGAAACCTTAGGTTTCACTAAACATAGACCATTTTAAGTTTTTAATGCCATGCTATGATTCATTTTCTTTTACTCTTCCCAAATGGAAGTCAAATGCATTAAATATTAATCAACCATAACAAGATGATAACTTCATTAAACATGCACAAAAAAGCAAAGAGTGAAGACATAGCACAAAAGGAAATGTCACATCTTCATATTGCAATTCATACCAACCAAATCACCATGCACCAACCGCTAAGGTGGATCATACAGCCACAAAGAGCACCATACCAATTGCACATATACAGATTATTCATGGTTGGATAGAATTAAAACACATCGGAATCTATTCCACACAATTCAAGTACCCATATGCTCACAGTTATGTAAACAGAATTTGCAGCAACATCGGAACTGGTTTTCTCCACAAAACTTCATCAAAAATTAGAACTTTCATAGCCTAAATCATAACAAAATAAGTCTATTTTCTATTAAAATAGGATTTAACTCAATCCAATATTTTTAAAATTTACTACAATTTAAATACTAAGACAGTTCCAGTTCAGAATCTCCAGGACAAACAGAAGATTTCATGTTATTTTTCTCCCTTGATAATCAATGAAATTGAATCGTTTCAAAGCCTATTTCGAAGGAAATCAAGTCTATTTTCTGATGGTACAAATATCACTTCGAAACAAGTCCTATGGAGGAAGTTATGGATAAAACACTAACAAGGGTGCATAACGGGTTTGAAGGATTTTAGAGCCCCTTGTCAATTGTTATCAAAAACTACCTCTAATAAACATGCAATTAGAAAACCCAGTTGTCAACAAGCATGTATCAAATCAAAATAGGCTTTCCACAGAACAATTAGAACAATAAACAAGAAATTGGGATTTATGGTTACCCAATGTTACAAACAACAAGAACTCACATGATTGAAGCTAGAAAATGAAGACTTTGTGGTTATGGAAGCAAAATTGTAAATGTTGATCTCCCTAGGGTTCCTCCTTAATCTGACTATAGTTTCCCCTTTTTTTTTGGTCTTCAATGCAGCTGCTCCTAGCTCTCAAGGAAAGGACAATGGTGTAGGTCTCATGGTAGTTATGGAAGGAATGGAGAGTGGTGGGGTGGTGGTGTGTGTGTGTTGGCTGAAATTTTTGAGGGAGAAGAGAGGAAGGAGAAGAAAGAGAATTTTTCATAAAATGGAAAGTAAGGGTGAGGGAGAGTCTTCCTGATATATTTAAGAGAGGAGAGGGGTATGCATAGTAAAATAGGGGGTGTGACTAGCAAATTAATAAAATCAGCTTTTTGAAATAAATAAAATATTTGTGATATCTTAGAGTTAGGTACTTTCATAAAATAAATTCTACCCTTTATAAATATCAAAATAATTATATTTTCTTACTAAAATGTCTCTTAGCCAAATAATATAATTTGAAACTAAATTATAAAATATCATTTTATAATTATCAAACACAAATAATTATCACTGGAAAAAATAAATTGAACAGTTTAATAATAATTATCCCGCTTCTAAAACTGGTATATGACATTTCTCCCCCTCTTAAATAAAATTTCGTCCTCGAAATTTGTTACATTAGAAAAGTTGTGAAACGTGAAATACATCATGGACATTGGAGTGAAATGGTGTAACTTGCACAAAATAAAATCTGAGGAAGAGGTGATTGACTTTTATTTCCTTTTCTCTTAGCTGGTATATGTACATGAATAGAAATCAAAAAGTTGTTGATATTTTGGGTAGAATGAAAGATGCAAGAGTTAGCAGCCTTCAACTATATTTCCTTCAACAATAAGTAAGACTTTTAGCAGTTGTCAATGCATAGAAGAAAGGAAATGGATTTTGCCAGAAATAGGAAACAGGGTAAGGATATCCTGTTGAGAAAGCACATAAAGGAATAGAATAATTAGAGAGTCATGTACAGAATATTTTAGGATACATAATTTTAAAATACCATAGATAATCGACTTATCTCTAGCACATGAAGTTAATATGGAAAGAATGTGCCAACGTGGGAGAATTTGATGGAAGGAAAAAGTGGAGAGGTGCCCACATACTGGAAGTACAGCAAGTCAACCTTGCTTGAATTGAAGGAATATTTTAAGTTTTAGCTTACAAGTTGTAGTTAATTCGCACAAGCAAATTAGATAACCTTGCTAAGAATGTCGTCTAGCCACACAAAATACAAGGGAAGCTTAGGAAACTTAAGTTGTCTAACTATTAGTACTATCATTATGATAGGAAGGAAATAATGTACCTATTATGAGTCTATCAATGTTCTAAGCAAGACAATTCAGAACCATATAATCTAACTAGTTGATTCCAAAATGAGAACTTTTAAGAATAAGACACATGCTAAGCTAGCCACAATTTCCATATATAAGAAGAAATTAAAATCCTTACCTTAACTCTGTATTCATTAACACCATGATAAATATTGACTGTAATGAAAACATGGCAGCAATCAAGTTTATGTGTTAATTTACTTCACCCGTTAGCTAAGAAAAGTGGAGGCCAAATTGGTTGAGAGCTTCACCAATATCAATATAGAAATTTAATTATCAAGAAAAAAAACTTACCCACAACAATATAAACATATAGAACCAATAATGTGAAGCCATATAATTACTAATCAAGACTTATGTGTGCAATAACTTGAATGCAAAATAAAGAAGAGGGCACAATTGAGTTTAAACATTATCATGCAGACCAAGGCATCAAAATTCACCTTTCACCTCTAAGATTCCAGGGAAGAAAGTTTAAATACCTTAGCAACTTACCCAAGATAAAGATGTACAGTACAGTGAACATAGTATTTTCAAGTCACTAATTCATATAAAAGTCCACAAACAATTTACGCATGAGTATTATAAGGAATGGAAATTAATCCTTGTGTTTTGTTTGGTAGTGCACAAAAAGGAAATTCTACTTGCCATGCTCTAAACTATCTATTTATGAAACTAAAAAAAGCATGAATTGTCAATCTTTAACTTAATTTAGAGAATGAGTAATTATAAAAGATTCAACGCTATCATTATTTGACACATCAACATATAAATAAAGTTATAATAGTCACTTACATCAGTTCAACTGCTCTACGAGTTATATATTAGCTAATGTAAATGCATCCCTCTAGTTTTGCAGACTACTCAGCTAATATTGCATCTGATTTTTTTTTAAGGGGTTCAAGGTGATATTAAAGATGCTTAACAAGGCATGTATATTCCAACGGATTCATTCAAAATAAATCAAGTGCAAGAAAAGTTGTTTCAACTAAGACGGATGTTGACTTTGAATTTTTCAAGAACAGGAGTAGTAATTAAAAGAGAGGAAATAAAAATAAATAAACCAGAGCAATATGAAAGATTTCATGTATTAAGTTCTGATATATTAGGAACATAAAACGGACTAATAATCTCATTGCTTCCTTGAAGTTTTATTATCAAACTCAAAATAGGATCTATTTGGTGATGGGGAGGCCTCACATAGCAACTGGAACATTTGACTATTTGAGTAACCAATTACAAATCAAGATATCAAGATATAATCCTCATCTAACCATGTAAAAACACCAAAACCAAGACATGAAGATCAACCAGAGTAACAAATCGCAATCCATCTCCACAAACAAAACAGAGAAAACCATCCCAAACTAAATCTTCTAATTAACACAAATTTTCTTTCAACGTCTAAATATAGCATGTTTTAATGTGGTCATCAATTGTATCTATGACTTTAGAAGGTCTATAACACCCCTAATGTCATTCTGAGTTCTTGTTGTCAAATCAAGTTACCTTCTTGTATATAACAAGTTCTTGGCTAATGAAAACTATGAGAACAA
This sequence comes from Sophora flavescens, assembly GCA_030762895.1. Taxonomy (NCBI): domain Eukaryota; kingdom Viridiplantae; phylum Streptophyta; class Magnoliopsida; order Fabales; family Fabaceae; genus Sophora; species Sophora flavescens. The sequence continues at coordinate 50,879,887 of CM061067.1, read as the reverse complement.
ACCCCTTGTCAATATCATTTTTCGTTTAGAAGCTATGCCTATATAAAGTTAAGCTTAAACTAGTTTTTTTGTAATTTCCGTTTAAGGTGGTCCTTTTGAGTTCTGCCTAATATATGGCTATAAAACTTGACATTCAAATCTACATCAGTATTTAAAAGTTATAAGGAAGAAAATAAATCAGTTCTTACTTCCTTTAGAACCATTGATATAGTGAAGGCTTAATTCTAGGTATTCTAGGTATTATATAGCTCAAAATCTCACCTTTAAGGTCAGTTTCTCATCTCTCCAAGTTCTATCATTCCTTCAGGTTCCTAAGTTGATGTTAAATCTGTTTAGACTTATTTTTCTGCATAATTATGCAGTAAACCAAAATTCATTTGAATAGCCACTATATCTTCATGATTATCATCCTATAGGTCATTGATTCAGCACCTAACATTTAAAATGTATAAGTACCGCATCATATTTCCTTTCCCACCTATCCTACATATTCCTAAGATGTTGGCATCAAATAACAACACTCTATTTATGCCTGGTTATGCAAAAATTCCCATTTGTATCCAATGATATTAAGGAAATGCCTAAATCTTACAACTTCCAAGTCCTTTTTGTAAATAACTCTTTGATATTTAAATGGGTCACTATTATTCTCTTCTAATTGCCTTCTTTTCTTAGAGAATCAATGAACATGTTTAACCTCATCTCAATCTCCATCACCTTGTATTTAGCTACTATCAATCATGTCAAACATATTTCAATTATCATATAACAAATAACAACATTTTATTCATACACAACTTCAGAATCATTCATACAATAACATGTCAATTTAGCAATCAGCATGAGACTTCAAACAATAACTTCAATTATCAATTGTTCACACATATTCCTAATTTCCCTTCAAGACAACTTGTATTTAGAATGACATCTAGTGGTTAATCAACCAAAACAGAGCTTTAGCACTTTCAAATTAAGCTTATCAACATGAAAACACTAGCTCACAATCAATTCTTACTGAAATAGGTAATTCTTGTTGTATGCGAATAACACATGGAAATATTCAAAATGAAAAATCAAAAATCTTTTTCAAGAGACTAATTATAACTGCCACAAACTAAACCATGGGAAGCATTGTATTAGCTTACCCCTGTAGGTCATTATCATCCCTCATTCCTTGAGTAAACCATTGGGATGGCCAGTTGATAGTGTGATTTTACATGATGTTTCTTGTACACTTTTGCATGCATATTTCATATAGATTAGGTATTATTTATTTGATTTTGTTAGATTTTCCCTTGGAACGGGTGAAGGTGGTTTTGTGTGTTGTTTTGCAGGAATCACTGAAAAATCTGGTTAACTTAGAGCCAAGGGAATGAAGAAACAGTGGAGAATGAAATTCTGGAAATGCTCGCCCCGCGAGAGGTTACTCGCCCCGCGAGACTGCATACAGTCAGAAACAGCAGAATGTCATCCTTTCTGTATCGCCCCGCGAATCACACCTTGCCTCGCGACCCTGAAAGATGACTGTGCCAGGAAAATGCAACCTGTTCTGTCTCGCCACGCGAACAGTGTCTCGCCTCGCGAGAGATCAAATCATTGAAGACCAGAAGTTTAATATTCGCCTCGCGAGATACATCTCGCCCCGCGAGTGCGCGAAAACCAGAACCACTGTTATAAGTTGTTTAAGGCAGAATGGGAAGAGACAGCTGGGAGAGATTGGAGGCTACGAGTTTGGAAACCCAAAAGGCTCTTGGAACTAGAGGCAGCTTCTGGAGGATTGCCCCCATGGATTCCCTTCTCTCCTTCATCCATGTTTCTTTGGTTGTGGCTATTATTATGAGTAGCTAAACCTCCATTGTTGGGGTTAGGGTAGCTATTTCTGAATTCTCATGTATTTGATTTAATCTTGCAATACAGTTTCTGCTTTGTTATTGAGTGGTTGATTTCTGTGCTTAATGCTTGTTGTGGCTAGCACCCCCATGACTCGATTTGTGTTTTGATATGCAATTGGAAAATTCGTGTTAAAACCGGAATTGAGATTAATCACCTAGTAAGCCTTGTATCTAGGAATGGAACTAGGTTTATTAGCAATCGCATGATCCCTAACCTTAATGCAAATTCATTAATCTAGGCCACCTAAGGAATTAGGGTCTATTAGTGGATTTAGGCTCTTGTCATCCGAGGAATCGGGACTTGAGTAATTTAGTGGATTGATTGTCATAATTGAAGTAGAAACTGTTTGTGAGTTGTTTCATTGCATGAGGATGAAGTTTAGTGAAGCCTAACCTCAGCTTCTTTTATCATATTTGAAACCCATCTTTTATTGCCTTCCAAGTATTTGAGAAAATTACAAAAAGAGTTTGTTTTTCTTATTTTGTTGGTTTTAACTTTTGTTAGCATAGAACTCTCTTCAATCCATGAATCGCTTAGATAGTAGTTGAATTGGTACATGCTAGTACTTGTTGCAGTCCTCGTGGGAACGATAAAACGGTCTCACCACCGTATTACTTGCACGACTGGGTATACTTGCCCAGATTCGTCAACAAGTTTTTGGCGCCGCTGCCGGGGACTGCGTCTCAATATTAGCATATCCATTTTGGTTACTAATTTGAGCACAAAATTTTTCTGTTTTAAAATTTTTCTTTTCTATTATAAACTGTTTGCTGTCATTTTTTTTCTGTTTTGTTTTTTTATTGTGTGCTAACCTTTACTGCTAACACTCTTGTTGCTAGACTGTTTGTGTATGCGAGGTGCTATTCCAGCTGACCAACTCCTATACGATCCAGAAATTGAAAGAACAGCTAGGAAGAATAGGAAGCAAGCAAGACAACAGAATTTGTTAAGACAACAAGGAGAAGAACAAGAGACTTCCACCTCTCAAGATCAACAAGAAGAACTCAAGATGGCAGGGAATGGTGAAGATACTCCACCACCACGGAGGACACTTGGTGATTATGCCAATACAAATGTCAACCGGCATGTCACTAGCATAGTGAGACCTCCGGTGAACTCCAACAATTTTGAAATCAAGCCAAATCTCATCAATATGGTTTCAGAAAATCAGTTTGCTGGGTTGGAGAAGGAAGATCCTAACAGTCATATTTCCACTTTCCTAGAGTTGTGTGATACAGTGAAGATAAATGGTGCCTCCGATGATGCAATTCGCCTGAGATTGTTCCCTTTTTCTCTAAGAGATAGAGCCAAGTCTTGGCTCCAATCACAACCAAGGGGGAGCTTCACTACATGGGACAACTTAGAGGCAAAATTTCTGGCAAGGTTCTTCCCTACCTCAAGAATATTTGTAAAGGCAAGGGGTGACATCATGAGCTTTTCTCAACAAGAAGGTGAGACGCTGCATGACGCCTGGGAAAGGTTCAAGGAATTGCTTCAGAGATGCCCAAATCATGGTTTTAATGATCTTACTCAGATGCAAACATTCTGTAATGGATTGAGGCCATCAACCAGGTACATGTTGGATGCCTCAGTTGGAGGCTCCATGAATACAAAGACAGCAGAGAAAGCCCTGACTTTGATAGAGGCTATGGCATCTAATGATTATTTGATGCATCATGATCGGGGTCCCACACAAAGAAGGGGAGTGTTGGAGTTAGATTCACAAACTGCATTGTTGGCTCAGAACAAGCTCATGACACAACAATTGGAGTCTCTTACCAAGCAACTAGCTCAACTCCCACAACAACTCCAAACTGTTCAAGGGACGACCATGCCACCACAACAGGTAATGAGATGTGATTTTTGTGGAGGTGATCATGAGAATGGAAGATGTGAGGCGCCACCTAGTTCCCATGAGGAAGCCAATTATATGGGGAACTATGGGCGACAAGGCAACAACCAAGGGTGGAGGAATCAACCAAATTTTGGTTGGAATCAAGATGCCGGGCAAACAAATAAGCCTCCTCCTACACAACCGCTTCAAGACCGGGTTTCTATTTTGGAGAACACACTTAATCAGTTCATGCAGTTGACCATGGCAAACCAGAAAAATACCGATGCTTCTATAAAAAATTTGGAGGTTCAAGTTGGCCAAATTGCAAAGCACCTAGCGGAGAAAACTAGCAGCGGTTTTTCTGGTAACACTCAAACTAATCCGAAGGAGCATTGCAATGCTGTTGTTTTGAGGAGTGGTAAAAGTCTTGAGAATGTGGGCGGTGAACCTTTGGTAAAGAATCAGGGAGTTGATGGAAAAACAGAATTGAATGCTGAGGAAAAAGAAGGAAAAGGTAAAGATGTTATAGTTGAGGAAGAAGAAAAGGTCAGTGAACAAGACACGAGGGAGAAGCTAGTAGATGAGAATTCAATTTTGAGGAGAACTAAGAGTCAGATTTTGAAGGATGGAGACAAACCTCAAGTGATCCCCTATTACGTGAAGTTTCCCTATCCTCACTTGAGCAAGAAAAAAGAGAAAGAAGAACAATTTGCCAAGTTCCTTGACATTTTCAAGAGGCTACAGATCAACATACCCTTTGCTGAAGCACTAGAGCAGATGCCCAATTATGCAAAATTCATGAAGGAACTGCTCACGAAGAAAAGAAAGTTTAAAGAAGGCGAAACTGTTGCCTTAACTGAGGAGTGCAGTGCGATACTGCAAAGGAAGCTACCTCCGAAGCTGAAAGATCTTGGTAGTTTTACAATCCCTTGCACTATTGGGAATGTTGCTATCAGAAAAGCCTTATGTGACTTGGGAGCGAGTATCAATTTGATGCCGCTCTCCATTTTGAACAAGCTTGGAGGTGGAGAGGTGAAACCAACCAGGATGGCATTGCAACTAGCTGACAGATCAATCAAGCATCCTTATGGTATCTTGGAAGATGTTCTGGTAAAGGTGGATAAGTTTATCTTCCCAACTGACTTTGTGATTTTAGACATGGAGGAGGATGCAGAAGTCCCGCTCATACTGGGGAGACCTTTTCTGGCAACTGGTCGGGCCTTGATAGATGTACAAAAAGGCCAGCTGCAATTCAGAGTGCAAGATGAAACAGTCACTTTCAATGTGTTTGAAGATATGCATCGCCCGAGCGATGAAGAGGATTGTTTCCGCATGGACATGGTGGATACAGTGGCTAAAGAAATTGTTGCACATCAGCACCACCCTTCTACTCCTGAGAAGAAGGAAAAGCTCAACAGGAAAGCAACTCTGAAGCTCTGCAAGACAAATGATGTATCAGTTGGTGATGAAGTTGGATCTGCTCCTCTTGTGAAAACAGAACCTCCGCCGGGAAGGAGTAAGAAAAAGGGCAAGAGGCCCAGATTGAAAGGGGCAAAGGGGAAGCACAAATGTTGGCCCTATAAGCAAAATCAGCTCTTTAAAGGAGTTCCATGGAAGAAAAGTTCTCTTGCACTTCTATGCCCAGCCAAACCCTGTTAATTGTAAGAAGCCCGTCAAGCTAGTGACGTTAAAGAAGCGCTTATTGGGAGGCAACCCAAGTTTCTTAACCTTTCTCCTTAGTTGTTTTCATTTTCTTAATAATTTTGTTTTTGATTTTAACCTCTTGAATAATTTGAGAAGCTCAAGAGGAAAAATAATAAGTTGAGAATTGCCAAGTGTTTGCAGGGTAATAAGGAAGGAGGGAAGAGCAAGAAGATAAGAAAAAGCAAGTCAACACCCGCTACCACCTCAGTAAGCCGTTCCAATTTTTTTGTTTTATTTTATTTTTCTTCTCCTCTCTCCAACTTGATTGTTTACATTGGGGACAATGTAAATTTTTAAGCTTGGGGTAGGGGTATTTTATTTTTGCATTTGTTCATATTGTATTCATATAGTTTTGCATGATAGCTTTGCATGCACTAGTGGAAAATATACATTAGACGGTAAAGGTTTACGTCAGTTAACCAAAAGCTAGATGTTAAAAAGGAAGCGGTGGCAGTTTTGTAAATATCAGAGTTCATTAATTCAATTTTAACGTTAGTTGTTTTAATGACTGACGTTAAAAGTGAAGTGACTCACTTTTAACGTCAGTTCAATAAAAAACTGACATTAACAGTGAACATTTTAACGTCAGTTCTATAAAGAACTGACGTTAAAAGTAAGTCACTTCACTTTTAACGTCAGTCCTTACATCAACAGATGTTAAAGGTTATTTTAATAATATTTTTTATCTAGTATACGATCCCTTCCGCAATGCCTTCCTCAAAGTTTCAGTTTCACATGAATTGCTTTGATGTTTTGTGTTTCTGTTTTTGAAAACTATAAGTTGAATCAATAACCCAAACCGGATCTCATTCATGAAGTACTGTAATACAGACTGATACATAAGATTGAAAGGGTTTAAAATCCTATAAAAAGTTACATTGAAAGGGTTTAAAATCCTATAAAAAGTTACATTGAAAGGGTTTAAAATCCTAAACATTAAAGCTACATCCCATCAGAGAGTTTTATGAAATATGCCAAAGGGAAAACTATACTCCGAAGACCTCAGAAAACTGGGGGGCATGAGAGAGCTCAAGAGAGAGGCAAAAATAGGTGCACTAGATCTGTTTCAAGCAAAGGCAGTGGTTCCAGAGACTTCCAAGACGGTCACTTGCTGCCAAAGCTGAGGTTTTGGAACTGTGACCCCCGAGCACCTGATTAGCCCTCCAGCAGCTGATTCTCCGGAAGGTGATAAGGTGAGCAACTCACATAATGTAATTTACTCAGACTTATCACCCATGTAATGTAATTTAATCAAACTCAGAAGTTGTTTGACCATTAAGACAAAGACCTTTGAGTCTAGGAATAGGAAGAAAGAGTGATGAAGTTAATCTCCACGGCAGAGCCATATTGTGAAGCAGAAATTTAAAAGGATGGAAGGAAGCTATTTATAGGAGCAGGGGATGAAGTTACTAAGCTATTCTGATTTTGTTGAAAACTTACCTATAAACTTAATGCTCATTAAGAGGATTGAGTTACAAGGTGCATGGGTAAGTAGCACAGTACAGTCAAAGGAATGAATGTTTTTTCAGATATCTATACACTTTTAACGTCAGTTTTTAAAAACGGCGTTAAAAGTGTTTTTCAAATAAAAAATATTAATTGTTAACGTCAGTTTTTTATACAACTGACGTTAAAAGTTTGATTTTTACTTCAGTTAAATAAATAGCTGACGTAAATAATCCTATATATTATAAACGTGCAAAATGAATATTGGAAATAATGTAATTACTATACGGGAACTTGGCAGTCATCAATTAAGTTGACGTTAAAAATGAGGTGGTGGGTAAACTATTTGCGTCAGTTCTATAAATAACTGACGTAAATAATTATGAAACTCATTTCATTGGTTGTCATGTCCCTGTTGTCCCTCTTAACGCAGATCACTCCATATAGTACTGCAGTTTATTTCTAAACCTTTTTTTATACAAGTTTATTTTTAATTTTTATTAATTAGCTTGAATTAGTAAACAAATTATTGTGCAAATTAAAATAAATAAACACTTAACATAAAACAAGTTATATGTATAATCAAATCGTATGACATTGAAGCGATTCATAAGTTAAAATTACATGATTAAAAGATAAAAAAATTCTGCAACATAGCCCTAAAATATAAAAAAGTTTCTGCATCAACATCATTTTCTTCTCAGTCCTGTCATCAGAAACTCCAATGGATGCATCACCTACCTCACTTGAATTCCAAGATGCAAAGTAAATCCTCAGTCACTAGCAGCGAAAGCAAAGTGAAATGGATCTTTGCATCTTTCTTCTTCAGTGGAGTTCCTTGATGCATCATCTTGAATCCACAATCACTTGCTTCCAAAGCAAAGTGAAAGGGATGATGGGGATGAAATAAAGTGAGAGAATCACATTACGTGATTCACCCAACCTTAATATCCATGTAATGTAATTTACTCAAACTCAAGTTGTTTGACCATTAAGACAAAGACCTTTGAGTCTAGGAATAGGAAGAAAGAGTGATGAAGTTAATCTCCACGGCAGAGCCATATTGTGAAGCAGAAAATTAATTAAAAGGATGGAAGGAAGCTATTTATAGGAGCAGTGGATGAAGTTACTAAGTTATTCTGATTTTCTTGAAAACTTATCTATAAACTTAATGCTCATTAAGAGGATTAGGTACAAAGGTGAACGGGTAAGTAGCACAGTAGTCAAGGGAATGAATGTTTTTGCAGAAACTAATAAACCTTTAACATCCGTTGTGTAATACAACTGACGTAAGAAGTTGTGAGTGTTTTTAACGTCAGTTTCTTAATACAACTTACGTTAAATATATGACCTTTAACGTCAGTTATTACTAACAACTGACGTAATAAGTGTGAGAGTTTTTAACGTCCGTTTATTAAGACAACTAACGTTAAATATATGATCTTCAACGTCAGGTTTTACCAAAAACTGACGTAAAATGTTGTTTTATTTTAATTATAACGTTTACCCCCGCGCGCCTTCTCCACTTCTCTGTACGTCTTTTCTCTTTTCATCACGCTCAACCCTAACTCTCGCTCTCACTCTGCCCTAATCGCGAGCTCATCTCCACCTCAACCACCGCGAGGGCTTCTTCGCCACCACCGTGAGGTACACTCTTAACCACTAAATCTGTCTTTCCCGCTCATTCTTTGCAATAACTTGACATCTCTCTTTCCCCTGGCCTTCCCGCGCACTAACTCTCCTTGTCCCTCTGCTTTAGTAACCACATCGAACGTTGCCACCACTCGAGCTTCCCCCCCACCACCACGCGAGCGCTTATTTCTGGTGAGTCTTTAATTAGGGCACATTTTTTTATTCACGGTTTTGAGTGCATGCATGTTGCTCTGCTGGTTTGAAACTGTAGTCTCAGTAGTTGAAACTTGAAACTGTGAGTTTGAGTTGTTTGGAATGTCTCTATTTTTGGTTTTGAGTGTATGTTGAAACTGTAGTCTCAGTAGTTGTAACTTTAAACCGTGAGTTTGAGTTGTTTGGAATGTCTCTATTTTTGGTTTTGAGTGCATGTTGCTCTGCTGGTTGATCTGTCACGGCCGTGATGCTCATCACGGCTAGGCCGTGATCAGTTCTGCCTATGAGGGTCTGGTCCAGTTGGCACGTTACGACCGTGATGGACATCACGGCCAGGCCGTGACCAGTGCTTGGCAATCTTCAAAAACTATAGTTTTCAATCTCCAGCATTGTCCTTATATTGGATATATAGATGTTTTGTATATCTACAGGACCTATCTAGTTATTTTTATTTATACTTCTGCATTTATTTTTAGTTATAACCTATGTTAATACATATATATTGTTTCTGAACAGGCATACATATGGATCAGTCGGATAGCCCACATGCACGGGAGGACACTGTGGGGGGTTTCGCAGGACCCGATCACGCCTACGCCTGATTCTAGTGTAAGTTTACATGTTATATACTATCTTTAGTCCTTCTTGTTAATGTAAGTTTATAATGTTACAACCCTCTATTTTATCATTTTTTTGTCCATACAGACATCACAGGCTCATAGGAAACGGGGTAGAGGAGCCACCTCGTTGAAGAAACTAGAGAAGGACAGGCAGAGCGGACAGAAGCTTGAGGTGTCCTTCGATGCTAATCTAAATTCCCAGGGACCCCGTGATAAAGAATTTAATAAGTGGGTGTGTCTACAAGCGAAGCAGCACGTAAGCATCAACTACAACCACTGGAATGACGTTCCACAGAACGTTAAGGATCAGATTTGGGAGGCTATCACGGTATTTTACCTTTACATTCGTTTGATTTACATTATTGGATAATTATCCGAGTTATAATCCATCCAGTTGTTATATATGTATCTAATGTGTAGGTAGCTTGGACGGTGCCAAATGACGAGGATCATCGTCATAAATGTATGAAAATGGCATCAAAGCGTTGGAATGGGTTCAAGCATGATCTTACCAGGTACTATGTATCTGGGAAGAAGCGGCTTGATAAAATGTTCTCGGATTATCCCTGGATTGATCAGGATACTTGGGATATGTTTGCCAGGAGTCGACAGGATGAAGAATTTCAGGTTGGTTGATTAAGTTAATTTTGTATGCTTATTATAGATCATTTAACTGTATTTAATTATGTGTTTTTGTTTGAATAGGCTAAGGCAAATAAGGGTCGGCAGAATCAGGCGAAGAATGTCCACCGCCACACCATGTCTCAGGGTGGGTACCATACTCGGATCCAGCAGATGATGGCGGATAGGCTGAGGGCGAAGCAGGAAGAGCACTCTGCTAGGATTGAAAGAGGAGAGGTGCCTGAGGGCACACCATCAAGTCCTCCGTCGGACATCGACCACGAGGATGTCTGGTTAGCCGGCCGCATGACAAAGGCGGGAACTTTTAAAGTTGATGCCACTCGCGAAGTGGCAGATAAGATTGTAAGTAAATAATTAACTTGATTTCAATTGATATTTGTATAGATATTTGCAACACTTTTCACTTGCACGTTTTTTCATTTTTTTTATTGTAGATGGATCTTAAAGCAAAATCCTCCCAGGGTGCATTCGTCCCCCCTTCGACGGCGGGGACGTCTTGATGATCGCTCTAGGCAAGAAAGACCATCCTGGTCGGGTTCTCGGTGTTCCTGGGAACGTGACCATCAAACAATATTATGGCAAGTATGCTTCACGAAAGCGGGTGGTCAATGAAGCATCAATTTTGGCTGACATTACTCAGCACCTCATGTCCAACCCAGATATTACAACACATCTGATGCAAGGCTTAATAGCCAACCCAGAATTCAAGCAGGCGCTTGCCAGAGAGCTTTCCTCCGTCGGTACATCCCAGGACACCGCAAGGCTTGCCAACGCTTCACATGTGACCACAAAAGAGAGTTTTAGTATGGCACATGTGGAGGACGATGAGTTGGCAGCTAGGGAGCGGGAGTTGGAAGTCCAACGCCATGAGCATGAGTTGGAAATGAAAAGGCGTGAGCTTGAGTTGGACTCCAAACGATGTGAGCTTGAAATGTTAGTAAAGGTATTTATTCATTATTAATGTCCAAATTAGTCAAATAATTACTTGTGTTTTTTTTAATTATCAAAAACTTATATATTTTATTTTTCCTAAACTGAAGGCCAAGTCGACGTCGGTGTCGCTGTCACCTATCACTCGTTTGGTCTCACTTGGTGAGGATTATGCGTTTGAGAATTTTGAATGTCCATTGGATCACGATGGATGGGTGGCACGCCCAGATCAACAGAGGATATTTTCCTTCGTTGGTGACGTCGGTGTCGCTGTCACCTATCACTCGTTTGGTCTCACTTGGTGAGGATTATGCGTTTGAGAATTTTGAATGTCCATTGGATCACGATGGATGGGTGGCACGCCCAGATCAACAGAGGATATTTTCCTTCGTTGGTGACGATCTCGGGAACGCCTACAGAAATAACATCTGGATGAACAGCAATGTCATCAGTCTCTGGTGCACGTAAGTTAATTTTTATTTTATAACTTATTTATTTTTGGTATTTTTCCATTTAATAATTTATTTTAATTTCAATATATATATTATGTAATTAACATCCACACCTTTTCATATCTCAGGTATCTCCATCGTCTTCAGCTTGATAAGGGCGTTGCATCAGTTTACGGTTTCTTAGATCCGTCAATCCTTTTACCCGAGTTCTTTGTTGGCGATGCATTGAGTAAATACTTAGGGAACTTGTTGGGAGACAATCCGAAAGAATTATATCTGGCTCCCTACTGTATGGATCGCCATTGGCAGTTGTTCGTACTTCACCCGTCTAGGCATACTGTCATATTCTTCTCCTCTCTCCACCATGATCCGCCATCGAAGGTGGTGGAAGCTGTAAATATGTAAGTAACTAATCTTAAATTTAATTTAAGTTTTAATATAAGTTGTTTTTAGTTTATTACACACATGATATATGAGTTTGTTAATTGATCGACATGATTATTTGTTTATGATAGCGCGCTGAAGGCGAGTAGCATAAGTTGCGCCAAAGGGAGAAGTAGGACTTCTAAGGCTAAAGCAAATCCTGTATGGAACATCCTCAAGGTTTAGTAGTTTATTTATCAAATAATTAATATTATAATTACTAATTTATGTGTATATTCAACTGACGTTGAAATTAATTTTGTTGGTAGTCTCGATTTCAAACTGACAGTTGGTCGTGCGGCTATTATGTGATGCTTCATATGCTGAACATAGTCTCCGCATCTATTACGGATGGATGGAAGAAGGTAATATTTAAATAACTTGTTAAATTATATATTATAGTTTTGAAGATGACTTGCATTGATGTTATTGTTATTATTTGAACGTGTCTAGGCATTTATCGACCAATCGCCTATTGAAGAAGATGAGTTAAGAGACTTGAGGATGCGCTTCACTCAATTCTTCTTCAAGTATGCGGCTGAAAAAGGAATTGCCAACATACCTCCGCACTACTTAGATAAATAGTTTTTTTGTTAGACTTTAGAAACTAATTAATAACATGTATATATATATCCTTAGATAGTTTTGTTTTTTAGACATTGGAACTAAAATTTATTTACATATATACATGGGTTTTGGTTTTAAGTCCCCCCATTGTTCAATTTTCCTTTGCAATTCTGTAATGTGTGCGATATTCTGTGTTACTGGGACTGAATGCAGGGATAGCTGAGGGGAGTGATATTTTAAAACTGAATTTAAAAAAAAAAACCTATTAACGTCAGTTGTATCAAACAACTAACGTTAATAGTATTTTATAAAATATACAGTACACTATTAACGTCAGTTGTTTACTACAACTGACGTTAAAATTAAAACTTTAACGTCAGTTCTTTATAACAACTAACGTTAGTTTTAACAAAATCAACGTCCGTTGTATTAAAGAACTGACGTTAATAGTTTTAGTTTAACGTCAGTTGTTTAAAAAACCGACGTTAATTTTTACAAAATTAACATCGGTTTTGTTAAGGAACTGACGTTAATAGTGTTATATTTAACGTCAGTTCTCAACTGACGTTAAAATATTAACTATTAACGTCAGCTGTATTTACGTCAGTCAGTATTCTGACGTAAAAAATCAATTTTAACTGACGTAAAAAGCACTTATTGCACTAGTGATGTTCACATTATTAGATTGCCCCTTGCCTGAATTTTGCATCCCATTGTGAGAACTAAGTGCCTAATAATTTGAGATAGTGAATTGTTGAACCCAATTTTTTCATTCTTGTGATATGGCTACAAATAAAAATGCTTGAGATAATCTGTGATAGTTGATAATTAGCATATGGTTCTATAGATTTGTGTTTCTCACTGATTCTTGAACTACTAAAATGTGAGATTTTGAGCTAAAGGGGTACTCACTAAATTTTACCCCATTCTTTGTGTTAGAGTGTTATTCCTCTTGGTTTGTTTTCTCTAGAACTTGACTTGAAACCATTTTGAAGCTTAAAAATTTTTGAAAACATTTTTGAAAATGATTGAGGCACTAGGTATTTTTCTGGCCTTCTGAGCTTTGAATGAACAAATGCTATCCCTTAGTTGCCCAATTTTGAGCCTGAATGAATAAAATGCTTTTCTTGGTCCCTTGAAAATTTTTGATGAATGATACTTATGATAGGACCTTCTAAAGTATTATAAAAGGGTGAAAGGGTAGTCGAAAAAGTTTGGGATGAAAGAATCAGAAAAAAAAATATATAATTCTCTTGAGTTGAAAAAGTCTCCCCTTCTCCAAATAAAAGAAAAAGACAAGAAAAAAATAAAAATAAATAGAGAAGGGGATGAGAAAAAGAAAAGTGAGAAATAAAAAGAAAAAGAAAGAAAAGAAAGGTGGAAAGTGAATTGAAACCCAAAAGGTATTTTAGAAGGTCATGCTTTACAAAGCTTGATTTTGTGTAGCCTTTTGAAAATGTCCTTTTCTTGATTGCCCCACCTAAGAATAAATCCCATGGCCCCGTTACAACCAAGTGAAAGACCTCTTGATTCTAAATTGTTTTCATTAATAAAGTAGAGATTTGGTTGATAGTCAAGCCTATGGTAGGATTCATTCCTTGAGGAAAATTGAGTGAATTGTCTTATTCCCCTAAACACTTGAGTGAGGTTAGAAAGAGAGCCAAGCAAATGAACAAGCTTGGGGTGAGCTTCAAGTGAGAAAGAGTGCCCAAATCAGTGAGAATATGAGTCTAAGGAACCTAAGCCTCTAATTGGACTGGAATTGATTGTCTCTTGATGAATTGTTTGAATTGCCTATTACTTGGATCATTTACTCAGGTTCTTAGTTCACTATCCATGTTCTGTTTATTCTACTGGCCTTGGTGATTGTTTGAGGACAAGCAATTGAATAAGCTTGGGGTGATTTGATAGTGTGATTTTACATGATGTTTCTTGTACACTTTTGCATGCATATTTCATATAGATTAGGTATTATTTATTTGATTTTGTTAGATTTTCCCTTGGAACGGGTGAAGGTGGTTTTGTGTGTTGTTTTGCAGGAATCACTGAAAAATCTGGTTAACTTAGAGCCAAGGGAATGAAGAAACAGTGGAGAATGAAATTCTGGGAATGCTCGCCCCGGGAGAGGTTACTCGCCCCGCGAGACTGCAGACAGTCAGAAACAGCAGAATGTCATCCTTTCTGTATCGCCCCGCGAATCACACCTCGCCTCGCGACCCTGAAAGATGACTGTGCCAGGAAAATGCAACCTGTTCTGTCTCGCCACACAAACAGTGTCTCGCCTCGCGAGAGATCAAATCATTGAAGACCAGAAGTTTAATATTCGCCTCACGAGATACATCTCGCCCCGTGAGTGCGTGAAAACCAGAACCACTGTTATAAGTTGTTTAAGGCAGAATGGGAAGAGACAGCTGGGAGAGATTGGAGGCTACGAGTTTGGAAACCCAAAAGGCTCTTGGAACCATAGGCAACTTCTGGAGGATTGCCCCCATGGAATCCCTTCTCTCCTTCATCCATGTTTCTTTGGTTGTGGCTATTATTATGAGTAGCTAAACTTCCATTGTTGGGGTTAGGGTAGCTATTTTTGAATTCTCATGTATTTGATTTAATCTTGTAATACAGTTTCTGCTTTGTTATGTTGATTTATGTGCTTAATGCTTGTTGTGGCTAGCACCCCCATGACTCGATTTGTGTTTTGATATGCAATTGGAAAATTCGTGTTAAAATCGGAATTGAGATTAATCACCTAGTAAGACTTGTATCTAGGAATGGAACTAGGTTTATTAGCAATCGCATGATCCCTAACCTTAATGCGAATTCATTAATCTAGGCCACCTAAGGAATTAGGGTCTATTAGTGGATTTAGGCTCTTGTCATCCGAGGAATCGGGACTTGAGTAATTTAGTGGATTGATTGTCATAATTGAAGTAGAAACTGTTTGTGAGTTGTTTCATTGCATGAGGATGAAGTTCAGTGAAGCCTAACCCCAGCTTCTTTTATCATATTTGAAACCCATCTTTTATTGCCTTCCAAGTATTTGAGAAAATTACAAAAAGAGTTTGTTTTTCTTATTTTGTTGGTTTTAACTTTTGTTAGCATAGAACTCTCTTCAATCCATGAATCGCTTAGATAGTAGTTGAATTGGTACGTGCTAGTACTTGTTGCAGTCCTCGTGGGAACGATAAAACGGTCTCACCACCGTATTACTTGCACGACTGGGTATACTTGTCCAGATTCGTCAACACCAGTCTTAATAATTTATCCTCAAAGAACTCAATTGTAACAACACTGCAAAAAGACATTGACTACTGACGTCCTAAGCCGGATCATGCTAAACACGCTCTTCTTATTATGATAAACTCACAGTCCGGAACGACCAAACTGCTCTGATACCATAAATGTAATATCCCAACTTTCACAAGGATACTACTGAGTAATAATATATAAACATGGTTATAACATCAGGAATAATAGTTGAACATATGAAATTTTGAAAATAAGTGAAACAAATTTCTACAAGATATTTTTGTAGAGTTGAACATATAATTGGAATTAATTTAATACAAATAACCATTTAGCCCCTAATCAACAATTCAATTTCATGTAAACATTGACTCCTAGTAAGACTCCAACTTTGATCCGACTGTGAAAACTAACGTATCTTGGGACATTATTGGGTGACTGTCAAGCAATCTCCCGAACTTGCGCTTATCAGTTTCCAATATGTACCTGTTATCTGAAACAAAGAGGAGCCTAGTGAGAAATGAATCTCAATGAGCTCATGCTTCAAGCAAGGCATATTAGTAAACAATATATTGTGTTTAATTGCCCTCGTTGAATTACACATACTTACTTAATATGCACACATATCAAAATAACCTCACGTAGTGGTAAAGTTTCTCATAGCCAACTTACCTCTCCATTTTGCCAGGTGTGCACTCCGTGGACTAAAGCAGGCTAAAGTAGGACTACTCAAACTTTATACCACTACGGAATTATTCTCTTCTAACTCACCCTTTCATCACCAGCTCTTTCTACTGGGTCCTTACTTGGATTGAGTTATTTACTGAATGTGAATCTAAGCATAGGCATTTTAACTAGAAAAACCTTTACTAGGTACCTCAAGTGTGAGCGGAAATAAGGCACACATCGTTTAAATTGGTTGATATGGCAGTCAGAGCTCTATGACAACAATTAGGCGTCCCTTAATTGTTATTATCATATCCTGGCCTCCAAAAATGAAGGACTTACAAAATATCTCACCCACAAAAAAAATATTGTGGCCTTAAATAATGGCTAGAATAGTTTTGAAACCTTAGGTTTCACTAAACATAGACCATTTTAAGTTTTTAATGCCATGCTATGATTCATTTTCTTGTACTCTTCCCAAATGGAAGTCAAATGCATTAAATATTCATCAACCATACCAAGATGATAACTTCATTAAACATGCACAAAAAAGCAAAGAGTGAAGACATAGCACAAAAGGAAATGTCACACCTTCATATTGCAATTCATACCAACCAAATCACCATGCACCAACCACTAAGGTGGATCATACAGCCACAAAGAGCACCATACCAATTGCACATATACATATTATTCATGGTTGGATAGAATTAAAACATATAGGAATCTATTCCACACAATTCAAGTACCCATATGCTCACAGTTATGTAAACAGAATTTGCAGCAACATCGGAACTGGTTTTCTCCACAAAACTTCATCAAAAATTAGAACTTTCAGAGCCTAAATCATAACAAAATAAGTCTATTTTCTATTAAAACAGGATTTAACTACAATTTAAATACTAAGACAGTTCCAGTTCAAAATCTCCAGGACAAACATAAGATTGCATGTTACTTTTCTCCCTTGATACTCAATGAAATTGAATCGTTCCAAAGCCCATTTCGAAGGAAATCAAGTCTATTTTCTGATGGTACAAATATCACTTCGGAACAAGCCCTGTGGAGGAAGTTATGGATAAAACACTTACAAGGGTGCATTACGGGTTTGAAGGATTTTAGAGCCCCTTGTCAATTGTTATCAAAAACTACCTCTAATCAACATGCAATTCGAAAACCCAGTTGTCAACAAGCATATATCAGATCAAAATAGGCTTTCCACAGAACAATTAGAACAATAAACAAGAAATTGGGATTTATGGTTACCCAATGTTACAAACAACAAGAACTCAAATGATTGAAGCTAGAAAATGAAGACTTGGTGGTTATGGAAGCAAAATTGTAAATGTTGATCTCCTAGGGTTCCTCCTTAATCTGACTATAGTTTCCCCTTTTTTTGGTCTTCAATGCAGCTGCTCCTAGCTCTCAAGGAAAGGGAAATGGTGTAGGTCTCATGGTAGTTATGGAAGGAATGGAGAAAATAGAGTGGTGGGGTGATGGTGTGTGTGTGTTGGATGAAATTTTTGAGGGAGAAAAGAGGAAGGAGAAGAAAGAGAATTTTTCAGAAAATGGAAAGTAAGGGTGAGGGAGAGTCTTCCAGATATATTTAAGAGAGGAGAGGGGTATGCATAGTAAAATAGGGGGTGTGACTAGCAAATTAATAAAATCAGCTTTTTGAAATAAATAAAATATTTGTGATATCTTAGAGTTAGGTACTTTCATAAAATAAATTCTACCCTTTATAAATCTCAAAATAATTATATTTTCTTACTAAAATGTCTCTTAGCCAAATAATATAATTTGAAACTAAATTATAAAATATCATTTTATAATTATCAAACACAAATAATTATCACTGTACAAAATAAATTGAACAGTTTAATAATAATTATCTCCCTTCTAAAAATGGTATTTGACAAGGTTCGTATTAATTAATAATAAATTAATATTTAAAAGTTGCTTATATTTAATGAAGTGTGTTTGAAAGATCCTATGACAAGATTATTCATTTCAGTGTTGGTTGGCATCTCTGGTCTAACCTTCCGCTCACACTAACTGTGACTTGGGTTTGATTCCTAGATCTCTCCTGTTGGTAGGCAATATGTAAATTCCGCTATAAATCCTCCCTTAGGTTGGTGGTATTCCTTGGCCTTGTAAGGGGGCGTGCCTTCTCCCAATCTAAACTTTTTTCTTATAAAAAAAAAAAGATAAATCACATACGTTGAGACAAGAAGATTCATAAAGATATATTTTATATCAGGACCTCAAGTAATTAGCTTAGTTAAAATTCAAATTTATGACCATGTACTTATTCATATATTACATGCTCATGTGCTATATATGAAGTCAGTACTAGAGGTTTAACACCCATATTTATGCTTTTCACTTAGAGACAAGTTCATTTTATAAAAGTCTTACTATTAACGGATGAAAAAGTGTGGGGAATAGGATAAGAGAAAGTGAGAAGGACAGTATTCTTGGAGATCAAATTACAGTCCTACTCTCTCTTCATAATAACCAAACTGCCAAGATGGGACAGACTCCATTAGTTTTATAAGCTTGTAATTAAATATGTTTACCTATATGTTCCTTATGTTCATAATGATGCTCATTTGATTATGAATTTTGAACTGTAGTGCCGTACACAACCAATTCTCTGCACCTAATGTCCATGAGTCACAATACAACCCCAGCTACATGCAGTCTGATTCCTATGCTTGCTGGTATTGTAATATTGTATTATGTTAGCATTTACTCGATTAAAAGTTAATTAACAAATTAATTAAATCTGTGAACTATTTATTTTTTATCCAGGCCACCCCAGCCGTTCAATACTCAGCTGCATCAAGTTGACCATCCCTTTGGAATGCAGAAGATTTTCGATTTACAATCTCAAAATTATATGTTGTCTGTCAATCCAATGTTTCCTGGGTATACTAGTATTTCATCTTTCTTTCTTTCTTTCTTTTTTTGTCGAAATTATAAATCAGCATAAAGTATCAAGCGTGTTTGTTGATTTTTGTTTTAGGTCGGAACCATACACACCCCTACAGTCTGAGTTTGTAATGCCACCAAATCCTTATGTTCATCAACATGGTTATACACTCATGCAGCCTGCACCCGCAGTTCTTAATTCTGTGTACGCTTTTTATTTATATTATTTATCTATTTTTATAATTACATTATGGAAGATTAACTAACTTTCAATTCAGTTCATGATTATGTTATCACAAGCTGTTGAAAGTCTAATTTAATTTTATGGATATATATAGGCCTGCAATGTACTCTGGTTATCATCCACAACCTAGTCCACATGTGACGACAAATAACCCCTTTGACTCGGGATTTTCAGTGCCTCCTACGTATCAAATCATTGACCTTCACATCTTCCATTTTGATATATATAGCCATTTATTGAACATGACAACATATTCATTATAATAAATGGTTTCCCACATTGTATAGGTATTCCTCGGTATATGATAATAAGAACAATCATTATAATCTCGAGACAACTATGCCTAATGGTCCCATGCAGCAAGGTGTTATCTCAATGCAATTCACAGGGTAAGCAACCTTTACCAATAACTCTTACTCACATAGTTGATTATTTATGCACTAATCTTTTGTAGTATGAAACATTTTAAGCAAAGTATATACGACTTCTACCTGATAGACGCCTACAATATGAATTTAGCATTCTTATCTCTTTATGGATATCGCCCACTTATGTATGATTGTCGAACTTTGATAACTATTCATTAGTTGTTTCTTCAAAATTTCTCATTATTTGGTATGATATATAGTTTTTTTTTATGGAACAACGAATTTTTTTATTAAAGGAGTAAAAAGGATCGGAATACCTCTTGTACAATCCCTATAATATTATTTTCTTTGCTTGATTAAAAAAGAGTAAAATGGATACTTCAACCCTTATATAAGAAATGTAACAAAACTTGATACTTTTAAACGTAATATTTTTTTTCACTGAAGTGAACTAGAAAGCTAATCTTATTTTTTTTACACCAAATTAATAATGCTTATGACATTTTTTTATCAGCAAACAAAATAATGCATTAGTGAGAGTGTAAGGGGTACTCTAACTCATTACAATGAATCAATTACAACCAATCCAATTAGTCCTCTAATACTTTCCTTTTATGTTCATGAAAATCGTCGCTCATGTACGCTTTTTGTAAGCCCTAATTGTTTTGTGAATTTGGTTATGTACATCATTAATTTTTACTAGATAATTAATAATTCTTTGCTTTTCAAATAAAGGTCACAAATGGTGCCTGCACTAGTGCAATAAGTGTTTTTTACGTCAGTTAAAATTGATTTTTACGTCAGAATACTGACTGACGTAAATACAACTGACGTTAATAGTTAATATTTTAACGTCAGTTGAGAACTGACGTTAAATATAAAACTATTAATGTCAGTTATTTAGCACAACTGACGTTAATTTTTAAAAAATTAACGTCAATTTTTTAAACAACTGACGTTAAACATAAAACTATTAACGTCAGTTCTTTAAGACAATGGATGCTAATTTTGTTAAAACTAACGTCAGTGGTTATAAAGAACTGACGTTAAAGGTTTAATTTTAACGTCAGTTTTAATAAACAACTGACGTTAATAGTGTACTTTATATTTTATAAAATACTATTAACGTCAGTTGTTTGATACAACTGACGTTAATAGGTTTTTTTTTTAAATTCAGTTTTAAAATATCACTCCCCTCAGCTATCCCTGCATTCAGTAAATATCCCAGTAACACAGAATATCACACACATTACAGAATTGCAAAGGAAAAATGGAACAATGGGGGGACTTAAAACCAAAACCCATGTATATATATAAATAAATTTTAGTTCCAATGTCTAAAAAACAAAACTACCAATCTAAGGATATATATATACATGTTATTAATTATTTTCTAAAGTCTAACAAAAAAACTATTCATCTAAGTAGTGCGGAGGTATCCTGTCAATTCCTTTTTCAGCCGCATACTTGAAGAAGAATTCAATAAGCGCATCCTCAAGTCTCTTAACTCATCTTCTTGAATAGGCGATTGGTCGATAAATGCCTAGACACGTTCAAATAATAACAATAACATTAATGCAAGTCATCTTCAAAACTATAATATATAATTTAACAAGTTGTTTAAATATTACCTTATTCCATCCATCCATAATAGCTGCAGAGACTATGTTCAGCATATGAAGCATCACATAATAGCCGCACGACCACCCATCAATTTGAAATCGAGACTACCAACAAAATTAATTTCAACGTCAGTTGAATATACATATAAATTAGTAATTATAATATTAATTATTTGATAAATAAACTACCAAACCTTGAGGATGTTCCATACAGGATTTGCTTTAGCCTTAGAAGTCCTACTTCTCCCGTTGGCGCAACTAATGCTACTCGCATTCAGAACGCTATCATAAACAAATAATCATGTCGATCAATTAACAAATTCATATATCATGTGTGTAATAAACTAAAAACAACTGATATTAAAACTTAAATTAAATTTATGATTAGTTACTTACTTATTTACAGCTTCCACCACCTTGGTGGCGGATCTTGGTGGAGAGAGCGGAAGAATATGACGGTATGCCTAGGCGGGTGAAGTACCAACAAGCGCCAATGGTCATTCATACGATAAGAGGGAGCCGGATATAATTCTTTCCGATTTTCTCCCAACAAGTTCCCTATGTATTTACTCAATGCATCGCTGAGCAAAGAATTGGGACGGAAGGGACGACGGATCTAAGAAGCCGTAAACGATGCAACGCCCTTATCAAGTGAAGACGATGGAGATACCTAAGATATGAAAAGGTGTGGATGTTAATTACATAATATATATATTGAAATTAAAATAAATTATTAAATGGAAAAATACCAAAAATAAATAAGTTATAAAATTAAAATTAACTTACGTGCACCGTAGACCGAAAACATTCTTTGTTCAACCAGGACGTTATTTCTACGGGCGTTCAGAGATCGTCACCACAGAAGGTAAATATCCTCTGTTGATCTGGGCGTGCCACCCATCCATCGTGCTCCAATGGACATTCAAAAATCTCAACGCATAATCCTCACCAAGTGAGAACAAGCGAGGGATAGGTGACGGCGACACACCGACGTCGACTTGGCCTTGAGTTTAGGAAAAATAAATTAGATAAGTTGTTGATAATTAAAAAAAACACAAGTAATTATTTGACTAATTTGGACATTAATAATGAATAAATACCTTTGTTAACATTTCGAGCTCACGTCGTTTGGAGTCCAACTCAAGCTCACGCCTTTTCATTTCCAACTCATGCTCATGGCGCTGGACTTCCAACTCCCGCTCCCTAGCTGCCAACTCATCGTCCTCCACATGTGCCCTACTAAAACTCTCTTTTGTGCTCACATGTGAAGGGTTGGCATGCCCTGCGGTGTCCTGGGATGTACCGACGAAGGAAAGCTCTCTGGCAAGCTCCTGCTTGAATTCTGGGTTGGATATTAAGCCTTGCATCAGATGTGTTGTAATAGCTGGGTTGGACATGAGGTGCTGAGTAATGTCAGCCAAAATTGATGCTTCATCGACCACCCGCTTTCATGAAGCAGACTTGCCATAATATTCTTTGATGGTCACATTCCCAGGAACACCGAGAACCCGACCAGGATGGTCTTTCTTGCCTAGAACAGTCATCAAGACGTCCCGCCGTCCAGAAGGGACGAATGCGCCCTGGGAGGATTGTGCTTTAAGATCCATCTACAATGAAAAAAAATGAAAAAACTTGCAAGTGAAAAGTGTTGCAAATATCTATACAAATATCAATTGAAATCAAGTTAATTATTTACTTACAATCTTATCTGCCACTTCGCGAGTGGCATCAACTTTAAAATATCCCGTCTTTGTCATGCGACCGGCTAACCAGACATCCTCGCGGTCGATGTCCGACGGAGGACTTGATGGTGTTCCCTCAGGCACCTCGCCTCTTTCAATCCTAGCAGAGTGCTCTTCCTGCTTCGCCCTCAGCCTATCCGCCATCATCTGCTTGATCCGAGTCTGGTACCCACCCTGAGACATGGTGTGGCGGTGGATGTTCTTCGCCTGATTCTGCCGACCCTTATTTGCCTTAGCCTATTCAAACAAAAACACATAATTAAATACAGTTAAATGATCTATAATAAGCATACAAAATTAACTTAATCAACCAACCTGAAATTCTCCATCCTGTCGACTCCTGGCAAACATATCCCAAGTATCCTGATCAATCCAGGGATAATCCGAGAACATTTTATCAAGCCTCTTCTTCCCAGATACATAGTACCTGGTAAGATCATGCTTGAACCCATTCCAACGCTTTGATGCCATTTTCATACATTTATGACGATGATCCTCGTCATTTGGCACAATCCAAGCTACCTACACATT